>OY856415.1:314870686-316179436 GCA_963693085.1 Alisma plantago-aquatica | reverse complement strand
ATGGAACGGTTATTTTTTTTTTGAAAGGAAAGGTCAATATCATTAAAGGTAAGCCATACGACATCTACAAGACAACAATCTCACACCAGAGATCCAAACATAACTTCGTTTAGGAATCGACATTGCACACAAGCTCAGATTGGGAGGTGGTAGGTAAATTACTTGCACGACCCCTCTTGGTTGATGTTGTCCAAAGCAGCTGTCGACGAGAGAATCCTTCAATCTACACGAGCCCATGAGAAATCCGTAAATGGAGTAAGTAGCACCAACGGCACAGAGAACCATCGCGTACACACCAACGATCCACCTAACAGACAGAAGCTCGACCACAGCTGACCAAATGAGATAAACAAAACTAAGCTACAAACAACCAAGCTAAGGAAAAAAAGACAAAGAGGAACAAAGGGAGACAACCAACAGACAGACAAAAACACACACAGGAAAAGAGACAAACAAGTAAAGGGCACAAACCAGGACGACGAAGAACAAGCGGCCAAACCCCAACAGGTGCAAAACACATGGAAAAGGAGGTCCCAAGTTGGTGAACAGGTGGGGGTAGAAGCTCAGGGAACCCCACCACCACTCCAGCCACTGCGGCGCCGCCCGCCCAACTCAAGCAGCAGCTTGAGGAGGCAAAAGTGGGTCACAGGATGACAGCACCAACCCAAGACGACCCCCCGATTGACTCCTAACCCTGTAACACACACCCAGGGACCCCAAGCCCGACGGTCGTCCACGACAGAAGCCCCAGCAAAACGGAGCAGAACAGGAAAATGAACACACAAGAAAGAGCGAAAAAAGCGAGAAAAGGGGAAACCCAGGGAGTCGTCAGATGGAGAACAGAACACCTACGAAAACTCCTATCACGCATAGCACCATCGGGAAGAGGATGAGCGCAGACAACAATCAAAGCTCCGCCACCACCAGCAAGCTCCGCCACTACCAGCACCAAAAGCCAACGCAGCACCGCACCGAAGACCAGGCGAGGGAGGAAGCGATGCGGAGCCTCCAGTTGACGAGGCCCACCGGGAAGAAGGGGGCAGAGAGAGCCCAGGGGGAGAAGGAAAAGAAGCGCTGCACTCCGAGGCAGCCGCCTCCCCCCCCCCCCCCCCCCGAGCAGGGTCGGTGTCGTGTGAGCCCTAGGTCACACTAATTGCCCTATATATGGAACAGTTATTTCATGTAACGAGATGATGGGAAATTTTTTTGTAGCACCTTGAAAATATGTTATGAAAAGAAAGTGTTGGCTCAGATGCAACATGTCTCATCTTATGATACTTGTTGTAAATTGGTTTTAATTTCCTGTGATTTTTGGTAATCCACTGGTTAGTATGTAATCGTGTTTTGTTTGAGATGGGATGTTTCAATACACTCGTGTGTATTCAGAGCAGAATACACTCAAGTAGTTTTTCATGATGCAATATTTTTTTTCAAAAATCAAATCTGTTGATCTTTTTAAACATCTTGTGAATAACTCATATAAAAAATTTGAGCACATTTGGACATTTATAGGTCATTTTATAAAGACTGTAAAAATTATGCATTTCAAATTAGTTTCGCGCGTCGATTTTGTTGCCCTTGGATGAGTTACTTACACTCATCAAAATGGGCTCAAAATTTTCATGTAGCTTAGTTATAGCACGACAGTGAAGATCAATGGTTTATATTTTTCAAAAAAGGTCTTGATATGCAAACACACTTGAGTGTATTCATGCGATTTTTACACTCGAGTATATATATATGTATGTATATATATATATATATATATATATATATATATATATATATATATACACTAGTTGATGGTGGATTTGTAGCATGGTTATGGCCAATAATCCTAGTTGCCTGCTCTTGGTTGGTTGTGGTTGTTTATTCTTATTTTATCTTAGTTTGCATATCAAGCCTCTATCTTCTTCTTCCACTTCTGAGAATATTATTGTCTCCTTCCTGTGCTACCCTCGAATGTAACTTTGGGTTTCTCTACTACCATATAATATGTAAAATAACATTAGGATAGTTTAAATTCTTATTACGATGAAGAAGACGTTTAGACCAGATGAGCCATCCATTTCACAAGAGGAGTCAATCGACTTGAGGACCGAGGAGGACATACTAAAAAAAGAGCCGAAGAGAATGGTCGGTGGCCCAACTGATATTTTGGAGGTGTCCAGACATTGCTTGTATTGGAGGCCAAAGGATCGTTCCTATGACCAAACGACCAATCAAAATGTGAGATGATTGGTTTAAGGATCAAACCGATCAACTCATATTAGTACAAGTACAAATCTTCAACAACAATAGGTTGTTGCATGTTATGTAGACCTTATGTGTTAGTAATTCCTTGTGTCCAAGGAATTACATAGAATGGCCATGACCATCGATTATGTTTGAAATTGCATGTTTCATATCTAAGATATAACATGTATATGATACATGCTATAGTATATGAAGATTGGATATATATATATATATATATATATATATATATATATAAAATCCCTCAATCAAATATATTAAGTCTAAGATGCTTTCCATTAGAAACACACATGAAAAGCTTGATCGATTATGTGCCAAGGGTGGTGCGCTATCAATCTTGTGGAAGTGTGATGATAGTTATGTGGGCCTACCAAACAGGGTGCATTACTATCGTGTTGGCTTTTGGGTCAGGTTTAACTAAGTGATCTTAATGAGATTAAGCACTTAGATATGAATATGGAAAAGAGTTGCAAATACCATCTATCCAAGAATTGCATCAAATCCAATTGGCAAATGTTGCCTACCTTAGTAATTGATTATGGACGTTGGTGTTGGCAGGGTAACAAGTCAATTGTTTTAGATCTTAACTCTTTAGGAGATTGAACACTACAATCTTTCAAATTAATAAGTGAGGGTTATCAATTTGAACAACCAGTGAACATGATAATTAATTTGAGAGCTAATTAACCATCTTCAAAGTATTATATCAATCAAATTGAATCAAAATTGTTTTAACAAAATTACAAATTTCTTTTGTAGAATCAAATGGAAACAAACAACACATTTTATCTATGATCGATCCTTGCTAAGGGAAAAATAAATGGGAATAACTTCCATGACTAGTTCAAGACGTTGAAAATTATTCTCACACAAGAGCACAAGCTCTATGCACTGGATACACCAGTTCTAGATGAACCTGCTCCCGTTGCACCTAAGGCTGACAGGGATGCTTACAAGAAGCATATTGAAGATGTCATTGATGTCAAATGGATAATTTTGTGCTCAATGAACTATGAAATATAGAGATCGCATAAGAACATGGTGTATTGAGATGGTCACACATCTTAAGGGAATGTACCAAGATCAGACAAGATATGAGAGATATGTTCTCTACAAGGTGATGTTCAAATGTAATATGGAAGAAGGAGATCTAGTAGGTCCTAATGTGATCAAGATTATTGGGTATCTGTAGAACCTTGCTAGACTGGGATTCCCCTTAGGTGATGATCTGGCTACTAATGTGATTTTGCAATCACTTCCAGAGTCATACAGTCACTTTGTCATGAACTACAATATGAATGACTTTGAAAAGTTGTTGACAAAGTTACTTGGCATGTTGAGAATAGCTAAGGCACAAATGAAGAAAGACAAGCCCAAAGTTGTGATGATGATCCACAGATCAAAGGGGAAGTCAAAAGGCAAATGCAAAGCTAAGAAGAATTCTAAAGCTAACTAGAAGCCCAAGTCTTCAACGGTCAAAGAAAATGGCACTAGTATAGAAACTATCTCTAGTGTCAATTAAAACAACCCTAAAAAGTCAATTACAGATTGACACTTAAGTGGTCGACACTACAACCAGGTCTAAGACGTCGGTTATGTGTGGATGGAAAAACCAACGCTAGAGATCTAGTCTCATTTGTGTAGATAAAATAAACCAACACATATAGGAGTTTGAGGCGTAAGTTGCATTCCAAAAACCGATGTCGCAAGAGCCATACTAGGTCACATTTGTAACTGGTAAAGGACCCTACATCGTCAGTTTGGTAACAATCGATGCCTATCATGATGTACAATGACAATTTAAGCCCAAATAACTGGCGACTATGATGTACAATGATGGTTAAATCAACTAAATCAGTGACTATGACATGCTATCCAACACGGGTGTTCTATTCAGCATTTTCATTTTTGTTTTGTCCTTTAATATCAGTTATTTTACCAAAACTGACAGCTCAAGCCTATAATGTCGTCTTTTTTGTTACAACTAACACCTAAGTTTTTCTTTAATAATAAGCCTACAAACCTGTTGCTGGTCAGAAGGATGCACAACCTCCAGTTTAGAACTAGAGTTCTAAACTATAGGTTAACAACATCATGTGAGTTCAACTTAACAACAAGACATCAAACCTGCAATATTAAACATAATATGCATATAATTCCATTAATTCTCCAATTCCTTTCCATCACATGTGCAAACATAAATCTTCACACTCATTCACATACATGATACTTCATTTACATATACACCAATTCCATTCTCATGACATGTAGAAACACAATTCATTCATTCATACACAATTCATTCATTCATCTTCACATTCACACACATGTATAGATCATCATTCACATATGCACCAATAATTTGCTCGCATCAAATAAAAAGTTGCAAGAAGTCATAAGAACCACATGTATATAGAAATAATGACATCAAACTTTAGAAAAGGCATTCCTTATCCCAATAAAATTCAATGTTCACCTCCTTTCTGAACACTTCTGCCCATTATTCTCGTATCTCATCTAGTTATTCTGTCACATAGGGCATTTGTATGTCTTCTAACTTTTCTAGCATATGGAAGTCTTTCGTTTTAAACACCTGCAAATATAATGACATATTTAATTAATAAGTTTGATATTTTCATATTATCTAATGAAACCATATACTTATGATGATCAAGACTTTATATATAGATTACATTTTATATCCCATCGATGTCTACTGTCGCATTCCAACAATCATGCCCATATACCACATCACTTAGTATTTGCATGCCCAACTATTGTCTTTTATGGAACATTATAAATTTCATCAAGTAGAAGTTTAATAAATAAAAGTAAGCATAGTTGCCATAAATATGCATCGGAGTCATAAAACAACCTGAACATTCTCCCAAACTATCACTTTCTTTTTCTTGTCCACCTTCCCTACAACTTTTTTGAATTCTTTTATAGCCCTATAAGTTAATGTAACATATTGAATTGCATTAGTAAATAGTCATGTAAAATATATGTTACTGATGTGAATATAAAAATTTAATCATGTGAATCATGCTTTCTTCAAACTGTGTCCCCTGATGTCTTTTGTCACCCTTAGGCCCTAGATAATAGACAGTTAGCGTCACGGGAACAATAACCAATAACACCCTATGTTTACTCCAGAGTGATAATAAGGCAAAAAAAATATAAATCAAAATCCACAATGAAATGTTATTTATTAAGTAAAAATTATAAGAAGAGTAAGTAAACTTACTCAACATTGTATGGATCTAACATCACAGTCTTTTTCTTTTGACCAAAATATTTAAATGTGGTAGAGCAGTATTGGATAATAGATGCATGGTCTTTAATGACACGGCTAATCAAGGATAAAACTAGCAATGCCACATGGGGCAGTGAAAACTCTATACAGACCCTATGTAAGTGACTGTAAAACATATATCATGTATGCATCAATTGATAAGAAAATAGATCACATATATTAAATGAGGTATATAGATATATAAAATCACACCATACCCAAAGTTTTAACATAGATGTATTCAATCAAGCATAACCAAACAACTCCAAAATATCTTGTAGAAATATACTAGTATCATGAAGTTGACCTACAACATCCTCCTTAATAGAAACCATCATAGGTGACCATTCGTCATATTCCCCTATCCATAATTCCAAACCCTGCATTGAGGACCTATCAAGTCAAATAGGTCCTTTACAAGCCAACCAGGTATATGAGGAGGATGTAGAGGTGGAGGTGGAGGATGAGTTGTAAGGGATTTATTAGGCATTATGTCTTGCACATAGATAATCTTATATCAATGGTGTCATGTATATAAAGATACAAACACAATGAAAATTTACCATACATCAGTATAGATAACTCCAACTTTGAGCCACATGACCACACCACCTTCTTCATCACATGTCGTCTCGTGCTCGAGGTTCTCATATGGTAGTGGAGTCTGCTTCCAAGGGGCGTAGACAAGGGTCGACGTCACATGAACCGCATCGGCAGTACATGGTGAACTATGAATCGTATCACCTTCAAGTTGTGGATAAGTCAAGCCTACAACAACGACATATTATTATAATTTAAGAATGCATGGTCTCAACCCCTACAAATTTTCATAGAGTGTTATATATATTATGCAATATACATTCTGAAAGACTAATACTTCATAAAAAAAATTGTAGTAGATGTGCTAGGTGGCAGGTCCTCATGATTACTCCCAACCAACTCTGTCGTAGGGGGGTCCACCTCATATGAAGAGTGGGGAGACACAAGTACCATCTGAAAAATATGATACTGGCTCATTGCTTCCTAAATTCCTTTTGCAATTAACTCTTGTACCTCCTCTTTTGAGAATCCCCCTTTCTGGATAGATTTGCACTTCTGCTCTGATGACCCAAAGAACACTCTTATACCGACAATAGTGCATGTAGGCCTAACACACCCAGGATGCTCTGTGTCACATCCTCATTTTCCTTTGGTATGTAATTTCAAGTATTACATATTTATACTCCTTTACTAGACTAGAATGTCTAATGTGCCATGTATGACTTTTAACGGTATTATAAGCGATGAAAAGAATTTTATGTTAAAGATCATATTTAGGTGAGCTATAGGACTCCCTTCCTCACTCATTTCCCAGTCCGCTTTAGACTCTATACGATACCTGAGTCCTTGCCACTCCAATCTTTCTGTCTCTAACTTCTCCATTCTAGATAATGAATAATTCACAATCCTTATGAGAACTTGATCATACCGAATTTGGATAAGTGGGAGGGGCATGCCCTAGCCACCCCAGTTGATGTACAACTCTTCTTTCCCCTACTCTAATCGCCTCCTCATATTGCGGCCACATAGGACCACTCTCTTTTAAATATAAAACCCCAAAAATATTTGGAGGCCATCCAAAAACTCAAAACCATGGTCACCTAAACCTCTCCCATCCATGTAGTACCCAACCGTGGTCCACCTTACTTGGACCTCTGGCAGAGACTCGACACAACAACCAGGGTCAACATGACTACTCTGGTTTCTGTGGACCATATCTACGTGCCATCCCAAAGACCCCTTAGTGACATTTGTAGTCCATTTGTGTAAGTTATTATGTTCCCTCTTTTTCACCTTGCTTTGTCACCTCAGCCAAATACAAGTTTTTCTGACCCAAAATCTTCTTCGCCTTCATAAGCGTTGCTCCGCCTTGAGGTTTTGAGGATGTATTGAACCCTCATTGGTCATCCACACCCATTTTTCTAAGACTTTGACTACTTCCCCTGGGATCTTCCATGGCCAAATGTGGCGTAGGAAGTCACATAGCCATCCATGGCCTTGGTAGCTTTGGCATGGATGGAAGTGGGGATCGTGCCTCCATTTAGGTTTATGGAGGTGGTTTCTTTGGAGTTCAGTTTTGGCCTTGGGAAGAAGGTGGGTTTTCTTTGTACTCCATAACCCAACTTCTGGAGGAACAAGGAGTTTGGACTCGAGGTGAAGGGAAGAGAAGACTCGGCGATGTTGTAGATATATTTATATCATGTGTCATGTTGTATTAATGAACTTACATCCTAGGGTGATTTGTGGTGTATGTCTTGATATATTTGATTTACAAAGAAGCCCCATGTCACACCTATGGTTCAGTATTGTATTGAAGGTAAAATTGGTCTTTCTATTTTTTTTGTTTGATCTAGGCTATAAAAATTGATTTACCTACACCTTGATTGGCTAATCCAAGATAATTAATATCTTTTTATTGCTAAACCCAATGGTGTTGCGTTATATATGGTTTTTGATCGATTTTTTGAGATCTAACTCATGGGCTAGGTCATGAGTCATGTTTCTAACTCTAAGGTCTTGGATATTAGAGTTGACACAATTATGGTTTATAAGATGTTAATAAGGGTTTTGGGTTAATGATAGGAAAATTAATAGGTTGAGATCAAGAACCTAGGAGCGAGTGTTCCTACACGACTAGGTAAGTGGTCCATGCCATGGGTTTTAATGTACTGCATTCATATAGTTTTTCTCTATAATCGTGTTTAAAGTTCATGTTATATATTTCATCATGTGAGCACCTTAATGTTTTATGAGGTACTATCACATGCATATCTTAAAAAAATTTAATGCATTAAGATTCATGTTAAGATCGGTTCAGTTAAGAGAATATACCTCTTCAGGTTTAAGACCAGTAGTGCAATTATGGGTGAAAACCTTATGTAAAATAAGATAAGACCAGATTAAGAGAAAATATTTAGGCCCTGCTCATGAATGTTTTATGGAAGGTTGGTCCTTATGAGCCCCCTTCACATTATGGGTTCAAACCCAGTACTATTCACTTTTAGTGTGTTCATATGACTATTCACTTTCAGTGTGCTTGGCATGTTTATGTTCATTGAGTAGGTGCACTAATAAGAATGTCAAATGAAGTTAAGTGTGCATATTTAAGCCATATTTAATGTTTATGCATGTTCATCACAGTTTTAAGTTCATTTAAGATACGTTCATTTACTCTTATCAAACCCAACCACTTACAAATAATTTGTCGAATGCATGGTTGGGGGCGTAAGGATCAAGCTTAGAGGATAAAGACATATGACGTGCAAGGACTAGCTCAAGGATCCAAGTATGAGTTCAAGGCATGGTACGTGTCATCTATAATATCCAAGGAGGTTAACAAGTTTACTAGTTATATCATGCATTCTATTCCTTCTTATAAGTTTTGTGAAAAGAATATGTATGAGAATAAATGTATATATATCTTGTCTAAAGTTGTTTTTATTATTTTGACTAATGATATATGCTATTTTTTACATTCCCCAGGTGTAATCTTGGTGATCCATGCTTCTGATGTTGCTTTATGGATTGCAATTGGGGGATGCCACAAAAGTGGTATCATAGCAATAATATAGATGGCCACGAGGAAAGATTCTCACATTCTTATAGTCTTCACCTCTTAGTTGAGTCCTAAGTGTAAGACTTACTGAAGTCAGACCAAGTATTAGTAATAAGATCCTTTTAACAAATCATGGGAGGTTAGGATATATATTATCCTAATTATTGGGGTTGTTATACCCTAGACTAAAAGGTTTATGTTTCTCAAAAGTTAATTCAGTATAAATCAAGTAGGATGAAATATTAAATAACTTAGATGTGATGACAATGAAATAGTGGAGAACTTTATGATGAATAGATGCTTCCATTTCCTCACCTTTGATACATAGATAGCATTAATGTGCAACTATTGATTTATGTTTTCCTGAACAATGATTTGGGATCAACATTTTATGGCAGTTGTAGCATTTCTCTTTTTTTAATAAAGTCAGGAGGCAATCTTATTCATCCTTCCCACCTCTTGCAAGAAAACTAAAATTAAGATTACACTCACTAATCGATGCATTCAAATTAAACAAGGTACTACTACTACCCTTACATAACTCCCTACCTAGGGCAGTGTGGATTTCTAACGATGGGGATGCATGGATTGCATGCCCAATTCCATGGTCTCTATGGACTTTGGCTAGTTTATCAGCTACCTCGTTGGCTTCTCTAGGAATATATCTCACTTGCCCTTCCTCTCTCCTCTTCCTATTGATCTTGTTAATGAACTTGGCATATCTGGGGTACTCCTTAACACTACTGTTTGCAATTTGAACGACCAAGATGGAGTTGGATTCAAATTCTGCAAGATCTGTGTTGTTCTGACCTATGATATCCATTGTGAGGATGATTGTCTCTAGTTCTACTTCTTTCACCTCTAAATATTGCAAGTCCATGGCCACACCCCCAATCCATTTCCCTTCTCGATCTCTGACTACCACTGCTCTGCACGCCTTAGTTTTTTTCATTATCGTGTTGCAATTGAAGCGACTAACACCTGCAGGTGGTCTTTCCCAGAGGTTCTGCTTCCTAAAAACTTTCCAGTCATCCTCCTTGGCAAATGCCTAAAGTTGCTCCCTAGTTTCCTTCCTTATTAAAAGAAGTTGTTGTGTTGTTGGGATTTTCTTCCTTTCAAATACCCAGTTGTTTCTACAATTCCAGATGTGCCAGCACGCCATAAAAAAATTAGTCGTATGCTCGTCTCCATGGATTAGTTGTTCACTTACCCAGCTTTTGGCATTTTGGTGTGAGTAGAACTGTGTGTCCACAACATCGAGTGTCAGGTTGTCCCACACCTCCTTGGCCCTCTCGCGGTCCCATAACACATGGAGGAGGTTCTCGTCTACACTAATACATTGTGTGCATATCCTCTCCATCGTCATTCCCCTTTGAGATCTCTTGACATTCATCTAAATAGCTTCGTTAGCAGGAGCTAAGAAAAGGTCTTTAGCTTTGACGAAATCTTCAGGTTCCATATCGCCTTCCAGTTCCCTGCCGTGGGTAGCCCTTTCCCTTCTCTCAGGCATTTCTATGTCGACCTAGATGTGTAGGATTTGTTCCCCGTAAGAGCCCGCACTCTTATGTCAGCACCGTCGTCCTCTCTCGGGACCAGCATTCTCCTGATGTCCTCTATCTGCTGGTCAGGTAACCATTCTCCAAGGAAACCTTCATCCCATTGCCCTTGCAAGTTGACAAGGCAGTGGAGCTTCAGATGATGAATCTCTGGAGGGATGGGCCTAATAGCTACCTCCTCTAGTGTAGGACCCTTCCTCAACCAGATGTCTGTCCAAAATTTAGTGTTGTGCCTATTCATTGGGATGATGTAGGAGTTCTCCTTGATGAAACTTTTCCAACCCAATGCAGCTCTCCCTAGTCTGGAGAGGTTTATGTTCATCTCTGAAACAAAATTCTTGTATTCTATCTCTTAGCCCATTGCACCAGGGTGTATCTCTTCCACTTCTCAGGTCCCATGTATGTTTGTATAGCAGATCTTGATTCCACTCCCGCATTCTTCTCAGCCCCAATCCTCCATCCTTCTTTGAGAAGCATAACTTGTCCCAGGCTCCAAGCTCTTGGGGGTGTGCTTTGTTCACTCCAGCCCAAATGAACCTTCTGGTCGTAGAGTCTTTTTTGTCGCATAAATGGAGAGGTAAAGCCATGGATTGCATTAATATGTTGGTAAGGAGGCTAAGGTGACCTTTTCCAGTGTAATCCTACCAGCCAGGGAAAGGCTTCTCACAAACCGTTCATTAATCTTATCATTCAGTCTATCCACAATGTTGTTAAAGGTGTCTTTAGTGACTCTGCTGTGAATGATCGGAACACTCAAATATTTTCTAAGGTTGCTCGTCTCCTGGAAGGAACATCCTCTCATCACTCTCCTTCTTAGTTGCACATCTAAACTCTTTGAGAATAAAACTTGCATCTTTCCTATGGAGATCTTCTGCCCCGATGCCTTTTCAAACTTACCAAAGCATTCCAGTATAGTCTTCATCTACGATGGACTCACTTTCCCGAAGAGGATAAGGTCATCCGCGAAACACACATGCGATACCAAGGGACTATTTTTGCTCAGCTTTAGAGGTTTCCATAGGCCACTGCTCACTTTCTCCTCAATCAACTAGCTAAGTCTATCTAGACAAAGGACAAACAGGTATGGTGAGAGGAGGTCTCCCTACCGGAGCCCTCTACTCGCTTTCAAATTTCTGGTGTTACTTCCGTTCCAGGCGATGGTGGTGTCTCCCTGCCTGATCAACGCCATGACGAAGTCCATAATGTTCGTTGGAATGCCTACTCCTTCTAATGTGTCTTCAATGAAACCCCATTCCATCAAGTCATAAGCCTTAGACAAGTCCACCTTTATAGCCATCGCCTTGCTTCCTCTCTTCCTCTTCATGTTGTGGATCAACTCCTGAACTAGGGTGATGTTATCCATGATTCTACAACCTGGAACAAAGCCGTTATGGGCTTGTGGTATCTAATCCTCCATGAATGGTTTTAATCTCTCTCCGACCAGCTTGGAAATGACTTTAAGTGCTACATTGTTGAGTGAGATTGGTCTCAGATTGTCACACCTCTCTGGGTTCTTTTCCTTCAGGATTAACACTATCGTGGAATCACCAAGCGAGTTGGGTATGGATCCCTCGGTTATGGCCTTGATATCTGTATTCACCATGCTAGTTTTGACCTCCGACCAGTTCTTCTGCAAGAAGTTGGCAGTAACCCCGTCGGGGCCTGGCGCCTTCGTCAGGTTCATCGAATTCACGATGTTGTGGACTTCCTCCGCAATTGGGGTCTTTCCGATCGAACACCATTGGGCCTCAATGAGTTTCTTGAATCTATTCGGTAGATCATCTTACTTTCTGGCACGACTATTGTGGTTTGATGGCAGTACTTTTTCAAAGTAGTTAATCACTTCTTCCTTGAGTTCCTCTTCATTGGAGATCCAGTCTCCACTTGGGCCTTTTGAGTCTAGAGATGATATTTCTTCTTCTCCTCTAGTTCACATAGTTGTGAAAGAATTTTGAATTTTTGTTGCCTTCTTTCAGCCAGTTAATGTGTCTGTGTTGTTTCATGTCTACATCTTCCTCTTTCAAGATATTGTCTAGTTCCTATTGAAGTCCGAGCAAAGGCCATCTGAGATCTCATTATATTGTGTGGCCATGTCAGCTTGCAACCTCTTTATGTTATTTCTCTTGAGCACCTTGGTTATGCCTGAATAAAGATTATATTTTCTAACAATTAATATATCGTAAAGTAATTTAAGTTTTCTCTAAGTTTCCAATCCTCAAATTCTTTTGTAAGAAGAAATGAAAGACATATTTATCAAGATTTTATGTTTTGAAATTGAAGTTGTCACATATTGAATGCAAGAGCCAAAGAGGGACAAGTAATTTTAGAGTTAAGTGGCTATGTGTAATGGGTTTTGAATGATGACTTCATATCTCATAGCATGTCGTCTTTCTTTCTCAATAGTTTGTGGTATGGGATGCAGAGAAAATGAGAACCTTAGAGGATATATTATGAGACGTATAATCTTATAATGCTAACCTCCCTTTCTCCAGGTGCTGGTGGTTTGTGAAACTTGTACAAGGGGATGTTGGGGATGAGTATACTATCATCTAGAATCTCTAGATACATATATTCACGAGTATGTAAAGAGTTAATGCTAGGAACCCAAACATGTGGTCAACTTGAACTAGATGGTACTAGAACTACATATAAGTTCACAAATCATGGTTGATAGTAGATACTCTATTATAAAGAGTATAATAATGGGCTTAGAGTAACAACTTAAGGGATCAGGATATCCTAAAGTTTCAATAGTAAGGCTTCTTAGAATACATGTTGATATAGTAATGCATGCTCTAGGTTATCCAGACACAGTTGAGGAATGTTGAGAATTAAGTCATTCATGAAAAGGAAAGTAAAATATATTTCTTAAGAAGTAAGGGAATATGTGTAAGTAGAGTAATCAATGATGTTGGACCCTAAGGGTTTCAAATCAAATGAGAATATAGGATTTGAAATTCATAAGTACATCGAGGACTTATTATTAATACCTAGGGAGCCTAACCTAGGATGAAAGGGTATAATGTTTTGTTTTTAAGAATACCCTAGTATGTTTGTGTATGGGTATTTTAATTTGTTGAAAGAATTATGGAAATCCAAATGTCATGGTTGATTTCAATTCAAACAAGATTATGTTTCTTACTTGTGTGAAGTAGATGTACATGTAACATGGAACACATTAAGGTAATAAATCTCTAGAGTAAATGAATATAAATTCTTTTCACTAATGTATATGTTCTTGTAAATAATAAAAGTTTATGATCAGAATAATGTAGCATGCATCTACACCATGTTTCATGAACATAAATGCTTATGTGGATGAAAATCCGAAAGTTTTAAGTAATTGATGAAAATTGTATTTGGGATTCTACCCTAGATTTCATCTATAGAACTATCTGGTGGGACTCGGTCTTTTTAGCCATCGAAATCATGTTCTAGGGATATAGAAACTTACGTTCAAGGTGGCTCACGTCACAGGATGTAGACCAACCTATGTTTATGTTTACCAATTTTTGTATATCAGATCATATCAGTTGTTGGTGTAGATCTCCATGCATATAATTCATGTAATGAATAAGTAATAGATACATCCTTAAATCTACCTAATGAATCATGGACGAAGATGTTTCATGATGTTAATGTTAGTATTAGAAAGTTTTATATTAAGTTTGATAAGTGAGGAAACATCAAGCAACATGATCTTTTAGAGACATACTTTGAAGGAATAAATATCATCCTTGTTGGGTTATTGGTTTAATAATTTGAGCTAAAGTGATTACTTTCTTACTAGGTATGATGATGATGAACTCACTATGCATTTGAATTATGACTCCACAGAGGGGCATTTGTCATAAGTCGTATCCCAAATATTTATTTTATTTTGAGGCATTCGAGGAAAATATGAATCATGTCGTTCGTTGACTATAAGTTTGTAATGGGATAGTATGATGATAAATAGGAGTATTCATGGTACCGTTTGAGGTGATACACGAACAATGTTATGTTAATTAATAATACAAGATATGTTGTGGTATAAGTTATCTGGTTGTATGGAATAGTGGCCTAGAATCACAATAGTATGTAGTTTAACGTGATGTTGATATAAGATAGATCCTACATAAGGTTATTGATTAGTGTATCTTTTGGGTACTCGTAAGGATAAAAATGTTTTATGGTAAGATGGTGACTACAAATACCTTAGGCTTATCTAGCTAATAGCACCATGGTAATGATGGACAAAGCTATTAAGAGTAATGATAAGAAAGTAATATTAACTTGATGATCCTCCAATGTTAATGGGTACCTTGTATAATGAACACTTGTGTGCAATGAACTCATAGGAGCAATGAGAACTTTGGTGTAAATTTTTGTAGACAAATCACTTTTGTCGACTGAATAATTACAAGTAATTAGATCATGCTAATCATAACGAACCATGAGACAATAATCAAGTTCATGAAATTGGTCTAGCGCAACTTGGTGCTAAGTGGAGATCCTAATAGATAGAATGTCTTGTAAGTTTGAAACTAAACATAGTATAAGTATGATGGACTTCTATGATGCATGTTTGTTATTAGGTGATGAAATAATAACACATATATGGAGTAGTATCATGAGTAATGTTAGGTTTAATAAATGTGAATAATGTTTCATAAAATAAGAAAATCCTAGCAACATAGGAGGACTATAATTGTTTTTCTTGACCTATAAGCTTGTATCTGAATGACTTTAAAGTAACTTTTCATTATTAATAAATATTTCTTATGAGACATATTGTGAGATATGGATATTTTGAGTTGTTACTAATCTTTAGGAAAAATATGCATGTGGGCATTTTGGAAAATAGTTTGACCAGCTTTAGTTATCAACCTTTTTGAGTTTTTCACCAAACGTTATCCTCCAAATTATGTAATGCACTATAAGAATATAGTATCATGGGTATGGGTTTATGTAATAAGTACCTAGATGTTTTCAATCCCTAAAGTTTCAAGGATGAAACTTTTATAAGGAGGGGAGGATTGTCGCATTCTCATTTTCCTTCGGTGTGTAATTAAGGTATTACATATTTATACTCCTTTATTAGAATAGAATGCCTAATGTGTTATGTATACCTTTTGAAGATAACAATAAGTGATGAAAAGAATTTTATGTTAAAGATCACGAGTAGGTGAGCTCCATGCCCATTTTGGCAACGTAATGCAATTCCTATCATTTGTGAGGTATTATGGAAGTTTAAACGTAAATATTTTATTTAGAGGTTTTGTTGAGCCTTTTTTGTAATATAAGCTATGATAATGTTATACACAAAATTCTAAACTTATGGGCAAAATTTGACCTAATTTGGAAAATTCTAGCTAGGTCTATTTGAGGAAAGAAGGGAATAATAAAGTTCTATAGGGGAAATGATTTGATATGATTTATAAAACCAAGTTTTTGGTTTGATGTGCTTGCCATGCAGATCGAGAACAAGTCCAGGTTAGAAGAAGTTGTGGATCCATCTACAAGCGGTAGGATTTCCTTCCTCACTTGTTTTGTAGTCTGCTTTGGGCTCTATAGGATACCAGAGTCCTCACCACTCAAATCTTTTTGTATCTGGCTTCTCCGTACCAGATAAAGATAGATTCACAATCCTTATGAGAACCTGATCATGCTGACACTGGATTCATGAGAGGGGAATGCCCTAGACATCCCATTTGACACAAAACCCTGCTATCCCCTGCTCCAATCAACTCCTCAGATCGATGCCACATAGGACCACCCTCTGATAAATATAAAACCCCAAAAAGATTTACGGATCATCCAGAAACTTAAAACCACGGTCACCGAACCCTCTCCCATCCCCACAGTATCCATCTATGGTCCACCTTGCTTAGGCCGCCAGGAGTGACTCGAGATAACAACTAGGGGCAGCGCAACTACTGTGGTTGGTGTGGACCATATCAATGTGGCATCCCAAAGACCACTGAGTGACCTTTGTAGTCAATTCGTGTAAGTTTTTGTGTTCTCTCTTTTTCACCTTACTTTGTCTCCTTGGCCAAACACTAGTTTTTACGACCCAAAATCTTCTTTTCCTTCACAAGCGTTATTCCGCCTTGAGGTTTTGAGGGTGTATTGAACCCCCGTTGGTCAGGTACACTCTTTTTTTAGTCTTCAACTTCTGCCCCTTGTATCTGCCATAGCTGAACTTGGCACATGAAGTCCCATAGCCATCCATGGGCTCGGTAGCTTTGGTAGGAAGGGAAGTGCGGATCGCTCATCTGTTTGGGTTGCTAAAGGTGGTGTCTTTGGAGTTCGGTTATGGCCTTGGGAAAAAGGTGGGTTTGCCTCGTACTCCATAACCCAACTTATGGAGGAACAATGAGTATGCAGTCAAGGTGAAGGTAAGAGAAGACCTGACAATGTTTTAGTTATACTTATATCATGTGTCACATTGTATTATCAACTTAGGTCCTAGAATGATTTGTGGTTTATGTCTTGATATAATTGATTTACAAAGATGCCCCATGTCACACCTATGGTTCAGGATTGTAACAAAGGGAAAATTCATCTTTCTAAATTTTATTATCCAACCTAGGTTTTGAAAGATTGATTTATCTGCACCATAATTGGCCAATCCAAGATATTTAATATCTTTATAGTGGTATTCCCTATGGTGTCAAGTTATATATGGTTTTTGGTCGGTTTTTTAAGATCTAACTCATGGATTGGTCATGAGTCATGTTTTTTACTCTAAGGTATTAGATTTTAGAGTTGACATAATTATGGTTTATAAGATCTTAATTAGGGTTTTGGGTTAGTGATAGGAAAATTAAAGGGTTCAGATCAAGAACCTAGGAGTGAGTGTTCATATAGGACTAGGTAAGTGGTCCATGTCTTGTGTTTTAATGTACTACATTCATACAATTTTGTTCCTTTATTAATGTTATATATGTTATCTTAATTTTTTATGAGGTACTATCATATGAAAATCTTACAAAGATTTAATGCATTAGCATTCATGTTAAGATCAATTCAGTTACAAGAATATACCTCTTCATGCATAACATTAGTAATGCAATTATGGGTGAAAACCCTAACTAAGATAAGATAAGATCATATTAAGAGCAAATATTTAGGCCTTACTCAAGAAAATTTTATGGAACGTTGGTGCCTTATGACCCCCCTTGGAATTATGGGTTCAATCCCAATACTATTCAGTTTCAGTGTGTTTAGATGACTGCTCGCTTTCATTGTGTTCGATAAGTTTATGTTCATATTCACTTTCAATGTGTTTAAATGACTGTTCACATTTAGTGTGTTCAGTTTGTTTATGTTTCTAATCTCTTTCAGTGTGTTCATATGATTGTTCAGTTTAATTGTGTTCAATATGTTTATGTTCATCGAGTTGGAGCCATAATAAGAATGTTAAATCATGCTAAGTATGCATCCTTAAGCCATATATAATGTTTATGCAAGATCATAACAATTTTAAGATTGTTTAAGTTATGTTCATTTACTCTTATCAAACCCAACCACTTACAAATGGTTTTTTGAATGCATGGCTGGGGACGTGATGCCCACACATAAGGATCAAGCTTAGAGGATAAAGCCATCTGATGTGTAAGGACTAGATCAAGTATCTATGTATGAGTTCAAGACCTAGTGGGGTGCCATCAATAAGATCCAAAGAGGTTAACAAGCTTACCAGTTATATCAGTTATTATGTTCCTTCTTGTAAGTTTTGTGAAAAGAATATGTATGGGAATCAATGTATATATATCATGTGTAAGGTTGTTTTTATTATTGTAATGAATGATATATGCTATTTGTGACCTTCCCCAGGCGTAACCTTGGTGATCCATGCTTCCAATGTTGTTTTATGGATTGCACTTGGGCGATGCTACACTCTGGGTTACCTAGAGAAATTTTGAATTCATCCCTTGTATCCCCAAGGATGAACTTGCCCCATTTCCTTTGCTTTAGGAGCTCCCGCTTATCATCATCAATAATAATTGGTAAACAAAACATAACAATCATCAATATCAATTACTTCAGGAGTTGAATTTTACCATTTTTACAACCTCCTCAATAGTTACGGGGTTGGGTTTATCACGATATTTGTTTTTCCTCCCAACTATCCATAGATCATGGAGAAGTAGAGGTTCAGTAGTATTAGAGGACTCAACAGTCCTAGGAGTAAGTTGCTGAGAAGAAGACACATACAATCACTTTTGGAAACGATGTGCATAGCTAGTTGGACCCATTGTGTGGTTGTGCACATTCTTTGCATGCCTTTTTCTTTGAGCATCACTTGCAGCGTGGTTAATAACAATATTCAATAGTAACTGGTAAGTAAAACATAAAATCTAGGTCAAGGTAAAACAACGTATTCGTAAGAATGTATCCATAATGGGGTATGAATCTTAATACCTTGAGTTTATTGGTATTTTCATAGCAAGAAACATGTCCCACGTCTTTGGCTCAAGATAGCTCCATTGCTCAATGGTTGACTTCTTCCTCTTCTTAGCATTCCACATGTATAGTGTTGTCATAGTTGTCCTATAATTTCTCAATACCCTCCCATAGTTTTGCATCACCTTTTTACAATGGATATTTTCATCCACATCATATATGCTCTACAAAATTTCATATACTTAATGGAACATTCTTAAAAATAGAATTATATAAAGATTTAAAAATAGAATTGTGAATGATAATATCTCACACATAGTTCTTTCCATATGAAGTCTTTCTTTCTTTTATCAATGTTATGCAAAGATTCTAATGCAACACTGCAATGGCTATGAGTAAGAACCCCTAGATATGCCACAAAAGAGCTACAATTCTTTCCAATAGGATTTCCAGCATGATCAAACTCAACGACCAACTTCAGTTTGTTACCCCTTTGTCATATCAACTTGTTCATCATGATGATGCCCCTTATGATTGCACATGTACGATGCTTCTCATCAAGCTGAGCAAGATCCTTAGGGTGTACATCAACTAACTAAAATTTTACATAAAACACATATAGTTCAAAAAAGATAAAACTTGTAAATGTGATAAAACAATACACAAATACAATTGGGAAAGGATTGATCATCACATGTGATGTTTGCTGATGATTTAGTCCTCATGGCTGAGGCCTCTCCTGGGCAAGCATTAATCATCAACAAAGTCCTAAAACAATTCTCGAAAGTCTCTGGACATGTTGTCTCCAAGGAAAAATCTTGCTGCTACTTCTCACCCAACACCACTACAGCCAAACAGTGATCCTTCTGTCGTTGTATGGGCATCTCAGGCACGACTGACTTAGGCCGCTATCTGGGCGTTCCCATGCTACATCAGAGAGTTAACAAGAAAACTCATGCATACATCCTTCAAAACATCAAAGGGCGCATGGATAGCTGGTCTGCTCGCCACCTCTCCCTCGCCGGCCAGATTACTCTTGCCAAGTCCGCTCTATAGACCATTCCTTCATACACTATGCAGACTGTGCACCTCTCGCCCACTCTCTACGATAACATCGACAAACACGTCATGGACTTCCTTTGGTCCGGAGGCAGGGAACAGAAGAATCTCTCCCTTGTCTCCTGGGACAAAGTGACTAGAAGCAAAGCTCAAGGAGGTCTTGGATTCAAGACCACTAGGGACCAAAACACTACCCTTCTGCTGAAGAATGCCTGGAACTTTGTAAACGGCACCCCAATACAGTGGGTTGACGTTATGCGGAATAAATATACCAAACACAGATCTATCTTGAAAACCTCGGGTTCTGCTGCTTGGTCCTTCATCAGGAAGAACCTACCCAAGCTTAAAGACTGATGTCACAAACTGCTGAACTCAGCCTCAGACACAAATGTCTGGTATGACAGATGGCTTCTAGGGAAATCTGTCGTCGACTTGGATCCCACAGTTGTAATCCCAGATGACCTACAAGACCTCAAAGTGCAGAGCATGGCGCTCTCCACAGGTGCTTGGGACTGGAGCTTTGTCCATGCCCACCTCCCACTGATAGCATGGTCTCGTATTGAGAATACCTGCGTGCCTGCTACTTCTGCCGGACGGGACTCCTGGTCCTAGCCATTCACCCCCTCCAGAGATTTCTCTCCTAACTCTACCTACTCGTGGATTAAACTGCTGCAGAACCCCCATATTTCTGACAACAATTGGACTAGTATTTGGGAGCTGCCAACGCCCCCCAAGATCCATACTTTCTGCTGACTTCTTAAGCACAAAGCCCTCTTAACCCAAGTTGATCTTGTGTGTCGACACATCAGCGATGACCCCCTCTGCCCGATTTGCCGGGCAGACCAGGATACTATCACACACTACCTCAGAGACTGTCTGTCGAGCAAGGTTGTGTGGCGGTCGCTGCACATGGCCCCAACCTTCTATACTACCTCTGGCGATGAATGGATCACCCATATCATTCAGGGCAAAGATTCGGTGGAGGCAGTCACGTTGCACTGTGTCAGGTGCTGGTCTATTTGGCAAGCACGTAATGTGCTCCTCCATGAAGGAAAATGACACCCTATCTTCGTCACAGTCTCCTTCATTCAAGAAAAAATTGCTGCTATCATGGCGACCAATAGGAGTTCCAAACCCAACAAACTTAGAACCCCTCAGCCTCCGCCCAGGCCGCAGCGACACCATCAGCTAGTGTTCGTTGATGCCGCCTTCCAACACCACTCCTACATGATGGGACTCAGAGTCCATGCTATCAATAGCTCTGGAAGCTGCCTCCTTGGCAGTGGCAAGCACGGCTTCGCCACCTCTGTGCTTGAAGCTGAAATCAGAGGGATCCTCTACGCAATGCAATTATGCATCAGCAACAACTGGCAGTTCCCGATGATACTTACAGATTCATCCATGGCTATTAGCTCTCTCCATAAAGTTGATCTGGCCGCATGCAAGCTGGAACCCTTAAGAAGAGAATACGCCCGGGAAAGGATCCATCTGCCCAACCTTCAGCTCGTGTTCGTCAGTAGATCACACAACCAAGTGGCTGACGCTCTAGCAAAGAGATCTATGTACCTTTCTTCCAATTTCACTTTCATTTCTGCTCAGCCAGCCTGGCTATCTAGGGATGCAAATATTCAAATTAACCGCATCTGGCCCGTACTAGAGAACAAGATGAATAACATCTAATCTCTAGAGTTTCAAAAAAACACCAATAAAACTACATAAACATATTATAAAATGCACATCTTTGTAACAATGCACAACTTACACCATTGTCAAGGTGCACATCATGATGTTGCTCATCCTCATGGTAATCATCATCATGGTCATCATACTCATGGTCAAACACCATCTAAAAAAATATCATATAAAAAATAGTCAAAGAATGAAATATAAGATTGTAAAATGCACATCTAACATTTAAAAAATAAAATCATGCCTCTAATATTGAGATTTTTTTATCAATTAACATTCCCTTAATGTGATCTTGATGCACAAATAAGTTAACTTCAGTTTCAATATTTGGTTTGGCAAGCTAACTGAGAATGGACTGGCATCATCATACTTTTCATAGTACTCTTTTTGATCTATCAGATCTTCAATGAACTATCTTTTACCATGAAGAAAAATCAACCATTTTTCATTTGCAAGATCATCGATACAAATACTTGTTTCACTTGTGATGTCGTTATGAATTGTTCACCCATCGCACCAATCTTTTCGAAATTTACAAATGTGAATCCAATTCATCCACTGCAACTCCTTTGGTGTTATCAACCCAATTACACTTGAAGACTAGAATTCTAAAATCTATGTAGTCAAACTCACATATGTCTTCAATGATAGTAATATCACATTTTAGCTTCATGTGTATGCTTATCCTCCGCATTAGAAAAAAAAGAATGAAGATGCTTGAAGGGTGAGCCCACTATTTTGGATGACACTCTTATCATCTTGATGCTTTGTATATTGTGAAAACCCATTTATGTCAAACCCTTCATAAACATAACATTAAGTTTTGGTTTATAGGCAAGGCATTTTATATTTTCAGCAACATAATTTTGTGTTTGAGATAGTTGACATAAGAATTTATCTTCAAACCACCTAATAAATGTCTTGTTATGCTCTCTAGTAAGCCACATTGAATAGGCTTGAGGATATTTTGTCTTGATAAAATTGGTATGTTCGATGATATAAACACTCACTTCATCGATGTTGAGTAAAATATACATGTAAGCTTGTTCCCACAGCTCATGACTGATTACTACCACTCATGCTCCTAAAGCCCCTTTGTGAGAATATTCCTTGATATTCTAGTCTTTCTGAGGAGCTTCATTACAACTCAAAAAGTCATTGCAAAAGTCCATAACCTCCTTGGCCACATAACCCTCAATAATACTACCTTCAGGCCGATAACATCTTCAAACATCACCTTTAAAAGCACTCATGTACTGTTCAAGAGGATACATCCAATGCAAGAAAACTGGTCCCAACATTTTCACTTCCCTAGTCAAATAGACAACAAAATGTACCATGATACCAAAGAATGAAGGAGGAAAATACATTTCAAGATGGCATAGGGTAACAACAACTTCTCTTTGTAACTTATTGAGATTCTCAGGATTAATAAGTTTGTTCTATTAAGTGTTGAAGAAGAAACAAAGTCCGGTGATTGCAAATCTTAGATGGTTTGGCAGTATAGATTGAATTGCCACAGGCAATATTTTTTTCACAGACTGTGACAATGATGAGATATAAGACCTATCAGCTTCAGATCTTTCATTGATACCAGTCTATGGATATTGGAAGAGTATCCCTATGGTACCTTAACATTAAGAAAGAACTTGCAAAAAAATTTCTTCTCCTTTGTAGACAACATGTAACAAACAAGACGTAAATATGTTTCTCGATCACTGCTAACTACTTTTGTTAATTTTTGTTCCTTATTCCCATTTCATGTAGGTCCATTCTGGATTTGAGGCCATCTTTAGTCTTACTTGGTATATTTAAAAGAATATCAATGATGCTATCATAGACATTTTTCTCAACATACATGGCATCGATACAATGCTTAACTACCAAAGAACTCCAATAAGGAAGATGTCAGAATATTGACCTCTTATTGTATAAATATCTATAACTTTGTGTAGGAATGGTACATTGTGATCTCTTACCAAATGCATTGACAAAGTCTTTTACTCTTTTGTAAACAAATTCCCTTGTTATATGTTTAGGGGAAACCTTTGATAAGGATGAACATTTAGAAGAAACCTTCAATGATCAAGAAATACAGTCTTGGCCCCATTTTTAGTTGTAATGAATCAGTGTTATCTTCATATATAGGGCATGCTTTGGATCCTTTTACACTGTATCCATACAAATTTACATGCTAGCAAGTCATTAATAGTGCAAAACAACATATAATGCACATGAAATATCTCTCTACTCAAAGCATCATAGGTCATCACACCTTCTCTCAATAGTTTCTTTAAGCCATCAATCAGAGATTCAAGATAAAAATTGATATCATTTCTAGGTTGTTTAGGACCTGATATCAACAGTGACAACATGACATACTTATTCTTCATTCCATCGATGGAGTTGCATGTATCTTCTTAGCCTTCATCTCCATTGGGCACAACATTTTCTTAAATTTGTATGTTGAGATTGGAAGCTCATTGCCTTCATGAAGAATTTCTTTCCATAAAGACAACAATGACGTGAATCTTTTGTTGCTCCATCTATTGTTAGCCTTCAGAGTACATAATCTCAACATAGCCCTCAGCTTCATAAACTTAGTACAACCTAAGTATAACAGTCTCTCAGCATCATGTACCATGTTTCTAGATAAGGAAGGTGGATTGGTGTGCTCTACCTGAAAACTATCTAGCATCACATTAACCATGTCTATCGGAATTGGTTTGTTCATATATACATCATCGGTGGAAATTTCTTCTTCAACACAAGTACTATTATCGACATATACTAATCTCACTGATGGATTCTCTCCATGCCAGTAACATTATATATATCCCAGTATAATCACATTGCACATGACATGACTTTAGATTTCATCAAAAGTTTTGACTTCATGTTGTTACCGTAATTCCTACATGGACAACAAATGCTATGTCCAGTTTGTTTCCTATGTTTCTCTGTAAATCTTATAAATTGGTCAAGAAAAACAATAAAATCTAGGGTGTAGTGATTTGTAATTTACATCCATGGTCTATCCATTCTATGATCAAATAAAAAACAAGTATTATGATTAAGGGTTTACATGATTAGGGTTTAGAATTTATAGATAGATTAGGGTTTATTATTTTTGATCTAGGGATAAGGGTTTATAGATTGGGGTTTATAGGTTACAGATTAGGGTTTATGTCTTACAAATTAGGGTTTAGGGTTCAGTAATGAATGTGTGTACCGCTTATCCCATTCTTGAACACCTAATCTCACTCGTAAGTGTATCTTTCATGAAAATTTTAATAGCATTTCCCCACAGTTCTCCAAGTACACTGATGTAGATGGGAAAATGTCCACAAACATATGTACTTAGAGAACAAGTGAGGAAGTGTTGACAAAACATATTGAAAACCAAATATACAATATACACTTACATCCTAAGTGAGATTAAGTGTTCAAGAATAGTCCCAAACTGGGGACTATCCAAGATTTACTCCTAATGAGTAAATCTTGGACGGGTTTCTAGACCAACAAAATACATGTATGTTGTCATTGTTATACCTATGATCTTAGTTTCATCATTCATATCCTAGGTTTTATGTAACATCATTTAATTCAATTAATTCTTCCATTTAGATTAGTTAATCAAGAGAGAAAGCAAACATTGTTAATTAATTAAGATAAATCAATAATTGAACTAAGGAAACAAGTAAGAAATAAAGTAAGAAATTAACACCATTTGGAACTCCACCACCACCTCCTGACCCTAAGAATACATCGAGGTGGAAGATTTTGTAATGGACATCTCTCATTATGATTTAAATTTTGCTCAACATGTAACAAGCAATATAAAAAGTAATCATGGGAAACATGTAGCTCAAACAATTATACAAAGACAAACATGTTTAATTGCATTAAAACAAGTAAGTTTCAATACCACTTGTTTTCCCAATAGGAGGATAAAGTGCACCTTGAATAAGAGAACTATATTAGGCACCTTGATTTGATATTCTAGACTAGATCTTTGAAAATTGTCCCTCAAAGAGGTCCTAAGATTACAAACAATGTATGAGTTACTTCTTAATAACAACTTCTCCTAGTCTTAATCATACCCATAAGGATCAATTCTTTCACCTAATCTAGGTACCATATTCTATAACATTGATTTCAACATCTCCAATGTACATGCATGTTCATCATCAAGATAATCATTACACATAAATTATTCATGACCTTGTAGTCTTCATCATACCCATGAGGATCAGTTCTTTCACCTAATCTAGGTACCATATTCTGTAACATTGATTTCAACATCTCCAATGTACATGCATGTTCATCATCAAGATAGTCATTACACATAAATTATTCATGACCTAGGGTGAAACATCCTTTCAAGAGCAAGGATTTTCAACAGTGAAATAAAGGGAGAAACCATAAGATTTGAGAAAGATTAATGATTTAATCATCAACATAATCATCTTAAGCCTTTTTTAGTCATTTTCATATAGGATGGTCATTATAGGGTACAATAGTCATTAATAGGGTACAAAGAGCACACCTAGTCAGTAGAGAGCTCAAGCAGAATCCAGGCAGTTGGCAGTTGTAGCATCCAAGCAGAAGCTCTAACGACATCCCAAGCTTCCGATCACCAGAGATGGAAGATGGTGGAACCTCTATGAAGGATACAGAGGTGGAATATATGGAGGACGATGGTGGCACCTATGTGAAGGAGACGGATGTGACAGAGGAGCGCAGTCGTGGCTCTATGAAGCAACAACAACATCTCTATGAAGTGGCAGTGGTGGTGGCCCTATGAAGCAACATCAGTGGAGAGAAGATCGCCAGCGGAAACCACAGGATAGTGGAGCACAAATCGCCAGAGCTAGGTATTGAGAAAGCAATGAAATAGATTAAGGGGGAAGGCGAAAGAAACTTTGCGGGTCTTAAGTGGGACATAGTCTTCACTTGTATAAAACAATTGACATCTAAGTCATTAGTCATCAGTTAGATGAGAAATACTAATACAACACCTAGTCACTTAAATTTTGGTTTATTCTATAAAAATGATGCAAGATGCCTTTAACCGAATAAAAAAGTCGGCCTCAGTTATGGTGAAATTCATCGGTTATATTCAGAAAAATGACACCAAACATAGTGATTTAAACGTCAGTTTCATATAAAAAATCGATGCAAGAGGCCATAATCTGAGCAAAAAAATTTCACCTCACGAAGGCGATAATCGTCAGTTTATACATGAAAAACCAAAACTAAACCTAGTGACATGGACGTCAGCTCTACTTTACCTTACCGATGCTAGAGGAAATTATCTAGATGAAACATAATCGGCTTTAGTAGGGACTGAGGTGTCAATTTCTAGAAAATAAACTAACACCAGAGTGCAATTCAGGGGGGATAATTTTTCACATAGACATGGCGCAAACACTAAGACGTCAGTTTCTTGACGAAAAATTAACACAAATTGTGCAAATTTTCTCAGTTTTCATTTTAATTAATGTCAATTTTGAGGAGAATAAACCAACACCAAATGTATTTTGGAGGAAAATTTTATTTCATGTGATGATGTCTATCGTCGGCTCCATTGAAACTGACGCCCATCTTAAAATTTTAGGAGGCAAATTTTTTTCTCCAAAAAATTGTATTTTACGGGTTACTTTAGATGACGTTAATGAAAAAGCAGTATCCGCATCTTTTCTTAATCGGTGGGACTTCATCAATGATGATGTTTGTGCTGGAGAATAGATGTTGTTTAGTATCTAGTGTCAGTTTTATAGTGTAACTGACGTCAAGATAAGTGACATTAGAGGCCATAAATGTACTAGTGGGGATGGGTGAATAAGGGAGGCAATTGTCACCACTATCACGAGCCTGGACACTAAGAATTTCCCTCTCTACCTAGAGGAACTAAAGAAGAAGGAGGGGTAGAGATCTTCACTTTAGGTCTATACGTTATAAGATAAATTTAATTACTTATTCATCTTGGGTATATGATATCGGATGTAGATCTCACATATATTCAAATATGCATGATTTGAAAAGAAGTAAGCCTTTACAAAAGGGACAGCTTGGACTGTACGTTGCAAATATAGAAAGAGTTGCTACCACTTCAGTCAAAAATTGTAATTTACCTCAGCCCACATGAAATCGAATAGAGTTAATGAATTGTTATTTCTTTTCTTCTAATAATAGAAATATTTTACTTTATTCATGTTGTAGGGACAAGGATGATTACAAATAAAGAAACATTAATGTTCTATTTTCAAAAAGATGTGATCTTGTATGGCAATGGCCCAAATATCTTATGAACTTTGTTTTCTAGATCCAAAGATAAAAGTTAATAACATAAATACTAAAAGATTAATACTTGATAACTGATAACACCCATTTTATGGCTATTTATGGCTCATATTCTATTGTCAAACTTGCCTTCTAAATGGTTTTCCTTTCTATTTTATCATGTTATTGCATAAGGATAAACTACACTATGATCCTAACTCTTTTCCCATCTTTTATAGAGTTTCCCTTGCTTTTCCACTCAAAATAAGCAAAAAGGCCCGTCCTGACCCACTTACAATGAATCGGCCCCTTCACTGGCCACACGACACGCCCACATACCTGTCGCAATCGCTACCCGATGTGGCAGCAACCCGACACAGGCGTGTCGCACGAGGAGGCATATGACAAGCGACATGCTACCTACCTGACAGAGAGCTTCTACTCGCCACAACCAATCAGCCCGATATAAGCATGTCGCGCGCTTCAAGCCACTCACCGGAAGCAATCGCCCGCCAAAACCGCCTGATACCTTCACAACCCGACATGTGATAGCCAAGCCATGTCAAGCGATATGCAAGTGTCGACCATCCTTGAAGCCATGTGAACAAAGCCGATTGAGGACACATGGCTCCATGAGAACTACAACCTCTTCCAAACTGCGACCTATATATAACAGCTATAGGACTCCGGTGGGACGGGTCGGAATCTCACGAAAGCTAACTTTGGCAAGTATTTGGAGCTAGTGGGTCGACTTCCAAGGTGTGTCGGTTGATACTAGGTGAACACACTCCCAACCCGAGAGGGGTGGGAGTGGTTCACTTAGAACCCATCCCGGTAGCCACAGCAGCCCGATATGACCAACAAGGTCACCCGATGTGTCGGGTTCCTAGATGGGATCCTACCCAAGATGGCTTGCCCCCTACACCCGATACAAGGAACCTGAGATCCTAAGTCATCTCTAACCCGACATGATATCGAACCCAATACGAACCACCCATCACGGTGTCTCGCCCGAGAGGGTGGAACCCCGACACGACCGTATCGGGTAGGGAGCCTTGACCGATACGCCTGCCTGTCACAGCATGTCGCCCGACAGGGCTAGCCGCTTGACACAGGCATATCGGGCAGAGCTCCCACTTGGTATTGGGTTAGTGAAACCTTAGGGGTCTGCTACTGTATATCGACCTCCTATATCAAGGGGGACGATAACTATCTTCCCTTTTTACAGCAATTTACTTTCGTTTATTACTCATTGTAACTAAACCTGTTT
The DNA here is from genome assembly GCA_963693085.1 of Alisma plantago-aquatica. Classification (NCBI taxonomy): domain Eukaryota; kingdom Viridiplantae; phylum Streptophyta; class Magnoliopsida; order Alismatales; family Alismataceae; genus Alisma; species Alisma plantago-aquatica. The sequence goes on along the minus strand of OY856415.1, from coordinate 316,150,040 downwards.
ACATACCTATGCTTATGGAATTAGTGGAGTTTAATATATGTTGTTCTGTGTATGGTTCCTTTTTGTTAGATGATTTCTTTATAGCATCTAAACTCTAGCCTGTATGCTTGGATCATGTTTTGACTAGATATTGAATCGTGTTTCCCGTTTCAACTCCTTCGAGAGAGGGATGTTGTAACTCTAGAGTTCAGTCCAATCTGGGAGTACGAGAGTGCCCAGGATCAGGGCTGCCCTGGTTTTCTTTCCACTCCAACTCATGTCCATTACTCTTGAGACAGGGTATTGGCACGCAGTTGGAGGTACCCTCTTCGAGAGAAGAGAGTTCAGGAACTTTTCCGCTACCACTTGTTATGCCTAAGTCTTCTTCCTTTGTGTTTTACTTTAACAATAGTTTTATCTCCCCGGATTCTATTTTATAAAACATTTATAAAAAACTCTTAACCCAAAAATTAAATCTTTCTTGTAACTCCTTTTGGAGATAGGATTTTCTAGTTTGATTCTTTGTGATTCTTTTATGTGATGTACAACCTTTCCTTGCACCCCTTTGTTTTTGAAGTGCTTAGACAAGCGAAACCCATGTTCTGAAGCTCCATTCTTCCTATCCTTGTATTCGACCCTGAACTACTTCAACCATGTGCTAGTTACAGGTGTTTTAAACATTCGAGTACTATAAATTATAAAAGTTTGATAACCTAGGCATGTCTCCATCTTTTGGACCCACGTTTAAGGCTCGTCAACTTTTTGGCACCGTTGTCGGGGATAGGCAATGAAAATCGTTCTATGAACTTGAGTTTTGTTTGCACTTTTTCAAAGACTTGTACATTTGTATATAACACTGAAACTATTTACTATACATAGCATACAACACTTACCTTACACAACTTGCTGATACTTCTTTCATCCTTCTTTCTTTTCAGGTGCTTTTCCCTCTCTTCCAGGCCACAATTTCCTTAGCAAGACATGGCCAATCAACCTCCTACATCTCCCTCTCTCTGATCATTCCACCAAGTTTGGGTGAATGAAGAGAGAAACTCGGTTGTGACACAACCTCTGAACGTCACGAACTTCGAGCTCAAGCCTTCCTTTCTCTAGCTCCTACAACACAATAGGTTCGGCGGGAACTCCTCTGAAGAGAACCCATACAACCATCTAACGACGTTCAAGAGAACGTGCAACACCTTTAAGATCAACAGAGTCCCATTGATGCACATCTACATCTAGTGCTTCCCGTTCTCTTTGAGGGATAAGGCACTAGAATGGTATACCAGCCTACAGGACGAGAGCATTCCCGACTGGGACCATCTTACCGATGCTTTTATCTCTAAGTTCTTCCCCATCGAGAGAACTATCAAATGCCAAAATAAGATCACGGGGTACTCTCAGAAGCCTTCAGAAAATCTTCACGAGACTTGGGAGAGATTTCTGAGTTATCAGTGTGAGTGCACGCACCATGGTTTCTCTGAACCAAAGCTAATCACCACGTTCTACAACGGGGTGTGTCCTGCTGAAAGGAAATCTTTGAATGTTGCAGATGGCAGTGACTTCCTGCAAATGAGTGCCCTGAGGGCCCGAGAGATCATTCAGAGCATGGCCACAAACCAACAAGATGACGAATATGACCGCAAGTCAATGAGCCATACCACTCCTGGAGAGTCCAAAGAAATGGAAGCACTCGTGGCGAACTTGACAAGATTGCGACTGATGTTCAGACCCTTCAAGGGAAAGGCTATAAGGGAAAGGTTTGGCAAGAGGCCATAAGAAGCTATGTAACCTGTGGATAACCTAACCACACATCAGATTTCTATCCTCACACTGCACCCAAAGAGGATCTTGACGAGAATAGTAATGAGAATGTGAGTTTTGTCCAGTATCGAATGCCCGATCACCCTAGTTTTTCTTATGGAAACACTAGTGATCCAGAAAACTCTCACCAGCTGGTGGGTGGGAATCCTTTAGGAGGACCATCAAATCAGCAACAGCAGGCGAGGTTTTAGCAACAATGAACCTATTAACAGAACGAGCAACAAAGGTCGTCTATGATGACAAAGCTTATGTCCTTTGCCAAGAAGCAGAACGATCTCAATGAGAAAATGCACAAGAGTTCTGTGGATAGCACCGATCTTTTGAAATTAATGCAACAAAAAATGGGGAGTTTCTCTACCCAGATAGAGGAGCTCTAGCAACATAATAAACATATTGATCAGCAGCTAGCGAGTCTCGCCCAAACCATCAACCATCAGGTAGGGCGTTTTCCCTCAAGTATCAAAGCCAATCCACAAGGCCACGAGACTGCGAAGATGGCCGTTTTAAAGTCGGGGATAGTTGTACCACCAACCGTTGAGAAGACAACAATGTCAGTAACAGCACCTGCCGAGGATTAGCACCGAGGTCGTTAGAAAGAAGTTCCACAAAAGTTAAGGAAAGAAGTTAAAGATGTCTTGTTTGAAGAGCGCCCGGATAGGTATGCACCCCACATACCCTTCCCTCGTAAGCTGGCGAAGGCCCAGCTAAAGAAGAGTTATGAAAAGTTTATGGCAGCGATTAAGAAGTTGCATGTGGATGTCCCGTTCTTGAACGCCATCGAAGAAATGCCCACCAAGCTAAGTTCCTAAAAGATTTGATAACTAGGAAGAAAAGAGGAGAAGATAGAGATTGTAAATCTTGCCAAGATGTCCAATTCTTTTGTTATGGCCAGTACACCGTTCGAATAAGAAGGACCCAGGGGACTTTTTGATCCCTTTCCAAGTTGAAGATAACGTCACCCATAAAGGTCTAGCTGACCTAGGGGCCAGCATCAGTTTGATGCCTTTGTCCCTTGCCAAAAGAGGTGGGCTCACCAATATGGTGAGCACCAACATGAGGATACAACTGGTGGATCATACCTTTACAAGGTCAGTTGGGGTTGTGGAAGACGTACCCATCTGCATAGGGCAATTATTTATCCCTTGCAATATCTTCTTGATCGATACAATTGAAGATCTTAGCTGCCCCATCATTTTTGGGTGACCTTTCCTTGCAACCGGCCGGGCTCTGATCGATGTCGAGGCGGGAATGATTACAATCTGTGTTGGAAGAGATCACATCGATTTCAACATTAGTGACTGTATGAAGGCCCCCTCATTCTTTGAATCCTCCTACTTTGTCGAGAGCTATCAGCAGTTATGCAATGAGGTACAGGAAGAGAAAGCCATGGTGGACCCGCTCATGCGCGCCTTAACTGGCGAGTCACGAGAGATCGATGATCCTGAGGTCAAGGAATTGCTAGCCTGTTTAGATGTTGAAGACACAGTCGAGGATGAGGATCATGTCGAGATAGTCATGTATGTCACTCTCCGAGAAGACCCAGCTAGAGAACAGATGAAGAAAGTCCCGCCAGAGTTGAAGGTCTTACCGAAAGGTCTTGAGTACCATTTTCTGGATCAAGAAGGGATGTACTCGGTAATTATCAATTCAAGTTTAACTGATTGCCAAAAGGATCAGCTGTTGGAAGAATTAAGGCTGAGGAGGAAAGTCTTAGGTTACTCAATCAGAGATTTGAAGAGGATAAGCCCCTCTGTGTGCATGCACATAATTCATCTGGAGGAGGACCCAAGGTCATACGCCCAACCTCAAAGAAAGTTGAACGAGAAGCTTCGAGAAGTTGTGAGCAAGGAAGTAGTTAAACTCCGGGATGCCGGAATTATCTATACTATTAGCGACAGTAGGTGGGTAAGACCGATCCAAGTTGTCCCGAAGAAGGGAGTAGTGACGTTAGTCAGAGAAGATGACGGAGTAGAGGTGGCTACTAAGATGGTCATTGGATGGAGGATGTGTATCGATTATAGGAAGATTAACACCGCCACCTGCAAGCACTACTATAGAAATAGCATTCAGTGTCCCTTTTCTGGGCATCGGTTATTAAGGAAAACCGACGCCTATCATATAACCGCGTCGGTTGTTTAAGAAATCCGACGTCTATATCCGAAGACCAGCCAGACACGGGTACCGCTTTGTATTAAGCGTGGGTTGTTTATAACAAAACGGACGCTTAAAGTCGCCCGAGAAATCCAAATTTCGATCAAGAAAAATAGTGTCACTTTCAGCGTCGGTGATGTAGATAAAAAACTGATGCCTATTTGCGATGAAAATTTGCGTGAAAAGTGTCACTTTCAGTGGCGGTTATCATTTTATAACCGACGCTGAATATGGTTCCCGCCAAACAATTTCGTGAAAAAATCGTCTAATTGGACGTCAGTTGTTTAAAACAACCGACGCTAAAGTTATTTAGGCGTCAGCTGTGTGAAACAACCGACGCTATATGGAAACTTTATCCCGTGATCGCCCGACCGTTCGCCTTTCTTCTGTTTCATTGCGAGCCAATTTCCCTTTTCTTCTCTGCTGTTGTCGATTTCTTCTCCGGTGATTTCTTCTCCGGCGCCCCCTTCGCCGGCAATTTCTTCTCCGACACCCCCTTCTCCGGCGCCCCCTTCTCCGCCGCCACTCCTGCTACCTTCTTCCCTTCTCTGCGCCCCCTTCTCCACCGCCCCTGCTGCTCTAGCGCCTTAGATTAGGCGCCGCCACGCCTGAGAATTAGGCACCGCCATCGCGCTGCCCCTACTGCTGATTCTTCTCCAGCCTCCCTGCTAGCTGCTGCTCCACCGCCTTCGCTGCTAGCTACTCCTCCAGCCAGAGCCACCGGAGCCTCTGCCTTTTTCCCTCTGACAAGGTTGGTCTTCCCGCTGCTAGCTGCTCTACTTTTTTTTCATCGATTCAATTGTTGTGATAAAAATGCATGTAATGTATTTGATTAGAGTTAATCTAATCTGGATGTTCTTAATAATGTAGTATGTTAAATATGATGATTAGGGATACAAATAATGTCTAGTACACAAATATTAGATGATATTCAAGAAAACCCTAGTTTGATGAGCATGTTGTTAATCATGTTAATTATGATTCTTCTATATATTCTGATGTCATTATATAATTATGTGATCCCAACATATTAAATTGAATTAGAATGATTTCATGAATTATAGGGTTTTAAAGTTGATAAACATGTACATGCGGAAATAGGGTTATTAAACCAATGGTTATAACATAGTATGATCTTAATCTGATCTGGATGTTCATAATAATGTAGTATGTTAAATGATGATTAGGGATACATATAATGTCTAGTACACAAATATTAGATGATATTCAAGAAAACCCTAGTTTGATGAGCATGTTGTTAATCATGTTAATTATGATTCTTCTATATATTCTGATGTCATTATATAATTATGTGATCCCAACATATTAAATTGAATTAGAATGATTTCATGAATTATAGGGTTTTAAAGTTGATAAACATGTACATGCGGAAATAGGGTTATTAAACCAATGGTTATAACATAGTATGATCTTAATCTGATCTGGATGTTCATAATAATGTAGTATGTTAAATATGATGATTAGGGATACATATAATGTCTAGTAAAGATTCCTAGACCTTTTGTTTGAAACTATTGATTTCTTGATTTATTATTTAATAATGCTCTGTTGATTAAGATTAACCATGTTGCCTGTAGTTTATAGACATTTATTATATATAAGAATGACAACACATGTATTTGTTGGCCTAGAAACCCGTCCAAGATTGACTCATTAGGAGTAAATCTTGGATAGTCCCCGGTTAGGGACTGTTCTTGAACACCTAATCTCACTTAGGATGTAAGTGTATAATGTGTATTGGGTTTTCGAGAAAATTTCGGTAGCATTTCCCCGTTTGTTCTCTAAGTACATATGTACTTAGAGACAGTGGGGAAATGCTGCCGAAATTTTTTGAAAACCCAATACACATTATACACTTACTAGTGAGATTAGGTGTTCAAGGATGGGATAGGTGGTACACATTTATTATATATAAGAATGACATCACATTATACAATTAGGATGTAAGTGTATACCCTAATCTTTTCTTGTTTTCTCTGATCATAGAATGGATAGATCATGGATGTCCATGATGAGTTTATACAAATGCTAAATGTTTTCCTTTTTCTAGTTTATACAAATGCTAAATGTTTTCCTTTTTCTAGTTGATACAAATGCTAAATGTTTGCCTTTTTAATGACATTTTCAGATGGCTGACCATGATGAGAATGATGTCCATGATGAGCATGAAGTCCATGATGAGCATGCTGTCCATGACGAGCATGGCGAGGATACCAATGTAAGTTCTAAAAACATATCATGTATTTCTATAAAATTCATTATCTTCTAGTTATGTCATATATCCTATATTTCTATATTGGCCTAATTCAGTGTGTTTATTTTTGTCAAATTTTAGGTTGATGATGCACAGGTACCCACTGAAGCAATTGAGAAACTTGATGCGCAACAACAAAAACTTAACAAGAAAAGGGGTATCACTCTGTTGAAAAAGTTAACTGTGCTGAGTGGCAGTGGATCCAAATTGGTTCTGGAGTTTGATAATGGAGGGAATGCAATTGGAGTGAACCGCAATAATTTTATAAACTATCTTGGGGTTGTCACTCGAAGCCATTGTGGTGTTAAGTATGATAATTGGCATAAAGTTCCTCAGGCGAAGAAAGACTTGATATGGAAAGATTTATGCGTGAGTTATTATTATTTGCAATTCTATTTTGTAGATTACAAATTCTATTATTTGCAATTCTATATTTGGATACTAGTTAATAACATTTCTATTTTACAGAATTTGTTTGCATTGGATGACATGTTGCATCGTAAAAGTGTGATGCAACGTGCTGGAAAGATGCTTAGGAATTACAGGACAAATCTAAACAGAGAATACATAAAAGAGGGTGATAAGAAGAAGAAGTCAGCCCTTGAACAATGGAACTTCTTGGACAAAGAAGATTGGGACAATTTTGTTGCTTCAAGAAAATCTGAAGAATTCAAGGTATTAGGCGTCACTCCCATTTTAATTAATATACATTGTGCTACTAACCTAATTATAAATGTGCATACTAACTAGGCCCTCAGTGACGCACAAAAAGCAAGGCGTGCACTGAATGTGCATTACCACACTATGGGTCCAAAAGGCTATGCAAGCGTTCGCCAAAGACTACAGGCGGAGTCTGCGGCTACTCAGGAGTCTGCGGCTACTTAGGATGCTACTCGTACTCAGGAGTCTGCCACACCCTTGCCTCGCCATGATATCTGGATAGCTGGCAGGCAAAACAAGAAGGGTGAAATAAAGAAGCCCGTAACTGCTGAGGCGGCTGCAAAAATGGTAAAATACAACTCTTAGAGCAATCGTTTGAATATTGATTATTTGTGGTGTTAACTTACCAATTTCTGTTTATGGTGATTAGTGGGAGCTGCACGAGCAGAGGAAACAAGGCACGTTCATCCCTCAGGGCACAAGGGATGAATTGACAGTTGCTCTGGGTAACCTAGAGCATCCTGGACGTGTTAGAGGTGCCGGCGCTGGTGTGGGCATCAAAGCATTCTTTGGGCCATCCCAGCGCAAACCCAGAGCGGGACTTTCTCAAGAAGAGGTATCCTATTCTTTTTTTAGAATGTTACTACAAAAGGAAATTCATTAATAAGAAGCTAATGTTTGTTTTATCCATGTATAGGTGAATAAGAGAGTCGAGGATATAGTTGCTAAGAAGGTCAATGATGTAGTTGCTGAGAAGATCAAGGAAGAATTGTTGCGGTGGCAGACATCTCAGGCTTCCGATCAGCCTATGGCGACCCACTCTTCTCCTGGTGCACAGACTGTGAGTAATCCTGGAGACCCATCGCCTAACACGTCTGTTGTAAGTATTGTTTATGACATTGTAGCTAGTCTTTTCAAGATGATATGTATATATGTATAACATTCTTTACGTAAATTTGTAGGCATAGAAGCTATGCCGCTTAAGAATGCAAGACTATGTTGTTGCAGAGGCGCAGGCTTACCAGTCCCTTCCTGGGGCAACGTTTAATGGGACTCCAATGCCGCAGGGCTACATTCGTGTGAGCCCGATACATGTATTACCCGATTGGAGGGAAGTTGCGTTGCCATATGCCCACCCAGATATTGATAGACTTGGTGAGGCAGAAGGCGGGGTCATATTGTGGCCCAAAGCAGATGTCCTCTACACGACTGAAATTGTAAGATAAATTTACATTGATTTAGACTGTTAATGTGTATATATGATGTCAACTGATCTGAAATTATATATATAGGTTAAAAAGAAGACACCATGAGCACCTAGGCCTCCACCTCCACTTCCCGCATTACCAACTTGGGTTCCAACTGACCTACCATACCCGTTAGGTCTTGCTTGTAGGGGAATGGCATGTTGGCTACGGGCACATAATATACATTGCACTATAATTGTTTCTTTAGATGCAGATTATGCAGGTCAATCATACAACAGCTCTTTATTTATACAAGATATTATTGAGATGTTTATGTATGATTGGCTGAATACATCAATGATAGAGACATGGATAAGGTGAGATCTTGTTTATACATCCATATACCTTGTGTAAGATCCGGTGATCTGGTTTCTTATATATTAATGCATACGCCTATATGTTTTGCAGCTACTTAGTCGAAGATCATTGCAAACAATTTGCATATGATCATGTGGGATTATTGATTCCATCATTGATTAGTATGATAGCTAAAGACCCTGATAGTGTTCAACAATACTGTATAGATGCTTTTACAATTTTTGGTCAGCGAATGAAGACAATAATAATAGCTCCATTCAATGTCAAGTAAGTTTACTTTATTTATAATTTGGACTTAAGAAAATTCCATTTTTATTTTGCATTTTGAGTTATTAATTGTTAACTGTTTACCTCTAGCGGTAGACATTGGGAGTTACTAGTTATTGTCCCCGGTACGTTCACTGTTTATTATCTAGATCCCGCAGGAAGTACATTAAACACTAAAATTGGACACGTAATGAGAATGCCATTATTTTGGTGAGAAATATTTCATTTTTATATACGTTAACATCTTTTATTACATTACTATTTACTTATGCAATTTACTGTGTTATATTAACATGTAGGGGTTTAGATGCATTCAAAAAGGCTGGAGGAAAGGTCCCAAGGAAAAAGAACCAGCCAATAAATTGGGAGAACGTAAAAGTAAGTTCCCGACTCCCCGACTCCAATGTATATATTATTGATGTGAATTGTGCTTAGTTGTATTATTTTGTATGTTTCAATTTATAGTGCGCTACACAAGACAATGGCTGGGCATGCACATACTATGTGATGCGATTTATGCAGATGATTATCAAACATGCCGCATTGGACATCGATACCATACATGAGGTATTATATATAGTCTCATTAGTTAGTATGAAATATATCAATCTTATTTTTATATTATTACTTATATATATACATCATTCTCTTTGCATGTGTTTAAAACTGACCACACTATAGGCAAACGCTTAAAAAATGTACATGCTCCATATACGAGGGAAGCATTAAATGAAGTAAGAGAAGAATGGGCAATAGCCATACAAACAGTGGCAATTGTAATATATAATTGGGATGTTGATAGTGATGCTGAATGATACTTTGTAAATGAATGTTTCTGAATGTTAAAACATGTATTTGAATGATTCTATATGTGTGAAAGTGAGAATTGAATTGATGTCTGAATGTATCTACTTGTGTGAATCTTTTTTTGTTAATTTTGCAGGTTTGTGGCCTGTTTGTAGGCTGATATCAATGGATGTCGTAAATCTGCAGTTCAGAAAACTGAACTGCAGGTTCTCATCCTGATGACCAACCACAGCAGGCCTGCAAACTGATATGAAAAAAAAATAGATATAGGCGTCGGTTATTTACAGATAACCGTCAGCACAGACGTAGAGTGTCGGGTTTTTGTAAAAAAATGACGCCTGATGTGACCAACGCAGTACTTGGTCTCTAATACATGTAGGCGACGGTCTTTTAGTAGATACCCGACGCCAAAGGGCTTTCCTACATGTCGCCGTTTTCTGTGGCGCGAACGATTTTGGCGTCAATTGTTTATAAACACCCGACGCTTTTAGTTTAAATAGGCGTCGGGTGGAAAACCGAGGCTGAAGTGTTCGACCTTTAGTGGCGCCCACATAGGCGTCGGCCGGGCACCGATGCCAAAAGGGGTTAAACAACCGATGCCAAAGGCGGTTTCTGTAGTAGTGAAGGACCATTTCCCTCTCCCGTTCATTGATCAGATGATGGAACATCTAGATCATCATTCTTATTTCTTTTGGCTGGATGGGTATTCAGGTTTCTATCAGATAACCATCCACCCTGATGACTAGGAGAAAATGACTTTCACTTGTATCTACGGAACCTTCGCTTTTAGAAGAATGCCCTTCGGGCTGTGTAACGCACCTGCCACCTTCCTAAGATGCATGAATGCTATCTTCGCTAACCTGCTAGAGGACAAGATGGAAGTTTTCATGGATGACTTCACTGTATATGACATCTCATTCGACGATTGCCTACGCAATTTGTCTCTAGTGATGATACATTGTGAGGAGCATAATCTCACCTTGAACTAGGAGAAATGTCATTTTATGGTTCAAGAAGGTATAATTCCGAGGCACAAGGTGTCCAACAAAGGAATTGATGTTGACCCCTCCAAGATTGAGGCTATTGGTAAGCTCCCTCCGCCAACTTCAGTTACCAGTATACAAAGTTTTTTGGGTCAGTTTGGTTACTACCAACAGTTCATAAAGGACTTCTCTAAGATAGAGAAGCCCCTTTCTAACCTTCTAGTGAAAGATGTGAAGTTTGACTTCACGATTGAGTGCATGAAGGCTTTCTCAACCCTAAAAGATGCATTAGTATCTACACCCATTCTCCAATCCCCTGATTGGAATCTTCCTTACAAACTGATGTGCGACGCGAGTGACTTCGCCATCGGGGTGGTCTTAGGGAAAAAGAAGGACAAGAAACATCATGTCATCTTCTATGTGAGTAAGACCTTAGACGAGGCGTAGCAAAATTACACGACGACTGAAAAGGAGATGCTACCCATTGTATACGCTTTCGATAAGTTCAGATCTTACCTCGTGGGTTCCAAGGTAATAGTCCACACCGACCATGGGGCGATAAAATATTTGATGCATAAGAAGGATGCAAAGACCAGGATGTTACGATGGGTGTTGTTGTTACAAGAATTTGACCATGAAATAAAGGATAAGAAAGGGTCAGAGAATGTGGTTGTTGACCATCTCTCTAGAATTAGGGTGGAAGATGATCACCCGCTACATGTCAATGATAACTACCCCGACGAATCCATCTACATAGCCCAGTCAATCGACCTTGAGCGGCCATAGTATGCAGATTTCTACAACTATCTTCCCTGTGAGCAGCTTCCCCTAGATTTGACTTACAATCATAAGAAGAAATTCTTTGTTGATTTGAAGAACTATTATTGGGACGACCCTTCAATGTTCAGGCATTGTGCAGATGGATTGCACAAAAGATGTATCCCAGAAGAAGAAGCCCCCAAAATCCTCTTTGAGTGTCACTCCTCCCCTTATGGAGGACACTTGGGTGGCGAAAGGACTACTTTTAAGGTCCTCCAATCAGGCTTTTACTGTTCAACCTTGTTTAAATATGCTCATGCTTTTGTAAGATCTTGCAACGAGTGCCACCGAACGGGGAATATCTCCCACCGCAATGAGATGCCACTCTCTAATTGGATTGAAGTTGAGATTTTTGATGTGTGGGGCATTGACTACATGGGCCTTTTTCCCTCCTCTTTTGGCTTCAAATATATTCTTGTCATTGTCGACTATGTCTCCAAGTGGGTGGAAGAAGTCCCTACCACGACTTGTGATGCCAAGGTAGTAATCAAGCTTTTTACCAAGATCATCTTTCTGAGGTTTGGAGTTTCGAGGACCTTCATTAGTGATGGTAGCTCTCACTTTGCTGGAAAAACAGTTTGAATCGCTGCTACGCAAGTATGGCGTCTGTTACAAGGTTGCAACACCATATCATCCCCAGACATCAGGACAAGTTGAAGTCTCCAATCGAAAGATAAAGAAGATTTTAGAAAAGATAGTCGGCAAGTCCCGCAAGGACTAGTCAGCTAAGCTAGATGAAGCTTTGTGGGCGTACCGAACCACTTTTAAGACACCATTGGGTACCACACCTTACAACCTAATTTATGGAAAATCCTGCCATCTTCCCTTTGAACTGGAGCATAAGGCATTCTGGGTGATCAAACGCCTCAATATGGACCAGACGCTGGCCGGAAAGAAAAGATTCCTTCAACTCCAAGAACTTGAAGAGTTGAGACTTCATGCTTATGAAAATGCCCAGATTCACAAGCAAAGGACCAAGATCTGGCATGATGCCCATCTGTAGAAAAAGGATGTCAGTGAAGGTGATAAAGTTTTATTATTTAAATCCTCTATCCGCCTTTTTCCAGGAAAATTGTAGAGCAGATGGTCTAGACCCTTCATTGTGGAAAAGATATACCCATCTGGGATGATGGAGTTATATGATAAAAATGATCCATCAAAAGTCTTTATGGGCCACCGACTTAGTTTTATAGCCTTGATGAGTAATACTATCTGAGGCTGGAAGTTTTCCCTTTAGGCCAATGATGTTTTACCCATCAATGCTTTTCCTTTCTTTATGTTTAGTTTTTCTATCCTTGCCTTGCTCTGTTTCCCCACTTTTAGTCATGTATCGGGCAAGCATAGTTGAGCTACTTGATACCCTACTTTTTGATCGTGTCAGCCATCCATTTTATGCATGCCCAACAAGAATTCGCGCATTACACCCATGTCGGGCAACATATCGCCTAGGCTTGTATCGAGCAACACACCCCGTGTCGCGCGACACGCGCCAGCCCTTATCAGGATTAAATATCAGGCAGTGAATGTTAACTTTGGAATCGTGTCACACGATACACCAAGCTCCCGTGATGCACCTTACCACCCACATCGAGTCGTGCTTAGGAAGCCAAATCAACCCTTGACGTGACCGATTATACTTATTTTACTGCATCTCAGGAACCATTTGCCTCCTAGCGCGACACATGCCCTTGCTTTTACCCAATTTACCCCCACTCACGTCGGCTATATATAGTAACTTCAGTTAACTGTGTCGGGCACTTGCATTTACTTTTCACCTTCTCGTATCGTGCATCTTGCTTTCACTTTGCTCCCATCCCGGCCAGCCTTACCGACCTCCCGTGTCACGCACCAAACTCCCGAACGATACAGGTATAACCCGATACACTCTATCGTGTCAAGCGGCCTGTGTCGGGCATCTGATATCGTGTAACATTTTCTTTTAACAAACCCCATATCAGGAACGAAGCTTTAGTTTTGTGTATCGCCTCAAGCGTATCATGCAAAACATGGGTTGCACGACACACTTTGCCCGATGCATGTATCGGGCAAGACACATATCGACCAATTTGACTTTAAAAAGTAACCATACAGGGTAAGGTCACTATTTGTGGTGTATATCTGTATCGGCCTTGAGATCGCATCGGTTTCCAACCCTTATTGGCCGACACATGTGTTGTGCATGACCTCATATCGTATGGGGTTCATTTTGATCAAGTAACCCTGTCGGCCATACTTTGTGTCGGGCAACAAGTGCATTCACCTTTACACCCGATACCGACTTGTTCACACCGGGTATATTGTATCGTGCGACAAGGAATTTTAATATAAGCTCTAAACCGATATTGATTTCTTAGTATCACCTATGTGGTATTAGACAACAAGACCTTTTTGACCTACCGCCCGATAACAAGCTAGGAGACCCATGTTGGTAAAATCAGTACTTACCTATTACTGTGTAAACTTTGCAGAGATGGCCCGCACAAAGCAAATTGTCGTTCAGGTCAACGAGCAAGGCCAGAGGATCAACCCTGAGGCCACAACTGAAGCCACTATAGCCAGGCAGAAGCGCTGGAACCCCGACATAGCGAGGCCATCCGAGGCCGAGAAGAAGCCTAAGATAGAAGAAGCAACAACCCCAACAATAGTCTCTACCACGGCGGCCGAGTCGGAGCCTCTGGATCACTCACCAGGCTGGTTCATGCCTAGGGATGATGAGAACAGGTGGCGGTACACAGAGTTGGCTGCCAAAGACTATAGGCCAAATCGTTTTTGCCAACGGTCGTCCTTTTACCAGATAGGCATTTTCGATAGGCTGGAAAATATCTTAGCGGTTGTCGGGCTAAGGAAGATATGCTCAGCCACTCTTCCTCTTACACATAACTCGTGAAGGAGTTCATGTCGTCCCTCCACCGGGTGTAGAATAGACCAGAAGAAGTCGAAAGATTCAGCGGGGCAGACAGACTACAAGGACGGCTATATAACATTGAGCACGGCATATCTGAAAAGCTACTCAATGAGATATTCTCCTCCAGTGAACTAGAAAAAGAACTACTCAACAACGGTGTTAGAATCACCGAAGGTGACGGGTTCAACCCAGTCGCACTCTGGAGGAAGCTGACCGGCGAGTCAACATTCAAGCCGGGAAGTAAGGTGGCAGCATTGCACTCCTATTTCTGGAGGATAGTGCACAAGATCGTTGCGTGCTTGCTCTTTAGCAAGTATGAGTCAAGCAACCTCTACACTGAAGAGCTCAACCTCATGTGTTACATGATGGAGGGATTCACGATCAACTTGGGTGATTCCTCCTCAACCGTCTTCATCCAGTAAAGGATGCCACCAAGAACTACAACATGGGAGGACTGGTGAATCTGATCACGGCAGGGTTAGGATACCCCAGAGAGCCGTGTAGCCTGTCGAGGATGAGAGGTGACGACAAGATCGATCTCAAATTTCTAATGAGGGCTATCATCATCAAGAAGGAGGGTTGATTCTACTTCTATAAGTTCACAAGGAAAAACACCCTCCTGTCGCACCCACGATGCACCAACTACAACGCAAAGAAGTTGGTTTTCACCACAGCGGAAATTGAAGTTGTGCTGGTTGAAGCTGCTTACGCCGCTACCATGAGAATACAAGAGAGGACGGTCGTTATAGGAAGGCCAATCCCTCTCGATGCTCGACAAGACAAGGCGGCGACTGTTGTCGCCCTCCCACCCGAGCTGGCCGCAACCACCACATCAACAACTGTCGCGGCCGCTGAGGAAATGATGACGATCGTGGAGGTCGCTGAAACAATCGGGGCTGAAACAACAACAAAAGCCTCGGGGAAATCTACCACGGAAGAGATGGATGGAAGTCCCAAAGCTTCTACTACGCCTTCAATGGCGGAAGAAGTGGTACAGCCGAACACTAGCAACAATGCGTTCATTGAGCTCCTAGAGGCAGAGCTCAGAGCTCTGCATCCCACGCTGCCGCCAATGTCACCGTGGTAGCTGCAGAGGAGGCTGCCGACCACCAAATGGTGGAGCAACAACCACCCTCTCCACGCCCCTCTCCACCACTACAAGCAGGCGAGGCAGAGGTAGCCATGAATGTGCCAACGCCCTGCCCTGAAGCAAAGCCCTCACATACAATCCAGATGGACTCAGACCCGAGTGAAGAAGCACACTCATCGGGTCGAACCACTCACGCGAGGGATGTCAGGAGGTCGAGGGGCAAATCAACCGAACCCCTCCGTCGTTGGGGCAGATTCTTGGTCAAGAGTTTGACCACTTGCGGGAGGTAATGGGAAACCACTCAGTTACTTTTTCTTCCCTTACCCGACTATTTTCCAGGAAAGGTTCAATGATCAGGAGTGGCAGCTGCTGACTCTAGTTGGCCTTCTTGGCCAATTAGAGGCACTTAACAAACTGATGCATTTGGCGCTCTAACACCTCAACGCAATTGAAGATAGGCTGGACCGGAGAGATAGCCACCCCCGTTCGAGACAGTCGAGGAGGTCTCCATCACGTCCTAGCTTTGGCTCTTAGCCATCGTCATCAGTGTCCTCCTCTGAGACGTCATCTCCTTCCTCCTCCAGTAGGCCCTCCACAATTCCCGAGGAAGGTACGATGCACAAGACAGCCGACAGGGCTCCAGCAGGACTAGAGAGTTCCCGCGACATCGAAGAAGTTGCTCCCTCAGTTTCCCTAGATGAAGCTGAGGATAATGATGAATCAATCAGCATCAAGGAGGACTCTTCTGAAGAATCAGAGGGAGAAGGGGGGGCATCTACACTTCTAATGACAGACACCCCCTAGAGGATGGAGTTCGGCGGCAGACGCATTCTCTGCGCCATCAGAAATCCCCTCCTTCGAGATGGCAGACTTTGACAGAAAAACCATCAGATACTTGATGATCAGAGACCAAAAGTTGTCGAACAAGGTCCTGAGATCACAAGCTGATGAAGACGATGTTGTCTGGAGTGATGGCTACTTCTCTGTACGATGGGGAGAGCTGAGGAGCATGTTCCTCTCACCAGTCGTCATCAAAAAGAAACTTTTCGGGGTCCTACAAGGTGTCGTGATCGAGAACGCGGGCTTCGGGACAAGTCAGAAGCTAATTTACAATGCCACCCCGACCTTAGCAAGAAGACTAATGAAGGGGTTGTACAACTCTACACAGGTGGCCAGCATGTTGGAATACATTAGAGAGAACAACCCCAACCTGGCGTTGGCCCCCTACAAGCATCGAAGAAAATGGTTCCTTTGCGTGGCAGATCTCCGAAATCATGGCGTCCAACTCCTAAGCTGCTGCAACAAGGAGGTCCCACGCTCAGGAAACGCCTTCGTTCGCCTTGAAGATAGACATCTGAGGCTTTTTCCGCTGCGTCTCTACTGCACGATCAAGTACAAAATCCAACGTTACAGTGGCGTCTGGAATTTCTTCACACTTAGAGACTTCCCCATTCAAGAAGAAGAGGGAAGAGAAAAAGTGCCTTCGTAGTCCTACGTGCCATTGAGATGCTACACATCTTCGGATACTTAAGGCAGCTTAAGGGCCAAAACTTCTATCAGCTCATAAGCACTTATGCACTGTTGCTGATCAAGGACGGGCACTATTTTTGAGACACAAGCGTCCCAAAGAAGCTGCTGGACAGTGATCAAGAAGATGAATCCTCCCAACCCAGCAACCTTCCATAAGGAGAAGCCGAGATGGCCATGGACGTTTACGGGGCAGGCAAGCGGATGGATATTCTACATGAGATCCTTACAACTAAAGACCCTGCTTCGCCTAATTCTTCAGAAGAAAAGATCAGCAACTTCGACCATTCCATGTGTTTTTCACTAACCCAGGAATAGGTCAATGAAATTCTACAGAAGCTGGATGATTCTACCCCCGCAGATGTCATTTATGAGACAGAAGACGTCCCAGTCCCAGTCGATGATCTTCGGGACGTGATAAAGGTAGGAGGATGTCTGGCAATGTTGGTGGCGGAAGGCTACATCCAGATACTTTAGAGAAAGTTTGAACACGCATACATCGCCCATCAAATGTTGTTCAACGGTATCTGCCTAGATGATGAGTTAGGAGCAAAGCAATCATTTATAGAAAAGATACAAAGCAGCATGCTATGTATCATCTTCTTTCTGATAGTGCACTACAATCATTGGACGCTCCTAACGGTGTACACTCGCCCATGAGCAGCAATCTTCTACAATATCTCAGACAGCAACAAAGATCATTCGGTGCAGTGTACATCAACCGCGTTGACACCCCTCTAGCGCTTAGCAAGAAAATACTACAATGAGGTGGCAACGCTGATCCAGCCATTCCTAGAGAACACAACAAGCAAATGGCATGATCTTCAATTCTGCCACAGTAGTCCACAACAAGCTCCACAATCAAACAACTTAGACATCTACGTGCTGGAATGGAGCTCTAGCTCAATGACGCTACAACAAACGCCTGACAAACTCTACCACATCGACTACAACAACAAACGTGGAGAATATGTGTGGAAGCTTATTTCTGAAGGAGGCGCGCTCACCAACAAAACACTCACTGACTTATCACATCCTACCTTATTTATCTCATAACTCTGGGACAGAGTGTGGGGTAAGTTTGGGGGGTACTATATATCAGTGAGGAAGGTACTAAAAGTTCTCCCATTTTGTCTTTCTTCTTTCTCTTAAACATACCATGTGTACATATACATATACAAGTCTGATACAAAATAGTGCATATACAACTCCTTGCCTCTATACAATTGTACAAAGACATTCTATAGTAAAAACCTGATACAACTTCTCCCAGCTTGTTTTCTCTATGTCTAAGGTGGTGTAGGTTTTTGTTATGTTCTTTCCGAAAATGCTGTCTCAAATGACAAAGGCTACAACTTTTCTACGCCAGTTTCGAAAAATAATCTCGCAACATCTAAGTGATGTGTATGTGAAGGAAAAAGCTGCCCAAACAGTGAATTTTCTCTTGATTCCTTTACCAAACAAAATCCCAAAAAGAGATAATAGCCTTAAGAGAGTGAATAAAAGAATGAGAGTTGTGCCAAATGAAAAAAATATATACACACTTGTCTTTCCAAAAGTACCCATCTTTAGGCATGGTAGATCTAAGGTAGTGGTATGTAGGATGTGAAATCACTGCTCTAAAGTAAATTAGCTTGGACTGTAGGAACCACATGCCTGTTAACGGACCCGTACCTAGATGGATCGATGGGAAACAAGAAAACCCCAAAAAGCCTTAAGCCTACCCAAAGCCCAACTTTCTACTCCCAAAAGTTGTTTGGTGTGAAATCTAACTTTGAAATCATGCACCTAAGTCTCGCCAAAGCTAAAGAGAAAATTTTTGCTTAAAGAAGGAAGGAAAAATAAATTTTGTTGTTCGTGGTCAGACATTATTCTCCTTTAGACATCTAAATACTCGCTCAAACCCCTTTTCCGAAAACTATGACAGATTAAGAAGCAATATTGCTGTGATGGAGTGGATTTTTTGAAATCCATAAATCTCTAATAACATATTAGAATCCATATCTTGAGTTACAATGAGAGTTCCAAGTGTTTTGGTAAAGTGGAAATGTTGAATGAGATTTATATAATGATTAAGATCTCTCTTTATATGCCTTCTTGAGGAATTTAATTGGACGACCTAACAATTGAGTTTTGGTACCAATTTTGAGTAGAAGGTAGCTTGAGTGGTAGGAAATCTATGGTGAAAATTTGGTGGCATTTGGAGGTTCCTAGAAGAAGTTATTGAGGTTTGATTTTGGAGAAATAATGTGCATGGTTGAGGATTTATGGACCTAAGTTAGGCTTAATATGTTGTCACTACTAAAAAAAAGGTCTTTAACTATAAAAAAAAATTGTAGCGAAAACCCCATATTTTGTAGCGAAAGGCTTTGACTACATATTTCTTTACACATACAAATTGTAGTATATGCTCGTATAGCTAAAGCCTTTAACTATATTTTTCAAATATGTAGTTAGATAATTCATTCGCTACAAATTCATATGTATCCAGAAGCGTAGCTAGATATTGTCCTTACATATTTAAATATAGGTATAATTATAGCTAAATGTATGCCTACATTTGTATATATAGTCAGTATGTAGCAAAAACATGATGTTAATACAAATTATATGTAGTTAATGTGTAGGGAAAGGAAGTAGTTACTATATACATATATATGTAATTGATTATGCATCTAGCTGTATATGTATTGTCATTTAGTACACATACATATATGTTTAGTTCGACTATATATATATATATATATATATATATATATATATATATATATATATATATATATATATATATTGTGTAACTTGTTAGTACACAAGCTCTTTTAGTAACAACATTGTAGTATTTAGAGCAAGTTATGCTCATTATGCCAACAATCTTACTTTCATTTATAATGAAGCGTCGAATGTACATGGGGAGGACGTATACCTTGCCCCTATTACATGTGTATAAAAAAAGCATATACATATATCAATGATTAAGTGGTCTACTAACATCTTTGCGAAAGAGTTATGTCTTTCTCGGCCAGTTTTAACATCCTTATTGTCTTCTTTTGTTCGAGCTCTTGTTGTTGTTGCACCATCACGAAGAAGAGCATGAGGCTGAGGAGCTTGTCCAGACATTGCTGGGCCAGGAAGACTACTCCAGGGTCGCATACAAAATGGCAGACTTGATGTACGATGCAATGGTGTTGCTTTCCGTGAGGCATGTGAACATTGAGGATGTCCTTGAAGTGCTGAGAATTTTTTTTCCCAATCAGGCATCGAGGAGAAGAGCAGCAGAAAGAAGCCGTCCAGATGAGGAGATCGCTGCTTAGTCTTAGTTGATACTTCTGGTACAAGATAACAGAGCCATTAACTGCAGCAATTTTCTTAAACTTCAGTAGAAACTTAGATTAAAGCCAGCAATAATACGGCCAACTTCATTAGAGCAGTAACATAAATGAGCATCAGAGAGCATACATATAACCAGAAGAGAAATGAGCAAAAAAAACTCAAGCTTTAGAGTTCTTGCAAGATCCTATGAAAGAAAAGAGACAAAATTTCTGCACTAGAATAAACAGATCAGAACCCTGCATGTAAATTACATCATTAAACTAGCAGAGTAGCTCATCTACTATTCCTTTTAAAACTGTATCAACTCAATTATATTAGACAATCTTGGTACATGTGATGTATAGATAGAAATGATCTTAGTAGAAGTATTATGACCTTTTATGACTTGCTTAACTCAATTGGGTTTGCCAATCTTGTCCAACACTTCCACATGGTCCGTACAAGCACAAAGTGAAACAATGTTGATATACATCCTTCTCCATCTATTGTAGATGGTTCTTTTTGTTGCTTGCCTTGTTGTTTAGCAAAGTAGACAATGATAGGAATTGCATTTGTGGAAGGTATGCCGAGAGATGATGAAATTTGAGAGGAAGACATGTATTTCACTGTATTTGCAATAGATCACAACAAGTAAGAATCTAATTTTGAGTAAGTCCATAATTGAAAGATCTAGTATTTAGAAGAGGAACCAATCAATGATAGGTAATTATAATGTACAAATCAGCCAACACACCTTGAAGGTTCAGTAGTGATCTTCACAGGGACCAATTTGTTTATAGTTTAGAACCTCAAACCATGCAGGCAGTAAAGGTTGGCTGGGTTGGATAGACATTTGCCATAGTGAACTGCAGCTTGAACTTGAAGCTCCCCACCATGAACCCACACTAAATAGTTCACAAAGTCAGGAAATATATGCACATATAAGAACATACAGTATATGATGATAAAATAGTAAAAATATCATATGAAGAACCTGGTAACTTAATAGATCTGAACAAGAAAAATCTGAATAAATATAAGACATTACGTGATAACAGTAACAAATTTCCATAAGAACAACCACCAACCCAGTTTATTAAGTCTCCACGAGAACTAGCACAATCAAATCGTTGTCACCTTTGAAAATTAAAGCTCCCTAACCCACTTACACACGTAAGTGCAGATTCAAATGGTGATAATAGGCTAAATTAGGGAAAATATATATGTAATCCTCTGTGTGAGCCTCATTAAGCCGTTCTTGGAGTTGTGCCCCACCCATCAGGCGGCTATATTAGTGGAATGCAATGGAAACTGTGTATTTACCTGATAGGCTAACATTTCAGGGGTAAGTAGAGATTTATTAGAGCTGAAGAGAGAGAAGCAAAAAGAAGATTTATGAGTATCAAAGAGAGAGAAGCAAAAAGAAGATTTATGAGAGCCAAAGAAAGAGAAGCATTCATTCTCTATTCCTATCTTACACAATGTATCATTTACCAACCAGCTTAGAATCAGTCTCGTAAATTGATCCTCCAAGAACCTATGAAAAAATGAAGATCATTATAACTCTTGAGGGATCTGAACAGGACTATTTTATTCACATCTAGTGTTATTATCATGCAACCTGCCCATGCAAAACATAGACTCAAAAAACTAATGAATGGAAAAGTTAAGGCCCTGCAAGAAAACAAAATGCTATTTTTACTCTTGATAATGGTCACAATGTAGATTATACTCCTCTTATTCAGTTGATATAAAAGTTATAAACTACAAAGGAACAAAACTTCCATGAGGTATCCAAAAAGTCAGCAATTCTTTGTCTTCATTTTATCAAGGAATTCCATTACGCAATCAGGCACTGCAGACATCAGAGCCAGATTTGGTGAATCTTCTATCTCTCATCAGAAGGAGCAATTTATACATTTATCCTCTTTGGTTGCTATGAATGTACATGAGAAATATGCCCTGGATCTAATAC
The DNA here is from genome assembly GCA_963693085.1 of Alisma plantago-aquatica. Classification (NCBI taxonomy): domain Eukaryota; kingdom Viridiplantae; phylum Streptophyta; class Magnoliopsida; order Alismatales; family Alismataceae; genus Alisma; species Alisma plantago-aquatica. The sequence goes on along the minus strand of OY856415.1, from coordinate 316,127,904 downwards.
ATGAAAAGGCATTGTGACATTATTCATATTATTAATTATCAATCATTTATCCTTCCGTAAAACAATATGACTGATATGCAAGGTCCAAGGAACATCCACAGTCTCACATGTGGTGTTTATGAATAATGTTTTTTTTGCTGCATATATGAAGAACCTTAGGGTTATATCCTAAAATGCTTTAGTGACCTAATGAGGCTACAGTTGAATGATAACAAATACAGATTCTAATTATCTACCTCTTGTAGGGAAAATGACAGGAAACTTCAGATTTCCTCATCCCAGACAGAGGAATGTACCCTTCCAAGTATTTTAATTTCCAACTGGCTGGGGTGAAACAATAGACAAAGGGATTATCAATAAGTACACCACTACAACTACAAAGTAGAATGGCGTAAAGTAGTTCATTGCATGGATGAATTACATTGTGTGATTTCCAGGATTGCAACTACAGTTCCAATTTCAAACATCAAAATCTAAGCCTTTTGGTATCTCTCTGCTCATATAATGTGAAACGACCCCTGCAACTCATGTATCTTGTTTAAAAACCCATCAAAAAAGAAAAATGTGCTTTCAGATAAAATTATTATCAGACAGACGGATGACATTCTTTATTTCATTGTCTAGATAGAGTCATATGAAACAGAATTTTGTATGTAAACTGTTACATTCATGTCCCACCAAATACTAGAAAAAATACATAGAGATATAGGATTAACCTTCCTATATTTGAAATTAGATAAATCATCATGATTAGTAGAGACAATAGAAGTATTGAAAACACTAGAAGTATTCAGCAGTGAAATGGTAAGCCTACATAAAATTGAGAATTCAGTATTCCAAGGACATGAAAATCACATAGGAATTTTGATTCTCCACAGTAGCATCAGCAAAAGCACCTATACAAAATAGAAATCAAATACAAGGAACACATCAAAAACTGGGCCAACGTAAATATCTCATTCTTATTGATTATTAAAATCAGAGCTTAATACTTTACCATTCAACACTGTGTGAACGAAATTATCCCCAATGCTTTGTGTCAAGAAATAGATAATCTCACCAATGGATTCATATTTCAGGGGGGCATATCCAGAAAAACAAGAAGCCAATTGGATGAAGAAAAGTACTGCAACTGTCGAAGGTGGCAGACATGGAATCCATTCCATGAAGGAGATGAAGAAAGCACTCCTCAAGAAAGAATCACGGGACTTCCTTACAAACTGAAACATGCACTTGAGAAACCACAAAATATTCTGCCAATGGAAAACTTATCACATCCACACCGGCCTAGGCATAGAAACTTTCAAATAAAAACAAGAAAATAATGTTAATGGAACATTTATAAATAAATCATAATAGAAGAAATTCCAGCAGAGCAAAAACATATCAATCTTAGGATTTTCAGACTAATATCAATACATTCCAACATAGCAAAAACCTACCAATTCCTCCTGAAACAACAGAAGAAATTCTAGTGGTAGAGCAATCAGTTGAGCTCCATCAAAGACAACCCAAAAAGATTCAATAGAATCAGAGTCAATAAGAGTAAACCAATTATGCTAGACAACTAATACACAGATAAAACTTCAGCATAGTATATCTAAGTTTGTAATGAGCTAAGGATCTCAAATTTCATAATATTCCATAGGTAAAAAAAATTCATTTTCTTGTCTTTATGAACTCTAATATTCCTCTCTCTATCTCTATCTCTATCTCTCATCTCTCTCTCCCTCCCTCTCTGGGTGTTGTGAAGGAAAACAAAACTAGTAAAATGATTCTATTATGAGGATAAATTATAAAGGTCATCTCTGCAATGGGGAACAACAACAATGTTTAAGGAAATAACAATTTCTTCCCATAGTAGTTTAGAGTCTTTAGAGTAAGAATAATCCAACTAGTTTATACATAGTGCAGTGGGGAAAAATGCAATCAGAACATTGTCTTGTCTAATGCAAAAGAGAAACTTATCATGTTCTGTGAATATAAATAGCATACCAAAACGTTTTGTGAAAAGCATGATGTACATAACATGGTAGGCTTTTGAGCTTACCCCATAAGATTAATAATGTCATTTTATTCCATCTAAGAAGTTCATAATTTTGAATTCACATTCATTAGCTGCCAAAATTGAAACTCAACAAACCCAGTGTAGTAAATGAATTTCTTAAACTAAAAGAATAAAAAGAGAAAAAAATGTAAAAGGAGGAGGGAAGTGGAGAAAATATTGAGTCAAATAGGAAAAAGAAAAGAAGTAAAACATGATGTGGCCTTGCAGCCTTAGTAGAAGCAACAATAGTTGAGGATTGAGATGAGTTGACAGACACTAATAGGAATGTGAGTGAAATTCAGAATCCAATTATAAATTTATTATAAGTTGCATTCAAATTAGAGGAAACAGGACATGTATTCGTAGTGGTTATGGTAAAGAGAATAAACAAGATGAATGGACTATATACCATACATATTTTGAAGTTTGCATCTAATAAAATTCTAACAACAAATTGATATGATTAGATATTCAATCAACAACATAACATCCTCACCAGATCACAACACAGCCATAACTTCAAAGAAAGATTCAAACCAACATTCATTTATGTAGCAAGAGAAATGGAAAACAATGTTGTAATGGTGGTTCGGATGACAATCCTTTCTATATCAAATGAATTGACAATCTTTACATCAAACAAAAACTTTATTCTAAACCTATAGAAAAGAGGAAAAATAGCATCTACATAATTCTGAAGGAACTTTTATTGTTTGCCTCACTTGCCTCGCTCCAAGCATTTTACCTATAATAACAAAAATAATTATCTAAAACTATTATATAGACATGTTACAATTATAGCACATTGAAAGAAAAAAAATACCGAACAATGAGTAGCTTCTTTGGCCAAGCTATTATTGACCCGATTGCATCTTCAATGATTTGATAATTGTCAAATGCTCTAACCAGTTGCTCTTCAGGTTTAATTGCCACACCAATGCAAACAGCAGCAAATGCAGACCCTAACTTTCCTCCTCCTATTACAAGGTCAGGATTCACGCCTATCACTTGTCCTTGAGCTACAATTGACGTTCCATCATCGAAACTTAACAACCTCACGACCTATAAGTTGTACGGATTACAATGTAAAATTTTAGATATCAAGAATCAAAGTTATTAGGAGTTTTTTTTTGTTTAATAACCTATCTTTCTGTAATGGTGGTTCCGCTACATGACTTTTGTGGCATGGGTGTTCCTTCATTCCTAGTTGTTTCCATATTCTACAATACAAAACACTTATGAAATTAATAAAATCATAACTTATAATTATTACTAAAAATTTGAATAATTACTTGATTTGCTTGAAATGGAACACTCCCGCTTGAATTTCCCAAAATTATTGCTTCGAGATGTTCTTGTCTTTTTTTCAGATCTAACAACTCTATTTTTTGTGACTCACATATGTGTTGTAGGTCTTTTACTGTACCTTCAAAACCCTCAACATATGCCTGACTAAACTCATTACTCTCATTGTTCACACGAGCCTTCTTTTCACCCAATATTTGATCAGCAATTTCATCTTCATCAAGATTTGCATCATTGTTTTCAACTGCTGATTGTAACTTGTCCTACAACAGTAACCATAATGATGATAAAAATTTGAGCAAATAAAGTCAAATATGTCATGAATAATTTTATACTTACAATTAGTTCAGCTGATTTTGCATCTACAGGAGTACCGTCCTTCTTCTTATGGGTAGCAACAAACAACTGCAATCGACTAACGGGACCCCCTTTATTCTTTTTTTGCAGCTGTTATTAACACACAAATAAAGTATAAGTAGAGTGTGAATGTGTTATGATATTATTATAATTATGTGACAAATCACTCACATTCGCTCTCACACAAGCATAGGGCATCGACCCCGATGTATGTCGTGTGGTAACAAACTTTCTACTCATACTATGCTTTGCACTCCGTAACTACAGTTCATGAACATTAACCTTATCACCAATAAAAACTAAGAGAAGACATCATATATAACTAATTATCTTACCTTTCCGTCATTAGAGTCCCAGAAATTCACAAGAAAAGCCCACTGCAATGGATCAACACGGGAAGGACAATCATTAAGTTTGTCTGTTTTGTCTTTGTGGTTCATATAATTTTTTCTTTTGATTTCAGATTTGAAGTTTCTCCAACAATCCCTAACTGTGCGTAGAACCGATTTCTTTCCCTTTGAGTCGATAGTAAATTTCTTCTGTTAAATGAAAAATAGAATGAATATAACAAATATACGCTTCAATAACATTTTACTAAAATATATTACCAAGACATAATTCCATATTTCAGTTTTCTTTCCAGCTGGTACTTGTCGCCAATCCAAGTAATCCAAGGGTGCCAGTTGTGAATTTCTAGCAATTGTTCCCAAAAAAGAAGACAAGTCATTTTGATGAGGTCCAATTGGTTCTCCATTCTCATCCAATGTGATTGGTAATTTTGCATCCCCTGTCTTACTCCATAATCGAAGACACTTAGAATAGCCTCGTTTTTTATTATACACAGCACCACCTAAAAATTTAAAACAATATGAGGCAATTATTTTTAAAATATACATATAAATGCTAAAATATTAGGTAATAGCTAATTGGTGTAAATTGTTGATTAGGAACTTATGTACCTTCATCATGATTAGCAGTAGTTTCTTGATCAACCAATTCGAAGTCCTCATCATTTACATGATTGGTTTCGACCTCATGATCTATATTGTCATTATCAACAGAATGATCAGCTCTCATGTCATTATTAGCCAAAGAATCCCTATGACCAGCTCCAACCTCATGGTTGATATTGGCTGTATCAACTGAATGACCAACTCCGGTACCATTGATTGCCAAAGAATTAGCCTTATGAATAGAATGACCAGCTCTGATGCTATTGTTTGTCAAAGAATTTCTATGATCAGCTCCAACCTCATGATTTATATTGGCATTATCAACACAATGAGCAGTTCTTGTACGGTTGTTTAACAGAGACATCCTTCCACCGATTGGAACATCCTGATTTATCATTGACACATGCGGATGCTTCTCTTTTCTGATGTGTACTTCAGCATTTTTGTTGCTGAAAACAGATGATGCACCAACCTTTTTATTAGTTTTATTACTCAAATCAGCTTTCGAACATCCAAGATCAGCATTAACTGAACCAAGATATCCTCCTTTCACTCCCAAATTAGCATTAACAGAACCAAGATAACCTCCATTCATTCCCAAATCAGCATTAACTGAACCAAGATAGCCTCCATTCATTTGCAATCGTTTAGACATTCCTACAAAGATAAATATTAAGACAGAATCTTACAACTATAAGTACAAAATGATAATAGATAAATTATATGTCACCGTACCCGCCAATTTTCGTTTAATTACTCCAATGTTTGCATCATCAGTTTCTCGTGCAGACAACAATTGTGAACGTCTTTTCAACATCCTGAAAATATAATGCATAACAAATATTAATAAAACAAAACTATAACCATAAAAATATAGTTAAATAATAATGGTTGTAGGGGCTACCTGATATAAACATTATAAAACAGTTGCTGATTCGATTATTGAGAAAAAAAAGTTGGCAAATTTTAAGAGAAATAGAATGCATATTAAAGGAAGAACAATGGTATTGATAATTAATAATAAATGAATAAAACTAAATTCTTATAATGCTACATCAAGATACAAAATATTAAAAACTACATATGATAGATCACAACGATCTCAATCAAGTTGCTCATCATTTTTGCCATCGTAAAAAGTTACACCCTCCATATCTTCTCTAACTAAATCAGATCCATCAGAAACATCGTTGAAAATAGATTCCCAATCATCTGCATGAGAATCTTCGGGTACGCATGTCCCATCCATGAAATTTTCAGTAAGCTTCTCATCCATGTCATAAGTATCGCGTGGTGTCGTCTGCACGACAAAGCTCCACCCACGGTGATTGATGTCAGCCAGATAAAAGACTTGTTGTACTTGAGAGGCCAATACAAATGGATTTTCAATTAAGTCAATGAGTTTTAATTTGACCATTGTAAATTCATTTTCATCTTTTTTGACGCCCTTGTTTGCATTGACCCAATCACCTTTGAACAGTACAACTTTCAGTTGCTCATAGTAACTAATCTCAAAAATCTCTCAGAGTACCCCATAGTATGTAACTTTACCCAATTTAGGATTTTTGTCCTTGGAACTGGAAAAACTTTCTGTCTGGGCATTCACCATTATCCCACTATTCTGGGTTTTTTTACCATGTTCCCTCTCCTTGGTTCGAAATCTATATCCATTTGTTACATATCCATTGTATTTGTTCGCCATATTTTGTGGTCCCCGAGCTAGAGTTAGTAGATTTGATGGCAAATTTTCTGACTTGGCCTTCTCTTCAATCTGTATACATTATGAATTGAGTTATTAATACAATGCTCTAACAATATTAAATGAAATTAATGTTATAGACTTACATGCTTCTTAAACCAATCACTAAAAGTGTTCATATGAATATTACTGATTTCCAAATGTCTTGCACGCGGATTCCATTTCTTCACGTGGCGAATGTGTTCCCTGCTAACAAGTACATAATTCGTGTGTACAAACATCTAACGGTGAGCATGCATATTTCTTAATAATTTAATGAACTCACTCCATGAACGGTTCAACTGCAACACAATTAGATAAAATATACTGATGTGCAGTTTTCAGCATCACATCTTCAAGATAAATAGGAATACTCTTTCCTATTCAACGCCCTTTGTGTGAAAATATAGACCAATCATCATCAGTAACAATATCGTCATCTTCAACATCATTTCTAGCCAATTTTGTGAACCTTGTCTCTACCCCGGAGAGATACCTTGAACAAAATGTTACACATTCGTCTGCCAGGTAACATTCTGATATGGAAGCTTCTGGAGCAGCTTTATTCCTCACATATTCTTTCAAAGTTTTCAAGTATCTATAATGATAAATAGAATTTGTTTAAAATCAAAAAATATATTTGATAAAATTTTAGTGAAACAAATAGTGAAAACATACTACCTTTCCACTGGATACATCCAACGATAAAATGGTGGTCCAGCTATCTTAGCTTCTCGTGGAAGATGAATGACCACGTGCTCCATTATGTCAAAAAATGAGGGCGGGAAAATCTTCTCCATGTTGCATAGAGTCACCGCAATTCTAGATTCTAACTTCTCAATAGCATATGGATTTATCTCTTTTGAGCATATGTCTTTGAAAAATCTAGACAACTCAGTTATCACAGTTATGACGTTCTTGCTCGGCAACGCTACCCGTAAAGCCAATGGAAGAAATTGTTGCATTAATATATGGTAGTCGTGACTCTTTAATGCCAACAATTTTCTTTCTTTGATGCGTGCATTTCGCGAGATATTGGAGGAATAACCATCTGGAACCCGTACAGACTTCAAAAACTTACAGAATAATTCTTTTTCCTCTTTTTTCAAAGTAAAACAAGAAGGTGGGATAATATTCTTACTTCCGTTCTTGATAATGTGCAGTCTAGGTCTTATTCCCATCTCTAAAAGGTCATAACGTGATTTTTCATTATCCTTTGACATGTCCATCCCAAGTAACGTGTGAATCAAACTCTCACATACATTCTTTTCAATATGCATTACGTCAAGATTATGACGAATAAGGTTGTACTTCCAGTATGGCAACTCAAAGAAAATGCTTTGTTTTTTCCAATTGTAAGGCATATTGTCTACATCTCTGGTTTGAACTAAAACTTGATTTCCAGACAACATCTTTGGAGCAGGTCTTAATTCTTCTTTTCCATCAAATGAGGACATATCCCTACGAAATTTATGATCCATCGGAAGGAACCTCCTGTGGCCCATGAAACATTGTTTCCTACTATGTGGTAGTCTAATAGACCATGTGTCCTTATTGCAAACAGGGCATGCATCATACCCACTAGTTTGCCAACCAGATAAATAACCATAGGCAGGGAAGTCATTTATCGTCCATAGTAAGGCGGCACGCAATTTGAATATAGCTTTACGATCAGCATCGTAGGTATCAACACCAACTTCCCACAGTTCTTTCAACTCTTCAATCAGAGGTTGTAAGTAGATATCTATCTTCATTCCTGGTTGAGTTGGACCAGGAATTATCATAGAAAGGATAAAATTAGGTGTCTTCATGCATAACCATGGTGGAAAATTGTACGGAATCAATATGACTGGCCAAATACTATATGAGTTACTCATCATGCCAAACGGATTAAATCCGTCAGATGCTAAACCAAGACGCACATTACGAGAATCAGATGCAAAATCAGCATGCATGTTATCAAATGTCTTCCATGCAGGTGAATCTGATGGATGTCTTAAAACTCCGTCCTTGGTGCGACTTTCATCGTGCCACCGCATTAGTGGTGTGACTCTAGAGGACATAAACAATCTCTTCAACCTAGGAGTCAAGGGAAAGTAGCGCATAACTTTACAAGGAACTCTTTTCTTTTTAATTCCCATACTTTGTGCACCGTCTACATCAGTTTCAGTCTCTATATATCTAGAAACATGACAACGCGGGCATGAGGTATTATTTGCAAACTCCTTGCGATACAAAATGCAATCATTTATACAGACATCAATTTTCTCGTAGTCAAGACCAAGGTCCCTAATTATTTTCCTTACTTCATAGTATCAGCCAGGCAACGTGTCACCCTCAGGAAGCAAATCCTTCAAAAGTTCGAGCAGCTCAGTAAATGATTTATTGCTCCAATGATTGCTACATTTTATATGGAACAACCTCACGACGGTATACAACTTGGAATATTTCTTATTTCCAGGATACAACTCTTGTGCAGCAATCTCTAACAATTTGTAGAATTGCTCAGCTTCTTCGTCGTCAACAAATACAAATGAATCATCGTCGTCGTTGTCCATAGTTTCTCGACAGTTTTGGACTCCATATGCATCGTGCAACATGTCTCTCATATCATCAAACGGCATGTTGTCTTGCATAGAAGAATCTTCTGTGGCATCAGAAGAAGTCTCACCATGAAAAATCCAATCAGTGTAGCTGCTGAAAAAACCATTCCATAACAGGTGCTCGGTTGTCACTTGACGGTTGTGTCTTTGTGTATTTAGACACTTTTTACAAGGGCATAAGATAGTCTCATTCCTACTACATTTTTTGAAAGCGTCCTCTATGAATTTGACTACCCCAGTTAAGTACTTTGTACTGGTCCTGTCTTCCTCAATTAACCAACTTTTGTCGATCATACTTCCCTAGATAAAAGTAAGTAAACACATCAATATAATCAATATATACATAGAAATTATTAATCAAACAGAAAGATTTTAAAAAAATTAATAATAAAGAAGGTAAAAAACTATACATAAATTTAACACAATGAAAATTTAAATATATAAATAAGTAGAAAATCAATAAAGTATAATACCGATCATATTATACATTATATACTACATAATACTTTGACAAGCCATGTATATATCTATTTATCTATGACGTATTGGCAATAAATATCAAAATGGTTTTATCTTGTACAGAATACAATTGAGTTAGCATGTAAGAACGTAAGCCATGCATGTATAACATATACATATAGGTTGTTATACAAGCACATGAAAAACCTGAGCTCAATGGTTATGTAGAGACTCATCTCTTTTAGGGGAGTGGTAGTCTACTATGTGAAGAGTCATCTCATGAATGGAATGAGCAGTTATATGTAGGTCAGTTTAATGCATTTTCCATTTGCCTGCCAAACATCTTTTTGCTCTGGCTCTCTCGGCTTACATAAATTCTGGTTGGTTCTTCTATAAGGAGTTTATGTATATTATTTAGAATAAGATTTCAGTAGGGTTGCACATATGTGTCAGTATAGGCTACAGAGGACAACAACCCACTCTTCTAGTGCAACCCAGTTCAAGAGTAAAACTAGTCAATCTGCAGAATCTCCATCTTGTTCCTAAAAACCTAACTATGCACAATATCCTACAAATAAATGAGGGCATTCATACAGCAAATGGAATTTAGAACCCTCACAATCATGAGCTGACATCTCAACATTCAGAAGCTATAAGTACCACAACTAGAAGTATAGATACTGCAAAAACCATCAAGAAGACTACAAATTGCATCAATCCGACATACAAGCTAATCCAAATCAAGACTTCTAAAGAGCATGGTGCTAAATTAAGAGTCCATATTAGTGAATACCATCAAAATCATAAATGACACCAATGAATATCAGTGCTAGTGTATAGGCTATAAAAGAGATTTACACATTGTTTGTGTCGCAGTCATATGACATTGTAGATTGTTGTCACTTGGGATTAAGAAAAAAAAGATTATTGTCAGTTGTTAACCAAAGAGGTCCCCTAATTAAATGGATAATGATATGAGATTACTAAGTATTTGCTAAATTTTCAAAAAATGACACCGATACATATTTTTTATGTATGTATGCAACGACAGGCAAGAATTTCTAATTCAGTGTTAGCTTGACACATGTACCTATTTTATATAGAATTTGATACACAGACCTACCTATATACAGTGTCCATGATTGTCTTTTGGTTAAACATGATACTTGGAATAGATTAAAATTATAAGAGATGGAAGGAGTTTTAAGGGATGAAAACACTATGATAATGGTACAACTACGTATAGTTCAGAACACTTGAAAATTTGAAGATTCAGTTTGTAAAAAAAACTGAAATTTTAAAAGTCCATCTATATTTTTTAATTGGCCCATCAACACTAGTTCTTTAGATAAACATAATCATGCCTTTATGCATCAAAAAATATGAATTCATTTTGTTTACACTTTTCAGAAAAACAATTACTTTCCGACTTTTTAAGATACCACAAAAAATAGCTGTCTAGCAATCCTATAAAATGTTATAAGATATTTTTCAGAGACCTACCTCATGTAGATCCATAGTACATGAAAAAGTATTATAATTTGATTACTGTCTAGACATGGTAAGAAAGAAACCATAGCTTGAGTGTGTCTAAGAACATGCCTCCACATGTGAAAACTTTCTCTTCATGTATAAAATCATTCTGGTTGTATTGGTTTATCAATGATTATAACTAAAATGGTTCATGAGGTTTGCCTTTCATCTAGCATAAAAAACCCATACTTGTATGGTAATAATAACAGAGTACAATTCAAACTATAAGAGGTATATGAATCTACTCGTAAATTGTACATACACCTAGCATAAGAACAAAGAAATGTCCAATCTTCCACACATGTTAGGATTGCTTCTCATGAGGTGGATCATGACCACAACCCAAAATCAGCTTAAACAAGTCAAATTTCATGCTGCTGAAGATATTCTAGAAACTAATGAATATAGATGTCAAATACTGCCTTCTTACTTGCTTTCAGTTACCAAATTCATATAGGTCATCAAATAGGTCAAATATGGATACTAATTTATGACAAGATGGATGTCTTCATATCTAAATTACAATAAGTCATGGTATTGGAAGGGGGCAAACTGTAATTTCATGTGTGAATGAGCTTTCATTTATGTAACTTTGTTCTAAACATCATGGAATTGAAGTCGATGACTCTAGGATGAAAATGATATTCGATAAAAATTTCATTCTTTAATTAGTGTGAATATATTGGTTTTTTCTTTCTAACCAGTTATGTATTGTATATTCATGATGGTTAAAAAAATGCCACTGAATTGAATGAGTCAAATGTGATTTTTTTAAAAAAAATTACTCCTAGTGGCCATCTCATTATTCATCCAGAATTCGGCGCCCTGCTTTGGTGATGTTACCTGCCAGCAAAAGTCCCTATCCTAGAAAAGATCTAAAACCATGTTTCATCATGAATGAGGGTTAGGGTGTGTCATGGATGAAGCCTGAGGTATGCCACCCACTAATGTTTCTCATACTTTCATTATCTTATCTTTACTCAATAATTGTCAGACACAAGAAACTAATCTAGCCATTGTATCTAATCCAACTGTAGTAACTTCATTACATGCTATAGAACTAACATTGGTGGCTCTGTAGACATCTAGGAATTTAGTTTCTTTCACCACACCTTCCTTACGATGCAAAATACCCCTAGTTGGTACACAGTGATACCTTGGCGGTCCAGACATTGATGATAAAAAATAGGATCACCATATATGCTTTTGCCGCACTTTATAAGAAAACTATTTCCTAGGAAATATTCATAACTTCAATACTATCAAAGACCACAGAATGAGCTATTCATTTCTACTAAACCAATACAGCTCAACAAATGAAAGATTACTAAAATATATTTACAATTGTACTTTACAAGAAAGCTATGTCCTAGGAAGTATTCATAACTTCAATACGATCAAAGATGACCAAATAATTTATTCAGTTCTACTAAACCAGTACAACTCGACAACTCAAAGATTACTAAAATATATTTACAAAGATAAAAGGTAGTCATTCAAATGGATCATGATTAGATATAAAAATAGATTTCAAGTAGTTATTAACACAGTTGAAAAAATGTATTGCTCTCAATACATAAAGTTATGCATTCATTCATCTATGAGGCATGGGACTCTGTAAGAACTAGCTTTTTAAAAACAAGTTCCAGAAACTGCTTCTGCTTGGTGAATCAAACAAAGAGAAACTGTTGTAGAATATTTTATCCTAATGAATTTGGTAATATATTTAGAATAGATGAGTTGGGATTTGGTTCACTTATTGTAAGTGGTAGGCCACCACTCCATCCAGGTAACATTTTGAAAGGATAAGTTTTAACTTATTGCCTTGAATAATCCTAGATATCAAGAGGAAGTTCAGTATAGTATCAAAAAGTTGAGTCTCCTATAGCTATTATATTGGAAGCTAAATTTAGAAGGAAGAATCGCAATATAGTTACAGACAATATCTAGAATGGTTGTAATTGGATTTCTAATATTAACACTCATTCCCTGGGAATGACTGTAGTTTGCTGGGATCCTCCTCAAATTGTTGTCAATAAAAATGATTGTACTAATCGATGCTTTAACATGAGAATCAACTTTATAGGTGAAGATTTCATTCTTTTATATATCTATGGGAATAACAATGATAATAAAATATCTTCTCTTTGGGATGACCATTTCAAGTTCAAGTATTTGTACTAGAAGTACAAATGGCTCGCTCTAGGTGATTTTAATGTTGTGAGGCTTTCTTCTAAAAGACTGGGAAGAGGAGATCCTTCTGTAGGATGCATGGCTGAATTTAATGATTTCATTTTTTATAAAAATCTGATAGTGATAAATTTGAAGGAGTAACTTTTACCTTTGGTGATATTCAAAGAGGAATTAGAGTCACGTTATCAATAATTGAAAGATTTTTTCCAATGTCCATATCACCAATTGTTATCCTAGGATTTAAAGTGAGAATATCCCTAACATTGCATATTGATCACAAATAGATAATCATTCATGGTGGAGTTTCTAGAAGTGAAAGAAACACTACACTATGTCTTATAAATGCTTGGACTTCACATAAGGACTCCTTGAATATTGTAAATGAAGATTGGTCTATTGAAGTCATTAGTAACCCAATATATACTATTTGTAAGAAGTTGAAGTCTGTAAAGATGCTCTTTCTTAATGGAGTAGAGAATCTTTTGGATATGCTAATGAAAATGTTATAATCAAAGAATTTGAAGCTCGATAGGCCCTCTGTATAGTAGATATGAACCTAGTGATGTTGCTCTGAGAGGTAGAACTTAAAAAAGAATTGAAGCTATTATAGAGGTAAATGCAAGGAATGTCTTTTCAAACAAAAATCCATGATTCACTGGATCTCTTTGAGAGACAAGAATTCTGATTTTTTTTACACTTCTTTTCAAACTAGAAGGGCCAAAACGCTATCAACTGCTTGGATGTCAATGGTATTATGACACAGAATGGAAATACTATTAAGGAGCATATTGTTGATTACTATGCTAATCATTTCAAGAATAAGACCAGATAAAGCATGAGATTCTTGACAATATTGACTTTTCTACACTAAAGGATGAACATGTGAAAGATTTATGAAGATATATATCACTAGGAAAGAGATAGGAAAGGTCATTAAGGATGCTAATGGGGACAAGTGTCATAGTCTAGATGGTTTTAATGCCTACTTTTACTGAACATGTAGTCCTATTATGGGTAATGATATTGTTCGAGCTATTTTAATTTTTTTTTCCTCAAGAGGTAGACTTCTTAAAGAGGTGAATCGCTCCTTTTTGATGTTTATTCCTAAGGTAAAAGGGATGCTCATATCAAAAAATGGAGACCTATTGATCTCTACAACTTCTTGTATAAAGTTATATCTAGTATCTTAGCCCACATGATTCAGATTGTTCTTCCTAATCTGATCGATCAAAACTAGCATTCCTTCATTTAAGATTGCAGCATTTGAGATGTTATCATATTGTCTAATGAATTACTAAATGATTCTAAGAAGAAAGAGGGGAATGGGAAGTTCTCGATCCAACTAATTTTTGCAAGGCCTATGACTGTTTAAACAGGGATCACATTTTCTACATACTCCAAATAATGGGATTCTCCTAGGTCTAGATTCAATATCTAAGGGAGGTCTTCTCTTATACAGATTTGCAAGTTCTCATTAATGGGGATCCCACCCATTTTTTCAAGCCACAAGAAGGGATTTTTCAAGGTGAACCCATAGCACCTTATTTGTTTGTCATATCTATGGAGGGGCTTAATGGTTTGTTTAAGGCATCTAAAGACAATATGCTTATAATACCCTTAAAAGCATCCAAGGATTGTTCAATACCACATAATGCTTTTTGTTCAAGAATTATAAATCCTTGTCGAGGCTAGTGAGGACAATGTTGTAAATATTAAAGACACTTTGGATGATGCGCCTTATCTGGTCTAAAAGTTAGTAGAGTAATGATCATGCTAAAATGTAGTTTCATCTCTAATGAACAACTTTTATCCAATATTCTTAACACATCTAGAGGCATATTCCTTGGGAAGTACCTTGTACTTTCTTTTTTCTCTGATAGGCTCACGATTGCAATGAGTTCGTGTATGTTTGATAAAGTGGAAAGTAGGTAAAGACTAACCTGGACGTCTGGCTGTTGTTGGGTGGCGAGTAGGAGAGATCGTGACCTCGGTCTGCTGGGCGGCGACACTAGAGAGATGCCGTGCCCCTCAGGCTGCTAGGCGGTGACGCTGGAGAGATGTCGTGCCCCTCAGGCTGCCGGGTGGTGGAATCGGGCGATCAGGAGGAAACGACCGCCTGCCTTGATGATCGTTGATGTCGACGGCCGCGCCAAGGTGTCCTTCTACGACTGGGGGAGCGCAGTTGGAGAGCGCCGATCGGGGTTTCCTTGGCATGCGGATGACCGGTTACAGAGCTACGTTGCGATCCTCCGGATGACCGATTAGCTAGGGAAGACAGAGCGATCGCGCGAGACAAAAGAGGGCTATCGCGCGCGGGTTGGATGAAAGGGGAGGCCCGGCAGGGAATGTTGGCGCCAATGAAAAGTTGGAATGTTAATTTTTAGGATATATACATGTATATGAGTTCAAACGAGATTTGTAGTCAAATTTGTAGTCATTACCATTAACTATATTTGTATTACTTACATTTTTATAATTTATAAAGAATAGTAGTTATTGACTACAAATGGAACATATGTAGTTAGATAAATTGTAGCTAATTCATGTTTTTTTGGTAGTGTGTGTCATGCGCCCTTGGTTTGGGCTGCGTCTGCGTGGACAAATCTGGGCCGTTCATATCTGATCTGGCGTCTGGGATCATTAGTCTGAATGGGTCGCGGATGGGCTCAAGTAAGGGACTCACCCAGACCTTTGGATTGAAGATCAAGGGCAGTGGGGTTGTCTTGTACCTTGCGGTTATATCTTTGACCCCAGGTAGCAACCACGATGTCGAGGTACTCGCTGATCGTGGGTATGTATGGGGGAGTCCAACAAGGTAGTTGGCTTCAACGTGAGGAGAGGAGTCGGGCGACCCCTTATTTGGGCTTGATAGAGCTCAGACGAGGGAGTTCCACCCTCCCCATCTCTGTTACCTCTCCATCGCAACCTACAGGTTGGAGAGCAGGTTGTCGAAGAAGGAAGAAATGGAGCTAGAGGGGTGTCCGAAAGACGATAAGAAGGGGGAAATGAAGGACAAAGGTCTGAGGAGAAGATTCCTCATGGAAAGAGGCCCCAGATGGTAGATGTACCAGACACCGAGCTCAGCCACAGGTCCAAGGAGGAAGATGAAGTCGGAGGCGCCTATGGAGTGCAGACCACCACGGATTGAGGTCATGGATGAATTCGTAGCTCACCTTGAAGCTATTGGAGCTCTCAGATCGATGCAAGGAGGAGCGGAGGCAGGTTGCCCCTTTTCTTCGCCGCAGCCGAGGATGGCGGCGGCGCTCCCACCTCGCCGGAGAACCAGAGGCCGTAGGGCACTCACGAGTGGCCGTGGAGATGCGGAGGCCTGCGCCGAAGGTGAGGGGGGGGCATGTGGAGCTGATGTGGACCCTCCATCTCTGTTGCTTACTCACCGGAGCCAAATCGTGCGGCGGCCGCTCTGTGAAACAGAGTCCCGCTAGGGGACTGGTCACGAGAGGAAGAAAGGAAGGGAGCAGACCGGGTCCGCAACCCTGAACTGGGTCCAAACCAAGAAGGACCGGCCGGCTCGCAGCAAACCAACAATAACCGACCGAACCCAAGCAGAGGGCTGGAGTCGCGCGCCCAAGGCCACGTGGCGACCGACCATTGGTGGAAAAAGGTAAATACCTTAATAAATAGCTAGATCTTTGATAAATCGTAGAAAATAGCCCGATGCTCATAAAAATACATATAATATACCAAAATGTTCAGAAAAATGTGTAGAATAATATGAAACCATCATATCAGCCTTTTTATGCACGTATATCAGCAATATCATGTAAGATGTGTAATTCTTGTTTAATGGATAATAAATAGCAAATGATGACATAAAATTATGGAAAAATGTCAGTAACTCCATAATAATGCTTATAGTGCACCTGATGTCATTGATGATCATGTTGATGCACGAAATTATATAATTTGCTTAATATGTCTAATTAGGGCTTATAACCCTAAATAAAATGTAATAAATGCACACATGCTCAATAAATGATGAAATTTACAGAGTAAGTTCATATCAGTAATCTGAAGCTAATATGTAATTGGATATCAGTAAGATTCATATAATCCATGTTATATGAAGTTGACCTTTAATACATGGTTTAAAACCCTAATCTAGGTTAATGAGGTAATCTAGGGTTATTTAATGTGTACAAAAATGATATGGAAGATAATATGCAGATAATGAATCATAATATGGAATATGATATCAGTGAGATAATCACAAGACAAGAATATAAATAATGATGAGAATATCCATAAAAAGATAAGCTAAACCCTAATGAACACGATTAGGGTTAACATGAGATGTCGATGATGAGAATCTGATAATAGTACATGGTCTTATCTTAATCAGGGTTGACCAAGGATATAGTTGACACGAAGAATATACATATGTGATTAGGATGTCTCTTTGGAAGGTACGCTATTACCTCTTACTTGGCTTATTATACAATATGCTTGTGTTATATGCATAGTAAAATACTTGGCATATGATATTGGATGAAATGATGGTTCTTGTATGATATGTTGCATGACTTTCCATACTTATGGCTATGAACACATCAAACATAATATATTTGTTCCATTATATGAAAGCACTAATTCTCTTTGGTAGCATAGTGCTTGAAAGTGATCATTCTCTTTGGTAGCAGATCACATTGTACAATGATCTAACTCTTTGGTAGTAGATCATAAGGCCTTACATCTCATTCTCGTTGGTAGCAGAGATGATGCATTATTCCCTCAGGTGGCAAATGCATGGATATATAATGGAAATGTGCTTAAAATATGTGTTCTCTTTTGTTAATGAATATCTTTGTGCAAGTATATGCTTTTCTCATATTTCTTTATAACTGCCAAGTATATTAGTTTTATCTTATTGCCAAGATATGATGAGAGGTAAATAAAAGACACGTAGGCGTACTCAGTACAATATTCATGAAATATTGTGCTGACGTGTACCGCATGTAATCTTTTTGTTTAGGTTGTGGTTATGCTCTTGAAGATCCAGGATAGTGAGAGTTGTTTGGCGAGCTGATGTACAGGTGGACCTGTTGTCTTAAGATCCTGTAGTTAGTGGTAGTACATGTATATGTAGAGTTTGCTGTTCAATATGTAATATCAAATGTTGTAACAATTCATTATGTAATTATACGTTGAATGGTGAACATGTGTGTATGGTTTTATTATTGTTCATGTACATGTGCTACTGTGTTTCCTTCTGACTCCCTTGATTTTCTTCTTCTTAGCCTAGTGTGGGATGTTTAAATTGGGATTCTCGCTGAGGTGAGGGTTTCAATTTGGACGTCTCACATCAGATTAAGTTTTAGAAAATCCAGGGACGTCACATGTGGTATCAGAGCATGAACAATAGCAAAGCCTGACATTTGCTCATTATGCAACTCAAAACTAAAGAACCTTGAACCTTAATAATCTTTTAGGGTTAGATTAGTCGTCTTTTAGAGACTAGATCTGACCTAGCATGTAGGTTAGCACCTAGATGTCCGAGAACTAGGTCTAGACTGGTGCTTGTTGAGTAGCAAGTCCTTAGATGTCGTTCTTTCCTTGTAGTGCAGCGGTATGGGACGTTGCACTATATGGAAATGACGTGCATCAAGGGAAGAGAAACCCTAGACATTTTGCGCACGTTGTCTAGAGTAGCTACACTAGTCTACCCCTTGTTCTCACCCTTTTCACTAGTTTTCATGACACTGTACTCTCTACTATGTGTGGGACACTCGTTTTCTGGATTTGGTTTTTGATTCCAATCGGATCGAACCTTGATAGTTTTCTCTGACGCTTGTTTTATCGGAGAAAAACTATATAATATTTTAATATGTATATGTATTATAAAAATGTGTCCCCACACATGTACGAGTAGGAGGTGGTCATGCAACCTGAGTGAAAGTGAATGACATCATTCTAGAAGAGAGTGTAGTTCTAGATTAGATGTCTAGAGCCTTGTTTGGTATATGTGATAGATGGAATAGATGATATAAGTTTTGATGATATGATGTAAGTCTTATATAGATGATATAAGATAGTTTATGATGATATGTGTTTGTCTTTGAGGAGCCAAGTTCAGTTTGAGGATGCAAGATGAGTTTTGATGATGCAAGTAACTAGGATTTTATGAGATAAGATCAGTTAAGCTAAGATAGGTTGTGAGTCAGCATGAGCCTCAAGCTCTTTTACAAAGGAGGACCTCTAGTGTTAGGACCAGTTTTGGGGTAAACTCCAGAGAGAGTGAGACCCATTGGGAGAAGGTCAGAGAACCTAGACTCCATGATATGAGGGATATGAGAAATATGTGATATGATATGTTCTAAACTAGAATACTCCTGAGTGATTGAGTTGAGTCGCTTTATGCATGATTCCTATAGATGTCTTGTTGAACGCTAGATGTCCTTGGGAGGGCCAAACCCTAGAATCAGAGAGAGGCTGGTTATATGTGCACATGTGTATATGGATCTGAGTGCCTGCCATCCGGGTGAGGGAGAGAGCCCAAGACCCTGGAGGAGGTAGCTATGTTAGTTTCTGTGAAG
The DNA here is from genome assembly GCA_963693085.1 of Alisma plantago-aquatica. Lineage (NCBI taxonomy): Eukaryota > Viridiplantae > Streptophyta > Magnoliopsida > Alismatales > Alismataceae > Alisma > Alisma plantago-aquatica. The sequence continues at coordinate 316,108,165 of OY856415.1, read as the reverse complement.
CCTCATGCTCGGGTTGGTGGTTTCCCACATAGGAATCTAGTGGTGTATATAAGAGAGTTTTGGGTAAGCATGTTTCATGGGTAGAAGACCTATGAATAGTATGTTGTAGCATGTTTGGTTTGTGCTTATGTGGCTAGAGCTTGTAAGGCTATTGCTAGTACCAATGAAGTAGACCCGGAAACCCTAAACCAAGGAGGGATGATAAAGTATATGCATATGAGATACTCATAGAGTTGAGTTAGCTCAGAGAGAGTGAGCACGACACTCCCCTTGTGGTATGGGTCAGGATAACCTCAGTTGGACTAGATGAAGTTTTGATGAGCCACTTACATAAGTTTGTTTAGTACAACCATGATATAATAATTGTAAGGATGCAATCTAATCTCAAGATGTGATATATAGACATGATATGATGCAAAACTAGAAATAGTTTAAAGAATATCAAAGTATAAATGGTTAACCATATGCTTTAATAATGATGATAATGTGATGGAGTTGGTTAATCTTGTGATGAAATCACTAGTAAATATTGCAAATTATTATGAGCTATGAAATAAGATCATATGAATGAATCAAGTTACATGAGGTATTAATCTTAGTTCTTAATAAAGATGAAAAATGTAATTATAATGTTAGCACAACATAAAGATTATGACACCTAGATACGATCTGGATGGACAAGGTGGGTTAACTATAGTAAATGCCCTCCTAAAAGGCATATGTTCACGTTGAACATGTTCTAATATTTATCTCAATAAAATGTAGATGACACCTTGATGTACGAGTTAACCTTAGTTAACTCCTTTAGAACATGGAAATATGAAGTTGAATAATAATGCATGGATAAAGATAAGGATACAATCCTAACATATGGGATATGTCATGATGTAACCTAAGTTTCTAAACCTTGAGTTTAACCTTGTATGGAGTGTTTGTGTACCAAGATGGTTGTAAAACCCCCAGATAGTGCTTTGGATACATGGTTCAAGGTAACCTTTGTGGATATGATACACATAGTATAGTGTCTTATATGTGGATGAAGACAAGTTAGTTTTTCCTTGAAGTATGAGTATGGTTGACTTTCGAGGACGAAAGTTCTTTTAAGATGTATATGATGTGACGAAGTGGATTTTTGGCTTAATTTCGAGGACGAAATATCTTTTAAGGTGTGTAGGATGTGATGGAGTGGATTTTTTGAAATCCATAAATCTCTAATAACATATTAGAATCCATATCTTGAGTTACAATGAGAGTTCCAAGTGTTTTGGTAAAGTGGAAATGTTGAATGAGATTTATATAATGATTAAGATCTCTCTTTATATGCCTTCTTGAGGAATTAAATTGGACGACCTAACAATTGAGTTTTGGTACCAATTTTGAGTAGAAGTTAGCTTGAGTGGTAGGAAATCTATGGTGAAAATTTGGTGGCATTTGGAGGTTCCTAGAAGAAGTTATTGAGGTTTGATTTTGGAGAAATAATGTGCATGGTTGAGGATTTATGGACCTAAGTTAGGCTTAATATGTTGTGTCACGCGCCCTTGGTTTGGGCTGCGTCTGCGTGGACAAATCTGGGCCGTTCATATCTGATCTGGCGTCTGGGATCATTAGTCTGAATGGGTCGCGGATGGGCTCAAGTAAGGGACTCACCCAGACCTTTGGATTGAAGATCAAGGGCAGTGGGGTTGTCTTGTACCTTGCGGTTATATCTTTGACCCCAGGTAGCAACCACGATGTCAAGGTACTCGCTGATCGTGGGTATGTATGGGGGAGTCCAACAAGGTAGTTGGCTTCAACGTGAGGAGAGGAGTCGGGCGACCCCTTATTTGGGCTTGATAGAGCTCAGACGAGGGAGTTCCACCCTCCCCATCTCTGTTACCTCTCCATCGCAACCTACAGGTTGGAGAGCAGGTTGTCGAAGAAGGAAGAAATGGAGCTAGAGGGGTGTCTGAAAGATGATAAGAAGGGGGAAATGAAGGACAGAGGTCTAAGGAGAAGATTCCTCATGGAAAGAGGCCCCAGATGGTAGATGTACCAGACACCGAGCTCAGCCACAGGTCCAAGGAGGAAGACGAAGTCGGAGGCGCCTATGGAGTGCAGACCACCGCGGATCGAGGTCATGGATGAATTCGTAGCTCACCTTGAAGCTATTGGAGCTCTCAGATCGATGCAAGGAGGAGCGGAGGCAGGTTGCCCCTTTTCTCCGCCGCAGCCGAGGATGGCGGCGGCGCTCCCACCTCGCCGGAGAACCAGAGGCCGTAGGGCACTCACGAGTGGCCGTAGGGCACTCACGAGTGGCCGTGGAGATGCGGAGGTCTGCGCCGAAGGTGAGGGGGGCATGTGGAGCTGATGGGGACCCTCCATCTCCGTTGCTTGCTCGCCGGAGCCAAATCGTGCGGCGGCCGCTCTGTGAAACAGAGTCCCGCTAGGGGACTGGTCACGAGAGGAAGAAAGGAAGGGAGCAGACCGGGTCCGCAACCCTGAACCGGGTCCAAACCAAGAAGGACCGGCCGGCTCGCAGCGAACCAACAATAACTGACCGAACCCAAGCAGAGGGCTGGAGTCGCGCGCCCAAGGCCACGTGGCGACCGACCATTGGTGGAAAAAGGTAAATACCTTAATAAATAGCTAGATCTTTGATAAATCGTAGAAAATAGCCCGATGCTCATAAAAATACATATAATATACCAACATGTTCAGAAAAATGTGTAGAATAATATGAAACCATCATATCAGCCTTTTATGCACGTATATCAGCAATATCATGTAAGATGTGTAATTCTTGTTTAATGGATAATAAATAGCAAATGATGACATAAAATTATGGAAAAATGTCAGTAACTCCATAATAATGCTTATAGTGCACCTGATGTCAGTGATGATCATGTTGATGCATGAAATTATATAATTTGCTTAATATGTCTAATTAGGGCTTATAACCCTAAATAAAATGTAATAAATGCACACATGCTCAATAAATGATGAAATTTACAGACTAAGTTCATATAAGTAATCTGAAGCTAATATGTAAATGGATATCAGTAAGATTCATATAATCCATGTTATATGAAGTTGACCTTTAATACATGGTTTAAAACCCTAATCTAGGTTAATGAGGTAATCTAGGGTTATTTAATGTGTACAAAAATTCTATGGAAGATAATATGCAGATAATGAATCATAATCTGGAATATGATATCAGTGAGATAATCACAAGACAAGAATATAAATAATGATGAGAATATCCATAAAAAGATAAGCTAAACCCTAATGAACACGATTAGGGTTAACATGAGATGTCGATGATGAGAATCTGATAATAGTACATGGTCTTATCTTAATCAGGGTTGACCAAGGATATAGTTGACACGAAGAATATACATATGTGATTAGGATGTCTCTTTGGAAGGTACGCTATTACCTCTTACTTGGCTTATTATACAATATGCTTGTGTTATATGCATAGTAAAATACTTGGCATATGATATTGGATGAAATGATGGTTCTTGTATGATATGTTGCATGACTTTCCATACTTATGGCTATGAACACATCAAACATAATATATTTGTTCCATTATATGAAAGCACTAATTCTCTTTGGTAGCATAGTGCTTGAAAGTGATCATTCTCTTTGGTAGCAGATCACATTGTACAATGATCTAACTCTTTGGTAGTAGATCATAAGGCCTTACATCTCATTCTCGTTGGTAGCAGAGATGATGCATTATTCCCTCAGGTGGCAAATGCATGGATATATAATGGAAATGTGCTTAAAATATGTGTTCTCTTTTGTTAATGAATATCTTTGTGCAAGTATATGCTTTTCTCATATTTCTTTATAACTGCCAAGTATATTAGTTTTATCTTATTGCCAAGATATGATGAGAGGTAAATAAAAGACACGTAGGCATACTCAGTACAATATTCATGAAATATTGTGTTGACGTGTACCGCATGTAATCTTTTTGTTTAGGTTGTGGTTATGCTCTTGAAGATCCAGGATAGTGAGAGTTGTTTGGCGAGCTGATGTACAGGTGGACCTGTTGTCTTAAGATCCTGTAGTTAGTGGTAGTACATGTATATGTAGAGTTTGCTGTTCAATATGTAATATCAAATGTTGTAACAATTCATTATGTAATTATATGTTGAATGGTGAACATGTGTGTATGGTTTTATTATTGTTCATGTACATGTGCTACTGTGTTTCCTTCTGACTCCCTTGATTTTCTTCTTCTTAGCCTAGTGTGGGATGTTTAAATTGGGATTCTCGCTGAGGTGAGGGTTTCAATTTGGACGTCTCACATCAGATTAAGTTTTAGAAAATCCGGGGACGTCACAGGTGGTATCAGAGCATGAACAATAGCAAAGCCTGACATTTGCTCATTATGCAACTCAAAACTAAAGAACCTTGAACCTTAATAATCTTTTAGGGTTAGATTAGTCGTCGTTTAGAGACTAGATCTGACCTAGCATGTAGGTTAGCACCTAGATGTCCGAGAACTAGGTCTAGACTGGTGCTTGTTGAGTAGCAAGTCCTTAGATGTCGTTCTTTCCTTGTAGTGCAGCGGTATGGGACGTTGCACTATATGGAAATGACGTGCATCAAGGGAAGAGAAACCCTAGACATTTTGCGCACGTTGTCTAGAGTAGCTACACTAGTCTACCCCTTGTTCTCACCCTTTTCACTAGTTTTCATGACACTGTACTCTCTACTATGTGTGGGACACTCGTTTTCTGGATTTGGTTTTTGATTCCAATCGGATCGAACCTTGATAGTTTTCTCTGACGCTTGTTTTATCGGAGAAAAACTATATAATATTTTAATATGTATATGTATTATAAAAATGTGTCCCCACACATGTACGAGTAGGAGGTGGTCATGTAACCTGAGTGAAAGTGAATGACATCAGTCTAGAAGAGAGTGTAGTTCTAGATGAGATGTCTAGAGCCTTGTTTGGTATATGTGATAGATGGAATAGATGATATAAGTTTTGATGATATGATGTAAGTCTTATATAGATGATATAAGATAGTTTATGATGATATGTCTTTGTCTTTGAGGACCCAAGTTCAGTTTGAGGATGCAAGATGAGTTTTGATGATGCAAGTAACTAGGATTTTATGAGATAAGATCACTTAAGCTAAGATAGGTTGTGAGTCAGCATGAGCCTCAAGCTCTTTTACAAAGGAGGACCTCTAGTGTTAGGACCAGTTTTGGGGTAAACTCCAGAGAGAGTGAGACCCATTGGGAGAAGGTCAGAGAACCTAGACTCCATGATATGAGGGATATGTGAAATATGTGATATGATATGTCCTAAACTAGAATACTCCTGAGTGATTGAGTTGAGTCGCTTTATGCATGATTCCTATAGATGTCTTGTTGAACGCTAGATGTCCTTGGGAGGGCCAAACCCTAGAATCAGAGAGAGGCTGGTTATATGTGCACATGTGTATATGGATCTGAGTGCCTGCCATCCGGGTGAGGGAGAGAGCCCAAGACCCTGGAGGAGGTAGCTATGTTAGATTCTGTGAAGCCTCATGCTCGGGTTGGTGTTTTCCCACATAGGAATCTAGTGGTGTATATAAGAGAGTTTTGGGTAAGCATGTTTCATGGGTAGAAGACCTATGAATAGTATGTTGTAGCATGTTTGGTTTGTGCTTATGTGGCTAGAGCTTGTAAGGCTATTGCTAGTACCAATGAAGTAGACCTGGAAACCCTAAACCAAGGAGGGATGATAAAGTATATGCATATGAGATACTCATAGAGTTGAGTTAGCTCAGAGAGACTGAGCACGACACTCCCCTTGTGGTATGGGTCAGGATAACCTCAGTTGGACTAGATGAAGTTTTGATGAGCCACTTACATAAGTTTGTTTAGTACAACCATGATATAATAATTGTAAGGATGCAATCTAATCTCAAGATGTGATATATAGACATGATATGATGTAAAACTAGAAATAGTTTAAAGAATATCAAAGTATAAATGGTTAACCATATGCTTTAATAATGATGATAATGTGATGGAGTTGGTTAATCTTGTGATGAAATCACTAGTAAATATTGCAAATTATTATGAGCTATGAAATAAGATCATATGAATGAATCAAGTTACATGAGGTAATAATCTTAGTGCTTAATAAAGATGAAAAATGTAATTATAATGTTAGCACAACATAAAGATTATGACACCTAGATACGATCTGGATGGACAAGTGGGTTAACTATAGTAAATGCCCTCCTAAAAGGCATATGTTCACGTTGAACATGTTCTAATATTTATCTCAATAAAATGTAGATGACACCTTGATGTACGAGTTAACCTTAGTTAACTCCTTTAGAACATGGAAATATGAAGTTGAATAATAATGCATGGATAAAGATAAGGATGCAATCCTAACATATGGGATATGTCATGATGTAACCTAAGTTTCTAAACCTTGAGTTTAACCTTGTATGGAGTGTTTGTGTACCAAGATGGTTGTAAAACCCCCAGATAGTGCTTTGGATACATGGTTCAAGGTAACCTTTGTGGATATGATACACATAGTATAGTGCCTTATATGTGGATGAAGACAAGTTAGTTTTTCCTTGAAGTATGAGTATGGTTGACTTTCGAGGATGAAACTTCTTTTAAGATGTATATGATGTGACGAAGTGGATTTTTGGCTTAATTTCGAGGATGAAATATCTTTTAAGGTGTGTAGGATGTGATGGAGTGGATTTTTTGAAATCCATAAATCTCTAATAACATATTAGAATCCATATCTTGAGTTACAATGAGAGTTCCAAGTGTTTTGGTAAAGTGGAAATGTTGAATGAGATTTATATAATGATTAAGATCTCTCTTTATATGCCTTCTTGAGGAATTTAATTGGACGACCTAACAATTGAGTTTTGGTACCAATTTTGAGTAGAAGGTAGCTTGAGTGGTAGGAAATCTATGGTGAAAATTTGGTGGCATTTGGAGGTTCCTAGAAGAAGTTATTGAGGTTTGATTTTGGAGAAATAATGTGCATGGTTGAGGATTTATGGACCTAAGTTAGGCTTAATATGTTGTGTCACGCGCCCTTGGTTTGGGCTGCGTCTGCGTGGACAAATCTGGGCCGTTCATATCTGATCTGGCATCTGGGATCATTAGTCTGAATGGGTCGTGGATGGGCTCAAGTAAGGGACTCACCCAGACCTTTGGATTGAAGATCAAGGGCAGTGGGGTTGTCTTGTACCTTGCGGTTATATCTTTGACCCCAGGTAGCAACCACGATGTCGAGGTACTCGCTGATCGTGGGTATGTATGGGGGAGTCCAACAAGGTAGTTGGCTTCAACGTGAGGAGAGGAGTCGGGCGACCCCTTATTTGGGCTTGATAGAGCTCAGACGAGGGAGTTCCACCCTCCCCATCTCTGTTACCTCTCCATCGCAACCTACAGGTTGGAGAGCAGGTTGTCGAAGAAGGAAGAAATGGAGCTAGAGGGGTGTCCGAAAGACGATAAGAAGGGGGAAATGAAGGATGGAGGTCTGAGGAGAAGATTCCTCATAGAAAGAGGCCCCAGATGGTAGATGTACCAGACACCGAGCTCAGCCACAGGTCCAAGGAGGAAGACGAAGTCGGAGGTGCCTATGGAGTGCAGACCACCGCGGATCGAGGTCATGGATGAATTCGTAGCTCACCTTGAAGCTATTGGAGCTCTTAGATCGATGCAAGGAGGAGCGGAGGTAGGTTGCCCCTTTTCTCCGCCGCAGCCAAGGATGGCGGCGGCGCTCCCACCTCGCCGGAGAACCAGAGGCCGTAGGGCACTCATGAGTGGCCGTGGAGATGCAGAGGCCTGCGCCGAAGGTGAGGGGGGGCATGTGGAGCTGATGGGGACCCTCCATCTCCGTTGCTTGCTTGCCGGAGCCAAATCGTGCGGCGGCCGCTCTGTGAAACAGAGTCCCGCTAGGGGACTGGTCACGAGAGGAAGAAAGGAAGGGAGCAGACCGGGTCCGCAACCCTGAACCGGGTCCAAACCAAGAAGGACCGGCCGGCTCGCAGCGAACCAACAATAATCGACCGAACCCAAGCAGAGGGCTGGAGTCGCGCGCCCAAGGCCACGTGGCGACCGACCATTGGTGGAAAAAGGTAAATACCTTAATAAATAGCTAGATCTTTGATAAATCGTAGAAAATAGCCCGATGCTCATAAAAATACATATAATATACCAAAATGTTCAGAAAAATGTGTAGAATAATATGAAACCATCATATCAGCCTTTTTATGCACGCATATCAGCAATATCATGTAAGATGTGTAATTCTTGTTTAATGGTAATAAATAGCAAATGATGACATAAAATTATGGAAAAATGTCAGTAACTCTTTAATAATGCTTATAGTGCCCTTGATGTCAGTGATGATCATGTTGATGCACGAAATTATATAATTTGCTTAATATGTCTAATTAGGGCTTATAACCCTAAATAAAATGTAATAAATGCACACATGCTCAATAAATGATGAAATTTACAGAGTAAGTTCATATCAGTAATCTGAAGCTAATATGTAATTGGATATCAGTAAGATTCATATAATCCATGTTATATGAAGTTGACCTTTAATACATGGTTTAAAACCCTAATCTAGGTTAATGAGGTAATCTAGGGTTATTTAATGTGTACAAAAATGCTATGGAAGATAATATGCAGATAATGAATCATAATCTGGAATATGATATCAGTAAAATAATCACAAGACAAGAATATAAATAATGATGAGAATATCCATAAAAAGATAAGCTAAACCCTAATGAACACGATTAGGGTTAACATGAGATGTCGATGATGAGAATCTGATAATAGTACATGGTCTTATCTTAATCAGGGTTGACCAAGGATATAGTTGACACGAAGAATATACATATGTGATTAGGATGTCTCTTTGGAAGGTACGCTATTACCTCTTACTTGGCTTATTATATAATATGCTTGTGTTATATGCATAGTAAAATACTTGGCATATGATATTGGATGAAATGATGGTTCTTGTATGATATGTTGCATGACTTTCCATACTTATGGCTATGAACACATCAAACATAATATATTTGTTCCATTATATGAAAGCACTAATTCTCTTTGGTAGCATAGTGCTTGAAAGTGATCATTCTCTTTGGTAGCAGATCACATTGTACAATGATCTAACTCTTTGGTAGTAGATCATAAGGCCTTACATCTCATTCTCGTTGGTAGCAGAGATGATGCATTATTCCCTCAGGTGGCAAATGCATGGATATATAATGGAAATGTGCTTAAAATATGTGTTCTCTTTTGTTAATGAATATCTTTGTACAAGTATATGCTTTTCTCATATTTCTTTATAACTGCCAAGTATATTAGTTTTATCTTATTGCCAAGATATGATGAGAGGTAAATAAAAGACACGTAGGCGTACTCAGTACAATATTCATGAAATATTGTGCTGACGTGTACCGCATGTAATCTTTTTGTTTAGGTTGTGGTTATGCTCTTGAAGATCCAGGATAGTGAGAGTTGTTTGGCGAGCTGATGTACAGGTGGACCTGTTGTCTTAAGATCCTGTAGTTAGTGGTAGTACATGTATATGTAGAGTTTGATGTTCAATATGTAATATCAAATGTTGTAACAATTCATTATGTAATTATATGTTGAATGGTGAACATGTGTGTATGGTTTTATTATTGTTCATGTACATGTGCTACTGTGTTTCCTTCTGACTCCCTTGATTTTCTTCTTCTTAGCCTAGTGTGGGATGTTTAAATTGGGATTCTCGCTGAGGTGAGGGTTTCAATTTGGACGTCTCACATCAGATTAAGTTTTAGAAAATCCGGGGACGTCACAATTGCAAAACAAAGTTTTAAAATAAGTACGGATTAATTGAGTACAATCAAAATGCTAAGTTTAGGGGAGTTGATAACACCCATTTTATGGCTATTTACGGCTCATATTCCATTGTCAAACCTGCCTTCTAAACTATTTGCCTTTCTATTTTATCATGTTATCGCATAAGCATAATCCACACTATGCTCCTAACTCTTTTCCCATCTTTCACAGAGTTTCCCTCGCTTTTCCACTGAAAATCAGCAAAAAGGCCCATGACGGCCCACTTACAACAAATTGGCCCCTTCACTGGCCACACGACACGCCCACTTACCCATCGCAGTCGCTACCTGATGTGGCAGCAACCCGACACGGGTGTGTCGTGCGAGGAGGCATCTGACGAGCGGCACGCTACCTACCCGACAGAGAGCTTCTACCCGCCACGACCAATCAGCTGGATATCGGCATGTCGAGTGCTTCAAGCCACTCACCGGAAGCAGACGCCCGCCATAGCCACCCGATACCTTCGCAACCCGACACGTGATAGCCAAGCCATGCCGAGCGATACGCAGGTGTCGACCATCCCTGAAGCCATGTGAACAAAGCCGATTGACAACACGTGGCTCCACAAGAACCGCTGCCTCTTCCAAACCGCGACCTATAAATAGCAGCTACAGGACTCTGATGGGACGGGTCAGAACCTCATGAAAGCTAATTTGGAAAGAATTTGGAGATAGTGTGTCGACTTCCAAGGCATGTCGGGCGATACTAGATGAGCACACTCCCAACCTGAGAGGGGCGGGTGGTTCACTTAGAACCCGTCCCGGTAGCTGTAGCAGCCCGATATGGCCAAGAAGGCCACCCGATGTGCCGGGTTCTTAGATGGGCTCCTACTCGAGACGGCTCACCCCCTACACCCGATGCAAGGAACCCTAGAACCTAAGTCATCTCTAATCCAACACGATATCGAACCCAATACGGATCACCTGTCACGGTGTGTCGCCCGAGAGGGTGGTACCCCGACACGACCGTATCAGGTAGGGAGCCTTGAACGATACATCAGCCCATCACGGCATGTCACCAGACAGGGCTAGTTGCCCGACAGAGAGCTCCCGCTCGGTATCGAGTTAGCGAAACCTTAGGGGTCTGCTGCTATATTATAACCTCCTATATCAAGGGGGCCGATACCTACCTTCCCTTTTTACATCAATTTACTTTCATTTATTATGCATTGTAACTAAACCCTTTTACATACCTATGCTTATGGAATCAATGGAGTTTAATATATGTTGTTATGTGTATGGTTCCTTTTTGTTGGATGATTTCTTTATAACATCTAAACTCTTGCCTGTATGCTTGGATCATATTTTGACTAGCTATTGAATTGTGTTTCCCGTTTCAACTCCTTTAAGAGAGGTATGTTGTAACTCTAGAGTTCAGTCCGATTTGGGAGTACGAGAGTGCCCAGGATTGGGGGTGCCCCAGTTTTCTTTCCACTCCAACTCATGTCCATTACTCTTGAGAGAGGGTATTGGCACGCAGTTGGAGGTACCCTCTTCGAGAGAAGAGAGATTAGGAAGTTTTCCTCTACCGCTTGTTAAGCCTAAGACTTCTTCCTTTGTGCTTTACTTTAACGATAGTTTTATCTCCCCAGATTTTGTTTTACAAAATCTTTATAAAAACCTCTTAACCCAAAACTTAAATCTTTCTTGTAACTCCTTTTGGAGATAGAATTTTCTGTTTGATTCTTTGTGATTCTTTTATGTGGCATACAACCTTTCCTTGCACCCCCTTTCTTTTGAAGTGCTTAGACAAGCGAAACCCAAGTTTTGAAGTGTCATTCTTCCTATCCCTATGTTCGACCCCGAACTACTTCAACCATGTGCTAGTTGCAGGTGTCTTAAACATTCGGGTACTATAAATTATAAAAGTCGGATAACCTAGGCATGTCTCCATCTTTTGGACCCACGTTTAAGGCTCGTCAATAACTCAAACAATGAATACCTATAGCATTGAAATTTAGAGAACATAAAGGAGAAAAACATTTCTAGAATCCATGATTATGTTTGTCTAGACTCTTTTGGTTATTGAACAGTTAAAAGACATGCAAATCTTATTTATTGGGAAACATGAAAAAAGCACCTTTCACTAGATGTAGTGGGAAAGCAAGTATTCTATTAGGGTTTATACATATTGATGAACATAGACCTTTTTATAATAAATTCTAGAGGTAGTGTATCATTACATTTATTGATTATCTCAGTCGACATAGTAATTTGTATTTAGTGATACAAACATCTATCTCTTGAAGTGTTCGAGGAGATCATCCATAAAGTACACAATTACCTTGGTAAAAGTATTAAGACACTTTGATATGATCAATGGTGATATTCTATTGCAATTAGGGTTCCTCTTCATTTTTATTCTTTTAAACCCAAATTTTATAAAATTTCTCAAAAACCCTAATTATCTCATCTATTCTTCATGAAAGGTATTAAGGTTATCTTTTAACAACATATTACCTTAATTTCGGATTAAGGGAACAATTAACTGTCCATTAAGCCTCTTTTACATTAAACTACCATTTTATCTTTTTAATTCATGACAAGATCATTATGACTACTTATCATCTTTGGTTCCTTCCGGATTAACAACTCACAGTTCATTATGATCAAATTCACACATGAACTCAATTTATCATTAATTCCACCTTTAATCATAAGAAAACCCTAATTTCCATATTAAGGGTAGTTATCCACAATTAGAAACTTTCATACTCAAATTAGCTTAGAACCATCATATTTCTGCTTAATACATGAATTTAAACAATTAAAGCCATTATGAATCATAATTACTGACATTAGGGTTTCAATGCCCATTAATGCTCATTTATGCACATGGAACCCTAAACTAATCAACTTTTCATGTAAAACGGATTGCAACTTTACTCTAATATTCAATAGGTTCATACTTCCCAAAATAACCCCCTAAACCTCAAAGATTCATCCTTTACCCTCAATTAGGGTTTTTAGCGTACTTTTGCAAATAGGTATGAAACCATGTTTTCAAAGTAATTTTAATGTGTTCCTCGTGTTTTTCTAAGCAACTTTCATGTATAAACTTTTGTCATTAGGGCTTCCTAGCAGGTTCTATGAATTTTTCAAAGAAAAGTCATATTCCTAGATTTTCTAATATATTATGATTTCATAAAAATTCCTTGCTCATTCGATCCATGGTCCGCTAGACCACGTGGGATCCAACAGTCCTCAGCCGTGTGCCCTAACTCAAGATTAAAAGGGTCAACAGTCAACTTTGCCCTAACCTCTTCACTGCCCGCACAAGGGCAAGGACGTAATTGCGTGTCGGGGTTGTCTTCAACCTTGCACTGCTCCACACACGAGCAGGTGGTAAACCTGATGGTTGACTCTGCTCCCTGTTGCACCTGCGCATGAACCAAGACCACCAGAAACTCCACCTTAATCTCGCAAACTCGACGATGGCATCCGGCGAGGTCCTCTCAGAAGATGAGGGTGAAGGTCAGGGTAGAAGACGGAATTGAGGGTAAGGAAAAGCTCATGTAGGTCTGCCGTAGAGCTTTGGGTAGCAAGAAAGCACACTGGTTCCCCCTCTCATCCTCCCCTATTTATAGGGTTAGGGACAAGGATCGCCTGAATTGGGAATTCTCCCGATCAGCGATCAAACCCCTACAAAGTAGGGATGGTCATCATCATACTTCTCTCCTGAGTCCAACGATGATAGTCCCTCATCTTAACTCCATTTCCTTTTCTCACAATGATCCAAGTTTGGATCATCACCAACCTGTCTAGTGCAGGGCACCTCGTGCCTGTGGGAGTCATCCCGGATCATTGGATCACAATCCAACGGTCCACATAAAGCCTGAAATCCTGAATTATCCAACTAAATCGTGACATTGATTTCTTTGGCAATTAATAACCAAACTTTAGGATATTTTGTAAATTGTATAATTTGAAAACCGTGTAGTATTTTTCAAAAAAATTTTAAGGGAAATTTCCTTTTGCCTTTATCTACACGCATGCCAAAAATGAGTCCCAAATTCAAAAGGAAAAGGGTTGTTTCTTCAAAAGCAAGTTATTCTTTAATAAGACTTATTCAATTTATATCTTGTCTTTCTTTTGCCATTATCTTATCATCTTGGATTCCTTGGACCTCAAGGAACCCTAAAGGCATGAAATCCCATCTCAGGGAATATTCCTTTACCTTTTCTTTTATCATTTCTCCCTTTCTTTATTATTCCTTTATTAAGATATTTCTTTTCAAGGATTTCGCCTTATCTTTCATTTTCTTTTTCCTCTTTTCAGATTTCTTTTATTAGAAATCTCATAGAAACAAGATTTATTTAATTGTAGTCATTACTTCCGCTTTCTAGAGTTTTCTATGTATTTTCTCATTATCACTTTGCTTAATATCCATTATCTTGCATGTTTTCTTATTATTTGGACTTTTCTTCTTTTCTTCTCTTTTATATCCATTAATGGATTAATTTAATAATAGGAATCACGAAATTCCTATCCAAATGAATATTTGCAAGGAAACCCATCCTTTGAATCAAATCTTACAACCTTTTTATATTAAGCCCAAATTCGCAAAATCATTATATTTCCATTATGAAAACACATGCAAAATTGAGGTCGTAACATCCTTCCCCTCTTATAGGAATTTTGACCTCAAAATTCCATCAAGCAAACAAACAATTCAGGATAAAACTTTTCTATGCCCATCATTGGCCCCTATGTGGCTTTACCCTATCCATCGTGCTTCCAAAGAACCTTCATCATCTCATATTCTTTCATCTGAGTTCTTTCTCACTTTGGTATATCGTACCCTCATAGGTGACTTAGGACATTTCAGCCTCTCACGAAGTTGAATAGGTTCATGGCTCAACACATGGATTGGAAACCTCACATAGTTCTCTAGATCGGACTCGTGGAATACATCATGCATCACGTTATCCTGAGGGGTGAGGCTAAACCTAACCATCTCCACCAATCCATCTCAAATGCACCCATGTATCGAGGATTCAGCTTTCTTAGCTATAGCTCAGAGGGGTCGGATTTTCACATCACATACTCTCCCACAGTGAACTGCATGTCAGTCTTCTTTACATCAGCTCACAACTCATGTCACCCCTGGGCTCTCTTTTATCCATTGCACGATCAAAGCGACTTCATTTGCACACACTGTGGTTCTTTCTTGACCTTTGTGAGGTCCCTTCACCAACATCAACTTCCCTTACAGAGCTTCTTTACATCCCGATACTGGCTATGGTGGTTATCATCACATCTTATAAAGGACAAGAACTGTCTCCATGTATCACCCTAGATAAGCACACATTCTCTCATCAAACCCTCTAGTCTGGATCATACTAACCATTAGTTAGGGGTGATAAGTTGTACAAACGTTGAGTTCTTCATGTATCTATTTCCACCTTATGGAAGTGTATCTTTATGTTATACTCAAGAACTTTTGAACTCACATCATGGTGTAGTGGAACCATCTCTCTTACTTGTAGTCAACTGGATCTGTCTCTTGAGAGTTTCTTTCTTTCTCATGTCATCTAGGTAAGGCGATCTACCATAACTCATATTACATCTTGACCTTCCTTGGTCTAGGGGAGACTTACCACCACATCCATCGTGATGAACTCTCATTCCCTCTCGGGTCTCTTTATCCTCTATATCCATACACAGGGTTACTGGTGTTCATCCTTCACCTCCTAACATGCATGGCGACAAGCCACATGCATCTTCATACACTTTTCATCTTAGGCATCAAAGTACTGCTACCACTTATTACCTTAGTAGTACCATGGTGTATGGTGATCTTAAAATCATGATCTCCTGTATGTCTTGATTTCACAAGATTGATTCCTCAGAAACACTAAACCACTCTAGTCAGGTTTCATCACCTTCTTTTCTAAAGAAGTGCATCTGAGGTTCCACCACCATCCTTTTCTTAGGGTAAGCCTAGGCTAACTACTAAGAAACCACTAACTCGATCATCGATCTCGTTACATATGAGTGTTAACCAAACATATCTCCTTTTTTAATTTAGGGATAACCTAATAGCCTCTTCTGGCCTCTAGCTAAACTAGGCAACTGCACCTTAACAAGAGCATCGATTATCACCTCGCATCCTTTTGAGTAAGGTAATGTTGAAAACATACACCTCCATGTATTCCACTTATCATATCATCTCAGACTCTAAGTCTATCTTCAAGAAGAACACTCTAAGCTCATCCTCATGATGATCGAACTCAACCTTGCATAACTTGCAAATTCCACATAGCTCATGATAAAAGCATCCTCATAAGATGACTACCTTTTTTTTGAAGAAGTCAGGAGGCAATCTTATTCATCCCGCCCTCCTCTTACGAGCGACAAAATCAACTTACAATCACTAATCATGCAATAAAAATTAAACATGGTAGTACTACTACCATTACAAAGGTCCCTAGCTATGAGATTATAAATCTCAGTAGGTGGGGTGGCATACCCCCTAGACCGAAGTTGTTTTTTAAGTGAAATTTGGCTAACCCATCCACAGTAGAATTACCTTCTCTAGCGATATAAGTCACTCCCCAGTCAGGTCTCCGCAGATATTCGATCTTGGACAGATACTTCGCATATCTAGGATTCTTCTCCTTGTCTTCAGACACTAATCTTACTACAGTTTGTGAATCTGATTCAATAACGACCAACCCACAGTTATTAAGACTAGCAAACTCCATGGCCATACAGATCACATTTAGTTCAGCACCAACCACATCCTCACCTTCAGTGTTCTCGGCCAATCCTCCCAGCCATTTCCCCTCGTTGTCCCGTGCTACAACAGCGCTGGCCACTCTCCTCTCCTTCACCGCAGCATCGCAGTTCATCTTGGTGGTTGAAGGTCCCGGTCTCTCCCACCTGACCTTCTCGGTCACGCATAGTTGCTTCGGTGGTCTATGAAATGCTTCCAATTGCACTCTCTACTCATTTTTAATGTGGTTGACCTACTGGTATGTGTGTCTCCTTTCACCATCGAAGATATGTCGGTTCCAGCAGAACTAGATGTGCGCACAAGTAGTGAGAAAGAGGCAAGTAAATTCTTCACCCTCCTGGAGTTGTTGGTGGATCCATTCTCTAACATCCTTCTCCTCGAAGAACCTCCGGTTATTACCTCCTATCAAAAGGTTCAACCAAACCTCTTTTGCATACTGGCAATCTCTAATCGCGTGGATCGTGGTCTCCTCTTCAGAATTGCAGCGGTTGCAAGAGCTACTCTAGGCTAGGTGTCGCTGGACCCTCCTCTTGTTAGTGAGGATCACTTCATGCATCATCAGCCACGCAAAAGACTTATATCGAGGTGCAGCACTAGCCTTCCAAACCTCCATCCATTTCCCATTGGTAGGTAGACCCTTACTATTTCTCAACGCCTTGTATGCAGTCTTGGTTGAGTAGTTTCCATCTGCTGTATACTGCCATACGCGGACATCTTCTCCATCCCGGTCGGATGGGACTCTCAGTCGCATAATGTCACCGACTAGATGCGTGGGTAGCCAGTCCTCAAGGAAGTCGGCGTCCCAATCCCCCTCCAGATTGACCAAACTACAAACTTTTAGGTCTGCAAGCTCGAAAGGTATTGGATGGCTAGTATGATGTTTCAGTAGCGGCCCGTCCCTCCACCACCTATCCTCCCACACATTGATGCTACGCCCATTCATGGGGATCATATAGGAATTCTCTTCAATAAATGGTCTTGCCGCTATAGCCGTTCTGCTAAGCCTGGACGAATGAGAACATTTTCCATTAACTGCCTTTTTGTAATGCCTCCTCATGGTTTTACACCAAATAGAATTGTGATTTGTGCTCATCTCCCATGCATGCTTGTATTTCTCTCATGCTCTTAATTCCCAGTCCTTTATCTTCTTTGCAACAAGTAACCTTGTCCCACGCCACTAGCGCCATTGGGTTGGCTTTATGACAACCCCCCCAGACAAACCTCCTAATCGTAATGTCTATTCTATCACACAACCAGGCCGGTAGCAGTGTTATTTGCTTCATGTAAGTTGGCATCACTGCAAGAGTGGCTTTCACTAAGCATGTCCTACCTTCCAATGACAGGCTTCTAGCAGCCCACGCAACAGTCCTCCCATTTACATTCTCCAGAACCTCTGCATATGTGGCCTTGTCCACTCTCTTATGAAGGATGGGGACCCCCCAAGTACTTCCCCAAATCATCAGTAGCTTGGAAGTTACAGATGTGCTTGATTTTCCTCCTTATCCTTCTGTCCAGGCTCTTAGAAAAGAAAACTCTAGTCTTTGAGTGTGACACTGTTTGTCCGGATACAGCCTCAAACTCTTTGAAGCAGCTTAGAATCGTCTTTATATTTTTTGTAGATGCTTGTGCAAAAAGAATGAGATCATC
This sequence comes from Alisma plantago-aquatica, assembly GCA_963693085.1. Lineage (NCBI taxonomy): Eukaryota > Viridiplantae > Streptophyta > Magnoliopsida > Alismatales > Alismataceae > Alisma > Alisma plantago-aquatica. The sequence goes on along the minus strand of OY856415.1, from coordinate 316,089,889 downwards.
AGCGAAGCACACATGAGAGACAGTGGGCACATTCCTGCCCATTTTTACAGGTTTCCATTCGTTGTTTTGTACCTTCATATCAATGAGTTGGGACAGCCTTTCCAAGCATAAGACAAACAGATAAGGCAACCGAGGGTCTCCCGAAGCCCCCTGCTGGCCATGAACGTACCCGAGGCTTTGCCATTCCAAACAATTGATGTCTCTCCTCCTTTTATAGAGCACATGATATAATTGATAATGTTCATAGGTAGCCCAGTCCTTGTAATGGTGTCAGCACAAAGTCCCAGGACATCTGATCATAAGCTTTAGTGAGGTCAACTTTAATGGCCATGTTGTGCGCTCCTCTCTTCCGCTTCATTACATTGATAAGCTCCTGAACAACGGCTATATTATCTGTGATACGTCTATCGGGCACGAAACTACTTTGATTGATCGAGATCCATTCCGGGATCAGACTTTTTAATCTCTCCACGATTACCATAGAGTTGATTTTCTGCACTATGTTGTTCAAGGTGATCGGTCTAAGATGGTCACATCTTTCAGGCGCTGGCACTTTGGGAATGAGGATTATTGTTGATTTACACAGTTCAGTCGGAATTGTCCCTGAGGAAAACGCTTCCCTGACCGTTCTCGTAATACTCTGTCCAACCATGCTCCAGTGCAGCTGGACGAAGTCCCCGCTGACCCCATCAGGCCCGGGTGCCTTGACTGGGTTCAAAGCCTTCACAACCACAGCAATCTCTTCGTCAGTAGGACTGCCTCCCAGCCTCGCATAAGCAGTACTGTCCACCAGTTTGAACCTCCCCGGGAAGGCCTGTACGTTAGACGGCGCTTGCCGGTCCAACGCCGTCAAAGCCCGTCGAAAGTGAGCTAACACCATTGCCATTAACTCCTCTTCATCAGTAACCCAATTTCCTTCTGCTCCCCTGAGTTGTGTCACAGTGTTCTTGCGCCTTCTCTGATTGACAATGGCATGGAAATAACTTGAGTTATTGTCCCCCTCCTTCAACCAGTGAATACAGCTACGGTGTCTAACATCGATCTCTTCTTGTCTAAGAATATTGTCCAGTTCTGCCTGCATGTCATTACAAAAGCTGTCCGATATATGATTATACTGCATTGTTAGGTCCATCTGGAGTCTATTGATGTTTTGTATAAGCCAATCCTTCCGTTTGCGCTGTTCCATTTTGTAGCTTTTGTCCCAATGTAAGATGTATGTCCTCGCCGCTTGCATCGCTGTGTTAAAATCCTCGTTGCAATCCCAGATGTTATTAATCAGTGCTTCGAACTCTGTATTGTCCCTTCAAGACGCCCGGGTGATGAACCTGTGTTGGTTAGCACGGGGTCGGGGGAACCGAACCAACAGGGGGCAGTGGTCCGATCCCAACCGAGGTAGGTGCTCTACTATAACATTGGGATACCTTTGAAGGAACTCAGAATTGGCTGCTGCTCTATCTAACCTTTCCTGCAGCACTCCATGGCGGAACGTATATTTCATGCCCGAAAACCCAAGGTCCGTCAAGTTAGCTTCCAACATGGTATGGTGAAACGTCTCAGCTTGATCTGTAGTTGTAGCGGATGCTACCACTCTTCTCGGCGGGGCAGATCGTTGTGTTGAAATCACCAAGCACGATCCGAGGAACCTTGAACTGGTTACCCATGTTGATCAGATGTTTCCATAGCAAACTCCTAGTACTGATGTGCGGGGTGGCATAAATGAAGGAAATGACGCACTCATTGTTCACTCTACAGGACATAAACTGTCTATGGCTGTTGAGGATCTCAACTTTACAGCGATCCTCATCCCAACAGACCCATATGCCCCCTGCATAACCTCTCGCCTCCACCCGATGAGATTTGGAAAAGCCAAGATGCTTGATGGTCCGAACCGCAACATCACCGCTGATCCTTGGGCTCAAGCATCGCCGTAATTTTTGGTTTATGCATAGTTATTAGCTCTTTCAGGACCCTTCTTCTATCATCACTACCTATTCCTCTAGTATTCCAGCACAGCAGATCAATCATTAGACAAAGCAGTGGTTGTGGATTTAGCATTGATCTCCTTCCTCCGCGCCCTTGCCGGCGACGCCTCCTGCAATCTTCCCTTTAGATCCCTCCTCATTGGATTGTGCACTGAGCCTGGGGATCTTGCTCCATTCACTACTAAAAAACATTCTATAGGTAATGATTAAGAACGTCATCTTTGACCTGAAAGTTTACATGGATCAACATGATCTGCCTGATGAACGTCATCTATTAAGTGTAAGCTATACACTGTGTTAGCTTTTGCAAGTGATGTCATCTATATTGGTTCTCAGGTTTCCAGAAAGTGGCAAATAGATGACATTATAAGCCATAATCTATTCCATGGAACGTGATTCAGGATACTGTCACCTATTAAAATGAAGGTGACATATATATGCTTCACCTATTCGTGATGGTGAATTACTATGGAATGACATATTACATTAAAAGTTGAATCCAGGTTAAGGTTATAAAATATTTATTTGTTATCTTGACCACAAATTAGAAAATAACATTCACAACACCATTAGCGATATGCAAGACAGAGGATGACGAAATATCAATTCCATTCCAACTATGTCAAGTTTACACAACATTCTTTACAAGGAATTTCAATTTCTCTTTACAACCAGCCATGGGCATTTTTAGAATAAAATTATTGTTTCCCTGACTCCTTCCCGCAGCTTCCCCTTGCCTAGAGAATTACATATATGCTCATGTGTTCTTGCTCTAGTACAGGCGTGTACATGCATGCTTCGTTCTTCTGAAACTAGTAGGGGGTAGCACCCATGTTGGCGGCTGCAGCAGCAGCAGCATAGAACCCTCCTTTGAACATCACATCATGGTCCCGGCCTCCATCCTGTAGGTACATTGATGTGAACAAGCTATATAAGATGGCGTCAGCAGTTCTCTTGGACCTGAACAGCTTCTCGGTCTCCACAGGTACGTTGAACGAGGCCTGAAGAACTTGCGGCGACAGTGCTTTCCAGGCCGACGTTGCTCCAGCTAGGTGGGTAAAAACAGGGCTGCATCCACATAATGAAGTAGCAATCAATTAGAAAAAATCCATCAATTTGAAAACTAATAACATCATTGCATGCGTGCGACTGAGAAACGTAAATGTTAGCTGACTTTGGTGTGGTGACGATGGAGAACCACTCCATCCCTTCCCCGTCCGCGATCTTTGACACCACGAAGAACCTGGGCACGATGAACAGGCTCCCGGCCTTAATCTTAGTCTCCAGCACCCTCTTGCCGTCCATCCCTACAACCTGAACTTTCCCACTGCCACGGATGATGTATGTAACTTGGAAGGCCGAGTCGCAGGAGAACCCAGGGGAACACATGGCACCGACATCTGAGTTTATCATCGGATATCAGCTTCTGCAGGAACTCGACCGCGCCAAGCTGACAATTAATTAATACCACCATTATATTGATCACCATGCATGCTGGGAAAAATTAAGGACTGCTAACAGTTGAAATGGAAGGTTACTCACTGCTATGCTCTTCATCATGATGTTCAAGCAATAAACATCTGAAACCACTGCATCAGGGCATCATGAACGTCAGTTTAATGAATATGAGCTACAAAATAGCTGTCTACTATATGCATCTATTGGGGCTGTTGTAAATCGCATAATGATGATGATCGAGGATGATACAGGGAGTGTACAGCCACGAATCAAATGGGCTTGTGTGTTTGATTTGATCATTATGTAAAGAAATTACTTACTAATGGTTGGAAGGTCTCGAACCATTTCGAGAAACCGGAATCTGTCTTTACAATTTCTGGCGTTGACCTATAAAAAAATATATTAGAAAAAAAAAGTGATGCACGATTAGGGCTCCACTTAAGTTCAAAGAGAACAGGAGATCTCTGGCTATACTGGCCTCAGCTGCAGTACCTCTAGTATTGCCACGTGAAAGGTGTATGTTCCATTCATCGCGTTCGCCAGTGCATCGGCGTCGGTAGAGAACTTGGAAACTGAAGGACCAATAGAAGAGAGGGAAAAACAAGTCTTAGATAAAGCATTAGTTGTGTGAGAAAGTTTATCCCTAAAATAAGGAGGCACACTTTTAGATAGCATTTTAAAGAAAGTGGGTTTGGAATCACAACAAGAAGCATCATGGCTCACTGTGGTATTTTCAGGACAGAAAGTCTGGACGAAAAGGTGATTGGGAGTGGTATTATATATGGATCTGTACCTGAATATTCCATCCCTTCAAGCTTTGACTTGATCTCTTCTGCTGAAGCATCATCGTCATCAACAAGAACAACTCTTAAGCCTTTTGGGAAATCACAAGAGCTTATTAAATCCTCAGTTGCTGACGCAGGAGGATTATGCTTACTTTCATTCTCTACTTTGACAGAGGCGCACATGATCAGAGCCTAGCAGTATGCAAATAGGAATCAGTGACACTTGATCATACAATAGAAAGAGGAGAAAAAAAGAACTAGAAGAAGAAGCAGAATAAGACCTCCACTCCAATGACTTTGTATGAGGAGTCGAATATCACAGTCAATGGTCAGGCCACACAGAACTCATGCAGCAAACTAATATGTGTGTACATAATTAGCAAATTATGCCTGAACCACGGAGGTATAAATGCTACAGAAAAAGGAGGAAGGAGGAGGAATAAAAAGAAGGTAAAAGCAAGTGTAAGAAAAACACTCACCTAGTTCGGATGCAAAGAGGAACAACCCTGCCGCTCGGTTGGTAGGCAGGAAGAAACTTTGCCAACCAGCATCAGCTGCATCTACAACTGCATATTCTTAAAACGACGCAGGCAACGCTGAAGATGTAGATGCTCAAAGACTCAAAGAGGAAGCAGCGATTGTTTCTGGCGGTGTATTAATCAAGCAGTGGAGAGAGGAGGGACAAATGTAAGTGTTGGTGTGGGGGTGGGGTGCCCTTCCCCCCTTTCTTTCTTACAATCTGATTGCTAAGTCTCTGACCTGTCACAAACAGAAATGAAACCACATTTTGACAACTATAAATCATACTTGTTCAAGATCCATAAAATGGTTTAAAGCAATAAGATACCTCTCTTGTGTGGTTTCTTTGAATGTATGCAACAAGAAGATTGATGATATTACGCCTGAAGAGTACACGATCTGTTAATAAGTGTTCATAGTATATCATAAACTCTTGTACTTGGAGATCATATTATGAACCAAGATGAACTATAAAGTTACGCATATTATAGTGCAGAATGGTGGAATATCATCTGTTAAAATCTGCACATGGACATGCACAACATGCTCACACGCAACCACCACATGTGGCACACACATGATACAAGACACATGCACACATAGGAAAATGCACACACATACACCTGTGAGCAAATACTAAGAATCTTAAATATATATTTCAACTTGGTTTGAAATGTGTTGCAGGTATTAAGCATATTTGAGACAATGTAGATATCTCGTAACATTGACGGTCATAAACATTTGTTACTGTCTAGCTACAACAATTACAACAATACAGAGAATAAACATTTGTTACTGTCTAGCTACAACAATTACAACAAGCTCTGTACAAATCATAAGCTGGGCACATACTCAGGGTTAACAAATTGCAGTAGTAAATAAAGTAAATCGTGTGCTCAAAACACAACAAAGAGTTCATATAAGAAAATTGCTGAAAAAACAATCGAAGATATCTAGATCTCTGTTGAGAATCAAATCACTAATTTCCAATAACTAAGGAGAGCATGGGCTTTGTGGTGGAGTGGATGATTGCAACATTGTTGAAGACCGGACCTACAAAACAAGACAAATAAATTAAGTTATAAGTGTGCAATGTCTGGCATATATGTTTATAGTTGATCACAATTTAAGTAGAATCTGACGTACCGAATTACGAATAATTTCCTGACGGAGAGCATTCCTTCTTTCTATGGAATTCCTGTTTCCATTACTTCCTTCCTAGTGGTACATAAAAATGATATTTATATTTGGAGAAAATAAAGTAATTATAGGGTGTAAAGACCATACCAGTGCAGCTATTCTTGAATTAGCTTCAGCGAGTTCTCTATTCTTAACCTCTAGTTCCTTGCTTGTATCATGAAGCTGTTGTTGAAGTTCTGTAACAATACCATGTAGGACTTCTTTTGCTCTCTGATTGTGCATATCTCTGCGTGATACCGTGCCACCAAAACCCCTTTCATAACCTCCACGGTGTTTTCCAATTACTTCATCCAAAAGTGACTGAAACTTCATTGGATCTCGTGTCTTGTCAAGTCCACGCTTTATGCATGCATCAATAACTTTTAGCTGATAGTCATTGGTACAATTGAAAAAAGTTAGTGTGGTTAAGAAAATGGTGTACATTTAGTTAAAATAGTGTTCATCGCCACTTACAACAATGTCCTTAGTTTCCTTATCTTTGAAATTCAATTTCTTATCTAAATGGCCTGAGACATAGATCTCCAATGCCGAATGCTTGTTTTTCTGAATGTTTGAGTACAAAATTAGAACATTTCAATACTTACAGGGTATCTTGTAAGATAAAATCATCAATATAGATTAATTACTAGCATATTCTTACCTGTTTATAGCGGTGGCTTGCAAAGCACATAGGTCCATGGGTATAGGTAGGCCTTACAATGTTTCGTATTTTCTTATTTGCAGCTGATAAATTCTGAAACAAATATTACTGTTATGACATGTCACATTGTATGAAGATATAATATATCACAGATTTGCAACGAACTATTACCTTGGTCCTTTCTTCACCCCAATATTGCATCAATTTTGTCCATTTCTCAGAATTAATTCTTTTATCTTTGCAAGCTGACGCTTGTTCCTCTTGAGTCTTGTTATCATCATAATACTTGTGCCCTAGATTGCATCTCCAAGTTCTCAACTCTTGTTGCAATACTCTTTTACAAGCAGTTAAAACACCATCCAGGGGAGCCTGGGTCTTCCCATCTTCCATTACAAATTCAAAATCGTCCTAACCCAATATAATTTTTAGTAGCACCAATACTTACAAAATTAACTTACATGCAATGCACATACGTTGAAATATAGTGTTCCATACCTTCAATTTTTGCATCACATTCTCAAAACTCCTTTGATGTTTTTGTCCCCACCTTTTTTCTATAGGAAAATACTCCGTGCGTCTGGCATATAGACCCAACCAAGTAGCTAGTTTCTGACGTTCATCTCCAACGGGTACTCCCAATTGACGATCTATAATGCATACCTTTTTTCTCCATCTTTGGTGGCCACTGCTTTGTAAGTCGTGCATCCTCTTGTATTCCTCTTATCTTTATTAGAAATTGTAAACATCAATTAACACTCGTGAATATTGCACTAAAATATCATATGACATGCATTACCTTTTTCACATCTTGAGCCTTCTGGAATTTCTTCATTTACCTCCACATTATCTTCTGTGTGCATCTCATCTTCATAATGATCATTTTCTATCACAAGGAAGAATTTTTAGATAAGTAGAGATACTATATATTGTGTGTGTTGTTTTTGGATCCTAGTCCCATGCAAGTGTGTGTTGTGGTACTGAAATACTCAGTGGTTACCTGATAGATAGCCATATGAAGTTCCATCAAAATGTAACTCATCAACATTATCCCTGTCTCCTTCTACAGTAATATCCATGAATAGTTAATGGATTATGAAGAACTATTATAGTACTTATAACAATATAACTGAAGGAATCACCTGGAATAAAGGATTTAGACGGTCCTTGGTTGTGTGGGTCATCCTCACATGAAGTTCCATCAACTTGGAAGTCATCAATATTTTCTCGATTCCCTTCTATAGTAATGTCTACAAACATTTAATGGGTTATGGAGAATGATTATTGTAGTTAGAACTATATAACTGAAGTGATTTACCTGGAATAGTGGTATCTGAATTTCCTTGTACGTGTTGGTCATCCTCAACATCTTAATAGATTGAATATCATAATCATATGTATTAAAAGAAACTAGTAGTGTAGATATTATATATATATAGATACATAACTTACCTAAATTTTCAGGTTGGTTAGATTCACTCGAATGTGATCTATCCTCATCACTCATGTCAAAATCTAGGGGTGACCTACACATGTCTCCATACCTTTCAGTATCTTCTGGTGGAACAGATATCCGCTTGTTGCATCTCACATTCCCTATGGCATAGTCACATTTTATCATTCTTTTTGTAAAATAAAAAAGGTAATTATATGTTTACCTAAGAGTGTTGTCCTAAGAGATGCATTGTGATTTGATTCGCTAAAATCACAGTAAGCATACTTACCCTTCAAATTCGGATGCATGTTTTTTTTTAGACTACTTGATTCACCTTTACTGCTCGTAGAATTTCCTAAATGAATTTAATCATTGCAAACTTATAAGAAACGGCGTCAACAAAGATAATGTGTAATTATGATGTATTATATTAGTAAAGTACTACATACCCCAATTTTGAGGTTTTTTAAATGCATTGCCAGTTGCAATGCCTTCTTCTAAAATACTCAATTTTGCTGCCCTCTTTGTTGCTGATAGACCTATGAAAGATAGGATGTAAGATTGGGAGTTAGGAGTATATACACAGGAAATTAAATTCACTTGGACTTACTTGACATTATCTCACTCAAGCGTTCCTCAACTGGATCACTCTGGATGGGCACATACTTCCCTTTGGCAATTGCATTTGCATTTAAACTATCTCTCACTATGAGAAAATATTAACAATTAAAAATATACCCATGACTATTTCAATAAAAAATTAAATCACATGTATTAGTGTATTACCTTCTTTGACTCTCGGTTCATGTTGAATTTCTTCATTTATTCTCACATGTTCATCTAGGTGCATGTCATTTTCAAGAGTAGCATTTCCCTTTGAACTTGGATGCACATTTTTCTTGAATCTGTTTGATTCACCTTTTCCATTGGTAGATTTACCTAAAAATTCAATCATATCAGCATTAGCAAGAAAAAATATAGACCTATGAAAGATAGGATGTAAGATTGGGAGTTAGAAGTATATACACAGGAAATTAAATTCACTTGGACTTACTTGACATTATCTCACTCAAGCGTTCCTCAACTTGATCACTCTGGATGGGCACATACTTCCCTTTGGCAATTGCATTTGCATTTAAACTATCTCTCACTATGAGAAAATATTAACAATTAAAAATATACCCATGACTATTTCAATAAAAAATTAAATCACATGTATTAGTGTATTACCTTCTTTGACTCTCGGTTCATGTTGAATTTCTTCATTTATTCTCACATGTTCATCTAGGTGCATGTCATTTTCAAGAGTAGCATTTCCCTTTGAACTTGGATGCACATTTTTCTTGAATCTGTTTGATTCACCTTTTCCATTGGTAGATTTACCTAAAAAATCAATCATATCAGCATTAGCAAGAAAAAATATAGACCTATGAAAGATAGGATGTAAGATTGGGAGTTAGAAGTATATACACAGGAAATTAAATTCACTTGGACTTACTTGACATTATCTCACTAAAGCGTTCCTCAACTGGATCACTCTGGATGGGCACATACTTCCCTTTGGCAATTGCATTTGCATTTAAACTATCTCTCACTATGAGAAAATATTAACAATTAAAAATATACCCATGACTATTTCAATAAAAAATTAAATCACATGTATTAGTGTATTACCTTCTTTGACTCTCGGTTCATGTTGAATTTCTTCATTTATTCTCACATGTTCATCTAGGTGCATGTCATTTTCAAGAGTAGCCTTCCCCTTTGAACTTGGATGCACATTTTTCTTGAATCTGTTTGATTCACCTTTTCCATTGGTAGATTTGCCTAAAAATTCAATCATATCAGCATTAGCAAGAAAAAATATAGTAAATGCGTTATGGTATTTGCATACCCAAATTTCGGGTTTTTTTAAATGCATCGGCAATTGGAATGTGTTCATCTGAAATATATGAGCGTGTTGGTCTTTTTGTTGGCGATGCATCTAAAAAAATATAATACAAGATTAAGCCTTAATAATTTATATGAACATTATTAAATTTCTTCATGTTAACTTCAAATTTATCTTACTCAAACTCTCTTTAATTGGTTTCTGAAGGCTAGGCACAGACTTTCCTTTTGCAGCTGCAGTGAAATTTGTAATGTGACTCACTGTTAGAAATAGGGAATGTAAGCCATAAAGATTAGTAATTCATTGGAAGCAAAATATTTATTGTTGAAGAAAATTAATATTGACCTGACTGTGATGCATTATTAACCATCTTTTGAGCTGATTTACCAACTTGATCTGAGTGATTAGATACTGAAAAAGATGGGTGCACACTAAAAAATAAGCAACTATCTTCAAAAGCTATTACTTATATATTGGAATCACGATTATACCTGAGATTGATTTGACACAAGATTCGGATGGTGCTCTCCTCTTACTTCCCTTTAGTTCTAAAACTAACAAAGATAATGAAATTGATGACTAAATTTCTGACAGAAATATAAGTGTGTCCAATCAACTAAAATGAAATTTCACATACTTGATTTTCTTGATGCAAGATTGTTGTCCTGAATTTCCATGTCAATGATTTGATTAACAGATTTGAACATACATTTAGGTGGCATGACTCTGCAGAAATTTAGATCATATTAATCCCTAATTAATCTTTAATATGAAATACTCAAGAATCCTACAAAAAGAAATCAAAACTATTATCCAAAATTTTCTATAGAATATACCTCTACTCTCCTCCTCTTTTTAGGATGTGAAATTTCTCTGATTACACTTTGTGGAACTTCTACAGATCGGGATATATCACACCTAGTCCATCTAAATTCGTGGATATCATTCATCTCACAACTTATAGAAGGCTCATAACATCTACCAAATTGTTCATCATTTTGTTCAACAGTGAGATCATGATCGACATAAACATTTTTAGGTTTCCAATGACATACGGTACTCCAATGTCCTTCTACAGGATCGGATGAGTAAAAGACTTGTTCAGCTTGTTCTGGATAAATGAATGGTTCGTCTTCAAAGCTCCACTTACTGGTGTTAACATGTGCAATATTAAGATCATCTACTGAAAACCCTTCCTCATCAACACTAAACCAGGAGCATTTAAAAAGAAAATAAGGACTCATTCCATGGTAGTGAATCTCTAAGATGTCATTTAAAACTCCATAATAGACTTCTCCATCTGGGCCTGTTGTGGCAATACCACTATTCTGTGTTACTCGGTATTTATCAACACCTTGACATTCAAATTTGTATCCATTCACAAAATAGCCTTTATAAGAATATATCCCTATCTTAGGTCCTTGAGACAAATATTTGATAGGTTTGGGAAGTTCATTGAATTCTTGTATGGAAGAAACCTAGGAAGAACATGCATATGAATCACTAAAAAATAGAGTACAAAACTATGTTAAATCAGATAACGAGTATTGTCTTACATAATCTTCAAACCATTCTACGAAAGATTTGTGGTGATGCAATTGTAAGGTGAAATCATCCCAACTAGGATGTTGGCATATCAATACATCCTTATGCTTCCTGTATTTATATATGTTAGTTAATATTTGTTAGATAATTTTCATCAATATATCAAAATTAATTACTTGATACTTACTTCACATAAGGTTGAACTTCCTCAGTATTAAGCAATATGAAACGTGCAGCTTGATGTAGTTCTTCGATGGGTATACTCAATAAAGAACGAGAACCAAGTGGACCATCAGGATACCTTATAGGTCTATGTAGCTTGGTTTCCACATCATGTAGATACCTATCACAGAATATGCTTGCTTCCTCCATTAAGTACCCTTCAGCAATAGAACCTTCTGGTCTACTCTTATTACGAATATAATTCTTTAGCGTGTAGAGATATCTCTCAGTGGGATACATCCATCTAAACTGAACTGGTCCAGCAAGTTTTGCTTCAGTTGCTAGATGCACAGCTAAATGGACCATGACATCAAAGAATGCAGGAGGGAAAATCCTTTCCAAATTGCACATTATCATGGGAATTTTTTGTTCCAGCTCTTCCATCTGTTCAACTGTAATGACCCTTGCACTTAGTTGTTTGAAAAAAACACAAAATTCTGTCAGAACTTTTCTGACGGGCTTTGCTAATGTCTTGATCATAGCTATCGGAAGGAGATGTTGTAGCAATACATGGTGATCATGACTCTTCATACCCATTAACTTCTTTTCTTGTATTTGAACCATACGGGAGAAGTTTGATGAAAATCCTTCTGGTAGTTTAATGTCCTTTAATACAGACAGAAAGTTTTCCTTTTCTTCATTTGTCATGCTATATATTGCATGAGGAAGCTTCCTAGCATTATTTGATTTTGAAACTCTAGGCCACATTGATTTACGTATTCGCAAGTGTTGTAAATCCAGTCGAGCTTTGATGTTGTCCTTGCTTTTTCCATCTTTTTGAAGTAGCCATGCCAGAATATTTTCACTTACATTTTTCTCTATGTGCATAACATCTAAATTGTGCCGAACCAACAATGAGCTCCAATAAGGAAGCTCAAAAAATATACTTCTCTTTTTCCACCCCTCAGGTAATTCATGTTGGACCCGTAAATTATTATTAGAAACCTTTCCAAAGACAACATTATCATAATCTTCCCACAGATGTTCAATTTGTTTCCCATCCAAAGGTTGAGGTGCAAGATCTATTTCCTCATTTCCATTGAAGTTTTTTTTATCAGCACGCCATGGGTGGTTAATTGGTAGAAAACGACGATGCCTTAGATAGATACATTTTCGACTATATGGAAGGTAGATAGAACCATGGTCAACATGGCAATAAGGACATGCCTTGTAGCCTTTTGTACCCCAACCAGACAACATACTATATGCAGGAAAGTCACTAATGGTCCATAGAAGCATTGCTCTCATGCTAAATACCTCACCGACATTAGCATCAAAAGTGTTCACTCCAATCCACAACATCTTCAACTCATCAATCAATGGTTGGAGGTAAACATCAATATCATTTCCAGGTGATTTTGGTCCATCAATAAGAAGTGACATCATTAAGAAAGATTGATGCATAGTAAGCCAGGGAGGAAGATTGTAACAAATTAAGATGACGGGCCAAATACTTCTACTGCTCCCCATTGCTATATTGAAAGGGCTAAATCCATCTGTCGCTAGGCCGAGTCTTACATTTCGTGGCTCAATGCTGAATGATGGATGGTTAGTATCAAAATCTTTCCAAGCCTCAGAATCTCTTGGATGTTCCATTTCACCCACTGCACCAGTCGTACTTGTGGAATGCCAAATCATCCAAGGAGATGTCTTCGTTGAATTGAATAATCTTTTCAATCTAGGAATCAAAGGAAAGTGACGAAGAACTTTTTGTGGTCTCTGTTTCTTGATCTTTATCCTTCTTCCCTGGTATGAATCAATCCACCTTGAGGTAGAACACTTTGGACATTTGTTTAAATTCAAGTATTCACCTCTATAAAGTATACAATCATTAGGGCATGCATGAATGATCTGATAATCCAATCCCAGAGAAGACATAAGTTTTCTACATTCATACCAATTTGTTGGCAACTTGTGTCCCTTAGGCAAAACTTTTGATAGAAGGTCCAAATATCCAGACATCGCTTGGTTGCTTATTTTATTCAAGCATTTGTGCCTAAATAAATGAACAACAAAGGAAAGCTTTGAGAAGTTATCACAACCTGGATAAAGTGGCTCACAAGCATCTTTCAATAGTTCCTCAAATTTATTATCATCATGCATAGGAATTCCATTATCACTATCACCATCGCCATGACGAGTATTTTCACTACCACTACAATTGAAGGTTGTGTTCATTTCGACGTCATCATAACATGCATCATTTATCAAACCCTCAATATCGTCAAAAGAGTTAGGGATATGTTGATTGATCATATGGTCTTGATTGTCACTATGAACATGATATACCCAATCAGTGTAGGTTGATAGGAAACCAGATTTAATAACATGCCATGTAATTGTCTCCCTGTCATAAAAAAATTTGTTCTCACATTTCACACATGGGCACTTGACCTCAATTTGATTCCTAAATGCTAAATCCAAAAATGAATTAAATCCTTGCATGAATGCCTCTTGGCACCGTTCATGCTTAGATCTTCCTCTGCTCATCCAACTTGTATCCATGACTCCCTGAAAAATGATGTAGTGTCCTTAAATAGCAGTAATGCCTGGAAACTTTAATATATAAATTTGCTATATGTATATATGAGAAAAATGTAAAATATCAACAACGCCAACAAACAGATAGGCTATCGCATAGGCAGCCCATGTAAAATTTTATCCTTCCCCCTTCCTCATCCTCCTACTAGTGTAATATCCACCACTCCTCTTCATTCTCCTGAACATCAAACACTATTCATGAGTGTATATTAACTTTGGCAAATTAGGTATATTTTGGGGGGAATATGGCTGGTCTAAGGAGGTTGGGCCTAGTTAGTGGATGTCCTTACTTGACCCCTTCGCATATAATCTCCCTTTCTTCCCTAGTTTTTCTTGTTATTATCCTTCTCCCACCTCTCCAACCACTAGGAGCTCAACCTAGGAAACTACTTGGCCTTGGCACCCCACCTGGCTGGTAAGCGGGCTTGATAATGGGCTCAAAATGTGTCACATTTAGTTTAGAAAACCTAACATTACCCCAACTGGGTCATTGGTACAAGACATATTTCGGTATTATTAGTTGTGATTTATGCCAAGTTATAATAGTTACATGTTGGACTAAAAGCATACCTACTCTAGCCTAGTCGGGAGAAAAATAGGTCTGATTAGACCAAAACACATCTATATTTGGGGAAAATATGTCTGGTTTCTTATTTGATTGATACCTAATTTATCCCCTCAATCATCCATTACATTATTTTAACCCCTTAGCTACTACCTCAATGGATGTCCTTCCTTGACCCCTTTGCAAACAATATGTCTTCCTTAATTACGCCCTTACTACTATAAATAATATGCATACACAATTAGAATAAATGGCAAAAAACCCAATAGGTAATTCTTATTAAGTATTACTATAGAAACTAAAGCACCTACATGTCTGTTTTCATGAAGAAGAATCTTAAGGAGCTACCAGTATGGGTAAGAATCTATACCTTACCCCTTGAACTCTAGGATTGTATATGTTAGAGAGGATAGGTTCCTTTTTAGGAGTTCCTATTTTTTATGATGAAGCTATGAAGTCTTGTTATCAAATGGAGTTTGTGAGAATTCAAGTTTTTATATCCTTTTGACTCCCTATTTCTAGAACAAGTTACTTTGATGAGTGATGAAGGTGATAGCCAAATAGTTAACATCTTGTATGAATAGTGACCTTACAAATGCCAATGCTATGGATTCTTTGGTCATGATGATTCCCTATGTTATCTAGTTACAATGGTTCCTCTAAACCATTCTATTGAACAACCTAAGAAAATGTGGAAAGAAAAGGAACCACCAGTTTCTAGTGTGAACTATGTTATAAATGTTGTTTATAATGTTTCCATGGTGAAGGATGGTTCAATTAACA
The DNA here is from genome assembly GCA_963693085.1 of Alisma plantago-aquatica. Lineage (NCBI taxonomy): Eukaryota > Viridiplantae > Streptophyta > Magnoliopsida > Alismatales > Alismataceae > Alisma > Alisma plantago-aquatica. The sequence continues at coordinate 316,074,326 of OY856415.1, read as the reverse complement.
ATGTTGACCAGAGTATTGATAAGGTGACTGTTGATAATGCTCAAATTCTGGCATTTTCTAATGTTGTTTCTAGTGTTACCACAGAGAAGCTTGTTTCAGTTAACAATGTCATCCAGAGTACTGAGAAGATGAGTGGTGACAATGCTCAAGTTTCGACTTCATGTACCAAGTACCAGAATGTTGATTGTTCTGGAAATACAATTTTAGTTGATACTCCTATTTTTTATTGTAATAGTGAACAAGAAAACCAAAAATGGAAGGATAAAGAATCAGTAATGTCTGATACAAATCCATTTCCTTAGATGCATATTATGATTTGTTAGTAAATTTTGTTACTATGATTGTTGGCAAAAGTAATTTGGTGCCCTCTTCTCTATTTCCTGCATTTCCCTCCGAGCCTTCTGATACTGGAGTTCATAATGATGATGAGTCAAGGTTGTGAATCTATCTACCCTATAAAAAAGACAAGGTCAGCTGTTTGTTAATCGTACCTGTGTGCTTGGTTGCTTTTATTTTTTCAAATTGCTTTTATGTGACTTTTTCTTCCTGTTGCTCCGAATAATAATATGAAAGCGGTATTATATTTTGACATTGGCTAAGTTCAAAAAAAGATATTTTGCTCCATTTGCATAGTTCAACAGCAGGTCGATGTATTTTCAGTCTGTCGGTGACTTTAAGGTACATATACATGTATATTTTTGGGAGCATATATAATTATGGTAATCATGTTGTAGGGAGTCAGTTCACAGTATAAAATGTGTTTTATTTTAGCAGGTTGTAATATTATGAGTAGTAACTATGTATTAGCTGCCAAGAGGCAAATGACCAAGAAGGAGAGCATGTGTAATTTTGGTAATCGAACGATATATGTAGGAGGGAGTCACCTGGAAGTTCATTAAGTTAATCTATTTTAATAGTATATGTAAATTATTATCGATACATAATATTAGTCGTCAATATGTGCATTTCTAAGAAGGGGGTCATTATGTGCATGTCTAAGAAGGGGATCATGTCTGCTTGCATGCTTGCATTGGCTGTTTGGATGAAACTGAAAACGTGACTTCCATGTTATATATGTGTACACACACACATATATAAAGACCAATGTAGGTCAACAAACCTATAACCGCCCATATAATGAGCTTAGTAGCTTAATTACCAAGGACAATAGATATTGTAGCAGTAACTTATTTGTTTCTAGTTTATTTAACTTGAGTAATGAAGGCCTAGAATTACCCTAGCTTTTGCCTAGTCCCCTGGGGATGCCTAGCCTATATAACCTAGATATACATAACAATTTGATAGAAAAAAGACTGAATGTGGTGACATAATCAATAACATTAGATAGGACCAAATATAGTATTTTTTTAAACAATATAACATGGAATATCTATTTGTATATGCACATTAAATGGAAATGTCAGGGCACAGTGAACATAGGGATCGAAGGACGAAGGCTATATTTTCCTCATCAAGTCAACAAAATAATGATATATGAGTTTACTCGTATATGGGAGGGTGGCGTAGTAAAATGAATTCATGATGTGGCTTGTTCCTTGATTTGGAGCTATGATCATGATATATGAGTTTACTCGTATGGAATTAGGCTGAACTGTAAGGTCAGTGGAGTTATGTCCTCAAAAGGGAGCCTTGGTTGAGTTAAATTAATTGTTATGTACATTGTACCAGATAGATATTGTGAATGGCCAGTAAGTGAGGTAACTCTTTCTTCATAGTAGAATGTCGTTTGGGTTATATGACTACCCTAGGATCGCGTTTCGAATAAATGGTGTTAGTTCCTATCTTGGGACATGTCACAGCCATCCTGGCATGTAGCAAGCAGGTTGGTCAATTCAATCCTACAATTCATATGGACATACTAGTAACTCCTTATACATACAATAGACATTATCATTGAAATATAAACTTTTTTTTCTAAAATAGAGAGCATTACGTTTCATAAAACTTAGTTATCAGTAAGGTCCATTGTAGGTTGCACTTGGCACATCTATCATAATATCTAGAAAAATATATTGACTTTTATTAATTTGTCTTTAAGTATTACTATAGAAACCAGAAAACCTTACATATCTAGGCTAAAATAGAGATAGCAACTGAAAAGACCTAAAATTTCACAAACTTCTGCCAAGAATATTAATAAGCACTACTGATCTTTTTTAAACAAAATAACACGCTAACTCCTAAGCATGCCAAAGAACACATAAATTAAGATGGAACACGTGTTTACATGTTCTCTTTTGAAAATTTAGTCACCAACCTTCAGTTCTTTTTTTTATTGAACCTTATCCTGCAAAGTAATATTTTTATTGCAAGTCTGATTTCTTACTGCATTTCAAATCATGTGGAATAGGTGCCCTTTCTACTATAAATAATATGCATACACAATGATAATAAATGGAAAAAAAACCCATAGGTAATTCTTAGTAAGTATTACTATAGAAACTAAAGCACCTACATATCTAGACTAAAATAGAGATGGTGACTAACATGTAGAACTATATATAACAGTTAAACACTAACAAGTGAATATTAATGTGTTCTTAGCAACTTGCTCTCAAGGAAGGCCATTCAGCATCTCAGCATGGGAATTTGTAATGTAGGACAAAAAGATAAAATTAAATGTCCCACAAGATATAAGTTTTCTTTAAATAACAAGTTTGTAGAAAGAGTAATATTCTACTCAATATTATACTCAATTTCATTTGTAGAAAGAGTAATATTCTAATTAAATTTGAAAATTTATATTCTAACTAAATTTGAAATTTTATTTTTAGTTATGTAGCTTACTTATACTCTGAGAGAGGTTGTACATATCAACTAAAGGAACATTATGATTCTAGTATAATAATAAGTACTACTAATCCTTTTTGTAACAAAATAACAAGTTAACTCCTGAGCATGCCAAAAAACACACAAAATAAGATGGACCAAGTGCTTACTTGTTATCTTTTTTAAAATTTCTCCAACCTTCAGTTCTTTCGCTTTCTTGAACCCAATCCTGCAAAGTATGAGATAAATAAATATTATTGTTCAAATTACATATACGAATTATAGAATATGAATGTATATGTGATAATCATAATCTAACACACAAATAGATTACCTTCACGTTAGCAAGTGAACTCAATACTGTCTTACAACCAAAATCATTCAGCTATTCAATAGTTCCTACAGGATACATCAAGATTGTCATTTGATATAAGAAGAAAGTCACCTAAATTTATACATAGAGAACATAGAGATAAAATACATCATTTAAGAAATATAGTACAGACGGATATTTATCAGGAACTCTTGATCTATAAGAAAATAATAATATACATTGAATTTAAATGCATCTATAGAAATCACGTGTTGAAAATGAGGAACTCTTAATTTTATATAGTATAAAAATGAGGACAAACAACAAGAAATCCGTAGACATTTTAAATTAGGATTACATATTTTAATTTGTATATGTTTTGGCTGATCAGAAAAAAAAATACAGCAAAGAGTTCTATACACAGTATAAAAATTATACTTCTGGGAAGATTAATCTTGAGCAGAGTTTCGCTACTAGATACAAATGAATATAGACAATTGGATATTATTTGCCATCTGAAATAGCCACGGAGCCACCCATGAAGAACCTTCCTCCACAAAAACAAGAATTGGTGGGGAGCCGAACTTATTTTCACTCCCTTTTACGGCCCGTTTGGTTGGTAGAGCATAAAACAGATAATGGTTGGTAAGTTTATTTCGGTAACCAGATAATTATAAGCTCTAATTACAAACTCAAACTGCACAATACCAAACAAAGACGGACAGAAAACATGATCCTGATCTACATCTAACCAAAACTAAAAATACAGAATTCCAATTCATGCTGTTCAATTTCCTGATTTATAATTCCTAGTCTGGGTTGGTTGTCTGCCTAACCAAACTAGCTCTTAAACTAGTTTCTAAAATGAGATCGCTACATAATATTAATGAATGCCATCGGCTTTGTTGAATTGAGAAGAAAAAGTAGCAGCAGTATGACCTAGATGCGGCGGCGGTGAGGTTAGATACTTCCCTAGGCATCCCAACACGACAACAACTTGTTGAGATCTATTTATATCATCAGAAGTCACGTGAATGTGTAGAAAGTTGAGTAGATACGAAGAAATCAGATCACAGATCACTCGGAATGAGAAGAACGTACACAAGTAAAATTGCACAGTACCGTGAGTTGTACTCCTCCCTAGCCAGGCTTCCCTTGAGATCTTCTGTAGGCAACGGCTCCGTAGCCAGAGTTTGCTTGAGATCTTCTGCAGATGTCAGATCCGAAATCGTTAGACTGAGGATATCATTTTGAGAAGACGAGGGAAACTCACTATGAGATGTTCGTGTAAGGTTCTGAACAATTTGGGGAGAGGGGTAATATGGAGCAGGGATGACCATGCGGGGTAGAAGGGCGACGTGGAGGAAATTGGGAGAGAGGGGTGAGCGTGGTGAGGTGGCTCCGAGCATGACGGGAGGCAATAGAGGCAGGGTTGCTGACTGAGATGGGAGGAAGGAACTGGCGAGGGAATCGGAGATAAAATTGAGGAAGTGGGTCGACCGAGGGAGGAGAGGTGGGGCAACTTGACCGCGGGAGGCGGGCGTGGTGGGAGACGGAAGCAGGAAGGAAAATAGAGGCAGGGTTGCTGATTGAGACGGGAGGAAGGAACTGGCGGGGGAATCGGCATGGGCAGATTTTACCGCGAGATCGTCAGATCGGAGCAAAAATTGGGGAAGAGGGACGACCGAGGGTGGGGAGGTGGGGAGACTGACCGCGGAAGGTGGGGCGCTGGGAGCTTGGGAGACGGAATCATATGATACTAGCTATTAACCCGTGCGATGCACGGGATTAAAAATTGTAGGATTATACACGCAAATTAGGTCCTGTTTGGTAGAGATGAAAATTAATTCATGACAAATGAATGTCATGATCTGTGTTTGATTTTTTATTTGGTAGGATGAAGTGCAGTGCAGTTGGTTGAATTACAACTGCATCTAACTACCCAGTTAATGCCCAATTCCGGAAATATGTACCGCGCTCATTTCCGGAGTAGTCAGGTGTAGATAGTAAGTCTGGTAGATGTAGGTACGTAACAGCTATGAAAAAACTACTTCTCAGCAACACTACAGCCTACAAGAGTGTGGGCTCCACACTTTTTTCCATCAAATACATGCAGAGACGTAATAGAACATTGATTCATGTTTTTTTCATTTCGAGCCAGCTGGATGGTCATGGTTGAACCGATGACCATAGCTATTGCCACCAAACGCTGCCGACAAAAAAGACGACAGTGTACCAAACAAAATAACAGGAAAACAAAAGATATGATTATCGTTGATTAGATTTATAATTCAGCAAAATGCACCTGATCACACCCTACCAAACAGGGCCTTAGTTGAACTACTATAATAAGTGTATTGTTAATATGTACACTACACATTTAAAAATAAAGTAAAATAATTTTTTTGCCAAAATGAAAAGAGTTAGGGTATATGGTAGGGTTTGGAGCCCGCGGCGGCGGCCGCGGAGGTCAAGGTACAGGTCGACCCCCCTCGCATCCACGCCCACCCACCCCGCCATCATCCCGCCCTGAGATTGGAGATTCAGCGTTCGGAATGCAGATCGAAGAGAAGGAAGCACAACCGGATGACCCCTCGAAGGACACCACCACCAAGTCGTATAAGGACACGGTAATCAACCGCACCAACAAGATCCCGTCTGGCCTAGTGTAGGTCTCACCGGATCTCCTACAGGCCGATGACATCCGTGTGGATAAAAGCAGAAACCTCCCTGCGATCACCGTTAATCCAGACAGACTGCCACATCTTCTTGAACTGTGGAAACACGCTGTTGTTATTAATGTCATCAAGAAGCTCGGGTTTAACTCGTCGCATCGAGTTGAAGCTCTAGGGTTTTCCGGAGGTATATGGCTCCTCTGGGACAACAATCATTGTCATCTAGACATCCTCCAATGCCACAGGCAGTATATCCACTGTAGAATGAATACTTCTTGGCTTATCACTTTCGTCTATGCCAGCCCCAATCCACAAAAGTATGACCATCTCTGGTATCGCCTCACCTCTTTAGCACCTTCCCCCTCGGAAGCCTGGGCAGTAGTTGGAGACTTTAATACCATGTCGGCGCCTCTGTCATCCTTCAAGTGCAGCAAGCTTTCAGTAGTGGGTGGATTGACCCATCTTTGGTTCAATCACTCATGGTGCTCATACCTAAGACGGCGCAACCTAAACGTTGCAGCGAACTCAGACCCATCTCGCTCAACAACTGTTGCTTAAAATTGATATCCAAGATCATCGTCGAAAGATTAAAACCCTATTTGAATGGATGGATTTCTGAGAACTAGTCTAGCTTCATTCCAGGCAAAACATATATGCCTGATGAAGCAAAACATATCCTCCGCTACTAAAACCATCATCATCCGACTTTCCTCGTCGACCTTGTAGACAACGAACCGGGCCAACTTCTTCCTCCTGGTACTGGACCTTGAGGTGGTACATCTCTGTGTTACCTGCAACAGAATAGAAGAAAATAAAATCAACTGATATATATGCAGCGATTGATTAAGAGGAACAATTAGGAACATGAGAAATCTTTTCGTCTTACCAATTTGGATGTCATCTTCGTCGCTCGTCTCTTCCTCTTATTCCTTAGTTTTATCACCGGAAACTCTCCACTCCACTCACACCCACTACATAAGAACCAATCTATGCATACCGAACACTTCAGTACAGATTGTCAATGTATGCTTTCTCTTTCCAGGTCAAGAGATTTTCTGAGAACTATCTCTATAGATCTCTATTCCTATCACATAGGAAACATCTCTATCTTCCTTAAAGATAATTTCCACATTCGGATTTCCAATCTAGAACATTTCCATTTCACATCAATATGTGGAATGTGAACACGCTCCCACTAAATCACAGATCCCTTCTTTATCTTTGACATATCAGTCAAACCCTTTGACTATATCATCAAAATAAAGATCCAATTTTGAGTTGCTTGTACTCAATCAATCACATTGATTAGTCCATTGTAACTTATAGACTTCATTTGCATTAGTGGATTCACAAACCTTATAGGTTGTGTCACGTACACATCCTTGTTTAATTCCTCATAGGAATGCGGTTTTAGTATCCATATGCCAAATGTCTTAGTCATTAAGTTGCAATCAACAAGCATCATCCTTATCAAAATGTTATCCATGTGTCTTAACACTTAAGACTCAATTGCACTTATGGATATGATCCAATGAGTGCTACCATCAAGGTCATACCTTATGGTTCACATGGAAGTCATTTAGGATGTAATGGTTTTAAACCATAACTCAAGATTCGGTTCCTCATATTCATCTTGATAGTTGACTCATCACATGAACAACTCATCACATAGATAATTGAGGTGTATCTGTTAAAGATATAAGAACTCACAATCCTTGTGATTCTTAATTTCTTTTATTAGTGTGGGGTATTCAATTATTAAGAAGAATTCAATTATTTGATAATCATTCTCTAACTCCTTAGAGTATGATTCCTTCTTGATTCATACATCACCATGCCTTAATCATGAGTTCACTATGATACATTATCATAAACACTCATAAGGATCTCAAACATTTGGTCCAAGTATTTCATTCTTTGATCTCATCAAGAATTAATACTTTACCAAATTTGCACTTCATTTATGATGATCTTGAACACTTCAAGACATCCATATTGGTATTTCTCTAAACACCATTTGAAGTATTAGCATTTGTTCCAATAGGCATGTAAATACATCACATGTATTATACCTAATAGGATAATCACTCTCCCACTACATTAGTGAAGATTGATTAATCATATCTAAGATATTCATGTCCCTTACTGGTTCTCTAACCAAAAGAGTCTAGTTTTATCCATCACATGGAAACTAGAAATGAATTTCTCATGATTAATGCTAATTAAATTGTTTGAGTTATCTATAACTTTTAGGTATCGTCTTATCTTATGCATATCAAATATCAAAAGATAAATAAGGCATTGCCACAAAGATCACATCTTTATAAATTGAAACATCTCTTTATTAATTGCCATCATTGTCATACAATATGCAAAAATAAAGTGTTTTTTTGGGTCTTGGTGGAACGACCATTCTATAGGATGGTTGAAATGGATGAGTGCTTAGTGAACGCTTCCGCATTAGTGATTTCTGGTAATCCGATGCTTAGTGAACGCTTCTGCATTAGTTAATCTTGTTTTCTCGAAATAGACGTTTCAGGATCACTGTAGGATGGTTGAAATGGATGAGTGCAACTGGAATTTTATGCGATCAGAAGATCCCTCTCAGGTTAAAAAGTAAGTTTTATAGAACAGCTATACGACCAACCATGCTCTATGGGAGTGAATGTTGGGCGGTGAAGCAACAAGGTCTCAACAAGATGAACGTGGCTGAAATGTGTATGCTGAGATGGATGTGTGGGAATACAAGAAAAGATCGTTTGAGGACAAGTTGGGGTGGCGAGCATTGAGGACAAGTTGCGTGAGGGCCGACTCAGATGGTACGGACATGTGCAACACAGACCTACTAGTGTGCCTCTACGAAGCAATGCTATTGAGTCAAACACTATAAATAGAAGAAGAGAAAGGCCTAAATTAACATGGGATGAGCTTATAAAGAGAGATTTTGAATCTCTACATCTCAATCAGAATATGGCCCATATCACGACAAATGTCCTCTCACATCAAGTCCCTAAAAATGCATTTGAGATCTTCCAGGGCCCATATCATGACAAATGTCCACTCACATCAAGTCCCCAAAAATGCATTTTGAATGTGCCAGGTCCCATATCATGATATTTTCCTCTCATAGAAAGTCTTCAAAAATGCATCTAGGAGGCATCAAGGCCCATATCATGACAAGTGTCATCTCACATCAAGTTCCACAAAAGGCATTTCAGAGGTGTCAGGTCCCATATCATGATAGTGTCCTCTCACAACAAGTTTCTTAAAAATCATTTCAGAGGTGTCATGACCCATATCATGACAAATTTCATCTCCCAACAAGTCCTTATAAATGCATACGGGAGGAGACATGACCCATATCAAGATAATGTCCTCTCACAACAAGCCCCGAAAAATACATTAGGGAGGAGCGAGGGCCCATATTATGATAAATGCCATCTCACAACAAGTCCCTAAGAATGCATTTGGGAGGAGCGACGACCCATATCATGACAATGTCATCTCATGACAAGTCCCTAAAAATGCATCTAGGCGGTGTTAGGGCCCATATCACAACAAATGTCCTCTCACAACAAGTCCGTAAAAATGCATTTGAGAGGTTCTAGGGCCCATATCATGACAAGTGTCCTCTCATAGCAAGTCCCAAAAAATGCATTTTGAATATTAACCATGAAAAGAGTTCTATTATCCTTAGTAAGGGTGATGATAAATATATGTTAAACATCCTTAATATGACTTAAAGCTTGGATCCTTCAAAATACCTTAGTCTTCTTGTTTTCATAGGTAAACTTTCCCATTATCTGAGGCAAGGGTAGCATGGTCTTGGTGGGTTGGAGAATTGTTGCCCATTATCTGAGGAATGAATGTGTTGTCTGAGGTACTACACGGTCGTGCTAAATGGCATGGCCATTTTGGGTCTTGGTGGAACGACCATTCTATGTGGTACAGCTGTTCTATTGGCTAGTTCTTCAATGCTTCTTGTTTTGATTTTGAGTGAGCTATCACAGTCATTCTGTGGCACCATGGCACATATGATGATAATGTCATCTCACAATAAGTCCTTAAAAATGCATTTGGGAGGTGTCATGTCCCATATCATGACAACATCCTCTCACAACAAGTTCATGAAAATGCATTTGGGAGGTGTCAGGGCCATTTCATGACAAATGTTCTCTCTCAACAACTCCCTAAAAATGCATTTGGGAGGTGCCACGACCCATATCATGATAGTGTCCTTTCACAACATGTCCCTTCAAATGCATCAAGAAGGTGTTAGACCACATATATTGGCATTGTTCTCTCATGTTAAGTCCCTGAAAATGCTTTTGGGTGAAGTTTGGCCCAAATCCTGACAATGTCCTCTCACGCCAAGTCTTTAAATATACATTTGGGAGGTGTCATAGCACATATGATGACAATATCATCTCACAATAAGTCCTTAAAAATGTATTTGGGAGGTGTCATCTCCCATATCATGGCAATGTCCTCTCACAACAAGTCCAAGAAATGCATTTGGGAGGTATCAGAGCCCATTTCATTACAAATGTTTAGGGAATAAAACTTCTGCCACCGCCAGCTGATGTTGTCACCACAGCTGATGCCCAATGGGGGGTGCCGCGAACCATATGATGATTGTGTCCTTTCACAACATGTCCTTGACTCCTTTCAAATGCATTAAGGAGGACACATGGCTCATATATTGACAGTTTCCTCTGTAGCCTAGTTGCTTCTTTTGTTCCGCTGCTGGTGCTTTCTTGAGAGGTCTGAAGTTTCCAGCTACTGGATGTGTTGTTGGATTCTATGGTTTCATGTTGAGTTCGTTTCTGCTTGATTTTCTTGGTGGAAGTTGTTCGGGAAAAAGTTTTGAACTCTTTCTATATTGTCTGAGGAGTCTCAACAGCAAACCCCTTCTCCATTTCCACAACTTCTTCTTTCCCCTCTTCTTCCACTTCTGTGACCTTGGTAGCCTCTTTCTTATCCCCTTTCGGAGTTGTTGGAGTAGTCGTCACTGTCAGAGGGGAAAATGGAGGAAGATAATAATTGAATGATCACATCACTATACATAAATACTTTACATTTTTCATAACTTAATCTGTTTCTTTAAGCTAACTAGTGTATGTAAGCAAATTATATAATAATTTGACTTACAAGATATTCTTTAGATTTCTTTGCTATTCTATATAGGAGGCAGGGTTGGCATTTGGCCGGGAACTAGTAACGAACAAGCCTGACACAAAATGGGCTTGCCAACAGACTAGATATGAACTAATATAGACCCGACCAAATATGATCCCCAACCCGAATGGAGGCATGCATGAGTGTGGGGACAATCAGAGCACGGTTGGTCGGGTGCTTGCGACAACGACGACCTGTTTGTAGGAATTTTCTTGTACGGTGGGTGTTCTATATAAGTCATTGTCAAGGAACAATTTGTCTTGCAAGACAATGAATAATTAACCTTACAATGATCACAAAAGATACATATGTTAGTTTGGAAATGATTTTCGTGCTAATTTATATTATATGTACTCTACAAAAAATCATCTCTGACGTCTCTTTATAAATTGTGAAATAAATGTATTGATATGTCCCCACAAAAATGCATTTGGATTGTCACATATCATGGTGTCCGTTTACAACAAGCCCCTTAAAATACATTTGTGAGCAATGATGGCCCATATCTTGATAATATCCTCTCACAACAAGTTCCTAACAATGCATTCTTGAGGTGTCAGGGCCCATATGGTGTCGGGGCCCATATCACGAGAATGCCCTCTCACTGTAAGTCTCCAAAATACATTTGCGAGGAGTGGGGGTTGTCGACAGCCATTGCCTATTTGCAGCAATTGTATCTGGAGGTAGGTAGTCATAGCCTTATAATAATCACAAAAGAGATGTCCATGAGTTTATGAACATCCATCATGCCAATACTCCTTTATGAATGATTCTCACGATGATTTAGAATGACTCTCAATGATTTTTTTTTTCTCTCACATCACCTTTAAAACTCACAAATAAACAATCAACCTATTTCCACGAATATACATTTGGGATGTACCATGCCCTATATCATGACAATATCGTCTCACGATAATTTTATATAAAAGCACTTCTCACGAGTTGTGGCCCAAATCTTGACAATGCAACTCAGAGCAAGTGTCTAAAAATGTATTTGTGAGGAGTCGGGGCCCATATCATGAGAATGACCTCTCACAAAAAGTCCCCTGAATCACATCTACGAGGAGGTAGGGTCCATATCAATACGATGTTCTCTGCCAGTAAGATTGTTAAAATACTTTTGGGGGAGTTAGGGACCCATATCATGAGAGTGTCCTCTCACAACAAGTCCCTAGAAATACTTTGATCGGAGATATATATATGTATTGTCTTCTTAATTTTTCATAAGGTAGATGTGTGTAAGTTTGGGGATGATTAAGGCATGGTTGGTCAGGTGCTTGCAGTAGCCACCACATGTTTGTAGCAATTATTCTTGGGTTGGTGGTCCATACAAGTTGTTTCTGAGGAGCAATTTGCCTCAAAGTACAAAGGTCCATTAACCTTAGAATTTTGTAGAAGATACGTGTATGCGTTTGGGGTCGATCATAATGTCAATATTCCTATACGAGTGGCTATCAAATTAACTTAGAATGACTCTAAGCATCAATTTCTCGCATACATCTCCTTTATGAATTATGATAAAAATGTATTGATATATTCCTAATGAAACTACATTGAGAAAATTATTGATACTTATTAATAGTTGGAATATGTTGGATGACAGACACGTCTGTCATCTAAAGGTTAGGTAACAAGCATGTATGTCACCTAAAAGTTTAGGGACGACCATGCATTTCACCTATACAGTAGACCCCTTTATAGATCACATGTGACTCATATACATGTCATCTAAATGGTAAACCCCCCTCAGAATTTAGGTGACTCAAATGTATGTCACATATAGCGCGTGACCCTTTCAAATGTCTGTCATCTATGTTACACAAGTGTACACATGCTAAAGATGATTTACTTATTTGTCACCTAAAGTGTGTAAGCTTTTCAAATATGCCAAAATGTATGTCATCTATTTTAGGTAGGTCTATACAGATTATAAGTGATGTACAAACATATCATCTAAAGTGTGTGACCTTTTACATGACTGTCACCTATACCATGTTTTTTAGTAGTGATTGTTCGTATGGAGGTGCAGTTCTCAGCTTCTTCACTTTCGATGTGCTACTCTTAATTTTCCTTCCCGGAGGGATGGGTGTCGCAGTACTGTTTCCTGTAGGGTTGTCTTGCTGTTTGTTTTGTTGCTCTCCCTCCTCCCTGTTCGGATTTACCTCAATGGTCTCAATCTGCATTGTACTGTCAGTAGCCTCATTGCCTCCGTTTCTTGAGTCCCTTCTACCTGATTCCTCAGTTGTCTTCCTCGCAGCCTCGTCAGCGTCCTCCACCCGGATCTCGGGGCACTCCTTCTCCTCGTTGGTACCCTCTGTATGTACAGTGTCTTGCTCCATAACCTCTATTACCTCGTCAACGTCTGGGCTAACTGCTGAGTGATTCCCGTCATTACCACTGGTTTCGTTGCTGGTGGCCGTCTGCGCTTGTACTTGTTCTTTGTCCGCCGTAGCGCTAGCACAATTCCCTTCACTGTTGTTGGTTACTTTCTTCTTTTTCCTCCATATCTTGGCAGTCCGTTCAGAACTCTTGTCTTTGCTTGCTTCCTGTTCCGCACCCCCATTCCCAGTGGTAGTGTCTTCCTCATCTGCTTCGAACATAAGGTTCTTGAACATATTACTTGCTGCCGGTATATCCATGGTGTTAGTCTGCTGCCTCTCCGATATGTGATTCCTCCTCTTCCTAGGGCCTCTCCCTCTTTGACATGTCCATCCTTCATTCTGGTCCTTCTCCCCATTTCCCACCGTTTCACCCTCCTCCCGGGTCTCTCGCTGCTGTTTGGACCTGCAGTACATCTCACTATGGCCTATCCTCCCACAGAATGCACAACTTTCAGGTGTGACCTCGTATTCAACTTTGTACTCCTCACCATTGATCAGTATGGCCGGGTGCAAAATTTTGGTAGTGTCAACTTCAACAGCAAGTCTCGCGAACTTGCTTCTCGTCCTGAACGCCATATGATTATCCACCTTGATAAGCCTTCCCAATGCCTCTCCAATATACTCGAATAGGGTGGTCACATAAAGGTGTAATGGTAAGTCCAAGATCCGCACCCATGTTACCACTTTCTGGGGCATCTCCTCAGTTGGTTTGAACGTCGGGAACCAGTCCCACACTTCCAGGAAACACCCAAACAATTTCCATGGCCCGCCCGTCATAGCCAGATCGTAATCATCTCTGCACGACAACTAAACAACATAGTGTTTTTTTATCAAGCTCGTACATATTAAACCGTCCCTTAGGGTTCCATAGCAGTTTGATACGATATCTCATGGTCATGAACCCTACATCAGTTCCTAGTAGCCTGATCACAACTGCAAACCTCCACGGTTTGGCTAATTCATCTTCCGCTTCTGGGTTGATAAAGATAGCCGGGGCCCCATCGACTTGTGTTAACTCCACTGCCTCATGTTCAAGCCTGTCTTGGAATAGTCGTTCAAGGAAGAACGTGGTTTGTCTGCCTGGTTGTTCCACCCTAGCATCCTTGCCCCCTACGACCTCACTGAACATGGCCTACTTCTCCCCTGTTCGCCAACCTGTCCAGAAGGCGTGCATCCACCTTGTTCTCCAGTCTGTCCAGATACCACCATACCATTGTCCCCCGCCGCCGAGGGTACGTGTTGTTCCATCGAGGGTGCCAACTGTTGGGTTTGTATACGAACAACGTCGTCCGCCCCACTTTCCTTCTCCGCATCCGCCCCATCCTCCGTATTCCCCCTCATCCCAGCAAACTGGAAATTGATTCCCACCAACGGCACCAAAACCCTAACCCCCGTTGCAGCCCCGCCGTCAGGTCCTCCTGACCCTTTGTCCCGATCTTTTCTCCTCCCCCCCTCCAGGGTGGGGTCTTCCCCTTCATCTCCGACACCCCGATGATCGTTGTTACCACCGAAAATTCTTCCGTTCGCCATTCCGCCGCTTCTTCCCCCGTGATATCCCCCTCGCACCCCCCGCACCCCTCGCACCCCTTCGCTCCCCACAGCCGCCATCTATGTCTCTTTACTCTTGTCATACATATGATCTCTAAGATGACTACCTTAGTTCTCTTGATGTTTGTAAACCATATACATATCATTTACTCCACAAGGGTTTGTTATCATCTCTGTCCTCATACCTCATAGCAACATTCCAACTCACATCATCTTTATCCTTGGTGTATGGCATGCATGCTGTCCTATCTCTCACTCCCATAACAAGAGGAAATAAGCATTTGGCGGCCGTCCAAACACAAAGTTCTTCCTGTTCTAAGAGTAGAGATGGTACATCCCACATTGCCAATACACCTTCAAATCTATGTTGAAACGTGCAACTTATGTATCTACATCACAAACATCTCGATATTAAAGTTACTTCCATGGAAAATTGGTCTCGAACTCACTTAGGTCACTACACAATCCTTGGTCATCTCCTCTAGGTCTATAGGGTGCCGACACTTTTGGGGTCATCCCTCTCCCCTCATGCATCCAGAGAGTGCCCTACTCATCTGCCCTTTGGGTCCCATGAGTTCATGAAGGTGATCAATCTCCTAACCCATGGCCCTCAGACAATGATAGTTGTTACCTCCCGACCCTATGGTCATGTGCAACTAGGGAATTAGGCAACTCCCATTTCCATCGGTCTTACCCCAACCTGACCCTAGGATAGGCTTTAGGATTCTATTATAGTACATATCCAACTTAGAACCTTACCCAACCCTTCATCACCTCTTTCTGCATTCCTGGGCTGACTTTTATCCTTTCCCAGGGGTCATGGCGACCTGCCTACCTTGGTCAGACTCCATACTGGTTACTTCCATGGTAACACATCCATATGCACTTAGAGATGGTTATCTATGGGTCTACAGGGTCATTCCCATACTATGTACTTTTCACTTAGCTTCTCAAGATCCTATGAGACCTCTTAAGGTTACCTCAAACCACAAAAGCTGATATACACCCTATAAAAGGGTCCCTCTCCCAGGATGGGAGGAAACTACATCATGATAACAAAGGTCACAAACGTCCTTATGTCTAGGGTTTACATCAACATGAGCATGCTTAGCCCTAGCAAGCTACTAAGGCACAAGAAGATCACCTACTAAACCATGCTAGGTCGTACTTGTTCTCATTACTCAACACTGGACCAAGAACAAACCTTCTCATGTCACCACCTTAGCTGTGAGGGGTTCATCAAGCATACCTTAAACTTAAGGGGTTTCCCTTTCCTCTAAATATGAGGAGTACTATGCTCGAATCTATAAGAACTCAAATCTCATCATGAGCATTAGGTACATCACTTCCCCTCATATACCTAGGAACCCTAGGTTCACTAGTCTGATGACCAACTGCATGCTCAACCTCTTAACCATGAACCAAACATGTACAAGATATGACATGCACTTCCTGTCATCCTTCAGCTCGAGCAACACTTCAGAGTTGAGTCCTCCTCAAGGACAACCAATAAGGTACAAGGCCTCACAACCTGTTACTAAGCCTCTTCAGAGTCTAAGGAACTCTTCTTCCTAGCTCAGAAGGTAAGCACCTATTTGCACATAGGTACTAGCAACTTCATCCTCTTTCTAGGGTTTGGTTCCTCTAAAGGAAACCAAGATATCATCAGCCTCCGGGGATCATGCATGAGGCACCCACAAACATCCACTTAGGTCGCATCATCCTCAACTCCCCACTGTTCCTCATGTCTGTCTAAGTTTCCAACCCTCTTTCTTGGGTCTTGCTCTCTTTCTCTCTAGAGCTAACCCTACAAATAGCCTCACTACTAGAGGTCCTCTCTCCATGAAGGTGGATCAAGCTCACAAACATACCCCTACCTGGGTGATACCTATGTTCAAACTTATGTTTGCTCAAGGTTATCCATAGGCATCCTGGCCAGGGTTTCAACCTAGTGCTCGCACTAATGACGTATTCTGGGTGCATACTATGCCATGCTCATATAAGCCCAGGGGGCTTCCATAGGTTCTTCCCTAACCTCATCATGAAGGAGCTATCCTTCGTTCTAATGTACATGACCCTTCCCAGGGTTGGGTCGCCAAAGGCACTAGGTCATCCAACCTCATATGGCTCACAATGTCATGGGCATCCAAAAGCATATCCACACACTAGGTCTATCATGAAATCTAACTCATCGTGTCATCTCTCTAACCAACACTTAGGGTTAGGGTTAACATCATCCAGAGGATGTGCTAGGTCTCCACTTATAATGGGGGTCTTTACCTCCAAGACTAATTGTCCTCCTGACAAGAAGTTCTAGCCTCAGGTCTCACCTGAGGGCATGAAAACTTATGTCATACGCCCTAAGCATGTATCTATTCTTTAGTTTACGCTTAATTTCAGCTTTATGTCCATGACATCTTATTTACATGTTTTTCATTAATTTGGTGGAGGATTCCTTAAACCTTATCAACCTTACCCATACCTCAAGAGGGTGAGGAAAAGAGACAAAAGCCTAATCCTTAACAACATTTGAGTTGAGAATGGATGAACAATATGAGAGAGTCCTAAAGGTATCTTATTTTGAGTCAAATATTGAGACATTGGCCAGGCAGTCACACTAATCTGGGAGTCCTCGTATTCCAACTAGTGGTGCGGAGGAAAATCTTGCCAGCCCCCGGACGTGATCCTTTTCTAGACACCTTTATCTTTTGGAAATTCCTCTAATAACTCCCTTGGGTTCTACAAAGTTTGTAAAATTTAATAATTATTAAATATTAGACGAGGAACCTATGCTCTGATACCAAATGTAACGACCCCACCTCCCAGTAACCCCCAATTAAGGGAGACCAAGAGGTCAAAGTCGTTATCCCAATTTCTAGATCAAAGGTTCAAAAAATAATCAATAATAATTATCAAATTCTACTAAAATAAACTAAAAGGTTGTAATAAAAGTAACTTTGCATACCTTTTTCAAAAACTTGGATATCTACTTTTATCCACATCTGGAGTCTATTCTAACTAATCCTCCTTTGTACTTTAATTCTCATTTAATTCCACATATGCCACTTTACTGTTTGTTCTTTCCACTTGAACCTAAAACGCCGACAAACAAAACGTCAGTCAACATAAATGAATTATGCTGGTATGTGGGGGAAACAATAATCGTGCAATTAACTGTAACAACATATTGCAGCAACTATGATTTAACAAACAACTTTACGTTTTAAATATAGCTACGCAATCCATACATATCATATCCTCTGTGTTGTCCTCGTAGTGGACCTAGATGCTACCTTCCTTATGGTAGATCCCCATTAAACCCCTCATGATCCTACCTAACAGGTGAATAAATTTCTAGTGTTGAGTCACATGGCACTACCTATAGGTAGCCCACTCCTTAACTCATGGTGTGCTAGAGAGTCTCATGGCACTACACATGGGTAGCCCAATTTCTAACTCATGATAGCCTAGACCTTGCTCTAGGTGACCCTTTTTAGCATTTGCAAAGCCACAGAGGAGGACTCGGATCTAAGCCAGTTATATATACATATTTATAGTGATAGTCATAGTCACTTTATAGTTGCATGAAATAAAAGTCATCCAATCAGTTATTTTCAAGCAACCGATAAAACTTCTGGGAATCGCCGTGAAACTAAAGAGATTATCCATAAGCATAACCACAAACCTGTTAGGTTGATTTGAGACAGAATAATCCAATCAATCAAGAATTCCATATAGGCAAACAAGCACGCAATGTGATCCTGAAATATGCATACAATTTTCCTATCATTAATCATGCCATCAAGATCTATTAAACATAGCTCTCTTCCTAGGGTTTCTAGTCCACTTTTAGGGTTTCTATTGCAATTAGGGTTCCTCTTCATTTTTATTCTTTTAAACCCAAATTGTATACAATTACTCACAAACCCTAATTATCTCATCTATTCTTCACGAAAGGTATTAAGGTTACCTTTAAACAACATTTTACCTTAATTTCGGATTAAGGGCACAATTAACTATCCATTAAGCCTCTTTTACATTAAAATACCATTTTTATCTTTAATTCATGACAATATCATTATGCCTAATTATCATCTTGGTTCCTTCCAGATTAACAACTCACATTTCATTATGATCAAATTCACACATGAACTCTATTTATCATTAATTCCACCTTTGACCATTAGAAAACCCTAATTTCCATATCAAGGGTATTCATCCACAATTAGAAACTTTCATACTCGAATTAGCTTAGAACCATCATATTTCAGCTTAATACATGAAATTAAACAATTAAAGCCATTATGAATCATAATTACTGACATTAGGGTTTTAAGGCCCATTAATGCTCATTTATGCACATGGAACACTAAATTTATCAACTTTTCATGTAAAACGGATTGCAACTTTACTCTAATGTTCAATAGGTTAATACTTCCCAAAATAACCCCTTAAACCTCAAAGATTCATCCTTTACCCTCAATTGAGGTTTTTAACCACACTTTTAATCAAATTAATGCACTTTTGCAAATAGGTATGAAACCAGGTTCTCAAACTAATTTTAATGTGTTCCTCGTGTTTTTCTAAGCAACTTTCATGTATAAACTTTTCTCATTAGGGCTTCCTAGAAGATTCTATGAATTTTTCAAAGAAAAGTCATTTTCTTGGATTTTCTAATATATTATGATTTCATCAAAATTCCTTTGTCATTCGATCCGTGGTCCACTGGACCACGCGGGATCCAACCTCCCTCAGCTGTGCACCCTAACTCATGATTAAAAGGATCAAAAGGCAACTTTGTGCTTACCTCTTCACTGCCTGCACAAGGACAAGGATGTAATTGCGCGTCGGGGTTGTCTTCAACCTCGTGCTGCTCCACACGTGAGCAGGTGGTCAACCTGATGGTTGACTCTATTCCTTGTTGCACCTGCGCACGAACCAAGACCACCAGCAGATCTACCTTGATCTCGCAAACTCATCGACGGTATCAATTGCTTGCGACAACCTTTCCACGATCACCTCCTATTCGCCAGACTCCGGCAAGTTCCTCTCAAAAGATGAGGGTGAAGGTCAGGGTAGAAGACAAAATTGAGGGCACGGAAACGCTCCTCTAGGTCTGTTGTAGAGCTTTGGGTATCAAGAAAGCATGCTGGTACCCCCTCTCATCCTCCCCTATTTATAGGGTCAGGGACAGGGATCGCCTGAATTGCGAATTCTCTCGATCAGCGACCAAACCCCTACAAAGTAGGGATGGTCATCATCAGACTTCTCTCCTGAGTCCAACGGTGATAATCCCTCATGTTAACTCCATTTCCTTTTCTCATAATGATCCAAGTTTGGATCATCACCAACTTGTCTAGCGCAGGACTCCTCGCACCTGTGGGAGTCATCTCAGATCGTTGGATCATGATCCAACGGTCCACATAAAGCCCGAAATCTAGAATTATCCAATTAAATCGTGACATTGATTTCTTTGGCAATTAATAACCAAACTTTAGGATATTTTGTAAATTGTATAACTTGGAAACTGTGTAGTATTTTCCAACCAAAGTTTAAGGGAAATTTCCTTTTGCCTTTATCTACACGCATGCTAAAAATGAGTCCCAAATTCTAAAGGAAAAGGGCTTTTTTCTTCTAAAGCAAGTTATTCTTTAATAAAACTTATTTAATTGATATTTTCTCTTTCTTTTGCCATTATCTTATCATATGGGATTCCTTGGACCTCAAGGAACCCTAAAGGCACGAAATCCCATCTCAAGGAATATTCCTTTACCTTTTCTTTTATCTTTTCTCCCTTTCTTTCTTATTCCTTTATTAAGATATTTCTTTTCAAGGATTTCTCCTTATCTTTCATTTTCTTTTTCCTCTTTTCATATTTCTTTTATTATAAATCTCATAGAAATGAGATTTATTTAATTGTGGTCATTACTTCCACTTTCTAGAGTTTTCTATGTATTTTCTCATTATCACTTTGCTTAATATCCATTATCTTGTATCTTTTCTTTTTATTTGGACTTTTCTTCTTTTATTCTCTTTTATATCCATTAATGGATTAATCTAATAATAGGAATCATGAAATTCCTATCCAAATGAATATTTGCAAGGAAACCCATCCTTTGAAGCAAATCTTACAACATTTTTTTATTAAGCCCAAATTTGCAAAATCATTATATTGCCATTATGAAAACACATGCAAAATTGAGGTTGTAACAAAAAGTTTCAAGAAATAGATAGTTGTTTAATTGTACAATAGAAGTTGAGTATCCTGGTGTTATGAACACAACAAATGATATTGTATGGATCAAGAAGTTCATATAGATGAACTTATGGGATGTTCCAACCATTTATGACACAATGCAAATACTATGACAACAATGGAGCTACCGGTTAGGCAAGGAATATCACATAGCTGCCTCTGGCAGTTCCATCTCATACGAGATGTCATACAACAAAGAGATGTGACACATGCAATAGACCAGCTAAAGGTAAATGTTGTTAACCCATTGGATTAGTATTTGCACAGTAGAAGCACGACGGACATATTAAATATCACTAAGAATAAGATTCTTGGGTGATTGGCTCTAAGTGCAAGCGGGCATCTATTGGTATGTATGCCCAAAGAGCAAATCATATAATGATTGTGATGGCATATCTTGTGAAAGATTTGATTGATAAATAAAGGCAATCTTCCATTTGTTCTATTGCATTCAGTTATAATGATGAAACATAATGAATGTCTAAAGAATGATATTACTCAATGATGTATGTCTTCGGGTTGATGACCTAAACATTGAGATCATATGGATGTTAAGAGTATGTACATGTTATTGATGTCCCTAGTCAGATGTTATTTTGGAAGGAGGATAGATATAAATGACACATAAGACTAGAATGTGTGTTGGTTGATGACAAAATCTCATTAAGTCATGATATACACATAGATACTTGTTATAGAATAGTGTATTGGAAAGCCCCACCTTCAGAGTGATACATGGAAACCATGATTGATAGTCAGAATCATATCTCATAGTGATGGTGGTGATTGTGGTTCTTAGACTTGAAATCACTACACTCATCATATATCGTTTGATGTATGTAGACATCATCCACCATGACCTTGAATAAAGGTTTCCATAAAGATGGTTCTCAGGTGCATTATGACACAAGGGGATGATTGTGAGTGGTGTAGATGGGATTTGTACCTCCAACAATGTTTTGATATCTAGGCCACATGATAAGAACCACTGAGAAATGCATGTTCATGCACATGTGAATCAATATATGATATAGAGGTCACATATATCTCAGACGGTCTACTCTAGTTCAAGGAACATGGGTTGAACATTGATAGGATGATGATTCCTTGCGTCCAGTTCAATCTGGGGACAAGTAATTATATAATCAATGTAACACCAATCATAGATTGTAGGTTGAAGTTGTTCTGCAACTTTCTGAATTACATGGATAGAAATGATGTGTTTCTAGATATCAATTGTTGCTTATGACATCATAAGTTAGTCATAGACATTAACTGCAAATGTAATATGGAACTTATAGGGCCACACACATAGGATACACTTGGAATAGGAGTTCAATCATTAATATGGTTTAAAGTTTACAAAATAGTTAGTTCAATTTAAACAACAAAGGTACAATAGTTGACTGACTTGACTCTGTACTGACCAGTTCAAGGGTTGAACTGACTGGTTGGAGTATCAGGTTAATTGAAACTTAATTGGTTGAATGTTGGTTGAGTTGGGGCATGAACCAACTAGTTCACTATGTGAACCAATCGACTCAAGGTCTCAAATGATTGGGTTCATGTGATGAACCACCTGACTCAAATGATCAGTTTGATTGCATTAAGGATTAGCATTGATGACATGTTATGCATTAATTGAATATGTATTATCAACAAAAATGTGATTGGGAAACATGATGAAATGATTTGTTCACATGCCAACCGATCAATTAACCAGTGAACTGACTATTTTGTCATTCACAGGATGCACAATTTCATGAAAATGTGTCCCCTTTGACTCCCTCTTAGAGTGAGAACATTGACCCTAACCCTCCTATAAATAGAAGGGTATTGGGGGATTCTCAGGATCATTAATTGCCTCTGACAATTTTTGTCTTCTCTAGTTGTGATAATCAAGAGAACCTAAGCAAGTCCTAGCTGATAAAAGGATGGATTGTAAGGGAGAATAATCATGGGAGATAAAGTCAGTACTAGTACACCAACTAGAAGGGACAACTCCTTCTTGTCTGTTCATCTAGAATGACAAAAGTTCCTGGTGGTCCATGTAGACTACTATAGAGATGAGGAGGTTGTTGTCAGTTGCTAGGAGGACAAGGTCAACTACTATGTTTATTGATTGACCAAGAGCTATTGTTGACGTTGTTCGGGTGCGACTTGAAGGAAGGCACACACTGATGTGAGGGTATAGTTGTTGTACTTGCTCTAGGACCATGTATGATCTCACAAAACCATCCTTCCCATTACATAGTTATGGATGTGATCGTCTGTTATAGAGAAATATAGCAGATAATTTTTGTTTCTACTACCATATTTTCCTACAAAATGATGGAGAAAAATTCACTCGGCCCTCTTTTGAGGATTTCTTATATAGTATAGATGAGTTTCCTTACATAATATATAATTCTCAAATCATAAAGAGAAAAATGTGATGTACAACAGAGGGACTAGTTTGAAACTCAAAAAAATGATGGATAAAATTGGATTTAGCCCATTCTATGGGCTTTCTTTTATAGTATAGATGAGCTTCCTTTCACAATATATGATTTTAAAACTTACCGAAGAAAGTGTAGTGTCACACATGGACCAATTTGTAATTCTAAAAAATAATGGATAAAATTTCATACAACTCCCTATGTGGACTTACTTATATATTGCTGATGACTCTCCTTACACAATATATAATTTTAAAAATTAAAGACAGAAGTGTAGTGTACACATACATGGGCCAATTTTCCCTCTGTGCACTTTCTTATAGAGTTTAGATGAGTCTCCTAACACAATATCAAATTTTAAATATTAAAGACAAAAGAGTAGTTCACACACATAGGAACCAATTTATAATTTTATAAAATAAACGAGAAAATTGCATTCCTTTCCTCTACGGGCTTTCTTATGTGCAATAGATGAGTTTTCATATAGGATATACAATTTTAAAAGTTAAAGACAAAAGTTAGTGTACACTCATAGGGACCCATTTATATTTACAAAGATTATGGAGAAAATTGCATTCACCCCATTATGTGGGCTTTTTATATATTATGGATGAGTCTCCTTACACAACATATAATTTTAAAAATTAAAGACAAAAGTGTATCATATACACACAAACTAGTTTGTAATTCCAAAAATAATGTATAGTGTTTCACTTAGCCCCTCTATAGGCTTTCATAGATAGAATAGATGAGTCTCCTAACACATATAAGTTCAAAAATAAAATACAATAGCATATTGTACACACACATGGACTAGTTTGTCATTCCAAAACGTAGTGGAGAAAATTCTATTCATCCCCCTCTGGGTGCTTTCTTATATAGTATAGATGAGTCTCCTGACACAATGCATAACTTTGAAACTTAAATACAAAAGTGTAGTGTACACACAGGAATTAGTTTGTCATTCCAAAAAATAATGGAGAAAATTGTATTCAGCTCCCTTTGTGGGCATTCATATATAGTGTCGATGAGTCTCCTTACACAATGTCCAATTTTAAGAATTTAAGACAAAAGTGTAGTGTACACACATAGGGACCAGTTTGTAATTCCAAAAAATAATGGAGAAAATTTCATACATGCCATGTTGTGGGTTTTCTTATATAGTACAGATGAGTATCCTTACACGGTAATTTTAAAATTAAATACAAAAATATAGTGTACACACATGGATCAGTTTGTAATTCCAAAAGAAAATTGTAGAAATTGCATTTGGCCCCTTTGTAGGCTTTATGTAGTATATATTTGCCATAGAGTAGTTAATGCATTGTTACATGGTGCATGTGGATTGACAATGCTTCTATCATGGTATTCTAACCCAAAACCATAGTGTATGCTTAAATCGTGACATTGATTAGGCCTTAGTCATTGATCAAATACAGAGCAAAAATGGGTTACTCGACATAGAGAAAATTGGTCTCATGAACACAATAAATATAAATAAGAGTCCCAATGCATGACGACAATTGGAGCACATGTGAATGGAGCATCCCAACAGAAAACAAGTAAAGACATGTGTAATGCTAGAGAAAGATCACAGTGAAATTTAGGGTTAATGAAAACATAAGAGACCTTTCCAAACCTTACCATGAAGAAGATTACGTATAATATCTTAAAAATCAATTGTTTCATGTTGACCGGCTCACTAGAAAAAGTCCCACATTAACATACACTTCTTATAGGTAACATGGTAGGATTACTACAACAACCCCTACTTTTGAGTATCCCCAGTTAAGGGAGGACATAAAGACGAGAGTTGATGCCTAAATTTCTAGAATCCAAATTTAACCGATAAAAAATAATAACAATTTCCATTAGTTGAACATGAATAGGATACAAATGTTCAAACAATAATCCTTTAAGGGGTTACATGCTTTTTTCAAGGAAACTAAAATACACATGAAAAGAAGTACTAATTATCTAAATAACTAATCCTCCTGGTGACTTGTCTTATTTCTCTTAAATGATTTGCTCCGATTTTTTTATATCCTCAATCATTTTATATGGAGGCTATGTAATGTGCCAAAAAATAGAAGCACATTTCAGTATATTTCTATCCAATGTATGTGAGTACATATAGAAGTGTGCAAGTATAATGAATCATATAGTTTTTAACAATTAAATATATAAAACTATATTTTCATTTAGATATACTAACCCAAGTTTTTCATACCACTTTGGGTGTAATAACCTTTCTCTTTCCATCATTGGAATTAGGGAAAATACTCCTTAGTCTAACCCTAGATTTTAAATATAACAGTTTACTTACTGTGGCACACATATTAGCATTATAACTGATCTAGAGTTAAATAACATCCAAGCAGTTTATTTCATCAAATATTGAGAAATTCTCGGCAATCTTCAGAATTCGATATGCGTGAGTATGCATAATAATTGTGTACCTTATTCATGCAGACCACGTGCATTCATACTTCATGTCATTCAAGAATGCATAATCCAATCAATCAATCATAGATCTAAGCGTTCATTGAATTGTTCAATCTACATGTATGTACTATACTAGGGTGTCACCATAAATTCATGTGATACTAATTAGTCCTATTTTTGGTCCTAAACTAGGTCTCAGGGTCATCTCAGGTTCAGATTAGGAATAAGGGTATCAAAACCTAATTCCAACACATCATTACTTCCAAGGGTTAGCAATCCTAATTAACCATTAGGCACAATCATAATTTTTAGATTCAAAAAATTATGTCATTAAGTATGTGTATATAAGATCATGCAAATTATGATCATTATAGGTTACAACATTAGTATCAAAACCTAATTCCATATTCATACAAATATTCACTTTAGAAATCCATAATATACATCATCATCATCATCATCATTATCTTGGAATATAATAATATATTACAATATTAGATATTATCACAAAATAAGCATATTCAACAAATTTAGCATTATTATCATGAAATCTAGGATTTTCATGGGATATCCATATTAGAATTATGTATCACATATACTTTGGAATTAGATAATAAATAGGTATCCTAAGCATTTTATTCGTGATCTACACATTTTTCTAAGCATGATTATTTATAACATCATGATATTTTGGTGTATAGACTATTTTCTAGAATATTTATAAGTAAAACCTATACAAGCCAATCATATGTTTACAATCAACAAAGGAACCTTTTCTAATTAAATTCAGCTTGACTCAGCTCCGGATCAAACTAAGAAGATCATGTTTCCCTTGCATTCGATATGCCTTCAGGGGCCCTTTGGTAAAATGACTACCAAATGCAGCTGGGTCCTAATGTGGGAAACATGCCCCTTTTAACCATGGTGTTGTGAACTAAATTGGCACATGATCATGGGAAAGGTGTTCATTGTGCCCATGTTCTTCTTCTTCTTCCTCACAAAGAATCCATGTATTGCACCATGGAGAGTCAAACAACGTGTTGACCTTCCTCGTTCCATGTTCCTTAGGACAAGGGAAGACTCGAGCACCTCCGTGGACTCTCCTAGTCATTGATTGTAGACGGGTGTGGTCCAATATGGCTTGAATTTGGTGAAAAGAGATCAGGTATCTACTGGTTATAGGTAGAAGAATAAGAAGTCGGGGAGGGGTCATGAAACTTGCACAAACTTATCAGAAGAAAATGATGAGATTTGTAGATCTTACTGAAATCTTGTGAGCTATACACACCTCAAGTCAACCCTCCTCTGAATGGAGAGGTCCATCATGATGGAAGGAGGTGTTGGGGGATTGGTTGTGCTATGCACAAGGTCTCTCAAGTCTTGGGAGGAGTCTTAGTGTTTTGGACCAAAGATGGTGAAGCTATTATATATGAACCCAGGTATTGATTCAGTTTTGCAAGTTGTCTGTATTCATGGAGATAATGCACTATCCAATGCAATCCTCATGATAATAAGGCTCCCGACCTTTGGATCTGGTTGGTTAGGACTACCTTATCAATTTGGATTGGTGGAAGGTGAGATACAGGGTGAGAGTCCATAAGAGATAGGGGTGTGCAGGTGAGAGGGTTCACCTATAGGAGGAAATTGGGTATTTCTGGAGTCTGGGTGGAAGGTAAAATCTTTACATGAGGCTCAACCTGAAATCTAGGATCTGGGCTGCAAAGGAGACTCTTCCCTGGTTTCAATTGTTTTAGATAAAATCCAATGTGACATCCCAAATTTTGGGTTTAAATAAGTTTAGGCTTAAAGAAATTTATCACTAATTGAAATCAAATTTTGTACCTCAATGCAAATAACCGAAGTAAATAAAAGTTGTACCTTGAATACTTCAAGGGTGAATGACATAGTTTCCCTCTTAATGATGATAGTTAATCCAAATATGTCTTTTATCACTAAGTGTGTTCTCCTTTCTATTCATGTTCATCCACAATGTTTACAAATATAGAAGGACCAAAAAAGATGAAATCATGTCTATATAGTTAATTCAATGATAATAATATATATTTACTTTTTCTCTCCTAAATGCAGTCCCATGATCACCAAGAAGTATATGGACCCTAAATGTACTAATTTCATCCAAAGGGCTCAATACAACTAAAATAAACCCTAAGTGACTATGAAATAAAAGTTATATAAATTGGGGAGTTAATAATATATTAATGTTGCAAGCCCTAAAATACACATGTGATCTAAATTTGATGCCAATCTGACTTTGTTTGACCGATCAAATTCTTTTAGGTAAGAATATATAAAGTTCAAAACCTTAATTAGAAGATGATTTCATTAATATGACAAGATTTACTATAGTCCTATGAATTTTTTGTCACACAGACCCTTTGCTAGAATTCGAGTCTGATTCTTGAACTTGAGAATGTACACCACTTATGGGTCACCTTCCTTACCTGACTTTGATGTTTTCCTTAAATTCCAACAGTTTGTGGCTCCCCTCCCTCTGGCGATCTCCCTCACATATACTAGTTGCATTAGACCTCACATACACCTTCCCCATATCCTACTGATCAAATTCATCCCAATCTTTATGGGATTCTAAGCCCTAGATACCCTGGCAGGCTACATTTTGTTATCTCCCCTATCTCAACCTACACAAATTCCAACTATGACTATGTCCCCTACCCATATAAAACCAACCATGTATCAACATCAAGGAATGGGGAGGAATGGTTCCTAGGGGCCAGTCTCACCTACGGTCTTTAATATTTTCCCCCGACAACTAACCCCTTGAGGTCGTCAAATAGTTCATCACCAAGGTGACAATGTGTAACGACCCCGCCTCCTAGTATCCCCCAATTTCTTTCTTAATAAAGCCCACAAAACAACCAACAAGGCTATTGTAAATGAAATCCTTTTATTCAAAACAAATTATATCATTATTTGTTCAAATATCTTTAATAGGAGAAATTACATTTCTCACCAAAAGAACCCAAGAATTGGGGTTGTAACATCCTTCCCCTCTTATAGGAATTTTGTCCTCAAAATTCCATCAAGCAAACAAACAATTCAGGATAAGACTTTTCCATGTCCATCATTGGCCCCTATGTGGCTTCGCCCTATCCATGGCGCTTCCAAAGAACCTTTATCATCACATATTCTTTTATCTGAGTTCTTTCACCTAGGCATTGATGAGTGCATACTCATCATGAAATTCAATTACCTTTTTGGAACAATTTCATCTTTATTCCACATCTTTTCACCCTAATATGAATCATAATGCACAAAACTACTTAGTTGATCCAATAATCAAGGTTTTAACTAAATATCTTTTATTTAATACAGGAAAATCAAGAAACTCCATGCATACGGTCTCAAGATCGTTTGGATCCTTGCGGTCTCAAGACCGTTTGAGTCCACGCGGTCCCAAGACCGTTTGGCGGAATACACAAAGATCAAATGACGAAACCGGTTGCCAAAGAAAGCCATGCGGTATGAAGACCATTTGATCCCATGCGGTCCCAAGACCGTTTGGTCCCATGCGGTCTCAAGACCATTTGGTCCCATGCGGTCTCAAGACCGTTTGGTCTCATGCGGTCCCAAGACCGTTTGGTCCCATGCGGTCTCAAGACCGTTTGGTCCCATGCGGTCCCAAGGCTGTTTGGTCCCATGCGGTCCCAAGACTGTTTGGTCCCATGCGGTCTCAAGACCGTTTGGTCCCATGCGGTCCCAAGACCGTTTGGTCCCGTGCGGTCCCAAGACCGTTCAACGCAAGCACAAGGATCGATTGAAGAACTAAAGCCGCACGCCCACGCCAAGGCCAGGACCGATCAAAGAAAACAGTTTGGTGCCCAAACGGTCTCCAAACCGTTTGGTGCCCAAACGATCTCAAGACCGTTTGGCGCCCAAACGGTCTCCAAACCGTTTGGCGCCCAAACGGTCTCCAAACCGTTTAGAGAAGATATTTCCAGCAACTTATCCAAACCGTTTGGGATCAGATCTGAACCTATAAATAGACCCCCAGGGTCCCCATTGGAGGTATTAGATCCGGACGCCGATAGGCTACCAGAGCACCACCCTGATCAAGTTCCACTCCATCTACTACTGGTGTTGCATCCAAGCAGGCCAAGAAGAGAAAGAAGACAGAGATAGGAGCGCATCTTCTTCACCAGGCTGCGTCCACCCTCTGCACTGAGCTCATGGCGGATCTCTCTTTCTCTCCTATCCTTCTTGTATCTCGCATCATGAGTGAGTAGTCCTCTTTCACTGGGGTGCGGGGACTAGCCCCGTTGTTCATGCAAATCATGTTCTTTAGTTAATCTTTCCATGGAAATGTATACAACTCTTTGTTTTGTTGTTTATCGTTAAGCTTGTGGGTTGGTTATATGCTTGTTTTCATCTTTGTGCTCCCTATTTTGAGATAACTTCAATACATGGGTACGAACGTCGTTTAAAGAGTTTGACTCCCTGACTAGAAATAGAAGGGGATTCCTTGAGGTAGTGAGTGTATGATCCGCGAGGGGACGAGCCATCTAGCCTTTGGTGACGCTTCTTTGCGCCTAACGCCTGTATAGGGGGTTCACAACCTTAGTTGGATTTTGTATCATCTGGCTAAATGTCGATGTTTCCTTGCATGTCACCCTCCTGCTTGTTTATCGGTTAACACGGCTGACTCCCAAACTAGAAATAGGATGGGATTTCATCGAGGTAGTAAGTGTATGATCTGCGATGGGACGAGCCATCTAACCTTCAGTGACGCTTCTGTGTTCCTAACACCCGTATGGGGGGTTCACAACCTCCGTGGATTTCTGTATCTTCAGAGCCGTAAGACATGTGATCTGGATGGCGACGAGAAATCTGCTGCCTATGGTGATGCTTACGCGGACCTAACGCCCGTATGGGGGGTTCTGCAGCAGCTCTACTTGAAGTGTTATATCTCGCCTAGATTGTTTGCAATGGAGTATGTTTGTGTGTGTAGTGGTGGTCAAACCCGGTACCATCCCAGCGATTCCATATCATTGATCTAAACCATCTTTTATTCCACATTTACTTTCTTGCAATTAGTTAAATCAAACCCAAATCAACCAATTGTTCTAAATATTAGTTTTACTTGAGCTAGATTCAACTGACAAGGATTCTTAAAAATGTTGTCCTTTGGGTTCGATCCTCAACTATATTGCGATAAGACCCGTCCGCTTGCAGGTGGTATTGTTGCACTTGGTTTTGGTAAAAGCTCGTGGATTTAAGGCCCGGGTAAATTTGTTAGTGCATTCAGAAACCACATAAAATTCTGGCGCCATTGTCGGGGACAACAGAATTAGTCAATCAAATCTAGTTCTTCTAAGACTAATCTAGGATTTTGTTTTTCTTTTGAAACTATCTCTCATCTACTTGACCGTTATTCTACCTTGTGGATCTCACTTTCGAATCTTTTCCAATTTCAGGTGCTCTTCAACGTTTAGTGCATGCACCGTTCGGATAGTCCCGGACTGACTGCGAGCTTTGATCCCGAAATAGATAGAACCTTCCATCGACATATTCAAGAAAATCAAGCAAAGATGGCGCAAGAAGAAGAAGTAGCCCACAGAGTGGCTCAGGCCATCAATGCACAGAGAGAGAGGCTCATGCAAGAAGCTAGAGCTGTGGTTCAACAGGAAATCTTAGCAGCACAGGCAGCAGCGCAAGCAGCAGAACTTCAGAAAGATCTTAGAGAGTTCTCTATCCCAAAGGCCACATATGTCTATCATCCGGTGCAACCTCCTCCCATTGAAGCTGCCAACTTTGAGATTAGAGCACATTGGATAACTTTGCTTCAAAACAACCCCTTCTACGTCAAACAAGCTAAAGACAGCCAAGGTCATCTTCTCAGATTCATCGACCTTTGTGCTATGATGAAGCAAAATGGAGTCACTGATGATGCCATTCGACTCCGTCTTTTCAAGTACTCTATTGCCGATAGGGTCATTAGTTGGTACAATTCACTACAGAGTGAAGTACCTATCACCACCTGGGAGCAACTCCAAAACGCTTTTCTGGAAAAGTTCTACCCCCCATCTCTTACATATGAAATCAGGGGACGAATCACAAACTTCACTCAAGTCCCAGGAGAAATCCTTGACAAAGCTTGGGATAGGTACAAGGAGCTCCTACGCAAATGTCCACACCATGGAATTCCTAAGAACCAGCTGATAGAGATATTCTACAGGGGTGTGGAGGATGACGTAAAGATGTTCCTTGACTCCTCGTCTGGAGGGAACTTCATGCGGCAAAGTTACGACAGCGCATGGAGAGTAGTCACCCTGGGAGCAGAAAATCAAGCCAATTGGGGCAGATCTGTTGGTAAAGGAGTCTTAAAGGTATCCATGGCTGAAGCTATCCCAGAATAAAAATCTATAGATGAAACTTTGAAGGTCTTAGTTACAAAGCAAGATCACATAGAATCATCCCTTGCTGCGATTGGAAGAGGACATTCTCTCACTAGGCAACCAGAGCAGGTCAAGTCGACTTCTTTGTTTTGTGAAGCATGCAAAGGCACTGATCATTCCACACTGTCATGCAATGTTCTCTACAATGTTGTTTTAAGCAATGCCTGTGGACAAGGAGATAATTGCCAGATGGAAAATCTTAATGCTATTAACACCATCCCTGGGAAGAACTATTACAATCCGAATCAAAATAGAAATCACCCAGGTTTCCAATATGGAAACCCTTTAGGAGCTATGAACTCACACCAATTCAGTCCGAACAATCAACAAAGGGGGCCATCGGGGTACCAGTTTAACCAACAACCGAACTTTGGGAACCAAGGAAACTTCAAAGGGAATTTTCAGAACAGAAACTACAATAATTATCAGAACAACTCTCAGTATCAGAACCTGAATCAACAGCAAGGTCAGGAAGGATCCATCCCTTCTGATGACAAGCTATCTACCATTGAGAAGTTGTTGCAAACACAACAAACGATGATATCCAACCAACAATCCCAACAGAAAGCTATTGAAACTCAAATAGCTCAACTTGCTGCTAGTATTAAGCCACCAGCTGGAGTCTTTTCCGGACAACCTGAGAACAATCTGAAACATCTTGAGCAGCTGAAGGTTGTCACCACAAGATCAGGGAAAGGTTATTCGGATCCCCCAACGAACACGACTGTGGTTATCCCTGACGAGAGTGAACCTGTGACAGTCTAAAACTCGACAACACCGGAATTGCAACTAGAGGAAAACGATACTGATAAGAGAAGTTCTGACAAGGTTGCTCATGAAGAAGCTGAGACACCAGAGCAGGATATTCCTGTATATAAGCCTCGTGTTCCTTTCCCATCCCGTCTGAAGCAAACCAAGCTTGGTACAAGATTCATCAAATTTAAAGAAGCCATGAAGAAACTCCATGTTGATATACCGTTCTTAGATGCTTTTGGTGAGATACCAGCCTAGACCAAGTATCTAAAATCGCTTCTCACTAAGTAGTACATCACTGAAGAGTTTGAAACTGTAAAACTGGCTACGACCACGTCAGATATCATACTTAGTAAGATGCCAAAGAAACAGAAAGATCCAGGATCCTTTGGAATCTCATGTCACATTGGTGACTCATCGTGCAAAAAGGGACTGGCAGACCTTAGCGCAAGTATTTCTATTATGCCATTCAGTCTATGCAAGAGATTAGGATTTGCAGAATTGCTTCCAACTGCTATGACCATTCAACTTGCGGACAATTCGATAAAAAGACCGTTAGGAATTCTAGAAGACATCCCGGTCAAGGTAGGCAAGGAAGCATATGTTCCATGTGATTTTGTCATCATGGACATAAAAGAAGACACCAGATACCCTCTTATCTTCGGCCGTCTGTTCCTCGCAACCGCAAGAGCCCTTATTGATGTCGAAGCAGGAACCTTACTGCTAAGTTTAGGAAAAGAGACTTTGGAGTTTAAAGTTTTTGAAAGTATGAGAAGACCAACTATACAGGAGGAGGTCTATCAGATAGATTGTGTTGAGCAAATGTCACAACTAACTCAAGAATACCACGAGTCATGTGATCCCTTGGAAACTGCTCTATCCGACCTATTTAATGACGAACCTATTGACCAACAAGATAAGGATTGCATCGAACCCCCCAACTCTACTAAAGAAAATGCTGAAGCTACTTACGATGAATTAAAGACTACCGGAACTACGGAAGAAATTAGTGATAAACCAGAACCTCCTGAAATGAAGCCCCTGCCTGAAGGGCTGAAGTATATATTTTTACATGATCTCAAAGCTTGTCCAGTGATCATAAACTCTGATCTAACAACCAAGCAAGAAGAGAAACTTCTGAAGGTATTAAGGGAGAGGAAGAAAGACATAGGCTATAAGATGAGCGACCTCACAGGGGTCAGTCAAGCCTTGTGCATGCATAGGATCCCCATGATGGAAAACCATAAGCCAACCATCGAGCATCAACGGAAGTTGAACCCGAATATGAAGGAAGTGGTCCGTCGTGAGATCATCAAACTTCTTACAGCCGGAATAATATACCCGATATCGGACTCACCATGGGTAAGCCCAGTTCATGTGGTACCCAAGAAAGGAGGGACAACCGTTATAAGAAACGAAAACAATGAACTCATCCCCACTCGAACAGTCACTGGGTGGCGGATGTGTATTGATTATAGAAAATTAAACAAGGTCACTCGAAAGGATCATTTTCCTATGCCCTTCCTCGATCAAGTTTTAGAAAGATTGGCCCATCAAGAATATTTATGTTACCTGGACGGTTACTCTGGATTCTATCAGATTCCCATACATCCAGATGATCAAGAAAAAATGACTTTCACCTGTCCCTTCGGGACATATGCTTTTAAAAGGATGCCATTTGGCCTGTGTAATGCCCCCACAACTTTTCAACGTTGCATGACTGCCATTTTTGCGGGGCTTACTGAAACTGTTATGAAGGTCTTCGTGGATGATTTTTCTGTATATGGGGACTCCTTTGATTCTTGTCTTAAGAATCTCTCCATGGTCCTCAAACGTTGTCAAGAAGCACATCTGGTGCTAAATTGGGAGAAATGCCACTTTATGGTAAAGGAAGGCATTGTCTTGGGCCACATGGTTAGCAACAGAGGAATTGAAGTTGATAAAGCCAAGATAGAAGTCATATCTAAATTGGATATTCCCACAAATGTGAAGGAAGTTCGCACTTTCCTTGGTCACATTGGATTCTATAGAAGATTTATATGAGAATTTTCTAAGATAACAAAGTCGATGACCAATCTACTTTTAAAAGATGCAGATTTTAATTTCAATGAAGAATGTGTCAAAAGTTTTGATACGCTGAAGAAAGCCCTTACAACTACCCCCATAATTAGAGCTCCCGATTGGGACCACCCCTTTGAAATTATGTGTGATGCCAGTGATTACGTGGTGGGTTCCGTCTTAGGGCAGTACATAGAGAAAAAACATTATGTGATCTATTATGCGTCGAAAACCCTCGACGAAGCTCAAAGGAATTACGCTACTACTGAGAAGGAACTTCTGGCAGTCATCTATGCCTTCGATAAATTCAGATCCTACCTTATTGGTTCGAAGGTCATCGTTTACACAGACCATGTTGTTATCCGTTATCTTATGGAAAAGAAGGATGCTAAGCCAAGGCTGATCAGATGGATACTCCTTCTACAAGAATTTGACCTAGAAATAAGAGATAAAAAAGGGACGGAGAATGTCGTGGCAGATCACCTCAGTCGCTTCCACACTCTGGATGCTGAAGGGATTCCGATAAACGACTCCCTACCAGATGATCAGCTTATGAGGGTCTCAAGATTTGAACCATGGTATTCCGACTTCGTAAACTACCTTGCCTCCGGAGTCATCCATCCCCAATACACAGAGAACGCTTTGAAGAAATTTATGCATGATGTGAAGCATTACTATTGGGATGAACCATATCTTTTTAAACTCTGTGTAGATGGATTGTATAGACGTTGCGTCGCTGAAGAAGAAGCCCATTCTATTTTAGAACAATGCCACTCAGGACCTGTAGGCAGCCACATGAGCTCAAAGAAGACAGCTTTAAAAGTTTTGCAATGTGGGTTCTTCTGGCCGACTTTATCCAAAGATTCCTACGATTTTTTCCAATCCTATGATAAATGTCAAAGGGCTGGCAATATAACCAAGAGAGACAAAATGCCACTGAATCTATGGCAAGAAGTCGAGATATGTGACGTTTGGGGAGTGGATTATATGGGTCCATTCCCATCTTCCAATGGATTCTCGTATATCTTAGTGGCAGTGGACTACGTTTCAAAATGAGTCGAAGCTATCCCAACCGTCACTAGTGATTCAAAACCCGTCATCAAATTATTCAAAGATATCATCTTCCCACGGTTTGGAGTACCGTGAACCGTGATTTCTGACGGAGGCTCCCATTTCATTGAAAGAAGCTTTGAAGCTTTATTAAAAAAATATGGTGTCTCACACAAAATAGCTTCACCATACCATCCACAAACATGTGGACAAGTAGAGGTATCCAACCGTCAACTTAAGTCTATTCTCGAAAAAACCGTCGGACGCAATCGAAAAGACTGGTCAACAAAAATCAACGATGCCTTATGGGCCTACCGGACCGCTTTTAAGACTCCCCTTGGGACTACACCTTTTCGATTGATATATGGAAAGGTTTGCCACCTGCCAGTCAAACTAGAACATAAGGCGTGGTGGGCAATTAAACAAATAAACTTCGATACGAAACAAGCGGGTCAAGCCAGAATTCTGCAACTCCATGAGCTGGATGAACTCAGGATGTCAGCCTATGAGAATGCATGAATCTACAAAGAACGTACAAAACTTTGGCATGATGGACATCTGAAATGAAAAAAACATACGAGTGGGAGACCAAGTTCTAGTTTTCAATTCCAGATTAAAATTGTTCCCAGGGAAACTCCACTCACGTTGGTGTGGACCTTACATCGCCAAAAGTATCTCTCCTCACGGTGCTTTCTCTTTATGGAGTGACAAGTCTGGCGAATTTATAGCAAATGGTCACCGCTTGAAAAGATACTTCACATCAATAGATAAAGGCACCAAAATAATGTTGGAATTCAACAATCCAAAGGACCCAACTTGAGGCTGAAGGACTCTGTCGAGCCATCGACATAAAATAAAGGCGCTTGTCGGGAGGCAACCCGATCAATAAATCTGTTTTACTTTTCCTTTCCAAATTTTGTTTTTACCTTATAGTTAAGTTTTCCTTAAATAAAATTTGCCTTATGAGATAGTTTTCTTTCAGAACACGAGATCGGAGTGGTGCTGATCAGAACGAAATCATTCTCGGCAGTCATACCTGGTGTTACTTTTCCCCTCCATCTTGGATTTAGGGTTTGCTCGAGGATGAGCAAATCTCTAAGTTCGGGGTGGAGGGTGGGTGGTACGGACTCCACTTCCACATACACACCCTCTTTTCACACTCAATCTGTCTCTATCATAAAATTTTCAAAATTTTTGAACATATATTTGATGAATTTTTGACACTTGTTGATAATATGTAACTAACCTTTTTGCCATGCATCTTCAATCATAACATCCTCCTTATTCGAAGCGAATCCTCAAGAGGACTCACTTTTGAAACTTGCCTTTTGCCTGAAACCATCCTGTGAAGCTTATGATTCCTAACATCATAATTCTTTTTACAAAATGATAAGTATCTGTCAAACTGATAGGGATCAAACACATCGTGCTTCCTAACTGACTAGTGGAACAATGGCTCAGAATCCCCACTGGATCCGCATCAAGTCATTATTTGAGCAGAGTATGACAAAGAGAATAACCCAGTTTCGAATTATAAATCAAGTTGCATTCTTATCTGAACTCTCTTCTACACTTCTTCTATCATCTTCGTATCCCTGCATCCATCAATACCACCAAAATAGCCAAATTTGTGCCAAACCCTAAGTTCGGGGTGGCACGCCACTTCCCCCTTATCCACTTCTTCCATACCCCTTCCAGTAAATAGGGGCGTACCACCAAAAATGCAATCTCGAGTCGAATAGAGGAGAGATCTGCAATAAAAGATGCCAAAGTGCACACAAAAAGAAATGCAATCTTGAGTCGAATAGAGGAGAAATCTGCAATAAAAGATGCCATAGTGCACACAAAAAATATGCAATAAATCAAATTGCAAAACAAATAAAAATCTCGAGTCGAATAGAGGAGAGATTTACTTCTTCCTTCCATACCACCTTTCACTCCTTTTTCTACCTAAGGGCACAATACATGCCCCACCATCCTGAACTACACCAGTGTCAGATCGGACATATGCTTTCATTAAGCAACAGTTTCAAACTTTATGTTACTCGAGGACGAGCAACGATTTATGTTCGGGGTGTTTTGATGAGTGCATACTCATCATGAAATTCAATTGCCTTTTTGGAACAATTTCATCTTTATTCCACATCTTTTCACCCTAATATGAATCATAATGCACAAAACTACTTATTTGATCCAATAATCAAGGTTTTAACTAAATATCTTTCATTTAATACAAGAAATTCAAGCAACTCCATGCATATGGTCTCAAGACCGTTTGGATCCTTGCTGTCTCAAGACCGTTTGGGTCCACGCGGTCCCAAGACCATTTGGCGGAATACACAAAGATCAAATGACAAAACCGGTTGCCAAAGAAAGCAATGCGGTCTCAAGACCGTTTGATCCCATGCGGTCCCAAGACCGTTTGGTCCCATGCGGTCTCAAGACCGTTTGGTCCCATGCGGTCTCAAGACGGTTTGGTCCCATGCGATCCCAAGACCGTTTGGTCCCATTCAGTCCCAAGACCGTTTGGTCCCATGCGGTCGCAAGACCGTTTGGTCCCATGCGGTCCCAAGACCGTTTAGTCTCATGCGATCCCAAGACCGTTCGACACAAGCACAAGGATCGATTGAAGAACTAAAGCCGCATGCCCACGCCAAGGCCAGGACCGATCAAAGCAAACCGTTTGGTGCCTCCAAACCGTTTGGAGAAGATATTTCCAGCAATTTATCCAAACTGTTTGGGATCAGATCTGAACCTATAAATAGACCCCCAGGGTCCCCATTGGAGGTATCGATCCGGATGTCGATAGGCTGCCAGAGCACCACCCCGATCAAGTTCTACTCCATCTACTGCTGGTGTTGCATCCAAGGAGGCCAAGAAGAGAAAGAAGACGGAGCAAGGAGCGCATCTTCTTCGTCGGGCTGCGTCCACCCTCTGCACCGAGCTCATGGCGGATCTCTGTTTCTCTCCTATCCTTCTTGTATCTCGCATCATGAGCGAGTAGTCCTCTTTCGCTGGGGTGCGGGGACTAGCCCCGTTGCCCATGCAAATCATGTTCTTTTGTTAATCTTTCCATGGCAATGTATACAACTCTTCATTTTGTTGTTTATCGTTAAGCTTGTAGGTTGGTTATATGCTTGTTTTCATCTTTGTGCTCCCTATGTTGCGATAACTTCAATGCATGGGTACGAACATCATTTAATGAGTTTGACTCCCTGACTAGAAATAGAAGGGGATTCCTTGAGGTAGTGAGTGTATGATCCGCGAGGGGACGAGTCATCTAGCCTTCGGTGATGCTTCTGTGCGCCTAACGCCTGTATAGGGGGTTCACAACCTTAGTTGGATTTTGTATCATCTTGCTAAACGTCAATGTTTCCTTGCATGTCACCCTCCTGCTTGTTTATCGTTTAACGCGGCAGACTCCCAAACTAGAAATAGGATGGGATTTCATCGAGGTAGTAAGTGTATGATCCGCGAGGGGACGAGCCATCCAGCCTTCGGTGACGCTTCTGTGCGCCTAACGCCCGTATGGGGGGTTCACAACCTCCGTGGATTTCTGTATCTTCAGAGCCGTAAGACATGTGATCCGGATGGCGACGAGAAATCTGCTGCCTATGGTGATGCTTACGCGGACCTAACACCTGTATGGGGGGTTCTGCAGCAGCTCTACTTGAAGTGTTATATCTCGCCTGGATTGTTTGTAATGGAGTATGTTTGTGTGTGTAGTGGTGGTCAAACCTGGTACCATCCCAGCGATTCCATATCATTGATCTAAACCATCTTTTATTCCGCATTTACTTTCTTGCAATTAGTTAAATCAAACCCAAATCAACCAATTGTTATAAATATTAGTTTTACTTGAGCTAGATTCAACTGACAAGGATTCTTAAAAATGTTGTCCTTTGGGTTCGATCCACAACTATATTGCGATAAGACCCGTCCGCTTGCGGGTGGTATTGTTGCACTTGGTTTTGGTAAAAGCTGGGGTATTTCATCCCCGGGTGAATTTGTTAGTGCATTCAAAAACCACATCAGGCATCTATAAACC
This sequence comes from Alisma plantago-aquatica, assembly GCA_963693085.1. Classification (NCBI taxonomy): domain Eukaryota; kingdom Viridiplantae; phylum Streptophyta; class Magnoliopsida; order Alismatales; family Alismataceae; genus Alisma; species Alisma plantago-aquatica. Next base: position 316,033,956 of record OY856415.1, on the reverse strand, counting down.
TCACAGGTGACTCAGGTCATTTCAGCCTCCCTTAGGGCTCACTAGGCTCATTACTCCGCACATGGCCCGGGTACCTCACATAGTGCTCTAAATTGGACACATGGAACTCATCACACATCACATTATCCTGAGGGGTAAGGGAAAACGTAACCTTCTTCACCAAACCATCTCAAAAAGAATGCATGCATCAGGGACTCAACTCTCTTAGTTATAACTTAGAGGGGTCGGATTTTCATGTCACATATTCCCCCACAGTGAACTGCATGTTAGTCTACTTTGCATCAGCTTACGACTCATGTTGTCTGTGGGCTCCTTTCATCCATCATACGATCAAAGCGACTTCATCTGCACTCACTGTGGTCCTTTTCTGAACTTCACGAGGCCCCTTCACCAACATCATCTTAATGAAGTGGTGACCGACACAACCTCCCTTGTAGAGCTTCTTTACATCCTGACACTGGCTATGGTGGTGATCATCACATCTTATAGAGAACAAGAAATGTCTCTATATATCACCCTGAACGAGCACACATGCTCTCATCAGACCCTCTAGTCTGGATCATACTAACCATTAGTTAAGGATGATAAACTATCGTGGTATGGCTAGATTGGAAAAGAGGAAGACTCCCTACATTGTAGTAGAGAGTGAAGTGATTGAGGCTTGATTTTACTTGGTCTTGTTTGTTTAGTTGTTTCTGGTGGGTTTTTGTTTGGGAAAATACCTGAGTTATAAGAGCGGGAGTTGTATTATTTTTTCTGATTTTAGCCCACCAGAGGGGTGTGGGATGAATAATAGCGACCCCTGGCTTAATTAAAAAAAACTATACTAACATCGAGTTCTTCATGTACCTACTTCCTCCTTATGGAAGTGAGCCTATAGGTCATACTTAAGAACTTTAGAGCTCGCATCCTGGTGTAGTTGAACCATCTCTCTCATATGTAGTTCAACCGGATCTGTCCCTTGATATTACTCTTTCTTTCTCATGTCATTTAGGTAAGGAGATCTATCCTAACCCATATTGCATCTTGACCTTCCTTGGTCTAGGGGAGACTTCAACATCCATAGTGATGAGCTCCCTTTCTCTTCCGGGAACTCTCTTTATCCTCTATATCAAAACACTAGGTTACCAGTGTTTTCCTTCACTTCTTATCATGCATGGAAACATACCACATACAACGTCATCTTAAATATCTGAAGTACTAATGTCACTTACTATCTTTGTAGTACCATGGTGTATGGTGATCTTAAAATCATGATCTCCTGTATGTCATGATTCCTCAAGATTGATTCCTCAGAAACACTAAACCACTCTAGTCAGGTTTCATAACCTTCTTTTCCAAAGAAGTGTATCTGAGGTTCTACAACCATCCTTTTATTGCATCACGGCCTAGGCTGGCTAACCAAACAACCATTAACTTGATCAACCGATATTGTTACATCTGAGTGTTAGCCAAACTTATCTTTTTTTCAACTGAGGGTTAACCTAACAACCTCTTATAGCCTCCATCTAAACTAGGCAGTTGTATCTCATCCAGAGCATCCATTACCACTTCACATCCTTAGGTGTAAGGTAAAGTTGAAGACATACACCTCCATGTATTCTGCTTATTATCTCAGCTCAGACTCTAAGTCTATCTCATCAAGAACACTCTGAGCTCATCCTCATGGTGATCAACTCAACCTTGTATAACTTGCAAATTCCACATAGCTCATGGTAAAACATCCTCACAAGATGATTACCTTAATACTCTTAGCATTTATAAACCATCCACATATCGTTCACTCCACAAGGGTATGTTATTATCTCTATCCTCATACCTCATAGCGACGTTCCAACTTACATCATCTTTATCCTTGGTGTATGGTATGCGTACTGTCATATCTCTCACTCCCATAACAAGAGGAAATAAGCATTTGGCGGTCGTCCAAACACAGAATTCTCCCTGTTCCAAGAGTAGAGATGCTACATCCCACATTTCCAGTACACCTTCAAATCTAAGTTGAAATGATCAACTTATGTTTCTATATCACAATCATCTCCATATCAAAGTTACTTCCATGGAAAATTAGTCTCGGACCTACTTGGGTCCACACACATTCCTTGGTCATCTCCTCTAGGTCTATAGGGTGTTGGCACTTTTGGGGTTATCCCTCTTCCTTTATGCATCCAGAGAGAGACCTACTCATCTGCCCTTTGGGTCCCATGAGTTCATGAAGGTGATCAATCTCCTAACTGTTGGATCAAAGGGCTCTAGAAGGGGGGGTTGAATAGAGCTTCACAAACTTCACAAAAGTGATTAGACCACCAAATTATATTAAGTGCAGAACTTAATTCAAAACAGCAATTTGATGTCCTAAACTAGCATACAAAGCAAGGATAAGAGACAAGGAAAGCATGCACTTGGACAGGTGGTTTAGAGTGGTTCCATGTCCTAAACTTAGGAGCAATGTCAGTCCACTACCTAGAGTTGGTTAGGCTCTAGGATTTGTAACTTGGTTCTCTTATATATATATCACACAATAAGATTACAAGCTACAACAACCAACCATCCAAGGACTTATATATCAAGCCAAGATCTTCTACCTCACCAAGGACTTACCCACCAAGCAAGTAGTCTTCAGCCTTCTTCAAAGGACTTACCTACTCTTGCTCTAGTCTTCGGCCTTGCAGGAATTACCCATCTTGCTTGAGCTTTGCCTTGCACCTCTCCTTCACTTGGAGAGCTTTAGCACCTTCCTCCTTCACTTGGAGGCCTGGAGCAGCTAGCCTTCTTCTCCTTCACTTGGGGAAGAACAGCAACCTTCTTCTCTTTCACTCGGAGAAGAAACTTCAATCAATCTTCATAGAGAATGGAGATGGGAGAAGTGGAAAGGAGAGCTTTACAAGATTACAAATGATAGCTCTCATACATGGGATCCTAACTCACTCATACTCACGAATTTTCTTTGAAGGTAGAGAGAGAAAGGGGCTCAAAGGATTAGAAACCACTCAACTAAGGCTAGGACCAAGCATATGTGAATGAGCAACCTTGGAATGAAGTCCAAGAGGTCCTATTTATAGTTGAGGGTGTCCCTTTGAGGTTGGGTGAGTTAAGTGGCACAAACTAGCCGTTTTACAACTTGCAACGGATCTATTTTGAGTCCCACCAACTCCTCCAACGGTTGGAATTGCTTTTTCTGCATTCCAGTACAGTTCGATCGGCCGAGTTTCATTAAAGGCAACTCGGCCGACACACTAGGCGACAAGTCTGAGAGGCAGACTGTCGGCCGAGTTTCCATGGGGAAACTCGACCGATCGGTCGACCTTCAGTCTTGACCAACCAGTGGATCGGCCGAGTTTCCCACCATTGAAACTCGACCGAACAGGGGTCGGCTGAGTTGGAAACTCGGCCGACAGCCCAGAAAATTCCAGAATATATGGATCGGCCGAGTTTGTAATTCGGCCGACAAAATCCCTGTTAAGGGTATTTTGGAATTTTCATAAACTGTACAAACGATGGATTTTTGAGTCCCAATCATTTTATCCATCTTAGATACAATGCAAAACATGATTATGAGTGATTACATAAAATGTTCTAAGCCTCTAAGGGCTATATTACAAAGCGGTTAAAAGTCACATGTTTTGCATGTGCCGGAAGAGTAGCTTTGGAGATAAAGGAGATTCTTTTCTTGTATCTAATATCTGCAATGATCTCAAATAGATTTGTTAGATACATATGAATGGAATGGTTAAGTCATTATCAAAATATGGGCAATGTGCGACACCTAGGTCAACATTCTCCCCCTTTTTGACAATGACAAACCATTCCTCAACATATTGAAAAGAATGTGAAAATTATACCTTTTCTTTAGGGAATTGCAAGGGGATGCAAATATGATCAATTTGTAGTGCTCCCCCTCAATTCATGCTTACTCTTTCCTGCATAGTTAGTTAACACACAAGCAGACATAGCATATATAGATACTATATGATTCTAAACAAGTCTAGATGCATTTCAGTTTATAGACAAGAAAAGAACCATACAAGCAATAAAAACAATATGATTGAGAGCTTTCTCCCCCTTTGTCATCTCAAAAAGGCAGGGGGGGTAGAAGAGCATAAAAGCAAGGTCTTCTCCAAACACTCAATCAACCAAAACACAGAGAAACAGATAAAATATCAAGATAAAGCACTAAAGCAAAAACCTGTCATTCATCAAAATATGGAACACACTATAAGATAAGCCATACCAAGTGTTTCCAAAACCAAACATAAGACAAAAACTACATGGACAAACGGAGTAGCAATAGTACAACTCAGATGATGTGCCTAATGTAAATAATACAATCATAGTCCAAAAAATATATCATGGTCATCCGAGACTAAACTAGACACATCAACTCTAAGCTACACTAATCGATGTCAACATCATCAACGGCAGCCTCCATGTCCTCGTCGGGCTGGTAGTCCTCATCTCCATCATCTGAAGGAGGAGCAGCAGCTGGTGTAGCCTCGTCTTCAGCATCGGCATAGTCATCGTCGTCTTCGGCATCCGTCGCAGTAGCCTCATCAGCGTCAGTCTCAGCATCGTCCTGGTCAGCCATATCCTCGTCTGGAGGACCAAAAGCACGCTCGGGCCACCTCGCACTCTGCTCGGCCCAAGACATGCCTAGAGAAAGTAACTCATAGGCAACCTCAATAGGGGGAGCAGAAGAAGTGTACTGGGCCAGAAGCTCAGACATACGGCCACCTGGGAGCGCCAGAACCGGAGAAGAGTGAGTGTACCCACCTGCAGAGTGATCAGCGGAAGCAGAGGGTGGTGTAGGTGGGTAGAACTGACTATACGCATAAGAAGCGTAGTCGCCACCGGGGTAGGGCTCGTAGGTGGGGTAGGGCTGCGGGCAAGATAAAGACATGGATGACATGATGTGGCACAGATCCTGATGGTGATGTTGCTGGACCTGCATGTTGTAGGCTTGCTGATGCATGAGGTACCCCATGAGGGCCTCATTGGAGACATGGAAGTCAGCAAAAGCCGGCTGCGGAGGAGGTCGGAAAGATGGCTCAGGAGGTGGTGCAGCTGTGGAGGGTGGAGGAGGTGGTGCAGCAGATGATGATGGAGGTGGAGGTGGAGCAGAAGAAGATGATGCACCAGAGGTAGGGACACTCTTCTGAAGAGTGGTCTCACTGATATAAACCCCTTTACGATCGGGGCGGTAGAGAAAATCGGAAAAGAGAGATTTTCCAGTGGCATGCTGGAAAAGTCCACAAATTAGGGCAGGATATGGAAGATGCGTGCCCTTGGTGTTCTTTCCCGAGTCAAAACAAGTCATATGGTGAAGGATGTAACGAGCCCATTTGACTCCTTGGTTGTTCAAAAGCAGATACATCATCATAGCTGTGTTCTCAGCGATGTCCGTTTGGTTTTTCTTTGGATGGACATTGCAACTGAGAACGAACGCCAAAACACGGCGAGGAGAGGACAGGGCAGAAGATGGCAGAGTGCCCTTCTTTCTATAAGGAAAATCGGGTTGCTTGAGAAACTTATGAATATCGGTCAAGTCAACCTCGATGGTCTTATAGACGTCCTCGGGATACAAGAGATCAAGATAAGCAGGGTAATCGGTAATCCACGACGCCGTGCCAACATTGCCATTGAGATAGAGATTGAAAGATCGTTCAGTAATATGGAAAGGTTGGCCGGCAATCATAGACGTCAAAACGATTGAGGTGTCCGAAGGGGGAACCAAAGAGTCGTAATTCCACCGCAAGTTAGCGTAGAATTGACGTACAGCTTTGGTGCTGTATTTTAGGTTATAAAAACGGGAATCCTCAATACAAAGAGCTTCAAGATGGTGTGTGCGAAAGAGTTGACAAGCTTCGAAAAGGTCGGCATGATAGCTATGGGGCTGATAAAGAGCTCGAAAAGGAAAGGGATAGCGAGGAAGGAGCTCTTTGTAGCGAGCAATAGCAGCATTGTCAACAAAAGAAAGATTATCAAACACCATATACCTAGGTGCAAGAGGCACCGCAGGAGCAGGGGCGGGAACGGCACGTTTCCGGCGTTGGGACCTCATTGGAGAGGAGAACGGAGAGAAAGGAGTCGATCCACGTGGAGAGAGAGAGCAGGCAGCACGCCAAGAGCAGCAAGAACACACGAACAGGTCGATTTGGGAAGAAAATCGGCCGGAGAGAGAGAGAAGCACCAGGGGAAGAAGGGTCGGGCTGGGCGACTAGGGTTCGGTCGACTTTGCTCTAGTTGAGAGGGAGCAAGTCGGCCGATTCCTATATATATATTAAACTAGTCTGCCGCCGATCGGCCGAGTTCCAGGGAGAGGAAACTCGGCCGACAGAACACACAGGTGCCCTGTCCCCGACCGATCGGCCGAGTTTCCAACTCGGCTGACAGAATCCCTGATGTGGGAAGAACCTAGATTCTAGTCCTAGCCTCAAATGACCTAAAGCAATTTTTCTGGTTGGACTAGATTGTATATTAAGCATATTTAGGCACATTCCCATCATCATAGGGTACTATTTGTCGATTAAAACCCGATTTGCGAGAAAAGCCCGAAGAAGAGATAGAAACAAGATAAATTTTATCAAAAATAAGCATTTTGAGCAAACAAAGCATTTATAAGCAAGAGCAACACACATAAGATGTAACCAACTAATTAGAGAGCAATTCAACATCATCAAGAGAGGTTATAAGCAATTTTGATCTAATAAAATTAAATTGTTCTCTAGCAAGCGGTTTAGTGAAAATGTCCGCCAACGGATTTTCCGTATCCACATGTGTGATATAAATATCCTTTTTGACAATGTGATCACGGAGAAAATGATGGCGAACTTCTATGTGTTTAGCTCTACTATGCAATATTGGATTATAAGAAAGATTTATTGCACTAGTATTATCACAGTAAATAGGAGAAGCATCAAAATGAATGTTAAAGTCTTGGAGCATTTGCTTCATCCATAGGACCTGGGCACAGCAACTTCCGGCTGCAATGTATTCAGCTTCGGTAGTTGATAATGCCACTGTGCTCTGTTTCTTGGAGAACCAAGACACCAAGCATGGTCCCAAGAGGAAGCAAGTTCCACTTGTGCACTTTCTATCAATCAAGCAACCTGCGTAGTCAGCATCACTATACGCTACAAGAGTAAAGTCCCTTGACTTAGGGTACCATAGTCCAAAATTTGGAGTTTTGGCTAAGTACCTCAAAATCCTCTTGACAGCAATAAGATGTGATTTCCTAGGGCTTGATTGAAAGCGGGCACACAAGCCAACACTAAACATTATATCAGGTCTAGAGGCAGTTAAGTAAAGTAAACTTCCGATCATACCTCTATAGAGCTTCTCATCTACCTTCTCACCTTCTTCATCCTTGTCAAGTTTTGCAGTGTTTGACATGGGTGTATCCATTGGCTTCATGTTCTCCATCCCAAAGCGTTTAAGAAGTTCAAGTGTGTATTTGCCTTGGTTGATGAAGTTACCCTCCTTGGTTTGTTTGATTTGGAAGCCTAGGAAGAAGGTCAGCTCACCCATCATACTCATCTCGAATTCACTCTGCATAAGAGAACCAAACTCTTTGCAAAGATCAAGGTCAGTTCCGCCAAATATAATATCATCAACATATATTTGAATTATGAGAAAATGGGTAGAAGTGTGCTTTAGAAACAAAGTACAATCAACTTTGCCCATGATATACCCGTTATCTAACAAAAAGTTCTTTAGTTTCTCATACCAAGCTCGAGGTGCTTGTTTGAGTCCGTAGAGAGCTTTTTGCAAGAAGTAGACATGATTGGGTAACTTATCATTTTCAAAGCCTGGAGGTTGAGCAACATATACTTCCTCCTCGATTGTACCATTTAAAAACGCACTTTTAACATCCATTTGATAAAGCAAGAAATTTTTATAACTAGCAAAGGCAAGTAGCATACGAATAGATTCTAATCTAGCAACAGGAGCATAGGTTTCATCAAAATCAATACCTTCTTGTTGATTGTAACCTTGTGCTACTAACCTTGCTTTGTTCCTTACCACTTTTCCTTGCTCATCAAGCTTGTTGCGGTAGACCCATTTGGTACCAATGATCTTTCTATCATTTGGTCTTGGCACTAAGGTCCACACACGGTTCTTCTCGAACTGCTCAAGCTCTTCTTGCATGGCAAGGATCCACTCATCATCGCCAAGGGCCTCTTTGATGTTCTTTGGCTCCAGTTGAGAGATGAAGGCACTGTCTGCTTGTTCTTTGTTGTGTGCAGCTCGTGTCCTCACTCTTTCAAACGGGTTGCCAATGATCAACTCCTTGGGGTGATTCTTTGCAAAGCGGGGAGTGGGATCCTTCCTTTCTTCTTCCTTTTCTTCTTCTTCAACCTGCTTGCCTTTGTCTTTGATGTTGAGCTCTTTTAAGATAGGAATGATTTCATCTGCAACATCATCATCACCCAAATGCCTTTTTGTTGTCCCCAAAGGTTACCGATCCTCCTTTCTTCTTCACAAATTTGTTGAAATGGCTGATTTCTCCAGTCATGTGCTTAGAGCAGCCACTATCAACAATCCATTTCTTTGTGACCTGCAAGAAAAGAGGATGTCGGAACCCAACTCAAACTTTGGGGTCCGGGGTTAGCTTGGGGACCCATTTCATATTTGGGTTGGTCCCCTTAGGCTTGTAAGGACAATAGGTAGAATAATGATCATCACATTTGCAATGCATACATACCATGGGATTTTTAGAGCCGGAAGACTCTCCATTGAAAATTGGAGTTTCCACACTCTTTTTCTTACCCTTTTTCTTCTTCTTACCTTTTGGAGTAGTCGCATTGTATCCTAGACCACTAGTACCAACTTGTTTGGTAGAGTGCTCTAGAACATCATTTAGAGACTTCTTACCCTAAAGAAACCTTTGCAAAGTAGATCTTAATTTAGCATTATCATCACTAAGATTTGTAATGGTAGTAGATAAACTAGCAAGATCTTCTCTAGCATGCAAAAGGTCGGCCTCAAGACAGAGGGCTTTAGTAAGAAGAGAGTCTTTTTCAAGAGTTAAGTTTGCAACTTCATTTCTAGGCAAGATAGGTCTAGAAGATAAATCATTTGTTTGTGCAAGAAGTTTAGCATTTTCAGATTTAAGGACTACAATTTCCCTTTGATAAGCATACACTTCATCTCTCCTAGCATCATCAATAAGCTTAAGTTCAACATTTTTAGTTTTTAGAACATCTAGCTCATCTAGGCAATTTTGGTTCTCTATCTTAAGATTTTCAATAGTTTTAAGATAAGTACCATTCTCAACCTCTACTCCATTATATTGAAGTTCAAGGTCTAAAAATTGCCCTTGTAAAGAATCTATGCTATCAAGATGTAATTTCTCATCTTGATCTAGAATGTCAATCTTGGCATAGAGATCATCAACTATCTTTCCTAATCTTTTTCTTTTAGCTTTACATTTAGCAAAAGATGATTGACAATCATTAAGCATTTCAATGAGGGTTTCCTTAGATAAATCAAGTAAACTTTCGTCACTTACCTTACTTACCTCACTTACCTCAATTACTTCTTCACTAGTAGAAGCCATAAGTGCAAGGTGACATTCACCATCCTCGGAGCTTGAGGAACTTGAAGTAGAGGACTCCTCCCATGCCGCATGAGCTGCATCTTTGGGTCTTCTCTCCTTCTTGTTCTTCTTCTTGTACTTGGCTTCTCTTTTGTATTTGTCATCCTTCTTGTGGCTGCTCTTATGATAGCCCTTCTTGGCTTTTGGGCAGTCATTCTTGTAGTGGCCCTTTTGACCACACTCGTAGCATCTAGGAGTGGAGGATGATGGTTTGCCTTTGAAGTGTCTTCCTTTTGAATAGTTGGCTTCATGATCATTTGCACCTTCATCTTCGCTTGAGGAAGGGCAGGGAGACTTCATGGCAAGTTGTTGTTGCCGCATCATTTCTTCAACTTGAGCTTTGAAGGCTGTGTCCTTCATCTTCTTGGACTCCTTCTCTTCTCTTTTCTCCTCTTCCTCTTGCTTGTCGAGCCTTGGTTCATGTGCTTGGAGATTACCAACTAGCTCCTCGGTTGACAACTCGCTCAGCTTGTAGACTTCTTCAATTGAAGTGACCTTTGGCTCCCATCTCTTTGGAAGAGATCTCAAGATCTTTGCATTGATGGTACCTCTATCCATGACACTTCCAAGGGCTGCAAGACTGTTCAAGATGACATTCAACCTTGTGTACATGTCCGCAACTCTTTCATTCTTCCCCATCTTGAAGTTCTCAAGTAGGCCGCCGAGCATATAGACCTTGGCCTCCTTGACTTGCTCCGTCCCTTCATAGGTGACACACAACTTATGCCAAATCTCATGCGCCGTGTCCCAAGAAGAGATGCGGTTGAACTCCGATGGTGAAAGGGCGGCATAGATGATGCTCACAGCTTTAGCATTGAGTTGAGCACGCTTCATCTCATCTTCCGTCCACGTGGTGATGTTCCCCTTCGGCTCTTCATACTTGAGATGGACTATCTTCCACATCTCGTAGCTCACGCCTTGGATGTATAATTGCATCCTTCTCTTCCAATATAGGAAGTTTGTGCCGTCGAAGACCGGGGGTCTCGTGGAGTAGCTTCCCTCAAGATTGAGTGACCCAAGAGCTGAATCGCCCATCTTCTCCTACTTGTTGAAGTAGCTTGGAGAAGACCTGCTCTGATACCACTTGTTGGATCAAAGGGCTCTAGAAGGGGGGGGTTGAATAGAGCTTCACAAACTTCACAAAAGTGATTAGACCACCAAATTATATTAAGTGCAGAACTTAATTCAAAACAGCAATTTGATGTCCTAAACTAGCATACAAAGCAAGGATAAGAGACAAGGAAAGCATGCACTTGGACAGGTGGTTTAGAGTGGTTCCATGTCCTAAACTTAGGAGCAATGTCAGTCCACTACCTAGAGTTGGTTAGGCTCTAGGATTTGTAACTTGGTTCTCTTATATATATATCACACAATAAGATTACAAGCTACAACAACCAACCATCCAAGGACTTATATATCAAGCCAAGATCTTCTACCTCACCAAGGACTTACCCACCAAGCAAGTAGTCTTCAGCCTTCTTCAAAGGACTTACCTACTCTTGCTCTAGTCTTCGGCCTTGCAGGAATTACCCATCTTGCTTGAGCTTTGCCTTGCACCTCTCCTTCACTTGGAGAGCTTTAGCACCTTCCTCCTTCACTTGGAGGCCTGGAGCAGCTAGCCTTCTTCTCCTTCACTTGGGGAAGAACAACAACCTTCTTCTCTTTCACTCGGAGAAGAAACTTCAATCAATCTTCATAGAGAATGGAGATGGGAGAAGTGGAAAGGAGAGCTTTACAAGATTACAAATGATAGCTCTCATACATGGGATCCTAACTCACTCATACTCACGAATTTGCTTTGAAGGTAGAGAGAGAAAGGGGCTCAAAGGATTAGAAACCACTCAACTAAGGCTAGGACCAAGCATATGTGAATGAGCAACCTTGGAATGAAGTCCAAGAGGTCCTATTTATAGTTGAGGGTGTCCCTTTGAGGTTGGGTGAGTTAAGTGGCACAAACTAGCCGTTTTACAACTTGCAACGGATCTATTTTGAGTCCCACCAACTCCTCCAACGGTTGGAATTGCTTTTTCTGCATTCCAGTACAGTTCGATCGGCCGAGTTTCATTAAAGGCAACTCGGCCGACACACTAGGCGACAAGTCTGAGAGGCAGACTGTCGGCCGAGTTTCCATGGGGAAACTCGACCGATCGGTCGACCTTCAGTCTTGACCAACCAGTGGATCGGCCGAGTTTCCCACCATTGAAACTCGACCGAACAGGGGTCGGCTGAGTTGGAAACTCGGCCGACAGCCCAGAAAATTCCAGAATATATGGATCGGACGAGTTTGTAATTCGACCGACAAAATCCCTGTTAAGGGTATTTTGGAATTTTCATAAACTGTACAAACGATGGATTTTTGAGTCCCAATCATTTTATCCATCTTAGATACAATGCAAAACATGATTATGAGTGATTACATAAAATGTTCTAAGCCTCTAAGGGCTATATTACAAAGCGGTTAAAAGTCACATGTTTTGCATGTGCCGGAAGAGTAGCTTTGGAGATAAAGGAGATTCTTTTCTTGTATCTAATATCTGCAATGATCTCAAATAGATTTGTTAGATACATATGAATGGAATGGTTAAGTCATTATCAAAATATGGGCAATGTGCGACACCTAGGTCAACATTCTCCCCCTTTTTGACAATGACAAACCATTCCTCAACATATTGAAAAGAATGTGAAAATTATACCTTTTCTTTAGGGAATTGCAAGGGGATGCAAATATGATCAATTTGTAGTGCTCCCCCTCAATTCATGCTTACTCTTTCCTGCATAGTTAGTTAACACACAAGCAGACATAGCATATATAGATACTATATGATTCTAAACAAGTCTAGATGCATTTCAATTTATAGACAAGAAAAGAACCATACAAGCAATAAAAACAATATGATTGAGAGCTTTCTCCCCCTTTGTCATCTCAAAAAGGCAGGGGGGGTAGAAGAGCATAAAAGCAAGGTCTTCTCTAAACACTCAATCAACCAAAACACAGAGAAACAGATAAAATATCAAGATAAAGCACTAAAGCAAAAACCTGTCATTCATCAAAATATGGAACACACTATAAGATAAGCCATACCAAGTGTTTCCAAAACCAAACATAAGACAAAAACTACACGGACAAACGGAGTAGCAATAGTACAACTCAGATGATGTGCCTAATGTAAATAATACAATCATAGTCCAAAAAATATATCATGGTCATCCGAGACTAAACTAGACACATCAACTCTAAGCTACACTAATCGATGTCAACATCATCAACGGCAGCCTCCATGTCCTCGTCGGGCTGGTAGTCCTCATCTCCATCATCTGAAGGAGGAGCAGCAGCTGGTGTAGCCTCGTCTTCAGCATCGGCATAGTCATCGTCGTCTTCGGCATCCGTCGCAGTAGCCTCATCAGCGTCAGTCTCAGCATCGTCCTGGTCAGCCATATCCTCGTCTGGAGGACCAAAAGCACGCCCGGGCCACCTCGCACTCTGCTCGGCCCAAGACATGCCTAGAGCAAGTAACTCATAGGCAACCTCAATAGGGGGAGCAGAAGAAGTGTACTGGGCCAGAAGCTCAGACATACGGCCACCTGGGAGTGCCAGAACCGGAGAAGAGTGAGTGTACCCACCTGCAGAGTGATCAGCGGAAGCAGAGGGTGGTGTAGGTGGGTAGAACTGACTATACGCATAAGAAGCGTAGTCGCCACCGGGGTAGGGCTCGTAGGTGGGGTAGGGCTGCGGGCAAGATAAAGACATGGATGACATGATGTGGCACAGATCCTGATGGTGATGTTGCTGGACCTGCATGTTGTAGGCTTGCTGATGCATGAGGTACCCCATGAGGGCCTCATTGGAGACATGGAAGTCAGCAAAAGCCGGCTGCGGAGGAGGTCGGAAAGATGGCTCAGGAGGTGGTGCAGCTGTGGAGGGTGGAGGAGGTGGTGCAGCAGATGATGATGGAGGTGGAGGTGGAGCAGAAGAAGATGATGCACCAGAGGTAGGGACACTCTTCTGAAGAGTGGTCTCACTGATATAAACCCCTTTACGATCGGGGCGGTAGAGAAAATCGGAAAAGAGAGATTTTCCAGTGGCATGCTGGAAAAGTCCACAAATTAGGGCAGGATATGGAAGATGCGTGCCCTTGGTGTTCTTTCCCGAGTCAAAACAAGTCATATGGTGAAGGATGTAACGAGCCCATTTGACTCCTTGGTTGTTCAAAAGCAGATACATCATCATAGCTGTGTTCTCAGCGATGTCCGTTTGGTTTTTCTTTGGATGGACATTGCAACTGAGAACGAACGCCAAAACACGGCGAGGAGAGGACAGGGCAGAAGATGGCAGAGTGCCCTTCTTTCTATAAGGAAAATCGGGTTGCTTGAGAAACTTATGAATATCGGTCAAGTCAACCTCGATGGTCTTATAGACGTCCTCGGGATACAAGAGATCAAGATAAGCAGGGTAATCGGTAATCCACGACGCCGTGCCAACATTGCCATTGAGATAGAGATTGAAAGATCGTTCAGTAATATGGAAAGGTTGGCCAGCAATCATAGACGTCAAAACGATTGAGGTGTCCGAAGGGGGAACCAAAGAGTCGTAATTCCACTGCAAGTTAGCGTAGAATTGACGTACAGCTTTGGTGCTGTATTTTAGGTTATAAAAACGGGCATCCTCAATACAAAGAGCTTCAAGATGGTGTGTGCGAAAGAGTTGACAAGCTTCGAAAAGGTCGGCATGATAGCTATGGGGCTGACAAAGAGCTCGAAAAGGAAAGGGATAGCGAGGAACGAGCTCTTTGTAGCGAGCAATAGCAGCATTGTCAACAAAAGAAAGATTATCAAACACCATATACCTAGGTGCAAGAGGCACCGCAGGAGCAGGGGCGGGAACGGCACGTTTCCGGCGTTGGGACCTCATTGGAGAGGAGAACGGAGAGAAAGGAGTCGATCCACGCGGAGAGAGAGAGCAGGCAGCACGCCAAGAGCAGCAAGAACACACGAACAGGTCGATTTGGGAAGAAAATCGGCCGGAGAGAGAGAGAGAAGCACCAGGGGAAGAAGGGTCGGGCTGGGCGACTAGGGTTCGGTCGACTTTGCTCTAGTTGAGAGGGAGCAAGTCGGCCGATTCCTATATATATATTAAACCAGTCTGCCGCCGATCGGCCGAGTTCCAGGGAGAGGAAACTCGGCCGACAGAACACACAGGTGCCCTGTCCCCGACCGATCGGCCGAGTTTCCAACTCGGCCGACAGAATCCCTGATGTGGGAAGAACCTAGATTCTAGTCCTAGCCTCAAATGACCTAAAGCAATTTTTCTGGTTGGACTAGATTGTATATTAAGCATATTTAGGCACATTCCCATCATCATAGGGTACTATTTGTCGATTAAAACCCGATTTGCGAGAAAAGCCCGAAGAAGAGATAGAAACAAGATAAATTTTATCAAAAACAAGCATTTTGAGCAAACAAAGCATTTATAAGCAAGAGCAACACACATAAGATGTAACCAACTAATTAGAGAGCAATTCAACATCATCAAGAGAGGTTATAAGCAATTTTGATCTAATAAAATTAAATTGTTCTCTAGCAAGCGGTTTAGTGAAAATGTCCGCCAACGGATTTTCCATATCCACATGTGTGATATAAATATCCTTTTTGACAATGTGATCACGGAGAAAATGATGGCGAACTTCTATGTGTTTAGCTCTACTATGCAATATTGGATTATAAGAAAGATTTATTGCACTAGTATTATCACAGTAAATAGGAGAAGCATCAAAATGAATGTTAAAGTCTTGGAGCATTTGCTTCATCCATAGGGCCTGGGCACAACAACTTCCGGCTGCAATGTATTCAGCTTCGGTAGTTGATAATGCCACTGTGCTCTGTTTCTTGGAGAACCAAGACACCAAGCATGGTCCCAAGAGGAAGCAAGTGCCACTTGTGCACTTTCTATCAATCAAGCAACCTGCGTAGTCAGCATCACTATACGCTACAAGAGTAAAGTCCCTTGACTTAGGGTACCATAGTCCAAAATTTGGAGTTTTGGCTAAGTACCTCAAAATCCTCTTGACAGCAATAAGATGTGATTTCCTAGGGCTTGATTGAAAGCGGGCACACAAGCCAACACTAAACATTATATCAGGTCTAGAGGCAGTTAAGTAAAGTAAACTTCCGATCATACCTCTATAGAGCTTCTCATCTACCTTCTCACCTTCTTCATCCTTGTCAAGTTTTGCAGTGTTTGACATGGGTGTATCCATTGGCTTCATGTTCTCCATCCCAAAGCGTTTAAGAAGTTCAAGTGTGTATTTGCCTTGGTTGATGAAGTTACCCTCCTTGGTTTGTTTGATTTGGAAGCCTAGGAAGAAGGTCAGCTCACCCATCATACTCATCTCGAATTCACTCTGCATAAGAGAACCAAACTCTTTGCAAAGATCAAGGTCAGTTCCGCCAAATATAATATCATCAACATATATTTGAATTATGAGAAAATGGGTAGAAGTGTGCTTTAGAAACAAAGTACAATCAACTTTGCCCATGATATACCCGTTATCTAACAAAAAGTTCTTTAGTTTCTCATACCAAGCTCGAGGTGCTTGTTTGAGTCCGTAGAGAGCTTTTTGCAAGAAGTAGACATGATTGGGTAACTTATCATTTTCAAAGCCTGGAGGTTGAGCAACATATACTTCCTCCTCGATTGTACCATTTAAAAACGCACTTTTAACATCCATTTGATAAAGCAAGAAATTTTTATAACTAGCAAAGGCAAGTAGCATACGAATAGATTCTAATCTAGCAACAGGAGCATAGGTTTCATCAAAATCAATACCTTCTTGTTGATTGTAACCTTGTGCTACTAACCTTGCTTTGTTCCTTACCACTTTTCCTTGCTCATCAAGCTTGTTGCGGTAGACCCATTTGGTACCAATGATCTTTCTATCATTTGGTCTTGGCACTAAGGTCCACACACGGTTCTTCTCGAACTGCTCAAGCTCTTCTTGCATGGCAAGGATCCACTCATCATCGCCAAGGGCCTCTTTGATGTTCTTTGGCTCCAGTTGAGAGATGAAGGCACTGTCTGCTTGTTCTTTGTTGTGTGCAGCTCGTGTCCTCACTCTTTCAAACGGGTTGCCAATGATCAACTCCTTGGGGTGATTCTTTGCAAAGCGGGGAGTGGGATCCTTCCTTTCTTCTTCCTTTTCTTCTTCTTCAACCTGCTTGCCTTTGTCTTTGATGTTGAGCTCTTTTAAGATAGGAATGATTTCATCTGCAACATCATCATCACCCAAATGCCTTTTTGTTGTCCCCAAAGGTTACCGATCCTCCTTTCTTCTTCACAAATTTGTTGAAATGGCTGATTTCTCCAGTCATGTGCTTAGAGCAGCCACTATCAACAATCCATTTCTTTGTGACCTGCAAGAAAAGAGGATGTCGGAACCCAACTCAAACTTTGGGGTCCGGGGTTAGCTTGGGGACCCATTTCATATTTGGGTTGGTCCCCTTAGGCTTGTAAGGACAATAGGTAGAATAATGATCATCACATTTGCAATGCATACATACCATGGGATTTTTAGAGCCGGAAGACTCTCCATTGAAAATTGGAGTTTCCACACTCTTTTTCTTACCCTTTTTCTTCTTCTTACCTTTTGGAGTAGTCGCATTGTATCCTAGACCACTAGTACCAACTTGTTTGGTAGAGTGCTCTAGAACATCATTTAGAGACTTCTTACCCGAAAGAAACCTTTGCAAAGTAGATCTTAATTTAGCATTATCATCACTAAGATTTGTAATGGTAGTAGATAAACTAGCAAGATCTTCTCTAGCATGCAAAAGGTCGGCCTCAAGACAGAGGGCTTTAGTAAGAAGAGAGTCTTTTTCAAGAGTTAAGTTTGCAACTTCATTTCTAGGCAAGATAGGTCTAGAAGATAAATCATTTGTTTGTGCAAGAAGTTTAGCATTTTCAGATTTAAGGACTACAATTTCCCTTTGATAAGCATACACTTCATCTCTCCTAGCATCATCAATAAGCTTAAGTTCAACATTTTCAGTTTTTAGAACATCTAGCTCATCTAGGCAATTTTGGTTCTCTATCTTAAGATTTTCAATAGTTTTAAGATAAGTACCATTCTCAACCTCTACTCCATTATATTGAAGTTCAAGGTCTAAAAATTGCCCTTGTAAAGAATCTATGCTATCAAGATGTAATTTCTCATTTTGATCTAGAATGTCAATCTTGGCATAGAGATCATCAACTATCTTTCCTAATCTTTTTCTTTTAGCTTTACATTTAGCAAAAGATGATTGACAATCATTAAGCATTTCAATGAGGGTTTCCTTAGATAAATCAAGTAAACTTTCGTCACTTACCTTACTTACCTCACTTACCTCAATTACTTCTTCACTAGTAGAAGCCATAAGTGCAAGGTGACATTCACCATCCTCGGAGCTTGAGGAACTTGAAGTAGAGGACTCCTCCCATGCCGCATGAGCTGCATCTTTGGGTCTTCTCTCCTTCTTGTTCTTCTTCTTGTACTTGGCTTCTCTTTTGTATTTGTCATCCTTCTTGTGGCTGCTCTTATGATAGCCCTTCTTGGCTTTTGGGCAGTCATTCTTGTAGTGGCCCTTTTGACCACACTCGTAGCATCTAGGAGTGGAGGATGATGGTTTGCCTTTGAA
Source organism: Alisma plantago-aquatica (assembly GCA_963693085.1). NCBI lineage: Eukaryota > Viridiplantae > Streptophyta > Magnoliopsida > Alismatales > Alismataceae > Alisma > Alisma plantago-aquatica. The sequence goes on along the minus strand of OY856415.1, from coordinate 316,015,691 downwards.
GTGTCTTCCTTTTGAATAGTTGGCTTCATGATCATTTGCACCTTCATCTTCGCTTGAGGAAGGGCAGGGAGACTTCATGGCAAGTTGTTGTTGCCGCATCATTTCTTCAACTTGAGCTTTGAAGGCTGTGTCCTTCATCTTCTTGGACTCCTTCTCTTCTCTTTTCTCCTCTTCCTCTTGCTTGTCGAGCCTTGGTTCATGTGCTTGGAGATTACCAACCAGCTCCTCGGTTGACAACTCGCTCAGCTTGTAGACTTCTTCAATTGAAGTGACCTTTGGCTCCCATCTCTTTGGAAGAGATCTCAAGATCTTTGCATTGATGGTACCTCTATCCATGACACTTCCAAGGGCTGCAAGACTGTTCAAGATGACATTCAACCTTGTGTACATGTCCGCAACTCTTTCATTCTTCCCCATCTTGAAGTTCTCAAGTAGGCCGCCGAGCATATAGACCTTGGCCTCCTTGACTTGCTCCGTCCCTTCATAGGTGACACACAACTTATGCCAAATCTCATGCGCCGTGTCCCAAGAAGAGATGCGGTTGAACTCCGATGGTGAAAGGGCGGCATAGATGATGCTCACAGCTTTAGCATTGAGTTGAGCACGCTTCATCTCATCTTCCGTCCACGTGGTGATGTTCCCCTTCGGCTCTTCATACTTGAGATGGACTATCTTCCACATCTCGTAGCTCACGCCTTGGATGTAGAATTGCATCCTTCTCTTCCAATATAGGAAGTTTGTGCCGTCGAAGACCGGGGGTCTCGTGGAGTAGCTTCCCTCAAGATTGAGTGACCCAAGAGCTGAATCGCCCATCTTCTCCTACTTGTTGAAGTAGCTTGGAGAAGACCTGCTCTGATACCACTTGTTGGATCAAAGGGCTCTAGAAGGGGGGGGGGTTGAATAGAGCTTCACAAACTTCACAAAAGTGATTAGACCACCAAATTATATTAAGTGCAGAACTTAATTCAAAACAGCAATTTGATGTCCTAAACTAGCATACAAAGCAAGGATAAGAGACAAGGAAAGCATGCACTTGGACATGTGGTTTAGAGTGGTTCCATGTCCTAAACTTAGGAGCAATGTCAGTCCACTACCTAGAGTTGGTTAGGCTCTAGGATTTGTAACTTGGTTCTCTTATATATATATCACACAATAAGATTACAAGCTACAACAACCAACCATCCAAGGACTTATATATCAAGCCAAGATCTTCTACCTCACCAAGGACTTACCCACCAAGCAAGTAGTCTTCAGCCTTCTTCAAAGGACTTACCTACTCTTGCTCTAGTCTTCGGCCTTGCAGGAATTACCCATCTTGCTTGAGCTTTGCCTTGCACCTCTCCTTCACTTGGAGAGTTTTAGCACCTTCCTCCTTCACTTGGAGGCCTGGAGCAGCTAGCCTTCTTCTCCTTCACTTGGGGAAGAACAGCAACCTTCTTCTCTTTCACTCGGAGAAGAAACTTCAATCAATCTTCATAGAGAATGGAGATGGGAGAAGTGGAAAGGAGAGCTTTACAAGATTACAAATGATAGCTCTCATACATGGGATCCTAACTCACTCATACTCACGAATTTGCTTTGAAGGTAGAGAGAGAAAGGGGCTCAAAGGATTAGAAACCACTCAACTAAGGCTAGGACCAAGCATATGTGAATGAGCAACCTTGGAATGAAGTCCAAGAGGTCCTGTTTATAGTTGAGGGTGTCCCTTTGAGGTTGGGTGAGTTAAGTGGCACAAACTAGCCGTTTTACAACTTGCAACGGATCTATTTTGAGTCCCACCAACTCCTCCAACGGTTGGAATTGCTTTTTCTGCATTCCAGTACAGTTCGATCGGCCGAGTTTCATTAAAGGCAACTCGGCCGACACACTAGGCGACAAGTCTGAGAGGCAGACTGTCGGCCGAGTTTCCATGGGGAAACTCGAACGATCGGTCGACCTTCAGTCTTGACCAACCAGTGGATCCGCCGAGTTTCCCACCATTGAAACTCGACCGAACAGGGGTCGGCTGAGTTGGAAACTCGGCCGACAGCCCAGAAAATTCCAGAATATATGGATCGGCCGAGTTTGTAATTCGGCCGACAAAATCCCTGTTAAGGGTATTTTGGAATTTTCATAAACTGTACAAACGATGGATTTTTGAGTCCCAATCATTTTATCCATCTTAGATACAATGCAAAACATGATTATGAGTGATTACATAAAATGTTCTAAGCCTCTAAGGGCTATATTACAAAGCAGTTAAAAGTCACATGTTTTGCATGTGCTGGAAGAGTAGCTTTGGAGATAAAGGAGATTCTTTTCTTGTATCTAATATCTGCAATGATCTCAAATAGATTTGTTAGATACATATGAATGGAATGGTTAAGTCATTATCAAAATATGGGCAATGTGCGACACCTAGGTCAACATTCTCCCCCTTTTTGACAATGACAAACCATTCCTCAACATATTGAAAAGAATGTGAAAATTATACCTTTTCTTTAGGGAATTGCAAGGGGATGCAAATATGATCAATTTGTAGTGCTCCCCCTCAATTCATGCTTACTCTTTCCTGCATAGTTAGTTAACACACAAGCAGACATAGCATATATAGATACTATATGATTCTAAACAAGTCTAGATGCATTTCAGTTTATAGACAAGAAAAGAACCATACAAGCAATAAAAACAATATGATTGAGAGCTTTCTCCCCCTTTGTCATCTCAAAAAGGCAGGGGGGGTAGAAGAGCATAAAAGCAAGGTCTTCTCCAAACACTCAATCAACCAAAACACAGAGAAACAGATAAAATATCAAGATAAAGCACTAAAGCAAAAACCTGTCATTCATCAAAATATGGAACACACTATAAGATAAGCCATACCAAGTGTTTCCAAAACCAAACATAAGACAAAAACTACACGGACAAACGGAGTAGCAATAGTACAACTCAGATGATGTGCCTAATGTAAATAATACAATCATAGTCCAAAAAATATATCATGGTCATCTGAGACTAAACTAGACACATCAACTCTAAGCTACACTAATCGATGTCAACATCATCAACGGCAGCCTCCATGTCCTCGTCGGGCTGGTAGTCCTCATCTCCATCATCTGAAGGAGGAGCAGCAGCTGGTGTAGCCTCGTCTTCAGCATCGGCATAGTCATCGTCGTCTTCGGCATCCGTCGCAGTAGCCTCATCAGCGTCAGTCTCAGCATCGTCCTGGTCAGCCATATCCTCGTCTGGAGGACCAAAAGCACGCCCGGGCCACCTCGCACTCTGCTCGGCCCAAGACATGCCTAGAGCAAGTAACTCATAGGCAACCTCAATAGGGGGAGCAGAAGAAGTGTACTGGGCCAGAAGCTCAGACATACGGCCACCTGGGAGCGCCAGAACCGGAGAAGAGTGAGTGTACCCACCTGCAGAGTGATCAGCGGAAGCAGAGGGTGGTGTAGGTGGGTAGAACTGACTATACGCATAAGAAGCGTAGTCGCCACCGGGGTAGGGCTCGTAGGTGGGGTAGGGCTGCGGGCAAGATAAAGACATGGATGACATGATGTGGCACAGATCCTGATGGTGATGTTGCTGGACCTGCATGTTGTAGGCTTGCTGATGCATGAGGTACCCCATGAGGGCCTCATTGGAGACATGGAAGTCAGCAAAAGCCGGCTGCGGAGGAGGTCGGAAAGATGGCTCAGGAGTTTGTAAAATTTAATAATTATTAAGGATTAAATGAGGAACCTATGCTCTGATACCAAACGTAACGTTCCCACCTCCCAGTAACCCCCAATTAAGGGAGACCAAGAGGTCAGAGACGTTATCCCAATTTCTAGATCAAAGGTTCAAAAAATAATCAATAATAATTATCAAATTCTACTAAACTAAACTGAGAGGTTGTAATAAAAATTAACTTTGCATACCTTTTCAAAAACTTGGATATCTAACTTTATACACATCTGGAGTCTATTATAACTAATCCTCCTTTGTACTTTAATTCTCATTTAATTCCAAATATGCCACTTTACTATTTGTTCTTTTCACTTGAACCTAAAATGCCAACAAACAAAATGTCGGTCAGCATAAATGAATTATGCTGGTATGTGGGGGAAACAATAATCGTGCAATTAACTGTAACAACATATTGCAATCAACTATGATTTAACAAACAACTTTACGTTTTAAATATAACTATGCGATCCATACATATCCTATCCTCTGCATTGTCCCTGCAGTGGACTTGGATGCTACTTTCCTTATAGTAGATCCCCATTAAATCCCTCATGATCCTACCTAACAGGTGAATCAATTTCTAGGGTTGAGTCACATGGCACTACCCGTAGGTAGCCCACTCCTTAACTCATGGTGTGCTAGAGAGCCTCATGGAACTACCCGTGGGTAGCCCAATTTCTAACTCAAGATAGCCTAGACCTTGCTCTAGGTTACCCTTTTTAGCATTTGCAAAGCCACAGAGGAGGACCCATATCTAAGCCAGTTATATATACGTTTTTATAGTGATAATAATAGTCACTTTATAGTTGCATGTAATAAAAGTCATCCAAGAAGTTATTTTCAGGCAACCAATAAACTTTCAGGAATTTCCGTGAAACTAAAGTGATTATCCATAAGCGTAATCACATACTGTCAGGCTGATTTGACACAGAATAATCCAATCAATCAAGAATTCCAAATAGGAAAGCAAGCATGCAATGAGATCCTCAAATATGCATACAATTTCCTATTATTGATCATGCCATCAAGATCTATTAAACCTAGCTCGCTTCCTAGGGTTTCTAGTCCACTTTTAGGGTTTCCGTTGCAATTAGGGTTTCACTTCATTTTTACTATTTTAAACCCAAATTTTCCCTAATTATCTCATCGATTCTTCACGAAAGACATTAAGGTTACCTTTTAACAACATATAACCTTATTTTCATATTAAGGGAATCATTAACCATCAATTAAGTCCATTAAGCCTCTTTTACATTAAAACTACCACTTTTATCCTTTTAATTCATGACAAGATCATTAGGCCTAATTATCATATTTGGTTCCTTCCGGATTAACAACGCATAGTTCATTATGATCTAATTCACCTATGAACTCCATTTATTACTAATTCCACATTTTATCCATTAGAAAACCCTAATTATCATATTAAGGGTATTTATTCACAATTGGGAACCTTTATACTCAAAATAGCTTAGAATCATCATATCTTAGCTTTATTCACGATTTTGAATAATTAAAACCATTAAGAGTCACATTTACTAATATTAGGGTTTCAAGGCCCATTAAAGCATATGTATACACATGAAACTCTAAATTAAACTAATTACGTGCAAATTTCATCCTTTTTGTTCTTAATATATCTTTTTATAATTAACAGGTTAATACCAACTTTAATCATCCATTAAACCCTACTAAATACATTAATCATCTCAAAATAGGGTTTCTTAATGATTAAAGCATTAAAGTTGATAACTTCCATTACTTTTCGAATTTTAGAGGAACTGGCCTCTAACACCATTTTTAATGAATTCCTCTCATTTTTCTGAGCGAAATACATATATTATATGTACCAATTCGAGCTACCATTATTTAGTTATGAATTTTGCAAGGATTACCTTTTTGGACAAATCAGAGGATGCCACGTCACCTCTATTAACGCAATGTTGCTCTCCGCTTTGAAAACATAACAAAATGACAAAAAAGCCCTCGATAAATCAAGTGTTTCTTCAGCCCGCGGAGGGCCAATTTCATCCAACGGCCCCATGGTCATCTTCCTCCTCGCGCAACCCTAGCTGCATTGATCGCAACTGTTCGGGGAAGCTTCCTCCACCGCCTCCTTGGTCCCTAGGGCACCGGTGACCACCCCATCACCTCTGCCGCCCTCCACTGCACCTATAGAGGGCTCAATCCACGGTCAAGGTGGTGTGGACTGGGTGTGACGGTCTACTACTTGCGGTGGTCGTATGCAGCCGAGTTGTGGTTGCAGCGTTCGTCTAGGACAGGAAACGGTCACCTGAACCACCCATGATGTTGCGGGGGTGCCAAACCTCCAACACAACTCCTCCACAGCCTAACGCGGCTCTAAGAAAGCTTTACTCTTCACAAATAGGGTTTGTATGCAAAGAACAAGAAGAATAAGAGAGATGCGTGGAACTTTCCTTGGGCTTAGCCATGGGATTATCCTTTTATAGAGGAGAGTAACGAAGCCCTAGGATGGCTATCCACGAGTTACCAAGTTCTTTTCCCAATAGGAACCCTTTTCCTTCAATGAGAAGTAATCTTCTCTCTCCTGTTTATCTCCTTGATATTCTTTATTCTGTAGATATTTAGGAATTCCAAAATCCTCTCTCTTATTCTCTTTATGTTTGCTTTTTAATCCATTGGCACAAAATTATGTTTTCTTTTAGTAGAAAATACCACCTTTTTCACAATACAACAAAATTCATTAATAATGTATCATATTATCCTCTTATTTTGCATTATTGGTATTTTCTCTTTCTTTCTTCTCCATTGGGGCTCCTTGGACCCCAAGAAACTCTAAGATTTCGAAATTCCTTTTTAAGGATACTTATTATCCTTCTAGATGCATCTATATTCATTATTTCTCATTGTCTTGTTTATTTCTTATGAAAATATATCTTTTTGAGGATTTCTCTTTATCTTTGTTTTTATTTTCTTCATTGGCATTCCTTTTAACATAGGAATCCTTTGGATACGAAAATACACCAAGGATAACTCAATTATACCTCTTTCCACTTATTTTTTACACTTTATCATTGTTTTCAATTTCTTTCTTAATAAAAAATACTTAATTGATCTTTTCTTTTCTTGTTGCATTATCTTTGCAACCTTGGACTCCTTGGAACCCAAGGAACCCAAGAGGCACGAAATCCAACTTTGGATAACATTCCTTTGCCTTCTAGAGGTTTCTACATCTTTCCTTTCTCCATTTCCTTATTTGCTCATTTAATAATGGAGTTTCTTTTGTCTTTTCCTTGTTATTGGACCCAATAGCCAATAAAGCCCATAAAACAACCAACAAGGCTATTGTAAGTGAAATCCTTTTATTCAAAACAAATTATATCATTATCTGTTCAAATATCTTTAATAGGAGAAATTACATTTCTGACCAAAAGAACCCAAAAATTGGGGTTATGATTGCAGGGACCTATAGAGGACAACTTGATCTTCCCACCTAGCTTCCATGAAGTTTCTATAGCCTTTGATTTCTCCCTTCCTTAAAAGTATTTTGTTTTTGGGTTTTCTCCCTTTTCACATGTATCTTTATCTCGGTACCCAATATTTATTTATGGTTTACTTAGTCCTCATTTTTCTAATGACTAGCTTTAGTTTTCATTTGTGAATTCATCTACAATTCTTGTTGTTCATAGTGATTCATCCTTGAGGGGTTTCCACCCTTCTCCCACTCCCTGTCATTGAAGGAGCATGTCTTGTCCCTTTGATCGCAAACATTTGGGGTAAGGGCTTCTTTTCTTTGAAATGGTATGGGGAAGTAACTAAGCAAGTTATTCTTGTGACATATCACCTTTTTTAGGATCTTTGACCGGAGAGTTTCATCTTCAGTTGTTCACCTTGTACCATGGTCTGAAGGGGAAGAGACCAGGACATGAAAAGTCCATGGTACCCCCAATGTTTTAATCAAATGATTTATTTGCTAAGGGAATTTATGGGTTTCCCAGCACTAGTATCTCACTGTGACTCTATTTTTCAGTTGAGAGGGGGCCCAGGCCTCATGGCGATGTCTACAGGGACACCTCAGCATGAACCATGTGGATACTTGTGGATAATGATGCACATGTGGTGTTTTCTGACATTTTAATTCGTCAAACTACAATAATTTACCATTAGTTCATACAATGTCATCAAAAGTTTGCATAAATACTCTTTATAAATATTTTTCTATAAGGAATTCGATTTTTAGGTTTCAAACCTAATTTCATAATGTAATACCATGTTTTACTAATAAAATTAATATTATTTTTAGGATGTTAAGTTAAGATGAAAATCAATATAAACAAGACGACCCAAAAAATGTAAACCATGTTAATTTCAAGAACTTAGGATTGATGAACATTAGAGAAATTAAGTTAGGATATTCTTTGCTCCTGGAAAATGGGCCACATTGTTGCGCACAATTATACATGATTGGTTTGAATGTTATGTAAAAAGTAGAAATTATGATAATAAGTTCAATGTTCTAAATCATGTTCATTATATCAATTTGTTGGTGATTATTATATCTTATCTTATTGTTACCATGATCACTAAGATTTTTGATTATTATTCATGATTAATGAACATTAAGTCCAAGTTTTTAAGAGGGAGAACTCCCATCATGTTAAATATTTGATGTTGAATATTATGCTAATGTTCATACTAAGAATCATGTTACAAGAATTTGATTTAAGTTTTATAAGCTCTCACAATCATGGACCCCAAGGGGTCGTTATGGGCTTTCATGCAAATTATGGGCTTTAATAGGTAATCATGGACCTCAAGGGTTTGTTATGGGATTTCATGCCAAGTATGGGCTCTTAGGTGGGAAAATCATAGATATATACATATTTACTTATTGAACTCTTATTCATATAAAGAATTTATTTCAACAATGCTTAGGTTAATGTTCAAGCCAATTTTGAGTCATGTTAAGAATTATTTTTTTTAATTTATGCTATACAGTCTCAGTATTGTTTATTGATGTGTTGTTTTACCCTTGCATGTTGGGGTTGCAATCTCCCTAGAATTTGGAGCAAATAAGGAATAAGAAATAACAAGCTATGGAGTACAATACTTTCAAGTGAAACCTGATGGGGTGCCATCTACCTTAGACAATCCTAATATAAAGAATTTTCCTATTATATTTTAGTTTCCCCATGATTATATGGTTAGATATTAGACTTTGTAAAGAAGTTAGTTGTAGCTTCCATATTTTATGAATAATGTATAAATCATTTTAAGATAATGAATGGTGATTTATTTATATATTTGTGATTATCATCATAAATGTGACACCCTCTTCAAAATTGAGCACTTCTTCTCAGGTATTTTACATATTTAAAAGTGGGGTGTTTCATTAATTGGTATCATATCATATTAGTAGATGGCCACAAGGAAAAAATTTGATTCATATGTTCTAAGCCCTAGGAATAGAATAATTAAGTGAAATATATTAGAAATTAAAGTAGAGATCTGGTAAGAAGTTTAGACAAGGATTAAGGTTGTGTGTTTATATGGCTTAGAATTTTACATTAACTGTAGTACTATATATATTATGCTCACTCTTTTTCCCACACGTTTGTGGTACGTGACATAAACAAATGGGGTTTTTTAGAGTGAATTTGATGTGTATATAACTATATTATCATGACTGGCTTACCCTTTTGAATGCATGTGGTAGGGACATGTGCACAAAGTAGGTGCTAACATAAGTTTGATAAGACATGTCATGTCTAGATATATGACCGCACAGCATGTATCCAAAGGAGACAAAGAAATTAAGAGTTGGCATTAAAAGTTTGAGGCATATAGTCACGTAAACCTAATTAGACAAATAATGCATGCATGGGTGGATAATTTGACATAGATAGATAAGTAAGATCCATGGTAGAACCATGACTCCTAATCCACTACCCTAGAGAAGAGGTATGAGAGGTCCTTTTTCATATCAATGATGATGTGAGGAAGATTCTAAGATTTATTATTAGTATACATGTTGGTTTTAATAATGAGATTAAAGATAAATATTTTTCCATATGAAGTCCATGCCTTGAGTGTGCTTATGAGTCTTTAAGGTAATGTTAGAGAGTTAGCAAATATGAAATATGTAAATCCTAAGGTGGGTAGTAAACTATAAGAAAATTTTTGAGGATGAAAATTATTTAAGGTGGGTAGAATTGTGACATACTAATTTTGTGTTTAAATAAGTTTAAGGTTTTGAGAGAAATTTCTCACTAAATAAATCCAAATTTTGGATCACAATGCAAATAACCCAAGTAAATAAAAAAAATTCCCTAGAATACTATAAATGATGAATGACACGACTTCCTTTTAATGATGATATTTAATTCAATGATAATGTAATATATAATTAAATTTCTCTCTCCTTGATACGGTCTCATAATCACCAACAAGTATATGGAACCTAATTGAACCAATTTTGTCCAATGGGATCAATACAACTAAAATAATCCCTAACTGACCATAAAATAAAAGTTGCATCAATTGGGAGTTAACTATATAACAATACTTTAATCCCTAAAATTAACCTATAATCCAAACTTGAGGCCAATACATTTTTTTTTACCCCTCAAAATCAATTAGGAAACAATATATATAGTTTGAAACCTTAATTAATTGATGATTCGATTAACACAAAGAGATTTTCTATAGTCCTATGATTTTTTGTGACACACATACCCCTATCTATATTTCAAGTCAAAATCTTATACACGAGAATGACTGTCACTTATTGGTCGCCTCCCTTATCCAACATTCCTATCTTCCCTAGACTTCAACAATTAGTGACTCCCCTCCCTCTACTGATCTGCCTTGCCTATCCTAATTGTGTTAGATCTTGCACTAACCATCCCCACATCCTACATATCGAACTCATTGGTAGATAAGGAGAAAACGTTCCTAGGGGCCAATCGCACATGTGATCCTCAGTGTTGTTTCCTCCACGGAGAACTCCTTGAGGGCACCGAATAGTCCATCACCATGGCGACAATGATTTTTGTGACCTACATAGGACAATCCTATCTTATCACCTAGCTTCCATGAAGCTTCTGTGGTCTTTGATTACTCCCTTTCTTGAAGGTATCTCATTCTCTTGTTTTCCCCCTTTTCCACCTATCACTGGATCTAGGTAGACAATATATATTTATGGTTTCCTTCATCCTCTTTTCGGCCATGACTAGCTTTAGTTTGCATTCACAAATTTATCCACACTTTTTGTTGTTCATCGCATTTAGCCTTGAGGGTTTTCCACCCTTTGCCCATCCCTACCATTACCGTGGCAGGACCAGGTGTTGTGCCTCTGATTGCCAAACACCCTGAGTAAGGGCTTATTTTCTTTGAAATGAGGAAGTTAGTGAGAAAGTTATCCCATTCAGATATCACCATTTCCATGAGATTTTATCAGAGAATTTCATCTCCTGTTTCACACCTTGCAACATGGTTGGAAGGGGAAGAAACTAGGACATGATAAGTCCCTTATATCCTTGATGTTTTGATCAATGATTTATTTCGTAAGGAAATTTATGGGTTTTGAGTACCAATATCTCAATGTGACCATGTGTTTTGGTCGAGAGGTACGAGACACATGAGTAATGTCTACTAGGCTGCCTTAGAATGAACCAGGTGGCTTCTAGCAAATACTTATGCACACGTGGCGTTTTCTTAAATTTTTATTAGTCAAAACTACAATAGTTTACCATTAATTCATGTAATGTCCTAAAATTTTGCATAAATACTCGTTGGAAAGATTTTCTATAAGATAGTCAATTTTTAGGTTTTTGAACCCTAATTCCGTATTGTAATACCATGTTTTTCTAATAAACTATGATTAGAGTTTAGGATATTAATTAAGATGAAAATTAATGTAAACCATATTAATTTTATGAACTTAGGATTGATAAAAGATCATAAAAATTAAGTTGGGATCCTTGTTTTCCTAGGTGAATGGGTCATGTTGTCATGCATAGTTATTCATGGTTGATTTTAATGTTATGTATAAATTAGAACTTATGATTTTAAGTTTAATGTTCTAAATCATGTTCATTTAATTAATTGCTTGGTGATTTTCATATATTATGTGTTGTTATTGACACACTAAAACTCAGCGTGCAACTGCAAGTGCATGTGTTGCAGTAATATAGACCAAAGAGGCTAAGATATCAAACTTGAGGAAACATGAATCCATAAACTAAAACTAATGGCAACCTAAGAAGCTAGACCTAAGGAAAAGAGTGATTGATTGATTAATTAACTAATTGCATAAATTAAAACTAAATTAATAAGGTTGTGATAACAAATGTAATGTATCCCTTAAGATTATGGTTTTACCACAGCTCACACTGCAATTAACATCATTTTAATTAATATTTATTCCTCTTAACCCTACACTAAGGGACCTGTAGAAAAAGTTACCGGCTCTCACAACATAATTCACTACCTAATCTAATATCCATCCCACTCTTATAGAAATTGAAATACTATTTAGGTGCTTTGATGAAAACTATGGTTTATACCTTTCACAATCACAAGCCCTCTCTTGAAGCATGGTATAAACTTTGTAAACTGGTGACTTATCCAACCCTTAATCCCTCTCTCAAAACAATTAACGGTATAACAAATCAACTATGGCAATCATGCATGGATAATTCATGAAGCAATATGGATTATGTCCAAAAATTTAGATATATATATAACTCATAATGTCAAATACAGTGAAAAATTGGGCTACTCTCAGTCCTAAAGAATTAGGGGATTAGCCGTACATCTTTTCAGTTGCCATATACATAGATGGAAGAGAAGAATATTAGGAAAGCATTAAATAATTAATGCTAACCCCAGAGAGGATGATCTGGATAACTCCTCTAATGAATGTGGATTAGATGTCCTTTGGCTACGAATCCATCCACCAGAGGTGATCAAATTATTCATAGCATGGCTTTCTCTTCTCCATTCTCTTCTCTCGGCTCTCCGCTACTGTACAATAATGTGGGGTGTGATAATTAGGTTTGGACGAACTCCCCCTTAGTCATAAGAGAAAACTAGGGCATCATTAATTCATGTTTGTCAGATTAATCACAATGCAACAAGTTGGAACCACCAAAAGGGAGCCAGTGGTACAAAGTCATCTTTTGGGTTTGTGACTCTATGTAAGTGTCAGTACCATCGAGTTGCTCTTTGATTCTTTGATGAATTCTTCATGTGGTAGTCGATGGAACCAAAATGCCTTGGTTGCATTACTGTCCAGCAAGTGGGTAGTACCAAACATGTAGCTGATACCACTGAGCTTCTTTAGTTCATGCATGTTCTTTTTCTTCCAATGTTAGTAACACCAACAAAGCTTTCATAGCACTAAGCTGAATCAAGAGATGTCAAATGACCTAGAATTCAAAATAAAGAATATAAGTCCAAGAAATTATGCTAAATCAATATAAAATAGTAAAAATAGATAATATTTGATGTGAATATGTGTCACATGATGATGATGATAAACCATGCATAAGTGGTAGCAAAATGCGAAAATATGCATAAAATGCATAATAAATTAGCCTATAAAAGTAAGCTTAAATGTTGCTCGCCATCGAGCAACACTTCCCTTGGATTTGTTTGAGACAACTCAGTAAAAGGACAAATAACATGGACTATATTTCTCAAATACCTCCACTTGATGGTCCCTAAGTGGCCCTTACCGACAATGAATAAATAACTACTCTCGAGTGACCTAAAATGTTCATTAAAGATGTCCACCAAAACACTATCTATAGAATAGCTAACATCGTAGTCAATTGGAAATTCACTTGGTGCATCATGTGATTCCCTATCTACAATGTTTTTTTCTACCAAACTAATTGAATTTAGTTCCCCTTATACGAATAATTGAGGGGATCAATCATGTATGTAGCCTATCGTAGATAGTAATGGATCAAATGAAATAGGTGGTTTATGAAGATTCACTAGTAACATTCGAATCTTCAAATAAAAAATAAAGCATGATGAACCTATAAAATGAAGGAAATGAGAGATGCATAAATCCTAATGCCTACTTCCTAGGTGGAATGGTGCATGCACTGAAGATCTCATCTGCCTGATGAGAATGAGATGAAATACATCATGTAGCTATTTTCATCTCTGCTTAAAGAAAAATTAAGAACTAATCTCAAGCCATCCATTTCTCCCACTCTATTCAACAAAGTTTTTTTCTTCACCCTATTATTTTAGCATGGTTAAAGTGTATGCTCGGGCTTCACTACATGACTTTTATAACCATTTTTTTTTCATTTGGAGGGGTATGGACATGTATCTTTTCACTCTATTTTCTAAAGAAAATAGCTTTAGTACATGTTGAAAGAATCAACTATACATTGAATATGTGGCAACCTCATATGATGCCTCGACAGCGTGGTCTCTTGCCGCCGTGGTGCATGACTGACACCTATAGATCTTGGGGACACGCACGAGAACCTAGGGATCACGACTTTGGGGGTTCCAGATTGGATCCAGCCCACACGGCAGCACCCGTACTTGGTCTCAGAATGAGCAATTGCAGAGGTCTTGAGAGTGTCAGAAGTCGGGAAGGAAGAAAACTTCGAGATGGGTATCTTGCAACGATTGTGCCCTCAGAAGCTGAAGCATAGAGACCATCGCGAACGAGGACTTCTTTTTGTTTGGGTGATCTTGATGGAGGTGGATGCCTTGGTGAGCGACGGAGAGGGTAGAACCCTCTTTGGCCATCAGAGCCAAGCCTCTATGGGTCTACACTCATGCCGGAGAACAGCGCATGTGGCGCCCAAACGGAGAACGGATCTGGCAGCTTCATGCTCCAATTAGGAGAAGCCCAGATTGGGTACATCGCAAAGAGAGAAGGGAGGCGCCCAGACCGGTCAGCTGAGCTAGGTCAGTAGGCCCTGAGCTGCACCCCACCATGATGGTGATGTGGCAGACATCCAGTGAATTCTGATGATTAGATCAGCGGCTCACAATGTCACAAAAAGGTAAACACCTTCTAAATATCCCTAAATGTGCCTTTATCTTGTATTATACATAGAAATTAGCTCCCTTGCCCAATAAATCCCCTAAAAATAATCCTAGACTTAGAAAAATGTCCTCTACATTACTAGACCCTTAGATCAGACATTTGATGAACAAATAATAATGATATTTAATGTAGATGATAATGCTTCTTTTGAGATCATATTGTTGGTATAATTAGCATATCATGGAAATTAAATCTGAGAAAAATATTATTGAACCCTATCATAATGTGGAAACTAAATATGAACTTAGATTTGACTATTATGAAAAATAATGGGCCATTTCTCATTAAAACCTAATTCCATGTTTGTAACCTCATTTTAATTCTAGAAAATAGATCAGTTATCAGAAAAATATGAAAATCATACCAGACCTTTTTAATGACATATAGATCAGACTAAAAATGCTATACACAATCCTAACATCAGATTGACCCAGGTTTGACCAAAACCCTAATTTGGACCTAAAATACCAAGAATATGGTGTACCTATAGTAATGATGATTAATTGTTATTAATCAGGCGATGACCATATTATCGAGATGATCGTGGATATGTGAGGAATATCTAAACTCAGGTACATGGATATAATTATATGACTAGATTTGTTGGATGTTAAATATATGTACTTGCTTGCTTGTATTTGAAATACATTGTTGGATGTATATCAATGCATATTGCCATTTTCCGCCTTGAACATAAAAGAACATAAATGAGGATAAATGAAATGTAGTTACTAGTGGTTCTCATTAAACTCCCTATTAGAGAGGGAAAGCTTTAATGTTGACTAGCACCTCCCTAGAGTACACGGTATACGGGGAGATCCCTAGAGTACAAGGTACACGGGGAAGGGCCCAACATTTATGTTTGTGCTAAGTCCGCCATAGTAATGCATATTCATTCTAAATGTGGCTAATAACTTGGGATTACCTGATTTTCCACCTTTAAATAATGTTTCCTTTCTCTTCCTTCAATTTTGAGTATTTTATATGCCAGCATAGTATAACTTTTAATTCCACATACCAACTTTTGTTGATGATTTTTTTTCTCATATTTTTCTAGGTCCAGAGCTAGAATGGGATAAAAGAATAGGATGTGAGCAAGTTATACAGGTTGTACCTATTGTCTAAGATCATGTTAGCATACATGTTCATAGACTGTAGAATCTTCATTCAATATGTAATTGCAAATCATTGTGTAATAATTCATGTTGTATAAATATACATGTTGAATGTTGAGAATGTCATGGTGTATGCCTATGGTTGAATGTTCATGTATGCGTATTATGCTTCCGCATCGCTCTCTGAAACGATTGTCTAACATTTTTGGATTTGTCCTCTCGAGCCTTCTAAGTCTTGAGGTGGCAGAATCTGGGGATGTTACACTGCGCCATCCATCCCGTGGAATTTTGATGGTACATATGTAGGTTCTTCCAAAGTAAGGTGCATATTATATCATGTTGGCTTTTAGGTCAAGCTTAATAGGGTGTCCTTAATGAGATTAAGCACTTAGAGGCTTGCTGATGATTATGGCAAAGAGTTGTGCATATCATGTATCCAAGAATTACATAAGATGCAATTGTAAAAAGTTTCCTAACTTAATAATTGATTATGGACGCTGGTATTGGCCGGATAATAATTGAATTATTTTTTATCTTGTCCTATATAAGGTTGTATGCTGCAATCTTCCAAATTGATATTTGGGAGCTATCAATTTGAATAAAATAGTGGGATTGATAATTAATTAAATATCTAATTCAACATAATTAGTTTTCAAATCAAATCAAAAGGGTTTTGATAAAATGCAATATTTTTCTTATAGCATCAAATGGCAATCAAATCATCATTGTGATTGGTCCTTAGGAAGGATAGTTTTACAAGACAAATTTCCATGACTATGTAAGACCCTTGAATTGTGCTTTGGGTTAACCCTATTTGTTTGGCTTGATTAGATGTTTAGAACCTTTATATAATCCTTTGAGATGTTTTTTTATCATGTGGAATGCTTACGTTTAAAGTATTGGTCATGTTTGGATGTTGTTTGAGCTATGTTTGCTTGTTTTGGGGAAATTGCATTAAACCAAGTTGATAGGTTATCTTGAATTTTTTCACCTATAGAGTGTTAATTTTCTCTCTTAGCTTGATGAGAGCGAGTGTGATGCATAGGGGTGCCTTGGTTGAGCCTTGGTTGAGTGGTGACGCCTTAGAGGTGATTAGGGTTTCTAGGGTTTGCTTGGTGTTGACCTTTGTTGAGCTTGTGTGTGTTGCGACCCTTGTCTTGACCCATGTCATGATCTAGAAGTGTGTTCTTGGTGTGCCTGACGTGGTATTCGAACACACTAACAAATTCACTCGGGGTTGAAATCCCCAAGCTTTTACCAAAGCCAAAGTGCAATAATACCACCTGCAAGCGGACGAGTCTTATCGCAGTATAGTTAAGGATCGAACCCAAAGGACAACGTTTTTAAGAATCCTTGTCAGTTGAATCTAGCTCAAGTAAAACTAATATTTAGAACGATTGGTTGATTTTGGGGTTACTTAAACTAATTGCAAGAAATTAAAAGCTGAATTAAAGATGGGTTGAGATCAATGATATGGAATCACTGGGATGGCACTGGGTTTCACCACCACCACACATGCAAACATACTCCATTGCAGACAATCCAGGCAAGATATAATACTCCAAGTAGAGCTGCTACAGAAACCCCCCATACGGGCGTCAGGTTCGCGTAAGCATCACCATAGGCATCAGATGTCTCGTCACCATCCGGATCACTTTACTTACGGCTCTGAAGATTTAAAATCCAACTAAGGTTGTGAACCCCCCATACGGGCATCAGGTGCAAAGAAGCGTCACCGAAGGCTAGATGGCTCGTCCCCTCGCGGATCATACACTTACGACCTCAAGGAATCCTTTCAGAAGTTCTCGTCAAGGAGTCAACCGCGCTAATCGATAAGCACACAGACGATCAAAATGCAAGCAAACATTGACGTTTAATAAGAAGATAGAACATCCTACTAATGTTGTGAACCCCCCATACGGGCGTCAGACGCACAGAAGCGTCACTGAAGGCTAGATGGCTCGTCCCCTCGCGGATCATACACTTACGACCTCAAGGAATCCTTTCAGAAGTTCTCATCAAGAAGTCAACTTGTTAAACGACATTCAAACGTATATATAGAAGTTCTCGCAACATAGGAAGCAAAAAGATGAAAACAAGCAATTAACCAACCTACGAGCATAACGATTAACGACAAAATGAAGAGTTATATACATTGCCATGGATAGTTTAACAAAAGAACATTTTTTGCATGGGCAGCGGGGCTAGTCCCTGAACCCCAGCGAAAAGGTACTACTCGCTCATAACGCGAGAGACAAGAAGGATGAGAAAGAAAGAGAGATCTGCCATGAGCTCAGTGCAGAATGTAGTCGCAGCTCGGTGAAGAAGATGTGCCCCTCGCTCCATCTTCCTTCTCTTCTCATCCTCCTTGGTTGCAACACGGGCAGTAGATGGAGTGGAACTTGATCGGAGTTGTTCTCTGGAAGCCTGGCGGCGTCCGGATCTGATCCCCCCAAATGAGGACCCTTGGGGTCTATTTATAGGCTTAGATCTGGTCCCAAACGGTCTTGGCAATTTGCTAGAAATATCACCTCTGAACGGTCTTGAGACCGTTTGGCGCCAAACGGTTTGGAGACCGTTTGGCGCCAAACGGTTTGGAGATCGGTAGCCACGTCAATCGATCTTGAGGACGGTCTCGGTCTCAGCGTGAATGTGCGGCATTTGATCTTCGATCGATCTTCACGCTCACGACAAATGGTCTTGGAAACCGCATGGATCCAAATGGTCTTGAGACCGCATGGACCCAAACGGTCTTGAAACCGCATGGACCCAAACGGTCTTGAGACCGCATGGACCCAAACGGTCTTGATACCGCATGGACCCAAACGGTCTTGATACTACATGGACCCAAACGGTCTTGGGACCGCATGGACCCAAACGGTTTCGTCATTCGATCTTCGTGCATTCCAGCAAGCGGTCTTGAAACCGCATGGACCCAAACGGTCTTGGGACCGCGAGGGCTCAAACGGTCTTGGGACCACAAGGGCTCAAACGGTCTTGGGACCGTAAGGGCTCAAACGGTCTTGGGACCGCATGTGTGGAATTGCTTGGTTACCTGCATTAAATGAATAATATTTAGTTAAAACCTTGATAATTGAAACAACCAAGTAGTTTTGCACATTATGATTCATATTTGGGTGAAAAAGTGTGAAATAGAGTTGAATTTGTTCCAAAGAGGTAATTGAATTCCATGATGAGTATGCACTCATGAAAACACCCCGAACTTAAACGTTTCTCGTCCTCGAGTAACATAAAATTTGAAACAGTTGCCAAATGAATATTTTCAATTCGTGTGATTGCTTCATCTTCACATCACAGATGTTTTCTTTCTGCTCAGTATGAATCGGTACCTCAACCTCCTGGGAACACTAAACACGTCTTTCAATAGCTTCGTTCCTGTGTTTGTTTTCCAACATCACTTCCTCCTCACTTTTTCCAACAACAAGCATGTCAATGAGTTTTGTAAGAGTCCAGAGATACCCGCAGAATCAACAAGTGTGCATCCGATCTGACACTGGTGTTTTTTGGGATGGTCGAGGCATGCATGGTGCCCTTAGGTAGAAAGAGGAGTGAAAGGTGGTATGGAAATAAGAAGTCTCCTCTATTCGACTCAAGATTTTTATTTGTTTTGCAATTTCATTTATTGCATTTTTTTGTGAAAATCTCTCCTCTATTTGACTCAAGATTGCATTTCTTTTTGTGTGCACTTTGGCTTGTTTTGTTTGCAAATCACTCCTCTATTCGAGTTGAGATTGCATTTTTGGTGGTACTCCCCTATTTATTTGTGAGGGGTATGGAAGAAGCGGATAAGGGGGAAGTGGCGTGCCACCCCGAACTTAGGGTTTGGCACATATTCGGCCATTTTGTTTCTTTTTTATGGATGGAGGGGTACGAAGATGATAGAAGAAGTGTAGAAGAGAGTTCAGATCAGAATGCAACTTGATTTATAATTCAATGTACCGGATTGTTCTCTTTGTCGTACTCTGCTCAAATAATGACTTGATGCGGATCCGGTGGGGATTCCGAGCACTTGTTCCACTATTCTGTTAGGAAGCACGACGTGGTTGATCCCTATCAGTTTGACAGATACTTATCATTTTTGTAAAAAGTATTATGATGTTAGGAATCATAAGCTTCACAGGATTATTTCAAGCAAAAGGCATGTTTCAAAAATCGGTCCTCTTGAGGATTTACTTTGAATAAGGAGGATATAATGATTGAAGATGCATAGCAAATTAGTTAGTTACTTTTTATCAACATGTGTCAAAAATTCATCGAGTATCTGTTAAAAAATTTTGGAAATTTTGAAAAAAAATTATGATAGAGAAAACTTGAGTATGAAAAGAGGGTGTATGTGGAAATTGAGGTATGTACCACCCACCCTCCACCCTGAACTTAGAGATTTGCTCGTCCCGAGCAAACCCTAAATCCAAGATGGAGGGGAAAGATTACGCCAGTAATGACCACCGAGTGTGATTGCGTTCCGATCAGCGCAACTCTGATCTCCTATCTGAAATTTTGCAAGGGTAAAGGGCAGTTAGATCTTAAAAATAGCATCTCGCAAAGCGAGTTTTATTCAAGGCAAAGCTAACTAGAAGGTAAAGGCAAAATTTTGAAAAGTAAAGCAGATTTATTGATCGGGTTGCCTCCCAACAAGCGCCTTTGTTTTACGTCGATGGCTCGACTGAGTCCTTCAGCTTCATGGTGGGTCCTTTGGGTCGGTGAGTTCCAGCATTGTTTTGGTGCCTATGTCTATCGAGGTGAAATATCTCTTCAAGCGGTGACCATTGGTTACAAATTCTCCTAACTATTCACTCCATAATGAGAAGGCACCATGTGGAGAGATGCTCTTGACGATGTATGGTCCAGACCAGCGTGAGCAGAGTTTTCCTGGGAATAACCTTAATCTTGAGTTGAATACCAGAACTTGGTCTCCCACTTGTATGTCCTTTCGTTTTAGATGTCCACCATGCCAAAGTTTTGTATGTTCTTTGTAGATTCGTGCATTCTCATAGGCTGTCATTCTGAGTTCATCCAGCTCGTGGAGTTGCAGAATCCTGGCTTGACCCGCTTCTTTCATATTAAAATTCAATGGTTTAATTGCCTACCATGTCTTGTGTTCCAGTTCGACTGGCAGGTGGCAGACCTTTCCATATATTAATCGAAAAGGAGTAGTCCCGAGGGGGGTTTTGTAAGCAGTACGATAGGCCCATAAGGCGTCGTTGATTTTTGTTGACCAATCCTTTCGATTGCGTCCAACGGTTTTTTCAAGAATAGCCTTTAGTTGACGGTTAGAGACCTCTACCTATCCACTTGTTTGCGGATGGTAAGGTGAAGCTACCTTATGTGAAACACTGTATTTTCTCAGTAATTCTTCGAAGCTTCTTTCAAGGAAGTGGGACCCTCCGTCCGATATCACTATTCGTGGCACTCCAAACCAGGGGAAAATAATATCTTTGAATAATTTGATGATAGGTTTGGAATCACTAGTGACGGTTGGTATAGCTTCGACCCATTTTGAGACGTAGTTACCGCCACTAGGATGTATGAAAATCCATTAGAAGATGGGAATGGACCCATATAGTCCACCCCCAAACATCGAATATCTCGACTTCTTGCCATAGATTCAGCGGCATCTCGTCTCTCTTGGTTATATTGCCAGATCTTTGACATTTGTCATAAGACAAGACAAAATCATAAGAATCTTTGGATATGGTTGGCCAGAAGAATCCGCACTGCAAAACATTTAGATCAGTCTTTTTAGAGCTCATATGCCCCCCCAAAGGTTCTGAGTGACATTGTTCTAGAATAGATTGAGCTTCTTCTTCGGCGATACAACGTCTATACAAACCATCAGCGCAAAGTTTAAAAAGATATGGTTCATCCCAGTGATAATGCTTCACATCATGCATGAACTTCTTCAGTGCATTTCCGGTGCATTGGGGATGGATGACTCTAGCAGCAAGGTAATTTACAAAATCTGAGTACCATGGTGTAACTTCCGAGACCCTCATTAGCTGATCATCTGGTAGGGAATCAATGATTTGAATCTTCTCAGTATCCAGAGTGTGGATGCGACTGAGGTGATCTGCTACAACATTTTCCGTCCCTCTTTTATCTCTTATCTCTAAATCAAATTTTTGTAGTAAGAGGATCCATCTAATCAGCCTTGGTTTTGCATTATTCTTTGCCAGAAGGTAACGAATAGCAGCATGGTTTGTGTAGACAATGACTTTCGAACCGATAAGGTATGACCTAAACTTGTCGAAGGAATATATGACTGCTAGAAGTTCTTTCTTGGTAGTTGCATAATTCCTCTGGGCTTCGTTGAGGGTTTTTGATGCATAATAGATCACATAATTTTTCTTTTCTATACATTTCCCTAAAACAGCACCCACAAAGTAATCACTGGCATCACACATAATTTCAAAAGGATGGTCCCAGTCAGGAGCTCTAATGATGGGAGTGGTTGTAAGGGCTTGTTTCAGTGTGTTGAAGCAATTGACACAATCTTCATTGAAATTGAAATCAGTATCCTTTAGTAGCAGGTTCGTCATTGGCTTAGTTATCTTGGAAAAATCCTTTATGAATCTTCTATAGAATCCGGAATGACCAAGGAAGGCATGAACTTCTTTCACATTCGTGGGAATAGCCAATTTAGAGATCACTTCAACCTTGGCTTTATCTACTTCAATTCCTCTATTGCTAACCCTATGGCCCAGGACAATACCCTCTGTTACCATGAAGTGGCATTTTTCCCAATTTAGCACGAGATGCACTTCTTCACAACGTTTGAGGACCAGGGAGAGATGCTTTAGACAAGAATCAAATGAGTCTCCGTATATAGAAAAATCATCCATGAAGACCTCCATAATACTTTTCAGTAAGCCCCGCGAAAATTGCAGCCATGCAACGTTGAAAATTTGTGGGGGAATTACAGAGACCAAACGGCATTCTTTTAAATGCGTATGTTCCGAAAGGACAGGTGAAAGTCATTTTTTCTTGATCATCTGGATGTATGGGAATCTGATAGAATCCAGAGTAACCATCAAGATAACAGAAATATTCCTAGTGAGCTAACCTTTCTAAGACTTGGTCAAGGAAGGGCATAGGAAAATGATCTTTTCAAGTTGCCTTGTTTAATTTCCTATAATCAATGCACATCTGCCACCCTGTGACTATTCGAGTGGGGATGAGCTCGTTGTTGTCATTCCTTATAACAGTTGTCCCACCTTTCTTTGGGACCACATGGACTGGGCTCACCCATGGCGAATCTGATATTGGATAGATTATTCCAGCTGTGAGAAGTTTAATGACCCCACGACGGACCACTTCCTTCATATTAGGATTCAACTTCCATTGATGTTCAATAGTCAGCATGTGATCTTCCATCATAGGGATCTTATGCATACATAACGCTTGACTGACCCTAGTGAGGTCACTCATTTTATAGCCGATGGCTTTCTTTCGTTCCCTTAATTCCTCCAGAAGCTTCTTTTCTTGTTCAGTTGTTAAATCAGAATTTATAATGACTGGGCAAACCTCGAGATAGTCTAAAAACATGTACTTCAATCCTTCGGGTAGGGGCTTCATTTTGGGAGCCTTCGGTTTTTCGCTTGCTTCTTTTGTAGTTTCCGTAGCTTTGAGTTCTTCGCTACTGGCTCTGACGTCTTCTTCAGCAGAGTCGAGGGATTTGATGTAATCCTTTGCTTGATTATCGATCGATTCATCGATCGATAGGTCTGATAGAGCAGTTTCCAAGGGATCGTACGATTCATGATACTCTTGGGTCAGATGTGAAATCTGCTCAACGCAATCAACCAGATAGACTTCTTCCTGTATACTTGGTCTTCTCATACTTTCAAAAACTCTGAATTCCAGAGTCTCTTTGCCTAACCTGAGCAGTAGGGTACCTGCTTCAACATCAATTAGGGCTCTTGCAGTGGCAAGGAACGAACGACCGAAGATGAGAGGATATCTGGTGTCTTCTTTTATATCCATAATGACGAAGTCGCATGGAACATATGTGTCCTTGCCCACCTTGACCGGGATATCTTCGAGGATTCCTAATGGTCTTTTTATCGAATTGTCTGCGAGTTGAATAGTCATACCAGTAGGAAGCAATTCTGCAAACCCTAATCTTTTGCACAGGCTGAATGGCATAATAGAGATGCTTGCACCGAGATCTGCCAATCCTTTCTTGCATGATAAGTCACCAATGTGACATGAAATTCCAAAGGATACTGGGTCTTTTTGTTTCTTTGGCATCTTGCTCAATATGATATCCGATGTAGTTGTAGCCAGTTTTACTGTTTCATACTCTTCAGTTATGTACTTCCTGGTAAGGTGCGACTTTAGATACTTAGTCCAAGCTGGTATCTCAGCCAGACCGTCTAAGAAGGGTATATCGACATGAAGTTTCTTCATGGACTCTTTAAACTTATTGAATCTCATATCGAGTTTGGTTTGCCTTAGGTGGGATGGGAAGGGTATACGAGGCTTATATACAGGAATATCTGGTTCTGGTGTTTCAGCTTCTTCATCTGTAGATTTCTCAGGACTTCCCTTATCCGTCTTCTCTTCTTTTGATTGAGACTCTAGTGTTGTTGAGTTTTGAACAATCACATGCTCGTCTTCGTCTGTAATGACCACAGGTGTCTCTACTGGGGGATCCGAATAGTCCTTTCCTGACCTGGTGGTGACTTCCCTCAACTGTTCAGGACTTAGGATTGTTCTCGGGTTGGCCGGAAAAGACTCCAGTTGGTGGCTTTATGCTAGCTTCCAGTTGAGCTAGTTGAGATTCAATGGCCTTCTGCTGAGCCTACTGGTTAGCTATCATAGTTTGTTGAGTTTGCAACATCTTTTCAATGGTTGATGGCTTGTCATCAGAAGGGATGGGTCATGTTTGTCCTTGTTGTTGATTCAAGTTCTGATACTGAGAGTTGTTTTGATAGTTATTGTAGTTCCTATTCTAAAAGTTTCTTTTGTAGTTTCCTTGATTCCCAAAGTTCTGTTGTTGATTATACTAGAATCCTGGTGGGCCTCTTGATTGATTGTTGGAACCGAATTGATGCAAGTTTACTGCTCCTGAGGGGTTTCCATATTGAAAACCTGGCTGATTCCTATTTTGATTCAGATTATAATAGTTCTGCCCAGGGATGGTGTTGATAGCATTAAGATTCTCCATCTGGCCATTATCTCCTTGTCCACATACATTGCTTAGAACAACGTCATAGAGAACATTGCATGATAGAGTGGAGTGATCGGTGCTTTTGCATGCTTCGCAGAATAGAGAAGTGGACTTAACTTGTTCTGGTTGCCGAGTGGGTGAACGTCCTCTTCCAATAGCAGCTAGGGATGATTCTGTATGATCTTGCTTGGCAACTAAGACCTTCAAGGTTTCAACAATAGATTTGTACTCGGGAATAGCTTCAACCACGGCTACTTTCAAGACTCCTTTACCTACAGATCTGCCCCAATTGGCTTCATTCTCTACTGCCAGGGTGACGACTCTCCATGCGCTGTCATTACTTTGACGCATGAAGTTTCCTTCGGATGAGGAATCTAGAAACATCTTGACATCGTCCTCCACACCCCTATAGAAGATTTCTATGAGTTGATTCTTAGGAATTCCGTGGTGTGGACATTTGCGTAGGATCTCTTTGTACCTATCCCATGCTTCAGCGAGAGTTTCTCCAGGGACTTGAGTGAAATTTGTTATTCGGCCCCTAATTTCATATGTAAGAGATGGAGGATAGAACTTTTCCAGAAACGCATTTTGGAGTTGCTCCCAGGTGGTGATGGGTACTTCACTTTGTAGTGAATTGTACCAACATATGGCTCTATCAGCAAGGGAATACTTGAAGAGACGGAGTCGAATGGCATCATCAGAGACTCCATTTTGCTTTGTCATAGCACACAGGTTGATGAATCTCAGAAGATGTCCTTGGTTATCCTCCACTTGTTTGCCATAGAAAGGGTTGCTTTGAAGCAATGTGATCCAATGTGCTCTAATCTCAAAATTGGCAGCATCGATGGGAGGAGGTTGTACTGGATGATAAATATTCGCAGCTTTCGGGATTGAGAACTCTCTAAGATCTGTAGTTCTGTTGCTTGTGCTGCTGCTTGTGCTGCTAAGATCTCCTGTTGAACCGTAGCTCTAGATTCTTTCATGAGCCTCTCTCTTTGTGCATTAATGGCTTGATCCACTCTTCGGGCTACCTCTTCTTCTTGTGCCATCCTTGCTTGATTCTCTCTGATCTGACAGTGGAAGGTTCTATCTATTTCGAGATCAAATCTCGTTGTTAGTCCGGGACTGTCCGAACGGTGCATACACTATGCGTTGGGTAGCACCTGAAAATTAGAAAGATTTTGAAAATAAGGTCCACAAAGTAGAGTCAATTTCATGTAGATAAGTGATTGTTTCAAAAGAAAAGCAAGATGCTAGATTAGTCTTAAAAGAACTAGATTTGACTAATTGATTCCGTTGTCCCCGGCAACGGCGCCAGAATTTGACGTGGTATTTGAACGCACTAACAAATTCACTCGTGGTTGAAATCCCCGATCTTTTACCAAAACCAAAGTGCAATAATACCACCCGCAAGCAGATGAGTCTTATCGTAGTATAGTTAAGGATCGAACCCAAAGGACAACATTTTTAAGAATCCTTGTCAGTTGAATCTAGCTCAAGTAAACTAATATTTAGAATGATTGGTTGATTTTGGGGTTACTTAAACTAATTACAAGAAAGTAAAAGTTGAATTAAAGATGGGTTGAGATCAATGATATGGAATCGCTGGGATGGCACCGGGTTTCACCACCACCACACATGCAAACATACTCCATTGCGGACAATCTAGGCAAGATATAACACTCCAAGTAGAGCTGCTGCAGAACCCCCCCATACGGGCGTCAGGTTCGCGTAAGCATCACCATAGGCATCAGATGTCTCATCACCATCCAGATCACTTTACTTACAGCTCTGAAGATACAAAATCCAACTAAGGTTGTGAACCCCCCATACGGGCGTCAGGCGCACAGAAGCGTCACTGAAGGCTAGATGGATCGTCCCCTTGCGGATCATACACTTACGACCTCAAGGAATCTTTTCAGAAGTTCTCGTCAAGGAGTCAACTGCGCTAATCGATAAGCATGCAGGCGATCAAAATGCGAGAAAACATCGACATTTAACAAGAAGGGTTGTGAACCCCCCATACGGGCGTCAGGCGCACAGAAGCATCACCGAAGGCTAGATGGCTCGTCCCCTCACAGATCATACACTCACGACCTCAAGGAATCCTTTCAGAAGTTCTTGTCAAGGAGTCAAGTTGTTAAATGACATTCAAACCTATATATAGAAGTTCTCACAACATAGGAAGCAAAAAGATGAAAACAAGCAATTAACCAACCTACGAGCATAACAATTAACGACAAAATGAAGAGTTATATACATTGCCATGGAGAGTTTAACAAAAGAACATTGTTTGCATGGGCAGCGGGGCTAGTCCCCGCACCCCAGCGAAAAGGTACTACTCGCTCATGGTGTGATAGACAAGAAGGATGAGAAAGAAAGAGAGATCCGCCATGAGCTCGGTGCAGAAGGTAGTCGCATCTCGGTGAAGAAGATGTGCCCCTTGCTCTTTGTTCCTTCTCTTCTCATCCTCCTTGGTTGCAACACAGGAAGTAGGTGGAGTGGAACTTAATCAGAGTTGTGCTCTGGCAGCCTGGCGGCGTCCGGATCCGATCCCCCAAAATGAGGACCCTTGGGGTCTATTTATAGGCTTAGATCTGGTCCCAAACGGTCTTGGCAAGTTGCTGGAAATATCTCCTCCAAACGGTCTTGAGACCGTTTGGTGCCAAACGGTTTGAAGATCGTTTGGTGCCAAACGGTTTGGAGACCGTTTGGCGCCAAATGGTTTGGAGACCGTTTGGTGCGGTTTGGAGATTGGTAGTCGCATCAATCGATCTTGAGGATGGTCTCGGTCTCGGCGTGAATGCGCAGTATTTGATCTTCAATCGGTCTTCATGCTCATGGCAAACGGTCTTGGAAACTGCATGGATCCAAATGGTCTTGAGACAGCATGGACCCAAACGGTCTTGAGACCGCATGGACCCAAACGGTCTTGAGACCGCATGGACCCAAACGGTCTTGGGACCGCATGGACCGAAACGGTTTCGTCATTCGATCTTTGTGCATTCCAGCATGCGGTCTTGAAACCGCATGGACCCAAACGGTCTTGGGACCGTGAGGGCTCAAACGGTCTTGGGACTGCAAGGGCTCAAACGGTCTTGGGACCGCATGCGTGGAATTTCTTGGTTACCTGTATTAAATGAATAATATTTAGTTAAAACCTTGATAATTGAATCAGCCAAGTACTTTTGCACATTATGATTCATATTTGGGTGAAAAGGTGTGAAATAGAGTTGAATTTGTTCCAAAGAGGTAATTGAATTCCATGATGAGTATGCACTCATCAGTGTCATGACCGAGACACTTCCTTTGGGTGCTTTTTATCAAGCATAATGGTCTAGGTTGTGTCTTGGGTTGGGACAATGCTCTCCTTGTGGTGTGTCTCGACCCAATGTTGGTGATCCTTCTTGTCTCAACCGAGACATGTGTTGGTCCTTCATGTTTTGACCCCTTGGTTTCTCTTGACCACGACCTATGTGTTTGGTGACCCAATTGGTCAAGACCCAACATAGTTTGTATCACCATCTCATGCATTTTTTCTTTAAGTGGTTGCATGTTAGTTTCTTGGGTGGACAAGTGTCCCTTTAGTGTCTTTGGGTGTTGACACATCATCTCTACCTTACTTCCCTCCTCCTTTGGTTGTATAACCCCTTTTCTCTCCATTCAAGTGATCTTTTTCAGCCATCCTCCTTCTCCTTTCTCTTGTTCTCATTATTGAGGCTTGGTGGAGCAAAGAAGGTGTGGTTGTTGGTGCTTTGGAGGTGGACCATCCTTGCATGTGGTGCCTAGAAGCTTAATCTTCATCCTTGTGGTGGTTCCTTTCCTTGGTAAGTAGTTTTATCATCTTGTTCATGTTTTTCTTTGGAACCTCCCTCTTCTTGTTCCTCTTTTCTTAGCCATAGACTAGGGTTCTACCCTAGTGGTCACCTTGAGAGAAACTCCTCCTCACAAAGGCCATAAACTGTGGTTTCACCATGGTGGTAACTAGTGGGAGGACGTTTTCTTCTCTTTTTCACCTTTCTCCTTTAGTTCTGTCTAGGATTCTTCTTTCCCTTTTCTTGAGCTATCTTTTGACCAAGGTGTTCTTTTTGGATATGACCTTGTGGCCTAAGTGGTGATCTTATGGAGCTTCTTTCCTTCTCTTTGGAGCTTGAGCTTGGAGTTTGTTTCTCTTCAAATCAGGCGGGTGATATAACACTCTACCTCCTTCTATCATTAGCACCTTACTTATATGCTTGCATGTTCTTGTTTCTATATCTAAAGATGATGTTAAGATGGTAGATGATGATCTTGAAACTTAGGGTTTATGACTTTGTAGTTGTCTCATGAAGATAACTATCTTTCTAAAACCCAAATTTCTATGTTCATGTTTTCTATGTGATCTTGATAGGGTGCTCTTGCATGCATCTTGAGCTTTGGTTTTTGTCACCATGTTTTATGTTCATCCATCATGCTTTCCTTGGATTTTTGGGTGCCTTATCACTTGTTTTGTAGCTTGGTTTTCTCTCTCCTAAGTGATTTTGTTTGATGATCTTCATGGAGTTTGTTTCTAGGGTTGATGATCTTGAATCCATGAGTTTCTAACCTGATGATGTTTGGTTTCCTTGTTATTTGACCTATTGTAGTCAAGACATAGGTGTGTCTTGTTGTATGGTCAAGACATGCTACCTTTTCCCTTGGGTCAAGATGTTGTGTCTTGATTTTTGGTCAAGATCAATGAGTGTGTTGGGTTGTGACGTCACTTGTGGTTGGTCACGACACCCTGTTCTGTCGTGGGCGAGATGCCTTGCTAGTTAGTGGTCATGACTCCATGCTTGAGTGAGAGTTCGAGATGTTGGTTATGCATGGTTGAGATCATGTTCTTTGGTGGGTTGTGATGTGCTTCTGTTGGGTCGTGACACCCTGCCTTGTCACGGTCGTGACACAGGATGGACTGGTGGTAGTGACACCTTTTTGGCTTGTGATCTTATCATTGCTCTGCACGGTCAAGATGCTCTTCTTGGAGTTGGTTGAGTCATGCTTTGCATTGTGTCTCGACATACATTTTGTGGAATGGTCGTCACTTTTTCTTTGTTGTGTTCGATACCATGTCTTGTCATGGTCGTGATGCCATGTAGGTAGGGTGGTCAAGACACTTAGTTTCATGGTTGTGAAACCTTCTATGTATGGTGGTCATGACACTCTATTATGTCATATGGTCAAGACACACACAAAATAGATGAGATAATACAACTACACATATTATGATGATGATTCTTAGTGTTGTGATGTGACGACCTAATCATAGCTCAACTAGTAATGCTTAACCCAAAACCAGTTCCAAGAGTGTGAGAGGTGACTCAATTAGGGTTTGGTGTTATGACAATGATATAAACCCTAATTGGCTAAGTGTGTAAACCCTAATCCTAGGGTATGTTATACCTGTTGAATGTGTAAAAATTTATAGAATGTGATTATATGTTTTCTCTCTCTTACTTGTGTGCATCTAACCATGCAGGTGAAATGAATATCATGGCTATGAGAACGCTATGGTGACATGTATATGTAATGCAGGTGATGCATATGTGCTTTTCAGGCATGGTGACATAATGTGATGGGTCCTATGGCCTAGTGAAGGTTGTATGCCTAGTGAGAGGTGGTATCCTCCAGTGATGCCATGAGATTATGTGACAAGTTTACACTTTATATGTTTTATATCTTCTCAAGATCCAATACAGTATGCTTCCTAGTTTAAATTAGGGTCTGTATGTCCACTTGTATGATGAAGCCTTAATTCACACAATTGGCATAACTAATAAAGTGAAATGTTAATCATGTAGTTTCCTTGTGCCATAGATACATTCCAAAGTTAGTTTTAATTGTTGGATTGGTGAAAGAGTATAAATCTGAGTGCATATTATTGAATATGTGGGGGTGCAAGTTGAGTGGATATCTTTGCATCCACAATTGTGACATGTGGAGTATGGTTACAGTCATACCTCGGTGATTGTGATTTTTGATAGTAGCAGTGCAATTGTATATGCCTTTTTGTAGGTCAAACATGCATGAGATGTTCTTCTAGCGTCGTGACATGTACCAAGGTGGGCTAGGTGTTTATATATGGATGGCCATGTGTGAGTCAATTCCTCATCTTGACTCTATGTCTCTATTTGTAGTTGACTAATATGTCTTTGTGGTGTTCTCTTATACTGACCAAGAGGTGTTGGAGAAGTTGTGGATTTCGGCTCTTCCATAGACCTAGTATGGCACTAATTTTGACTTTGCAGTGGCCAGTGGTTAGTTGGATTTGGGTGGTACGACTCAAATCCTAACGGCCTGATAAAAGATGTAACATAGCCGTGTAGCAGATTTTCTTACGGCCAAATACAAATAACATTGGATGAACCCCTGCCTTGATCTTACGTTATTTATCTTATAAAATTTATGCATTTTTTCATATTCCTTCTTCAAATACTAATTGATCTACTACTCTGTGATAACTATCTAGTTTTTCTTAATCTGCTTATCATCTATTAGTATTATCTGTTGCTTAGCTTATCTCTGCTTTTAATAGATGTTGGCAGATAGATATATCTCTCATTGGGATGTTTGGTATCACCCCTTGGGTTTTCCACATCTTTTAGGTGGTCGAGCATGAGGGAGTAGAGATTGGATTGTTGGTGTTGAACAGCAAGAGGACTAGTAGTTGTTGAAAGGTTGGGCATGCTGCTTGTGTAAGGAAGTAGAGTCCTAAGTGTTGTCCATGTACATTCAGGTCCTTAGGGAGGCTTTTATTGTAAGTATCAACACAGGGTTTTGGATTTATGCTCGTGGTTGTATAAAGATGGCATATATTTATATGAATTGTTTACCATGTGTAACCATATGTGGCTAGAGAGTCAGTGAACAGTATCTCGTATAATCTTTTGGGTATGTGATATAATACAGGTGGTTCTTTGTGGAGTCATGTACAATATGTTGCAACTCTTATAGTCAAATGAAATTGGTTTTAATTTCCAGTTTTTTATGGTAACCTGGAGGTTAAGTTTTATTTTTGCAGTTTGGTTTTTAATAATCTCATTTGTGGTGTGTTGGGGCACCATAGTTTGGTTCATATTAGAGCTTTAGGTTTTCTAAGTCTATAGGGTTATAGGATTATGGTTTGTGTTTGTTCTAGTGTCCTCCAGTTTATCTTATGTCACTTCTTCTTATACAGAAGAAGAAGAGTTGAATGGACAACACGAAGAACATGTTGCTGAGAGTGGTGTTGTTGCACTAGGTGGAGGTGCAAGGAGGTAGGTTGTTGATTAGAGGGCGCCTGAAGTGCCCCAGTTTGACCTGGACATGATGGAAAATCCAACTTTCCAGTCCATCTTTGGACAATTCGTGACGAGATGATGCACATGGCAGACAGAATGCCTAACCCTCGGTCTAGGGAAGTGGCTCCCCATGCAGATTCTATGGGCATTGGGAAGACCTTCGGGAGGTTGAGGTGTGTCACAGTTGTGGAGTACGTTGGTATGGTTGATCCAGCAGATGTGGATCTTTGGCTGACGGAGTTTGAGAAGGACTTCAAGATCCTTAGCATCCTCGAGGCTGCCATGGTGAAGCACGCAATGTATCTTCTGAAGGGAAGTGTTGGCCATTGGTGGGCCATTGAAGAGGAGAAGCGTCCAGGTGTCAATATCAATTGGGAGGAGTTCAGACGAGGATTTATCAGCAGGTACTTTCTGTGTACTTATCTTGATGAGAAGATCTCTCAGTTAGAGAAGATCGAGAAAGGGCCCATGACAATAAATGAATATGAGGCAAAGTTCATGGAGTTGTTGAGGTTCTTCCCTCATGTGGCGGCATCATATGAAGAGAGGATCAGATGTTTCAAGAAGGGTCTAAAAAACAAGCTAACGACAGAAGTGATAGTTCTTGAGAATCGTTAGAATTTTGCAACATTCGTTGAGTCTATAAGGAGGAACACACGATTTTTGGTAGAGAAAATAGAGATGAAGGCCAAGAAGAGGCATGCAAAGAACCAGGGGCGGTCATCTAGAGGCTTTAAAGGACAAGGTTGTCAGCACTTCTGACTTAGTAGATATCAGTGAGTCATCCACTGTGGTCACCAAGTAAAGGTAGAGGTCGTAGTATTCCTCCAATAGGATCACATAGTATAGTAGTGGAGGAGGATGAGGATGTTTACAGGCATCGTAGGCTGGTTCTTATTGATAGGCCAGTAGAGTTAGTAGGTGATGGCTAGATTATATGCAATGAGTCAGCCAGAAGGAGGGGTCAACCCACGAATGGTGATAGGTCAGATGGAGTTATTTCATCTTACTTTGTCTTCTTCTTGCTTTATATCTATTTTGGTTGATTCGGGTGTGATGCACTCTTTTATCACTCATGAAGTTATTGTTAGTATCTCTTTACCTAGTTAGATGTAGATGCAATAGCCTTCATTTAGAAACCCGTTGGTTGGTTCTATAGAGTTGTGGGAGGTGTGTCCATCCTGTGTCCTTTCTTTTTTAGGACAAAGAATTCAAGTGGATCTCATACCACTTGACATGCATGGATTCGATGTGATCCTTAGAATGGATACCTTGGAGAAGTATCAGGTGGTCTCGAACTGTAGTGCCAAGGTGGCAACATTTTAGGACGGTGATATGATGTGGATCTTCCAAGGAGATAGGAAGATTCTTTTGATGTGCTTGGTGTCAGCGATGGAGGCAGAGAAGCTAATGAGATAGAGTTGTGAGGAGTTATTGGCACATGTGATGGATACTAAGCTAAGGATTCCTAATGTTCATGAGGTTCCAGTTGTCAGTGAGTTTGAGGATGTGTTCTCAGATGAGTTTCCATGTGTTCCCCGCCTCAAGAGATTGATTTTGAGATCAATCTAGTCTCGGGTACCCTTTTGATAGCTCAGGCACCATACAGGATGGCACCAGCTAAGATGGCATAGTTAAAGAAACAGTTGCAAGAGTTGCTTGAGAAAGGTTTCATCATGCCAAGTATATCATAGTGGGGTTCTCCAGTGCTATTTGTGAAGAAGAAGGACCACTCTATGAGGTTGTGCATCGACACTTAAGTTAAACAAAGTGATGATAAAGAACAAGTATCCTTTGCCACAGATTGATGACCTATTTGACCTATTGCAAAGAGCCACATTGTAATCCAAGATAGATCTGAAATTAGGATATCACCATCTATGGATCAAGGTGGATGACATGCCTAAGCCAGTATTTAGGACACGGTATGGTCTTTATGATTTTGTGATTATGTCATTTGGGTTAACCAATGCACCGACAACCTTTATGGATCTGATGAATATGGCGTTTAGACCTGATTTGTACCAGTTCATGGTGGTGTTTATAGATGATATCTTGATCTACTCTAGGGATAGACAGTAGCACAAGCAACATCTGCGTCAGGCATTGACAACATTGAGACAACACCAGTTGTATGCAAAGTTCACCAAGTGCGAGTTTTAGATGAAGGAGGTATCCTTCCTAGGACATGTGATATTTGTTGAGGGTGTTCATGTGGACACCAAGAAGGTTGAATTTGTGATAGAGTGGGATCAACCAAAGACATCGACTGAAGTTTGTAGTTTTCTAGGTTTAGTAAGATACTACAAGAGGTTCATCAAGAACTTCAGTTTAGTAATGTTACCCCTAATGAAGCTGACGTGGAAAGATGTGCCATTTGTGTGGGATGAAAAGTGTCAGCGTGCCTTCCAATTGTTAAAGGAGAAGTCGACTAGTGTGCTAGTGTTGGTTCTCCTAGAGCAAGGGAAGGATACATAGTCTTCTGTGATTACATAGTCTTTTGTGATGCGTCAAGAAATTGTTTGGGTTGTGTGTTGATGCAGGACAAGAACATGATTTTTTTTGCTTCATGACAGCTTAAGAAAGATGAGGAGAACTACCCATCCCATAATCTGGATCTAGTTGTAGTGGTCCATTCCTTGAATATCTGGAGGCACTACATTTACGATGAGAAGTGGCAGGTCTGCACGGATCACAAGAACTTGAAGTACATCTTTTTACAACAAGAGTTGAACATGTGGCAGCTATGCTGGATGGAGTTGATCAAATATTATGACTGTACAATTGATTACCATCTAGTAAAGGTGAATGTCACGACAGATGCACTGAGAAGGAAGTCTTCACTGTCATCTTCTGCAGACAAGGCATAGTTGTGTTCTTTGGTGTGCTATAAGAGAGAAATGTTAGTATCCTTATGTCACATGAACGTCTAGCTGTATGTGTCTATGTTGGCAGGTCTATGGTCATAGTTACACGTGAAGCCTACGATGAGACAATAGATCTATGATGCATAACAGAGTGATATTGTGATACAGCATATACAAGTAGAGTTTGGCAACGAGAAGCATGATGGCTTCCATGAGACAGAGGATGGGACAGGTGTTACCATAGCAGAGTCATGGTTCCTGATGTTGACAACTTAAGGGATGGTTTTGGAAGAGGTTCACTCTTAGATGTATGCTATGCATCTAGGTAGCACTAAGATGCACCATAATCTTAAAGATTTGTACTGGTGGTTTGGCTTGAAGTTTGATGTGGTGGAATTTGTTGCAATATGTCATGTGTGTCAGCAAGTGAAGGAAAAGCATCAGAAGCCTGCAGGAACATTGCAGTCGTTGCCTATACCATTGTGGAAATGGGATCATGTGACTATGGACTTTGTGGTTGGTCTTCCTATGACAACCAAAGGTCGTGATTCTGTTTGGGTGATCATTGACAAGTTGACCAAGTCAGTGCTCTTTTTGCATGTAAAGACAACATATACAATAGAGAAGCTTGCTCATACATATCTTGATGAGATTGTTTGTTTTCATGGCATCCCAGCTACTATCGTGTCAGATAGAGGTCCCTAGTTTACCAGTCACTTTTGGGAACACTTGCACTCAGCTATGGGAATAAAGTTGAGGTTCATCACGACATTTGATCCATAGATAGACAGCTAGTCTGAGAGGATGATACAGACGTTAGAGGATCTGTTGAGGGCTTGTGTGTTACAATTTTTAGGCAATTGGGATGTGCATCTCAGTCTGGTCAAGTTTGCCTACAATAATAGTTATCAGTGGAGCATCAACATGGAACCTTATGAGGCATTGTATGGGAGGCTTTGCATGTCTCTGTTATGTTGGTATGAGACTAGTGAGTTGGTATAGCAAGACAAACAAAATTAAGTGATTCAAAAATAGTTTCAAGAAGCACAAGACATGAAGAAGTCATTTGCAGAAAACTAATGTAGAACCTTGGAGTTCCAAGTGGGAGACAGAGTGTACCTTAAGGCCTCTCCTTGGAAGGGTGTTTTGAGGTTTGGGAGGAAGGGTAAGTTGGCTCCCAGGTTTATGGGACCTTACTCAGTGGTAGCATGTGTTGGAAAGTTGGATTATAAGTTGGAGTTGTCACCTGAGTTGCACAGGTTGCATCTGGTGTTTCATGTTAGCATGTTGATGAAGTGTCACCCTAACACAGAGCAAGTTTTACAGTCGATAGAGGTGGAGCTTGATGAGGATGTGTCTTATGTTGAAGGACATGTATTGATCCTGGATAGTAGGATCAAGAAGTTGAAGAAGAAGAACATCTTTTTGTTGAAGGTTTTGTGGCATCAATGTGGCATAGAGGAGGCTACGTGGGAGATTGAGAAAGAGATGTAGAGGAAGTACCCGTCTCTTTTTGCTTAGGATTTTGAGGGTGAAATCCTTATTAGAGGTTTATGACTTGTAAGACCCCTGACATGTACTTTGGGTTAACCCTATTTGTTTGGCTTGATTAGATTCTTAGAACCTTTCTCTAATCCTTTGAGATGTTTTTTTATCATCTCATATGCTTATGTTTCAAGTATTGGTCCTGTTTGGATGTTGTTTGAGCTATGTTTGCTTATTTTGGGGCAAATTGCAATTTTCCCAAGTTGAGGGGTTATCTTGCAATTTTCCACCTCTAGAATGTTCCTCATCTCTCTTGTCTTGATGAGAGGGAGTTTGATGCATATGGGCACCTTGGTTGAGCCTTGGTTGAGTAGTGACACCTTAGAGGTGATAAGGGTTTATTTGGTGTTGACCTTTATTGAGGTTGTGTGTGTTGCAACTCTTGTCTCAACCCATGTCATGACCTAGAGGTGTGTTCTTGGTGTGTGGTGACCAAGACACTTCCTATGGGCACTTTTGTCTTGACCATGATGGTCTAGGGTGTGTCTTGGGTCGAGAAAGTGGTATCCTTGAGGTGTGTCTTGACCTAGTGTTGGTAATCCTTCTTGTCTCGACCGAGACATGTATTAGTGCTTCTTGTTTTGACCCCTTGGTTTCTCCCGACTATAACCTATGTGTTGGGTGACCCAAGTTGTTGAGACCCAACATAGTTTTATCACCATCTCATGCATGTGTGTTCTAAGTGGTTGCATGTTAGTTTCGTGGGTGGACAAGTGTCCCTTTGGTGTCTTGGGGTGTTGACACATCATCTCTACCTTACTTCCCTCCTCCTTTAGGTGTATAACCCCTTTTCCCTACATGCAAGTGATCTTTTTCAGTCATCCTCCTTCTCATTTCTCTTGTTCTTGTTCTTGAGGCTTGTTGGAATAATTGAATGTGGATCATCCTTGGATGTGGTGCTTGAAGCTTGATCTTCATCCTTGTGGTGGTCTCTTTCCTTGGTAAGTAGTTTTATCATCTTAATCACATTTTTCTTTGGAACCTCCATCTTCTTCTTCTTCTTCCTCTTTTCTTGGTCGTAGACTAGGGTTCAACCCTAGTGGTCACTGTGAGAGAAACTCCTCTGCACAAAGGCCACAGATTGTGGTTTCACCATGGTGATAACTAGTAGGAGGATGTTTTCTTCTCTTTTTCACCTTTCTTGTTCGGTTCAGCCTAGGGTTCTTATTGCCCTTTTCTTGAGATATCATTTTACCAAGGTGTTCTTCTTTTTTGGAGGTGACCTTGTAGCCAAAATGGTGATCTTGTGGAGATTCTTTCCTTCTCTTTAGAGCTTGATCTTGGAGCTTGTTTTCTCTTCAAATCAGGCGGGTGATGTAACACTCTACCTCCTTATATCATTAGAACCTTACTTATATGCTTTCATGTTCTTGTTTCCATATCTAAAGATGATGTTAAGATGGTATGTGATGATATTGTAACTCAAGGTTTATGACTTTGTAGTTTTCTCATGAGTATAACTCTCTTTATAAAACCCTAACTGCTATGTGCACGCTTTCTATGTGATCTTGAGAGGGTGCTCTTGCATGCATCTTGAGATTTGGTTTTTTTCACCTTGTTTTATGTTTGGACATCATGTTTTCCTTGGAGTTTTGGGTGCCTTCTCACGTGTGTTGTAGCTTGTCTATATCTCTCCTAAATGATTTTGTTTGATGATCTTCATGGGTTTGTTTGTAGGGTTGATGATCTTGAATCCATGAGCTTTGACCCTGATGATATTAGGTTTCCTTTTTGTTTGACCTATTTCAGTCGAGACATAGGTGTGTCTTTCTATATGGTCACGACACGCCACCTTTTCCCTTGGGTTGAGATGTTGTGTCTTGGTTATTGGACGAGATCAGTGAGTGTGTTGGGTCATGACGCCACTTGTGTTTGGCAATGACACCCCCATTCTGTCGAGGGCAAGACACCTAGTTGGTTAGTGGTCGTGACTCCATGCTTTAGATTGAGGTTAAGACATTGTGTTATGCATGGTTGAGATGCATGCTCTTTGGTGGGTTGTGACATGCTTCTGTTGGGTTGTGACACCCTTCCTTGTTGTGGTCGTGGCACAGGATGGACTGGTGGTCGTGATGCCTTGTTGGCTTGTGGTTGCTTTGTTGCTCTACACGGTCAAGATGCTCTTCTTGAAGTTGGTTAAGTCATGCTTTGCATAGGGTCTCGACGTACATTTTGAGGGATGGTCGACACTTTGTCTTTGTTGTAGTCGAGACCATGTCTTGTCATGGTCATGACATCATGTAGGTAGGGTGGTTGAGATCGTGACACCCTGTTATGTTATATGGTCATGACACATACAAAATATTATGAGATAACACAACTACACATATTATGATGATGATTCTTAGTGTTGTGATGTGACGACTAATCATAGCTTAATTAGTAATGCTTAACCCTAAACCAGTTCTAAGAGTGTGGGAGGTAACTCAATTAGTGGCACTATGACCATGATGTAAACACTAATCGACTAAATCTGTAAACCCTAATCCTAGGGTATGTTATAGATATTGAATGTGTTAGAATGTATAGCATGTGATTATATATTTTCTCTCTCCTACTTATGGGCATCTAGCCATGCAGGTGATGAATTAATATTATGTCTATGAGAATGCTATGATGGACATGTATATGTAATCCAGGTGATGCATATGTGCTTTTGAGGCATGGTGACATAATGTGATGGGTCCTATGACCTAGTGAAGGATGGATGCCTATTGAGAGGTGTTATCCTCCAATGATTCCATGAGATGATGTGACAAGTTTACACTTTATACATTTTATATCTTTTGAAGTTGCAATACAGTATGCTTGCTAGTTTGAATTAGAGCTTGTATGTCCATTTGTATGACAAAGTCTTAATTCACTCAATTGGCATGACTAATAAAGTGAAATCTTAATCCTGTAGTTGCCTTGTTCCATAGATCCATTCCAGTGTCAGTTTTAATTGTTGGATTGGTGAAATGAGTATAACTCGGAGGCATATTCTTGAATATGTGGGGGCACAAGTTGAGTGGATATCCTTGCATCCACAATTGTGACATGTGGAGGATGATTGCGATCATGCCTCAGTGATTGTGATTTGTGATAGGAGCAGATCAGCTGCATATGCCTTTTTATAGGGCGTCCATGCGTGAGCCAATCCTCTAGCATCGTGACCTGTACGATGGTGGGCTAGGTGTTTACATATGGATGGCCATGTGTGAGCCAATCCTTCAGCTTTACTCTATGTGGCTATTTGCAGTTGACTAATATGTCTCTACAGTGCTCTCTTGTACTGACCAAGAGGTGTTGGAGAGGTCATGGATTCCAGCTCTTCCATAAACCATGTATGAAACTGATTTTGACTTTACAGTGGTTAGTTGGATTTGGATGGTACTACTCAAATACTCAGGGCATAATAAAAGATGTAACACAACCATGTAGCATATTTTCTTTGGGCCAAATACGAATAACATTGGATGAACCCCTCCCTTGATCTTATGTTGTTTTTTTATAATACTGACATGTTCTTCATATTCCTTCTTAGAATACTAATTGATCTACTTCTCAGTGATAACTTCCTAATTTTTCTAAATCTTCTTATCTATTATTAGTATTATCTACTACTTAGCTTATTTGTGCTTTTAATAGACGTTGGGAGGGAGTTATATCTCTCATTGGGATGTTTGGTCTCACCCTGTGGTTTTTACACATCTTTTAGGTGGTCGAGCATGGGGGAGTAGAGATCGTGTCATTGGTGCTGAGTAGAAAGAGGACCAGTAGATGTTGAAAGGTTGGGCATATTGCTTGTGTAAAGAAGTAGAGTCCTATGTGTCATCCATGTACACTCAGGTCCTTGGGGAGGCTATTTTTGTAAGTATCGACACGAGGTTTTGTCTTTATGCCCATGGTTGTATAGATATGGCATATATGTGTATATGAACAGTTTACCATGTGTAACCAGATGTGGCTAGAGATCCAGTGAACAGTATCTCGTACACTCATATGGGCAGGTGATATAATACAAGTGGTTCTTTGAGGACTCATGTGCAATATGTTGCAACTCTTGTATTCATATAAATCAGTTTTAATTTCTTGTGTTTTATGGTAAGTTGGATGTTAAGTTTTTATTTCCACAGTTTGGTTTTGAGTAATCTTGTTTGTGGTGGGCCAGGGGCCACAACTACTTTTGGAATTTGAGAAGAGTTCTCAATGAAGAGCACAAGATCTAAGTCCTAGAAATACCAGTGCCAGAAATACTTGCTCCTAATGTGTCTAGGGTTGTGGTGGATGCTTACCGGAAGCATGTCAATGATGCCTTGTATTTAAAGCACCTTATTCTAAGCTTCATGAACTATGAGTTGCATCAATAATGTGAAGATATTGGGATACTTGAGATGATAACACATCTTTAGAACTTGAACCATAAGCACACAAAGCAAGAAAGGTACAATGTCTCAAAGGTTCTCTTTGAGTGTAAGATGATAGAGGGAGACTCAGTAGAGGCTCATGTGCTCAATATAATTGGATATGTGTAACATCTATGAGAACTTGGATTCTCTTTGAGCCAAGAGTTGCCCATGTGTATGATTCTCCAATCATTTCCTAAATCATATAGTCACTTTATTGAGTGTTACCATTGAATATTATGTCCAGGTTAATGTTAGATTGCTTGGCATATTGATTAATGCCAAAGAAAAAATGAATAAGGACAAATCTGTGACGGTGATTAGAGGACTCAAGTTCAAAGGATGAAATCAGGGCCATGAACTTTTGAGTCTAATCCCCAATCCAGGTCTTCAACACTCAAGATGAGGAGAAAAGGTACAAGAGGAATCTATCCTTTGTACTTGAAGGCATTCAAGAAGAACAAGATGGAGATGGTGTTCTACACTTTAGGTATATACGTTATTGAGATGAACTTATTTACTTCTTCATCATGGGTACTAGATACCGGATGTGGATCTCATGTATTCTCAAATATGCAGGATCTAAAAAGAAGTAGGCCTTTGGGAAAAGGTGAAGTTGAACTAGGAGTTGTAAATGGAGTAAGAGTTTTTGCCACTACAATTGGAACCTATAATTTATTTCTTCCCATGGGGCTTGTAATAGAGTTAGTGAAATTTTATTATGTACCTACCATAAATAGAAATATCATTTCAGTATCTTGTATGGACAAGGATGCATATGAATTTCATATTAAGAATGGTTGATGTTCTATTGCAAAAAATGGGATCTTTTATGGCAATGCCCCAATGTTTTATGGTCTTTATTTGTAGACCTAAAGATGGATACTTAGAACGTATATACTAAAAGACTAAAACTCAAAAACTCAAAGAAAACATATCTTTGGCATTATCATCTAGGGTACATAAATGAGAATCGCATATCTAGACTCCATAAATTTGGTTATCTAAACTCTTTTCATTTCAAATTAATAGAGATATGTTAATATTGTTTTTTGGGCAAGATCACCAAGACTCCCTTTACCGGTAACAATGAGATGGCTAGTGATCTATTAGGACTATACATATTGATGTATGTGGCCCTTTTAGAACAACTGCTACAAGTGGGTATTTGTGCTTCATTACCTTCACTGATGACTTTAGTAGGTATTTTCATGTTTACTTGATGAAAAATAAGTCAGAAACTCCTAAAAAGTGCAAGGAGTTTATGATTGAAGTACAAAACCAACTTGGGAAAAGTATTAAGGCACTTCATTCTGATCGATGTGGAGAATGCTTAAGATAAGAGTTTGAGGACCTTCGAGGAGTCTATGATATCGTATCACAGTGGACTCCACCTGGAACACCTCAGCATATTGGTGTATCAGAAAGAAGGAATCACATATTTCTAGATATGGTGCAATCAATGATGAGTTTAACTGAACTTTTGACTACCTTTTTGGGTTATGCTTTAGAAATTTCCACATTTACACTATAATGAGTACCATATAAATCGTTTCAAAAGACAACATATGAGATATGGAGTGGAAAGTGTACGAAAGTATGAAGATTTGGGGATGGGAAGCTTATCTGGGGAAAATGTTTCCTGAAAAACTTGGCCCTAAATCCGATAAATGTTATTTTGTCAGATATCCCAAAGAGACCAGGGGATACTACTTTTATTCCCTATCTAACAACAAAGTGTTTTTTGCCAAAGATGTTGCATTCCTAGAAAAGGATTTTATTTCCAAAGGAACGGTGGGAGGAAAATAGAACTCTAACATATTCGATACCAACAGGAAAGCATGGAACCGATAGAATCACAAGAGGATCAAATAGAATCAGAAAACATTGTGGAATCTCAAATTCCTCAAGTAACATAGGTAACTCATAGATCTAGTAGGACATGCCTTGAACCTATAAGATCTGGATATCTTGTGACTCAAGAAGGAGATGAGTTAGTCATAGATGATGAGCCAACAACCTATCTAGAAGCTACTAAGGGACCTAAGTCTGACAAATGGCTTTAAGCCATGAGATTTGAGATGGAATCTATGTACACAAGAAAGGTGTGTACCTTGGTGGATACACCTGAAGGGGTAAAACCCATAGGGTTTAAGTGGATTTTCAAGAAGAATATTGACATGGATGGTAAAGTACAAACCTATAAGGGAAGATTGGTTGCAAAGGGTTTCAGACAAGTTCAAGTTGTTGTATGAAAAAATCTTTTCTCCAGTTGCCATGGTTAAGTCCATTAGGATCATGCTTTCTATTGCAGCTTATCATGTCTATAAGATTTAGAAGATGGATGATAAAATTGCATTCCAAAATCTTCTTGAGGATGTGTATATGATACAACATGATGGTTTTATAAATCTAAAGGATGTAAAAAATGTACATAAGCCACAAAGTTCAATCTATGGATTGAAGCAAGCATCTCTAAGTTGGAATCTTCATTTTGACGAGATAGTCAAAGAGTTTGGCTTTACTCAAAATGAAAATGAACCTTGTGTGTACAAGAAGGTTAGTGGGAGCATGATCATATTCCTCATACTGTATGTGGATGGCATACTTTTGATGGGGAATGAGATCACTACTTCACAAAAGGTAAAGACATGGCTAGGAAATAGATTTTCTATGAAATACTTGGGTGAAGAATCCTACATTTTAGGAATCAAGATCTATAGAGATAGATCCATAAGACTTATGGGACTAAGTCAGAGAACATGCATTGATAAAGCGTTGTAAAGGTTCAGCATGGAGATCTCAAAGAGAGGAAACATGGCCATGTGTCATGGAGTTACTATCTCTAAATCTCAATACCCCAATTCTTGTGAAGAAAGGGAGCACATGAGTATGACTCCATATGCATCAACAATTGGGTCCATCATGTGTATAATGTTGTGTACCAGTCCCGATGTCTCTTATGCCTTAAGAATGATGAGAAAATATCACTAAGATCTAGGTGATGCTCATGGGACAATCGTGATGAACATCCTTCAATACTCAAAAAGAACTAAGGATCATATCTTGGTCTACAGTGGAGAGGAAGAGTTGGTGGTATAGGGTTACACCGAAGCAAGCTTTCTAAGTGAAAAAGATGCTTACATATTGCAATCTAGATTCATGTTTTGCCTCAACAATAGAGTTGTAAGTTGGAAGAGTTCTAATAAAGAGATAGTTTCTGATTCTACAATAGAGGTTGGGTATACTTCTACATTGAATGCAGCAAAGGAGGTTGTATGGATCAAGAAGTTCATCTCAGAACATGGGGTTGTTCCAAGCATCAACGATGCAATTGATCTATATTGTGACAACAATGAGGTTATTGCACAAGATAAGGAACCTAGATCACATCAACGTTCCAATCATATACAAAGGTAGTTCCATATCATATCATAGATCACACATCGAGGAGATGTGAAGATTTGTAGAGTACCAACCGAGAACAATGTCGTTAACCCCTTGACAAAAGCACTTTCGCAGCAAAAGCACGATGGTCATGTTAGATCTCTTGGAATAAGATTCATGCGTGATTGGATCTAAGTGTAAGTGGGAGTTTGTTGGTATGTATTCCTAGAGAGCCAATCATATGATGATTGTAATGGCATAACTTGTAAATGATTTGATTAACAATATAGGCAAACTTCCATTTATTTTGTTTAATTCAATTGTGAGATAATGAAGTAACATAA
Source organism: Alisma plantago-aquatica (assembly GCA_963693085.1). Lineage (NCBI taxonomy): Eukaryota > Viridiplantae > Streptophyta > Magnoliopsida > Alismatales > Alismataceae > Alisma > Alisma plantago-aquatica. Next base: position 315,970,778 of record OY856415.1, on the reverse strand, counting down.
TAAATGTTTAGATAATGATATTACTCAATGATGTATGTCTTCAGGTGCAAGACGTGAACAATGAGATCATACGGATGTTAAGATTATATACATTCTTATTATGTCCCTAGTCAGATGTTACTGTAGAAGGCTGATAGACATCAATAATACATAATAGAGTGTGTGTTGGTTGATGACAGAATCTCACCATTTATAATATGTGATATCAAACCAAGCACATAGATACTTGTTAGAGAATAGTGTATCAGATAGACCCACCATAACAATGATACATGGAAATGATAATTGGTAGTCAGAATTAGCTCTTATAGTGTTGGTGGTTATTGTGGTTCTTAGATCTGAAATCACTACACTTATCACATGTTGTTTGGTGTGCTTTGACACCATCCACCGTGATTCTGAAAAAGGGTTGCAATAAAGGTGATAATCGGATACACTGTGACACATGGGGATGGTTGTAAGTGATGTAGATGGAATTTGTCCCTCCTACAGGAGTGTGATATCCTGACCACTTGATTAGCAAGACTGAAAAAAACATGGCCATGCACTTGTAAGTCAATATGTGATATTGAGCTTACATATAGATTAAACAATCTGCTCTAGTTCAAGGAATAGAGATTGAATGATGAAGAGGGTGACAATTACATGCCTTGAGTTCAATCTAGATATCAGTGACAAAGGAAATATACAAATACTATAACACCAATAACATATTGTAGGTTGAAGTTGCTCTCCAACTTTCCATTTACATAGGTATCAATGATGTGTGACTAGGCACCACTATTTGCTTGTGATGTCATAGTTGGTTATGGACATTCACTGCCAATGTAATACGGGACCAATAGGGTCACACACATAGGATACACCTAGAAGAGGAGCTTAATCTTGAGTTATAATTAAATTGATTACTAAAGTGTTTAGTTGTTCAATTTAAACATCAATTGACTGATTGGACTCCCAACCGACTGGTTCAGGTGTTGAATCGACCGATTGGAGGTTGATTGGATATTGTGTTGGCTGAATTCTGGATGAGTTGGGATTTGAACCGACCGGTTCACGAAGTGAACCGACCGGTTCACGAAGTGAACCGATCAGTTCCCGGTTGCCAAACGACCATCTCATGGGATGAGACACCCGATTCATTGAGCAATTCGATTGCATCAAGGATTAGTGTTGACGTCATGTCATGCTTAATTGGATTAGAATTTCCAATACATATGTGAACTGGAACCACATATGAGAACTCCTAGTGGGAAAAGTATCCACACCTCTAGAGATGTCCACACAGACCACACATCTACTGCCTACCTGATGCCATATTTCCTTTCACCTTTCACATTGACCCGTCGCCCATTATATACTCATGGAGGGGGCCATTCTCCTCATCTAAGGGGCCTTGTGTACACATGGATGTTTTTTCCTAACCCCATGGTCCTTATGCACTTAGCGTATGATCACCACCTAAACCCTTAGTTCCTATGTACCTTTAAGCACTGCTACTTGACCCTAGGCTTGATTAGGGCTCTACCTTACCTAGGGTTTATGGATATTTCATAACTTCATATGTTTCCTGTATTAATTACACCATGCCTGAAGACAAGGGTCCCCAATACCTTCATGTTTCCATGTCATATGACTCATCATGTCTGAGTAGAGTCTCTAACTTAGATGGCTTTCACAAAGTTCCTTTCAACATGTTATTTTTCATTACACATTTTATAGATATTTCTTTAACCAAAGTTTTCATCCTTATGTATTTATGACTCTAGGGCACAAAGAAAAATTGACACCCTTCTTTTTCAGACTTGGTGGTAGTAGGTCTTATAAAACTTAGATGCATGATTATTACTTTTTTGTACTTCACTTGTTAGCACATATTTACCATGGGATTTCTCTCACCAAGGTTTTCACACTCAATACATGTCTGAATTACATTTTCCATTTAATAAAATCAACTTGTTATGACAAGGTATGTTGTAGTTCTTCCATGCCTTAAACACATACCATCTGATCCCATTACATATCTCTAGGTTTAGATCCTTTCAGGAAGTCATGGTTACTTAATATTTTTAAATCTAATAAAAGATGGTTCAACTCATCCTTCCAGGGGAGGTCCTAACCTAGTAGTGGCTTCTTATGTTCTAGGAGGAGGTTAGGCTATAAAGCCACAACCTCAACCTATGAGTTTTTGGGTTATTATGACTCCCCCGTAGGTTTTTCCCACTCTTGGTTTGACCCACCCTAGGTCGGGACACCACTCCTAAAAGGTGAATTGATGGTATCAAATTTTACCTTATGTAATTATTACTTTCATATGTTTCATATCCATATACTCAACCCTTTATTTGCACAATGTAAGCATCACAAGTTTGTATTCTACGTACTTGTGTGCATAGGAAAACTAATAGTATATACTTTGCGGTACCCAAATTGGATTAACCAACTAATTTGTATCTTCATATTCCTTTACCCTAACTAGGGTTTGCTTGGGTCAGATTATTATTATTTTCCTTCTTTCTTAACGTATACCCAAAATTAAGGTTAAGTGTTAACCACATTATCATAGGGTTTTATCCTTCCATTAACCCATTTAGATTTTCATAACCATCTAGGTTAACCAACCCAAGTCCTTCCTGGATGTATGGGTTGTCCCAATCCATACTTAGGCTTTTTCTAGGGTTTACCTGACTAGGGAAAAACGTATACAAAAATAAAACACTTTCTTCATAACCATGTTATTATCTTAAAATTATACGTGTATGAATTGGGGTGTGTCTTAATCCCACTTCTTCTCAAAACCATAACTAGAGATGAGGAGGGAAGCACATTTTAAGGTTTATTAAGAAAAGGGAGGAGAATATGATGATATTAGAGATGAGGTAACTTAGGGAAATATTATTTTAGGAAACCCGTAGGTTATGTATGGGCAAGTATCATGTTGGCTTATGGAATCCTTGTATACCAATTTGATGGTGCTGATGAAACTTTTTTTAAACCTAAGTTCACATGAGGTTAAATGTGTATCTGATATTTTTCTACTGGCCAAGAGATCATAATAAGGGTCTAATCCATTTTTCATATTATTCTGATGACTGGTTTATTTTCTAGAATCAATATGAGGCTAAAAGCATTTAATTAATCATTAATAGAAAATGACCTCTTATTTAGGTATATTACTCATATAAGAGTCCAAAGATGGATTCAAATCATCATAAGGGTTCTAGGAGAATCTTCTGAGAATTAATATCAATTGGATATTGTTTATTTTATTTAATGAACCCTAAATATGAGTATTAGCATCTAAGTTAGAAACCAGTGATAATAAAGCTTCAAGAGTCTAACCTAGAGGTCCTATAATAAAGTAGACATTTTTCTAAGTATGTGGATATTTTTGTGGCATTTATTGGCTAAGGGAATTATTTATAGTGCATTTTCCAAGAAAATATCATTTTTTAGAATTAAAGCATTTTACCTTGTATGTTGGGTCCCTTAGCTTGAGATGCCAGTCTTGGATTGGACCACGCTGGCGCGTCGCCTCCCTAGTGCACATCCTTGGTTTGTTTAGTTGGGTCAGGCCATCTGATTTGATAGAATGTATACTGGACCGGTTTGTTTGCACCTCTCTCCGCGTTCGCGGCCCCGACACAATCATCTTCTCTGCGGGGGCAATCCTAAGTTTCCAGCATCACCGAAGGGCTTAGATCTGATGAGAAAACTAGGTCATAGTGGGTCCTTTGCGAGTACGGAAAAGATTCTAAAGAGTTGTCTATTCTATCTCGCACACCGTCAGCACCTCGTATCCTCAAAGGAAGATGAGGAGATGGATCTCGCTGAGTCGACTGCTTTCGTCGTCACCATAGGGAAGGAGGAAAGGGGAGAAGGGGATGCATGTGCATTTGTCTTCAACTTAGACTTCTAGGAGAATCAAGAAACCCTCAAAAGTCCATTAAGGTCATTGATTGAAGTGTCGAGGCATGGATCCCTGGAAGGCCCTTCTGACTTCACCGACTCCTGCTTGAAGAGGAGGGTTCAGTGGTCAGGTAAACACCACCAACGCTACAACAAGCTGACTTCTCCCTCTGGCCAAGACATTGTCACTGCGGTGGAGTTTTCTTCTCTTTGAGATCTTCTCTTCTACCCCTAATAGCTTATTTGTTGTCTCTATTTGGTCACTACAAAACATAGTGGATATGGGCGGAAAGGAGGGTGAGTATTCCTCTAGTCTTGGCTACCATACACCACTGCTGAGTGGTCATTATTATCCTAAAAGAATGGTGGGTTCAACCAATCTTGCCAATGTTCCTAGATTTCTAGTGAGGACTCCTCTTCAAGACCCAGGGAAAATGTCCACCTGCTCCTCACTTTTCGGAGCTAGGTGATGTTGGACTCTCCATCATATCTCCAATTAACAGATAGGATATGGCCACACTGCATTTGAAGCCTACACCCAAGAAAGGGGGAATTGGCTAGCGTGACACCTCCTCACATCGTAGATACTAAATGATTAAGGATCAAAGTTTAATAATGTTTATATCATGAATGTCTTCAACTTCAAATAATTGTATTTATTTATATGAACTACCAATTACCGTAAAATTAGAGATACAACTCTTCTATCATATAATATCTCTTCCATAAAAAAATTGAGATCAAAGCCCCAATGTCCGGTCATGCACATGAATTCTCCAAAAAAAACATACCAAATATTGTATAAGCCTTGACTACATTTCAATTAATCATCAAACCACAATGAAACGGGTTCAATTCACTTGCTTCGATTATGATGCATACAAAGGTTCATTACTCAACCATTTGGGTCCATGTATGCCCCTAATTGATACGTAAAGTCCTAACTATCCCAAATTGATGTTTAAGGATATTCAACTCAAAGTATGCCTCAATATAACTTATAACACTATCAATGGGAAGATCAACTTACTGAAATTTATCATACAAGAGTATGCCTCAATATAACATATAACATTATCCATTGGAAGATCAACTTATTGAAATTTATCATACAAGACTTTAAGTTTCTTAAAAAAATCATTTTACTCCAAATATGTCCTCAAATACTAGATTTGGTATCAAAACCCTAAAATTAGGGTCATCACAGTTTTGCTAGAGTCTCGGTGGAAGGAGTATTTCTCCATGTGAGGCTCAACCCATGATCTGAGATCCATGTCCAGAGGGGACTCTATCCCTAATATCTTATATTTTCTTCTTTCAGTTCTTTTATATAAAACCATGTTCTTGTTTATATTTTTCTAGGATACGTCTGATATTCAAATGCTCCCAAATGTTTGGATAATATTATCATTGTCATTATCTTCCATCAGTTGAAAGATAAATCCTAAGCTCATGCATGAGTTATTTGGAACGTGGTTTCTAAGAAAAAAAATTAGCTAATTAAATAACTAAATACTTAGGTGGCAAGGCATCTTGTAACCTTCTATATTTTCTTCTACAATCTTATATTTCCATTATCTTACAACTATAAGTATCATTGGTATTTATTATAAGCACGAACTACTAGTTTATCAATTTGTATATCAAGGACCTATTTGTAAACCCAACAAGTGCTTTGTTTAGGTTTTAGATTGGATCCTTTGGCACATGGTCCAACCTAGGCTTTCCAATGGAACCATAAGCTTAATTATATTCTTAATTACTAATTTTAATCTTGAGATGCCAATATTTCTCAATTAGAGTCTAATAGGGTCATATTAGGTCAATATCAAATCATTCACTTAATTTGATGACTTACACAAAATCTGGAGCTTAACTTCATCATCCCAATTCAACCAAAGGAATACCATTGATCTCATCCTTCTAATATTATTGTCACTATCTTAAAGTAAATCTCAATCCATTATTATCAAATCCATATCATAAAATCAAAAATTATAAAATTTGAGGATGTTACAATTTTAAATTAGATCTGATTAGGATTAATATATTAAATTCCCCATTATGACTTATCGGTTTGTTCAGCTATTTGCTTTGCTTGCAATCTCAACCTCCCCCACTATAACAGATGGTATAGTAAAAACAACAACTCTTCATAGTTTGTGATATATTAAACTTACTCCTTGATCGTCCTAAAGCAAGATATAAAATTTGTTCCCAAATGTCCATGGTCTCTATCTATTTGTTTTTATGAACTAGTTTTCCTTTGCTTTCCCACATTGAAGAAAACAAAAATAGAAAACAATTAAGATGGAATAATGTTGTTACAACCCCAATTTTTGGGTTCAGTTAGTGAGAAATGTAATTTCTCATATTAAAGACAATTGAACAAATAATGATATAATTTGTTTTGAATAAATAGATTTCATTTACAATAGCCTTGATGATTGTGTTGTGGGCTTTATTGTCTATTGGGCCCAATAACAAGGAAATGAAGAAAGGAAAAATCAATTATTAAATTAGTAAATGAATAATTGAGTTTTTGAGAAAAGAATGAGATGGAAACCTCTAGAAGGCAAATCCAAAGAGGGATTTCGTGCCTCTTGGGTTACAAGGAGTCCAGAGTTTCAAAGAAAAGGCAATAAGAAAAGAAAAGATTAATTAAGTATTTATTTATTAAGAAAGAAATTGAAAACAATGGTAAAATGTGGAAAATAAGTGAAAAGAGGTGTAATTGAGTGATCCTTTGTGGATTTTCGTATCCCAAGGATTCCTAATGATAAAATAAATACCAATGAGGAAAGTAAATGAGAAATAAAGAGAAATCCTCAAAAAGAGCTATTTAATAAGAAATAAGCAAGATAATGAGAAATAATGAAGAATAATGCATTTAGATGCATCTAGAATGATAATGAGTATCCAATAAAAAGGATTTCGAAATAATAGAGTTTCTTGACATCCAAGGAGTCCCAATAAAGAGGAAAGAAAGAGAAAATACCAAAATTGCAAAATAAAAGGATAATGTGATACATTATTAATGGTTTATATGGTATTATAAAGAAGGAATATATTTTTCTACTAAAAGAGAATATTATTTCGTGCCAATAAATCAAAGGGAAAGTACAAAGAAAATAAAAGAGGAATTTCGAATTTCCTAATATCCAAATAATAGAGAATATCCAAAGGATAAAAAGAAAGAGACAGAATATACTTCCTAACCAAGGAACTTGTTTTCCTAATAGGAAAGGGACATGTTATTCTGTGGATAGACGTCCTAGGGCTTCAATCACCCACCCCTATATAAGGGTAGAGCCCATGGACGACCCCAAGGAGATCCCACATATATCTCTCCCTCTTCTCCTTTATCTTCTTCATTCAACCCTAGCGGAGAAAGTAGTTTGAACCCTGGGGCAACGAGGGGACAGGGAGGAAGTGTGACGGAAGGCTGATGACCCTACGGTGACCTGGGGTTGATTGGTTACCATCTCCAAGCTTTGATCTCGCGCTACCGACCTACAACAGGCTGCACAGCCAGCTGTAAAGAGCAGGCTAAGGGCGCTTGAAACAGCCGCCATGGCCGCGATCAGGGGGTGCCCTGGGTGCGCCACAGCAAGGCGGAGGTAAAGCAGTAGGTTTCGGCAACGATCGTGGTCTCGGGAGGTGAGGAAAGCCCGCGCAAGGCTGCAGTTCGGCGGCCTCGTAGGGTTTCCCTAGGAGGAAGATGACCTAAGGTCGATTGGACAGTTCTACCCTTCGCGCTGTGCTGGGCCGGCTCGTTAAGTGGAGGGTAATCGTGTCTTTACGTTATGTTTACAAATTTGCAAGCAACATTGCATGGAAATAGACATGTGGCGCTTTCCGATTGGCCAAAGTAAGTGATTTATTGCAAAAATTATATCTAATAATCGGTAGCTCAGATGAATACAAATAATATATGCAATTTGCTCAGTATAATGAGAGGAATTCAATAAAATATGTTTAGAAGCCAATTCCTTTTGCAATTCAAAAAGTAGTGTAAGTTATCAACTTTGATGAATTAAAGATTAGGAAACTCTACTTTGGGATAATTAATGTAATTAGTAGAGTTTAATGGGTGATTAAAGTTGATAATAACCTACTAATTGTAAAAAGGTACATTAAGATCGAAAAGGGTGAACTTTGCACGTAATTAGTTTAATTTAGAGATTATGTGCATAAATATGCTTGAAATTTGAAAAGTACATAAATTTATCATCTTTAATTATTTAATTAATGAAAAACCCTTAGATTTGATGATAGATGGATTTAATGATGTTCTTTGGATAATTCAAGCCAATATTAACCTGTCGTTAATAAAAGTGAAAATAGGATCTAAAAAGATGATCTTTTTATATGAATGGTTTAATTTAGGGTTCCATGTGCATGGATATGCATTAATGAGCTTGAAAACCCTAATTTAGGTGAATATGTCTTTTAATTGCTTTAATTATTCAAATCCATGAATAAATAGAGATATGATGATCCTAAGTCAATTTGAGTATAAAAGACCATAAAAATAGATAATTTGAGCAATTAGGGTTTATATGAGTAGAAATAGTATTTTAGGGTTTGTTGACCTAAAAGGAATAAAGTTTGAGATATTGATCTAAGAAACCCTAATGAATACTAACAAAACCTTAATTCAGATAGAAACCCTAGAAAGTGAATCCAAGTCAATAAAGTAGAATCTTGATAAAGTGTGTAGTAAATAGAGTACATGTGTTTTTCTGGATTCTTGATGATGTGGTTGAATTACTTGCTTGGATTGCTTTCTTGGTTGGAATTGATATTAGCTTGAGAAATCCACTGAGCAGGTATGTGGTTACGCTTATGAATATTCCGAGTTAGTTTTCCGAGGGTTTGTCAAGGCTTTATCGGTTGCTTGAAATTAACTGTTGGCTTTTATTTCATGCAACTATAGAGTGACTATGACTATCACTATAAATGTATACATATAACTGGCTTAGATCTGGGTCCACCCCTATGGATATGCAAAGGCTAAAAGGGATAACCTAGAGCAAGGTCTAGGCTATCATGAGTTAGAAACTGGGCTACACATGTGTAGTGCCATGAGACTCTTAGCATGCCATGAGTTAAGGAGTGGGCTACCTATGGGTAGTGCCATGTGACTCAACCCTAGAAACTGATTCACCTGTTAGGTGGGATCATGAGGGGTATTATGGGGATAGAATATACATGGATCGTGCAGTTATATTTAAACTGTAACATTGTTTGTTAAACTGTAATTGATTGCAATACATTGTTATGGATAATTGCACGATTAGTGTTTCCCCCACATACCAGCTTCGGCTGACCGGTGTTTTATTTGTCGATGTTTTAGGTACAAAGACGAAAGGACAAACATTAAATCGTCATATTGAGAAATACATGAATTGAAATACAAGGAGGATTGGTAGAGTAGAAATTCATATGTGGATAGAAATTTAGAGATCCAAATTTTAAAAAGTTATGCAAAAGTTTATTTTCTTACAGCTTTTCAATATAGTCTGTTAAAATTTAATAATTGTTCTTGGTTAATTGTCAAACCTTTGATCCGGAAATTATGGGTGCGGCTTCGACCTCTCGGTCTCCCTTAATTAGGGGTTACCAGAAGGTGGGTTCGTAACACTTGTTATCAGAGCGTAGGTTCCTCACTTAACCATTAATAATTATCAAATTTTTACAAACTCCATAGAACCCAAGGGAGTTATTAGAGGATTATCTGAAAGACAGGGGTGTCTAGAAAAGGATCACGACCGGGGGATGGCAATATTTTCCTCCGCACCGCTAGTCGAAATATGAGTACTCCCAGATCCGTGTGACTGCCTGGACAAAGTCTTAGGGTATGAATCGAAATAAGATACCTTTAGAACTTTCTCATCTTATTCATCCCTTCTCATCACAAATTCTATTAAGGACCTTAAGGATTAGGGTTTTCTCTCTTCTCCTCACCCTCTTGAGGTAAGGGGAAGGTTGATAAGGTTTAAGGAATCCTCCACCAAATTAATGAAAACCATGTAAATAAGATGTAACAGACATAAGCTTAATAGATTAAGCATAAACTAAAGGATAGATACATGCTTAGGTCGTATGACATAAGTTGTCATGCCCTAAGAAGAGACTTGAGGGTAGACCTTCTTGTCAGGAGGATAAATAAAGAGAGTTAGTCTTGCAGATAGAGACCTCCATTGTAAAAAGAGACCTGGCACATCCTCCAAGGATGATGTTAACCCTAACCCTAAGTGAAGGCTAGAGAGAGACAACATGACGAGTTCGATGTCATGGTAGACCAGGTGGTTGGATGGACATGCCTTGGATGACGTATGAGCCATGAGAGGTTGGATGACCGAGTACCTTTGGCGACTCAACCCTGGGAAGGGGTCGATCAGTGGAGAGTGAAGGATAGCTCCTTCATTGATGAGGTTAGAGAAGAACCTATGGAAACCCCATGAGCTTATATGGGCATAATATGCACCCAAAATGTATCCGTAGTGCAAGAAATAGGTTGAAACCCTGGCCGGGAGAGTTTGATGGATAGCTTATGTGATAAGCATAAGGGACTATGGATAACCGTGAGAGAACATAAGTTGAACATAGGCTTCATCCAGGTGGGGGCATGCTTTTGAGGTTGATCCTTTATGAAGAGAGGACCTTTAATGGTGAGCTTGGTTGTAGGGTTAGCTCTAGAGAGAGAGAGCAGGAAACCAAGCAAGAAGGTTGGAATCCTAGACTCTGAGATATGAGGAAAAGTAGGGAGTTGGGGATGGTGCGACCTAAGTGGATTATAGTGGTTGCCTCATGCACGATCCCTGGAGGCTGATGATATCTTGGTTTCCTTTGGAGGAACCAAACGCTAAAGAGAGAATGGGGCTTCTGGAACCTATGTGCCTGCGGTATAAGAGCTTACCTATTGAGATGAGACAAAGTGTACCTTAAATCCTGAGGAGGTTTAAGTAGCAAGTTTTCAGGCCTTGTACCTTGTTGGTTGTCCTTGAGGAGGACTCGACCCTGATGTGTTGCTCGAGTAGAAGGATGATAGGGAGTGCATGTCATGCCTTATACATGTTTGAGAGAGTGAGCATGCAGTTGGACACCTAAAAGTGAATCTAGGGTTCCAAGGCCTAATAGGGGAAGTGGTGTACCTAATGCTCATGATGAGAGTTGAGTTTCTATAAATACGAGCATGGTAATTCTCATGTAGAGAAGAAAGGAAAACCCCTTAAGTTTAGGGTATGTTTGATGAACCCCTCACAGATAAGTTGATGACATAGGAAGGTATGATCTTGATCCAGTGTTGAGGAAAGAGAACAAGTATGGACCTAACATGGTTTAGTAGGCGGTCAGCTTGTGCCTTAGTAGCTTACTAGGGTTAAGCAGGCTAGGCCTAAGGATGTTTGTGACCTTGTTGTCAAGATGTAGTTCCTCCCATCCTGGAAGGGGGACCCTTTTGTAGGGTGTATACTAGTTCTGTCGGTTTTGAGGTAACCTAAAGAGGTTTCAGAGGATCCTGAGAAGCTAAGAGAGTACATGGTAAGATAATGAACATGTAGACCCATAGTTAACCATCTCTAAGTGCATATGGATGTGTTACCATGGAGGTAATCGGTAAGGGGCCTGACCAAGGTAGGGAGGTCACCATGACCCCTATGAAAGAATGGAAGTCAGCCCATGAATGGAGAGAGAGAGATGGTGAAGGCTTGGGTAAGGTTCCAAGTTGACATGTACTATAATAGAATCCTAAGTCTATCCTAGGGTCAAATAGGGATAAGACTGATGGAAGTAGGAGTTGCCTAATTCCCTAGTTGCACATGACCATAGGGTCAGGAGGTAACAGCTATCATTATCTGAGGGCCATGGGTTAGGAGATTGATCAACTTCATGAACTCATGGGACCCAAAGGGAAGATGATTAGGGCACTCTCTGGATGCATAAGGGAAGAGGGATGACCCCTAAAGTACCGGCACCCTATAGACCTAGAGGAGATGACTAAGGAATGTGTGTAAACCTCAGTAGGTTCGAGACCAGTTTTCCATGAAAGTAACTTTGATATAAAGATGATTGTGATGTAGAGACTAATGCGGCACGTTTCAACTTAGATTTAAATGTGTATTGTCAAGGTGGGATGTACCATCTCTACTCTTAGAACAAGAAGAACTCTGTATTTGGACTGCAGCCAAATGCTTACTTCCTCCTATTATGGGAGTGAGAGATAGGACAGTACGCATGCCATTCACCAAGGATAAAAGATGAAGTAAGTTGGAACGTTACTATGAGGTATGAGGACAAAGATGATAACGTACCCTGGTGGAGTGAATGATACATGGATGGTTTTCAAACACTAAGAAAAATGAGGTGGACATCTTTATCATGAGCTATGTGGAACTTGCAAGTTATACCAGGTTGAGTTTGATCATCATGATGGTAAACTCATAGTTTTCGTGAGGAAGATAGACTTAGAGTTGAGATGAGATAATAAGTGGAATACATGGAGGTGTATGTCTTCAACATTACCTAATACCTAAGGATGTGAAGCGGTAATGGATGCTCTGGTTGATATATATCTGCCTAGTTTGGCTAGAAGAGGTTGTTAGACTAACCCTAAGTTTGGAAAAGAAGATATGTTTGGCTAACACTCAGATGTAATGAGATATGTTGAACAAGTTAATGATTGTTTGGTTAGCCAGTGTAATCCTTGACATAATGAAGGGGGTTGTAGAACCTTAAATGCACTTCTTTGGAAAGGAAGGTGATGAAACCCCGACTAGAGTGGTTTAGGGTTTCTGAGGAATCATGACATATAGGAAATCATGATGTTAAGATCACCATGCACCATGGTACTACTGAGATAACGAGTGGTAGTAGTACTTTAGATGCTTAAGAAGAGGCTGCATGTGGTATGTTGCCATGCGTGACAGAAGGTGAAGGATGAGCACTGATAACCCAATGCATTGATTTGGAGGATAAAGAGTCTCTGAGAGGGAATGGGAGTTCATCACTATGGATGTTGTAATAAGTCTCCCCTAGACCAAGGAAGGTCAAGATGCAATATGGGTTATGGTAGACCGCCTTACCTAGATGACATGAGAAAGAAAGAGTATTGTCAAGGGACAGATCGGGTTGAACTACATATGAGATAGATGGTTCAATTACACCATGAGGTGAGTTCAAAAGCTCTTGAGTATAACCTAAAGATTCACTTCCGTGAGGTGGAAGTAGAAACGTGAAAAACTCTATCTTAGTACAGTTTATACCCCTAACTAATGGTTAGTATGACCCAGACTAAAGGGTCTGATGAGAGCATATGTGTTCGTTCAGGGTGATAGCTAGAGACAGTTCATGTCCTATGAAAGATGTGATGATGACCACCATATCCAATATATGGGATTTAAAGAAGCTTTGTAAGGGAGGTTGTTTCGGTCACCACTTCAATAAGGTGATGTTAGTGAAAGGACCATGTGATGGTTAGGAAAGGACCACAGTGCATGTAGATGAAGTCGCTTTGATCGTGTAATGGCTGAAAGGAGCCTAGAGACGACGAGAGTCGTGAGCAGATGCAAAGTAGACTGACATGCAGATCATTGTGGGAGAATATGTGACATGAAAATCCAACTCCTCTAAGTTATAGCTAAGAGAATTGAGTCCCGGTACATAGGTTCTTTTGACTTAGTTTGGTGGAGAAGGTTAAGTTTGATCTTAACCCTAAGGCTAAAGTAATGTGTGATGAGTTCCATGTGTCCAATTTAGAGCACTATGTGAGGTACCCAGCCCATGTGCTGAGCAATGAACGTAGTGAGCCCCAAGGGAGGCTTAAATGGCCTGAGTCACCTGTGTAGTTTATAGACGCCAGGATGAAAGAACTTAAAGAAAATAATATGTGATGATAAAGGCTCTTTGGTAGCACCATGAGTACAGTAAAGCTACATAGAGGCCAATGATGGACATGGAAAAGTCTTATCCTGAATTGTTTATTTGCTTGATAAGAACTTTGAGGACAAAATTGTTGGGTTTTGTGGAGAAAACATGCGCAGCGGAAGCAATAAAATCCACGCAACCCGAAATAGGATCTCGTCGACAACAACGTATTTGGAAAGAGTGTTTGCGGGATATACCTTATCGTGGAGCAAGTCCGGCGATATCCTGCTGCACGACGGTGCAACGCTGCTTGTCAACACGGACGGAACTTCTCTCCCATTCACTCTCACAGTTTGATCCGGCGGCGCTCCTTTGCGGCAGTGATGTCCGCCGCTCGTAGCGCGTACAGGTGGTCGTCGATGTCCTCTGAACGCAGGCGTCAATGCATCTGCGACTCTACTTCGTCCACGCGGATGGACGGAACTCCACGCCGCGCTTCCCAAGCCGGCGGGAAGGAGTATGTCTCTGTGGCGGCGTGCTAGCGGCGCGTTGCTCTCTTTTCTCTCCTAAGGACGGAGACAGCTAGGTTTACATACGTGAGCGTAAACTAAAAGCGTCTCTCGATATCTTATATAGATATCAGCCATCAATCCTTCTTTAAATAGGATATGAAGGGAAATAGGGTTTCCTAAACCCATCGGTAAACAGAAACGTTGCATTAATTAAAATGCTCATGGATTAATTAGAATATTCCGGAATTCCTCAATTAACCAAATAATCACATTAATTGATTAATTAATATCCGACTCCATGCAATTGCTTGGGATGGCTCTACGGACATACATATACCAACAGACTCCCACTTGCACTTAGAGCCAGTCACTCCAATATCATTCTAATCCATTACATAAACATTTTAGTAATCAATGTGATTCGGAGCAATTCCAATCAAATCCACAATTATACTCCTATTCCAACACATCCTATGCGTGTGACCTGGTAGGCTCCAAATTACGTTGGCAATGATATCCATAATCATATTATGATTTCACAAGCAAAGACTGGTATCTATCAAGACTTCATTGCCACCCAAGTAATTGGAGAAGTTGGAGAACAACTTGACCTATCATTCATGACTGGTGTTACAGTGATTGTATAGTTCTTTTGTTGCTGATATCCGGATTGAACTCGAGTCATGAAATTGTTATCCTTTTCAATGTTCAATCCATGTTCCTTGAATTAGAGCAGACTGTCTGAGATATATGTAAGATCAATATCACATATTGACTCGCATCAGCATGGCCATGCATTTCTCAGTCTCTCTTATCAAGTGGCTGGAATATCAAACTCTCGTAGGAAGGACAAATTCCATCTACATCACTCACAGTCATCCCCAAGTGTCACAGTGCACCCAAGCACCATCTTTATGGCAATCCTTATTAAGGACCACGGTGGATGATGCCAAAGTACACCGAACGACATGTGATAAGTGTAGTGACTTCAGGTCAAAGAACCACAATCACCACCATCATTATGAGATGTGACTCTAACTACCAATCATGGTATCCATGTGTCACTCTCAAGGTGTATCTATCTAATACACTGTTCTCTAACAAGTATCTATGTATTTGGTTTGATATCTCCATATCATGGATAATGAGATTCTTCCATCAACCAACATACATTCTAATCTTATGTGTTATTGATGTCTATGGATATTTCCACAATAAAAATAGATTAGGGACAAAACAAGAATACATACTCTTAGCATACATATGATCTCAATGTTCAAGTCATCAACCCGAAGACATATGTCATTGAGTATATTACTCTATAGACATCTATATGTTTTATGGTCATCTCACAATATAAAACACAAACATATATATTGGAAACTTGCCTTTATTGATATGATCAATGTAGTATTACTAACCGTTTACATAGTATCCCATTACAATCATCAAATGATAGTCTCTATGGGCATACATACCAACAGATTCCCACTTGCACTTATACCCAATCACTCATGAATCTCAATCCAAGTGATCGAACATGCCCGCCATGTTTCTGCTGTGAAAGTGCTTTTGTGAGCGGGTCAGCCACATTGCTTTCTGTAGGTACTCTGCAAATCTTCACATATCCTCATTATACGATCTCTCATATGAGATGGAACCTCCATAGAATATGTTTGGAACATTGGTACGATCTTGGTTCTTTATCCTGTGCAATTGCTCCATTGTTGTCGCAAAACAACTCAATTGCATCACCAGCGCTTGGAACCACTCCAAGTTCAGAAATGAACTTCTTGATCCACACAGCTTCCTTCGCAGCATTAGATGCGGAAATATATTCGGCCTCTGTTGTAGAATTAGCAACCGTCTCTTGCTTGGAACTCTTCCAGCTCACAGCTCCTTTGTTCAGGCAAAACACAAATCCAGATTGCGATCTGTAGTCATCTTTGTCAGTTTGGAAGCTAGCATCGGTGTAACCCTTTACCACGAGCTCTTCCTCACCGCCGTATACCAAGAATCGATCCTTAGTCCTTCTCGAGTACTTTAGGATGTTCTTTACGGCTGTCCAGTGACATTCACCTGGATCTGACTGATACCAGCTCGTCATGCTCAAAGCATACGACACATCAGGATGAGTACATAACGTTGCGTACATGATAGATCCAATTGCTGATGCATATGGAATCTTACTCATGCATGCCCGTTCATCACATGAACTAGGACACTGGGCTTCAAAGATAGTAACCCCATGGGACATAGGCAAGTTACCTCTCTTAGAACCCTCCATGCTAAACCTCTTTAGCACCTTGTCAATGTATGTGCTCTGGCTTAGGCCTAGAAGCCTTCTAGATCTATGTCTATAGATCTTGATCCCTAGTATATAGGATGCTTCGCCTAAATCCTTCATAGAGAAAGTCTTCCCTAGCCAAACTTTTACTATTTGAAGAGTAGGGATGTCATTTCCCATCAATAGTATGTCATCCACATACAATATGAGAAATACGACTGTGCTCCCACTAACCCTTTTGTAAACACAAGGTTCATCTTCATTTTGACTAAAGCCAAACTTTTTGACTACTTCATCAAAACATAGATTCTAGCTCCGAGATGCTTGCTTCAATCCATAGATTGACCTTTGTAGCTTACATACTTTATTGGCTTCCTTTGGATCGATAAAACCCTCAGGTTGTGTCATGTACACATCCTCGAGTAATTCCCATTAAGGAACACTGTTTTAACATCCATCTGCCAAATCTCATAGTCATGATAAGCTGCAATGGCAAGCATGATCCTGATGGATTTAACCATGGCAACTGGTGAGAAGGTCTCATCATAATCAACACCTTGAATTTGACAGAATCCTTTCGCAACCAATCTACCTTTATAGGTTTGAACATTTCCATCCATGTCAGTCTTCTTCTTGAAGACCCACTTGCACCCTATGGGTCTTACCCCTTCGGGTGGATCCACCAAGGTCCATACCTTGTTGGTGTACATGGATTCCATCTCAGATCTCATGGCTTCAAGCCATTTCTCAGATTTTGGTCCCTTAATAGCTTCTAGATAGGAAGTTGGCTCATCTGCTATGCCCAATTCGTCACTGTCTTGAGTCACGAGAAATCCAAATCTCTCAGGCTCAAATCATGTCCTACTAGACCTACGAGGTTCCTATGTTACATTTGGAACTTGAAATTCCACAACAACTTGAAAGTCTTCATGTTCCTTATGTACCTCCTCAGGTTCTCTTCTTTCTTGTTGGTCTCGAACTTCTTCAAGCTCTACATTCCTCCCACTAATTCCTTTGGAAATAAATTCCTTTTCAAGAAATACAGCAGTCCTAGCAACAAACACTTTGTTGTCAGTTGGTGTGTAGAAGTAGTATCCCCGAGTTTCCTTGGGGTGTCCAACAAAATAGCATTTTTCTGATTTGGGTCCAAGCTTTTCAGGAAATTGTTTCCTAACATAAGCTTCACATCCCCAATTCTTTAACATAGACAAATTGGGACGATCCCCATTCCATATCTCATATGGTGTCTTTTGAACCAATTTGGAAGGTACACAGTTAAGTGTAAACACTGCAGTTTCAAGAGCATATCACCAGAACGATATTGGAAGTTCGGCTGAACTCATCATTGATCGTACCATGTCTAATAATGTACGATTCCTTCTTTCTGACACACCATTATGTTGTGGTGTACCAGGTGGAGTCCATTGTGATACAATACCACAGTCTCTCAGAAGGTCCTCAAACTCTTGGCTTAAGTATTCTCCACCTCAATCTGAACGGAGTGCTTTAATACTCTTACCAAGTTGCTTCTCTACTTCATTCATGAAAGTCTTGAACATTTCAAGAGTTTCTGACTTGTGTTTCATAAGATATACATAGCCATACCTACGGAGGTCATCAAGGAAGGTAATGAAGTATTGATAGTCTCCTCTAGCATTTGATCTAAAAGGTCCACATACATCAATATGTATGAGCCCCAGCAGATCACTGGCTCTCTCACTGTGTCCAGTGAAAGGAGTTTTGGTCATCTTCCCTAATAAACATGCCTCACATGTCTCTAATGATTCAAAATCAAAAGAGTCTAGATAACCATCCTTATGGAGTCTAGATATCCGCTTCTCGTTTATGTGCCCAAGACGACAATGCCATAAGAATGTTTTGTTTGACTTGTCAAGTTTTACCCTTTTAGTATTTACGTTATATATGCTAGTCTCAAGTTCTAACAAGTAGATACCATAAGACATAGGGGCATTGCCATAAAAGATCTCATATTTAAATATAGAAATAATTCCATTCTTAATGTGAAATTCAAATCCACTCGTGTCCATACAAGATATAGAAATAATATTTCTATTAATGGTAAGTACATAATAGCAATTCTCTAATTCTATTACAAGGCTCGTAGGCAAAGATAAACTAATAAATCCAAATGTGGTGGAAGCAACTCTTTCTCCATTAGCAAACCCGCAGCTCGACTTGGCCCTTTCATAAAGGCTTACTTCTTATCAGATCATGCATATTAGAACATATGTGAGATCCACATCCGGTATCCAGTACCCATGATGAAGAAGTATTTAAGTTTATCTCAATAACGTATATACCTGAAGTGGAGATCTCTATCCCCTGCTTCTTCTTCCTCAGTTCCTCCAGGTAGAGAGGACAGTTTCTTTTCCAATGTCCAGGCTGGTGACAATGGTGACAACTGCCTTCTTTGGAGATCCCACCTTTAGCTTTGAGCACGGATGACTTTGGCTTCTGCCCGTCTTTAAAACTTTTCTTAGCCTTTCCTTTGCCTTTTAACTTTCCCTTTTCCTTATTGATCACCATCACAGACTTGGGCTTGTCTTTCTTCATCTGTGCTTTAGCTATCCTCAACATGCCCAACAGTTCTGACAACGGCTTGTCAAAATTGTTCATGTTGTAGTTCATGACAAAATGATTATATGATTCAGGCAACGATTGTAGAATCACATCAGTGGCCAACTCTTGACCTAGGGGAAATCCCAGCTTGGATAGGCTTTCCACGTACCCAATCAAGGTGAGTATATGGGTGCCAACTGAGTCTCCCTCTTTCATCTTGCTTTTGAACAAAGCCTTTGAGACATCATATCTCTCATGTCTTGCTTGATGTTGATACATGTTCTTAAGATGTGTTACCATCTCCATGACATTCATGTTCTCATGCTACTCTTGCAACTCATAATTCATTGAGCACAACATCAGGCACTTGACATCCACAGCATCATCAAGGTGCTTATTGTAAGCATCCTTTTCAGCCTTGGGTGCATTTACGGCGGGCTCCTCTGGCTCTGGTGTTTCAAGGACATAGAGCTTACGCTCATGTGTGAGAACAATTCTCAGCGTCTTAAACCAGTTTTGAAAGTTGGTTCCGGTAAGTTTGTCCTTCTCAAGGACCGATCGCAACGAGAACGTGTGAGTGTTGTTTTCCATTTGATTGCTACATTAGAAAAATTTGCATTTAGTCCAAAACATTTTGACTTGTAAAGATTTGATAAACGAGATTAATTAGGCCTTTAATTAATTATGCTCCCACTATTTTATTCAAATTGATATCCCTCACTATCAACTCGGAAGATTGCAACGCACAACCTTCTAGTGAGCCAAGATCCAAAATAATTAGATCAATGCCCAGCCAACGCCGGCGTCAAAGACCAAATACTAAGGTAGGCAACTTTTGCCAATTGCATCATATGCAACTCTTGGATAGATGATGATGCACAAATCCTTGCCATGATGCATCTATGTGCCTCCAGATACTTGATCCTATCAAGGTTCCCTAGTTAAGTCCAACCCATAAGCCAACACGATGAGCGTGCACCCTACGGAGGCAGACACACACCCACCATCACACTTCCACGAGATAGACAGTGTACCACGCGGAGGTGTTCCCACACATAGTCGGTCAAGCTTTTCATGTGTGTTGCTTTATGGAAGGCAACTAAAACTTAATATTATTAATTCAGGGGTTTTATTAATACATATACATATCCAAACACCACATACTTATAGTATGTATCATATACTACTATATCCACAACCACAAACGATAGACATGCAATCACAAACACAAATACATCGGTTATGGCCATACTATTGTAATCCTTTGGAGCAACAAAGGATTACGGTCCACCTGTGGTCTTATGCATCTCATGCAACACCTGTGAATCAACCTGTAAGCATGTAATGATCAACATTACAATGAACAACTTCATGGATGCTTCGTGAGGTTGGAACTTCAAGTTGCTTCTTGGAATTGGATCTTCTTGTTGCTTCTCCATGGACGCTCCTTGGAGTTGGACCTTCAGGTTGCTTCTTGGAATTGGATCTTCATGGTGCTTCTCCATGGACACTCCTTGGAGTTGGATCTTCAAGTGGCCTCCTTACATCAAGTTTACAAAAACTAAAACTAATCCTATCTTTATTACATCATATGAGTACAAATATAAAAGGAAAGAATTAATTACACTTTGAAATAAGAAACGAGGCTCGGCATGCAAGCTGAATACTTTATACAAAGGATCCATACGTAACCATTATACATCCATATAATTCACAAACAAACATATCCACAAGATTGACATCCACATTCATTCACAACATTCACAAATAGGGATACTAGGCCATAATCGTGTATGCATTCACCACATAAAATAGATTTTAAAGGTGACGTGTATGCTATCATAGGTATATCTACATATACGTATAAACATATGAAAAATTGCAGTACTTTTAATGCGGGACATTCCCCATTAAATTATTTTTTGACTCCCACGCAGACTATGCGGGGTACAGAGGGGCAGCGCCCCTCGCGGGCGGGGGTCGAGGGTAGGCCGCCCCTCGCGGGGTCTCAGGGGCAGAGCCCCTGAAAGGTCTACAGAATTTTACTTCCGTGCACTTAAGAAAATCAATATTTTCCATAGTCGACCCCGTCCAAACTGTCAAAACCAGAAGCCTGCGGTGTATGTGGAATTAGGTTTAGATTTGCACATTAGCAGGTTTAATTCACATCGTATACAACATAAAAACAGTATACAATGATTCGATCATATCGAAACAAATCCAAATATGTCATAGATCGACGCTGCTCTGATACCACTGTTGGGTTTTGTAGAGAAAACATGTGCGGCGGAAGCAATAAAATCCACGCAACCCGAAACAGGATCTCGTCGACAACAACGTATTTGGAAAGAGTGTTTGTGGGATATACCTTATCGCGGAGCAAGTCTGGCGATATCTCGCTGCACGATGGTGCAACATTGCTTGTCAACATGGACGGAACTTCTCTCCCGTTCGCTCTCGCAGGTTGATCTGGCGTCGCTCCTTTGCGGTGGTGATGTCCGCCGCTCGTAGCGCGTACAGGTGGTCACTGATGTCCTCCGAACACAGGCATCAATGTGTCTGCATCTCTACTTCGTCCACGCGGATGGACGAAACTCCACGTCGCGCTTCCCAAGCCAGCGGGAAGGAGTATGTCTCTGTGGCGGCGTGCTAGCAGCGTGTTGCTCTCCTTTCTCTCCTAAGGATGGCGACGGCTAGGTTTATGTACGTGAGCAAAAACAAAAAGTGTCTCTCGATATCTTATATAGATATCGGCCGTCAATCCTCCTTTAAACAGGATACAAAGGGAAATAGGGTTTCCTAAACCCATCGGTAAACAGAAACGTTGCATTAATTAAAACGCTCGTGGATTAATTAGAATATTCCAGAATTCATTAATTAACCAAATAATTGCATTAATTGATTAATTAATATCCGACTCCATGCAATTGCTTGGGATGGCTCTACGGGCATACATATACCAATAAAAACTCCTATAAGAGGGGAAGGATGTTACAACCCCAATTTTTGGGTTCAGTTGGTGAGAAATGTAATTTCTCATATTAAAGACAATTGAACAAATAATGATATAATTTGTTTTGAATAAATGGATTTTATTTACAATAGCATTGATGATTATGTTTTGGGATTTATTAGCTATTGGGCCCAATAATAAGGAAATAAAGAAAGGAAATTCAATTATTAAATTAGTAAATGAATAATTGAGTTTTTTAGAAAAGAGTGAGATGGAAACCTCTAGAAGGAAAATCCAAAGAGGGATTTCGTGCCTCTTGGGTTCCAAGGAGTCCAAAGTTTCAAAGAAAAGGCAATAAGAAAAGAAAAGATTAATTAAGTATTTCTTTATTAAGAAAGAAATTGAAAACAATGGTAAAATGTGGAAAATAAGTGAAAAGAGGTGTAATTGAGTGATCCTTTATGGATTTTCGTATCCCAAGGATTCCTAATGATAAAATGAATACTAATGAGGAAAGAAAATGAGAAATAAAGAGAAATCCTCAAAAAGAGCTATTTTAATAAGAAATAAGCAAGATAATGAGAAATAATGAAGAATAACGCATTTAGATACATCTAGAAGGATAATGAGTATCCAATAAAAAGGATTTCGAAATAATAGAGTTTATTGACATCCAATGAGTCCCAATAAAAAGGAAAGAAAGAGAAAATACCAAAATTTCAAAATAAAAGGATAATGTGATACATTATTAATGGTTTATATGGTATTGTAAAGAAGGGAGATATTGTTCTACTAAAAGAGAATATAATTTCGTGCCAATACATCAAAGGGCAAGTACAAAGAAAATAAAAGAGGAATTTCGAATTTCCTAATATCCAAATAATAGAGTATATCCAAAGGATAAAAAGAAAGAGAGAAAATATACTTCCTAACCAAGGAACTTGTTTCTAGGAAAGGGACTTTTTATTCTGTGGATAGACGTCCTAGGGCTTCGATCACCCTCCCCTATATAAGGGTAGAACCCATGGACGAGCCCAAGGAGATCCCACATATATCTCTCCCTCTTCTCCTTTGTCTTCTTCGTTCAACCCCAGCGGAGAAAGTAGTTTGAACCCGGGGGCAACGAGGGGACATGGAGGAAGTGCGACGGAAGGCTGATGGCCCTACGATGACCTGGGGTTGATTGGTTATGATCTCCAAGCTTGGATCTCACGCTGCCGACCTGCAATAGGCTGCACGGCCAGCTGCAAAGTGCAGGCTAAGGGAGCTTCAAACAGCCGCCATGGTCGCGATCACGGGGCGCCCTAGGTGCACCAGAGCAAGGCGGAGGTAGGGCAGTTGGTTTCGGCAACGATTGTGGTCCCGGGAGGTAAGGAAACCCGCGTAAGGCTGCAGGTCGGCAGCCGCGCAGGGCTTCCCTAGGAGGAAGATGACCTAAGGTCGATTGGACAGTTCTACCCTCCATGATGTGCTGGGCCGGCTGGTTAAGTGGAGGGTAATTGTGTCTTTTCATTATGTTTACAAATCTGAAGCAACATTGCATGGAAATAGACACGTGGCGCTCTCCGATTGGCCAAAGTAAGTGATTTATTGCAAAAATTATATCTAATAATCGGTAGCTCAGATGAATACAAATAATATATGCATTTTTCTCAAAAAAATGAGAGGAATTCAATAAAAATATGTATAGAAGCCAATTCCTTTTGTAATTCAAAAAGTAGTGTTAATTATCAACTTTGATGAATTAAAAATTTGGAAACTCTACTTTGAGATGATTAATATAATTAGTAGAGTTTAATGAGTGATTAAAGTTGATAATAACATGTTAATTGTAAAAAGGTACATTAAGATCGAAAAGGATGAACTTTGCATGTAATTAGTTTAATTTCGAGATTATGTGCATAAATATGCTTGAAATTTGAAAAGTGCATAAAGTTATCATCTTTAGTAATTTAATTAATGAAAAACCCTTAGATTTGATGATAGATGGATTTAATGATGTTCTTTGGATAATTCAAGCCAATATTAACCTATTGTTAATAAAAGTGAAAATAGGATATAAAAAGATGATCTTTTTATATGATGGTTTAATTTAGGGTTCCATGTGCATGGATATGCATTAATGAGCTTGAAAACCCTAATTTAGGTGAATATGTCTTTTAATTGTTTTAATTGTTCAAATCCATGAATAAATAGAGATCCTAAGTCAATTTGAGTATAAAAGACCATTAAAATGGATAATTTAAGTAATTAGGGTTTATAAGAGTAGAAAGAGTATTTTAGGGTTTATTGACCTAAAAGGAATAAAGTTTGAGAAATTGATCTAAGAAACCCTAATGAATACTAATGAAACCTTAATTTGGATAGAAACCCTAGAAAGTGAATCCAAGTCAATAAAGTAGAATCTTGATAAAGTGTGTAGTCAATAGAGTACATGTGTTTTTCAGGATTCTTGATGATGTGGTTGAATTACTTGCTTGGATTGCTTTCTTGGTTGGAATTGATATTAGCTTGAGAAATCTACTGAACAGGTATGTGGTTACGCTTATGAATATTCCGAGATAGTTTTTCGAGGGTTTGTCGAGGCTTTATCGGTTGCTTGAAATTAACTGTTGTATGCTTTTATTTCATGCAACTATAGAGTGACTATGAATATCACTATAAATGTATACATATAACTAACTTAGATATGGGTCCACCCCTGTGGATATGCAAAGGTTAAAAAGGATAACCTAGAGCAAGGTCTAGGCTATCATGAGTTAGAAACTGGGCTACACATGTATAGTGCCATGAGACTCTTAGCATGCCATGAGTTAAGGGGTGGGCTACCTACGGGTACTGCCATGTGACTCAACCCTAGAAACGGATTCACCTGTTAGGTGGGATCATGAGGGGTATAATGGGGATAGGATATACATGGATCATGTAGTTATATTTAAACTGTAACATTGTTTGTTAAACTGTAATTGATTGCAATACATTGTTATGGATAATTTCATGATTAGTGTTTCCCCCACATACCAGCTTCGACTGATCGACGTTTTGTTTGTCGGCATTTTAGGTACAAAGCCAAAAGGACAAACAGTAAATCGTCATATTGAGAAATACATGAATTGAAATACAAGGAGGACTGGTAGAGTAGAAATTCATATATGGATAGAAATTTAGAGATCCAAATCATAAAAAGGTATGCAAAAGTTTATTTTCTTACAGCTTTCCAGTATAGTCTGTTAAAATTTAATAATTGTTCTTGGTTAATTGCCGAACCTTTGATCCGAAAATTATGGGTCTGGCTTCGACCTCTCGGTCTCCCTTAATTGGGGGTTACCGGAAGGTGGAGTCGTAACAAATGTGGTACCTAAAAGGACAGATTCAATAAAAATTCATTATAGTGCCCAATTTGCATTTCTCTCTCTTTAGTTTTTTTAGGGGTAGGGTTTTGAAGAGAAGAGAGGAGGAGATGAGGCAATGTGATTGGTTGTCCTATACAAAAACTATAGGACTAGTTCTATAGTAAGTTTTTTGAAAGGATATAGATTGCATACCTCTACTCATGTAATTAGATGCAACACTTTAGTCCGTAAGACATTCAGAAGGTATAACAACAACAACATATGTAATAAAACATGTATGATTTATATATGCATAACTCACCATAATGTAAGTTGGAAAAGGAATCACCATGAGAAAGGAACTCGACCTCCCAAGATCCATGGGGACTTCCTCTAGATTCATGAGCTCCCAAGCTTGTCCACCAAGAGGAGAGGAACAAGGTTGAATGAAAGTGTTCACTTTTGTCAAGAAGGAGGGGGTTATATACTTGAGGGAAGGAAGAGAGATCAAAGGAGAGGTGTCATCACCTTAGGAGATTAGGTGACACTTGTCCACGAGAAAAAGGGAACATGCAAAAACATGAAAGACATGGTGATAAGATATAGGCTAGATCTCTCCCTCTTAGTCTTCTACCATGGTCATGGCCGATATGTCGAAACTCTACCCACCCACAAATCAATATGGCAAAACCCAACATACTCACAAATCGATAGGGCACAACTCTACACACTCTCAAACCAAAAGGCACAACCCTACACTCTCAAACCAATAGGGCACGACCCCACACACTCACAAGCTGATAGAGCACAATCCTACACACTTCACAAACTGATAGGCAGCCTTTCCAAGGCTCACTAACCCGAGATAACCCATCTAAGATCAAAACCCATCTCAGTCATGGATCCCATACATCACCAAAGATGCTTCCACACAACTAAGATCCACTCAAGAAACCCATCTCTCCCTCTCCTCTAGATGATGTGAAGAGAGTTAAGGAACACTCTGGATCTGGTGAATTGCATGTTAACCCTTCACTTTGGGTAAATTGTAATTCACACCAAAACTAGCACATAAAAACACAAGCATCATCCACAAAGGATCAACTTGAAACTTAGGCATTCCACAAGGTTCCCCTTAGCATAATTCTCTCTATATGATGCTAAATCACTAAGTGCACACCCATAATGTGACATATTGCAAGATGACCCATCATCTTGTGTAAATTACACTTTGGTCCAAAACAAGCAAACATTTCTCAAACAACATTCAAACGGAACCAAACTGGAAACATAAGCATGTCTCATGATTAAAAAAATCCTTAGAGTATTAGATTAAATTTCTAAGAAACTTACTTAGCAAAGAAAATAGGGTTAGTCCAAAACCTAGGTTAGGGTCCTTACATCACATATATCTCATATTTTTAGATATTGTAGGGTACGTCCTATGACCCTCTCTTTGTGGGTCTCACTCTCTTTGGAGTTCACCACATATCTTGTCCTAACACTGGAGGTCCACATTTGTAAAAGAGCTTGAGGCCCATGCATATTCAACTTTATCTTAACATTGGTTTCCTTATGTAAGGAAAACCTACATACTTTCATCATCTAGACTTATCTCACATGTTCAAAATTCAGATCAGAACTCATATACAACTTAGATCTATATAAAGAAACTTATATAATTAGAGATCAAACTTATATATGATCATTCTTTCTTATATCATCTATCAATCTATCATATACTCTAACTATCAAATATCTGACAAGGCTCTAGACATCTACTCTTGAACTACTCTCTCTTGTAGACTAATGTTACTCCCTTTCACCTGGATTGCATGAACATCTCCTACTCTCCTATGTGAGGGACACATTTTTATATTTGCATATACATAATAAAATATTATATAGTTTTCTCCAAAAATTAGACGGCTGAGAAAACTGTCGAGGCTCGACCCGATTTGGAAAAAAACGAAATCAGAAAAACCAAGTTTCCAACGCACATTAGAGAGTCCGGTGCCATGTAACCTAGTGAAATAGTTAGAACAAGGTGTATACCAGTGCAGAAACCTTATACATATGAGCTCTATATGGACAAGGTTTCACACACTTGTCTAAACCTAGCTCTCTAACATCTAGGTTATAACTTAGAGGCTAAGTCAAACCTCATTTCTATAGAACAACTTACTAAGTTTCTAGGGTTTAAAATGAAAGGTGAAATTTAGTTTTTATGTTTCATGGTGGGCAATTGTCAGGTGTAGCTATTGTTCATGCTCTGATACCAGCTGTAACATCCCTAAATTCTTCCATCTAAGACTTAGAAGGCCCGAGAGGAAAAATATAAAAATGTTAGCTAATTGTTTCAGAAAGTGATCCAAAATCATAATATGCATAAATGAATAGACAATCATAATATACACCATATAATTTCTCAATATTCAACATGTTTATTTACAACATGAATTATTACAATTTTACAGTACATATTGAAAGGATAATTTTACAAGTCTGGACATGTATGCTAACTAAAATCTTACACAATAGGTACAACATGAACACTGCTCACTTCCTATTTTTCTCCCATGCTAGATCTAAATCTAGAAAATACGTGAAACAATGAATCAACAAAAATTTGGTACGTTGTTGAAAAGATATAGATAATATGCTGGCATACCTAAAATAATTTGAGAAATACGAAAAGAAAAGAAAAACATTATTTAAGGTAGAGAATCAAGTAAACCCAACTTATTAATCATATTCCAATGAACATGGATTTCTATGGTGGACTTAGCACAACATCACGTATATCATTGGGCCCATTCCCCACGCACCTTGTACCATTAGGGATCTCTCTGTGTACCATGTACCATTAGTGAGGTGCTAGTCAACATTAATACTTTCCCTCTCTCTATATGGGATTAATGAACACCATCATTAACTACATTTCATTTTCTTTCTTTAATGTTATTAATCTTTAAGGCAGAGGAGAACCATAATATACATACATCCAAGCAAGTTTATGCAAATAAAAGCAAGCAAGAACTCATACGTATATCCAACAAAACTAGTCATATAATTATATCCATGTACCTGAGTTCAGAGATCCATCATACATCCATGATCATCTAGAACTTAGTCCATGACCTGATTAAATATAATAGAGCATCATTAATATATCATCATCATTATTCTTATCATTTTTAGGTCCAAACTAGGTTTTTGCCAAACCTAAGTTTAAATGAAGTTAAATGTATATCTGGTATTTTGTACTAACCAAAAAATGGGTCTGATCCAATTTTCATATTTTTCTGATGACTGCTCTATTTTCTAGAATTAAAATGAGGTTAAAAGAATTTAATCAGTCATTAATAGAAAATTACCTATTATTTAGGTATATTACTCGGATAAATGTCCAAAGATGGATTTAAATCATCATTAGGGTTCTAGGAGAATTTTTTAAGAATTAATATCAACACGCATTGTTTATTTAATTAAATGAACCCTAAATAGGAGTATCAGCATCTAAGTTAGAAACCACCAATAATATATCTTCAAGAGTCTAACCTAGAGGTCTTATAATAAACTAGACATTTTTCTGAGTCCGTGGATATATTTAGGGCATTTATTGGCCAAGGGAGTTATTTATAATGCATTTTCAAAGAAAATGCCATTTTTAGATAATTAAAACATTTTACCTTGTATGTTGGGTCCCTTTGCTTGAGGTGGCAGTCTTAGATTGGACCATGCTGGCCACTCAGCTCCCTAGCACACATCCTTGGTTGGTTTAGTTGGGTCAAACTGGCCAGATTGTTGGATTGTATATTGGACTGGTCCATCTGCCCCTCTCCTTCGCATTCTCAACCCTGACGCGATCATCTTGTCCGTTGGGGTGATCCTGAGTTGCCAGCATCACCGCTAGGCTTAGCTCTGGTGAGAAAACCATGTCGCAACGGGTCCTTCGTGAGAAGGGAAAAGAGTCCAAAGAGTTGGTTATTCTATCATGCACATTGTCGGTACCTATTTCCTTAAAGGAAGCTGAGGAGATGGATCTCACTGGACTAACTACTTCTTTCGTCCCCATATGGAATAAGGAAAGGGGAGAAGCATATTCGTGTGCATTCATCTTCAACTTAGGCTTCTAGGAGAATAAAGAAACCCTTAAAAGGCCATTAAGGTCAGTGATTGAAGTGTCGAGGCATGGAGCCCTAGAAGGCCCTTCTGGCTTTATCGAGTCCTGCTCAAAGAGGAGGGTTCAACGGTTAGGTAAACACCACCAACGTTGTAGAAAACTATCTTCTCCATCTGGCGGGGTCACTGCGCTGGAGTTTTCATCACTTTGAGATCTTCTGTTCTACCCCTCATAGCTTCTCTGTTGTCTCTACTTGGTCACTTCAAAATAGTGGAGATGGGATGAAAGGAGGGTGAGTCTTCCTCTAGTCCTAGCTACCACACACCACCACTGAGTGGTCATAATGATCCTAAAAGAATGGTGGGTTCAACCAATCTCTCCAATGTTCCTAAATTTTTAGCAAGGACTCCTTTTCAAGATCCAAAGAAAATGTCCACTTGCTCCTCACTTTTCATATCTAGGTGAAGTTGGACTCTCCATCAGATCTCCAACTAACAGATAGGATCAAGCCACGTTGTAGCTGAAGCCCACACCTAAGAAAAGGGGGGAATTGGCTATCATGACTGTTACAACCCCAATTTTTGGGTTCCTTTGGTGAGAAATGTAATTTCTCATATTAAAGATATTGGGACAAATAATGATATAATTTTTTTTGAATAAATGGATTTCATTTACAATAGCCTTGATGATTGTGTTGTGGGATTTATTGGCTATTGGGCCCAATAACAAGGAAATTCAATTAGTAAATGAATAATTGAGTTTTTGAGAAAAGAAAGGTGTGGAAACCTCTAGAAGGAAAAAGAACTTAATCCAAAGGTGGATTTCGTGCCACATGGGTTCCTTGGGTCCCAAGGAGTCCAAAGTTGCAAAGATAATGCAATAAGAAAAGAAAAGATCAATTAAGTATTTCTTTATTAAGAAAGAAATTGAAAACAATGGTAAGATGTGGAAAATAAGTGGAAAGAGGTATAATTGAGTTAGCCTTGGTGGAGTTTCGTATCCCAAGGATTCCTAATGATAAAAGGAATACCAATGAGGAAAATAAAAGAGAAATAAGGATAAATCCTCAAAAAGAGATATTTTAATAAGAATAAAACAAGATAATGAAGGATAATGCATATAGATGCATCTAAAAGGATAATGAGTATCCAATAAAAAGGATTTTGAAATAATAGAGTTTTTTGGGATCCAAGGAGTCCCGATGAAGAAAGAGGAAAGAGAAAAAACCTATAAAAGAAAATAAGAATATAATGTGAATACATTATTAATGGATTATGTGGTATTGTTAAAAAGGAAATAGTTTCTACTAAAGGAAAATAGAAATTCGTGCCAATGGTTTAAAAAGCAAGAATAAAGAGAATAAATGAGAGGAATTTCTAATTCCTAACTATCCAAGAAATAATAATATCAAAGAGGTTATGAGGAGAGAGAATAATACTTCTCCTTGAAGGAATGTGATTCCTAGTAGAAGAGGGACTTCGTTTCTTTGTGGGAAAGCCATCCTAGGGCTTCGTTGAACCTCCCCTATATAAGGGGAAGACCTGGCGTCGAGTCCAGAGGGATTCCTCGCAACTATATCTCACTTCTTCATCTTCTTCATCAATACCCTAACCTTGAAGGTAAGGTCCTATCCTTGGTGTGGCGGGAGGTGTTTGTGGTCTTGCTTGAGGCTGGAAACACCCACAACCAACCGCAGAAGGTCGGCCATCCTTCCTAGCCTCCAACCCACACACGATCACCTGCAGCAACAGCCGCACGACTGCAACACGGTCGTGGGTTGCATCTCTCCCCAAGCCCAAACCAGCCATGCTGGTTGTGAGCAAGGTAGTGCCCCAAGGGCGGCGGGGTGTGGCGGAGCAAGGGAAGGTATCGGCGGCAACCATCAGGCCCTGGAGGAGAGAGGACGCGCCTGCAATCTACTGTAGATCAGCTTCGTTGCTAGGTTACCTGAGGTAGAAGATGATCTGCATGCTTTGGACAGATTTGCCCCTCTGCAGGCTGAAGAGAAGATTGACTTAAACGGGGGCAAGAGCGTAATTTGGTTATAAACTCAAGTGAGCCGTGTTGCATGCATGAGGTGACATGGCGGCTTTTGGTTGGTTAAAAAGGTAACTTTTGCAAAATTCATATCTAATAATCGGTAGCTCGGATTAGCACGCATAAAATATGAAAGTTTCTCAGAAAAATGAGAGAAATCCATTAAAAATATAATTGAATCCTGATTCCTCTTGCAATTTGAAAAGTAGTGTAAGTGATCAACTTTAATGAATTAAAGATTAAGAAACCCTATTTTAAGTTGATTAATTTATTTAATAGGGTTTAATGGATGATTAAAGTTGATATTAGCCTGTTAATGATAAAAAGGAACATTAGGATCAAAAAGGACGAACTTTGCAAATAATTAGTTAATTTAGAGTTTCATGTGCATGAAAATACTTTAATGGGCCCTGAAACCCTAATGTTGGCAAATGCAACTCTTAATGGCTTTAATTATTAAAAATTGTGAATAGTGTTAAGATATGATTATTCCAAGCTATTTAAAGCATTAAAGTTTAATTGTGGTTAAATACCCTTAATGAGGAAATTAGGGTTTCCTAGTAGACAAAAGGTAGAATTAATGATAAATAACGTTCATATGAGTATTAGAGCATAATGAACTACGAATTGATGATAAACGAACACAATGAATTTGTCATAGATTGAAAAGGATAAAAATGGTAGCTTTAATGTAAAAGAAGCTTAATGGACCTAATTGATGGTTATTTGTGCATTAATCTGGAAGTAAGGTTATGTGTTTCTAAAAGGTAACCTTAATAACTTTCATGAAAGATAGATGAGAAAATTAGAGTTTAAAAAGAGTAAAGGGAAGTAAAACCCTAATTGCAAAGTAAAACCTAAAAAGAGGAAGAAACCTTAAAAAGGAATAGAAACCATAAGTAGCAAGATGGTTTGGATAGATTTTGATAAAGAGGAATTGAATGTAATTTCAGTACTAAATTGGGTACTTGCTCAATTCTAGATTACTTGCTTGTTTGGATTATTCTTACACCTGAGTCTGCTTAACAGGTATGTGGTTACGCCTATGAATATCCCGAATTAGTTTCTCAAGGATTTTTGAGGTTTTATCGATGACATGAGTTAAACTATTGGTTGCATTTAATTCTTGCAAATTATAATGTGGATATGACTATCACCTAAGATATGTGCCTACTAGCTCAGATCCTAGTCCCCTCTGTAGCTTAATAGATTGACCTAGTACATGGCTACCGATGGGGTAGGTCTATCAGGTCACTGAATGACTTAGTACATGGCTACCAATGGGGTAGGACCATCAAGTCACCATGAGTCAGGGATTGGGCTACCTTTGGGTAGGGCCATGAGACTCCATAACCCTAGGTATTGGTTACCTGTGTGGTAGGTCCATGGGGGGAAGGATCTACCATATGAGAGAGGTAGTATCCATGTCCCCTGCAGGGACAACACAGAGATAGGGGATAGGTAAGAATTGAGTATTATTGCTTAAAGTGTAATCTTGGATATTAAATGATATTTGGATGACTACATTGTTATTATAGTTGCACGATTATTGTTTTCCCCCACGTACCAGCTTCTTGCTAACCGGCATTTTGTTTGTCGGCGTTTTAGGTACAAATGAAAAGAACAAATAGTAAAGTGGCATATGTGCAATTAAATGAGAATTAACGTGCACATGAGGATTAGTTGGATTAGTATCTTCATGGATAGAAGTTTAGAAATCCCAGTTTTTAAAAGGTATGGAAAAGTTTTATTCTATACCAGTTTTTAGTTTAGTTGGTAAAATGTATTAATTGTTATTGATTATTTATCGAACCTTTGATCCGGGTTATTGGATAATGGCTCTGACCTTTCGGTCTCCCTTAAATGGGGGTTACTAAGAGCCGGGGACTTTACAATTATCAGAGCGAAGGTTCCTCACTTAATCTTTAATAATTATTAAATTTTACAAACTTTGTAGAACCTAAGGAGTTATTAGAGGATTGTCTGAAAGACTGAGGTGTCTAGAAAAGGATCACGTCCGGGGGATGGCAATATTTTCCTCTACACCGCTAGTCAGAATACGAGGACTCCCAGATTGTGTGACTGCATGGCCGATGTCTTAGGATATGACTCGAAATAAGATACCTTTAGGACTCTCTCATCTTTTTCATCCTTTCTCAACTCAAATTCTCTAAGGACCTTATGGATTAGGGTTTTCTCTATTTTCCTCACCCTCTTGAGGTATGGGTAAGGTTGATAAGGATTAGGGAATCCTCCACCAAATTAATAAAAAGCATGTAAATAAGATGTCATGGACACAAGCTTAATAGAGTAAGCATAAAAGAATAGATGCATGCTTAGGTCATATGACACGAGTTGTCATTGCCCTCAGGAGAGACCTGAGGATAGACCTCCTTGTCAGGAGGATGAGTAGAGAGAGAGTTAGTCTTGGAGGTAGAGACATCCATTAAAAGTAGAGACCTAGCACATCCTTTAAGGATGATGTTAACCCTGACCCTAAGTGAAGGTTAGAGAGAAAGATGACATGATGAGTTAGATGTCATGGTTGATTGAGTGTTTGGTTAGACATGCCTTTGGGATGCCATAAGAGGTTAGATGACCTAGTACCTTTGGCGACCCAACCCTGAAGAGGGTCGTGCATGTTAGAGCGAAGGATAGCTCCTTCATGGATGAGGTTAGAGGAGAACCTATAGATACCCTATGGGCTTAGGAAAGTAGGGTATGGCTTGCATCCCGAGTGATTCAGTAGTATGAGCAATAAGTTAAAACTGAGGCCAGAAGGACAGGATGGATGTCTTATGAGATAAGCATAAGGGGCTATGGATAATCATGAGAAAACATAAGTTTGAGTATAGGCTTCACCTGCATAGAGGTATGCCTGTGAGCTTGATCCTTCATGGAGAGAGGACCTCTAGTAGTATGGATGGATGTGGAGTTAGCTCTAGAGAGAGAAATCAGGACCCCAGCACTGAGGATGGAAGCCTAAAACCCCAAGATTCGAGGAACAGTGGGGAGTTGAGGATGATGCGACCTAAGTGGATGATAGTGGTTGCCTTATTCTTGACCCCTAGAGGTTGATGATATCTTGGTTTCCTTTAGAGGAACCAAACCCTAGAGAGAGGATGAGGCTTCTGGTACATATGTTCCTATGATATAGATGTTTACCTTCTAAGATAGGAAGAAGAGTTCTTTAGACCTAGAAAGATTTAGTAAAAGGTTGTGAGGCCTTATACCTAGTTGGTTGTCCTTGAGGAGGACTCAACTCTGAGGTGTTTCTCATATAAAAGGATCATGGGAGTACAAGACATACCTTGGACATGCTTGATTTGTGGTTAAGAGATTGAGTATGCAGTTGGATACCCAAAGGAGAACCTAGGGTTCCTAGGCCTAAGAGGGGAAGTAGTGTATCCGATGCTCATGATGAGATTTGAGTCTCTATAGTTTCGAGCATGGTACTCCTCATGTGTAGAGGTAAAGGACCCCTTATGTTAAGGGTATGTTTGATGAACCCCTCACAACTAAGTTGGTCTAATGTTGAGGATGAGAACAAGTATGACCTAGCATGGTTTGGTAAGTGTCTTCTTGTGCCTTAGTAGCTTGCTAGGGCTAAGCATGCTCATGTCGATGCATGCCCTAAACATAAGGACGTTTTTGAATGTTGTTATCAAGGTGTAGTTTCCTCCCATCTAGGGAGAGGGACCCTTTTGTAGGGTGTATACCAATTTTTTTAGGTTTTCGGTAACCTAAAGAGGTTTTAGATGATCTTATGAAGCTAAGTGAAGAGTACATGGTATAAGAATGAACCTGCAGACCCATAGATAACCATCTCTATGTGCATGTGGACATGTTACCATGGAGGTAACCGGTATGGGGCTTGACCAAGGTAGGCAAGTTGCCATGATCCCTATAAAAGGATGAAAGTCAGCCCATGAATGCAGAGAGAGAGATGATGGAGGCTTGGGTAAGGTTCTAAGTTGAACATGTACTATGTTAGAATCCTAAGTCTGTCATAGGGTCAGGTAGGGATAAGACCGATGGAAGAAGGAGTTGCCTAATTCCCTAGTTGCACATGACCATAGGGTGAGGAGGTAACAACTATCATTGACTGAGGGCCATGGGTTAGGAGATTGATCACCTTCATGAACTCATGGGACCCAAAGGGCAGATGAGTAGGGCACTCTCTGGATGCATAAGGGAAGAGGGATGACCCCTAAAGTGTCGGCACCCTATAGACCTAGAGGAGATGACCAAGGAATGGGTGTGGACCGAAGTAGGTTCGAAACCAATTTTCCATGGAAGCAACTTTGATATCAAGATGATGGTGATGTAGAGACATAAGTTGCACGTTTCAACTTAGATTCGAAGGTGTATTGGCAATGTGGGATGTACCATCTCTACTCTTGGAACAGGAAGAACATTGTGTTTGGACGACCGCCAAATGCTTATTTCTTCTTGTTATGGGAGGGAGAGATGGGACAATACGCATGCCATACGCCAAGGATAAAAGATGATGCGAGTTGGAACCTTGCTACGAGGTATGAGGACAGAGATGATAACATACCTTGGTGGAGTGAATGATACATGGATGGTTTGCAAACAGTAAGAGAAATCAGGATGTTTTCAGCAGAAGCTATGAGGAACTTGCAAGTTATACCAGGTTGAGTTTGATCACCATGA
Source organism: Alisma plantago-aquatica (assembly GCA_963693085.1). Taxonomy (NCBI): domain Eukaryota; kingdom Viridiplantae; phylum Streptophyta; class Magnoliopsida; order Alismatales; family Alismataceae; genus Alisma; species Alisma plantago-aquatica. The sequence continues at coordinate 315,934,495 of OY856415.1, read as the reverse complement.
TGATGAGATCAGGGAGTTTCTTGATGAAGACAAACTTAAAGTTTGAGTTTGAAATGACAAGTGAAATACATGGAAGTGTATGTCTTCAATGTTACCTAATACCTAAGGATGTGACATGGTAATGGATGCTCCAGTTGAGATATATCTGACTAGTTTGGCAAGAGGCTAGAAGAGGTTGTTAGGTTAACCCTCAATTGGAAAAGAGATATGTTTGGGCTAACACTCAAATGTAACGAGATCTGTCGAACAATTTAGTATTTTTTGGTTATCCAGCCTAGTCCGTGATATAATGAGTGGATGGTGATAGAACCCCAGATACACTTCTTTGGATAGGAAGGTAATAAAAACCCCAATGAGAGTGGTTTAGGGTTTCTAAGGAATCGATCTTGAGGAATCATGACATACAGGAAATCATGATCACCATACACCATGGTACTACTGAGATAATGAGTGGTAGTCGTACTATGGATGCTGGAGATGAGGTTGCATGTGGTATGTTGCATGCAAGCCAAGAGGTAAAGGACGAACACCAGTAACCCAATGTATAGATATAGAGGATAAAAGAGTCACTGAGAAGGGAAGGGATATCATCATTATGGATGTTGTAAGTCTCCCCTAGACCAAGGAAGGTCGAGATGCAATATGGGTTACGGTAAATTACCTTACCTATATGGCATGAGAAAGAAAGAGTAATGTCAAGGGATAGGTTGGGTTGAACTACACATGAGAGAGATGGTTCAACTACACAATGATGCGAGTTCAAAAGTTCTTAAGTATGATTTAAAGGTTCACTTCCATAAGATGGAAGTAGGTACATGAAGAACTCGATGTTAGTACCGTTTATCACCCCCCTAACTAATGGTTAGTATGATCCAGACTAGAGGGTATTATGAGACCATGTGTGCTCATTCATGGTGATATCAAGAGACAGTTCTTAAGATGTGACGTTAACCACCATAGCCTTTATCGGGATGAAAGAAGTTCTAGAAGGAGGTTGTGTCGGTCACCACTTCATTAAGATGATGTTGGTAAAGGAGGCCTTGCGAAGGTCAGAAAAAAACCACAGTGTGTGCAGATGAAGTCACTTTGATCGTGCAATGGCTGAGAGAGAGCCCAGTGGTGACATGAGTCACGAGCTGATGCAAAGCAGACTGACATGCAGTTCACTGTGGGAGAATATGGGATGTGATAAATCGGACCCCTCTAAGCTACAGATGAAAAAGTTGAGTCCCTAATATATGGGTCCATTTGAGATGGATTGGTGGAGATGGTTTCGTTTAGCCTTGCCCCTCAGGATAACATGATGTGTAATGTGTTCCATGAGTCCGATTTGGAGCACTATGTGAGGTACCCAAGCCATGTGCTGAGCCTTGAACCTATTCAGCTTTTGATAGGATGAAATGTCCTTAGTCACCTATGAGGGTACGATATACCAAGGTAAGAAAGAACTCAAATGGAAGAATATGAGATGATGAAGGTTCTTGTGAAGCACCATGGAAAGGGTGAAGCTACATGGGAGCCCTAATGGACGTATGAAAAGCTTATCCTGAATTGTTTGTTTGTTTGCTTGATGGAATTTTGAGGACAAAATTCTTATAAGAGGGGAAGGATGTTACAACCCCAATTTTTGGGTTCCTTTGGTGAGAAATGTAATTTCTCATATTAAAGATATTGGGAAAAATAATGATATAATTTGTTTTGAATAAATGGATTTCGTTTACAATAGCCTTGATGATTGTGTTGCGGGATTTATTGGCTATTGGGCCCAATAATAAGGAAATTCAATTAGTAAATGAATAATTGAGTTTTTGAGAAAAGAAAGGTGTGGAAACATGTAGAAGGCAAAAGAACTTAATCCAAAGGTGGATTTCGTGCCACATGGGTTCCTTGGGTCCCAATGAGTCCAAAGTTGCAAAGATAATGCAATAAGAAAAGAAAAGATCAATTAAGTATTTCTTTATTAAGAAAGAAATTGAAAACAATGGTAAAATGTGGAAAATAAGTGGAAAGAGGTATAATTGAGTTAGCCTTGGTGGATTTTCGTATCCCAAGGATTCCTAATGATAAAAGAAATACCAATGAGGAAAATAAAAAGAAATAAAGAGAAATCCTCAAAAATAGATATTTTAATAAGAATAAAACAAGATAATGAAGGATAATGCATTTAGATGCATATACAAGGATAATGAGTATCTAATAAAAAAGATTTCGAAATAATAGAGTTTCTTGGGATCCAAGGAGTCCCAATGAAGAAAGAGGAAAGAGAAAATACATATAAAAGAAAATAAGAATATAATGTGAATACATTATTAATGGATTATGTAGTATTGTTAAAAAAGAAATAGTTTCTACTAAAGGAAAATAGAAATTCGTGCCAATGGTTAAAAAAGCAAGAATAAAGAGAATAATGAGAGGAATTTTGAATTCCTAACTATCCAAGAAATAAGAATATCAAAGAGGTTATGAGGAGAGAGAAGAATACTTCTCCTTGAAGGAATGTGATTCCTATTAGAAGAGGGACTTCATTTCTTTGTGGGAAAGCCATCCTAAGGCTTTGTTGAACCTCCCCTATATAAGGGGAAGACATGGGGTCGAGTCCAGAGGGATTCCACGCAACTATATCTCCCTTCTTCATCTTCTTCGTCAAAACCCTAACCTTGAAGGTAAGGTCCTATCCTTGGAGTGACGGGAGGTGTTTATGGTCTTGCTTGAGGCTGGAAACACCCACGACCAACCGCGGAAGGTCGAGCAACCTTCCCAGCCTCCAACCCATGCACGATCACCTACAGCAGTAGCCGCACGACTGCAACACGGCCGTGGGTTGCAGCTATCCCCAAGCCCGAACCAACCATGCTGGTTGTGAGCTAGGTGGCGCCCCAAGGGCGGCGGGTGTGGCAGAGCTAGGGAAGGTATCGGCGGAAGCCATCGGGCCCTGGAGGAGATAGGACGCGCCTGCAATCTACTGTAGATCGACGTCGTTGCTAGGTTACCCGAGGTAGAAGATGATATGCATGCGTTGGACAAATTTTCCCCTCCGCGGGCTGAAGAGAAGATTGACTTAAACGGGGGAAAGATTGTAATTTGGTTATAAACTCAAGCGAGCCGTGTTGCATGCATGAGGTGATGTGGCGGCTTCTGGTTGGTCTAAAAAGGTAACTTTTGCATAATTCATATCTAATAATCGGTAGATCGGATTAGCACGCATAAAATATGAAAGTTGCTCAGAAAATGAGGGGAATCCATTAAAAGTATAATTGAAGCCTTATTCCTCTTGAAATTTGAAAAGTAGTGTAAGTTATCAACTTTAATGAATTAAAGATTAAGAAACCCTATTTTGAGTTGATTAATATATTTAATAGGTTTTAATGGATGGTTAAAGTTGATATTAGCCTATTAATGATAAAAAGGAACATTAGGATAAAAAAGGACGAACTTTGCATATAATTAGTTAATTTAGAGTTTCATGTGCATGAATATACTTTAATGGGACCTGAAACCCTAATGTTGGCAAATGCAACTCTTAATGGCTTTAATTATTCAAAATCGTGAATAAAGTTAAGATATGATTATTCCAAGATATTCTGAGCATTAAAGTTCCTAATTGTGGTTAACTACCCTTAACGAGGAAATTAGGGTTTCCTAGTGGATAAAAGGTAGAATTTATGATAAATAACGTTCATATGAGTATCAGAGCATAATGAACTATGAATTGATGATAAACGAACATAATGACTTTGTCATAGATTGTAAAGGATAAAAATGGTAGCTTTAATATAAATGAAGCTTAATGGACCTAATTGATGGTTATTTGTGCATTAATCTGGAATTAAGGTTATGTGTTTGTAAAAGGTAACCTAATAACTTTCGTGAAAGATAGATGAGAACATTAGAGTTTAAAAAGAGTAAAGGGAAGTAAAACCCTAATTGCAAAGTAAACCCTAAAAAGAGGAAGAAACCCTAAAAAGGAATAGAAACCATAAGTAGCAAGATGGTTTGGATAGATTTTGATAAAGAGGAATTGAATGCAATTTCAGGACTTAATTGGGTGCTTGCTCAATTCTAGATTACTTGCTTGTTTGGATTATTCCTACACCTGAGTCTGCTTAACAGGTATGTGGTTACGCCTATGAATATCCTGAATTAGTTTCCTGAGGATTTTCGAGGTTTTATCGATGACATGAGTTAAACAGTTGGTTGCATTTAATTCTTGCATATTATAATTTGGATATGACTATCACCTAAGATATGTGCCTACTAGCTCAGATCCTAGTCCCCTCTGTAGCTTAATAGATTGACCTAGTACATGGCTACCGATGGGGTAGGTCCATCAAGTCATCGAATGACTTAGTACATGGCTACCAATGGGGTAGGACCATCAAGTCACCATGAGTCAGGGATTGGGCTACCTTTGGGTAGGGCCATGCGACTCCATAACCCTAGGTATTGGCTACATGTGTGGTAGGGCCATGGGGGGAAGGATCTACCATATGAGAGAGGTAGTATCCATGTCCCCTGCAGGGACAGCACAGAGATAGGGGATAGGTAAGTTTTGAGTAGTATTGCTTAAAGCGTAATCTTGGATGTTAAATGATATTTGGATGACTACATTGTTATTATAGTTGCACGATTATTGTTTTCCCCCACATACCAGCTTCTTGCTGACCGACATTTTGTTTGTCGGCGTTTAGGTACAAATGAAAAGAACAAACATTAAAGTGACACATGTGGAATTAAATGAGAATTAACATGCACAGGAGGATTAGTTGGATTAGTATCTTCATGGATAGAAGTTTAGAAATCCCAGTTTTTAAAAGGTATGCAAAGTTTTATTCTATACCAATTTTCAGTTTAGTTGGTAAAATTTATTAATTGTTGTTGATTATTTGTCGAACCTTTGATTCGGGTTATTGGATAACGGCTATGACCTTTCGGTCTCCCTTAAAGGGGGTTTACAGGGAGGTTGGGTTGTTACAATAAAACATGCTCACATTGTAGATACGAAATGATTAAGGGCCACAGTTTAACAATATCTATATCATGAATATCTTCAACTTCAAATAATTGTATCTATTTATAGGAACTACCAATTGCCCTAAAATTTGAGATATGACTCTTATATCATATAATATTTTTTCTAGAAAAGTTTGAGATCAAAGCCCCAATGTCCGGTCATGTGAATGAATTCTCCAAAAAAAAACTTACCAATAGTTGTATAAGCCTTGACTACAATTCAATTAATCATCAAACCTCAATGAAACTGGTTCAATTTACTTTTTTTTATTATTATGTATATGAAGGTTCATTACTCAACCATTTGGGTCCATGTATGTCCCTTATTGATATGTAAATTCCTAACTATACCACTCGATAACAAAATCATTTTACTCCAAATATGTCCTCAAATACTAGATTGGGTATCAAAACCCTAAAATCACAGTCATCACAGTTTTGCTGCAGTCTCAGTGGAAGAGGTATTTCTCCATGTGAGGCTCAACCCATGATCTGGGATCCATTTCCCGAGGGGACTTTGTCCCAAATATCTTTATTTTCTTCTTTCAGTTCTTTTAGATAAAACCATGTTCTCACTTATATTTTTCTAAGACACGTATGATATTCAAATGCTCCCAAATGTCAAGATAATATTATCATTGTCATTATCTTCCATCAGTTGAAAGATAAATCCTAAACTCATGCATGAGTTATACAGAACTTGGTTTCCAAGAAAAAAAATAGCTACTTCATTAATTAAATACTTTGGTGGCAAGGCATCTTGTAACCTTCTATATTTTCTTCTACAATCTTATATTTCCATTATCTTTCAACTATAAGTAGCATTGGTATTTAAGAATGAGCTACTATTTTATCCATTTGTCTATCAAGGAAATATTTGTAAACCCAATTAGTACTTTGTTTAGGTTTTAGATTGGATCCTTTGGCATATGGTTCAACCAAGGCTTTCCAATGAAACCACATGCTTAATTACTAATTTAACTTGAGATGCCATTATTTCTCAATTAGAGTCTAATAGGAGCACAGTAGATCAATATTAAATCATTCACTTAATTTGATGACTTACACAAAATCTAGAGCTTAACTTCATCATCCCAATTCAATCAAAGACATACCATTGATCTCATCCTTCTAATATTATTGTTACTGTCGTAAAGTAAATCTCAGTCCATTATTATCGAATCCATAATCATAAAATTGAAAATTACAAAATTTGAGGATGTTACAATTTTAAACTAGATCCGATTAGGATTAATATATAAAATTCTTCATTACACTTGTCAGTTTGTTCAGCTGATTGCTTTTCTTGCAATCCCACCCCACCCCTTCCCTTCACTATAACGGATGGTAAATTAAAAACAACAACTCTTCATGATCGGTGATATATTGAACTTACTCCTTGATCGTCCTGCAACAAGATATAAAATTTGTTCCCAAATGTGCATCGTCTCTATATGTTTGTTTTTGTGAACAAGTGTTCTTTTTCTTTCCCACATTGAAGAAAAGAAAAACAGAAAACAATTAAGATGTAATAATGAGGTACCTAAAAGGACTGATTCAATAAAAATTCACTATAGTGCCCAGTTTGTGTTTCTCTGTCCTTGCTTTTTTTAGGGTGTAGGGTTTTGAAAAGGAGAGAGAAGGAGATGTTGCAATGTGATTGGTTGTTCTATACAAAACCTATAGGACCAGTCCTTTAGTAAGTTTTTTTATAGGATATAGGTTACATACCTCTACTCATGTAATTAGGTAAACTAGTAATGTGTATCCTATCAATCTTCTATGTGTTTGTTACCTAAAATGTTGACAAAACCACAGATCAGTACATTATTATACTATGTATGTTAGTTCATACGAAAGATTGAAAGTTTAATAGCAACATATATTGTTCAATAATTAAATATATGAGCTTGCATTTTTATTTGGATATACTAACCCATCTTTGTCATATTGCCTAGGTTGTAATCACCTTATTTTATCTACCATTGAACTTAGGCAGACTACCCCTTATTAGGTCTAACCCCGGGTTCAGATATCATAGTTTACTTTATGTGATACTCATATTGGCATTGCAATTGAACTTAGTTAGAGAAAGATCCATGGAACTTGAGTTAAACAAAGACTCAAGAAGTTTGTTTCATCAAACATTAAAAAATTCTTGGCAATCTTTAGAATTCGATATATGCAAGTACTCATAAATAACTACATACCTTATTGATGTAGATATATCTAGTCATACTTCAAGTACTTCAAGTATATATAATCCAATCAATCAACTATAGATCCGGGCAAACATTCAATATGCATGTGTATAACACTAGGGTGTCACCATATATTCATGTGATGCTAATTAATCGTACCTTAGGTTCTAAACTAGCGTTTAGGGTCATGTTTGGTTTGTATTAGGAATAAGGGTATCAACCCCTAATTCCATCACATCAGTATATCTAAGGGTTACAAACCCTAATTAACCATCAGATACAACCCTAGTTCTTAGGTTGAACATATCATGTCATGAAGTACACCAAGATCAAATCATTCAGATTAAGATCATTTTAGGTTATAACATTAATTTCAAAAACCTAATTCCATATTCATACAATTTTTACTTTATAAAACCCTAAATATACATCATCATCATTATCATCATTGTCTAGGAATGTAATTATACTCAACAATATCAGATACTATCACAAAATAAATGTATTTTATTATTTTGAGAATTATATTCATCAAATCTAGGGTTTGCATGAGATATTCATATTAGATCCATGTATCACCTATACTTCTTCATGGTAGGAGCTATGAGGTTGATTGGTCGCATTTGGGTATGCGCAAGGTCACTCGAGGCTTGGAAGGATTTTGTGTTCTAGACTAAAAACTATGAGGGTATCATAGAGGAAGTTGGGTATTGATTCAGTTCTGCAAGTTGTCAATAGGCGTTCATGGTGATACTACCATTATTTCCAACAATAATGAGACTCCAAGCATTTGGATCTTGTTGGTTGGGACTGCCTTATCATCTCGGGTTGGAAGAGGGGGTTCACCTACAACAGGTGGTAGGGTATTTGTAACATCCTCGGATTATGCCGCCTCATGACTTAGGAGGTCCGACAGGACAAACCCAAAAATGTTAGCTAATTGTTTCATAGAGCAATGTGGAAGCATAATACGCATACATGAACAAACAATCATAACATACACCATATAATTTCTGAATATTCAACATGTTTATTTACAAGATGAATTATTACAATTTTACAATACATATTGAAAGGATAATTTTATAAGTCTGGACATGTATGGTAACTAGGCTCTTACACAATAGGTACAAAATGAACACTACTCACTTCCTATCTTTTCTCCCATGCTAGATCTGAACCTAGAAAATACGTGAAACATCGAATAACCACAAAGTGGGTACGTGATTGAAACGATATAGACAATATGTTGGCATACTTAAAATAATTTGAGAAAGAAGAAAAGGAAAGGAAAACATTATTTAAGGCATAGAATCGGGTAAATCCAATTTATTAATCATACTTTAATGAGCATGCATTACTATGGTGGACTTGGAACAACATCACATATATTATTGGGCTCATTCCCCGCGTAACTTGTACCATTAGGGATCTCCCCGCGTACCTTATACCATTATAACTATATTTTATTTTATTTCTTTAATGTTCTTAATGTTTAAGGCGGAGGAGTACCATAATATACCTACATTCAAGAAAGTTTATGCAAATAAAAGCAAGCAAGTACCGATCAGCTCTCCAGCGCACATCCTTGGTTGGTTCAGTTGGGTCAGACTGTCCGATTTTTTGGATTGTATACTGGACTGGTCCATCTGCTCCTCTCCTCCGTGTTCTCAACCCCAATGCGATCATCTTCTCCACGTGGGCTACCCTGAGTTGCCAGCATCGCCACAGGGCTTAGGTCCGATGAGAAAACCATGTCGTAGTGGGTCCTTCGCGAGTTGGGAAAAGAGTCCAAAGACTTGGCTATTGTATCTCGCACGCCGTTGGCACCTCGTATCCTCAAACAAAGTTGAGGAGATGGATCTCAATGGGCCGACTGCTTCTGTCGTTGCTGTAGGGAAGGAGGAAAGGGGAGAAGGGGATTGGTGTGCATTCAGGTTCAACTTAGGCTTCTAGGAGAATCAAGAAACCCTCAAAAGGCCATTACGGTCATTTATTGAAGTGTCAAGGCATGGAGCCCTGGAAGGCCCTTCTGACATCATCGAGTCCTCCTCGAAGAGGAGGGTTTAGCGGTCAGGTAAAAACCACCAACACAGCAACAAGCCTTCTTCTCCATCCGGCGGTGGGGTCACTACGGTGGAGTTTTCTTCACTTTGAGATCTTCTCTTCTACCCCTCATAGCTTCTCTGTCGTCTCTGCTTGGTCACTGCAAAACGCAGTGGAGATGGGTGGAAAGGAGGGCGAGTCTTTGTCTAGTCCTGGCTACCACACACCACTGTTGAGTGGTCATTATGATCCTAAAAGAACGGTGGGTTCAACCAATCTCGCCAATGTTCCTAGATTTCTAGCGAGGACTCCTCTTCAAGATCTAGAGAAAATGTCCACCTGCTCCTCACTTTACGGAGCTCGGTGACGTTGGACTCTCCATCGGATCTCCAACTAACGGATAGGATCAGGCCACGCTGTAGATGAAGCTTGTAGCCAGGAAAGAGGGGAAATTGGCTAGCGTGACACCTCGTCACATCGTAGAACATAAATTATTAACGACCAAAGTTCAACAATATTTATATCATGAATGTCTTCAACTTCAAATAATTGTATCTATTTATAGGAACTACCAATTACCCTGAAATTTGAGATATGACTATTATATCATATAATCTCTCTTCCAAAAAAGTGAGATCAAACCCCCAATGTTTGGTCATGTGAACGAATTCTCCAAAAAACTTATAAATATTTGTATAAGCCTCGACAACAATTCAATTAGTCATCAAACCATAATAAAATAAGTCCAATCCTTTGATTATGATGCATACGAGGGTTCATTACTCAACCATTTGGGTCCATGTATGTCCCTAATTGATACGTAAAGTCCTAACTATCCCAACTTGGTATTTAAGGATATTCAACTCAAAGTATGCCTCAATATAAAATATAACATTATCAATTGGAAGATCAACATAGTCAAATTTACCGTATAAGACCTCAAGTTCCATAACAAAATCATTTTACTCCAAATATTAGATTGGGTATCAAAACCCTAAAATCAGGATCATCACAGTTTTTCTAGAGTCTCGGTGGAAGGGGTACTTCTCCTTGTCAGGCTCAACCCATGATCTGGGATTCATGTCTAGAGGGCACTCTGTCCCTAGTATCTTTTATTTTCTTCTTTCAATTCTTTTAGATAAAACCATGTTCTCATTTATATTTTTCTAGGACGTGTTCGATATTCAAATGCTCCCAAATGTCTGGATAGTATTATCATTGTCATTATAAAGATAAATCCTAACCTCATGCATGAGTTATCCGAAACTTGGTTTCTAAGAACAAAAATTAGCTAATTCATTAATTAAATACTTAGGCGGCAAGGCATCTTGTAACCTTCTATATTTTCTTCTACAATGTTATATTTCCGTTATCTTTCAGCTATAAGTATCACCAGTGTTTATTATAAGCACGAACTACTAGTTTATCAATTTGAATATGAAGGACCTATTTGTAAACTCAACAAGTACTTAGTTTAGGTTTTAGATTGGATCCTTTGGCACATGGTTCAACCTAGGCTTTCCAACGAAACCACATGCTTAATTATATTCTTAATTACTAATTTAAACCTTGAGATGACATTATTTCTCAATTGGACTCTAATAGGGGCACATTATCTCAATATGAAATCATTCACTCAATTTTGATGACTTACATAAAATCTAGAGCTTTAACTTCATCATCCCAATTCAATCAAAGGCATACTATTGATCTCATCCTTCTAATATTATTGTGACCGTCTTAAAGTAAATCTCAATCCATTATTACCAAATCCATAATCATAAAATCAAAAATTACAAAATTTGAGGATGTTACAATTTTAAATTAGATCCGATTAGGATTAATATATTAAATTCTCCATTACGGCTTGTCGGTTTGTTCAGCTGATTGCTTTACTTGCAATCTCAACACACACACACACCCTCCCCCTCACTATAACGGATGGTATATTAAAAACAACAACTCTTCACGGTCTGTGATATATTGAACTTACTCCTCGATCGTCCTACAACAGGATATAAAATTCGTTCCCAAATGTGCATGGTCTATATATGTTCGTTTTTGTGAACAAGTGTTCCTTTGCCTTCCCACATTGAAGAAAAGAAAAACAGAAAACAATTAAGATGGAATAATGCGGTACCTAAAAGGACGGATTCAATAAAAATTCGTTATACTGCCCAGTTCGCGTTTCACTCTCACTTTTTTTAGGGGGTAGGATTTTGAAGAGGAGAGAGGAGGTTGTCTTATACAAAACCTATAGGACCAGTCCTATAGTTGGAAAGACAGAGGTTTCATACCTCTACTCATGTAATTAGCTGCAACACTTACGCCAACAACAACAACATGTGTTACAAAACACGTACGATTTATATATGCATAAGATTCTACAAAACCATACCTCGACATCATTAACAGAATACTAGGGCTTTACTACGGAGTGTGGCAAGTAGATGAAAACAATGAAAGAATACTATCAAGCTGCTGCACAAGTGCATATGTGCACAGATCAAACATCTGATTACGAATCTGCTGTATATGTATATGTGAAGAAGAAGAAGAAGAAGGGGCTTTGAGACTATGTACACGCGAAAACTGAAGAACAAGCATATATGCGATCACCATCCTTGTTGTCTACTAGGCTAACTAGGTAGCTAAGCTAGCCATGAGTAGTTTGCCAATCATTCTTACACACCAGACCGCGCAAATCTTGTTTCCGAGCACCTTGGCTTGCTGAATCATGTGACGGGATGAATGCACCCGGATAATATCCCCTCTTTCCAACTGCCTTGCTTTAAGTCTCTCTTCTGTTTAACCCACAATGACGAAGGTGTATAGGAAGCGTACAGTGGGAGCAAGAGCGAGCAGAACGCAATGGCAGGGCAGAAGTAACCAAGCAAGCAAGTAGAAATGAAACAGTGGATGGTGGGTACTTTCTTCAAGAGATACCGACGGTCTTTCCCAAGAGCCATAGAACCAATGATAGTTCCACACCGAAAATCATGTGTAGCCACGACCTGTCAAGCATGAACCCGTAGAGCGTGATCCCAGCCCTGTTGTTCTCCAGGTACGTCACTGCAACAATATTCACAAGCAAAATCAGCATGGTGGCGATATATATTAGAGGAAGGGCGCAGGAAGAGTTAGTGCCTGGTAAGGACGTGTTTCCTTATTCGTTTTACTTACCGAGTGCCTGCCTCTTGTTATATGAGACGCAGTTAGCCTGAGGGTTCCCATCGACGGCGCCCTCGAGGTCTTCCTCCTCCTCCCTTTCCTCCTCGTCGTCCCAGTCTGCCGGACGCGGGCGTTGCGTGGCCGCTGCCGGTGTCCTGCTGTCCGGTTCGGAGTAGAACGTCTCCAGCGTGGCGCAGACGTGCCACTTGGCGGCGTGGCTTGTGATGGCGACGGCCTTGTGCGTGATCTTGGCGGCGCTGCGGAGGCACATGAGGATCCCGGTCACTAGTCCAAGCGAGCACAGCTGTTGAAGACACAATAGCAAAACAACGTTACTTCATGTACTAGATTATTAGGAGAACAAAACGACAAAAGAAGCAGTATTCTATACAAACCGCTAGTTCCCCAGCATTGAGCAGGTTGACTTCAGCGTGCGACCTGGTTGTAAGCAGCAGCGACGCGAGCTGGGACAAGGTAACAAGCACGAGCGCGGCCATGATGAAGGCCCTGAACCTGTGGCTGATGACCCTGAGCTGCTTCTTGACCCTGAGGTGCTCGGCGAGCACGGACGCGGCGTTGACGCTGAGCTCCCCTCTCCTCCCCCTAAACGCCGCCGCAAAGTCCTGGAGTCTGAGGATCTGGAGGTGGCACGTGAGTCGGAAGAGGACGCAGACGAGGAAGAAGACGGACGTCCGGTAGAGCCACGAAAGGAGCTCCAATGCGCACCCCGCCGCGGCGCTGGCGGCAGGGTTTCCTAAGAACCGTGGGACGCGACCGGACCCCACCGTGCAGTACCACCATATTTTGTATGCCGCTTCGCCGACGAAACACGGGAGGACGAAGAGGGAAAGAAGCTTGAATGACCTCTGAAATAATTAAAAAAATGAAAGATTTTAATGTGGTGATAACAGTCATTTATGGTTGATGCAGCACAATTACCATTGTGACAGGAATAAGTTAATAATTGATTAGAGATAAACATAGGATCCGTTTGAAGCGATTAGTATGCATGCACGCGTGCATGTCTTATTATGGGCCATCAACATCAAAACCAGCGATTGCGACTGAGTGAAGTGAATGATGCAATTACAGGTTGTAAAACAAGATTGACACTGGATTAGAAGGTGAGATTGGTTTTGCTTAATAGATGATCATAGACAAGCAATTAATCGAGTTCGGATTTGCTGTTACGGTTTCTCCCAGGAGTAGGCTGCTCTTTTGTGATTCATTTACACGTGTTCCTGCCCATTGATTGGTAGGGTGCGGATTTTCCTCACTTAACATGTGTCCGCATCTTAAGCAAGTACAACTTGTTTCTTAACGAAACGGTAACAGCAAATCCTGGGAACAATTAATCTGTCTGAAGCAATTAAAATTCATGCATGTACTACGGTCCATCAACATCGGAAGCGATTGCGAAACGGGCGCATTGAATAGGAAAAAATAATCAACAATTCCAGGTTGTAAGACAAAAATTCAAGTTAAATTGTGGTCGATGATGGTCGTGTGGTCCATTTGCTTCTGAGGTTGGGTTACCTTGATACTAGTAGTGGGGGTTGATATAATTTGGTATTGTTGTGGGATGACGTCTGAAAGGGGACCTGGCTGGACCCATCCCCACCGTAGATGCTGATGAACCCACAGTTGTCAAAGAGCGGGTTGGCGATGGTGACGAGCGCCGACAGGAACACGATGCGTGGGTCGTCTGTCCGACCAGGTGGCCCAAGGTGTTAATGTCTGTCAGCGTTACCACCCCAGACACGCAATCACTAGATACCGACCTCGTTTCCCCGCTGGTGTGGTGCATCCCACCTTATTTAGCTTAGACTAGATATAAACATAGCGTGTTTGCACAAGTAAACACCAAACCAGCTAGCTTATGGACTCGTGGACAAGTACTTGTTCTTTTTAAAAGGGCGCCGCTGGTTGGCATAAATAAAGGTTTATGTACTACTGTACAGTTGTCGGTATAAACAGGTAATGAACTTGTTGATAAACGGCCACCATTACAACTGCATACATTTAAAAACAAAAATCAATGTTATTATTCAACAAAATATCGTGGGGCCCCTTACAGTTATACCACAGGTGCATGGCTTTGAAATCAATGTTATGATCCAAGAGCACATGTAATGTGATGTAATTATGACTTTCACAAAAATATATATAGTAAAGAGAAGGTCCCGCCAATTTTGCCAGTTTGATTCAAAACGTCGTGTGGCTGGTGGCGATTCAATGATATCAGTATGTGACTATGTGTCCCCAAAAAGTTGGTCGGTCTACCACCCCACCACCTTACACACCAAAAAACAAAGTTGAACATTGATACGGGATCGACCCTTGCAGACGGTTATTCTAGTTCCTCTCCGTTCATGGAAAGAGGGACGGGTACATTACCGCGATGATTTGGCCAATGTGATTGGAATATATCACATGAGTAAAGCATAAAGAGTTTATATATTATACGAATTATCGGTTGCTATCCTGGACGAACTAGTATCGGATTCTATAAGGAACGAGATGAGTGGAATGAATCCACGTACTGAGTCGATCGCTAAAAACCAGAGCAATCGTCACAATGAATCACATTCTCGTGACGAATTTGGAGTCGAACGCTAGCCACTCGGTTAAACTAATCAATCGATCGCGGATGAAATACCAGAAAAGTAGAGCGATCAAAATTTATTCTATGATGACAATGGAGGAAAAGAATTTTGCTTACGTTGAGCTGCGCCGTGTATCCTCTCCTGACCTTCTCGCTCTCGTGGCAGAGCTTATCAAGGAACAGGAACCTCCTAAGCCCATACTTCCTCACGAATGCCGATAGGCACACGAACGAAAGCCCCGCAACGGACGTCAGAGACGCCTGGACGACGAGGTCGTAGCTCCTCCTTCGGACAGCCGGGTCGACGAGCGCGAGGTGCGACAAGGCCGGGACGCACACGCCAAGGAGGAAGAACACGCTCCACGCGACGGTGGCACCCCAGAACGGTCCCGCGGCGCCGTGGTCCACGCACATCCAACGGAGCCAGGCGCGGAAGGACCGGAGCTCGTCGCCGGCGTGAGACAGGCAGCGCTCGTACGACGGTTTCCGCGTCGGGGTAAGGAGGGGCTGTTGCTGTTGTTGCTGGCTGGTTGGGGATTGCAGTGGAGGATTGTGAGGGTGAGAGTTCCGCGGGGTTGATGCGGAGATGGCGGTGGCGGCCATGGTGACAGTTCGTGCCCGGCCGCCGCCGCCGGTGGTGGTGGTGGTGGTTGTAGCGATTGGTGACGGTAAGGCGCGGTCGGCGTAGTCGTAGTCGTAGTCGTCGCGGTCGTCGTACGAGAACTGGCCTTCCGAAGACGACGAGTCGCCGTTGGGTCGGCTAGGATCGGAGTCCGAGAGAGCACAAGGGGCGGGAGGAGGAGGAACGTTGTGGTGGTGATAGAAACGTGTGGTAGGGAGGAGCGACGCGGTCGGGGAGTCGCGGACCTCCCTGGTGTCGCGCCTCCCGAAAAACATGGCCATTCGGGAGGCACCGGACATAACGGAACCTTTTTTTTTTCTGCTATAATTTCAGGAGAGGTGCGATGTGGCTTATCAATCAAGTGCCCCTCCCTATACCAATGTTTTGATTCGGATGTCTAAGAGAAAGTCGGACACCAGAAGAGAGATCAATCAAGTAGCCACAGCCATCTTCCACTTCTCAGTCCGTCTCCTTTTGAACAGTTCCGTGTCTGGGGACACCGAAAGCTAACTATATAACCCCCACTGATGGTGGACGGCGCCAACTGCGTGCTTGCTCGGGTGTGAGCTGTTCATGGGTTAGTTGGCAGGGGGAGTAAAGCTACTACAACTATTAAAATCACAAATTGACTTGCCCGGTCACAAGAAATCCGGCCAATTTTCGCCTTTGATGTGGCCAAACACGAGAGGTGTTTGATCACCCAAGGCAAAAACCGACGTATACTCTTTTGCTTTGCTGATGGGCCAACCAGGTGGACACCCTACGCGGCTATCATTGCTGCCCTCAGTCACTGTCAAACAGATCCCCCCACACAACGGTGATGGCTACTCAGTGGTTGGCTGGGACAAAATCAATCTAATATAATATTGCAAATCATTTGGTTAAATATATGTATTTTTTATTTCTCGTATGTGGATGGATGGGTGACTCATCGGATGCTTGCTTTGCAGCAGAAGCAAGCTCACTAGTAGACTATATTTATATATTACTTACTCTCTACGAAAAATTATCGAGCTTTTTGGTGGTGCTCTCCAACTTTCTCATTCCAAATTCGAATCTCAAGAGATATGGCACCATATGTTGGCTGTTTATTACATGAACAATTTCTCGTGTGTGACGTTCCAACATAGAGATCCTTATCATCTTACAATTTACCTTTTTTTCCTTCCAAAGAGTGAACAGGATATTCCTTCCATTGTGGCGGAAGTCATATGGACTACCTTGATCTAGTCGCTACAAGAATACACCACGATAGATAAAACAGTGCTACATGTTATGAAAAATAATAATATCTAATAAATGGCACAAACATGTACTTGTCAAAAAAATATCAGATTAAACTTTTTTGTTGTTGAACCAAGCTCCTAAATCAGATCAAACTTGATTGCTAAAAGGGATTAGAACAAACTTAATTTGACCAAGAAGATGCGGTCAGAGTTCATAAGTTTCGGTTTGAAACCACTACTGTCTAGTATTTTAATAGTCACAAACTAAAACAAAGATCGCAGTTTAGTAGTAATTCGATTCAATCCTGATGTCATATTATTGGTACTACTTAATAAAAAAATTGTACTCTAATTATATGATACAAATCTTATTGTCTGAACATCACAGATGGAATGTTTTGTAAATTACATGGAATAAATTAATGTTAAACTCAAGAAAGGCCACGACGGTCACCACAAACCCTAATAATGGAAAACCCATATCAACGGCAGATGACGACGGTGACCCAGATGAGCCCTTTTTATCTTATTGTGGTGCGTTTACTAGAGGACATAGCGGCAGCAGGAACGGCTATTTTCTAGAGAAGCTCTTCGAGAAGATGGACTTACAAAAAGATTTCAGATGATGTGTTAATGGGAGGACCATGGAAACTATTTGGTCTTAATATTGGGTATGCATCCTTGAATCCACCAATCCAGATGTATGTCCCAACGATGTTTGAGTACATAGAGTTGGCTCTAGAAAGGCTCATCAAAATGGATGCACGCACGGCGAGCAAAACTTGAAGAAAATTTGCAAGGCTGGCTCTAGAACTTGACACCATGAGAACTCTAATTCCTTCGATCTTAATCAGTAGTTTTGAGTATGAGGTAATTTATGAAGGATTCCCATGGGCATGTGCCATATGTGGAATGGAAGGGCATACCTCGAGAGGATGTAAAACTCAGCAACCATAGAGAGGTCAATGAAACCATACCAGTGGGTGGACGTAATGAAGAACATACTAAAAGAAACCAATCCACAAAATGAAATCTGGCAAACTCATAGGAAGAGAGGGGGTAGATGTAGGCGTACTATGCATATGGAAAAATCACCCGACCCAAGTTTCAACAATAAGTTTAGTAACTGGGTTGAAAAGGATAAACAAGCTACACATGAGCAGGAAGGTCCCATCCAAAGTAAGACCAATGATACCCCACACATCTCCAAACAGGCATAATAGGTGTGGAAGAGAAAGAAGAATACTAATCAGGGAGGGATGTCAGATAATGGAAGGGTTGTGTTGGGCAACATTTCAAATAACTTTAATATCATCAAGGAGAAACCATGTGCTTAGGAGTCCTATGTAGCAATCAACCTAGATTTTAATGAGGTCATTGATGTCATAGATATCGACAAAGAAGAAGAGATGATCGCCAATAGAATTGCTTTTGGAAAGGAAGCTGAGATAGAACTATCTAAGCCTATAAAGGATATCAACGAATCTAATACCACTACAATACCATCATCATGAGGTAGGAAATCTAAAGGCATTGGAATTAAAATGAAATGAAAAGGGAATACTAGAAGCCCTACACTAGATGAATCGAGAAGACGAAGCCCAAGAAGAGCCTCAACTTATGTTGAGACCATTATCCAACCAGAGGTGACAAATCCTATAAGCTACAATGAAGATATCAATGAATGTCTTGAAGGTAAGCTGAACAAGGTCCCAACATCCAGGTCTTAATTGTTCTTATCTGTTAGCACACACACGTATCTCCACAATGCTAGAAGTTTTATAATTTGGAACATGTGTGACATCATTATGTTTGAAACTAATTAGAATCTCAAAGAATTTGTGAACTCTTATAACCCAAAACTCATCACCATTATTGAACCATGGTTAAGTGGAGCTAAACCTACAAATAATATCAAGAAGTTGGGCTCTAGTAGACCCTTCTGCATGGAATCTAGAGGCTTCATAGGAGGGATATCGGTCTGCTGGAGAGAGCTCGGATGTCAGGTTAAAATCATCGATTATCACCAAAAAATTGTGACATGTTGTGTCAGTAATTCTACGTTGGTTTTTCATGTATGTTAATCCACATATTACGGTCAGCAAACTTCTTTGGAAACACGTTGTGAAGATGGGAGCAAATTTCACAAAGCCTTGGATAGTACTCAAAGATTTTAACACTGCCACAAGCCCTAATGAACAAAATGGTAGTATACACTACAATTACATTGAAGCTAGAGTCTTCTAGGAAACTCTTTTGGAAGTGGATCTTAGTGACATAGGCTACTATGGACCTTACTTTATGTTTGAAAGAGGAGAACTCCAACAACATCTAGATGGTGCAGTGGACAATGAAGCTTTTGTCCAAGCATACCAACAGTTCATCATAGAACATCTGCCCAGATTACAATATGACCATTGTCCGCTTCTATTCAGATCAACAATCAAAGTAGCATGACATGTAATATTTGTTGCCAGAGCAAGCTAGGTATATGATGCAATATTCAAGGAACGGTTGGAATCCAACTGGGATAATGAAGTAGATTTCAATATGCACTACATAAAACCAAAAACACTATAACTTGTTGGGATAGAAATAATTCGAATATGAGAAGAAGGAAAAAATAGAGAGTTCTAAAAAAAAATAGTGCCCTAGAGAATTAACTAGCATCCACATACAATCCTATTACATATGTTACTTACAATGGAACTCAACAAAGTTCTCATAGAGGAAGAGAAAGAATGGAACTCAAGAAAGTTCTCATAGAGGAAGAGAAGGAATGGAGACTTAAAAGCCACACCAATTGTCTGAAGAATGATGACATCAATACCAAGTTCTATAACTCTTATGTGAAATAGAGGAGGGTCAACACCATTACCATGTTGAAAAATAAAGAGTGAGAGTGGGTCAATGAGGAAATTAGGATGAAGGAGATGGTCCGCTCCCACTTTCAAGTTCTTCGCTCTGGACCAATTGTGAATAGTTTATACATAAACCTGCCCATCCCAGGTGATTTCGGGAAACCAACAAGACAACAACTAAATATTATTGTGACAGTTAGTGGAATAAGAGTGCTCAATATTTTGAAAACCATGAATCCCTACAAGTTGTGGGGCCATATGGGATCAGCGGCCTATTTGTTGGAAGAAATTGGGATAAAGTCAGTCGATCTATCAAGAATATTGTTAAATATGCTCTCAGTGGTGACACTCTCACTAAAGATATATGTTGAATATACCATTGTGCTTATCCCCAAGGTGCCTAGACCAGAGCCCTTAAATAATTAGGGCAGATGTAATTGAACGATTTCTTCCTGAAACTAATTTCCAAAGTTATTGTAAAACAGTTGAAGAAGTACCTTCCTGATTGGGTCTCCCAATCACAAAGTAGTTTCATTCCTAGGAGAAGAATCACATATAACATTGTCATTTCTTAGGAAGAAATACATACAATGAAGAGAAGAAGGGGAGCACAATGCATGGCATTAAGGTTGATCTTTCAAAAGCCTGTGATAGATTGTCTTGGAAGTTCATTCTAGACACGTTGCGGAAGATTGAACTACCGACTAACATCATTACTTACATGATGAACTCTATCACAAAGGGAGAGTGTTCAATTATGTGGAGTGGAAATAGTATTGTACCATTCAAAGCCAGTCAAGTACTACATCAAGGTGACCCATTGTCACCCTACATCTTTGTGCTTTGCATTGAGAGGCTAATCCAAATGATTTAAGCTCTATTGAATGGCGCTCACTGAAAACTAGTAGCTCGTAGATGAAGCAACATCAAAATTTCACATTTATGTTTTGCTAACAATCTTATATTCTTTGGTTAAGCTAACTGCAAACAAATGCAGATCATTAAAGATTGCTTTACACAATTTGAACAAGCTTTGGGACCAGCTATATATGTGTCCAAAACTCAGGTGTTCTATGCATCCAACATTCCTCATAGCGTTAGGCGCAAAGTGAATAGAATCTACACGTTCAAGGAAACCACAAACCTTGACAAGTATCTCAAAGTACTCATTATAAAGTCAAAAGTCACTAAGAAGACTTATTTAGAGGTGCTTGAGAAGGTGGATTCTAGGATTAGTGGTTGGGTAGCTAAATGTCTCTCGTTGGAAGGGAGTTGCTATCTAGCAAGATCCATGTTGAGAGCTATACTGGCCTATTCAATGTTGACGACCCTACTCCCTCTCAACCTTTAAGATAGAATCAATGGAAGCATCAGGAGGTTTTTATGAGGTGGTAACCATAAAGCACATCCTATGTCGCTAATAGTTTGGGACAATGTAACAAGTAGCATGGAAAATGATGGACTAGTCATCAAAATAAATTCAGGAGTAGAACCAATCCCTTCTGTCAAATAATGTTGGGTACATAGCTACTAATATGAAGTCCACTTAGTGTAAGTTTATGGGAAGCAAGTATCATAACTACAATGAAGGAAAGATGACCAACACCTCTCAACTAGTGTGATATACTTTGAAGTGTAAGGAACTAATCCAAGAACACTCCTACATCTAGCTTATGAATGGTAGATCACCTATTTTAGGAGTGACGAGTGGATCCAGAAGGGTCTCAAACTGGACCAAGTAGCATTAAGAAGCATCTCAGAAGATCTGAAAGACTTGGGGGTGGATAGTATAGTTCTTGACGAGGGCAACTGGGAGAAACCTTTCTTCTAAATTGGCTTCCACATGATATAGCACATAGTATCCTACAGTTGGATCCACCTTGTAACAATGATATTAATGACATGAGGGTATGGGACACAACATCACATGGAAGCTTTATTGCAAAGTCTTCATATCAAATAATGCAAAGATAGAGAGAGATACATATTGAAGGAGATTGGGATAGCCTTTGGAAAGCGAGGTGTCAGTTGAAGTCAAATTCATTATGTAGATCTTTCTACATGACACATTGTTAACGAATAGTCAAAGGGTCTGACAATTTGTCCATAGATAGAAAATGTGATAGATGCAATCAACATGAGGAGATGAGTTTACATGCAATTAGATACTATAAATATGCACATGAGGTGTGGAAAGGTTTATTCAATGACAAAATACCTACTTATTCTTCATATTAAACATCAATGGATGGTTGAAGAGTCAATTGAAGGAGGATGACCCATTTCATAACTGATTATGATAGCATGCCAGCATATCTAGAATGCTAGAAATTGACATGTCTTCAACATTGCATCAATCCAAAGACTCATCAAGTTCAATACATTCTGAAGGATATATACTACTCAAACCAGGCCTACCAATTTGAAAATCAAGAGGTTACATCACTAGTTGAATACAATTGGAGAAGATCTACTATTGGATAGATCAAGATGAATATGGATGTAGCTTGGTGCTAGTATAAGGCCGCTGGAGTAGTGGTAATCTAAGATGATGAAGGCAATTGGATAGGAGGGCATGGATAGAGAATTAAGTCCAAGCTTACCACTCATGTTGAACTAATTGTAGTTGAGTTGGTGCTAGAGATTGCTCATAAGCATGGCATCCTAAAGATGGAATTCGAGACTGGCTATAAGGTTCTCGTTGAAATGCTACAAACAAGCTACAGCAACAATCCAAAACATTCTAAGATGACCGAGAGGATACAAAAAGGTATTAGTAAGAATAATGGGTGGATGATGAAGTTTGAAAGTAGGACTTGTAACAAGGTCGTTGATGCCTTTGCCAAGTACCACTTGCAAAACAACCATTGGAGTTTTGATTACATTAGAGCTCCAGACTGTGTTGGAGTTCATTTAGAAGAAAACAAATGTAATGGTAGTACTACTACCAGATTTAACTACGGCTCTAGTCTATATGTTTGTAATATTTCTCTGTATTGGCTTGTAAGAGGAGGGCCAGGTGAACAAAACAGACTCCTTGCTTCCCCTAATAAATAAATGAATAAATAAAATGTTAAACTATCATATAAGATTATATATATAGCACTTAAATCATTTGCAATACTAATAATAAATATAAAGTTGAAACGGATTGAAATAATATCTATACACCAACTAAATCATGACTAGAAAAATTTCCTTGAGTATATATCAACGTAGACACATACACATATATAGAGTTGATGAAGTTTGGTTTAATCAGGTAACCAGTTATCAAGACTATGAGTCAAAGGATGGTGTGAGAACTTTTCAAACCAAACTTGACTAGAATACCCATCCAGACTAGACTTAGCAAGGAGGTTTTGTCAAGTTTAGTTTGATCTGATGGTCAAATTTGGTAACATGTCCAGTCTGTAGTACAAGTAAATCAATCATGGCCCATAGTGTGGAAACCCAATACTATGATGGTCATTAAGTGAAAAAGCAAAATCAAAAATCCAAATCCATCTTTCTTAACATCATAAACAAAGAAAGCAAATAAATATCTAATAAAATATCTAACATCACCTAGATAGGATATCATAAAAAGTCCCATAATAGTCGTGTAAGCACATGTAAATATATTGTTCTTAATTTATGACCAACATTACATCATGTTTATAGAAAAACACCTTCTTGATCATATATATACTCATAATCATCATGGCATTGGGTCATAGATGTTGGATCAAAGAGTTCTAGAGGGGGGTGAATAGAGCTAAAAACACTTTCACAAAATTCATTAGACCGTCAAGTTACTTCAACTAGGCACAATTACAAATAGTGAATTTGATGGAAATATAAACATGCATAGCAAGGATGAGAGATATTAAAACAAGCACTTGAGAAAGCTATTTAGAGTGGTTCCACTCTCCAAAATAGGAGAGAGTCAGTCTACTACCTAGAGAGGTCAAGCTCTAGGATTTTGCAACCTATGTATACTTATAGTCCATTATAAGACATACAATTGACCTTCCTTTTCCGGGACAAGGATACCCAACTTTCCTTTGAGATCAAGGGAGACAATAACCTTACAACCAAGGTCTTACCTACCCAAGAACTGGAGTCTTCTACCTCACCAAGGTCTTACCCAGTCTTGCAAGAAGTTGGACAACTTCTCCATGGAGATCCCCTCTTTGCACCGTGTCTTTTTCCTTGAAGGATTTACCCACTCCAAACTTGGATCTTCAGTCTTTTCCTCCTACTTCACTCAGAGAAGCTTTTTGCACCTTCTTCTACAACTTGTAGAATCTTGCACACTCTCCTTATATCAGAGAAGCTTTCACCAACTTGACCTTGAAGAAAGGGGTTGAGGAAAGGGAAGCTTTCAGAGCTTTACAGGTATACAATGAAGTATATCTATCAAATAGATTCTATCTCACTTATATGGATGTTTTGATTGGAAAACAAGAGAGAGAAAGGGATAAGTAGACTGGATGCACTCAACTATAGCTAGGAGCTTGAATAGCATGAAGGAGCAATCTTGGAATGAACTCCAAGAGGTCCTAGTTATAGTTGGCGATGTCCACTAGAGGGTAGGATCACTAAGAAACAATTTCTAGCCATTTTGAGGGTTGCAACGGATATAATTTTGAGTATTTAAACACTCCAATGGATAGAATCACTTTTTATGCACTTTCCATACAGTGCATTGGGTCAAGTTTTAATAAAGGTAACTTGACCGATTGCACTATGTGACAAAGCATATTTGAATAATCAATCGAGTTTATCCTTAATGAAACTCAACTAGATGACTAAATCAGTTTTCTCAGTGTAGTGATCAGTCAAGTTCTATGAGTGTGCAACTCGACTGAACTTGAATTTTCTCAAAATCCGATAAGGGGATCAGTCAAGTTTGTTGCAAATAAAACTCGACCAATTGATTCCCTTTATGAATTTTGGAAATCTCGCTAAAGTGATTAATCATTTGAATTAAGGGCTCTTGGTTTTTTCTCATCTTATTCACAAGTCATTACATCATTATAAATGATTACAAAAATCATCCTAAGGGTTTTAGGGTGTTTTCCACAAAAGTGCATTTGCATAGCTTTTGACTTTAACTAGATCAATCTAGGGCTTGATGAATTTGATCCTTTTCATGTACCTAATGCCTAAAATCGATCTTGAGTAGACATATTAAATACACATGAATGGAATGGTAAAGTCATTATCAAAATATGGTCAATGTATAACTCTCAGGTCAACAATATAGTCAAAAATCAAGCGGTAGATACACATCATGTAAAAATGCCCTTCTAAAAACTGAGTATCCGTGGTAAGAATATAGACAATTATCTAGAAAGTAGGGTACGTTCTCTTTCTTACTTTGATTGGTCCATAAAATGCTAGTGAAACGTTCCCAGAAGTCTCTAAAAGGTAGGGTGCCCACTTGGTGCATAGCCCTATAACATCCTGACTCGGGAGTGGATCCAATTAGACCCTAACCCTAGATAACCCCCCAACCACAATATTAAAGCCCTCCAAATATCATTTACAAAGGAACTCTAGAGGCCAGGAGGTTAAACAAAGACAACTAGATAGAGAACTCTAGACTTTCATTTTGAAAGGTTAGTTGTCACAAAATCAGGTTGATGCCTAGGGAGAGAAGTCGAGAGGGATGGCTAGAGGATAGAGGGTTGGACCTCTAGGGTATAATAAAAAAAGGTTATCTACCATTGATCCTAACTAGAAACTCATTTACCAAGGCTAGCACTAGATTTTAGATCAGTCCCAATAACATATCTAAAAGGGGTGGACTTAGAAGATTTGGACTTTAAATTTATAACCTAAAACCTTCAAAGAACCCCACAACTCAATACAAGGTTGAATTAGATATACGTGGTCAAACACATGGATGTGGGGATGTTTATGAATCCTAAGATCTCATTTGTAGTTATTTAAGCAAAACTAGTAGTATATGCAACGAACTAGAATGAGTCTAGCAAAATGATATGAAACAAAATTAAGTGAAGTAAAGAAAATAGAGTTTGTTAATTCCTACTAATTTAGAGAAGGAGTTTTTAACTATGAAACCCCAATTTCGGCAGTCTATGCACCAATTCTTGGGTGTAGACAACCCTTAAAAATCCTAGTAAGAAACTAACATCCAAATGTAGCATGTACTGTGGTAGCTGCTCATGTGAAGGTCATTCCACTCTCTCTCATGCAACATGACTAAAAACCCCATCAATGATATGAAACCTCTCTCAAGGTTTATGGATTAATACCCCTAAATATTCTTGATACCCTCTCAAGTTTAGAATATTTAAAGATGTTAGGAACAATAAAGAATATGCACAAAACATAGACTGTAAATTTGGTCTCATATAGATGAATTTCGTCGAGTTCAATTGAACTTGACATATTTACATGGATGTGTATGAATTCAAGATTTTGGCTCAGATCTCCAACTTGTGTTCTAGACAGATCCTCCCTTGGACGCCCCCTTTCATGTTTTGATGCCCCCTTTCATGTTTCAATCCAAACTACCTTCTCTACCTATTTCTACAACAAATCTCTTGATCTTAGTAGAAATTGAGTTTCAGTAAGAATGAGATTGATCAAACCAACAATCATGACCGAAAAGAGAAGATAGAATAGAAAACATGCTAGATCAGGAATAACACTACTTGCTTAAGGTAAAAGTACACAAATGTGCTCAAAACGGGATACATAGCCAATAAGGATCTCAACTAGCCATGAACAAGCATAGTTGGCGCTGAACAAAGATGGAAAAACATCATTTGTATAGAAACAAAGAACAACTATAGAAGAAAGGGAAATAAGGAGAGATTTAGCATGTGAAGGAGAGATGGTTCTCTCTCCTTAGCCTCCATATGGACTGGATCTTGTTATTGGGGTCGTCCTCCTTGATCTTCTAGACTCCTTGGCTTCCTTTCTCCTTGATTCTGCCCCAACATCAGTTTGGATGGATGTATGGAGGTGGAAGGTGCTGGAAATGCTTAGGACATAGTTTAAAGATGGTGGAAAATGGATGGAAGGTGGCTAATGGGGGTACAAGATTATGGAAAATGATGGTGGATGGAGGCAAACCGAAAGTATGGGTGTAGGATGAGCTCTTCAACCCTTTCAGGCCTTGGAACCCAAGAATGGAGTTATGGGAACCGAAGGTCAGAGTTCCATAAGGCATTCCCAAAATTCCGAGTGGAACCCTTTCGTAGGTATCAAGGGGTGGGTATATATAGTGGTAGGTAGAGTGTATATGTGAGCATAAATAAATTTAATCAAATTTAGGTGAACTCAACCGAATTCATTCCTTCGGTTTGTCAGAATGGCTTGGAGTGGACCATCAAAAGGTGTGTTTTCAGGGGATCATTGGAAGAGGCCTTCAGAAGGCACCATCATAAGATGAGCCTTCAGAACCAACCTTCGAAGGTGAATCGTCGAAAGGTGAACTACTGGAAGGTGACCTTTGGCGGGAAGATCTCCAATTGTCATTCCAAAGGAATAAGGTTGATGATGGAGGGGAATGAATTTGACCAAATAGAGGTGAATTTGACCAAGTTCATTCCTTTAGA
Organism: Alisma plantago-aquatica; assembly: GCA_963693085.1. Lineage (NCBI taxonomy): Eukaryota > Viridiplantae > Streptophyta > Magnoliopsida > Alismatales > Alismataceae > Alisma > Alisma plantago-aquatica. The sequence goes on along the minus strand of OY856415.1, from coordinate 315,907,176 downwards.
AGGTGTTTGTGGGAGCGCACCTTTGACTATGCTGCTAGCCTTCATTTGTGACCTCGGAAATGAACCATTAGAAGATGATCCATCAGAACAATGATTAGTCACAAGGCACCATCAGGAGAAGGACCTTCACAATCGTACTTTAATTGGTGCCATTGTAATGCACCATTTGAAGACGTTCCTTGAGTTTTTTTCCAAAGGAAAAGAGTCGATGGAGTGCCAACGTGTACTACTACAAAAAGGCGGGGATGAATCTGACTAAATTTAGGGGAATTCGACCATTTTATTGGGCAGAATCTCGAGGATCGATGTTTTCTTACATTCAGTGTCTGCAAGTCCCTAAATTGGTTAGTTGAGCAACTTTATCTTCAAAAGGTAACAAATTATGAAAAGATAACTATCTAGAGTTACTTTGGGCATATTAAGGTTATAACAACACAAAACTATAGATAAATACATAGCATATATGCCTAAATTTTGGTGTTATCAATTCTTAGGATACTCTATTGAAATTAAACACTTAGATCCCCCTTCCCATCTTAAAATCCTAGCGAGAAAAGAGTAAGGGTCAACCCCAACCTCCTATGATGCTCAAGTAAGGTAGTCTAAGACTAACAACCATGTATAACTCTCTTCTCCCCACTTTTCATCCCCTAGTGATGTGATGATATGAGAAACCATGTTTGATGATCCTTTATACTATATTTTTATGTCTAATATCTATGTTATAGGGTTTTTTGCCATTTTATGCCATTTTGTACGTATAATCCCCAAATATAAATAAAATCTAAGGAACCTAGTTGGGATTTGTAATACTGCAAGTGCATTGTGGGGGTGTCTAACACTTCCCCTTGAGTAACAAGATGTCTTTCTTGATCTTTAATTGACCTCTTTCCTTACCCACACACTTTAAAAATCCTTTTATGGTTTCTTATAAACATGGGGGATATGGAGTTTTGGATGTTCTCAATTTTATCATTCCAGATTCAAAATAAAGATATCATAGCATATGTTGACTGCTTATTTTAGATATTAACTCTTGTATGAGGTTCCAAAATAGGGATCTCTAGTAGTAAGCATAATCATAGTAGTATATAATGTTGCCTCATCGCTGTTGCATTGAAGAGTACCTATGCACTATGTTTTGGTTCACTAATAAGTTGGGGTGGATTTCCCCAATGTGATACTCGATGTATGACTCAGTCAAAAAGATGCAAAACTCAAAATGAACTCACCTTTTTCCCCTCCCCTTCCTCCATGACCGATCATGGTAATTACTTGAGAGAATGTACTCAATATGAAAAAGTGGGATCTCTTATCTAACAATCATCTTTCCTTCCAAAGAGTGAACATGATATTCCTACCATTATGGTAGAAGTCATACAGGATACATTGATCTAGTCCCTACAAGAATATACCATGATAGATAAAACAAGTCTACATGTTATGAATAATTCAACATATAAACATAGTATTTAAAATATGACACAAACAAATCAAGTATAGCCCAAAGTTTGGAATCCCTCAACCCCATGATGGCCATAGAGAAGAGAGGAAAAATAAAAAAGTCAAACCCATCCTATTTAAAATTTGTAAACAAATAAGGTAATGACATTTATAAATAAATGTTATAATATCACTCAAATAGGAGATCACAAAGAATGCCAATTGTATTCATGTAAGCACATGTAAATGTAAAGATTTCCTTATTTTTTACCAAGGTTACTGCTTGCTTATACAAAATACCTTCTTGTTCATATATATATATACATCACAATCATCATGTCATAGGTCATTTAGTCAGATATCGAGTAGTAGAAATAGGTCATATATAAACACTCTGCTTGGACCTAAGTATACAAGAACAATTCTAGACACCACAATAAAGGTGAGGTATACATGTGTTGACAATTTGTTTATTTCCTTTCGATATTTTTTTAGTAACAATTATAGTATTTCCTGTGATAGATCACACTCCTAAACTTAAATTGAAATTATTTCCCACAACAGGAAGGTTGGCAACTAAGATGGATTTCCATTTCATGAATATTCCATTTTGGGCTGCCTTTCTTGGACATGACTGTTTGGAGAACCAAAAGAGCCTATCCTCCAATTAATTCCAAAACACTCAAACCATTTTGTAAGAACCCACCACAAATTGCTAGCAAGGACACACAAATTCATTCATGCATATCTCATAAGTTCCCTATAATACTAACCTATCCATATAACCCCTAATATGCACCAAATTTTAAGATAAATAGAGACCACATCAAGCTAAAAAATCTAAATTTTAAAGCAGGATGTCAAGAAGAAACACACCTTACATTTTCTCTCTTTATATTTTGTGGATTTTGAATACCCCAAAGGAGTCATAAATACCAAGGTCAAGTTTGACATGCACTTTGAGGGAATTTGCTTTGGAGTTTTGTGATTCATAGAAAATATTCCATCAAATTAATGCTCATAGAAGACCTAGAAAGTGGGATGGACATCAAACATACACACCCACATTTCCATGGATTTTATTAGCTTGCAAAATGTCATTTAAATGCACCTGAAATCCTATAGAAGGTGACAAGCGCACATCAAGGACACCCCTTTTTTATTTTGACTTGTAAATGAAACACCAATCAAACATGTCTAAAATCCTTTGGAAGGTATGGATCACTCCAAGAAACCCCACATTTTTTTCCTAATTTACCTGGTCAATGAAATGCTAGTTAAACATGCCTGGAAACCTCAACAAATAGGGTGCCCACTTGGTGTATGTCCCCCCACCTCTTGACTTGGGAAAGATTCCACTTAAACACTAACCCTAGGTGATCCCCAACCACTATAATTATAGCCTCCACTCACCATTTACAAATTCTATCTAGAGGTGATAAGGTTTAAAAACACTAGAAGGATAAGTCTTCTAGCATGTCAATTTGAAAGGTAAATTGTCACAAAGTCAGAATAACACCTTGGGAGAGCAATCTGGAAGGCTGATTTGGCTAGAAGATTGAGACCTCCATGTTGTCTACAAAAAGGTTGGCTACCATTAATATTGATTGGGAACTCATTTAGAGAGGTAGCACTAGATCTCAACTCTTAGGCTACCCTTTTGAGATCCAAGCACCTATATAATCCCTTTGCCACCTTAAAATCTAAGACATAAAATGGAGGAAGGATCTAACCCACTTCCTATGACATTCAAGCAAGGTAGTCTAGGCCTAACAACCTTGTAGATCTCTCCCCTTCACCCTTTCCATCCCCTAGTGATGTGATGATATGAGCATTCAATGTTGAGTGACCCTTTATGTTATACTATTATGTTTTATTTCTCTATTGTTTGTTGTTTTCTTGTCATTTTATGACATTTTATACATATAATTCCCAACTATATAACAAACTATAAAGAACCTTGATAGGATTGTGATGTTGAAAAAGAATCATAGGTGGTCTAACACCTTCACCGTGCATATAACATGATGCCTTTCGTGATCTTTAGTTGATCTCTTGCCTTATCTTTCTTCTTTTCAAAGACTTTTATGGGGTTTCTCATTTTCCTTATTAGTATGGTGGAGAACCCCAATTCTTATTTACTTTTCTTCCATACATTCATCAACATCCTCCCATTTATTTCCCTATTGATAAATTGCATCGAAAAACTACAATGGAAACTTTATTGCGGACTTTAGTATCATAGTGAATTAGATATACCGATGAGATTCATATTTGTTTTGTTTATCATGATTTTATTTAGGGTACACACCCCAAGAATGTTGGGGTGAGTGTCTCGTTCACTATGTGTCTCTCATCTCATAGCTTTCAAATCTCTTTTTCTACAACTATCTATGGTTGCTTGTGTCCTTTTCTTTTACTTATTTATTTTGTAGTTTTTATTTTTTTTCTATTATTTAGGAGTAGTTTTGTAACCCTTATAAAACAAATAACAAACATATATATAGTTAAATAATAAGAAAAAAAATCCTTGAGCATCCATCAGGAGTAAGTCCCAACCCTACAAGCTATAAATGGGGAACAATGTAATGATTGATGAATATGTTATTTATGAACATTTATGTAGGGCCTCGATGCATTTATATTTAGTTCTTATTTTAAAGGATTCAAGAAAATATTGCTTATGAAATCCTTGTAGGGGTTTTGTTGATGTTTTATATTCTTTTCTGTCTAATATCCTATAGCTTGAATGCGCTCACATTACCCTAGTATTGAAAAAATGAGTTTTGGGTTTTAAATTTTAACACTTCACACTCCCTCTTTCCTACGGTGACTAGCATGGAAGTGTATCACTCACACTTTCCATCTTGAAGACACCAAGATATCAGTATTCCTAGGGACCCAACACAGGTAGTGCTTATCCCCGACATGCCCACTCCCTTGTAGTAATGATTGATTGCAAAAAATTGATTGGGGATATATATTTAGGGAAGTACCCCTGGTTGGTATACTGAGAGACCTATGTAGAACATGAAGTATATTATACCCCTAACACAATGAATGACATCCAATTGACCGATTGTAGTACAAGTGTAGGGAAGTTTGTGATATGTTTGTTGAAATAATGTGGACCAAAATGAGGAGAAATTTGTTTTATGAAACATACAAGAGAATATTAACCCCTTTATCAAATTCATGATTGAATCAAAGTACCATAACATGTTTGACCCATTTGTAGAAACTTTCAAAAACCTCAAGCTACATCAAGCTTTTATTAGGTATAGATCTTCGTTAACTGTAACATCCCTGACCTGGGTTATGTTCTAACCCTAGGTGTTTTGCCTAATAAAGTTGATTAGATGCTTTATCTTATTTCTTGAAAAGTAATTAAGGCTTAATAGGAACTTATATTTCAATTTCAGTCCTTTTTGAATAATGTTGAAACATTGTTTTGTTAATTTTGGACTAAAGTGCAAATTAACCAAGTTGAGGGGTTAACTTGCAATTTGTACATGATAAATGTTCCTTGGATGTTTAGACATCATGAGAATGAGTATGATGTAGTGGTATGGTTTCCACAAGCTTGAGCACCAAGATAGAGCTTGTTGAGCAATCTTTGTGCATTAAAACCTAGTTTTGGTGTAATGTGCAATTTACCCAAAACCAAGGGTTTAATATGCAAATTACCACTTATAGAATGTCCCCCATGTTTCTTGGCATCATGTAGAGCAAATAAAATGAGAGGGGCGCCTCATTTGAATTACATTGGCGGAGAGAGAATCTTGATATTAAAATAATCAAGATTTAAGCATAAATGGAACTTTACTTCAAATTAATGCAAAAATAAATATATTAATTGAAGGGCCTTCAACCAAAAACGAGATGGTTGGATTTTTTCAAGTGTGAACACCCTTTTGCCTTTGTTAGGCCACGAAAATATCCTAAGGAGGTGAAAACACCACTCACCTTATTATAAGAAAAAGAAATATCCACTAAATTATGGATATTAATATAAAAAGGGTTAAGGTGCTTAATTTATTTTCCTTTAATTCTTGGATAATGAAGAGGTTTTGCAAGAGGATAAAGTTGGATTCGTGGCCAAGGAATTGATGGGGAAGTTGTGGAAATAATTTTGGGAATTAAAGGAATTAATTCTGTTTTCTCTTTCCTTGGATTTCCTTATACATATCTCTTTTCCTACCCATAAAAGGATCTTTTTCGAAATTCCTTTTCTCTTCTTGCCTTGGCCAACCACGAGGGAGCTCATGATCAGGAGAAGGACGACTCTAACCTGTTGGTAAGCTTTTGATCATCTTTCACCTTGGTTTCATGGTGAAAACCCAAAATCAATGCTTGATTCTTTATTTTCTTCACTCGATTTCCAATTCTAGCCAACTCTTTCATCCAAAAGCTTGCAAACGGACCTTGGGCAGTTTTCAAAGCTCATCCACCATTAGAAAACGTGGAGCTTGGAGCTTGGAATCAGATTAGAAGGCGGGTTTTATAACTTAAACCCTTAAACATTGATATTGCATTCAATTCTCCATAATTTGTTGTTCATTTTCTTCTAGTTCGAACCTCTTTGATTCATTCCTGTAATTTCCATGGAAAATGGAAGTATATTTGGAAGGAACGAAGGTAGATGATGATGACATCATCTTGGACACTTTTCCCAAGAAAATTCTAGGCCAAACAGTTTCAATATAAGTGCTCAATCGGTTTCACAAACCGTTTGGGAGTAAACAGTTTCACAAACTGTTTGAGAGTAAACGGCTTCAAACCGTTTGAGAGTGTTGACCATAGTTGAACATTTGGAGAATTGATGATAATGATGATGGTTAATGACCCATTAAATATAATTGATTATTTTCAAAGGGATCATTAGTTGAAGGTCCATCAATCACCAAACCCTAATCGGGTTAAGAGTTGATTTCATAATTGATTGACTTAGAACTTTGGGTTGATTGCCCCAAACGGTTTCAAAATCATTTGGGGATCACCCAAACGGTTTCAAGACTGTTTGGGGGTCACCCAAGACTGTAACATCCCTGACGTGGGTTATGTTCTAACCCCACGAGTTTTGCTTAACAAAGTTGATTATATGCTTGTACTTATCCTGTGAAAAGTAATTAGGGCTCATGAGGAACTTATGTTTCAATTTTGGTCCTGTTTGAACAATGTTAAAGCAATGATTGCTTGTTTTGGACTAAAGTGCAAATTACCCAAGTTGAGGGGTTAACTTGCAAATTGCATATGATAAGATGTTCCTCTGATGTTGAGACATAATAAGGATGAATATGATGTAGTAGTATGGTTTCCACAAGCCTGGACACCAAGATAGAGCTTGTTGGACAATGTTGTGCTTTAAAACCTAGTTTTAGAGTAAAGTGCAATTTACCCAAAATCTAGGGTTCAATATGCAAATTACCACTTCAACAAGGTCCCTAATGTTTCTTGGCATCATGTAGAGCAAATAAAATGAAAGGGGTGCTTCATTTGAATTAAGTTGGAGGAGAGATAATCTTGATATTAAAATCATCAAGATTAATGCCTAATTGAAACCCTAATTCGATTTAGGGAAAAAATGAATAAAAATAATTAAAGGGATTTTAACCAAAATGTTTTGGGTTGATTTTGAATAAGAATGGACGTTCCTTTGCCAAGATAAGGAACGAAAATATCCTAAGTAGGTGAAATTCCACTCACCATTATTATAAGGAAAAGAAAACCCACTCACATATGGATATTAATATAATAAGCATTAAGGTGCTTAATTTGATTTTCTTTAAATCATGGATAATGGAGAGGAATAAGAGGCAATGAAGATAGCCTCGTCCTTAAGGATTTTGAGGAGAATTTGAGGGGGAAGAGGCGGCACCAATTTTGGAATTAAATGCATTTTAATAATGCATTTTCTCTTTCATTGAATTTTTATAAAAAGGCCTTTTCCTAGCCAAATGAAAGGCTATTTCGACCCCACTTCTTCTCTTAGCTTGGAAACCGACCAAGGAAGCTAGGGAAGACCAGGAGGACGAACCCCAACCTGTGGGTAAGCTCTTGACCTTCGTTCTCCTTGATTTCATGGTGGAAATCGAAAATAAATTATGGATTCCTTCTTATTTCGATCTCCTCTTCAACCCTAGCCAACTTTTGCAATCAAAAGCTTGAGGACGAGCCTAGGGGGAGTTGCAAGAGCTTCATCCACCATTAGTGGCGTGAGCTTGGAGCTTTGGAGCTCAATTGGAGGCGGGTTTTATAACTTAAACCCTTAAACATTGCTATTGCATCAATTCTCTATGCTTTGTTGATTGATTTCTTCAATTTGATACACTCTTGTTTATTTGCTGCAATTTCCATCAAGAACGGTTGCTGTTCTTGGTTGTTAGAAGGAAGGGGATGATGACATCATCCTAGATGCTTATCCAAAGAAAATTACCAAGCAACACCGTTTTGATAGCTACTCCAAATCATTTTAATTTGATTGGCTATGCGGTTTCAGCAAACCGTTTAAGGGCAAACGGTTTGAAACCGTTTGGGAGAAAACGGTTTCAAGACCATTTGAGATGGTTGACCAAGCGTTGCCCGTTTGGGAATTTTGTTCCTAATTATGTAGGCTGATAACCCTCCAAATTTGAGGGATTAACTCCACAGTAATAGAGAGTTGAAGGCCAATCAATTAGGCAATCGGATTGAATTATGTGCTGATTTTCAACCTCATTAACTTGACCTGGTTGAGCAAACGGTTTCAAGACCATTTGAGATGGTTGATCAAGCGTTGACCGTTTGGGATTCCTGTTCATAATTATGTTTATTAATAACCCTCCAACATTTAGGGATTAACTCCAAAGGAATCGTGAGTTGAAGCCTAATCAATTAGGGAAACCTAATTGGATTAAGTGCTGATTTTCAATCTGATTTAATTGAACTTTTTGGGCAAACGGTCTCAAGACCGTTTGAGTGCGTTGACCAAGCGTTGACCGTTTGGGATTACTGTTCCTAATGATGTGATCTAATGACTCACCGAATTTGATGGATTAACTCCCAATTAATCATGAGTTGAAGGCTATTCAATTAGGCAAACCCTAATTGAAAACAGTGCTGAAATTCCAATGAGTTAAGTTGAGATTTTGGGTTGATTAGCCCAAACGGTTTCAAGACCGTTTGGGGATCACCCAAACGGTCTCAAGACCGTTTGGGGATCACCCCAAGACCGTTTGGAGGTCTGAGGTCAAGTATAGTTGACCAATTGAAGGTCCAAAGGTACTAATCATATTGCAATGTAGTGTTGATCTGTTGATCAACTCGATAGACCAATCCATGATGAATTTTCACTAGAGTCCAAAGGTTGGATGGGAAAACGGTCTCAAGACCGTTTGGAGCTCATCCAAACGGTCTCAAGACCGTTTGGTGGTCACCCAATACCGTTTGGAGGTCTAGGGTTGAGTATGGTTAGGTGTTTGAAGGTCTAAAGGTACCAAGCTGTTATACAATGCAATGCTGATTTGGTGATCAATCCAATGATCCAAACCTTAATTGGATGGCTTGGATTTGAGTGATATGATGGGAAAACGGTCTCAAGACCGTTTGGAGGTCATCCAAACGACCTCAAGACCGTTTGGGGTCAGGTCATACCCAATTTGGATAATGGTTCAATAGTTTCAAAGTAACCAATCTTGCATTGATGACTGCTGTTGGATCTTCAATTCCAAACCCTAATTCAATTGAATCAAGCCCTAATTGATGACCAATTGAGGGTCAATTGAGGGTCAAATTAGTTGAAGGTTGAGCTATTAAACTCAATTGAAGTATGATCATAGGTCCAATTGATGATTGGTTCCATGAATTCAATGGTTGAAGGTCCAATGCAATCAATTGAAACACAATTAGTAGCATGATTGATGATCAACTTCAAAGCTCTAATTGGTGTTTATAAACCCTAATCCCATTGAGATCAGACCATAATTGAAGTCCCAATTGAGGGGTGAGCCATGATTCAAATGATGATTGAGTTTATGATCCAATTGGTTGAAGTTCCATTGATTAGAATTGAGTGTGGTTCAATTTGGTTAATTCAATTGGATACCTCATGTTATTGAAGGTCTAATTGATCAAACCTTTTTGAAAACCTAATGTGATTAGGTGGGAGATACCTTTAATGGTACTAGTCATTAATGCATAACAAATGCATGGACCCAATACATGATGTAAACCCTAATTGAGGCTGATTCAATGTATAACCTTAATAAGAGGTTGTCTACATGTGAAATCACTAATTAGGATGTTAGTAAACCCTAATTGAGGGTGTATCCTTGTGAAACCCTAGTGGAGGGTGTATCATTGTGAACCCTGGTTGAGGGTGTAACCTTGTGAAACCCTAGTGGAGGGTGTATCATTGTGAACCCTGGTTGAGGGTATATCCTTGTGAAATCCTAGTTGAGGGTGTATCATTGTGATTGTTTATAGGCAACTTTATAATAAAGTTATGCCTTAAACTAAGATAAGTCCATATCATGTGAGATAGTTGGACAATTCTAATGTGTGGCCTATGCATTATATGCTAAGGGTGAGAATTCTGTGATGGAATGTATTAAGAGGGGAAATACCTTAATACAAGATAAAGTTGGTTAACTCAAGAGGGTCTGAATTAATGAGAAATGGGAAACCCTAACCCTGGTAAGGTAATAGTGGTGTTACCCTTGAATAATGATGTTATATATTGTTTTGCATGGTGCTGATATGAAATTGATGTATTATCATCTGTACTAACCATGCAGGTATGATGTGATGATGAACATAGCCAGGTATGAGCTATGACATTTTATGTATTGACATTGTTTATTGGACCTTATGTGCCATGCTATACCTTATTTCCTAGTATGAGGTAATAAGAGAAGTAATGGGCCTTAAGTTCCATGAGAAGATGTTTATGTAATAAGCATCATATTTACCTTGGTCAGGTGACCTGAAGGTGATAATTACCTGAAAAAGTGGTAATAATGCTCAATGATGAGCTAAGGGTTTGAATACCGAGAACCATATGATTATGGCATTGAGTTGCAAAGGAATGAAAATTCCCAGTATTGAAATGAGGGACTGAGATCCCCATGTCTTATAAAGACTAAGAAGTGATTAATGGAAATAGTACATGTTTTCTTTATAGCATTTGTCTTATTAAGTTATGTTTGGAAACTTGGATGATGCTAAAAGAATATGATAATGTACTTAATTAATCAAGTGATACCATATAATGTAGTTGCCCTGATCACAGATCCATCAGCGTCAGAATTAGCTGAATGGTGAAACGAGTTTACTCGGAACGCATATTTTTTAATATGTGGGGGTAATTGGGCAATTATATCCTTATGCCCCATAGGCATTGCTACGGGCTATGTCCTATGAACGGGATTGGTTACGGACCATACCCCAATAAGAGCATGGCTACGGGCCATGACTCCACAAAATAATACCGGGCATTGGCTACGGGCCATATCCTGAAGAGAGTATATGCTATGGGCTATAACTCTAATAGCGATTTTGCCAGTATACCCTGGAAAGCTATCTAGCAGAGACACAAGATGTCCTGCATGTTATCTCGTACTGACCGAGATAGTTGAGGTCATGGGAATCCGGCTCTTCCATTGACCTATGTGTGGTACCGATGCTTTATGTAACCATGGTCGGTTGGAGTATGAGCGGTATACCTCATCTCCTCAGGGCATAAGTATGATTGTAAAATGTAATCAGCCGTGTAGCATATTTGCTTAGGGTTGAATTGCGAGAATCAATGGTTGATGATACATGGTCTATTATATCATAGTTGGATAGATGATATACATGTTCTTCATATTCCTTCTTAAATGAATGACTTGCTGCTTAATCAAGTTATAATTGAAATGATTGCATAGAGAATACTGCTCTGCATATCTTATTTAATGATTTACCTGCTGTTGAGTAAATATAATTCTACTGCTCAGTGTTATTCTATTATCGGCAATAACAATGTTTCTGGCGGAGAGTTATATCTCTCGTTGGGACAATTTTTATAATTGTCTCACCCCCGTGGGATTAAATTTTTAGGTAACTGTCGACGAAAAGGCAAGGAACCTATTACAGAGGAAGAGCAGCAGCAGCAGTAGCAGGGACAGCAGTAAATACCAGGTGGGGATATGAGCTTTCAAGTTGTATATAGAAAGTCCTATGAGTCGTCTCTGTACTCTCGGGTCCTAGGAGTAATGTTTTGATGGATCGATATGAGATTTTGGCTTTAAGCCTCGAGGGTTTTATACTACCTGTGTATAGTTAAGACAGAGTAGTTGATGTTTGTATTCCTCGAGAAGTAATAGTACATGAGATGTATATATGAACCAGGATGTAAGGTTTTACTTTGGTTCAGAATGAAAGAGTTTTCCTGTGAATGGATCTCTTTGCAAATGGTTTTAATTTTCACTGATTTTTGCTAATCCGCTGCAACTGATTTGCTTCCGCATGTTTTATTATTGTTAATGACACTTGTTATCTTAAATGATGGCGGGTGTCGTGACAATTAAGTGGTATCAGAGCTCGAGGTTCACTGAGTCTACAGAGACATAGGATTAAGGTAGTTGAGTTTGTTCTAAGTGTCTTCCAGTTTATCTGATAGTGTCTTCTGCTCATATAGGAGAAGAAGAACTAAAGATGTCTGGATCACACGATGAACACGCTGCTGAGAGCAATGTGGTTGCACCGGGAAGAGGTGCAAGAGACCAGGACAGGGAGGAACTTGTACCTGATCAACCCCAGTTCAACCCAGCTGATATGGGGAACCCAGCCTTTCAGACTATGTTCGGGAAGTTTATGGAAGCTATGACCCACATGACGGATAGAATGCCAGTACCTGCACCCAGGGCACCACCCCATGATGAAAGACATGGTGTCGGCAAGACCTTTGAAAGGCTGAAGAGGGTAGGAGCATTGGAGTATGCTGGTACAGCTGATCCAGCAGATGATGACCTATGGTTGACTGAATTAGAGAAAGTCTTCAGAATCCTCATGATACCTGATGATGAGAGGGTTAGGCATGTTGTATATCTCCTGAAAGGGAGTGCTGGACACTGGTGGACCATTGAGGAGGGAAAAAGACCTGGAGTTGTGATTGGATGGGATGAATTCAGGCGTGAATTTGTCACTAGATACTTTCCTAAGACATTTCTAGATGAGAAGATATCCCAGTTTGAGAGAATTAAACAAGGACCTATGAACATTAGTGAGTATGAGGCTAGGTTCATGGAGTTGTTGCGGTTTTGTCTGCACATGGCATCCAATGATGAGGAAAGAATTCGGTGATTCGAGAAGGAGTTGAACGCTGAATTAACCACTCCGGTGTCTGCTCTGGAGAATCGGGAGAGGTTTGCAACTTTTGTGGAGTCTGTAAGACGCATAGAGAGATCTATAGTTGAGAAGCAACAAACTAAGGGTAAGAAGGAATACCCACAGTTTCAAGGGCATAGTGTTGGGAGTTTCAAGAAACCAAGGTATTCTATGCCTACACCACCAAAGGAAGCTCACAGTTCAGCTTCTATGTCAGTAACTGGACCCGCTAGACCACACCTAGAGAATAGAACTTGTCATCGATGTGGACTAGTAGGTCATCTGGCAAGGGATTGCCCAACAGGGAATGCTGTGGTGAATCAACCCCCGAGACAAAGTCAGCAAGGTTCTTAGAGAAAGCAGTTTTCTAGTGGTACCCGAGGACGTAGACAAGCATCCCAGGTGGGATCTTCTGTGTCCAATAATAGAGCACAGGGCCAACAGCAGGCAACGGCTAGGCTCTATGCTATGAACCAGTCTGAAGCAGTAGTCAACCCTCGGGTTGTGACAGGTCAGATGGAATTACTTTAATTCTGATATGTCTTTATCCTGCTTCGTATTTGTGTTAATAGATCCGGGAGTTGAGGAGGAAATATCCTACTCTTTTCTCTTAATGTTTTGTTGATGATTTCGGGGACGAAATCCTTATAAGGGGTGGATAATTTGTAACATCCCTGACCTGGGTTATGTTCTAACCCCAGGAGTTTTGCTTAACAAAGTTGATTATATGCTTGTACTTATCCTGTGAAAAGTAATTAGGGCTCATGAGGAACTTATGTTTCAATTTTGGTCCTGTTTGAACAATGTTAAAGCAATGATTGCTTGTTTTGGACTAAAGTGCAAATTACCCAAGTTGAGGGGTTAACTTGCAAATTGCATATGATAAGATGTTCCTCTGACGTTGAGAAATCATAAGGATGAATATGATGTAGTAGTATGGTTTCCACAAGCCTGGACACCAAGATAGAGCTTGTTGGACAATGTTGTGCATTAAAACCTAGTTTTGGAGTAAAGTGCAATTTACCCAAAATCTAGGGTTCAATATGAAAATTACCACTTCAACAAGGTCCCTAATATTTCTTGGCATCATGTAGAGCAAATAAAATGAGAGGGGTGCTTCGTTTGAATTAAGTTGGAGGAGAGAGAATCTTGATATTAAAATAATCAAGATTAATGCCTAATTGAAACCCTAATTCGATTTAGGGCAAAAATGAATAAAAACAATTGAAGGGCTTTTAACCAAAATGTTTTGGGTTGATTTGGAATAAGGATGGACGTTCCTTTTCCAAGATAAGGAACGAAAATATCCTAAGTAGGTGAAATTCCACTCACCATTATTATAAGGAAAAGAAAACCCACTCACATATGGATATTAATATAATAAGCATTAAGGTGCTTAATTTGATTTTCTTTAAACCGTGGATAATGGAGAGGAATAAGAGGCAATGAAGATAGCCTCGTCCTTCAGGATTTTGAGGAGAATTTGAGGGGGAAGAGGCGGCACCAATTTTGGAATTAAATGCATTTTAATAATGCATTTTCTCTTTCATTGAATTTTTATAAAAAGGCCTTTTCCTAGCCAAATGAAAGGCTATTTCGACCCCACTTCTTCTCTTAGCTTGGAAACCGACCAAGGAAGCTAGGGAGGACCAGGAGGACGAACCCCAACCTGTGGGTAAGCTCTTGACCTTCGTTCTCCTTGATTTCATGGTGGAAATCGAAAATAAATTATGGATTCCTTCTTATTTCGATCTCCTCTTCAACCCTAGCCAACTTTTGCAATCAAAAGCTTGAGGACGAGCCTAGGGGGAGTTGCAAGAGCTTTATACACCATTAATGGCGTGAGATTGGAGCTTTGGATCTCAATTGGAGGCGGGTTTTATAACTTAAACCCTTAAACATTGCTATTGCATCAATTATCTATGCTTTGTTGATTGATTTCTTCAATTTGATACACTCCTGTTTCTTTGCTGCAATTTCCATCAAGAACGGTTGCTGTTCTTGGTTGTTCGAAGGAAGGGGATGATGACATCATCATAGATGCTTATCCAAAGAAAATTACCAAGAAAAACCGTTTTGATAGCTACTCCAAATCGTTTTAATTTGATTGGCTATGCGGTTTCAGCAAACCGTTTAAGGGCAAACGGTTTGAAACCGTTTGGGAGAAAACGGTTTCAAGACCGTTTGAGATGGTTGACCAAGCATTGACCGTTTGGGAATTTTGTTCGTAATTATGTAGGATGATAACCCTCCAGATTTGAGGGATTAACTCTAAAGTAATCGAGATTTGAAGGCCAATCAATTAGGCAATCGGATTGAAGTATGTGCTGATTTTCAACCTGATTAACTTGACCTGGTTGAGAAAACGGTTTCAAGACCATTTGAGATGGTTGAACAAGCGTTGACCGTTTGGTATTCCTGTTCATATTTATGTTTATTAATAACCCTACAAATTTGAGGGATTAACTCCAAAGGAATCGTGAGTTGAAGCCTAATCAATTACGGAAACCTAATTGGATTAAGTGCTGATTTTCAATCTGATTTAATTGAACTTTTTGGGAAAACGGTCTCAAGACCGTTTGCGTGCGTTGACCAAGCGTTGACCGTTTGGGATTACTGTTCCTAATGATGTAATATAATGACTCACCGAATTTGAGGGATTAACTCCCAAGGAATCATGAGTTGAAGGCTATTCAATTAGGCAACCCTAATTGAAAACAGTGCTGAAATTCCAATGAGTTAAGTTGAGATTTTGGGTTGATTAGCCCAAATGGTTTCAAGACCGTTTGGGGATCACCCAAACGGTCTCAAGACCGTTTGGGGATCACCCCAAGACCGTTTGGAGGTCTGGGGTCAAGTATAGTTGACCAATTGAAGGTCCGAAGGTACTAATCATATTGCAATGTAGTGCTGATCTGTTGATCAACTCGATAGACCAATCCATGATGAATTTTCACTAGAGTCCAAAGGTTGGATGGGCAAACGGTCTCAAGACCGTTTGGAGCTCATCCAAACGGTCTCAAGACCGTTTGGTGGTCACCCAAGACCGTTTGGAGGTCTAGGGTTGAGTATGGTTAGGTGTTTGAAGGTCTAAAGGTACCAAGCTGTTATACAATGCAATGCGGATTTGGTGATCAATCCAATGATCCAAACCTTAATTGGATGGCTTGGATTTGAGTGATATGATGGGCAAACGGTCTCAAGACCGTTTGGAGGTCATCCAAACGACCTCAAGACCGTTTGGGGTCAGGTCATACCCAATTTGGATAATGGTTCAATAGTTTCAAAGTAACCAATCTTGCATTGATGAGTGTTGTTGGATCTTCAATTCCAAACCCTAATTCAATTGAATCAAGCCCTAATTGATGACCAATTGAGGGTCAATTGAGGGTCAAATTAGTTGAAGGTTGACCTATTAAACTCAATTGAAGTATGAGCATAGGTCCAATTGATGATTGGTTCCATGAATTCAATGGTTGAAGGTCCAATGCAATCAATTGAAACACAATTAGTAGCATGATTGATGATCAACTTCAAAGCTCTAATTGGTGTTTATAAACCCTAATCCCATTGAGATCAGACCATAATTGAAGTCCCAATTGAGGGGTGAGCCATGATTCAAATGATGATTGAGTTGATGATCCAATTGGTTGAAGTTCCATTGATTAGAATTGAGTGTGGTTCAATTTGGTTAATTCAATTGGATACCTCATGTTATTGAAGGTCTAATTGATCAAACCTTTTTGAAAACCTAATGTGATTAGGTGGGAGATACCTTTAATGGTACTAGTCATTAATGCATAATAAATGCATGGACCCAATACATGATGTAAACCCTAATTGAGGCTGATTCAATGTATAACCTTAATAAGAGGTTGTCTACATGTGAAATCACTAATTAGGATGTTAGTAAACCCTAATTGAGGGTGTATCCTTGTGAAACCCTAGTGGAGGGTGTATCATTGTGAACCCTGGTTGAGGGTGTAACCTTGTGAAACCCTAGTGGAGGGTGTATCATTGTGAACCCTGGTTGAGGGTGTATCCTTGTAAAACCCTAGTTGAGGGTGTATCATTGCGATTGTTTATAGGCAACTTTATAATAAATTTATGCCTTAAACTAAGATAAGTCCATATCATGTGAGATAGCTGGACAATTCTAATGTGTGTCCTATGTATTATATACTAAGGGTGAGTATTCTGTGATGGAATGTATTAATAGGGGAAATACCTTAATACAAGATAAAGTTGGTTAACTCAAGAGGGTCTGAATTAATGAGAAATGGGAAACCCTAACCCTGGTAAGGGAATAGTGGTGTTACCCTTGAATAATGATGTTATATATTGTTTTGCATGGTGCTGATATGAAATTGATGTATTATCATCTGTACTAACCATGCAGGTATGATGTGATGATGAACATAGCCAGGTATGAGCTATGACATTTTATGTATTGACATTGTTTATTGGGCCTTATGTGCCATGTTATACCTTATTGCCTAGTATGAGGTAATAAGAGAAGTAATGGGCCTTAAGTGCCATGAGAAGATGTTTATGTAATAAGCATCATATTTACCTTGGTCAGGTGACCTGAAGGTGATAATTACCTGAAAAAGTGGTAATAATGCTCAACGATGAGCTAAGGGTTTGAATACCCAGAACCATATGATTATGGCATTGAGTTGCAAAGGAATGAAAATTCCCAGTATTGAAATGAGGGACGGAGATCCCCATGTCTTATAAAGACTGAGAAGTGATTAATGGAAATAGTACATGTTTTCTTTATAGCATTTGTCTTATTAAGTTATGTTTGGAAACTTGGCTGATGCTAAAAGAATATGATAATGTACTTAATTAATCAAGTGATACCATATAATGTAGTTGCCCTGATCACAGATCCATCAGCGTCAGAATTAGCTGAATGGTGAAACGAGTTTACTCGGAACGCATATTTTTTAATATGTGGGGGTAATTGGCCAATTATATCCTTATGCCCCATAGGCATTGCTACGGGCTATGTCCTATGAACGGGATTGGTTACGGACCATACCCCAATAAGAGCATGGCTACGGGCCATGACTCCACAAAATAATACCGGGCATTGGCTACGGGCCATATCCTGAAGAGAGTATATGCTATGGGCTATAACTCTAATAGCGATGTTGCCAGTATACCCTGGAAAGCTATCTAGCAGAGACACAAGATGTCCTGCATGTTATCTCGTACTAACCGAGATAGTTTAGGTCATGGGAATTCGGCTCTTCCATTGACCTATGTGTGGTACCGATGCTTTACGTAACCGTGGTCGGTTGGAGTATGAGCGGTATACCTCATCTCCTCAGGGCATAAGTATGATTGTAAAACGTAATCAGCCGTGTAGCATATTTGCTTAGGGTTGAATTGCGAGAATCAATGGTTGATGATACATGGTCTATTATATCATAGTTGGATAGATGATATACATGTTCTTCATATTCCTTCTTAAATGAATGACTTGCTGCTTAATCAAGTTATAATTGAAATGATTGCATAGAGAATACTGCTCTGCATATCTTATTAAATGATTTACCTGTTGTTGAGTAAATATAATTCTACTGCTCAGTGTTATTCTATTATTGGCAATAACAATGTTTCTGGCGGAGAGTTATATCTCTCGCTGTGACAATTTTTATAATTGTCTCACCCCCGTGGGATTAAATTTTTAGGTAACCGCCGACGAAAAGGCAAGGAACCTATTACAGAGGAAGAGCAGCAGCAGCAGTAGCAGGGACAGCAGTAAATCCCAGGTGGGGATATGAGCTGTCAAGTTGTATATAGAAAGTCCTATGATTCATCTCTGTACTCTCAGGTCCTAGGAGTAATGTTTTGATGGATCGATCTGAGATTTTGGCTTTAAGCCTCGAGGGTTTTATACTACCTGTGTACAGTTAAGACATAGTAGTTGATGTTTGTATTCCTCGAGAAGTAATAGTACATGAGATGTATATATGAACCAGGATGTAAGGTTTTACTTTGGTTCTGAATGAAAGAGTTTTCCTGTGAATGGATCTCTTTGCAAATGGTTTTAATTTTCACTGATTTTTGCTAATCCACTGCAACTGATTTGCTTCCGCATGTTTTATTATTGTTAATGACACTTGTTATCTTAAATGATGGCGGGTGTCGTGACAAAGACTATTTGGAGTTCTAGGGTTAAGTATGGTTAAGTAATTGAAGATCCAATGGGTCCAAATTGGAATACAATCAATAATCGATTTGATGATCTATACAATGATCCAAACCCTAATTGGATGTCATAGATTTTGATGATGGGATAGGAAAATGGTCTCAAGACCGTTTGGAGGTCATCCAAATGACCTCAAGACCGTTTGAGGTCAGGTCATGTCCAATTTGGATGGTGGTCCAATGAATTCAAAGTAATTAGTTTCACAATGACTAATATTAAAGATTCATCGATTCCAATCTTAATTCAATTGGGATCAAAACCCTAATTGATGATCTATTGAGAGTCTAATAAATTGAAGGATGATTCATTAAGCTCACTTGAAGCATGGTGCTAGGATCAATTGATGAGTGATTATATGGATTCAATCAATAAGGGAATCAATCTTGGAAACCCTAAATCAAGTTGAGTGGTTGAGACCACCTTTGGTCCAATCAGTTTTGAGGAGGTTTGGACCAAACGGTCTCAAGACCGTTTGGGACCAAACGAACCCAAACCGATTGAGACTCAAACGGTTTCAAGTATCACTTTGTCAAACGGTTTCAAGTATCACTTTGTCAAATGTTTCAAGTCTCAACTTTAGCAAACGGTTTCAAGTACTAACTTTACCAAACGGTTTCAAACCGTTAGTCTAAGACCGTTTGAAGGTTACTCATGTAAGACCGTTTAAGGTCTAAGTGACTAAGATCGTTTGGACAATAATTATTAAAAATGCATAGATACTTAAAGTGGTTAAAGGTCAATCATTTAATTGAATATTACATGATGTAAACTAAGGATGGTTATGGTCATTTTGCCCTTAATGAGATAGGGTGATTAGTATCCTTTGAATTACTAATCTTTAATGATTGCGGAAACAATAACATAATACATTGTGTTAACCTTCATTCAAGATGAATTTCCCTAGTCTAATCAAGCCTGAAGTAAGAATCACCTTATAGAGGATGAGAGAGAAAGAGGACTTCCTACACAAATGATAATCATGTAGTGGTTAAGTCTCAATACTTTCAACATGAATGAATGTGTAATTAGGGTATAATCCATGAAAAAAGATCATGAACCCTAATTAAGAAGGTTAATGAATCCTAACCCTAATTGAGGGCAATGATAGGTAAACCCTAATTGTGGGTTATTGATTATAAACCCTAATCTAGGGTGATGTGATGTGAATAGTAAACCCTAATTGTGGGTTAGTGATTATAAACCCTAATCTAGGGTGATGTGATGTGAATAGTAAACCCTAATTGTAGGTTAGTGATTATAAACCCTAATCTAGGGTGATGTGATGTGAATAGTAAACCCTAATTGTGGGTTAGTGATTATAAACCCTAATCTAGTGTGATGTGATGTTAATAGTAAACCCTAATTGTTAGTGATTATAAACCCTAATCTAGGGTGATGTAATGTGAATAGTAAACCCTAATTGTGGGTTAGTGATTATAAACCCTAATCTAAGGTGATGTGATGTGAATAGTAAACCCTAATCTAGGGTGATGTGATGTGAATAGTAAACCCTAATTTTGGGTTATTGAATATAAACCCTAATCTAGGGTGAAGCAATGTGAATAGTAAACCCTAATTCCAATTAAGGTGAAGGTATATGTGAAACCCTAATTCTGGGTTATACTATATAGCATGAAACTCTAATTATGGACAATGAGATGATGAGTCATTAGTCCTAATTGAACAAAGGGAGGTGAATAACCCTAATTGAAATAAAAAGGGAGACCCTAACTCTAGTAAGGGAATAGTAGTGTTACCCTTGAATAGTGATGCTATAATTGTTTTGCATAATGCTGATATGAAATTGATGTAATTGTTATCATCTGTACTAATCATGCAGGTTTCATGAGATGATGATCATACCCAGGTATGATCTATGATGTTCTATTTATTGAAATTACCTTATGGGTCTTGTGAGCCATAATATGATGAGTTGCCTAGAGAGAGGTAACAAGAGTTATTAATGGGCTTTAAAAGCCATGTGAAATGCATGTATTGCAATTATATGGTTACACTGGTCAAATGACCTAAAGGTATTAAGTTACCTGTTAAAGTGGTAACAAGTGTTTTGATGATCTAAGGGTTTGAATACTTATATTCTTGAATCATGATGATGAGATGATAAGGGACTGAGATCCCAATATTCATAAAGTTGTGAAAAGAACTTGATAGAAATAGTACTCATTCTTTATAGCATTTGTTATAATGGTTTATGTTTGAAAACATGTTTGATGCTAAAAGAATATTGTAATGTACTTAAATAAACAAGTGAAATGATATCATGTAGAGCCCTGACCATAGATCCATCATCGTCAGTAGTTTGGTGATGGTGAAACAGGTTTTCCTAAGGGAACTCCTAGAGGGCATACTTTAGAGTATGTGGGGGTTATGGGCGTGAATATCCTTACGCCCTAATGGAGGAATTGATGCGAGATAAACATTAAATCTCTCAATCCTTCATTATATATATGTCGGGATGGATGTATCACTAATCTCCCGATGATGATGTTAATGTTGGATCGATGTGAGATAAATATAATATCCCTCAATTGCGAAGAGAGTACAGCATGCCACTGTAACTCTAATAGCAAAGTTGCCAGTATACCCTGGAAAGCTATTCAGCAGAGACACAAGATGTCCTGCAGTTGGTCCTCACATTGAATGAGGAAGATGAGGTCATGGGAATCCGACTCTTCTATTGACCTATGTATGGTATCGATTTCGATTTCGCAATGGTCGGTTGGAGCATGAGCGGTATACCTCATCTCCTCAGGGCTTAAGCTATGATTGTAAAATGTACTCAGCCGTGTAGCATATCTGCTTAGTATCGAAATATGAGAATCAGTGATTGATGATACAATGCTTAATATTTCTTAGTTGAATAAATGATATACATGTTATTCATATTCCTTATTGAATAAATGATGTGTTGCTTTATCAAGATATAGCTGAAATGACTTGAATAGAGAATATTGCTCTAAATAGTTTAGTTAATGATTTATCTGATGTTGAATACTTATGATTCTTTTGCTCAGTTTTATTCTATTATCTGCAATAATAATGTTTCTGGCAGAGAGTTATATCTCTCGCTGGGACAATTTTCAATTATCTCACCCCC
Organism: Alisma plantago-aquatica; assembly: GCA_963693085.1. Taxonomy (NCBI): domain Eukaryota; kingdom Viridiplantae; phylum Streptophyta; class Magnoliopsida; order Alismatales; family Alismataceae; genus Alisma; species Alisma plantago-aquatica. The sequence goes on along the minus strand of OY856415.1, from coordinate 315,885,046 downwards.
GTGGGATTCAACTTTTTAGGTAGCCGCCGAGGAAGAGGCAGAAACCCTACAGTGTGTGAACAGCAGCAGCAACAGTAAGGACAGTAGTGATTCCTCAGGTGGACACACTGGCTATCATGTTCTGTATAGAGAGAGTACTATGTGTCATCTCTGTACTCTCAGGTCCTAGGAGTCGGTAGTTAGTTTTATATTGATCTGAGATTTTGGCTTGATGCCTCGAGATTTTATATACTATCTACATATAGCTTAACAGGGCAGTTGATGCTTGTAACCTTCGAGAAAGGGTTGATACAGAGATGTACTGATGAATCTGGAATGTAAATAACTTTCTTTGGTTTGTTATGAAAGAGTTTTTCAGTTTATGGATCTCTTTGCATAAAGTTTTAATTTTTAGTGATTTTCAGTAATTCCGCTGCTATCCATCGCTTCCGCATAATTAATAATGTTTTGTCTGAACGGTGTATCACAATTTACTGGTATAAGAGCTCTAGGTTCGTTGAGTCTACAGAGACATAGGATTAAGGTTGTTGAGTATGTTCTAGTGTCTTCCAATTTATCTGATAGTGTCTTCTACTCATATAGGAGGAGAAGAAGAACTAAATATGTCTGGATCACATGATGAACATGTTGCTGAGAGCAGTGTTGCTGCACCAGGAGGAGGTACAAGAGACTATGTTAGGGGGGAGTATGTACTTGAACAACCCCAGTTCAATCAAGCTGATATGGAGAACCCATCCTTCCAAGCCATGTTTGGGTAGTTTATAGCATCTATGACTCATATGACAGATAGGATGCCATTACCTGCACCTAGGGCACCTACCCACCATGAAGGATAGGGAGTCGGCAAGACATTTGAACGACTTCGCTGGGTCGGAGCCACAGAATATGTTGGAACAGCTGACCCAGTAGATGCAGACATGTGGCTGACTGAACTAGAGAAGGCCTTTAGAATCCTTAACAACCCAGAAGCTAAGAAGGTTAGACATGTTGTGTACCTTCTTAAGGGGAGTGATGGTCATTGATGGACCATTGAAGAGGGCAAGAGGCCGGGTGTGGAGATCGAATGGGAAGTATTCCGACGAGAATTCATCAATAGATACTTTCCTAAGACGTTCCTAGATGAGAAGATCTCTCAGTTTGAGAGGTTAAGACAAGGACCAATGAACATTAGCGAATATGAGGCTAAGTTCATGGAGCTTTTGTGGTTCTATATGCATATGGTAGCTACCGATGAAGAAAGGATTCGACATTTTGAGAAGGGGCTGAACACCGATTTGACCACTGATGTGTCTGCTATGGAGAACAGGGAGAGGTTTGCGACTTTTTTGGAGTTGGTTAGATGGATAGAGAGGTCTGTGACTGAGAAGAGGTAGACTAAGAATAAGAAAGTCTATCCTCAGTTTCAAGGACCCTTATCCAAAGGTTTCAAGAAACTGAGGTTTTCTGTGTCAACCGCACCACCAAGGTTCAATACCCAGACGCAATGGACATCAAATAGGGGTAGAGGCCAAAGTTTACCACTAGAAGGAGCCCACAGCTCAGCATCTGTGTCAGTAACAGGACCATCCAGACCACAGACAGGGAACAGAGGTTGTTTTATATGTGGAAAGATGGGGCATCTGATGAAGGATTGTCGAGCCAGAGAAGTAAGTGTGACTCAACCTCAGAGGCAGAGTAATCAAGGTTCTCAGAGGCGACAGTTTCCAAGTGGCGCTAGAGGACGTGGACAAGCGTCCCGAGATGGATCATCGGCACCTAGTAGCCGAGCACCGAATCAACTACAGGCGATGGTGAGGTTCTATGCAATGAACCAGCTTGATGCAGTAGTCAACCCTCGGGTTGTGACATGTCAGATGAAACTGTTTTATTCTGATATGTCTACATCTTGCATTGTATCTGTTTTAATTGATCCAGGTGCTACACATTCCTTTATCACTTGAAGAGTGATCCTTGACTGCAACATGACTACCAATCATAGAGCAGATAGTCTGTTGTTAGAAACTCCTTTGATGGGATCTGTTGTGTTGCGGGAGGTGTGTTCTCCCTGCACTCTTATCTTTTTTGAACATCGCATTCAAGTGGATCTTATACCATTTGAGATGCATGGGTTTGATATAATTCTTGGAATGGACACCCTGGAAAGATACAAGGTTGTCTTGGATTGTGAATCCAAGCAGGATGTATTCACAGATGATAGTGACACATGGATCTTTCAGGGAGATAGAAAGATTCTTCCAACATGTCTTGTGTCAACTATGGTAGCTGAGAAGTTGATGAGGCAAGGATGTTTTGCATTATTGGCACATGTGGTGGATACCACCATCGAGAGCCCTCATCCTTCTGAAGTTCTAGTAGTCAGGTAATTTGAAGATGTATTTCCTGAAGAACTTCCAGGTGTACCTCCGCCACGAGAGATTGATTTTGAAATTAATTTAATCCCGGGCACACAACCAATAGCACAAACACCGTATAGGATGGCGCCTGCTGAGATGGCAGAACTCAAGAAACAGTTGCAAGAGTTGCTAGAAAAGGGTTTTATTCGACCGAGTACTTCACCATGGGGTGCTCCGGTTCTTTTTGTTAAAAAGAAGGATGGATCAATGCGGTTATGCATTGATTACAGGCAGTTGAATAAAGTAACTATAAAGAATAAGTATCCTTTGCCAAGGATTGATGACTTGTTTGATCAGTTGCGTGGTGCAACTGTCTTTTCTAAAATAGATTTGAGGTCGGGATACCATCAACTGCGTATTAAGGAGGGTGACATACCTAAGTCTGCCTTTAGGACAAGGTATGGTCACTATGAGTTCACAGTTATGTCGTTTGGACTAACTAATGCACCAGCTGCATTCATGGAACTTATGAATAGAATCTTTCGACCTTTTTCTTGATCAGTGTGTAGTCATCTTCATAGATGACATCTTGATCTACAGTATATATGCTCAACAGCATGAGCAACATCTCCGTCAGGCTCTAACTTGGCTAAGAGAGCATAAGTTATATATTAAGTTTAGCAAATGTGAGTTCTGGTTACCAGAAGTTTCCTTTCTTGGACACGTAATATCTGCTTCCGGTATTCGTGTTGACCCTAAAAAGGTAGAATCTGTCTTGCTATGGGAACAGCCGAAGACACCAACGGAAATTCACAGTTTCCTAGGGTTGGCAGGCTATTATAGGAGGTTCATTAAGAACTTCATCTCTATAGCGTTACCCTTAACCAAGTTGACCAGAAAGGATGTTCCTTTTGTCTGGAATGATAAGTATCAACAATCATTCCAGTTGCTAAAGGAAAGGTTAACTAGTGCACCTGTGATGGTACTACCTGAGCAAGGGAAAGGGTATATAGTTTTCTGTGATGCATCTAAGAACAGACTAGGATGTGTGTTGATGCAGGATAAGCAAGTGATTTCTTTTGCTTCTCGACAGCTTAAGAAACACGAGGAGAATTATCCAACACATAATCTAGAGCTAGCTGTTGTAGTCCATGCTTTGAAGATCTGGAGACATTATCTCTATGGAGAGACATTCTAGATTTTCACAGACCATAAGAATCTAAAGTATATCTTCTCGCAGCATGAGATGAACATGAGACAATGCCGCTGGATGGGGTTAATCAAAGACTACGATTATACAATTGATTACCATCCAGGAAAGGCTAATGTAGTGGCTGGTGCATTAAGTAGGAAATCAACAACACCAGCCCTAGATAAAGCACAGTTAAGTTCCTTAGTGTGCTCTAGGAGGGATATATTTATATCCTTGAGGCAAAACAATGTACAGCTAATAGTATCATTGTTAGCCGGGTTGCTAGCTGAGATGCACATAAAACCTACTCTTAGACAACAGATTAAGGAAGCACAGCAAGCTGATGTTGTAGTTCAGCAGATTAGATCAGAGCTTGGTAGTGAGAAACGGGATGGCTTTCATGAGTCAGAAGATTAGGTAGTCTGTTACCATGGTAGGATGGTAGTACTTGATGCTGATAACTTAAGGAAGTTAGTCCTGGAAGAAGCTCATTCTTCAATGTATGTTATGCATCCAGGGAGCACCAAGATGTATCATAACTTAAAAGATATGTATTGGTGGCCTGGATTGAAGAAAGATGTAGCTGAGTTTGTTATGTGGTGTCCGGTGTGTCAGTAGGTTAAAGCTGAACACCAAAAGCCCACAGGAACAATGCAACCTTTGCCTATACCGCAATGGAAGTGGGATCATGTGACCATGGACTTTGTAGTTGGTTTGCCTAGAACAACCAAAGGTCATGATTCCATTTGGGTGATAGTTGATAGGTTGACAAAGACAGCACATTTCTTACCTGTCAAAACAACCTATTCTGCTGAAAAGTTGGCACATTTATATGTAGATGAGATAGTGCAGTTGCATGGGGTTCCAGCTACTATTGTTTTTGATAGGGGTCCTCAGTTTACGAGTCATTTTTGGGAACAACTTCATAAAGCTTTGGGTACGCAGTTAAGGTTTAGTACATCCTTTCACCCATAGATAGATGGACAGTCTGAAAGGACTATACAAACCTTGGAGGACTTGCTTAGGGCATGTGTCCTTCAGTTTGTAGGAAGTTGGGATCTACACCTGAGCTTGATAGAGTTTGTTTATAATAATAGCTATCAGCATAGTATTGACATGGAACCATATGAGGCTTTATATGGTAGACGTTGTAGATCTCTTTTATGTTGGTTTGAAATAGGAGAAAATCAACTTTTGGGTCATGAACTTGTTCAGCAAACAACTGAGAAGATTAAAGTAATACAAAAACAGTTAAAGACTGCACAGGATAGACAGAAATCTTACGCTAATAAGCGTCGTAGACCTTTAGAATGCTAGGTTGGAGACAGAGTGTATCTCAAGGTCTCGCCTTGGAAGGGAGTTCTTAGGTTTGGAAGAAAGGGAAAGTTAGCTCCTAGATTTATGGGGCCTTATCCAATCATTGAACGGATTGGAAAGGTAGCTTATAAGCTGGAGTTACCACTTGATTTGCATAAGTTGCACCCAGTGTTCCATATCTATATGTTGAGGAAGTGTCATCTTGACACAGAGTTAGTTCTGCAACCTGTGGAGGTAGAACTAAATGAAGATATATCTTATGTTGAAGGACTTGTGATGATCCTTGACAAAAGAATTAAAAAGCTAAAAAAGAAAGACATTGGTCTTGTAAAATTCCTCTGGAATCATCGTGGTGTTTAAGAAGCTACGTGGGAGCTAGAGGAAGAGATGAGGAGGAAATACCCTACTCTATTCTATTAAATGTTTTTGTTGATGATTTCGGGGACGAAATCCTTGTAAGGGGTGGATAATTTGTAACATCCCTGACCTGGGTTATGTTCTAACCCTAGGTGTTTTGCCTAATAAAGTTGATTAGATGCTTTCTCTTATTTCCTGAAAAGTAATTAAGGCTTAAGAGGAACTTATATTTCAATTTCAATCCTTTTTTAATAATGTTGAACCATTGTTTTGTTAATTTTGGACTAAAGTGCAAATTAACCAAGTTGAGGGGTTAACTTGCAATTTGTACATGATAAAATGTTACTCAGATGTTGATACATCATGATAATGAGTACGATGTAGTGGTATGGTTTCCACAATCTTGAGCACCAAGATAGAGCTTGTTGAGCAATCTTTGTGCATTAAAACCTAGTTTTGGTGTAATGTGCAATTTACCCAAAACCAAGGGTTTAATATGCAAATTACCACTTATAGAAGGTCCCCCATGTTTCTTGGCATCATTTAGAGCAAATAAAATGAGAGGGGCGCCTCCTTTGAATTACTTTGAAGGAGAGAGAATCTTGATATTAAAATAATCAAGATTTAAGCATAAATGGAACTTTACTTCAAATTAATGCAAAAATAAATCTATTAATTGAAGGGACTTCAACCAAAAACGAGATTGTTGGATTTTTTCAAGTTTGAACACCCTTGTTCCTTTGCTAGGCCACGAAAATATCCTAAGGAGGTGAAAACTCCACTCACCTTATTATAAGAAAAAGAAATATCCACTAAATTATGGATATTGATATAAAAAGGGTTAAGGTGCTTAATTTATTTTCCTTTAATTCTTGGATAATTCAGAGGTTTTGCAAGAGGATAAAGTTGTCTTAGTGTCCAAGGAATTGAGGGGGAAGTTGTGGAAATAATTTTGGGAATTAAAGGAATTAATTCCATTTTCTCTTTCCTTGGATTTCCTTATACATATCTATTTTCCTACCCACAAAAGGATCTTTTTCGAAATTCCTTTTCTCTTCTTGCCTTGGACGACCACGAGGGATCTCAGGAGCAGGAGAAGGACGACTATAACCTATTGGTAAGCTTTTGATCATCTTTCACCTTGGTTTCATGGTGAAAACCCAAAATCAATGCTTGATTCTTTGTTTTCTTCACTCGATTTCCAATTCTAGCCAACTCTTTCATCCAAAAGCTTGCAAACAGACCTTGGGTAGTTTTCAAAGATCATCCACCATTAACTAACATGGATCTTGGAGCTTGGAATCAGATTAGAAGGTGGATTTTATAACTTAAACCCTTAAACATTGATATTGCATTCAATTCTCCATAATTTGTAGTTCATTTTCTTCTAGTTCGAACCTCTTTGATTCATTGCTGTAATTTCCATGGAAAATGGCAGTAGATTTGGAAGGCACGAAGGTATATGATGATGACATAATCTTGGACACTTTTCCCAAGAAAATTCTAGGCCAAACGGTTTCAATATAAGTGCTCAATCGGTTTTGCAAACCGTTTGGGAGTAAACGGTTTCACAAACTGTTTGAGAGTAAACGGTTTCAAACCGTTTGAGAGTGTTGACCACAGTTGACCATTTGGAGAATTGATTATAATGATTATGGTTAATGACCCATTAAATATAATTTATTAGTTTCAAAGGGATCATTAGTTGAAGGTCCATCAATCACCAAACCCTAATCGGGTTAAGTGCTGATTTCATAATTGATTGACTTAGAACTTTGGGTTGATTGACGCAAACAGTTTCAAAACCGTTTGGGGATCACCCAAATGGTCTCAAGACCGTTTGGGGTCACCCAAGACTGTTTGGAGGTCTAGGGTAAAGTATGGTTAAGTAATTGAAGATCCAATGGGTCCAAATTGGAATACAATCAATAATCGATTTGATGATCTATCCAGTGATCCAAACCCTAATTGGATGTCATGGATTTTGATGATGGGATGGGCAAACGGTCTCAAGACCATTTGGAGTTCATCCAAACAACCTCAAGACCGTTTGAGGTCAGGTCATGTCCAATTTGGATGGTGGTCCAATGAATTCAAAGTAATTAGTTTCACAATGACTAATATTAAAGATTCATCGATTCCAATCTTAATTCAATTGGGTTTAAAACCCTAATTGATGATCTATTGAGAGTCTAATCAATTGAAGGATGATTCATTAAGCTCACTTGAAGAATGGTGCTAGGATCAATTGATGAGTTATTATATGGATTCAATCAATAAAGGAATCAACCTTGGAAACCCTAAATCAAGTTGAGTGGTTGAAACCACCTTTGGTCCAATCAGTTTTGAGGAGGTTTGGACCAAATGGTCTCAAGACCGTTTGAGTCCAAATGATCTCAAGACTGTTTGGGACCAAACGGTCTCAAGACCATTTGGGACCAAACGAACCCAAACCGATTGAGACTCAAACAGTTTCAAGTATCACTTTGTCAAACGGTTTCAAGTATTACTTTGTCAAACGGTTTCAAGTCTCAACTTTAGCAAACAATTTCAAGTACTAACTTTACCAAACGGTTTCAAACCATTAGTCTAAGACCATTTGAAGGTTACTCATGTAAGACTGTTTAAGGTCTAAGTGACCAAGATCGTTTGGACAATAATTACTAAAAATGCATGGATACTTAAAGTGGTTAAAGGTCAATCATTTACTTGAACATTACATGACGTAAACCAAGGATGGTTATGGTAATTTTACCCTTAATGAGATAGGTTGATTAGTATCCTTTGAATTACTAATCTTTAATGATTACAGAAACAATAACATAATACATTACGTCAACCTTCATTCAAGAGGAATTGCCCTAGTCTAATCAAGCCTGAAGTAAGAATCACCTTATAGAGGATGAGAGAGAAATAGGACTTCCTACATGAATGATAATCATGTAGTGGTTAAGTCTCAATACTTTCAACATGAATGAATGTGTAATTAGCGTATAATCCATGAAAAAAGATCATGAACCCTAATTAAGAAGGTTAATGAATCCTAACCCTAATTGATGGCAATGATAGGTAAACCCTAATTGTGGGTTAGTGATTATAAACCCTAATCTAGGGTGATGTGATGTGAATAGTAAACCCTAATTGTGGGTTAGTGATTATAAACCCTAATCTAGGGTGATGTGATGTGAATAGTAAACCCTAATTATGGGTAAGTGATTATAAACCCTAATCTAGGGTGATGTGATGTGAATAGTAAACCCTAATTGTGGGTTAGTAATTATAAACCCTAATCTAGGGTGATGTAATGTGAATAGTAAACCCTAATTGTGGGTTAGTGATTATAAACCCTAATCTAGGGTGATGTGATGTGAATAGTAAACCCTAATCTAGGGTGATGTGATGTGAATAGTAAACCCTAATTTCGGGTTATTGAATATAAACCCTAATCTAGGGTGAAGCAATGTGAATAGTAAACCCTAATTCCAATTAAGGTGAAGGTATATGTGAAACCCTAATTCTGGGTTATACTTTACAGCATGAAACTCTAATTCTGGACAATGAGATGATGAGTCATTAGTCCTAATTGAACAAAGGGGGTGAATAACCCTAATTGAAATAAAAAGGGAGACCCTAACCCTAGTAAGGGAATAGTAGTGTTACCCTTGAATAGTGATGCTATAATTGTTTTGCATAATGTTGATAGGAAATCAATGTAATTGTTATCATCTATACTAATCATGCAGGTTTCATGAGATGATGATCATAGACAGGTATGAGCTATGATGTTCTATTTATTGAAATTACCTTATGGGTCTTGTGAGCCATAATATGATGAGTTGCCTAGAGAGAGGTAATAAGAGTTATTAATGGGCTTTAAAAGCCATGTGAAATACATGTATTGCAATTATATGGTTACATTGGTCAGATGACCTGAAGCTATTAAGTTACATGTTAAAGTGGTAACAAGTGTTTTGATTATCTAAGGGTTGGAACACCTATATTCTTGAATCATGATGATGAGATGATAAGGGACTGAGATCCCAATATTAATAAAGCTGTGAAAAGAACTTGATAGAAATATTACTCATTCTTTATAGCATTTGTTATAATGGTTTATGTTTGAAAACATGTTTGATGCTAAAAGAATATTGTAATGTACTTAAATAATCAAGTGAAATGATATCATGTAGAGCCCTGACCACAGATCCATCATCGTCAGCAGTTTGGTGATGATGAAACAGGTTTTCCTAAGGGAACTCCAGGAGGGCATACTTTTGAGTATGTGGGGGTTATGGGCGTGAATATCCTTATGCCCTAATGGAGGAATTGATGCGAGATAAACATTAAATCTCTCAATCCTTCATTATATTTATGTCGGGATGGATGTATCACTAATCTCCTGATGATGATGTTAATGTCGGATCGATGTAACATAAATATAATATCCCTCGATTGCGAAGAGAGTACAGCATGCCACTGCAACTCTAATAGTGAAGTTGCCAGTATACCCTGGAAAGCTATTCAGCAAAGACACAAGATGACCTGCAGTTGGTCCTCACACTAACTGAGGAAGATGAGGTCATGGGAACCTGGCTCTTCTATTGACCTATGTATGGTACCGATTTCAATTTCGCAATGTTCGGTTGGAGCATGAGCGGTATACCTCATCTCCTCAGGGCTTAAGCTATGATTGTAAAATGTAATCAGCCGTGTAGTATATCTTCTTAGTATCGAAATATGAGAATCAATGATTGATGATACAATTCTTAATATGTCTTAGTTGAATAATGCTATACATGTTATTCATATTCCTTATTGAATAAATGATGTGTTGCTTTATCAAGATATAGCTGAAATGACTTGAATAGAGAATACTGCTCTAAATAGTTTAGTTAATGATTTATCTGCTGTTGAATACTTATGATTCTTCTGCTCAGTTTTATTCTATTATCTGCAATAATAATGTTTCTGGCGGAGAGTTATATCTCTCGCTGGGACAATTTTCAATTGTCTCACCCCCGTGGGATTCAACTTTTTAGGTAGACGCCGAGGAAGAGGTAGAAACCCTACATTGGGTGAACAGCAGCAACAACAGCAAGGATAGCAGTGATTCCTCAGGTGGACACACTGGCTATCATGTCCTGTATAGAGAGAGACCTATGTGTCATCTCTGTACTCTCGGGTCCTAGGAGTCGGTAGTTAGTTTTATATTGATCAGAGATTTTGGCTTTATGGCTCGAGATTTTATATACTGTCTACGTATAGCTTAACAGGGCAGTTGATGCTTGTAACCTTCGAGAAAGGGTTGATACAGAGATGTACTGATGAATCCGGAATGTAAATAACTTTCTTTGGTTCATTATGAAAGAGTTTTTCAGTTTATGGATCTCTTTGCAAAAAGCTTTAATTTTTAGTGATTTTCAATAATTCCGCTGCTATCCACTGCTTCCACATAATTAATAATGTTTTGTCCGAACGGTGTATCACATTAACCACTTTTCCACAACCCAGTATATCTTCAAATTATGACAAACTTTCTACTCCATTTTCCCAAACCCAAGATAGCATCCATCAAGAATAAGCCCCATCCCTACAACCTATTAATGGATGACAAGGACATTATTGTTGATTATGTTGCTTATGGGAAATTTGTGTAGGGTGTTGATGATTTGATATTTAGCTATTATTTTGCATGATGCTTATAGGAAAATATTCCTTAAAATAATGCTTATATGGAATTACGTTGATGTTTCACATTATTTCTTTCTCGTCAAATATCCTATATCTTGAATGCCCTCACATTACCTTGGGTCTTGAACAATGAGATTTTCTATTTTAAAATTTAACACATCATACTTCAAACTCTCTCCTTCCCATTTTGACAAGAACAAAAGCATTATGCTCACACTTCCCATCCCAAAGACACCATGACAAAAATATTAGTAGGGATCTAACACAAGTGGGATAGTCTTTATCTCTGAATGTACCCACTCCCTCTCACAAAGTGATTCATTTTTTAAAATGTTATCAGGATGCTTATTAAGGGTAGTACTTCAACTTGGTGAGCCTAGAGAACTATGTTAGAATGAAGTATAATGTACCCCTAGAACCTATCATAGGTATAAGTACAGAGAGGTTGGTGATATGTTTGTTAAACTCATGTCCGACAAATTGAGGAGAAGCTTGTTATATGAAGAATGTACAAATAGTACAATAACCCCCTTTTCTAAACCTATAGGTATCATCAAAGTGTTTCCAAACTTTTGACCCATTGGTAAAAATATTTTTCATAACACTGAGCTAAATCAAGTCTTTGTAAGGTATGGATCCTGATAAACCACCTTTATAAAATCCAAATTGCATGAAAAAGTTTTCCAACTATCTTCTCTTTGGTAAGCCCATTTATAAAACCAAAGTTAGTGTCAAAATGTTGTCAAATTTCTAGTCCCTTGGTATAAATGTTCTATAAAATTCAAGCTACACAAATCCCTTATATGGTATACATTTGGGTAAACCTCTTTTTAGAAACTTAGGATAGTGTGAAAATGTAGCCAAACTTTTGAATCCTTGGAAAACCCCTTTTCAAATACTATATATCATCAAAATACTTTCGACCTTTTGATATCATAGTAAAACTTTTTTTTAACTTGAGCTACACCAAGCGTTTGTAAGGTATTGATCTCAGAAAACCCATTCTCAAAATCCAAGTAGCATCCAGATGTTGATAACTTTGTACTCCTTGGTAAACCTTCATTTTGAGTACCCAAGATAGCATTATGATGTTGTCTAACTTTAAACTCCTTGGTAAAACCTTCTTTTTTTAAAACTCTAGATAGTGTCAAAAAGCTGCTAAAGTTTTGGCTCTTGCTAAAAACTCATAATTTTAAAACCTAAATAGGATAGACATTCTATTTTCTTCATTTTGGCAAAATCTTTTCAAATACCCACTCTACATCATATCCTGTTAAGGTTTCAATATTGACAAGCCCATGTTGCTAAAACTTGATTAGGGTGGAGATTCCAATTTCCACCTTTTTGATATAACCATTTCATAGATCGGGTTGCATGATGCCTACATAAATGATCGGTCTTGGTGAACAAATTTTTAACACTCAAAAATTGATGGTGGAGTTCTTGTGATTTTCCAATCCCATTTTTGGTGTTGCTCTTCCCATAGATTATCTAAATCCATGAAGTAATTCAAACCTATGATATGGACTCTTATAGCCCACTTGAACATTGAGAAGCAAAAATCTACTTAGAAACATGACAAATTTTCAACACTACTAATTTTTAAACCTTTTATCACACACGCGTACAAATCCAAAATAAGAAATAAACATGTACTTTCTATTAAGAGTAAGAGATGAAACATTTTTTGACATGTTCTCTTGAGAGAAAACATAAATGACAACAACTGGTGATTGGGACCAACGTGTAGGAAGGGAGAGAGATGAGATATTTGGTAGAGCAAGATCTAGATCTTTAAAATGGTGTGCAAATACCAACGGTTATGAATATAGGTAAGAAAGTAGTAGTTATCGCCAAGGAGCCTACCAACATTAACAAGGTAGTTTCTGTCAACATAAGGATCCTCTAATCACATATAGAACATCAAAGAGGGAGGTTGTTCACTTTCTAGCTTCATGAGACTCAAAAGAGGCCCAAAATACAATGGTCATGGGGGTCTAGTATTTGGTAGATTTTAAGATATGGGGTTTCCAATTGGAAGGTCCTGAAAGATGTGGTGGATTGCATAGATGTAGCAAGGTGTGGTCCATGAATCAAGGTGATTCAACACATGGCACATGGCGGATGGATCAGGTTTGCCAGTTGCCTAGGGTAGTATATAGTCTATTTCCAAATTTTATGGATATTTTAGGAATGTTATAGAAAAAATCATGGGTCAATAAAATAATGAAGAACATGGAAAATGTACTTATTCAGGATTATCCGTCATTATTATCAAAAAGATATGTAATTTGTCAGAAAAAGGCAATTGTATATCCGTCTAGAAAAGGGATTATTTTATTCAGGATAATTCAATTAGGCAATTTATGGAAAAAGCTTATAAAAATGGCAATAATGGGAAAATTAAACTTAACTACAGTTAATATATTTTTTACATAAAGCCCTAAACTGGGTAAAAGTGGATAAAATGAATGGATTAAATAGGTGGAAATGTGGAATAATATGGAAAAAGGTGAAAAGGATAAAATGTGGAAAATGCGAAAAATGTAGAAATGGGCTCCACCAATAGCCAGAGAATTACCATGTATCATGAATTATTGTTGAGTGAGAAAAATGATGTGTCAACAATTTTCCTCTGTCAAGGCAAGGTTTTGAGATAAGAGTAAATATGGTAGGCTTGAGCCAAGTCTGACCCTCATTTTCATCATGAAAGGACAAAAAAGGTTGGACTCATCATGGATGTTCTGATAAACCTTGTGGGGCATGGAAAGTGTGAGTGATGTCATTTACTTCTAAGGATAGATTAATGAAATAGAATGCATTAAAAAGATAAGATTGGGAATGAACAATTTCTCTAAAAAAGGGTAGCCTCCAATTTAGGCACCTACCTATGTCTGACTAGTCATTCCTTCCCCTAGGTTTTAATGAGCCATTCAAATTTCATCAGTTGCAAAAGTGACTCTCATCATTGCTTCAGTTCTTAAATTAGTTCACGTATGATTCTCTCACTAACTCATGCCTTACTGGGAAAGGGTTGACATGAAAAGTGGATATGTAATGGTGGTTTATTAGAAGTAATTAAGATTAAGAATTTGTGGTCATTTTGAAAATTCATCGTCTATCTTTTTTACTATGCATTTTGATTTGAGTTTTCTTTCATCATTTTTAGTGAATGGATTAGTGCACCAAATTAGGGTTAGGGTCATGATCCCAAAAAGTAAAATCAGGTCAATTCGCATATCAATAATAGGGCTTTGATTACTCAAGATTGAAAATTGAGGTGTCAGACAAGTATTCAAATTTACAATGATATTTTTGACTAGACTACATTAGATACTCATCTACTCCCTAGTTCTTGTGTAATATTGTCGAATAAAGTGCATAGGAAGAGTGTTACAAAGTTGAGATCATGCCTTAGGTGATCATCCAGTGACAAGGTGGTCTTCACAGCATGTTCTTCCACTACTACCTAGGTCTCACTTGACTTGATCAACCTTCTTTTAAACTACATCTCCACTATGAGAGGACCATTAAATTGGAAATAAATTTACATGTGATCATATAAAAGCTCATACCAAAAGTAGGGATCAGAAATTTGTTCAAAACATGATTGGTGTAGTGTTAGGTCATGATCTAGACCTCACAAAGAATTAGAAATACATGCATAGAATTGGTTCGATTTTCACTCATGATTGAGATCTTAAACATTTGGTAATACAAGCGAAGGGTTGGTTTGGTTTTTGGTCATGATACGAGACCATAAAAAGATCTATAAGTACAAGCACATGATTGGTTCAATTTTTTGGTCATGATCCACGACCACAAATTGGGTATTAGTCAAATTTCCAGATTTGAGGTGGCCTTTTATGACAAGTGATTGTATTGGTTCTTTGTCTTATCTCCAAAATATTCCAATTTTTCAAAAGTTCTCAAGATATATAAGGTTGGGCATCATGAAAATTTGCATATTTAGGGTGGCCTTCATGGCCAATGATTGTATCAATTAGTTCTCTAATCCCTAGAGCATCAACCAAACATTTGAAGAGTTCTAGGTTTCTTATTAGGCTCTTCAAAAACATCATATTATTTGGTACAGTTATTCAAAATTTCTAAGATGGATAAGATTGGGCACCATATGAATTCTGGGCTAAAGGGATCTTCACATCCAATGACTGAAGTAGGTTCATTGTCTACTCCTCATAGAATTTACAATTCTTACAAGACAAAGTTCATAAGAATAGTGATAAAAATATAAGATTGGGCATCAGATGGTCATCTAGTGATAAGGTGTCCTCTACAATGTGTTCCTCCCCTAGTTTATCATCCTTCCCCTAGAGTGTCAATGAGTGATTATCCCTGACTCTCTAATTCTCACTTTCTTTAATAAACCTACCTTTGAAATACATACCTACTAGTTATGTGTTGAAATGATATTGAGTCTTGTTAGATATGAAGATATAAAGATCGTGTTAAGGATATTGAGTTTGTTTAGATATGAAGATATAAAAGGATAATGAAATATGGAGATGAAAGAATACACGATAATTTGAAAGCTCCTACCAGATATAGGGATAAACATAGTATCATCATGTCATTTGAAGATTTCTAGGTTTCTTGTTAGGACCTTTGAAAGCATTGTCTCAGCTAATCTGTTTCTCTGAGGATGCTCAAGATGGATAACTTTGGGCATTGCACAAGTTTCAAGATCTAAGGTGACCTTCATGGTTAGTTGTTGTATTTGTCTATTGTCTTCTCCCTAGAGTGTTTCCTATTTCCCAAAAAATTTTAGGTTAGATAAGGTTTGGCACTAGTCAACTTTCCATATTTAAAGTGGCATCTTTGCTAGTGATTGTATCAGACAATTGTTTACTCCCTATAGCATCTCTTAGATATAAGATGGTTTAGTGTGAAAAGAAAGGGGATTTCCTATTATACGCAAGGCTTTAATCAAGTTGTGTGTCTATTGATAGAGATTTTGCAAGAAGTGACCACCCAAACGACGGGCTTTGTCGGGTGTGCCTACTGGAATGTAGGGATTTTTTTGGGTGTGCCTACCTAAATGTATGGCACGAGTTCAAGGAGATGTCCCTTCAGGATAGGGCTTGAATTTGGATGCCTATTTATGATAGGACCTAGTTCAGGAAGAATTCTTATTTGAGATAGGACCTGCTTCAGGAAGAATGCCTATTTGACATATGACTTATTAGATTTGTTAGAGTCAGCCCATGTATGCCCAGTTTGGAATAGGGATTTAGTATAGATGTATATATTAGTATAGGGATCAAGGCTCAAATTCCTACTTGAAGTAGAGCTTTATGGTTGAAAGGAAAGGTGCTTTTTTAGGATAGGACTTGTCATCTAATTTGAAGTCTCAGTCCATGATCCAAAAAAAATTGGAAAATAAAGCACATTATTGGTCTAGTTTTACCTCATGATCCATTACCCAAAAAATGTTTGGAAAATAAAGTTTGATTAGTTTAAGGTCAAAGTTTAGGACCCAAAGGATATTGGAAGATAAGAACACTAGCGGCTTAATTTTAGGTCATGGTCCAGGATCTTAAAGTGGTCTAAAGATAAAGCACGTGATTGGCCTACTTTTAGGTCATAGTCCAGGACCAAAAATAGATTGGAAGTGACCATACACAAAAGTGGTCATGGTTGAGTATGCCTAGCAAAGTGCACGGCTTATAGATGTAGGGAAAGCTCAACTAGGTTCATTTCCATTGATAACATGGTTGATGACTCTAGCTCAAGCTTTATCTTTGACATCCAATGTAGTTTGTATTGTCTTTTGAAATACTCATATTTAACTATTCTAAAGGTAAGAAATATCATTGTGAAAGAGATGATGTTAGTGACCAGTATGGAATCAAGGTCAAATATATTATTTAGAGTCTGCTTTGGTGATGTTGTATTGGTGCTTGATGAATGCATATTCATCTTAATCTCAGTCACATTTTTAGTTCAACTTTGCACTTAGATCCCTCATTTTACCTTCAAAATTTCCTCTATATAGTTTTCTTAGTTTTATGTAAATATCTAGGGTTTGATAAAATCTATGGGTTTCCATGGTAGGATTGAGCTTCAACAAATGCACACCATCTTAAGCCACGGTGGTTTCATTAACCAAGTAGAAAGCCCAAGAAGATGAGCTCAAAGGCTCTTCTGAACCCATCAATTGATGAGATCTCAGTGTCCTACCAATGAGATGAGCTTCGATGGATTCCCATCGCCCGACCACTAATGGATCTTCTTCTTGCAACCCTTGACAGTTAATAAGACTGATGATGCTCCTAAAGTCATTGATTGACAACTTCTCTATGCAAGACGCCCCAAAGGACTTCAATTTTCTTGTTGGGTTTTTTGTGGAGGCGACAGGCGCAGCGGAAACAAAAAAAAATCTCCACATACCCTACTAGCATATTCAAAGAGAGAGTGCACAGGATATACCTTGTCTTGGAGCAAGTCTGGTGACATCCCTTTGCATGGTGATGTGTGTCTCTCCTAGCGTGCAAAGACAGTCATTGTCGACATCCTCAGAACGCATGTGCTTTGTGCTTCTCTAGTTCATCCACACAGATGGACTGGAACTCCATGTTGCACTTCCCAAGCCTTCTTCTTTGATGATAGGCTAGCATTTAGGTTACTCTCCTTCTCTCTCTCTTGGGTACGATGATGGCTAGGGTTCACGTATAAGAGCATGTATGAGCATATCACTTAATCCGATCATCATGCCCCTATAATTAGCATAGGAAAGGAAACAAAGTTTTCTAAAACCCCTGGTGGGGAAGTTGTGGTTGTGTTTAAAACAAGCCACTCGAGGACTATTAAAAGAATATTTTGGAATCAAATAATTAATCATATTAATTGACTAAGTAATTTTCATCATCTGGCTCCAGTCAATAGCTCAGGATTATCCAGGATACTTAACAATTTAAATCTAATTAATTGGCTTACATGTTTTAACCAATTAACTGAGATTATATTCCAATATTATTCTAGTAGATTGCCTAAACACTTTAGTAATCAATTTTATTTGGAACATTTCCAATCATGTCCACAATTATACTCCTATTCCAATACATCCTATGTGTGTGACCTGGTAGCCTCCAAATTACATTGGCAGTTATATTCATAATCATATGATGATTTCCCAAGCAATAATTGGTATCTAGCAAGACTTCATTAATATCCAAGTAATTGGAAAAGTTGGAGAACAACATCAACCTACAATCTGTGATTGCTATTATAGTAATTGTATAGTTCCTTTGTCTTTGATATCCACATTGAACTCGAGTCATGGAATCATCATCCTCTTCAACATGCAATCCATGTTCCTTGAACTAGAGCATACTATCTAAGATATGTGTTAGCTCAATATCACATATTGACTCACACCAGCATGCCCATGCATTTCTCAATCTCTCTTATCAGGGGGACAAGATATAAAACTCTTATAGGAGGGAAAAATCCCATATAAATCACTCATAGTCATCCCCATGTGTCACAGTGCACCCGAGAACCACCTTTATGGCAACCCTTATTCAGGATCACGGTGGATGATGTCAAAGTACACTGAACTAAATGTGATGAGTGTAGTGATTTCAAGTCTAAGAACCATAATCACCACCATCACTTTGAGAGATCACTTTAACTACCAATCATGGTTTCCTTGTATCACTCTAAAGGTGGGTTTGTTCGATAGAATGTTCTCTAAAAAATATCTATGTGCTTAGTTTGGTATCACATATCATGACTAATGAGATTTTTTTCATCAACCAACACACACTCTAGTCTTAAGTGTTATGTTGTCTATTAGCCTTACACAACAACATCTGACTAGGGACATAACAAGAATGCATATAGTCTTGATATATGTATGACCTCATCATTCAAGTCCACAATCCAAAGTCATACAGCCTTGAGTAATATCATTCTTTAGACATTTATTATGTTACATCAGTATCTCATAACTGAATAAAACAGAATAAGTTGGAATATTGCCTTTATATTTAATCAAATTGTTTGCAAGATATGCCATTACAATCATCATATGATTGACTCTCTAGGTATACATACCAACATTTATGTTGACTGATAACAATTTTGTAGTTGTTGTATAATAGTGCATCTACACCCAGCTACCAATGAGTCCCCTACTGTGAATATCCACACCCTATAATAGTTGACCCCCACCTCCATTGGAGGTAGATCTCTTCTCTCCATGATGTCGCTAGGATGTCACACTCCTGACAGCCTAAGAAGAAGATCTCCATCGACCTTGCACCATCAGCCACCTCTATGGTGTTGTTGTTCTCTTCCATTCTACCAATGCATTGCCAAGGTTCATCTTCAGTTGTGAAAGTGGATGGATGGACAAAGATGCTTTCCCTAACCTTTCATATGCCTCCCTTCATCTATGGTTCAGATATAAGGAGGAAAAATCAAAGGAGGACACCCATTGACACCAAGTCTTGGGAAATTCCTCCTCCTTTGCTAAATGGCCTCTTCATCATGTTGAAATCCAGTTGTTGCTACACCACAGTTGTGATTTCAATGTCCACCATGATGAAGGCTAATATTTCCTCCTCTCTTGTATGCTATGACCTCATCATGAAGAGAAAGTAGTTCCTTTTTCTAGGGTGTGGGAATTAATCCCAATACCCATACTTGCATGCCCATTTTTATATACCATGGCTTATATGTAACCCTTCCAATTCAATGTTAATTGTTTTCTACATGTTTAATGGTTTTATCTCCTACTTTGCATGATTAATTATAATTCTAGGTTGTGAGAACTTCAATGCTAAGGTTTTCAATATCTATTAACTTCGTTTGCCAAGATGAGAACTTTTGAAGGGATGTCTTTGGAGTAGTACATACGTGACCTGTAAGTAATAAGACATCATGCTCACAGAGATATATACAAAATTTTCCCATTCGTAATGTATGTAAAATTCTTGATCCAGTTAAATGATTCTATCAAGTATGGATATGTTATGGATGGGTTTGTGACTGTATTAGTGGTGGAACTCGATTCCACACTAGTGAATTCTATCACTAATCTAGATCCAGTTTTGATCTTGCACTTTTACTTTCCAATGTAATCAGATTAACTTAATATAATCAACTCTTGGTTTTAAATATTAGTCTTAGTTCAAGTGGATATAAGCTAGCAAGTTCTAAAAAAAGGTTGTACCTTGGGATTTGATCCTAAACAATATTGTGATAAAACTTGTCTGCTTGCTGGTGGCATTATTGTATGTTCTTTTGTAAAAACTAGACTTATGTCCCTTGTGGATTTGTTAGTGTGATAAAATACCACATTAGTGCTACTTTTTTATGACTCTAAGGTGGCATTGTGAAACAAATATCAACATATCTTGCTTGGAAGCTAGAGGTTTGAAATTGCTCTATAACTATCCCAAGTAGAGGTTGTATCATGATGGCTCTACTTTAATAGAAGTGTCCTAAGGAAACATGAGCTCATCGTAGGTGGGTTTTCCTTATATAGGCTCTTTGGACTAGATGTTCTTTGTTGATTTAGTATCTATTGTGTGGAGAGAATACCATGTCATGCCATGCTAACTAATCAGATGTCAATCACATTTATGGGTTGTAGATCTATCTTGGAATGCAGTTAAGGTTTTTAGTATCTCATGAGATGATGTGCCTTGATATAATATTTCTTTGAAGATGTAGCCAGTGTTTCTGAGGATATATTTAGGTAAGATATTATCTCTATACTAAATAATTTGTCTCGTCTTTTCTTCCTACAACCTTTTTCTAGTAGTTCCCTGGTAGACTCTACTGGTGGAAATATGTTGTGATAATTGAAGGAGACCTTCTTGATGTTCAAATGAACATTGATAATGACATAGAGTGGGCCAGTATCATCCAAGATTAATCTACTTCATTCATCTTTTTCTAGTCAAGGGACTATCATGATTTGAATTATAGTGGTAGTGTTTTTCCCCATTGATTTATTCACTAGTCTTGAATTCTTCTTTTAACATTTATTTAATCATGTTAGTTAGAAAGAAGTTGTTATGAAGTTTATTTTTTATCAATTTTTTTAAGATACATTGGTTTGTGGCTTCTTATGTTGTTACTTACCATCAAAGATGTCAAGAAATGACCTTTAGAGGGTTTTGTTGTATTTTTTTTGGGATTAGTTTGTTGTCCACATTTATATTTTTTTGGACTGGGACCCTTATAGTGAGTTGATGGTAACCCAAGTTAGTCAGAAGACTCATCATGTGATGTCAGTGATGGTCGTGTAATCATTGTATCTTATCTGATGGTGAATGACAACTACCATGCTCACCCTAAATTTCACTTCCTACTTGTAGAGTTTAAGGTGATTTGAGACCCCAAGCATGTTTAAGCTTGCCCAAAGTCTCTATGAATAGGTTGGTTCTTTGCCGGAGATGATCATACCAGGATATACTACTAGGGGAATATTTACTGAGGGTAGATTTGATGCTCCAATTATTCTTAATTAAATGTTTATATGACTTAAGTTGTGCCATGTAGCAAGTATTTTGAGTGGCAATCCCTATCCAGTTGGGTTGGGGTTCCAGCTGTCAAAGACACCCCCAATGGGACCTATTTTTGACACTTCTCGTTGTATTCAATTTGTCATAGACATGTATTTACTTTTTTGATTGACCTTTTGGACTTAATTATTCATTTTTATGATCATTTTGCATTAACTATATTGGTATTGGTGCTCAAAACCTTAGGATGGGAGTTTTTGACTCTCAAAAGAGAGTTGTTATGCTCCATTGGTCCTAGATGACATGCTTATTGAGCTTAATTGTATTATGTAGAAAGTTTTCAAGAGAAAAAACCTCAACTAGTTGGTTAAGGCACTAGGTGTTATAGACACACCCATGGGCTATGTCCTCTACACTTATCAGTAGAAGGAATCCACCACAAGTATATGTCTAAGTTTGGGTGCTCTTTGGGCTTTATAATGAATCAATATTCAATTAATCCTTCAACATTATGGACATTGATGCTCAAAGTCTTAGTATGGGAACTTGAATGATGTTAATGAGAGTTTCTTAGAGAAGGTTTCCCATTTATGTTTTGCATGCTAAATCATCATATAAGATGGGTGAGATATGAACAATAGCTCAAGGGATCCAAATATCCTTATCCTCTAGTCCACCATATCTGTCATATGTTGTGATTAGGGTTTACGTCATGTTTAAACATTAAAATTCATGTAGGGAATGATCCTTAATTTTTTTTCAAGATGTCCTAACTATTGGGTCCGACCCAACTTTCCTCTAGAGTGCTCAGTTTCAAAGGACCTAGAAGAGGATTTTATTGGTCTCGGTATGTAATGTCATCCTGCAGTTTTAGATTTCAATGGTTTCATTGAATGAGTGATTTTTATGGGTGAGATTAAATTTGAGAATGATTTGGGCCTTAGGATCATAGTCGTGCTCCTTTCCTCCTAGGCCATGTGCTTCTACTTTGACTTCCACTTTAGGGTGCACAAGGGAACATGTCTAGGCACTTAAGTAAATTAATTGGATTTTTTTATTTGATTTTGATTTATTGTCATTTTTTCATTTTGGTTTTGATTTCTTGCATTTTAAAATTTTGATATATAATTTTTCCATTTTGAATTTTTTGATATTTTTTATTTCTAATTTTGTTTTTTTATTTTGCAATTTTTTCATTATAATTTTGAGTTTTTTCATTTTCAATTTAATATCATTTTGAGTTTTTTTTTCTTTGAGTTTTTTACATTTATTATTTTTTTATTTTATTTTTAAGGTAAAAAATTTAGATAGATCCTTCAAGATCCCCGGATGCTTTGGGCTCGTGACAATTGTGTGTCTCGGTGTTCTTTGGTAGAGCTATGCTCAAGTGGAGGCTCAATCAACTCTTCGAATACATCTACTGGTGTGCTCCTTCTATGTTCTGGTTTGAGCAGGGATTCAATTAATTCTATGACTGGAATTGGCTTTTTGAAGACAGGATATAGAATGATTTATGTAAGGGCATCCAATTGGACCAAGCTGGCCTCAATTATGTCCCTAATGTTGTGCTTGAGGGCCAAAATTGAGTTTGTTTTGTGTCCCTTGTCACAGTGAAAATCACAGTAAGCGTTGGAGTTGTAGATCTTTGGTAGGGGATTAGGAGGCTTCCTTATGTCTGGAAACTCCACCAAGTACTCGGTAGATGGAAGAGTGTTATTGAGAGAGTCCCCCAAGGATGTGAACCTTCTATCTATAATCTACATTGGTGTCTCCTTTTCAACAACGGTGGGAGAAATAGTCACTTCTAAAAATGTATCTCCTTTTGTTATGCATTGGCAATCGAGCTTTGTGACCTTCTAGTGGTGACCTCTAAAGGTGTCAATTTCTTCTATCTTGACCTCTATATCTCCCAATTTTTGTATAATTTTCTGATACTATGATCAACTATGTGTCAGATCTCTAAGCAAACTATGATTGTTAATGCTTCAACTAAGCCTGGATGAGGTGGGTACCCATTAGGTCCTAGAACTAGGTGATAGTTCTAGGGTGACAGTGGAGGGTATATCATGGGGCAACTCCATAAGACCTCTTGTTTTGCACTAGAATTGTATTATTTTGAGCCTTGGTAGATTTTAGCCTTCTTGCTTGAAAATAATGACTTCCGATTCATTCACTGGATTCTTCTATATGATCATCCACTTGGTTGCCCTAGGGAGTGAATGTATGTGTTATTGATGTCTCCTACTACAAATGCTTAGACATAACATTCTTGTGTGGTATACCCTTGGCTAGAGTAACCCAACATGGTATAGTCATTCACCCTATAAGTTGTGTGGTGATGATATTTGTGCATGATCTTCAAAGAGGAACACATGTACTTGTGGCATTGGCTGACTCCTTCTAACTTTGACTATCTTCTTGCCTATGTGACCTATGGTGTTTCAGCATGTTGTGCTTGTTGGATGAATCATGCATCAACGTGAGCATTCAATTCATCATGAAAGTCTTCAACTAGTGTCTTCATCACCTAATCAATGTTGGACTATTCGTCAATGATACCATATAAAGAAGTTGTTCCCAAAACTATCATTAAGAGTTATACGGCTTGAGACTTTTTTAAAGTCCTCCTTTATGTTGAAGGTAGAATGATTGGTTGTTAGGATCGGGAGACCAATTAGGAATCTTCCCCTTGTGTAGAAAGGATTTGAAAAGGGAAGAAACATGATTATCAAAAACTACCCTAGAATTAGGCAAGAGGCTTCCGCATGTGGCATTCATGTTTTTGTGCCACCAACATTTCCAATAGGATTTAACAGATATTGCCCCTTGCGTGAAGAGGGTTTCAAATATCATGATAGAAAAAGGTAACCTGCCCCTTGCATGGAGAAGGGGACAAAGATCATGTCAAAATTAAACTTCACTCCTTGTGAAGGGGACATAGATCATGTCAAAATTAAACTTCACTCCTTGTGTGGAAAGGGATTGATCATGTATCAGTGTAAATTTGATAGAGTCAATTACATGAAGAGAGGGGTATGCCCCTAGATTGATTGATATGGAAGGATTTTTCAATTTTGTCATGAGATATGTCTTGTAGAACCATGATTAAGAATGTAGATTCTGTTTTTTGGTTTTAGAGATGAGGTTAGGATGGTATCCAGGGACAAGGTGATCATTCATGACAATTGATAGTGATTGGATATGGGTGTGTGGGGTTCCTCTCTCCTCGAAGGATATTTCATGAGAGCAATACTCATAAGGAAAAGGATATATAGGGAAAAGGTAACCCTCTTGGGTCTAGAGATCATGTATGGATAGGGGTGTATGAGATTCATCTCTCCTCAAGTGAAATTTTATGAGAGAAATACCCACAAGGAAAATGGTATCCAGAGACAAGGTGACCTACTCGAGGGTAGAGACTGTTGTTGGATATGAGCATATGAGATTCTTCTCTCCTCAAGGGATATCTTATGAGATAAATGCTCAAAAGGAAAAGGGTATCCAGGGAAAAGGTTACCTACTTGGGGCCATAGACTATGACTAGATATGGGTGTGTGAGATTTCTCTTTCCTCGATGAGATTTGATGAGAGAATTATTCACAAGGAAAAGGATATGTGTGGACAAGGGGGGCCTCCTGGGGCTAGACATTATGGTTGGATATGGGCATGCGAGATTCCTCTCTCCTTAGGGGAGAATTTATCAGAGAAATACTTATAAGGAAAAAGGTAATAAGAGACAGGATGACCTACTCGAGACCAGAGACTATAATTGGCAATGGGTTTATTAGATCCCTCTCTCCTTAAGAAAGATTCATGAGAGAAATACTCATAAGATAAAGGGTTTTTCCGGTCTACTTTTAGGTAATGGTCTAAGACCATATGAAAATGGGTATAAGAGGGGTGATAGTCCAATTTTAGGTCTTGGTCCAGGACCATAATAAATATGGAAGTGAAGGTAGGGTTATGGCCCAGTTTTTAGGTCATGGTCCAGGACTATGGTGTAGGGTAGGAAAAGATGGGAGGACTACAAGCTACTAGGTGACATCTCAGTAAACCTCCAAATCATTCAGATCATATTTTGTTGACATGCCCAGGGCACATGTCAATATTTCAGTCAATATTTGGGAGTTATATCTGAGACTGAGGATTGAATAGCAATACAACATAATGGTAAACCTTTGTCTTGCAATGATTAAGCTGAGTAGAGACCCTTCAAGGATTTATCTATTGGATAAGTGGATAGCTCGAGGTTGGAGTGCATGATGCAAAACTGGATGTGATTTGATAATAAGATCACAAACTCATAGGTAAAACTGGACAGCCTTTCGGAACAAGGTTGGATGTTTGGAAATATAGTTCTTAAAAGGTCAAGGTATTCTAGAGAAGTATTCCCAAAAAGTATGCCTCATGTGTGATCAAATATGAAAATTAAGAGCATCCAAAGGATTTGAATAGCCTTTTGCCATCCTTTTGGTGGATCATCAACGGTTTCAAGTATGAGTTCTTAAATGAGAAGAGACCAAAATCAGGAAATCTTTCAACATGGTTCTAGTCAGAATATATCTGAAAAGGTTGGCCAAGTTTGAAAAGAGTTTACTTTCTTTTTATGAATTTTGGAAAACATTTTTCAACTCTTTTTTTGAAGACTGCTCAACTTTTTTGAGGTTTGAAAGAATTTTCCAAATTTTAATTTGAAAAAGGGTTCTTCAAATTTGTTGAGTTTTAAAAGGCGGCTCAAATTTAGTTGAGTTTTGAAAACAATTTTTTAACTTTTTTAATTTTAAAATGGTTCTTCATCTTTGTTGAGTTTTGAAAGATGAATTAACTTTTTTTATTTTGTTAAAACATTTTATTTGTTTTGTTCCTTTTCTTTCCTATAAAGATTTTTCTTTTTTGAAAAACATTATTTTTCTTTTCATTTTCGAAAGACTTTCACTTTTTCTTTGAAAATATTTTCCCTTTTTTTGGAAAAAAAAAAGATTTTTGTTTTTAAAAAAGATGTTCCTTTTTTTCAAAAGATTTCTCTTTTGTAAACATTTTGGATTAATTTTTTTTAAAAGATTGTTCTCCCGTTTTAAGATCTTTTTGAAGGTTTTTCTTTTTTGAAAAGTTTTTTTGAAATTCTTTTTCTTTTTTATTTTAAAAAAGAATTGTTATTTTTTGGAAAAATGTTCAATCAAGATCATTGAATGAAGATTGTACTGAGAGAGAGAACCTTTGAGATTGTTGGAGATATTTCAAAGATTTTTTTGGAAATATTATTGATCAAATTTAGTTGATAATTGAGATCATTTGAAACCATTTGGTATCCTTTGAGATAATATGAGATCATTGGAGATTATTACTGTGAGATTGTTTGAGATCATGTGAGATCATTAACATGATATGATTATTGATTTGACATTCCTATTTTGATAAGATTTTTTAAACATGAGGATGTGAGAAAACAAAAAACATTTTTTGTGTGATGATTACATTCTTAAATCCTAAATCTTTTGACAAAATATAAAATTACAAAGCATGCAACAATTTTGAAAATTGTAAAATAAGTTCCCACAAGATGCATATGTAGAAGATAAAGTTCCCTTTTTAGCCCATTAGTTTAGATTTTGTTTACATCCTCAAGCAAGCATGAGTTGTATAAAGGGGGTGGTCCTTATCTTCTATATGGCATGATGACGCTCGTCGTGGGGTAACCTAGGTTCATCGGATATGGGTACTACTCCTAATACACCTCATGATCATGGAGATTATAACTAGTCATGAGTGATTGAAGAGGGGGTGTCCTCAAGACCATTTGATATCTAGCATAACGCTACATCAGTACCTTTACTAAAACACCACACCACTTTTAGGGATCCAATGTGAGTGTTGGCACCTGTTCCATGACGCATGGTTTCATAGGTGTCAATCGTGTAGGTGTAAGATGTTTGTATTTTTTGAAGCAAGCCCACAATAATAAAACATGAAGGATAAATGTATGGAAACAATCATGTAATTATTAAGAAAGAGAAGGTCTTGATTCTCCTAAAGACCTCTCTCATCATCTACTCTATTTCCTTAATTTTTTTTCTTTTCTTTTCCTTTATAGAATAACAACAAATAAAGGATGTCAGAAGAAAAAAAAGAGTGAAGCATAGAGTAATCCTAAAAGGGAATCATAAGGGAAGAAGAGGCTAACACTTAAAGTGGAAACTATTAGAAAAATGACAGTTGCCATACAACCAAGAATCAAAGCGATAGGAAAAGCAAAGCAGCTAAAATAAAAACTCTTTTTTATAGAAGACCAATGGATTTTGTCGGCTTTACTAAGTTTTGGGAAAACAAAAAGCAACGACCAAAAACAATTTCTTTTTTTTGGAAGAATAGAGCGTTCGTAGGTTTTTTTCTAAAATTGAGATTGTTTTGTAGCAGATTCCTCGAATTCGTAGTCAAAAAGAAAATTCAAAATTTTCTTTCCCCAATGAAAGTTGCCAAATTCTTGTACCTGAACCGACAAATCCCCCCGGTGGGAATAATCATGTCGTCACTTGAAAGCAAAAGAGAAATAAAAAGAAAATAATGAGTAAATAAATCTTTTGGAGTCGCCACCCAATTTTGTTCATAAAATAAGGAAAATGAGAGTGGGTGTTTAAATCAATGGGAACCCACAAAAGATTTGATTCTGACTCCACCCAAAGGTGGATTAGAAAGGTATGCATGATTTCAAAGACAGGGCTCAACGATCTTGTTAATAGTGGGGAACGTGTTAGCACCCCATCTTTTTCCTGATAACAGTATAACACCCTTTTTCAGACATATCAGGATAAAAAAGATGGTGATCGAGGTTTATATTAAACAAAGTAGCGGAAAATAATTAAAAATGTAACTTTTGTTGGTACACATTTGGGGCTAGAGACAGTCGTGGCTTTCCCATCATATCCTGAAGGTCCTAGTTTTTAGGTATGTTGTGGTCCAATCGCCTCAGGACCTTACATTGTGCAGATCCATCACTAGTGGTTGGGACCAATGTGTAGGAAGAGAGAGGATGAGAGATTTACTAGATCAAGATCTAGGTCTTTAAAAATAGTGTGCAGAAATCAATGTTTATGAATATAGCAGAGAAAGATGTGGCTATATTTGAGTAGCCTTTAGCATTAATAGAGAATTAGGTGTCAGAGGAAGGATACTCTAATTACATGTAACAAGTTAAAGAAGGAGATAGTTCTCTCTCTAGATTTAGAGAAGTCAAAAGGGGCCCATAATACGGTGGATATGGGGGTCTATTTATGTGTAGATTTTAGGATTTGGGGTTTCCAACTTGAAAAGGCAAAGGATTTCACTAATGTGTCACAAAATGTGACATGTGGATCAAGACAAACTGACACGTGGGACATAGTGGATGCCTATGATTTATTGGTTGACCCGAGCATGATATAAAATGTTTATTGATTTTATGGATATGTCAAGAATGTTATGAAGAAGATTGCAGAAAACATAGATTCTAGTCAACTAAATAATGAAGGGATGTAGAAAAGGTATTAACTCATGATTATCATTCACTATTATCCAAAATAAAAGTATGTTTTTTAGGAAAAAGCCAATTTCATGTATGTGGGGAAAATGAATATTTTATTTAGGATAATCCAATAGGGAAATTTATAAAAAGACTTATATAAAGTGGCAATCATAGGAAAATTACATTTAGGTCCACATAATTGATTTTCTTTACAAAAAAGCCCCAAACTAGGTAAAATTGGGTAAAATGAATGGAATAAATAGGTGAAAATGTGGAAAATATGGAAAAGATGAAAAAGGATAAAAGGTGGAAATCTTGGAAATAGACTCCATCATTAGCCATAGAATAACATTTATCATGAATTTATGTTAAGCGAGAAAAAATAGGGTGTCGACACTTATCCACCAAGCAAGAAACATATGTTCCTGGTACAGCTTGTGGTGCTGACATTTGAACTAGTCAATAGAGGGTGCAAAATTTAGATACCAACAATAGATCTAGTTAAAGGCCCAACTGGTAACTCTAAACCACCTAATAAGAAGAATAGTAAGGGCCTTAATAGTATGCAATTGGAAATCACTCCTCCCTTACCAACAATACCATGTCTATCCCCATATATGCATTTCTATTCATACCAACATGCTTATTATCAAGTTGAAGTTTCAAAGATGATGCCTCCTAAGTTCAAGGTCTTCCATGTTGGTATCATTTCTAACACCATTCAAGAACCGACATGGATCAAGCTTGAGTCACTAACAAAATAACTGATGGGGATATAGGACTAAAAGGTGGGTCTTAAACAATTTAATGACTTTTGCTACTGGGAGAAGAACACCAACTCAAGAAATTTTAGATACCTAAGTTCTCAAAATATAGGGGATTTTTCTACTTCCCAGAGGAACACAAGCCCAAGAAAATTGAGGTCCCTAAGTTCTTAAAATATAGGGATGTGAAGATACAAACTTGTATATTCATACATACTACTTGTACATGGTCAAAGTGCAAATTGATGACAAGCCTAATCACGCTCTTTTAAAGGACACTCAAATGACCAAATGTAGCATGTACAAAAAATATGATCCAAATACAATGAAGTCATAGGTTGAATTACCCAACCTCTTTATTAAGCATTTTGCATGAAACCTAGACAAGCTACCGAATAGAGTTAGCCTCATATCCTTCACAAAAAAAGCTTGAAGATTCGTTCACCTAGTTTTGTGGAAGATGGAGATACCTCATGATGTCAAACAACAAAAAGCGATCAACAAGGAAGACACGTGCATGGTCATCAAATTAGCCTTAGTTTTTCCACTGATGTTGACATTTTAGAGAATCATTTGTTGATAATATCCAAGTCGGTACCAAAATAGGAATTATGATCAGCTAAGCGATTTACAAGAACATATGGCTCATCCTCAATATTGTTGCCAAGCCTAGTAGTAAGGGGGTGTAAAATCCTAGATCACAGCCTTTAGTGCCATTTCCATCTGAAAAATGTCTACAAGAAACAAAAAGATACACTAAAATTGCAATTGTAGTGACCTATAATACATCGGAAATCCTGACCCAATAACAACAAACGATGCAATCCCATAAGGAAGGAAATATCATCCAACACATTAATATGGTGTCTAATAGTATTCTCTCATTCCAATGCCAAACAGTCAATATCTCTAGCCACAACAACCCCCTGACTTCAAAAAATCAAATGCAAAAAACTACTCCAAGGACCCTTCCTAGAGTATAATTTGACAGATCTTCACTCCAGTAAGTTCTACATGGATTCACTCCACTCAAGTGCACCTACACCAAAATATTCCATAGGATCTAGTTCATGTTCAACTTTCTAATACAACGATCACTTCACAACCCACTCACGTATAACTTTGATCAGATGACATACTATGAATACCCTTGGTCTCTCAACAACCTGATCCATGGATTTTGAGTCCATTCATGTTTTTAACATCTCACAGATGACAAAAAACTACAGCTTACTCATCACCCTGACATAGAACATATTCTCATGGTGATCCTAGAGGAACTCCTTGGCGCCACACCAATCACTCGGTCTCTGAATCCCCTAAGGAATAGTAGCATCCAAGTTGTACATGATGAGTGGGGGAAATATGAGTGTTCCACCTCTTCCAAAGAGATGTCATATACTTATAATGGTTGGATTGGACCTATATCATTTGAAGGAGCCCTCAGTGATATTATTTTACTCCTCAGAAGGATGTAAGAAATTTCCTTAGTCTAATTGTCATTCTACATATAGAAAATTTGAGAGACTACATATGTGGAGCAACAATAAGAGTGATCACATGCAAAATTGCACCTCACACAGTAGCCTTCAGTGGTGCTTCTGTCGAGAAGGGATCAATATCGGCTGAATGTTCCTCAGAAACTAGTTGTACCAAGATAATTTGAAGGATTGTATCCCAAATTAGAGATCCTTGAAAAATAGTGGGAACATGCACTATCCAGAATAGAAGGGTCCTCCACCTTACCAATAAAAAGACTCACAACCCCCATGCATTCTTACAATTCTAATGGCCCAAATTTCACCACATGAACAATTGCAAGGCCTTAGATAGATATATCATTGTATATAGGGAATACAATATGTACGCCTTCAATTGGTTGGATAAGTTTAACTGTTCTTAATGGCCTACACTTAATTGAGACATCGATGTTACCTGGTCAAAGGAAAATGCCATCAATATGGTAGATAATAAATATTCCCACAACCCATTTGATAGTTGTGATTCCTTCAACAAACATGAAGATTCTTATGACTACTGGAACTATAACAATGAAGGATGCCACCAATGTTGGCATCCATATCTCAATTTTGAAAGGCAATCATTCACATGTTGGAAAATTATGCTATGGCCTTCATCCTAGTCGTGAACCAAACTGAAGATTCACATCCAAGGCATGACGCCAACAGGGAAGGCCTCAATTTCTGTTGACAGCCAAACGAAGCCAATGCCCTACCATAATATATTATTTTGTCCCTACCACTTAGACATTTTCTCTTGTAAAATTGACTACTGACAAAGGAAAGACTAAGGTCATTGCATATGTGATAACAACTTTGACTTCGATGTCTAATTTAGCCATTGAGAAGTCCATGGTTGTCTCTCCTGATATGCCATAAGAAATTGGGGATACAAAAGGAAAACATGCCCCAAACCAACCTAATTTATGTGCCCCTACGTCAACAACCAAGGGGTATCATTCTAGTTGCATTAAGAAAGAAAAAAAATCATTCTAGTTGCATTCACATCGGAGGCTTCCACAACCAATCCATCTATGAAATTGTAATTAATATGAAGTATACCTACATGAACATCTCCATATGGGACCTGATACAAATCTCGTTGATCAACCATCAAATTCCTAATTACTTTTACGAAATTAAAAAAATGTATCAAGCTAATGGTAACAGTGTATTAGATTATGCATAGAAAGTTTGGAGTATAAAAGTTGCATTACGTAGACTACGTATGTGACCTCCCACTGCCACAAGGTCAAGATTCTTTTAAAATCTGGATTTAAAAACTAGCTATCATTAATATCATATAATAATATTATTGCAACATGGATCCAGAACGTTCTGAACATCATATAGAGAGATATCAACAAGCTATCACTTTATATAAGATTTCACATGTAAAATTTACAATTTACAGTGACCTTTGTCATTCCTATCACAATAGAGGTTATTTACAAAACATAAATGGATGGCTTATAACTCATTTAACTAGTGCCACATATATAAGGCATGCATGCCAAAATCTAAAGCCCAATATACAATTATGTTATAAAAGATCCCAGCTCAGACATGAGTAAAGAGATAACTTTAATATACCCTGACTGGAATACACAAATGTCATCTATGTCCATGTGATCTTAGGCAATGCAGGACACAAGGTGACACAAACATGTCACCTACCTCCTAGTGATTGGCATCCACCATTAGGATGGTCCTCACCACAACTTCCTGGCAAGCTCAGTTAGTCACCTAAACGATGTGGAAACTATGAGGTTAGACCCCAAGTACTAGTGACATGATACAAAATTGGAACATTTATTACTTACAATAGGATCATGCATATTTTAACAAGGTAATAAGTATATAAATTTTTAAATAAGCAGTGTAATTAAAAGGCATACTCTCGCCGTATTTATACCTACTCTATCACAAATACCTGAATAATATATAAAACACATATTTATTGCATCAAGATCGTACCATAGTATAAGAAATTGCATGCTTCTATCCAAATAAACCTAGACTAATAGGCTAGATCACTAAGTTACACATTTTACTATTTATGCACATCATTCTACTATTATTTTGTAGGCAAGTTTTTGGGGTTATATATATATATATATATATATATATATATATATATATATATATATATATATATATATATCATGTATCATATGCGAAAATAGCCTATGAAACTATTGTGCATCTACTTTCTCTATTTTTACTGCATTTGGTTCAAATTTATGGTATTTTATAGTATCATGATGCATTGTTTATTTCAATACAAACAAAATGACTATATTTGGAGGATGTTGGTACCATTAGAATCATTTTTGGTACCACCAACATGGAATAGAGAGGAGACAGTTCACAAAGTCATCTTAGTATCACTGACACCATTGACAGACAACTCAATCTTCTTGACAACAAGTTCCAAATAGCCTCAGTAAAGTCTTAGTACCACCGAATCTGAATTTGGTGGCACCGACACAACCA
Organism: Alisma plantago-aquatica; assembly: GCA_963693085.1. NCBI lineage: Eukaryota > Viridiplantae > Streptophyta > Magnoliopsida > Alismatales > Alismataceae > Alisma > Alisma plantago-aquatica. The sequence goes on along the minus strand of OY856415.1, from coordinate 315,851,379 downwards.
TGTTAAGTCAAGTAAACAAGCAAGTCAATGGAACAAACTTCCAAGTCAGTACCACATATATTTCCTTGATGACTGTAATTGGAAGTAACATCATCCAACAACAAGTTGGAGAAGTGATTTTTTGTTTCTTTGGGAAAAACTGAAGAGCATGGCCCAAAGGAAAGGATTGCATATTTATAAGAGACTAGATATAGAGGAGAAGAAAACATCGATATGTAGACTATACAGAATCACAAAACCTTTAAGGAGTAGTTTGACAATCAAAATGTTGCTTGGTTGTGACAATCTTTGTAGTGGATCATCCTCACACTGGACTTCAGGGGTTTTCTCTGATTCTTATGCAATTCTTCTTCTCGTAATCTTCTTATGATATCATGTTAAGCACGTAGAGATAATCACCTTTTCTCTAGAATCCGGGAGTAGCTCACTATTGACTTTATGCATGAAAAACTTAGTCTAGTTATATATTTCTTTTATTTAGATTTTGATAATGGTAGTTCATTCACTTTGATATGTTGTTGATTGATCACCATGAATATGTTTTACAACCTTAATCACTATGAGAGTGGGATTAATAGTTGGAAAAGACATTATCAACAAAATTAATAATTCATCACAAAAGAAGGTTAATAATTGTGAGTTTAATTGTCTAGAGGAAGGTTGTAATAGTTTAATGTCTTGTATTAAAACTATGAAAGCGGGTTAGTAATTAGCGTAAACACTTCACCACACTGTGAGAGTGGATAGTGCGAGTTATGGATGCCTAATCTAAAAAATCAAGGATTAAATAAAGAGAAATCATGTATGAATCACAATGTGGTGAAACTAGAATCCTAGATATTTCATTCTTCTAATCTTAAAACCAATGTAATTCACTATTCTTTAATTTTAGTTCATAGTTTAATTAATTCAATCAATATTTTCCTTAGGTCTAGCTAATAAAGTTTAGTTAATAGTAATCTCTAGAAGTCCCAATTCCCTAAGGTCAACAACTTGACCCTCTTCAGTCGCGTACTATTCCACACATACACTTGTGTATTCACACACTCTATATATACCTATCAAGTTTTTGGCATTGTTGCAGAATAATTGACAATGCTATCATTATGAATGCTAAAAATTAGTTACTCATGTGAGGGGTTGATTTCGAGTTACCACCGACAATACCAGAAGTTACATTGGAAGACAAAGAGGAGCATGTTAGCATCTCAGAATACCTTGAGGTTGAAGAAGAAGAGGAAGACATTTCTAACCACAGGGAAGACAACAATGATAATGTGGAAATTTTATATGATGGAAGACTGTCTGGGAGAAAATAAAGGCATTTTCATCTATGGCTCAATTGAGTCCCATTAGGAAACAAGAAGAATTGTGAGAAGCTATAAAATAGATCTAGGTCTGGTTGTATTGATTAAATCACAGGCATTTCATAGGCACAACATAGAGGATCTGATGCAGCACGTCAAAAACTATATAGAAAGTTGTGACATGTTAAATATTGACAAGATACCAGGCACAACAATTTATCTAAATACATTCTCTTATTTGTTGATGGATAAAGACAAGGAATGGTTTCTCATATTACCTTTAGAATATATAGGCACTTGCAATGAAATAATCAATATGTTTATTGAGGTACATTCCTTCTCAAAAGGATAACACACTTGTGGGAAATATCCATAGTTTCAAGAAGCATGTAGATGAATCCCATTAAAAGGCTTGGGTTAGATAATCCACAATTTCAAGTAGTACATAGATGAATCCCATTCAAAGGCTTGGGAGCACTATTAGAACATGTTGAAGAAGGTATCATGCCATGGGATTGATTTATATGGTCAATAAAAGACTTTTTTTAGGATTTGGCTAGGAAAAGACTTTATATTATGCCTTGCATAAATAAAAGGACCACATTGGATAGTGCAAGAGTAGGATTATTTTTTCACAATATGAATCTTATGTGATGAAATACAAAATAACATGCCCATATAATCCTAGGTGTGATGAATGTGAACCTCCAACAGGAGTCAAGAGCACCATGGAATTATGTCAAGTCAAGGAGCTCATGATATATATGACTTAGTTGAGAAAGAAGATAGGACTATGACTGTCGCCTCATCTAGAGGTGATGAATAAGAATGTATGTACATGAAAAAGTCTAATAATAGAAGAAATGAGTACCCACATCATAATAACCCAATATTCTCATTGAAGGATCCCAACAATGTTTGGTAGGACCCTCCACCCCGACAACCAGATATTACACAACAACATCTACAAGAAAGGGTTTGAGGAGGCTTGAAATGTTAGAGGATTTTTTGGGAGATTTATGACTAAAATTGGGTCATATTTTGACCAATCTAGTAGGGCACACCAGAATCAAGGGGCACAAATAAGAATCTTGGAAAGTCGGATTTCCCAATTAGTGATAGATGTAGCAATTTTGAAGAAGCCTGCTCAGTAAGAATTCTCACAAAATACTGACATCCTACAAAATAACCAAAAGTCAATATAGTAATGTTTCATAGTAGGAAGGTGATAGAGAAGGAACAAGCAATAAGGAAGAATAAGGAAAGATAGATTGAGCCAACTACAGACATTCCTACGTTAAAAATTTATGAGGAGGAACTCGTTCCAGTTCAGATGCCTTACAAAGTGGTAGAAGGGCATATTGTTCAGTCCAACATAAGCGGAGAAAAATTCCCTCAAAAGGGCTATGTTCCACCACACCTTAGTAAGATTTTTGTTCCCATACCATTTCTAGAAAGCCTTACAAAAGCAACGCTCAGAAATTTAAGAAGTCCTTGGACATCTTTTACAAGCTTCATGTGAAATTTCCTTAAGTAAAGGATCTTGACTAGTTTCCTTTTATGAAATTTTTATGAAGTACATAATTACTAAGAAGAGGGGGATAGTTGATTTTAATATATATTTTCTATATGAGGAGGTTAGCATGTTGATTTAAAGGAAGTTACCAAGGAAGAGAGAATATCCAAGATGATTTGATATACCTTATTCAATAGACAGTTTCCTCATTAGATATGCACTATGAAACTCATTAGCCAACATAATGCCATTGAAGACACTCAATAATATGGTTCTCACACAAAAGGAGGACAAATATGATGATTCAATTGGCTAACAAATCTTTTGTTCGACCCTATTTTATTTGTGAAGACATCTTGGTCAAGGTGTATTTTCCAAACAAAAATTGTAGTCAAGAAGATGCAAGAAGACTATAGGTTATACCTAGCATTACATAGAACATTTCAATGTATATCATATGTGACTTTAGAGATGGGAATAGGAAGGATGATTCTTACCATTTAACATGATAGGATGGAGTTTAAACTTCCATAGAAGCTCAATAAGCTAACAAAGTTGGGTAGTGTAGATGCATGCCTCTTTATGAAACATATTGATAGTGATGTTTCCTTACTTTTAGGGAAACCCTTATTAGAACATTATGCATCATGTTGATGATGGTTGTCTCCAGGTAGAAGTAATGGAGTAAGTGTACACAGTTTCTCTTGATAAAGATGTAAGATGTCTAAAAGATCCATAAGATTTTATTGTGCCTACCTACAATTCTGATGGGGCTATGGAAGAACTATAACATTCTTATCATGCCCTCCCTTAAAATGCATATCTGATGAATTTCACAGAGAACATTATTCATGATGAGTTTATGAAGGAATGTGCCTAATTTTTGAAAGCATTACTTACTTGCTACATAGAGCACTTTGAGGACTTAGGTCCACCATCACCTTAATTGGAGTCATCACTCAAGTTTCCTCTCGATCTAGAGTTGAAGCCATTGCCACCACATCTGAAGTATACTTTTCTGTTGGAAGACAAGAAGATATTTAATATCATCTCTTCTTTAATGAGCGTCATAGAAAATCAGGAGCTGGTAGTAGTACTTAAGAACCATGAGGCAGCATTTGGGTGGTCAATAGCAGATATTAAAGAGATTTCTCTATGGCATTTCCAACACAAAATACACATCAAATAAGGAGCCAATCCAGTGTCCAGCCTCAAATGATATTAGATCCAATCATGAAATAGATAATGAAGAAGAGGGTAACCAAGATCCTATCTATAGGTATTGTTAATGGGTAAGTCTAACGCACATGGTCGCAAAAAAGTGGGTAACAATTACCACAATTGATGTAAATGAATCAGTATCTACTAGGCTAGTGGTTGGTTGTCTTATTTGTATATATTATTGTCTCCTTAACACCACTATTCTTAAGGATCATTTTCATTACATTTCATCGATAAGATTTTGGATTTCCTTGTCATAGGCTGTCACTTTTGTTTTTTATGGCTATTCAGGGTATAATTGGATTTTGGTAGAGCCTGAGGATTAATAGAAGTATACATTCACCTATCCTTATGGCATGTTTGCTTACATCCAAATATAGTTTGGTATTTGTAATACACCCACAATATTCCATAGGTGCATGCTTTCCATATCATCTGATATGCTAGGGAAGTGCCTCAAAATTTCTTGATGGTTTTTCTAATTATGTGAGTCTTTCACAATTTCCACTACAGTTTAGATTAGGTGCTAGAAAATTTTGAGGATACTTATCACATTTTGAACATGAAGAAATGACATATGATGATAAATGAGGGGACAGTCTTGGGAAACAAGGTGTGCCAATAATGGTATGAAGGTTGACCCAATAAGATTCAAGCTTCCTCCATCGTCATCAGTGAAGGTAGTTAGGAGTTTCCTAGGGCATGTGAGTTTTTATAGGCATTCATCAAAGGTTTGTCAAAGATCGCAAGATTTTCTGATAGTTTGTGTGTTTTGATTTTTGTGATCAGTTTTTAAACTCTTTTAATGTTTTGAAGGAGAAATTGATCTTTGTGACCTTGGTTGTAGCTCCAGATTGGATCCTCCCATTAGAGATGATGTGTTATGCATTTGACTATGCATTTAAAGTAGTTTTTGGCAATGTAATTATCCTTCTTCATATGTGAGTTACTATGCCTCTCACACACTCAATGGCGCCCAGTCAAACTTTACTCAAATAGGGATATTGATCTTGGTTGTTGTGTTTATATTTAAAATTTTTAGACAATATTCAATTGGGGGCAAAGGTTATTGTGTTGACAGATCATGTCATGATTAAATAATTACTATATAAAAAGGAATTCATACACATATTGGTTCATTGAATAATGGTTTTGCAAGAATATAACATAAAATATAGGGATAAGGATGACATAGAAAGTATCGTGGAAAATTACCTCTCTCATCTAGAGAGAGCAAGGCCAAGTTAGAGGTATCCATTCAAGTGAATTTTCCAAATGAGAAATCATTGACCTTTAAGCATAGATACCCTTGGTTTCGTAACATCATGAACTATCTAGCAAATTAAATGATGCCATATGATTGGAATTATCAGTAGAATACGAATTTGTTTTACTCATTATGATATTTAATTAGGGATGACATTGTCTTATTAAAACAATGCAGGGATGGCATCTTGAGGTGTCATGTTTCTAACCTTGTATTATTGTCACTCATTGCCCACTGGAGGCACCACACAAGCTCTAGAATATCAAATAAAGTTTTTGAGAGTGGGTTTTATTATATATCCTTATTTAACAATGCTTATAACTATGTGAAATGGTTGAAGTGTGTCAATGCACTAGAAATATATCCAAAATACAAGTGATTTCCTTAACTGTTTTTTAGGAAGTTGAGATTTTTGATATGCGGGGGATTTATTTTATGGGGCCATTCTTGTCTTCCAATTCCAATCTATATATTTCTTTGGTGATTGATTATATGTCTAGGTGGGTGGAAGTAATTCCTTCCCAGTCTAATGACGCACAAGTTGTTTGCATGTATGTCAAGAATAACATATTTTTCATATTTTGGTCCATATATGATATCCAATGATGGGGGTTTGCATTTCACAAGTTGTCAATTCAGTTCTTTGTTTAAGAAGTGGGTTTCACATTGGGTAGGCACAACTTACCACTTGCAAACTTAGTGTCAAGTTGAGATCTCCAACGGGAAAGTGAAAATGGTCTTGGAGAAGACTATAGTATCACTCTCACCTATTGGAGTATGCATCTCAATGATTCTGTGTGGGCATATTGAACAACTTTTAAGACCCCTTTGTTACCGCACCCTATACACTAGTATATGGTAGATGATGTTATTTGTTGCATGAATTGGAACATAGGGCTATGTGGGCCCTTAAGTAATTGATTTTGGTCTATATACTATAGGTGTAAAGCATGAGCTAGACTAAATGAGCTAGATGAGATTAGGTTAGATGCCTATGAGAATGTGAGTTTGCACAACTAGTGTACAAAGAAGATCCATGATAGAAACAATCTTCATAGGCCATTCCAACCGGTGCATCAAGTGTTTTTGTTCAACTTAGGATGAAGTGTCACCCAAGGAAATTAAGATCTAGATGAAGTGGTTTGTACATGATATTCAAGGCATATCCACATGGAGCAGTACATGTGAGAAATGGATCACAAGTTTTTAAGACAAGCAACCATATGTTGAAGCATTACTATTGAGGGAAGATTGCATGTGAACAAGAAGAGATTAAGCTCGACCCCTTTTTTATTTTTTATTCTTATTAGAGCCTAATATTTAAACAAGAGCACTTTGTGGGAGACAACCCATATGTTTTATTTGCATTTCATTAGGTTTAGATTCACATTTCCATTGTTGATAATTAGTTTTGATGCATATAGAACATGATGGGTATGCTACATGTACATGCACATGGAAAAATTGATGGTATCAACCACACATTCAGACACTACTATGAATTTTAATAGCAAGAGTCAGTACCACCGAATCACTTTTTGTTTAGACATGTTTTTAATTATTTCAATATGTGATATTCAATGGTAACATATACACAATCAGACATCTAAGAATTTTTCACTTAACACTATCAAATTGTATGGTTTTTGTAGAGATCTCGGTACCACTAACTCCAAAGTTAGTGACATCAAACAAACACGATAGTTTGATATAATTGTATAGGAAGATCTCAGTGGCACTGACTCCTCGGTCGGTGCCACTGACTTGAATCAATTGTTTACTACTCCTTTCATGCAAACATTGGTAGGGGAATATTGGTGGCACAGAATACATAGTCAGTGACACTAAGATAGTGTTGAATTTGGCCAATTCTATAAGTTAAAGTTGGTGACACAACCCATAATTGGTACCAATGACCTTATTTAATTATACAATGGTTGATCAACAAAGAAATTTCTAAGGAGATTGGTGGCATTGGCATGTCGAATAATACCGCTACGCCTAAGGCAAGGAGAAATTCATCCTCCCTGTTCCCATATAAAGGTCATGAGTGCACTAATCGGATGACCATCCATCTCAACCTACAGGTGACCCCATAGTCTATAGCATTGGCATTTTTTGGTACCACCGACATTGATTTATCCATGTTTTGCTACCTTCTACAAAATGGATCTCACAATATTGATGGAAAATATTGAGAGTATGTAGATAGGTAAAAATGATGTATCATCGACTATTCACATATGAGTTGTTGCCCTCCATATATTAGGAGGAGGATATATATGGTTTCTTTGCAACTCAAGCAAATAATCGTCAAGAAATTCTTCACAAGAATCTTTAAGAATCTCCTCGGCGATCAACTACCACACCGATCTCCCACTCTTCATCTCCACTCTTTCCATAGCGAGAAAATGGCCCCACTTATAAGGAGCCTAATTTGATGTGATTACTTATCATCAGCACATTGCTCTTGGGAGTGATGAACATAAGAAAAGCAATGTCAAGCTCTGGAAACACGACTTTGAAGCCACATCCTACAAATATGCAATGTTGATCGAGACGATGGGCTTCACCGAGAACATATACAAGGTGTGTGTAGGTAAAGGGATGATAATAAATCACCCATTCTTGAGTGGGTGTCCAACTTCTACAGAGATCACCCTCAACTATCTTGCTTCTCTTGAGGTGTGCCTCCTCACACATCGCACCAAGACCAAAGAATGGGAAGATGTATGTAACAACTTATGGCTCTAAAACACCACTCACAAGCTCTCCTTGGATACTTTTAGTGCTATTTTTAGGTGGGCCAATTGAGGCTTGTGCAGTTACCCTAATAAATTTGATCATTTGACAATGTGGCACAAGATGACTTACCATTAGGCCAGTGCCAGGATTAACAAGCATCACTCCACCATCGTTAGCATTGAGTACTCCTTCACATGCCTTCTGTATCAACTATTGATGAACATGTTATTCTCCAAATCTATACAAGGCTATGGGAAGGTCCAAGACATTGATTTATTTGTGATTTTGGGTGCTTGTGTTATAACAAAGTGACCAAGTCAACCATGGTGCATTTTTCGTAAGGAACATGTAATAGGTGGTCACAAGTGAGAAGCAGAAGCTACCCATTAATTATAGCATTACCACACACACTTCCATGCACATGCAACTTGACATATATTGTCTCTATTTAGTTTATTCAAAGGGGAACCTAGATTCTACACACTTCCATGATGAAATCATATTCATCGCAATTTCATCGCACTTTATAGATTAATTTTTCTCAATTCAATTAGATTTTTCTTGTATTTTTTGCTTAGTTGCATTATATTGCTTTTGTTCTTAGAGTAAAAGGATTAAGAATTATCATTCTTATGTAGAAAAAATCACAATTCAGTTTGAGAGCATGTTGGAAGTCCTTCCCCAATCATATATTTCAAGTTAAAGGAATCAGAAGGCAAAATGGAGCTATTCATCACAATTCTGTGAGGAAGAACGGGTGACCAAGTTCATTGGCCAGTTGACCAGTACGACCAGTCTAAGGCACCTCACAAATAAAATTTACATTGGCCAATTAGATACACTGATAGGTCGACCAATATTCATTTCCAAATTGCCTCCCCCAAGTCAGTAATAGCGGAAATTTTAGAGGCCAGTTGATCGACCAAATCACGATGTAGCATAGGATCCATGAGTAGAGCCTGATCAGCCAACTTACCTTACCAGTTGTCTGATTTGAATTGACACAATCAATGTCAGTAAACACCAGAATTTTGGGATCCTAATTGATTGGTTGATCCATCTCATGGATCGGTCGACCCATCTGCCCTCTAAGAGACTCATCTGACATAGGGTCAGTCAACCCACATTTCTAGTTATCCAAGTAGAATCCCCTAGGAAGCACCACTTGAAGGCCTTTTTAGCCAACCCACTTCTTAGTTGCCCAACCAACACAGAATATGGGTGCAAAAACACATTTTTCGGCCCAAATTGGACTGGGTTAGCCACCCAAACAAAAAGAAGATAGGACCTAACTACCAAGTCATCCTCACACAATTCCTAAGACACATTTTTTGTGCAAGGAGAAAGGGAAGGAAGAAGGAGTGACATTCTCTTGGCAGAGTTTTCTAGACTATTTGCTACTGGAATAGAGATGCATAGTCAGATACCTTTGGCTACTTACTTCTTCTTTGATAGTGGTCTGCTTTTTTTCTCTTGTATTTTGTATTTGTTCTTTCACTATGATATGAGTGGGTAGACTCTATCATTGTGGCATAGTGAGTAGCCTATCACCCATACTTTTCCAAACTATTATCAATCTTAGTATTTTAGTAATTTAGATTTTTTTTTCATTTGTTTAATGGGTTGTTGGTTGAACTAACCATTTGATTAGAATAACTGATATAATCCTAAGCATACATACCATGCAACTTGGGATAAGATTTTCAAATGATAGCATAAGATTCTGGATGCAATCATGGAAAGAATTCTAATGGATGATTAGGTTGTCATGATTTATGGGTAACGAGACCAAGAGCCGATGGGGAAATTGATCCTTGTGCACCTTGTGTTTCAAAAGGGTATGGGTTCACTTGGTCCTAGTTATCTAGCTATAATTATTCAGTTGTAATGGTTAAGATGAGTATGTAGGTGGTGGTGATGAAATGTGAATGTCCCAGTGTCCCTTTAATACTATTATCAGCCCTTATTTAATTGTTTGTGTTGCATTGCAACCTAAAATTCAGTCAGTAGCTTACAATCACCTCAATCTCTAGTTTTAAATATTTTTCTCAATAATTGGTTCAAAGGGTGATGTATTAAATACATTGTCTCTTGAGTTTGATTCTTCAATATAATGCAATTGACCTTCTGCTTGCGGGTGAGTGGTTTATATTTTGAAAAAGGTTTCAAACCAAGAATAATCTATCTAAAGAAATGTGTTTGTGCATAAAATATCGCATAAAATTTTAACATCATTGTTGTAGAAAATAGAAGAGCCTATGAACCCCATTGTTTTGAACAATTAGCATTTTCTTTCAATAGATATTTAATACAAATTTACTTAAATTTTTCTTCCTTAAATGTGATCTTGTCTAATCTCCTTTTAGGTACTAGTGGTGCATGTGATGCTCCCAAAGCATCAAATCCACACCCTTTGTATTTTATCTCGATCTTGACATGACTTTCCACAACCTTAACTGAGCATATCGGATAGGGAGGATGAGGGAGAGATCAACCGTATGGTGAATTTGGCCCTAGAAGCCCAGAGAGAAGCTTTTGTGTAGGAGACAAGAGCTACTATAGATGAAAAGAATAGGTCCATAGAGGTCGCTTCCCTTGAAGGCGAATGGCAGAAGCAGCTTAAAGACTTCTTAGCTCCTAAATATATCTATGCACATCACCTAGTGGTTCATCCCGCTATCGCTACCCCATAGTTCAAGATCTGCTCATAGTGGATCACCATGTCGTAAAGCATCACATTCATCGGTAATAGAGGCGATGATTTCCAAGACCACTTGTGGTGCTTTACACATCTTTTTGCTTTGAACAAGAAACCTGACATGTATGAAGACGCCTTTAAACTTTGATTGTTCAACTACTCATTGATGGACAAGGAAAAAAGTTGGTACAATGTTGTGGAAGGGGACAACATCCCAACTTGGGAGGTCTATAAGAAACATTTCTGGAAACTTACTACCCACCATCCCTCACCTATCAAATTAGAGGCCAGATCATGCAGTGATTCATGGTCCTCGGTGCGTATCTTGATGAAGCATGGGAAATATTAAAGGAAACTACATGCCTATGCCCTCATCATGGCATCTGATAGGTGCAACTGATAGAAACTTTCTACATAGGTTTTATGACAAGGACAATAAATTTGTAGATTCCTCACATGGGGGAAATTTCATGTCCAAAAACTTTGACAGTTTATGGAAAGTTGTCCAAATAGGATCTTAAAAATAGTCCCATTTTGGCATAAGACATGGAGGTGTCCTAAAGGTGGATAAGGTAGAAGAGAATTCTGAATCCAAATCCATATGGGAGTCTCTGAAGAAGTTTTCCTTGAAAATGATAGCATGAAGTCCTCATTCAACACATATGAGATAAGAAGACAACCACAACATTTAGAATAGCAAGTCAAGTCTACACATCTCTTCCATGAGGCATTCAAAGACCATGACCTCTCTAAACTCAACATCTAGCTCCTCTACAGTGTCATGTTGAAAAATGCCACAACATGATGAAGAATGAAAGACAGAAGACATCAACATCATTTACAATCCCAACCAAGATAGAAACTACCTTGGGTTTCTAATATGGTATTACAGTAGGAGAAGAAAATGCATGACAATAGTGGTTGGCACAAGTGAACATTGAAGGCAGTGGTCCCCTGGGTTCCAATACAATCAACAACATAATTTTAAAAACTAAGGAAACTACAGGGGGATTCCATAAATGTGGGTACAATCAGGAGCAGAAATATCATAATATTATTCAATTGCCCCCAAATTCTACAACCAACCATTCCTTTCTCTAATGATGATAGGTTCTCTACCATAAAAATGATTCTTCAATCTAAACAATCCATGATTTCTATACAACAGAAGATTTTCCCCATTGGCAAGCATACCAGAAGTCGATTGACTCACAGTTGGCCAAGCTCTCTACTTTACATCCTCCTATAGGAATATTCTCTAGGAAGCTCAAAAACAATCTTAAACATCCCAAGCACCTAAGCATCATCTTCACACATTCATGCAATGTGTATGCATTCTAGTAACATCATCCATCATACCTATTGAATTAGATGATGGTTGAAAAGGAGTGGCTCATGAGTTTGACATTGATGTAGATGTAGGGAAAGAAAATGATGTAGAGAATGTACATGTTGATGTTGATGAGCCCAACATTCCAGTTTACAGGACAAGGCCCCTTATGAAGCATGTCTTAAGCAAACAATGTTGGATGTTAGGTTCCTAAAGTTTAAGGAAGCTATGAAGAAACTTCATGTGGACATCCTTTTGTAGATACCCAATATGAGATTCTATCATGGTCAAAGTATTTGAAGACTCTCATGATCTGGAAGTATACTCCTAAGGAGTATGAAACAGTACAACTAGCAAGGACTGCTTCATATATAATCCTCAACAGGATGCCCAAGAAATAAAAGGATCCCAGATTCTTTGGGATTGGTTTCTACCTCAAAGATAACACTTGCAGAAAAGGGTTACAAAATTGGGGATCCAGTATTTCAATTATTCCATACAGTATTTTCTAAATATTAGGTTTCACCATCATTCTTTCTACAACCATGAGCATTTAGCTAGAAGATTCCTCTATGACAAATGCAATGGGGGTCATAGAGGATGCTATAGTCAAGGTTGGCAATGATGCTTATGTTCCTTGTAACTTTGTAATTATGTATATCAAGGAGGATCTCTAGTATCCTCTCATCTTTGGCCACATGTCCTAGATACATCCCAATCTTTGACTGACTTAATAGCGGGAACCATCCTTCTGAGGTTGGGGAGAGAGACACTTGAGTTTAGAGTGTTTGACATTTTGAAAGGACCTAGCATTCACAAATAGGTCTTTTTTATTGATTTTATTAACAAACTATCTCAAATTATACAAGATAGTGATTTCCGTGGGGAACCTTTGCAAACAGCCTTGACAAATCCTAAAATTTAAGAGTTTGATGACAAGCAAGTTAGTCAATGCCAATTTCATTTAGACACCTATGAAGATGAGTCAAATCTAGAATTTGAAGAGTTGAAAATTATATCATTAGTTGAAGAGAGGATCAACCACCTAAGGTAGAAGAGTTGAAATCCCTACCTAAGGAATGAAATTTATTTTCCTTGATGAACAGAAGGTTTTCCCTGTGATCATTGATTTGGGTCTCACGTAAAAACAATAAGATAAGTGGATGACAGAGATGAAGAAAAGAAAGGCAATGTTGTGGTAGAAGATGATTGATTTGACATGTATCAAACAAGGTGTTTGTATGCACAAGATACCTATGGTGGAAGACCACAAGCCATTTTGGTACCCCTAGTGTAAATTGAACCCCAACATGAAAGAGGTCATGTGCCAAGAAATTATGAAACTTCTCATTATAGGGATCATCTATCCCTTTTCATATTCCCCTTGGGTGAGTCCCATGCAAATTGTCCCAAATTAGGGTGGTACTACAATTGTGAGGAGCAGTAAGAACAAGCTCATTCAAACATGCACAATCACAGGGTGGAGGATGTGCATCGAGTGCAACTAGTTGAACAAAGACACAAGAATGACCACTTCCCTCTCCCCTTCCTTAATAAAGTTTTACAGTAGTCTAAACATTAAGAGTTATGTTGCTACTTAGAAATTATTCCAATTTCCATCAGATTCCTATTCACTCTGATGACTAAGAGAAGACCAACTTCATTTGTCCATTTGACACTTATTCTGTTAGTAGTATCCCTTTGGGTTGTGCAATTCTCCTGCTACTTTTGAGAATTGCATGTTAGCCATTTTTTTGGGATTGAAATAAACTATTATGGAGATTTTATGGATGATTTCTCTATTTATAGTGACTCATTTGATTCTTCTTTTTTTGCATCACCTTTCTCTTCTACTAGAAAAGTGTAAATAAGCACATCTAGGATGAATTGGGAGAAGTGCCACTTCATGATGAAGAAATCCATTGTCCTTGGCCACAAGATGAGCAACAAAGGGATACAAGTTGACAAGGTGAGGATTGAAGTCATTGACTAACTCGCATTGGCATTGCAATCCAATGTCAAAGAAGTTCATGCTTTCTTGGGACATGCATGGTTCCATCGCAAGTTCATCAAGGACTTCTCAAAAATTGCAAAGCCACTGACAAAACTTCTTCTAAAGGATGATATATTCACTTCTAATGTCACCATGAAAAGTTTCACATATCTCAAAGCTGCTCTCACCACATATGTCATCAGAAAACTGGACTACTCTCAACCTTGAGATCATGTGTGATTCTAGTGACTATCTAAGGATAGAAAATTGAAAAATACATCACATCATATATTGTGCCTCAAAAATTGTATATGAAGCAAAAAAAACTACACCACAATTGGGAAAGAGTTTCTTGCCATTATGTATGCCTTTGAAAAATTCATATCATATTTTGTCGGTTCCAAGGTGATTTTCTACATCGACTATATAGCCATTTGTTGTATGATGATGAAGGGCACCAAACCTAGATTGATTCACTGGGTCCTATGTGCAAGAATTTAATCATTTCAAGAATTTGATCTAAAAATTTGGGATAAGAAGGACAGTGAGAATGTGGTGGGTGATCATCTCATTTGTATTCATCTAATTGACATTGAAGGAAAGTTGATTAATGATTCTCTTACTAGAGTCAAGCTTATGGAGATCTCTTTTGACATTTATAGATTTGAAGATTTTGTAAACTATCTAGATGTAGGTGTCTTACACATAGAGTGTACGGCCCATTCCAAAAGCAAGTACATGCACAATGTCAGAAACTACTATTGGGAAGAGACATATAAGTTTTCTCCTTAGATCAAATGGTTTGTACCGAAGGTCTATCATGGAAGAAGAAGGGTGCTCAATTATTAAGCAATGCCACTCAAGTGCAACTGGTGGTCACATGAGTGCAAAGAAGACAACCTTGAATGTCTTTTAGTGTGGATTCTACTAGCCTACAATCTTCAAGGATGCATATGAGTATATCCTCTCTTGTGACCAATGTCAAACATTAGGAGACATATCAAAGAGGTATGGTATGCCCTTGAAAACCTATAAAGAGGTCTATTTATTCAATTTTTGGGGACTGGACTACATGGGTCCATTTCCCTCATCTTGTGGAAACTCTATATTCTAGGTGTAGTGGATTACGTCTTGAAGTGTATTGAGGCAATCCCCATCATCTCCAATAATTCCAAACCTACCACGAAGCTATGTAAGTATAATATCTTTCCTAGATTCGGGGTACCAAGCACAATCATCTTCTATGGTGGATCTTGTTTTCTTGAGAATAAATTTGAAATTTTGTTGAACAGATATGGTGTCATCACCGAGTGTCCTCTCTGTATAATCCTCGAACCAGCAGTCATGTCAAAGTTTAAAATAGATAGATAAAATCCACCTTAACAAGATTGTTGTACAAATAAGGAAGGATTGGGCACTGAAGCTGAATAATGCTCTTTGGGCATACACATAAAATTTAAAACATCATTGAGAACCACTCAATTTTGGCTAATCTATAAATAGTCACACGACCTCCCTGTTGAGATGGAACAAAAATCCAGTTGGGTGAAAGGGTTTCCAAATTTTGATATGTCCCTATCTAGAGATAAAAAGATTCTAAAATTGTAAGAGTTTGAAGAATTGTGCATGTCTACCTACAAGAATTCAGGCATCTATAAGGATCAGACCAATATGTGGCAAGACGGACACTTAAGGAGGAAGGACATCCAAGTGGGAGAATATTCTTACTCTAGAATTATCTTTTGACATTATTTCCCATGAAGTTTTGATCCCGGTGACATGGATTGTATCTTGTGAAAAAGGTCTACCCACATGGAGAATTCACTTTGTGGGACAAGATCAAGGAAAAATTCATGGAAAATTGGCATTGGCTGAAACAATACATCACTTCTCAAAAATTTACAACAAGGTAAGAGACTCCACTCACCTAGACAATTCGGTTGCTATTTGAGAACCCAGGCATCAATCCAATGACATTAAACAAGGTGATTGTCGAGAGGGAACCAAGTGGTTATATAGTTAATTTTAACATTTTGCATTAGACTAGCTAGATAGCATTTCAATTCCATTATTTCATCCCCTTAGTTTCATTCGATAGTCAAGCATATTATTGATTGTGATTTTGTTTGCAACTTCATGAAGGTTTAATATGGACCCTTTTAACTCTATTAACCCCTTAGTCAGGTGATCATATCACCCAATAAGTCAATTCAAAGGGTTGCCTTTTTGGTCGAAGACTAACTACATGCATATCGGATGATCAGCAATTCTACTTGGCTGATAGACATGTACTAGGGACTTCCCCCATATTCTATTTGACAAGCCCATTGCACCGGTCTAATGACCAAATGATGCAAATATCCAGTGAACATCGGATTCATGAATCTAATTCCAGTCTCCAAATCATCACACTCTAATTGGTCAATTCTAACAGGCACATGTATGTCCAAAGAGCCAATTATATGATGATTGTAGTAGGGCATCATATATTTGATGATAATAACAAAGGTAATTCCATCTATTATGTTTTTCTCAATCATGAGATGATGACACAAACATAGTAGATGTCTAAAGAATGATGTTACTCGATGACATATGTCCATAAGTTTTTTACATGGTCAATGAGATCATATGTGTGATAAGAGTACATGCATTTTTATAATGTCATATTCAAATATTACTATGGAAGCAAACTAGACAATAGTAATACATATGACTAGAGTGGGTGTTAATTGATGACAGAGTCTCGTTAGTCATGATATGGGATATCAAGTCAAACACATAGACACATTGTAATGACCACCCCTCCCGATAACCCCCAATTAAGGGAGACTAAGAGGTCAGAGTCGTTATCCTAATTTCCCAGATCATAGGTTCGACAAATAATTAGTAATAATTATTAAATTCTACCATGACTATACTGAAAGTTGGAATACAATAAAAATTTGCATACCTTTTTCAAAAACTTGGATATCTAACTTCTATCCACATCTGGACTCTATTCTAACTAATCCTCCTTGCACTTTATTTCTTAATTTCACATTATGCCACTTTATTGTTTGTCCTTTTCAATTTGTACCTAAAACACCGACAAACAAAACATCGGTCAGCATAAATGAATATGTTGGTATGTGGGGGAAATAATAATCATGCAATTAACTATAACAACATATTGCAACCAATTAGGATTTAACAAACAACTTTACATTTTAAGCATAACTGCTCAATCCATACATACCCTAGCCTCTGTGTTGTCCTTGCAGTGGACCTGGAAGCTACCTTCCTTATGGTAGATCCCCATTAAACCCCTCATGATCCTACCTAATAGGTGAATCAATTTCTAGGGTTAAGTCGCATGGCACTACTCATAGGTAGCCCACTCCTTAACTCATGGTGTGTTAAAGAGTCGCATGGCACTACACGTGGGTAGCCCAATTCCTAACTCATGATAACCTGATGTCCTACTTAACAAGTAGGCCCTATACTAGGTTACCCTTTTCATCATTAGCAAAACCACATAGGTGGACCAGGATCTGAGCCAGTCATGTATATATATTTTTGGTGATAATCCTAGTCACTTTATAGTTGCATAAAATAAAAGTCATCCAAGCAGTTATTTTTAGGCAACCGATAAAACATTCATGAATCGCCATGAAACTAAAGCGATTAACCATAAGCATAACCACATTCCTGATCCAGAGCAACTTGATGTCCAAGCAATAATATTCAAGAACAATCAAACAAGCAATCATCAATATCCTAAAATCAATGCATAACATCCAAGTGTCATTGTTTTATCCAAAACATTCTCAAGATAGGTTTGGATGCCATCCTAGGATTTCTAGGCCAACTTTAGGGTTTTATTAGGGCTTTAGCCTCCATAATACTTTTATCACATTTAATGCTCTCTTAGTTCACAAACCCTAATTTCAACATCATAAGCCCAATTATCATATTCGGTTTCTTTCAAATTAACAACTCATATTTCCTTATAGTTCAATTCATATATGAACTCTATTTATCACTAATTTCGCATTAATCCACTAGAAAACCCTAATTACTAAATCAAGGGTATTTATCCACAATTAGGAACTTTTATACTTAAAATAGCTTAGAACCATCATATCTCAGCTTTATACATGAATTTGATCAATTAAAGCCATTAAGAATCTTAATTACTAACATTAGGGTTTCAAGGCCCATCAAAGCTTATTTATGCACCTGGAACCCTAAATTAATCCAATTACTTGTAAAATTCATCCTTTTAGATCTTAATGTGTCTTTTTATAATCAACATGTTAATATCAACTTTAATCATCCATATAACCCTTCACAATACATTAATCATCTTAAATTAGGGTTTCTAAATCATTAATGCACTAAAGTTGATAACCTCCACAACTTTTCTAATTTCAATAGGAATTAGCTTCTAAATCTATTTTTAATGGATTCCTCACATGTTTTTGAGCAAAATTGATATATTATACGTACCAATCTGAGCTACCATTAATTAGATATGAATTTTGCAATAATTCACTTACTTGGACCAATGGGATGTTGACACGTCAGCAATCCCATGCAACATGTCGCCCAGCCGAGAACATAACCAATTTATTCTATTGTCCTCGCATAATTCACCGGCCCTTCATACCCCAGAGGGGTATATTTGTCCAATGGTCGATAGGTTGTCTTCAACTTTTAGACCACCACACAGTCGCCGATTGCAGGGGTTGGTGCGGCTTCTCCTCCCCTTCTCCGACCCTGACGGCCGCCAGGGAAGGTTCGCCTACCTTTGTCACACCTCCACACATCCAGGGATGCCCTCCTCTCACGGCTAAGTGGTTGTCTCATGCTGGGCTAGGGCACGATGACGATGGTCGAGTTTCTCTGCAGCAGCATGGGGCATTGTGCTTCCATTACAGCCCCTACACGGCTCCTCGTTGCTCCAGGGGTTGTACTACTCCCTATGTTAGGGTTTTGATCAAAAACAAGGAAGAAGAAGGGATAAGGATGCATAGGACCTACTTGGATTCGGCCAAGGGTGCTACCCCTTATATAGGGGAGGGTAGTAAAGCCCTAGGATGCTTGCCCACGAAGAAACAAAGCCCTTTCCCAATAGGAATCCTTTTCCTTCATTAAGAAGAAATCTTCTCTCTCTTCATTATCTTCTTAGATAAACTATATTCTTTGGATATTTAGGAATTCGAAAATTACCTCTTTTATTCTCTTTGTACTTGTCTTTTAATCCATTGGCCACGAAATTATACTTCCTCATAGAGGAAAGTGCCTCTTTTTAATAATACCACAAATTCATTAATTATGTATCACATTATCTTCTTATTTTGTATTATTTTGCATTTTCTCTTTCTTCTTATTCATTAGGACTCTTTGGATCCCAAGAAATCATAAGATTTCGAAATTCCTTTTTAAGGATACTTATTATCCTTCTAGATGCATCTACATTCTTCATTTTTCATTATCTTACTTATTTCTTTATTAAGATATTTCTTTTCAAGGATTTCTCTTTATCTTTCATTTCCTTTTTCCTCTTTTAATATTTCTTCATTAGAAATCTCATAGAAATGAAATTTATTTAATTGTGGCCATTAATTCCACTTTCTAGATATTTCTATGTATTTCTCATAATTACTTTGTTTAATATCCATTATCTTGTATCTTTTCCTTTTATTTGGACTTTTCTTCTTTTCTTCTCTTTTATATCTATTATTGGATTAATCTAATAACAAAAATTACAAAATTCATATCAAAAGGGAGATTTGCAAAGAAATCCATGTTTTGAAGCAAAGCATACAACCTTTTCAATTAAGTCCATATTCACAAAATCTTTACAATTCAATTATGAAAATATATGCAAAATTGAGGTTGTGACACACATGTTAGAGAAGATGTACGGGATAGACCCACTTGAGAGTGATACAAATAGACCATGGAATGGTAGTCAAAATTAGCTCTTATAGTGATAGTGGTGATTTTGATTCTTAAACTTGAATTCACTACACTCATCACATTTCATTTGATGTATTTTGACATTTCAATGTGACCTAGAATAAGGGTTCCCATGAGGTGATGCCCAGGTACATTGTGACACATGGGGATTGATTGTGAGTGATGTAGATGGGATTTGTCCCTGTTATAAGATATTGATATCCTAGCCACATGATAAGCGAGATTGAAAAACATATGGCCATACTCATGTGACTTAATATGTGATACATGAGCTTACATGCATCTCATACTACCTGATATAGTTCAATGAACATGGATTTAATGTTAAGAGGATGACTATTCCATGCCTCGGTTCTAATCTGGATATTAGAGACAAAGGAGTTATACGATCACTGTAACACTAATCATGGATTGTAGATTGAAGTTGTTCTCCAACTTTCTAATTACTTTGGTAGCAATGATGTGTTTCTAGATCTCGTTCATTGCTTGTGATGTCATAAATTAGTTATTGACATTCACTGTCAATGTAAGTTGGGACATATAGGGTCACACACATAGGACGCACCTAGAATAGGATTTCACTCATGAATAAGGTTTGATTTGATTACTAAAGTGTTTAGGTATTCAATTTAAATGACAGTCGTTGAAAGTTGGCTGACTGAGAATGTGAGTCGAGTAACTCAAGTGTTAAGTTGGCTGAATCAAGTGTTAAGTCAATTTAAACAACTTTGGTTGTACATTGGCTGAACTGGAATGTGAATCCACCGGTACAGAATGTGAATCGGTCGGTTTAGAATGTGAACCAACTCGTATAGAATCTGAATCAAGTAATGGAGTGATTAGTAAGATTGGATCTAGGATGGATGCCAAAATCATGTTGTGAATTAATCATCACTTTGAAAGCCAATATGGTTGAGAATAGGAAAATAGTGAATTGGAAAATTCAAGTGTTGAGTCGAACAATTCACATGTGAACCGACTAGTTCAGAATGTGAACCAACCAATTTGTGATTTACAGCAGCCAGAAATATGTGAAAGTGTGTCCCTTCAACTTCTAGTTGATCGAGAAATCATGACCCTGACCCTCCAATAAATAGACGCGTAGTCAAGACTTATAGAAGACACAACTAACGTTGACAAATGTTTTCCTCTCGCAGTTGTGGTAACGTGAGAGACCAAACAAGTCTTACCCGTAAAATGGAGAGACAGCAAGGGAGAACAAGTCAGCGCTAGTACGTTGACATCAAGGTGACAACTCCTTCTTGTTCGCTCTAGGAAGTACAATAGGAGCTCCTGATGGTCTGTGTGAACTATGTATAGGTGTGGAGGTTGTCACCATCACACTAGGAGAATGTTGCCAACCATTGTCTGTGGTGTTGCATGAGGAGGTTGTTGCTTATGAATGTTTGTGTGCTACTTAAAGAAGAAGCACGAGACATTGCGAGTATTTTCATTGGACTTTCTCTAGGACCGAGTATATACCTTGCAAACCCTTTTCCTATATACATCGTTATTGAAGCAATCCGTTGTTTTAGGATTTTGGCATTATTTTTTTGTTTTCCCTATCTTAAATGTTATCCTAATTTCACAACACTGGTATCAGAGCCACGTCAATTTATAGTGTATCAAGATTTAAATTGATATGATCGGATTTATTTTATTTCCTACAATGTGAATATTTAAACGATTAATATGCATATCTAATTAAATACCACATACAGTACCAATATATATATATATATATATAGAGAGAGAGAGAGAGAGTCAGGCTAGTATACACTCGAGTGTATCGGAGGCACCGTACACCTCAGTCATTTTTGAAGATGCAGTAAATTTTTGAAAAATCTAAACCATTGATCTTCTTAATTATCATAAGAACATACTATATAATAAATTTTAGCTCATTTGGACACTTATAGGTCGTGCATCTAAAGGAGGCAAAAATCATGTATTTCAAATTAGTTTTGTGCATCAATTTTGTTGCCCTTGGATGAGTGACTTACACTCATCCAAATGAGTTCAAATTTTGTATGTGACCTATTATTATTATAACCATGAATATCAATTGATTATATTTTGGAAAAACATGGTCTAGATAGGCAAACACTATTGGGGTGTGTGGCGTGATCTGTACACTCGAGTGTATTCTAGCCTGACTATATATATATATATATATATATATATATATATATATATATATATATATATATATATGTGTGTGTGTGTGTGTGTGTGTGTGTATGAAATCTATATGCATCATCCTAAAAGAATTTTGATGGTGGATGTATGTGTGTTTATGGCCAAAACCCATGTGGATGTGTGTGCTTGGTTGTAGGGTTTCTTTCCTATTGTTACTCGGTTTGCATATCGAGCATCTCTCCTTCTTTCCAAATTTAAATTAATGTTCTCCTTCCTATACTCCCTTCGAATGTAACTCAAAGTTTCTCTTTTACAATATAATAAGTTAATAGTAATAGGATAGTTTTAATTTCTATTTTGCGAAAGAGAAGAAGTTCCACACCATGAGAGTCAACCAACTGAGAAGTCAATTTGATCGACTGAATGACTGATGAGGCAAGCCAATAGGAGGAGCCAATTAATTGACTAGAGGCTCAACCGATCAACTTGAGGTGTCCATTCAACTGCCTGAGCCAGAGCCATTCGACCGATCGATGTAAGCCAATCAACCAAGTGGATTTCAACTGATCGACTGGAGGGTCGATTATATCGATCGGCCTCTTCCAGTAGCATATTTTTTAATATAGGTTGCTATAAGATATGTATGACCTTAAGTGGTAGAAATTCTTTTTGGATCCCAATACTTGCATTAGTATGGCCACAGCCATCACTCATGCATTTTATGATTTCATATTTCATTTGTGGTTGTAGCATGTATATGATACATATTATAAGTATGTAGCCATTGGATAAGTATATGTATTTATAAAATCCCTCAATAAGCATTAAATCTTATATGCTTTTCGTAAGAAGCATGCATTAAAATCTTGATTGGATAAGTGTAGGTTACACCAAAGTGTGGTGCACTGTCTATCTTGTGGAAGTGTGATGGTAGATATGTGGCATGCCAAAGAAGGGTTCATATTTTACCGTGTTGGCTTTTGGGTCAAGCTTAACTAGGTGGCCTTAATGAGGTCATGTTCCTAGAAGCATACATATGGACAGTGTCAAGGAGTTTTGCATACCACCTATCTAATAATTGCATGAGATACAAGTGGAAAATGTTTCCTACCTTAATAATTGGTTGTGAGCGCCAAGGTTGGCTAGGTAATAACGTAATTGTTTCTCACTAAAAGATTGTTCGTTGTAATATTCAAAATTGGTAGTGAGGGCTATCAAGTTTAAACAAAATAATGGGAGCAAAAATTAATTAATGGCCTAATTAATATTGTTAATGTTGTCAAATCAAATCAAAAAAATTGCAAAAATATCTTTTGTAGAAACAAATAAAAAACATAAACATGTTTTCATTGGGATCAGCCCTTGAGAAGGACAAGATGCAGGGGAATAACTTCAATGATAGGTTTAGGATGTTGAGAATCTTTCTCACTCAAGAGGGTAAGCTCTATGTCCTAGAGACACCAGAGCCAGATGAACCCGCTCTCACTGTGCTTATGGCTGACAGGGATGCTTATAAGAAGAACTCTGAAGATGCAGGGGGTGTTAAGTGTATGATGCTATGCTCAATGAACTATGAGTTTTAGAGACAGCATGAGAACTTAGATGTTATTGAGGTAGTAACACGTCTTAAGAACATGTACCAAGATTAGGAAAGACAAGAGAAATATGATGTCTCAAAGGCATTGAGTGCAATTTGGCATAAGGAGATCTAGTAGGTCCTCATGTACTCAAGTTGATTGGGTATGTGGAAATTCTTACTAGACTGACATTTCCCTTAGGTCAAGAGTTGGCCACATATGTGATTTTGCAGTCATTTCCAGAACCATACAACCAGTTTGTCATGAACTACAACATGAAAAAATTTGACAAGTCATAGTCTAAATTACTTGGCATGTTGAGGACTTCTGAAGCAGATATGAAGAAGGAAAAACCCAAATTTGTGATGATGATCAATAGAGGGAAGTCCAATGGCAAAGGAAAAGCTAAGAAGAGTTCTAAATCTAGCCAAAAACTGAAGTCTTCTGCACCAAAATCTAAGGGAGGAGAGAAACAGGAAGGGAAATGCCACCACTATCACCAACCTTGACATTAGAAAAGGAACTGCCCTCTTTAATATAAAGGAACTCAGGAAGAAGAAGGAGATAGAGATCTCCACTTGAGGACCTGAGATGAAGTAAACTAGAACTGTCTGTAACAAGAGTTGTTTCCACTACAGTTGGAATTTTCTATTCATCTAAACCTAATGGGAATGTAATAGAATTAGTGAATTGCTATTATATACCTGCCATTAATGAAAAACATCATGTGTCTTGTATGGACAAGAATATTATCAAAATATGATGTTTTGTTTTGAAAGATAAGATCTTATATGGTAGTATCCTATGTCTCATAGTCTATACTGGATAGTTCTAAAGACAAATATGTATAACACATATACTAAATGACTTAATGACTCAGACGATGAATACATTTAGCATTGTCATCTAGAGCACACAAATGATAAATGCATTTCTAGACACCATAAATATTGTCATCTAGACTCTTTGGATTTTTGAACCAATAGAGACATGTGAGTCTTATTTGTTGGCCAATATGACAAAAGCACCTTTCACTAGAAGTAGTGGGAGAGCAAGTATTCTATTAGGCCTCATGCATACTGATGTATATAGACCTTTTAGAACAAATGCTAGAAGTAGTTACAAGTACCTCATTATATTTGTTGATGTTCTCAGTAGATATGGTAGATTGTATTTAATGAAATACAAGTCTAAATATTTGGAAGTGTTCAAGGATACCATGAATGAGGTACATAACCAACTTGGTATAAGTATTAAAACACTTCAATGTGATTGATGTGGCAAATATTTTAAACCAATAGTTTTAGGACCTTTTAGATACCATGATAATGTATCACAATGAACTCCACCTAAAACATAATGATGTATCAAAAATAAGGAATACACCCTATTACTCTTGGTGTGATCATCAATGATTCTAGTTGATCCTCCAATTTCCTTTTTGGACACATGCTTTTCACTAAACAATGTACTGTCTAAAATGGTTCAAAAGACACCATATGAGACATGACATGGGAAGTGTCCCAATTTGCCTTTTATAAAGGATTAGTAATGAAAGTGCATATAAGGAAATAGTTTATTGAAAAGCTTTGTCCATAAATCACATAAATGTTATTTTGTTGAATACTAATTCTATATTCCAATCTAACAACAAAATTGTTTGTTGCCAGGACGGCTATATTTCTAAAGGGAATTAATTCCAATTGAATCAATGGGACAAAAGTAGAACTCAAAAAGTTTGAGACCAACAACAAAATGTTGAACCTAAAAAGGTAAATTAGGAACAAGGAGAATCACAAGTTCTTATGGAATCTCAAGTTCCTTATGTAACACAAAACCTCGAAGATCTATTAGAACATGCCTTGAGCTTGAAATATTATGATATCTTATAACTCAAGAAGGTAGTGAGTTGGTCATAGATGATGAGACAACAATATACCTAGAAGCTATTGAGGGGCCAGAGTGTGAGAAATGGTTTGAAGCCACTATATCAAAGATGGAATCCATGCACACCAACATGGTATGACCTTCTTGGATAAGCCTAAAGTGGTAAAACCCTTAGGGTGCAATTGGGTCTTCAATGAGAAGACCAACATGGATAGTAGTGTACAGACCTATAAGGGCAGATTAGTTGCAAAGGGTTTCAAACAAGTTCAAGGCATTGAACATGATGAAATCCTTTAACCAGTTGCCATGGTTAAATCCACCAGGATCATGCTTGCCACTGCAGCTTAGCATGACTATGGGATTTGGAAAATGGATGCTAAAATTTCATTCCTTAACAGGAATATTGTAGAGGATGTGTGCATAACACAACCTGTAAGGTTTTATAAATCCAATTATTGCAAAGGAAGTCTCGAAACTACAAAGGTCAATCTATAAATTGATGCAAGCATGTCAGAGATGGAATCTTAGATTTGACAAGATAGTCAAAGAGTTTGACTTTAGTCAAAATGAAGATGAAATATGTGATTTCATATATTAGCAGGAGCATATTTTCCACATAATTATGGAGACTAACATCCTTATCCTACAAATGTTAAAACCTGGCAAGGAAGCACCTTTTGTATGAAGGATTTAGGCAACGCATCCTATATCTTAGGAACCAAGATCTATAGAGATAGATCTGGAAAGCTTCTTGACCAAATTAAGAGCACATACATTGGCAAGAAGCTGAAGAGGTTCAACATTACACCCACATCTCACAATAACCACTAATTGTGAGATTAGGGCATAAATTGAGGATTAAACATAACAAAAATATCACACTTAACCTTTTTTTCTTTTGCATACTCTTTGTTTCCTCACATTAAATCACACAAACGAACCTAACAAGGGAAAAAAGGTTAAGGGTGATGTTTATATTACATTTAATCCTCAATGTATACCCTAATCTCATGATTAGTGGTTATTGTGAGTTGTGGGTGTAACAACTTGGTATTAGATATATCCAATTATTTACTAAGACTCAAGATACAAGTATACATTCATATTGCAAACAATACAAGAATCTCAAAAATCTATAGCATACAATTTCCTGACCATCAATCCTTTGATGGAATCTCAAATTTCAGATCATGCTACTTTTTTTCTAAGACTATGTGGCCCAACAGTTTCATATACTCATTTTCTTTCACTAGTAAGGGAACCATAAATAAGTATATGTACATTACATATTTTGAGTTCATATATTACTTTGATCCATTCTTATCTTGTCCCCATATTCAAAATAAATTTATAAATATCCCTCTTTCTTGAATGTATTTTCATTTCCAATAGGAATTCCTCCTCATTTTAGTTTCACATAATAAAATATTTATGATGGGGAGACTTCAAGTATTTTAATTTTTATTCTTTAAATATTCATTGAATACTTGTTTCTCAGTAGCTTAGTATTATTTTCTTGTCTGGGTCTAATAGTGTCTTATCCAAGAAAGATGACTACTTGACAATATCTTTCTGGTAACCTTTTCCTTATAGGATTAAAATATGAATTTATCATTTTTATATCATCAGTGTCTTGTTCACCATCATTTCCTTTTTGTGCACTATTTCTTTCATATACTACTAGCCTTCACTCATTTATTAGTTGTGAATTCTGATAGATATATCTATGAAAATTCATATTTCCATGGCATGTATAGTTCTCACTATTCCCATGGATTAAACTTCTGATTCAACATTTTTCCTAGTTAACTTCACCTTATTAAACTTAGAACATGACTTTCTCTTCCTCTTGATTCATATGAATCATATAATATCAAAACATTCATCCTAATATTATTTTGACTCATATCTAAATGACTAAACTCACTTTTTGGACATCATATTCATCCTTCTTAAACTTATCCAGCTACAAATAACTATTTAAGAATGCCAATGCAATTCCAACCAATTAATCGATAAAAACATCTATATAAAATGGAAACAAGGATGAATGCAATAGTTTATCTTGGGATGTATGTTTTCATATACTCATCTTATCATACATCCCTTTCTCTATACACTATTTTAATTTATTTTTATTGTTCTTATTATTTCATATAAAGTTTATAATCTCACCCTCACATCTTACTAAATCATTCCTTTTGGTAAACTTCTCTTAACTTCTATCCTTATGAGAATTATTCTTCTTTAGAGGACTTTTTTAGTTTGTTTCATTTTCTTTTTCATATTATGTTTCCTCAACTTAGGAATACATAACTATGAAGCTCAATTTTGGATTTCATTCTTCAGAATCCATTTTCTTTCATTAATTTCTTTGAGTTATTCTTCTTCTATTTTGTTCATAAACTCATATTTAGGGTTCTTGTCATAGATTGACAATGCAATATCTTAATACAAATTTCAATCACTTCTTACCACTACTTCTCTCTTTATAAAGTCTATATTAACTATTTAGCATGTATTTAAGCAAGTCAAACACTTCCTTCACTAGTCACCCTACTTGTTGAATTTAAGGATTAGCTTATTAGTTAGTTCAAAGACTTCTCAGTCAGTTCTGAGCATTTCATATCTTTACTCTATTATAACATTTCAGATTTAGTTCAAACACCATCATAAGCTCCTATAACCTATTTTAGCATGAATTGTTATATGATATGATCTATGCAGCTCCATATCTTAAATTACCTTTTTATTATCTTATTTATGCTTGGACTTATTTTGATCTATCATTGTTTCAGTTCATCACTTGACTACTAACTGCAACTGACTTTTCTTAATTATTCTAACATTTATTTAAATTTTAGAATCTTTAGTATTCTCGTATCCTTGTATATGCTTATATTGCATCATCATATCTTATTCTTACTCAAATACCATAGGAGTTATTAGATCCTAGTAATGCATCTTGCCAGTCGGACCAGGCCGAACCTATAGTCCTAAAGCCAAGAGCTACTTAGGATTAACCAACTCCGATTTATCTCAAAAATGTGAAAAGAATATCCACTTAGGTAGAAAAAATGATAATTTTATCCTTCTTGATGCAAACAATATAAACAATACCGGATGTAACCTCATAGTATACATCAATCTTAAGGAACCATATATATTTCTAAAAAATGAATATATGGCTTCATATAAATAAGAGCAATTCTATTCATCTCAAAACAAAATAGCAATATAGAACAAAAGTTATATCACATTCTATCGTTATGCTCTTATTCTTTTGTTAATTTTTGGTCTTCTAACCCTAATACTTCTAATATTTCTCTCTAGACCATCCTCCCACTGCATACCTGGACAGGGCATACAGTGAAGAATAGACATAATAACTTGATATTGGTTGACTTCAAATACTTGGATATCGGGCCAGGATATGCAAATACTCGAATCACCAGAGCTATTATCATATCATGTCCTATCTTCCACACTTATGACTCAAAGTTACCGACTTAATGGTCCCTGACAACTCAGCCTAAGCTTTGATATCAAGTTGCTACACCTACATCTCAAATTATGCCCTAATCTCATGATTAGTGGTTATTGTGAGATGTGGGTGTAACAAGCATATAGGACTCAATGAGAGAAAATGTGTCCATGTTCCATGGAATTAATCTCTCAAGGGCCTAGTGTCCTAATTCTTGGGAAGAATGAAAACACATGAGTATGATTCCATATGCATTCACAATTGGATCTATCATGTATGCAATGTTATGTACTCATCATGTTGTCTCGTATGTATGATAAGAAAATATTTGTCATATCCTAGTAAAGGTCACTAGAATGCCATAAAGAACATCCTTAAGTACTTGAGAAGCACTAAGTATTAGTTCCTTATTTATGGTAATAAGGAAGAGTTGGTGTAAAGGGTTACACCGGTGAAAGCTTCCAAAATGACAAAGATGATTAATGATCACAATCTAAATTTTGTTTGACCTTAAAATATAATTGTAAAGTAGAAAATTTCTGAGAAAGAGATAGTTGTTAATTCTACAATAGAAGCCAAGTACCTTGTTGTTTCAGCAGAGGATGTTGTATGGATCAAGAAGTTCATATAGATGGACTTGTGGGAAGTTCTAACCATTGATGGCACTGTAGAAATACTATGACAACAATGGAGCTATTGGATAAGAAAAGGATCCCAGATAGCATACTGTGGCATTTCCATCTCATACAAGAGATTGTACAGTGAGAAGATGTGAATACTTACAAAGTACATACTAGAAGCAAATGTTGCTAACCCAATACAAAAGCAGTTGTGCAGCATAAACATGATGGACATGTTAAGATCACTAGGAATAAGATTCACGGGTGATTAGATCTAAGTGGAAGTGGGAGTCTATTGGTATTTATGACTAAATATCCAATCATATGATGATTCCAATGGTGTATCATATACTTGATTTGATAATAATAAAGGTAATTCCGTCTATTATGTTTGTCTCAATCATGAGATAATGACACAGACATAGTAGATGTCTAGAGAATGATGTTACTCGATGACATATGTCTTCAGGTTTAGGACCTAGACAATGAGAACATATGTATGATAAGAGTACATGCATTCTTATTATGTCCATTGTTGGATATTACTGTGGAAATAAACTAGACAATAGTAATATATAAGACTAGAGTGTGTGTTGATTGATAAAAGAGTCTCATTAGTCATGATATGGGATATCAAGTCAAACACATAGGTACATGTTAGAGAACAATGTACTAGACAAACCCTCCTTGGGAGTGATACATGGAAACCATGGAATGGTAGTTAGAATCAGATATCATAATGATAATGGTGATTGTGGTTCTTAGACTGAAAGTCACTACACTCATCATCACATGTTGTTCGATGTATTTTGACATCATCCAACATGACCTTAAATGAGGATTGCCATAAAGGTGATGCTCAAGTACATTGTGACACATG
This sequence comes from Alisma plantago-aquatica, assembly GCA_963693085.1. Lineage (NCBI taxonomy): Eukaryota > Viridiplantae > Streptophyta > Magnoliopsida > Alismatales > Alismataceae > Alisma > Alisma plantago-aquatica. The sequence goes on along the minus strand of OY856415.1, from coordinate 315,820,748 downwards.
GGGATTGATTGTGAGTGATGTAGATGGGATTTGTCCCTCCTACAGGAGATCAATATCATGGGCACTTGATAAGTGAGATTGAGAAACATATGGCCATACATGTGTGAATCAATATGTGATATGTGAGCTTGCATGTAGCTCATATAGTCTACTTTAGTTCAAGTCACATGAATTGAATGTTAAGAGGATGATGATTACATGCCTCAAGTTCAATCTAGATATTAGAGACAAAGGAACTATATAATTATTGTAACACTAATCACCAATTGTAGGTTAAAGTTGTTCTCCAACTTTTCAATTACTTGGGTAGCAATGATGTGTTTCTAGATATCGTTCATTGCTTGTGATGTCATAAATTAGTTATGGACATTCACTACCAACGTCTTGGGACCTATAAGGTCACACACATACCATGAACCTAGAATAGGAGTTTACTCATGAATAAGGTTTAAATTTGATTACTGAAGTTTTTAGGTATTCATTTAAACAATGTTGGCTAAAAATTGGCTGGCTGGGAATGTGAGTCGATCAACTCAAGTGTTGAGTTGATCAACTCAAGTGTTGAGTCAATTTAAACAACATTGGTTGTACATTGGATGAATAGAATGTGAATTGACTAGTTCAAAATGTGAATCGATCGCTTCAGAATGTGAATCTACTGGTTCAAAATGTGAATCGGTTGGTTCAAAATGTGAACCAGTCAGTTTAAATTTTGAATCGAACGGTTGAGCAATCGTAAGACTGGAACAAGGATTGATGTTGATGTCATGTTGTGCATTAATCATCACATTGAAAGCCAATATGTTTGTGAATAGGAAATATAGTTGAATCGACCGATTCAAGTGTTGAGTCAACTGATTCACATGCAAACTAACCGGTTCAATATGTGAATCTGCCAATTCATGATTCACAATAGCTATCATTTTAAGAAAATCTATCTCTATGGCTCCCAATTGAACTGGAAACCCTGACCCTAACCCTCCTATAAATAGAGGGGTAGTCAAGACTATCATAAGATACAACTAATGCTGACAATGTTGTCCTCTCACAATTGTGGTAATGTGAGAGCCCAAGCAAGGCTTACATGTAAAAGGGAGAGACAACAAGGGAGAATAAATCAGCGCTAGCACATTGACATCGAAGGGACACCTCTTTCCCGTTGGCTCTAGGAAGTGCGATAACGAGTTTACGATGGTCCACCTGGACTATGTAGAGGTGTGGAGGTTGTCGCCATCACACTAGCAGAATGTCATCAACCGTTTTTTGTGGTGTTGTACCAGGAGTTCATTGTTGTTGACTGTTTGCATGCTATTTGAATAAGAAGCATGAGGCATTGAGAGGATTTTTGCTGAACTTACTCTAGGACCAGCTATACCTCACAGACTATTCTCCTAGATACATCATTGTTGACGTAATCTGCTATTTTGGGATTTAGGTACAATTTGTTTGCTTCCACTACCTTATTTGTTGCCCCGATTACCCAACAACCCTAACTTCTGGGAGCTACTAACTTCATGCAACACATTTTTTATCACCTGACCCATCAAGTGGGTCAGTCGATCGGCCCTGGCCAACATTCACACAAGGAGTTTGATAGGCCAACCTACAATTTGTGGGTTGGGCGATCCTCAACATCCCTACCTCACACTCCAACATGTCTGATCCACAGACATAATTGATCCCTGTTGACCTACTAAGTCTTTCTCTTCACCGCGACTTATCCTATCATGATCGACCGACCCATCCATCCTGATCGCCCAACAGAAAGTGATAAACCACAACAACCTCCCCCTCCACACCAGCCTCCTGGACTGTCATCCTTGGGTCAGCACGACAGTTGATGGCCATTTTACTATTCTTCCTCTCCTCCATTATGGACCTAGAGTTTGCTCAAGGATGAAAAAAAATCTAATTTCGGGATGTAGGGTGAGTGCTATGTCTCTAATCCATATACTTTATCATTTCCCTTTTCTATTTGCATTCCAGTATTAGCCTTGCTTTGCATTATGTTTTCCTATTATTATTTTTCAAAATTTCCATGGTTATCTTGCATGTAGCTATCCATTATCTAGTCAGCCTTGATTCAGTTCTTGCTCTTTTGTTTTGTTATGCATCAATCATCAATGTGCCCTCTTTAATGAAATGATTTTTTTTCAATGATGAATCATTAACTTCTTATGCTATAACCTATCATGTCACCAATGATCCTAATTGACATCACTCCTTGGAAAAGATGGCAAGTCGTATGGGAACGGGAGGAATCAAATGCAATGTTTCCATTATTCAATAGCATAACTTGTTATGGAAATGTATTTGTTTGCAAGTCACGTGATATAATTGAGTTTTTTTGTTAAAGATTGTTCATGCACTTTGAATTCCAAAATATAATATGCACAAAGTTCAGTCTCTTCTACACTTCTTCTACAATCTTCTTATCCCACCATTTGCACACATAAAAAAAACCAAAAAGCCAAAAAGGATGTGCTAAAGTCCAAGTTTGGGGTTGCATCATCTCTCTTACCCCTATGCTTTGTCCATACCCATCATATGTAATAGGGGGATACTAAAAAATAAAAAGATTCCAATGTGCACACCAAAGTGAAAAAATGCAATCAATGTAATTGCAGCAAAAAAAATCTTAAGTTAAATAGAGGATATATTCAAAAATTTATCCTTCCGTAACTCCATTCACTCCATTTTCTTCCTAGGGGCAGCAATCACTCCAAATATTCCATCGACAGTTGAACACTATTCTTGCATAAATCTCATAAAAAGTGTGAAACTCTCTGAAACATAAATTATATTGTGATTGTGATGCATAGGTTTTGGCATTGAAACATGTTTGTGAAAGCAAAGTCAAAATATGTTATTTCAATTTGAATTTTCTTATCTCAGAAAATTGGGGTTTCTTTTTTGTATTTGGTTGTAGGGAAACTGACAGTATTATAAAAGAGAGGATGATAAACTAGTTGTATTATTTGGCATGTTGTCTTGATTCTGTGTTGTACGAGGACAAGCAAAGCTCAAGTTTAGGGTATATTGATGAATTCATATTCATCAATATTCGATTCACTTTCTGGCTTAGTTTTGCTCAATCTGATTAGCTTTTGCTTGTTGTCTTGTTTAGTTTCCTTATTTTGCTTCTGTTTTTAGAATAATAGTATTTTGATGAGAATTTTCATTCTTACACAGGATAAAGCACAACTCATCTTGAGAGCAAGTCAGAAGTCCTTCCCCAATCATGGAATTCAAGTTCAAAATGAAATGGAATGCAATACAAAGCTTTTCAACACAATTCAGTGAGACAGATCGGGCGACCAAGTTCATCGGCCGACTGATCAGCCTGACCAGTCCAAGGTGCCTCACAAGAAAGAATCAGATTGTCCAATCGGACACATTGATTGGCTGACCAAAATTCACTTCCAGATTGCCTCTCCCAAATCAGTAATAGTAGTAATTTTTGGAGGTCAGTTGGCCAGCTGACCCGACATCTCAATCGGTCAACCCATCTATAGCACAAAGTCAATGAGTAGAGCATGATCGGCTGACCCACCTTGTTGATTGGCTTATCTAAATTTACCCCTTCAAAGTCAGTAACCACCATAATTTTGGGCACCCAATCAATCGACTGATCCACCTCATAGATCGAATAACCCATCCATTCTCTAGGAGACTCATCAAAAAGTGGGTATGTCGACCCACCTTGTCGATCGACTGACTAGAATCCCATCTGAAGCGCCACTTGAAGGTATGGTCGGCGGATCGATTTTTTATTCTGATTGTTCTCAATTATTTCACTAAGATGCTCATTTATGTAAACAATTTGACAAAACCATACATTCCACATTTTGGAAGTAACTTTACAATAACTATCATATATGTTATTTATAGTGATTAGCAATCATACTTTGCATATACATCACTTTGTATTTTTAGTCAAATCATTAACATTAAGGTTCTAAAGCAAGTACAATCCATTAAAAGTCAATAATGGGAAACAAAACACAAATACGTTGCACTAGGGTGTAAAGTAGGGTTACCTACTAAATCAAGCATCATCACATACTCAGAAATTCACCTGGTTTAAAAGGAGGGCCAAGAACCCCTTTGCATAGTGAGTCGAGCATTTTGAGGAGAAGCATTGCCTTTTTCAGGTGGTGAGAGAAAAGTGGCAGTGGAATAAAAACTTGTTACCCTAAAAATGTAAGTAGAATTCCAAAAATATTGATCCATATGTGCAAACTCATTAGGGATTCTTTTTTAGTTTCTTCCCTTAAGAATCAAAAAGTGTGGCTTATTATAAATCTATGCTTTTTTCCTAGGTGAGATTTGAGATCCTCTAGACTAGAGAAAGATCTCATTGGAGGTAGATAGCAAGATGAGGTTTCATCTTGATGGTATGCTCATACAAGGTAATAGGGCATTAATCCATATTAACAAAAAAATATACCCATACAAGGTATTAGTGCATTTTAACTTGATAATAAACCCAAATAGGGTATCAGGTCGTTTTCATGCACGTTTCCACATGTACTAGACATGCCAAAGTTGGTAATATACTCACAAGTACGTTGGTCAACCAATTAACTAATTTAGGGTGAAGAAATCAGCTAGTTGATATGGACGTAACCCCCGCCTATTTGCCGGTTGACGCGTGCGTCTAAAAGAACTAGAGTTTTTTTCCAAAAACCCCTCACATATCCCAAAATTCCTGAATACCTCCTTTCCTTCGTCAAATCCCAAATAACCCTCCACTAGTTTAACCATATTCCAAAATGCCCTCTACTCTTAACGGATTCCGTCACCTGCTGTTAGAGAGCTAGCGAGTTGTTTCTTATTCCACTAGCACTCTCGTCTACATTGGCTAACTACGTTATGAAATAGTACTGTATTTTAATAGTGATAATAATAATAATAATAATAATAGTAATATACTATATGGTTATTATTATTTTAGTAATGTATAATATTAGAAAATGTAAAGTTGTTTTCAATGATATACAAACACAGTAACACACGGTGCCTATCATTTTGGTATTTGATCAAAAATTTGGATTTTAGTGACATTCGAGTCACCATAACTCGGTGAAACTCATGTCTAAAGTTCAAACATCCAATCCGCATGTTTGTCTAAATCTTGGAAAAGAATAACCGTAAAAGTTTGGTTGGATTCTTATTTTGGATTGTATCTGCAAACTTTATTTTGTATATAAGAAGATATCATTATATTCAGTCTGCAAATTTTGGATCATTGTCAAAGAAGAACCCAACAATAATATACATATTTCATTAAAAATAGTGTATATATAACCTAAATACTTATATATAATAAATATCTCGCAATGTAGGGGGTGAGTTTGCGACTGGCTCAAACGTGATCCTTTATGAAAATATTTAACTCAAATCTGATCCTGACTCAAACAACAGTTGAGAATTGCAGATTCGAACAGACATAGATCTGTATTGACTGACTGAGACAGACACATACCGACGTGAACATTGCAAAAATATATATAAATAAATAAAATGTTGTGAATTAGAAACTCAGCCAGAACTAGACACAAACCGACTTGGTCCGTAAGTGAACATATGATCCTACACATAATTGATCCGAATTAAGTTTCTCCATCCGACCCGAAGTTTAGTATGACCACATGGTCTTAATCAGAAAATATTAATGAAGCAGTTGCTGATTGATACCTTGGTTGAACATTTCATGTGGCAACATTTCGTACTATTTGGCATGACACAGGATGAGACACAACATAACATTAGGTCTTGGGAGTTTACTCCCCACGGTATCAGAAGTGGTTAGAATTTCCTTGCAGGATATTACTATAAAATAAGAAAAATATCATTATACATATATAATTGATAATGATAATAATAATAATAATATATAAGTAGCGAAAGTGACAAATTTAAGATTTCATTGAGTTATACATTATAAATTGAGATCCAATTATATATTTGACATTTTATAAGAAATTATTTTCACATCAATTCTAGGTCCATGCAGGCTTACGGGTACCCCACTAAATGGACCTAGTGTGCACCAACGAAATGAATTGATTCTGGCTTGTAGGACATCACACTATATGATTTAAAATGTTCACTCCAGCATGTGTCCTATTAAATCGCGATCATACACACATCTCATAATTTTTTTAGAAGTGAGTTTTTGAGTGAATGAATGGAAGGACTTTCTGGGACACAATCCGAACAATGAGGCCGGTAAAACATATTTGAGTACCTTTTGGGGTGGTCAAAATCTAAAAAATGACACGTGAGGGTAGATGATAAGCAGTAAAACTGAATAAGAAATAATGTGAATAGTAGAAGCGAGTCTTTGGACTTGGAATCGAAAAAGAAAAGAAAAACAAAGCAAGGTTGTTAGATTTGACGGGTTAGAAATAACGGAGTTAGCTGAAGGGGATTTTAAGGATTTTCTAAAGCTAAGGGGGTTATCAGGATTTGTCAGAAATTTGAGGGGGTTTTAGGGGAAAAAACCCAAAGAACTGACTATATTTTTAATGGAAAAAAACTAACCTTTAGCAAATCGCAGTAACTTTGTTCATAATTTTCTTTATAAAAGAACAGCAACAAAACAATAGCAAACAAGCAGCCTTTGCTAGCATGCATTTGTATATTCATTGCGAACGTCAAACGGTAGCAAACGGGTAGCCACTGTTGGTAGATTAGCTAATGTCGGTAGATTGTATTATTATAGCCATCATTTCTTTTTAACAAATAAGGCTCACGACCTTAGTTACGTGTATTCATCTTTCGTTAGGGGCATGCATAGGACGATTGGGTTTATCAAGCTGGCAAGGCCTAACTACATATCGAGAAAGCTATTGTCCAGACTTAGGTTACCATGTGGTCCAAGTACAGCATATTTTGTTGTTGCCAAAAGAGGATAAACAACAAATAAAGTAATCCTAGCCGGAAATCCGTTTCGTCATTAATTGACTAAAATGCAATGTAAACTCTTAGTCTCGGACCGGACTGACCCTGAAGACAAAATTTAAGAAATCAAGTAATTAAGACCATTTGTCTTGTGTTCGATACAAGTCTTGTCATCTTCCCGACGCCCTTGTAACGATATCAGCTTTAAATCTTATGAAGACAGGAACGCCCATAAGGTTGAACCGTGAGCCATATCACCGAGGGTGAGCTAAAAAAGTTTCACATTGCCTCTAATACAACACATTTTGTTGTTGCCAAAAGAGGAAAAACAAGAAATAATAGTAAACAGCAGTCTTAACTGTAAATCCGGTTGGTCATTTGCATTAGAATGTAATGTAGACTCTCGCTTCTGAGTTCTGACCGGACTGGCGCTGAAGACAAAACTTAAGAAACCAACCAACAAATTGAGACCATTTGTCCTGTTTTCAATACAAGTCTCGTGATCTAGCCGACGCTGCTTTGAATCTTATGCATGCAGGAACACCGATAAGGTTAAACCGTGAATCATTTCACTGAGGATGAGCAAAATAAGTTTTGACGTTGCCTCTAGCAAAAAATACCCCCAACGAGAGCAAAGTCTTTGGATGTAAAGTGCAAGTCTATTCATGACAGGATCAACTACAATGCCCCTACCTCAATTACGGCAACATATGAGATTAGCGATTGAGTTGTAATCAGAAACAACAGAAGAAAATTATTTCTTTCCAGCATTTGCGGAATTCAAATGTTTCAAGATGGCGCCAAAATTATCTAGAAAACTCCCTTTGCTTCATCTCACCTTAATTTTTATTGCCAGAAAACCTGTTGCTACTTTCAGTTAAACTTTTTTTCCATTTGCAGCGTAATGCAATTTGATTCATTTGTAAAAAAAAATCCATTGACAGTAGCCATAGGATGGAACTATCATGTTTTTTTCACAGAAATGAAGCAGGCACCCATAGCTCGGTTTGCATGACCTGCTAGGCAAGATATAGGTAAGTTGTCTTTGCTGCTCATTTAAAATCGGGTAAGTTCAGCCCACACAGGCATTGAACCATTCCGACATCAAACCAGCCTACGCATTCATTTATGTTGATATATTACTTCTGTATTAACAAGTCCACCGAAACTCCATGATCATTAAACAGGTCCGAAGATTGTCAAAGGTAGGGTAGGGATTGGCATTCTACTGTTGATCCTTTGGGAAGCAACAAATATGACTACCACTCAGGTCGCCCATAGCAAGATCAACTTATTTATGCAACATATAAATAAATGGAATGAGGGGAAAAAAAAGATTAACCACGAGCTTTTAAATTGCCCAAGCGGGGAAGTCATATTTTTATATAAATCGAGGAGAGCTCTATTCATCCCGTCTCCTCTGCGGGCAACCTTAAAAATTTTGTTAAAATGTAAGATCAGTAGAAGTCAGATGCCAATGTTGAGAACAGAATGCAGACCCCAAGGTCCACGACCTTGTGAGATAAACCTCCTAGGGGAACATGTATGCACTTAATGATTGTATATAAGAGGTACAATTACAGAAAAACCTGCTTCTCAAGAAAATAGGTCTGAGATACAGTTTGTATCACCTCCCCGATAGCAACAAAATTTAAGGAACATAAAAAGGGAAAATCATATATGCTGACAGACAAGGTGTCAGGTCAAAGGATCTTTTAGAATCCGTGGGAACGTGTTAGCTAACCCGTGTATTCACATCCGTGCCCTATACTAAATTCCCTATTCTTCCATTTGCGCCAGTTAGCTATCTACATCAAAACCAGATATCCCCAAACGAAATCAGCAGAAAAACATGGAATCAGCCACGTTCGGGTGCAACCTGGGGAGGATCTCACTGAAGTCAGTTTCATTAGCAGAAGGCGTCTCAGAAACGTCTTCGAACTTCACAAATTGGGCCATCTGCTCTGCTGCGAGATGGGCATAAGCAATAGGAGCAACTGCAAGTTTAAGCCGAAATGCATACCGCTGTTAAAAATGTCAACAGACGAAAATATGCTCGGAAGAAGTTAAATACCAATTGATATAGCCGTGGTGCTTCTTTGATATCTGGTGATCAAAACAGACAAACATAGAATAAGTCTTTATGCATGAAATAATTTGAGGTAAATATATGTAGGATTCTTACACATAGGAAAGTGAATGGATAAGTTCCTGCAGATCATCAGCAGGGATACCAATCTCATCAAGCAAGACATGGTAATGGGTTGGTCGGGAAGTGCCCTAAATAAAAATTTATTCAATTCATTTGATAAGACAGAGAAACTGAGGCAACGGGAAATGTATCCAACTCAAAACCAATCTAAATACCAATCAGTGTGTCTACTTACTATCAGTCCAGCATGAGCGCACATATAGAAATCATAGTTTTTTGGGTGAACAACACCAGTATCTACCACAGTTCCTGTAATCATGCAGAAGTGATGTCCGAGAATTACTGCAGATCTGACGATATTAAAAAGCAATACATGATCATGTACATAAAAAAGAAAATAATAACCTGCCGGAACATTATCAGATGAATCTGCTAGGAACAACTTTGTATGGTGTTTCTTTTGTGCGATTATCACAGTGAGCTTGGGTAATCGCTCAACACCCAGATTCTCGATGGCCTGACATCAGAAAACGGAAGGCAAGCTGAATGTGATGGGGTAAAATGCTGGTGCCCTACAGCTTTCTACTAAATGGACACTTGTATGCTGTGTCCACTGTCCACCGCGTGTCCACGCCATGTAAACAAACCCAGGACAGCCTCGGCTGCCCCGAGGAAGTGTTCGTGCTTCCTAGCTTTCTAGTCATAAATCAGAAATTACCTTGATAATCTGTACTACTTCAACATTTAAAACCGTGCTGAACTGAGAATCGCTAACCCCATCCCTGTAAAAGTGTAACAGTATAATTAGAAATTAAGAAGAAAAGGACTAAAATAGTATAGGGGAAAATAAGAAGGAACTGCGCCAGATAGGAACTATTAATAAACTGAGAGCACGCTAAAAGCAATCAAACAGCCAGACAAGGCTAAAGTTTACATGAAAAACTTCTTTCAGCTTGTAAAAAGAAAAATCATGGGGCAAACCAACAGAGATGTCAATTAATATTTTATGGACAGCAATTCCACTGGATTTTTTAGCTCGCTAAATCCCAAAGTGTGTTGATTAGAAATAGAATTCGAACATAGATGAGTTTGCAAGGCTCAAATGTGTCCAGCTTGCAATATGCAACTGTGTCGATCCGTCAGCCAAACTTTACCTCCAACAATGGTCAAGTTGGAGTACTTTATCGTCATCTGAGAAGCACGCATGTGTTCGCTTGTTGTAGTCAATGTCAACCTTCGTGCAGTCAAGCTGCAATCGATCACTCTAGGATCAATTGCCCTCCTTGGATGTTCGTGTGTCACCGACCACCAACTCCACCCTTAACAACTTACCCATCCTGTCAAATGTCTACCACATGTTATGTACTTGCCTCTGCCAACTAGGTCTCCCGTACTTGAATGGTAGCTCAGCCACCTACCCCTCCCTCCAAAACTTCTCTTGACCCTCAAAGTGTGTGGTCGATCTCCTTGACTGGGATGAGTTTAATTACTTTGGACACCCGCATAAGGTCATTATACAAAGAAGAAAAATTGCAAACGTTCAAGGATCTGAAGAGAACAAATGATGGGTTTTTTTAAACATTAATCATAACTCTTTTGGTTCATTTGTTGTTTTTATATCTAGCGACTTCAATACTCTTTCTTACCGATGTTAGGTTTTTTTTTTCAATAGGCAGCTTCTCAGTCATTGGAACTTACTTCTAACTTTCATTAATTATGGAAACCCACTTGTCTTCGTCATCTATCCATGTTTCCAAATCTTAATTAGAGATAGCTTATAACTTGGACCAAAAGCACTCGTATTCATAACAAACTTTCCCTCTAGCCCATGCGGAGTTTTGTGCTGGCACTGGAGCATATCTGCAACTAACACATTGAATGTGTCATCGAAGTTTATATGGGTGCTCGTTGAGTTTTAGGGGAAAAAATAGTAGGAACGTGTCCTAGACCACAAGCACACCGCAGATCATGTAGTATTTTAGGTGTCCAATCAAAGGGAACAGTGGGAACAAACAGCAGAAAGCATTGTTTCAGGTCATCCAGGTCAGAAAAAAACGGAAGGAATATAGGAACAGAATTTCCATAGCAACAGAGAGCTTAAAGTGGAAGGCAATGAGATATAGGATACAGAAGAGACTGCGACGATAGAATGCAAGCAACTGCTATAGAACCTGTACTGCTTTGTATCCATCCTGAATCAGAAACCTGAGTTGCACCGGCTTACACCATGAGGACTATATTTCCCCAGTTTCCACCATGAGATGTTGGTCGTGAATACCTCCCGCCCCTACTTCTATAGGGAGAGACTCACTGTCGTCAACTGAAGGCACTGAGGGTTCGCTTTAAGAACTGACTGCTTCCACCTGCACTAATTAATGAATGGACACTTGAGTCTGGAGTCAAAACCACCTTCTAGTGTGTCCATCCTCAAGTGGGTGGGTAGCGGTATGCGACGAAGAGCCATGGAGAGACACAAGCGAGAAACTGAAACAAAGAAGTAAACAGACAAAGCACATTTAGCAGTGCATGGGATTCAATCATCATTCTACTAACAGATAAAGAATAAAGTATAAAAAGTTCTACTCTAAAAACATGGATATGTACATGCAAGGGGAGAGCCCTACAGAGGGTGAACGCAGGAGAGAGCAAGGAAGAAAATGGAGTGAGGTAGAGTCTCTCACCAAATTTTGATCCTGGATAAGTACACCTGGGTGCCTATTCGTCAGAAGATGAGAGGTTGGCATCCAAAAATGATAAATTCAAATCTAGTCTCCATCCTGATCGAACCTCTGACCATTTAATAACAGCTTAGAGATGGCATATATTAGCATCAGGTGGTTACTGGGCAACAATTCCATCTTCAGGTGGTGATCGGGAGGACAGTCTTTTAGTTTTAGCACTGTCATAACTCATGATGCTATAAGGGTGTTCCAGATCTCCTCAAGACAAAATCGAGTTCGGGTGGCATGAATTCCACTTTTTTCTTTATATCAAGCCTTGATCTCATCGAGTTCGGGTGGCATGAATTCCACTTTTTTCTTTATATCAAGCCTTGATCTCATTCATTCATAATATCTTTTACAGCAATAACTACCCAAGCTTGTGGAAAGTTTGACTGTCTTACAACAGAAAGATCACCCATCAAGGGGCTTTTGCAATGGTGTGCGCAACAGAGTTGCAGCCTCTCTTAACATGGTCAAAGTTCACACTTCTGAAAGCTCTGCAATGATGTAGGATCTCTTTTATAGTCCCCCTCCCATGTAGTTTGAGCTGCTGTCCTTTTCCTTCAGCTTCTTCGCCACCTGACTGGAGTCCGTCTCCACAGAAACCTGCTCAGCCCCGATCGCAACTACAGTGAGGACGCCCAGAAATACGGCCTCAGCTTCCGCAAGAGAGGCGTCCCACAGGCCTCTGACCTTCTTCTGTGCCGTGGCGATAGTTTACCCTCTGTGATCTCTGATAACAGCCCCCAAACAGGCTCCATGGATACGGGACCAACCAGCATCGGTGTTAATTTTAAGCCATCCAAGGCAAGGGGGGAGTCCAGGAGGGTTGGAAAGGTGCTGGACTATGGCCAACACCTTAAACCTTGTTGTTGTAAGTTTCAAAATCCTCCATCATAGCAGACATACCAGCGGCCACATTATGCGGGTTGGGATTCTAGTTGTTAAAGATGAAGTCGTTTCTACTTCGTCAGATCGCCCAGCTCCCATAGCAGATTTTGGTTGTCTCCTTCATAGTCACATTTTTTCTCCACCACCTGAAGCACTCCTTATAGTCCCCATCAAGTGTGTTACTCAGCTCGTTCACTACTTGGAGCAGCTACCGTACCTTCTTAGTCCAGGAGCACTCCACATTAGCATGCCTGATCGTCTCCTCCATATCCGGGAAGAAGAGGCAATAGGGGTTATCAGAACTGCGCCTAGCATTCAGTCTCTCCTTAGTGGGAAGGGTGTTAGGAGCTGCTCTCCACCCCGAAGTGCTCAAGTTTCGGAGGACCTTTGAGTTTTCATATTTCATTTCAGCAGTTGCCATGGGCTATCGGAGGTTGTCCTCCCCTTATCTGCTCTCTTCCAAGAAATGCTAGCTTATAGGATGATCTCACTGTGAATGTCCCCTCCTTTTCAGGCCATCAAAATCTTTGGTTGTTTGTTCCCTATCTGCCCAACGGGATAGCTTCAATGATTCTAGCAATATCATGAGGAAACTTGTTAAAAAGCTTGATCCTTTCCCATTTCTTGCCCTCTTCACATATGAGTTCGGACACCAGTTCATTGTGCAGTTGCATAGACTGCACTCTGCCACAGGCTCTCCCAAGACCTGGAATCCAGTCGTCATCCCAGATTTTAACACTCCTTCCATTTCCAATCCTCCATGACAGCCCTTCCAACAACAGGGCCTTAGCCCCCCAAATACTCCTCCAGGTGTAGCTGGATTCAAGTCCCATGTTAGACTCCAGGATAGACATGTTCTTAAAATATCTCACCTTAAGTACCCTCGCCACCAAGGCGTCTGGATTGTTCATGATCCTCTGAGATTACTTGGCCAATAATGCCTGATTAAAATCATGAAGATTTCTGAAGCCTAGGCCACCATTGTACTTTGGCGTGCACATCTTTTTCCAGTTTATCCAATGTATTTTCTTTTCCCCTTCTTTGGCCCCCCACCAAAACCTAGCCATCATCGAATTTATCTCATCGAGCAGCCCTTCGACTTGTCATGTAGGAGGTTTTCTTTCCAACCCTTGAGTTTCCCCCATATTCTGTCTTTGATTTGGCTAAAAATCTCCTTCTTCGATCTTCCCATGGTCTTTGGCGTGCACATCTTTTTCCAGTTTATCCAATGTATTTTCCTTTCCCCTTCTTTGGCCCCCCACCAAAACCTAGCCATCATCGAATTTATCTCATCGAGCAGCCCTTCGACTCGTCATGTAGGAGTTTTTCTTTCCAACCCTTGAGTTTCCCCCATATTCTGTCTTTGATTTAGCTAAAAATCTCCTTCTTTGATCTTCCCATGGTCGTTGGTAGTCCTAGATACTTGGCATGCTTCTCGACATCCTGTATGTGCAGCATGTTAGAAATGTCGGCTTTCCTTTGCTCCCCCACATTTCTACTAAATGACACCTCAGATTTGTTGAAGTTTATTTTCTGTCCTGAAGCTCTTTCATAGATGTTGATAGTTTCAGCGATTCTCGAGCTTTCGCTGGTTGGCTCTAGCAAAAGAACACACAATCATCTACAAAAACTAAGTGGGTGATCCAAGGAGCACCCGGGTTAGTACGGATACCGTGTATGAAGCCTTCTTTAGCCGCCTTGGTAATGAGAGAGGATAGAGCTTCTGTGCTAGAGCTTCTGTGCACATGATGAAAAGATACAAGGATATAGGGTCCCCCTTGTCTCAGGCCCCTTTGTGGTTTAAAGTTTCCCCTTCGACTCCCATTGATAATAACAGACTATGAGACAGATGTAAAACACTCCATAATTTTTGTTCTCTATATCTATCCAAATCCCATTCTTTCCATAACAGCTTCAAGGAAGGGCCATTCGACTCTATCGTACGCTTTACTCATATCCATCTTGAGAGCCATTAAAACTTCTTTTCCTTTCCTCCTTTTCAAAGCATGGAAAATCCCATACGTCACAAGCGCGTTATCGGTAATGAGCGTCCCGGTTATGAAGGCACTTTGGTTCTCTGAGATAAGAGAGGGCAGCATTGGATTTAATCTGTTAGCTAGGAGTTTGGAAATAATTTTGTATAAGACGTTACATAAACTTATAGGTCTGAAATCAGCTGGTTTTCTCGACTTCTTTTTGGGAATCAACACGATGGCGGTTTCATTAATATATTCAATTGTCCTCATGCCTCTCCACCATTCAATAATGTAGCGTGTCACATCATCCCACACAGTATTCCAGCTCTTTTGGAGAAAAAGAGCTTTCATCCCGTCGGGCCTGGGGGCCTTGTTGGGATGCATGCCTTTGATCACTTGCCATATCTCCTCTTTAGTGGGTTCCTCTTCAATGTTGTCAGCGCACTCCTTGGACACCCTTGTATTCATTCCTACCAGGGCCTCCTCCACAAGATTGGGATTAGTACTGGTAAACAGCTGTGAAAAGTAGCCAAGGATCACCTTCTCAATCTTGTCCTGATCCTCCGTCCAATGCCCCTCTTCATCATCCATGCCCATGATCTTCTTCTTATGTTCTCTTTCGGATGCCTTTTGGTGGAAGTATCTCATGTTTCTATCTCCATCCCAGAGTTCATTAGCCATGACTCGAGTAAAAGAATAGCTCTCTTCCCTTCTTAGCAGCACCTGCAGTTCTTTATCAATTTCTTCACACTTCTCTATCATATCTGCTAAGGCAGGGCATCTCTGGGTAGGGATGAGTTGTTGTTCAGCACCTTTAATTCTTCTTTTCAGATCACCAAACTTCACTTTGGACTAGTCCTTGAGTTTTCTCCACACCTTTTAATCTTTGTTGTAATCTCCTCATCACCCTCTTCTTTCCAGCTATTGTGGATGATACTTATGAATAAACTGAGGCTTGTTTATTGAGTGAATAAAACAGTGTACAATGCAGTCTCTTATATAACAGAAGAGAATAGAGACTAAAGCAGAGGTGAGAAATATGGGACTAAACTACAGAAATGAACAGCATAAGTGAGGCACATGCTATGCACATGACACTCAACACAATATAACAGAACACAACATATCTCTATACTCCCCCTCAAGTTGGAGCGTAGATGTCGAACATACACAACTTGTCAACTAGAGTTTGAAAATGAGCTTTGGGAAGTATCTTCGTGAAGATGTCTGCAACTTGCTTGTCAGTACTGAGATACGGAGTGCAAATCCGGCCAGAGAGAACCGCTTCTCGAATAAAGTGACAATCGACCTCAATATGTTTTGTAGTCTCATGAAAGGTGGGGTTGCCCGCAATAAAAATGGAGGCCTTATTGTTACAAAACATCGGAATAGGGCTGGAATAAGATATATCAAACTCCTGAAGGAGACTCTAAACCCACAGCAGTTCGCAAGCAGTATGAGTCATCGCTCGGTATTCCGCCTCTACACTGGATCTGGCAACAACAGTCTGCTTTTTGCTTCGCAAGGTGACAAGGTTTTCACCCACAAATGTACAGTAGCCTGATGTTGACTTTCGATCAGAACGACTTACTGCATAGTCCGAGTCCGAGAAACCAAATAGGCTGCAGTGGCCATGCTTCTTATACATCAAGCCTTTCCCTAGAGAACTTTTAAGATATCTCAGAATATGGCATATAGCATCCCAATGACACTGTCGGGGTTTGTCAAGATACCGGTTGATGAATCTGACGGCAGTAGTAAGATCAGCTTGTGTGACAGTCAAATAAATAAGCTTGCCTACCAGCCTCCTGAACTGGTGATGATCAGCATAGGGAGGAGAGTTTGCATCATCCCAGTCCATGTTTGAGTCAAGTGGAGTGTTAGCCAGTTTGCAGCCTCGCATGCCAATTTCCTGCAACAGATCAAGCACATATTTTCTCTAAGAGAGACAGTCCTGCAGATGGCCTGGAAACTTCAATGCCTAAAAAATATCGAAGTTTTCCGAGGTCTTTAGTGACAAAGTGCTTCTCTAAGTAAGTTTTAGTTTCCTGCATGCCCACTGTATCACTGCCACATAAGATAATATCATCCACATAAACAATCAGAATGACAAGTCCAGCCACTATCTTGCGAATAAAGACTGAATGATCAGAATGAGAACGATGAAAGCCAAAGGTGACTAATATCTGACTGAGCTTGTCAAACCAGGCTCGCGAACTTTGTTTGAGATCAAAGATAGCCTTGTTCAACTTACATACTTTGGAGGCAGACTCACCCTGAGCAACAAACACAGGTAGTTGCTCCATGTAGACTTCTTCATGTAAATCTCCGTAAAGAAATGCATTTTTCACATCAAGCTGAAAGAGAGTCCAGTCTTTATTCACAGCAACAGAAATCAAAATGCGAACAGAATTTAATCGTGCAACAGGAGAGGTCTCAAAATAATCGATACCATATGTCTGCGTGTAGCCCTTTACAACAAGATGGGCTTTGAGACGTTCAATAGTCCCATCCGGCTGATATTTAATAGTAAAGATCCAACGACAGCCCACTGTAGGGCAAGAAGAAGGGCGATCCACAAGCTCCCATGTCTTGTGATCGCACAGAGCCTACATTTCCTGGTCAATTGCTTTCTTCCATTCTGGAATAGTAAGAGCCTCTGTAGCATTTTTCGAAACAGTGACAGCAGAAAGTGCAGAAGTAAAGCAGACAAAGTTGTTATGCAGATTGTCAGATGTGCAGAAATGATTGATAGGGTGTTTCATACAGGAGCGAACACCTTTCCATTAGCTGATAGGAAGGTGCAAGTCAGAAATTACCTCAGTGTTTATTTGATCATCCGCAGACGCAGGAATTGGCTGAGGGGGACCATGGAAGGAGTGCTTGTCTTCGGTCGGCATTTGTATACTTGCAGCGGACGTTCTTCAGGCTGGTCAGAGACAGACAAATCTTCAACAATGTCTGATAGAGGTGTTTATGCCAACACATCATGAGATAGGCTTGCTCCATCCTCAGAAAAGAAGGGCATATGCTCAAAAAAGACTATATCCGCACTGACAAACCACTGTCTGAGTATCGGATCAAAGCAGCGGTAGCCTTTTTGAGTTCTCGAATAACCCAAAAAAATGCACTTAGTAGACCGAGGATCAAGTTTCAACATTCCTGGACGCAGATTCTTAACAAAGCAGGTACACTCAAAAATGTGAGGTGGTACTAGAAAAAGAGGTGCATCAAGAAACAAAATCGAGTAAGATATGTGATTTTGTAAAACAAAAAAAGGAATGCGGTTTATAAGGAAACATGTCGTAGTGACTGCCTCAGGCCAGAAACGGTGAGGAACTATATAATGGATAAGAAGAGTGTGAGCAACCTCTAAGAGATGGCGATTTTTGCGTTCAGCAACACCGTTTTGCTGAGGAGTATAAGGGCAAGTGGTTTGGTGTATGGTGTCATGATCAGAACAAAAGGAAGTGACAGACTTCTGCATAAACTCTAGGGCATTGTCAGTACGGAGAATTTTGATGGTTTTATTGAATTGGATTTTTATTTCGGGAAAGAAAATGTAGATATTGTCCAAAACAGTACTCCGATCTTTGAACAAAAATAGCCAGGTAGCACGGGAATAATCATCAATAAATGTCAAAAAATACTTAACATCAGTTTGACTCGAGACACTGCAAGGACCCCAGATGTCTGAATGAACAATATCAAAAATATCTTTAGACCCAAGTTCTTTCTTAACAGGAATGACAGACCTCGTTTGTTTACCCAAAACACAGGTTTCACAAGAGAATTTATTTTCAGCTAACGCAGGAAATAAAAGCTTCAACTTCGCAACTGACGGATGACCCAGCCGGAAGTGCCACTGAAGTCCTGAGACAGTATAGAGCTGAAGCTGCAGGTGGTCCATCCAAGTAGTAAAGTCCATATGGTCCTTCATGGCCCGAACCAATCCTCGTCTTTGTGTGAGGATCCTTCAAAACATAACCAAAGGGATCAAATTTAATAGAGCACTGAAGTTGTTTGACAGTTTTACTGACATATAATAAATTAACAGGAAACTGAGGTATATACAAAACAGAGTGAAGATTCATCTTGCAAGATAGCAGAACTGTGCCAAGGCCATGAACAGGTGTTTTCGAGCCATTAGCAACTGTGACTGATGGAATATGCGAAGTTTTAGATAGAGCAAAAAATAAGTAGATGTCGCTTGCCATGTGGACAAACGCTCCAAAATCAATACCAGCAGAGGGAGACGCAAGCACAGCAGAGGAACCGGCCGCCAATGTCAAAGGTAGTTGAGTCATTTGCTCCTGGAAGAATTTCTCAAACTCAGAGCGGAAGCCAGTCAGTGGATGGAGCAGCTGGTGGATCGGATGCAGCTTCAGTAGTAGCTTGTCCTGAAGCTTGGTTTGCCTAGGCTGGCTTGTCATGCTTGATCCAGCACCTATCTTCAGTGTGATTGTCACGACCACACCAGTTGCAGAAGCGACGTCCAGTGGCTTGACCTCGTCCAAGAGCAGTAGAAGTGCCTCTTTCTCCAGAAGGTGGTGGACGTCCTCCACGGCCACGTCCACGACCGCGGCCACGTCCAGAATCATAAGTACCAGCAACCAGGGCAGGATGCTCAATAACAGGTGTAGAGGATACAGATGGGAGTCGTTGGACTCGCTTTAGAACATCAGGAAGAGTCGGTAGGGGATCACTTGACAGAAGTTGAACAACCACGCCTGAAAAAGATGCAGGTAGGGCAGCTAGGAACTGAACGAGTTGGAGTTCATTGCGCTGCTTTTGAGCCTCTTTGATGTCAGCAGTCAGAGGGTGGTAGATCTCATACTCATTCCAAAGAGCAGAACATTGGTTTTAAAAATCTTCAATAGACGCATCTGAGTACTCCTTGGTTAGGTTTTTGAAAATTTCAAAAACCCTCTTAGGATTTTGTTGATGCGAGTAGACATGAGACAATTGTCCCACATTGCTTTGGCATCATGAAGGCACAGTAGAGACTGACTAATGCACGGCTCGGTGCTATTGAGAAGTCATGACTTAATGCCCGAGTCGTCTTTGGACCATTGGGCATAAGCTTGTTTGATCTTGTCGTCAGCAGTAGTAGTGGGAGCAGTAGGAGGATCAGTGGAAAGATGTGAGTATCGGCCTTGAGCCTTCACATAATATACAAAGGACGCCGACCACAGATGCTAGTTCGAGCCATCGAGCTTGACAGCGGTAACATAGAGAGACCGATGAGGCTCAACAGAAGCCATACTGAGCAGAGGCAGGTAGTAGCAAGATGGTGGCGTAGCAGCAACAGGCAACAACTAAAGAACCCACGATGGGGCCGCAACAGGCAGTAGGGATCTGACGCATCAGATCAGAAGGACCCGTTTTCGGGCAGAGAGATGGATAAAAGAAACCTACGCCGACATGAGGAAATCAATATTCCTTCATGAGGCGTTGGCAGAGAAAGATCTAGAGATGTAGAGGACTCTCAACGTGAGAGATCTATGGCTATCCGGAAGAACGGATTAACTGCTAGGAGAAGAGGAAGGGAGGTGATGGTGGGGAAAGTAGAGGAAGGAGAAGAGCAGTAGCCGTCAGGTAGAGGAGTAGTGAGGGGAGGGGCGGAGGTGGAGAGGAGGTGGGCGGCGACATCCAGTGGGTGAAGGGGCGGCGGCAGCAACAGGAAGGGCGGGGGGTTGGCGGCGGGTGGGGGTCAGGTGGTAGTGGCGGTGGGTGGTGGGAAAGGTGGGCGAGTTAGCGGCGGGTGGGGAAGGGAAGGTGGTGGTGGTGGCGGGTGAGGAAGGGAACGTGGTGGTGGCGGCGAGTGAGGACAGCAGCGGCGCTGGGCAGGGAAGCCGACGACGGTGGGGGAGGGGGGGCGGCGGCGGGCGAGGGGAGTGGGGAGAACTCAGGGCATAGGGGCAGGGTGGGAAGAAGAAAAGGGGACCGGACCTGCTCTTGATTACCATATGAATAAACTGAGGCTTGTTTATTGAGTGAATAAAACAATGTACAATGCAGTCTCTTATATAACAGAACAGAATAGAGACTAAAGAAGAGGTAAGCGATATGGGACTAAACTACAGAAGTGAACAGCATTAGTGAAGCACATGTTATGCACATGACACTCAATACAACATAACAGGACACAACATATCTCTATAATACTACAACACTCTTTTTCCGCATACCAGTGGGGTTCAAATCTGGACGGATATTCCCTACTTCCGAGCTCACCTTTACTTGCACTTAGGAAGATAGGTGCATGATCGGATCTAACGATGGGGTAGTGAGTCACATTAACTTCCCAGTACAGGTCCTCGCATTCCCTGTCAACCAGGAAACGGTCCAATCTCTCACAGATGAAGTTTCTAGGGTGAACACCCCTCATCCAGGTGAAGCTAGATCCACTCCACCCTAGGTCACACAGGTCACAATTGTCAATTTCAATTCTAAAGTTCAGCATAGTTGCTTCAGATCTTCTATTCCCCCCCCCTTCTTTTCTCTGTTGGACACAATTTCGTTAAAGTCACCCATAAAAAGCATCGGGGTGGAGTTCTAGTTATAAATGTACTTCATCAGCTCCCAAGTCTGTACTTTTGGCTCTGTATAACCCAATCATATATCCCAAGAGCTCTCCATTCGATATCACTTTGCTCCTCTCTAACCTTACAATCAATGTGGTGTTTGGAACATGACACAATATCCACATCAATCCCCTTTCACCACAATATCACAAATCCCCTGTGTGAAACCACAGTTTCTTTTGGCCACATCTAGAGTCTTCATGTCAATCATGGTCTCCATTAAGAAGACCATGTTGGGTCTCTCCCTCCAACACCAGTACCGGAGGCTTTCCGGGGTGACCCAACCGCTGGCAGTTCCAACTTATAATCTTCATTGTTCTTCACGGAGCTGGTTAAGGCTAATCATCGTTACTTCAAAGCCTTTTGGTTCTCTAGAGGCTTTGATAACTAGTTTGTCTCTTTGTGTTTGCCATTAAGTCCACCTACATCAGTTCTGCTTCATCATTTTCTAGGCTTTTCCTCTTCTTTGCTCTGTCCCGTCCCTCACTTCCTTCTTTTCGGATTCCGTTGTTAGCTATATTCTTTTTGTTTCCCCTTGTGTCTTTCCCTGCTTCGCCATCACTGCCTTTTGTTTCTTTGTTATAGATTCGCATCCTTGTTTTGCCCCTGGCAGGAGGTCCCCCTTTGCTACCTGTATTTCTTGTTCCAACCCTCTTGTTAGCTTTGATTTCATTCAGCATATTCTCCTTTGTGTAGTTCTTTGTTTGGCATTTTGTCAAACAGGTTCCCTTCATCATTTCATTGTGTTTCTGTCGTAGCTCCTCCCCTATCAATGTTAGGTCTAGGCATCTCGATTTTGCGCCATGTGCATTGTCCCCTGACAGAATGTGGACGGAGTCCACTGTACTGGTGTTCTCAGACTGATCCTTAGCATTAGATTCGCTTCCTTCTTTATTACTCACCTCCCCCTTGTTCTTTAACAACTCTCACCCACCTTCACGTACATGCACCTCATTGTCTTGGGTATTGTTACTCTCGAGCCCAGGTGCTTTAGTATTGTCGGCCATCTCAAGTGCTTTGGGCTTTGTTGCTCCAAACTTAAGGGGGTGTTAGAATTAGGGCTGGCAATTTTTGACCCAACATGACCCGAAAATGTGCAATTTATTCCAAACCTAATTTCTTTTATTTGTGAACATTTTTGGTTGTAAGAGACCCAAGTAAGCCAGACCCAACCCGAAATTATTATTTTTTTAAGATTTCATTTTAACATTCAATTTCAAGACTTCTGAACATATGACCCGAAATTGACCCGATTGCCAGCCCTAGTTAGAATATAGCTTATTTAGTTAATAGGTTATTAGTCTATTGTCTACATGGGCATGTTGCTCATTGCCCACTAGGGTTAGTCTGCTTCCTTTATGCATCCTTGTAATAGCCTCCTTTCCCATATATAGGACATGAGTGAACATATCAATACAACAACAAAACATAATCGTATACACTTCTTCACAACATGTATTAAGGGGTGATGCACATGGGCACTGGAAGGGACAGTGATTACGCCCAAGATAGCATATCAATTGTGGGTTAAAATATTAATGAAAATGTCAGTTCTTATTTGCAAGTAATTAATTGATTATATGTCCTTATATTACTTACACACTTTTGTCTGCACGCCACGTACACAGTATAGCAATATACTGATCTGCATGATGTTTGTCGGCAATTTAGGTAATTGCAATATATGAAGATATCAAGTAATGATGAATCAAATTAAATCAACAGAAGACATTTAAAGCTAAATAAAGGAGGATTAGTTAGATACTTCTTCTCATATGTAATAGTCCCATGTTGTAAATTCATGTAACTCCTTAGAGGATCATCGTGATACGTTTTGTAAACAAATTGGTGAAATAATGAAAATTATTTGATATTATTTGTTGTTTGTTAAATCAGGATCTTGGGAATTTAAGGTAATGGCTCTCAACTTTAAGGTTCTTTCTTAATTGGCGAACGTTGAAGAGTGAGATCTTAACATTTGGTATTAAATCCCTATATTTTCAAATAATATTTAATTGTTGATAATTTAAAGTTATCAGTAGACATATAAGGAGAATTATTAGGGCATAGCCTGAAGCTAATGGTGTCTAGTTAGGATCACATTTGAGGGCAGGCAATATTTTCCTCTGCACCATTAAGGTTGTATACGAGGACTCTCTAGGCCACAATGATACCTACCTGGCTGGAATCTAGGATTTGCCTGAAGTAATGGTTTCTCTAAGTTAATAAACTCTAATTTCATTCACTTCTCATCATCTTACTTAATAA
Organism: Alisma plantago-aquatica; assembly: GCA_963693085.1. NCBI lineage: Eukaryota > Viridiplantae > Streptophyta > Magnoliopsida > Alismatales > Alismataceae > Alisma > Alisma plantago-aquatica. Next base: position 315,797,242 of record OY856415.1, on the reverse strand, counting down.
ACACTAAAAGATACTTCCCTCTTCATTTCAAGTTAGGGTTTTTGAGAAGAAGTAGTATTAAGACATCCTCTGCCAATTAATGTTCATGTAATGTGGAAATAATGATCAAGTAAAGAAAAAATAGTTTTATGGGTTTTTCCTTGAAAGGGTAAACCCTAGATGGAGCTAGGCTAGTTTAGGAAAACCCTTAGTGGGTTAAGGGGAATCATAAAACCGTAAGGTGTAAGGGTAGCCCTAACCCAAACACTAAATCGTGATACTGGAAAATGGAAGTAGTGTGGGTGAAATAGTACTATCCTACCCATATGAACCCTAACTAGAGGAAAGGAATAATAAAATCCAATGAGTTTTGATGACCCAGTCTCCCATGCATGCATTTATGTGGAGCAAGGCATTCATGATTCAAGTGAAGGGTTTTTAAGAAACATAAGCAACCTGTGAGCGAGAGAGAAGGGAGACGAACGATGTTTGCGGCTGCTAGGTGCAGCTTGCGTAAGAGGGCAATAGTCGTCTCTCTTCTTTTTATATATTAGGGTAAGATACATTGTGGTACAAAGAAGAAAATAATAGAAAAACAATAAAACAAATAATATAATAAAGATAGAACCAGGAGGCAGATTGTCGATTTCCGCTGTTGTTCGACTGTCGATACCATCGACAGAACTGTCGATGGTATCGACAGAATGATGTTCTGTTGCTGTGACTCTGTCGATACCATCGACCTCCTGTCGATAGTATCGACGGGGATGCAGGCTGTTTCACACTCCCCCTCAAGCTGGAGAGTAAACATCGTGTATGCCCAGCTTGCCACATAATCTCTGAAAAGTTGTCGGACCCAAAGGCTTTGTCAAGATATCTGCCAGTTGATCTTCAGACTGGACGTATGGCGTCACAATAGTGCCATCTTTGATTTGATCACGAATAAAATGGCAATCAACTTCTAATGCTTTGTACGCTCATGAAAGATAGGATTCCTAGCAATGTGTATAGCAGACTGGTTGTCACACTTGAGCTCCATTGAAGGCATAATAGTAATTTTTAACTCAGAAAGAACATATTTGACCCATTGTAGTTCACAACATGCATGGGCCATAGCACGGTATTCAGCCTCAGTGCTGGATCTAGCTACCACATGCTGCTTTTTGTTTTTCCAAGTAATCAAATGATCACCTAGGAAAGTACAATAGCCTGATGTAGACCTTCTATCAGTATGATCACCAACCCAATCTGCATCTGAATACCCTGTGAGAGTCAAAGTAGATGAAGGCACCTTAGGTTTAGAATATGTGATCCCTTTACCAGGAGCACTCTTCAGATATCTCAGAATCCAACAAACTGCTGTCCAGTGTGACTGTCGTGGTGAGTGCATATGCTGACTCACGACGCCTACAGCAAAAGAAATATCAGGTCGTGTAACAGTCAGATATATTAGCTTGCCAACTATTCTCATGTAATATCCTGAATCTGAGTACTCAACATCATCAACTGTCTCCTTGATGTGATAATCCATGGGAGTAGATACTAGTTTAGATTCAGTCATGCCTGTCTCCTGTAGTAAGTCAAGCACATATTTCCTCTGAGATAGATTGACACCTAGATGAGATCTAAGCACCTCAATGCCCAGAAAATATCTCAGTTTACCCAGATCCTTCGTTTGGAAGTGTCTCTGCAACCCTTCCTTCACACGAGATGTGCCTGTAGAATCACTGCCAGTAATCACTATGTCATCAACATATACAGCAATAATCATAGAGCCACAAGAAGAGCTAGAGTAGAATAAAGAGTGATCAGTCATGGAGCGAGAAAAACCCATCTGGAGTACAACCTCACTGAACTTGTCAAACCAAGCTCGAAGAGACTGTTTCAGCCCATATATGGCTTTCTTCAATTTACACACCTTCTGACACTCCCCCTGAGCAACAAACCCAGGAGGTTGCTCCATATATACCTCTTCCTGTAGGTCACCATGTAGAAAGGCATTCTTAACATCAAGCTGAAATAGGGGCCAATCAAATGTAGTAGCCAGAGAAATCATAATCCGCACAGAATTTAAACGAGCTACGGGAGAAAAGGTCTCAAAGAAATCAACTCCATAGGTCTCTGTGTAGCCTTTTGCTACCAATCTGGCCTTCAACCTTTCAACGGATCCATCCGGATTATGTTTGACGGTGAAAACCCATCTGCAACCCACTGCTTTCTTCCCTGCAGATAAGTCAACAAGATCCCATGTGCCATTATGCAAAAGAGCTGACATCTCAAGTTGCATTATCTGTTTCCAACCACTGTCCTTCATAGCATCATAGCGATTCCTAGGTATATCAACAGAATCAATCCCAATAGCAAATGCGCGTGCCTTCTTAGATAAGTGGGACAGACAACACATTTGAAATAAGATGTCTAATAGTACAAGAATGAGTACCTTTCCGAACAGCAATAGGAGGATCAAGATCTGATGCTTCTGCAGGAATCTCGTGAGTAGAAGACGATGAGGAAGGCTCATGGACTGGTGTCGCTACCTCCTCTGGATCTTGTCTGCCTCGCCTACTATAAACATATGGGTATTGCTGAATAACATGTCTGTCAGCTGCCTGCTCGTCCTGAATAAAAGTATAATCAGGAATGATGGGTGGCGCTCCCTCACTCTGCACAGATGGTGCCACTCTCTCACTCTGAAAAACTGGTGGCACTCCCTCTCTCAACTGCTCCACCTTACTCATAGCATCGGAGAAATATGGAGTGGTCTAATGGAAGGTAACATCCATAGACACAAACATGCGACGAAGACTAGGACAGTAACACTTGTATCCTTTGCTAGTACTAGAATAACCAAGGAACAAGGTTTTAGAAGACCTAAGAGAAAGTTTGTCAGCCTTAGGGTCAAAATTATGGACAAAAGAAGTGCACCCAAACACTCTAAGGGGAACAGAGAAGGGCTGATCCGTGGGTCGTAACACAGAGAAAGAAGTTTGTCCTTTAAGAACAAAGGATGGTTGTCTATTAATTAAGAAGCAAGCGGTTAAAAGAGCTTCAGACCAGAATTTCTTAGGCACATTGGATTGAAACATGATCGAACGAGCAATATCAAGAAGATGGTGATTCTTCCTCTCAGCCACCCCGTTTTGCTGAGGGGTGTGAGGACAAGAAGTGCGATGGATCATGCCCACAGAACTGCAAAAATCATACATAGCCTTTTGAACATACTCTAAAGCATTATCAAATTGGAGAGTTTTTATATTGCAGTCAAACTGAACCTTTATTTCGTTATGAAAATGTTTCACAATAGATAGCACAGACTCTCGACTTTTGAGAAGGTAGATCCATGTCATGCGGGAAAAATCATCCACAAAGGAAATAAAATAACGAAAACCATTATAACTCTGGTCTTTAACAGGACCCCATACATCACTGTGGACTAACTCAAAAGGACAAGATGCCCCCTTATTGACACGACTGGGGTAAGACAACCTATGATGCTTTCCCAGCTGACATGACTGACACTCTAAAGATGACACTTGGGACAACTCAGGTTCCAACTTCCGCAGGCTCTCTAACGACGGATGTCCATATCTGCAATGCCATAGTAAGGGGGAACCACTCAACAGGATGGATGGAGCTGGAGCAGATACTGGGCGAGGCAGACTGTCACCGTGGAAAAGGTAGAGATCACTTTTCCTAGGCCCCCCACCAATCGTCCTCATACTCTTGAGATCCTGTAATACAAAACAAGAAGGCCCAAATGTTACCGTACATTTTACAGTGTCAATCAATTTTACAACAGAAAGAACATTAAAAGGAAACTCAGGCACAAAGTGTACAGATTTAAGATCAATTTTGGGTGTTAGAGAGACAGATCCACTAGCTAACACTCTCCTCACTGAACCATCTGCCAGTGTGATAGATTGGTGAGGGATATATTTGGCAATAGAGTGGAGCAATCTCCTCATACCAGTCATGTGCTGTAACGCGCCAGAGTCAACCACCCAAGAAGGAGTAGAGTCAGAAGCTATGAGAGATGTAGCCTGATTACCCGCAGTAGATGCCAGGTTTGCTGACGATGATGATGACGATCCCATACTCATGTGTTGTGTAGCCTGAATGAACCGATCATACTCCTCTTGAGTGAGAGTGATACCGGTACCAGAAGTAGTTCCCACAGCAGAAGAAGAAGAGGTATTCGTAGTAGTGGCATAATGTGCTGCCCCCACAGGTGGTGCAGCAAGTCTCACATGTTTCTTCCAACACTTCTCCACTGTATGTCCCAGTTTGTCACAGAAAGTGCATTTAGGACGTGTCTCACGTCCTCTGCCCATACCAGGTCGTCCCCCTCTCACCGCAGCAGCAACGGATGCATGAGACTCCCCAGAAGGTATAACAGAACCAGGATTAGCAGACTCAAAGATAGATTGTTGTATTCTCGAATAGGCTTCCACAAAGCTCGGTAATTTATCAGAAGCCAGAATGACACTCCTGGAGGAACCGCACGCTGGATTAAGCCCAGATAAGAATTTAGCAGTAACCATATCATCTATGTCTTTGACCTGTTCAGCAACTGTCACTGGATGATAGTAGCTCAGCTCTTGAGCAAGTGCCTGAATAGCTCCAAAGTACTCCTCAAGAGATCTGTCACCCTGCCTCTCAGCAAACAGACGGCCATAGATCATGAATTGGCGAAGAGCATTTTTCTCCTGGGAATAATGCTGCTTCACTGCGTCCCATATTTCCTTAGTTGTAGAATAGAACATGAACCATGCCGCAATTGCAGGTTCCATGTTGTTCCACGACCAAGTCTTCACCAGACTGTCATGACGCTTCCATTTAGCATATCCTTTGTCAGTAGAGGTCAGAGAACCAGAGTCAACATGTCCCGCCTTATCACGAGACTCCAGGACAGTGTGAACAGCGTTCATCCATAGAAGAAAGTTTTTCCCGTTGAGCTTGATGGAGGCGATAGGCGACACCTCGTTGTAGATCGTAGGCGTCTTGGTGTCCTCCATTATAGAACGGGATTGTGTGACGGATTGATACACGTCACAAGGATGGCTGAGGTGACGGAGAGATACACGTCACACAAGAAACAAAGAGAAATGCGTTATTGACGCATTCACAGCCTCCGGACGATTTTCCTAATCACACATGGAGGAGGTGTGACTAGGATAATAACCGTAGAGAGACTAGTCCTCCGTTTTAGATTTTAGATGGTTGTCGGATCACCCGAAGATTCTCAAACAGCGATAGCAATTTCCGACGGATCGACCGGTGGTTGTGTGAAAAACGTCGGGGAAGAGAACGTTGCCCTCGGCCTTTGAGACTGAGCATACGGCAGCAGTGGAGAGCTACCAAGGGCCCAGCGTGATGGAGGGGAGGGGCCGCTTGATGACGGCTTCACACCCGGCGGCAGATCACGGCTGCACGCCGTGCGGCGGCTCTGCCACAGCCGCCGCTGCCGGTGCCGCGGTGAAGAAGATCCGACAGAAGGAGAAGATCCGGCGGACGAGGAGGAAGAAGGAAGAAAAGAGAGGGAAGGACTGTCGGTGGGGAGAGACGGCGGCCTAGAGCAGACCTTGCTCTGATACCATGTGAGCGAGAGAGAAGGGAGACGAACGATGTTTGCTGCTGGTAGGTGCAGCTTGCGTAAGAGGGCAATAGCCGTCTCTCTTCTTTTTATATATTAGGGTAAGATACATTGTGGTACAAAGGAGAAAATAATAGAAAAACAATAAAACAAATAATATAATAAAGATAGAACCAGGAGGCAGATTGCCGATTTCCGCAGCTGTTCGACTGTCGATACCATCGACAGAATGATGTTCTGTTGTTGTGACTGTGTTGATACCATCGACCTTCGGCCGATAGTATCGACAGGGATGCAGGTTGTTTCACACAACCAATAGTTACAAAGAAAACTATGAAACCCTCACAATTCAACTTTTACGGTTGGTGTCCTAACCTGGGGAGGGTCAACCCAAGAATGGGAAAAGGACCCTTAGGAGAGGCAAAACCCTAAACCTGACGGGTCAGGTTGTGGGTAGAGAACTAGCCTCTTGTAACTTAAGAAGGCACCCTAGGTTAGGACCTTCCCTAGAAGGGTGAGTTCACAAATCAATTTAAGAATGGAGGTAACCTTGAATGTCACCTAAAGCTTGACACATAAAGTATATAAAGCATGAAAGCTCATACATAGAATATAATTCTTGAAATCAAGTATGCCATCTCTGAGGGACACAATGAGCCCAGATAGGGAAGGCCACAAGAGGTCAAACCCCAGATAGGAAAGGCCGACATGGCACCAAGCCCCAAATAGGGAAGGTTGCCCAAGTCACACTGGAGATGACCAAGCCCCAAATAGGAAAGCTCACAAAGAGATCAAGTCCTAGATAGGGAAGGTCGACATGGCACCAAGCTCCAGATAGGAAAGGTTGCCCGAGTTTACTGTGTAGACGACTTGACCAAGCCCCAAATAGGAAAGGTCACAAGAGGTCAAGCCCCAGATAGGGAAGGTTTCCCAAGTCCACAATGTAGACAACTATGACCAAGCCCAAGGAGAGGAAGGTGACAAAGAGGTCAAGCCTTAGATAGGAAAGTTTGAAACGGTACCAAGCCCCAAAAAGGGAAGGTGGCACAAGTCCAATCATGGGACATAAAGTGAATAATGTGTACCTCAAGAGATGGGGGAAATCCAAATTAAAGAATTACATAAGAAAATAATGTGCTCGAAAACTGTTAAAGTTGTGATATCTCAATAAATAAACCCTAGGAAAGATATAGCCCTAATTCAATCCCTAAGTTAAGTAGGGAGGATTAAAGGTACATAAGACCTACGAGATTATGAGGTGATCATGCCCTGAGTGCATAAGACCATGGGATCAGGAGATAGCCATCCATGTTACGCGAGGCTCATGGGTCAGGAGATTGGCAACCTTCATGAGTCCATGAGGCCCAAGGGATAAATGTGAGAGGCACTCCATAAGTGCATAAGGTTCGCGAAGCCAAGAGGAGATCACTCTGAAGGTACTTGTACCCGTAGAGACCTTAAGGGAATGACTAAGATTAATGATATATGAGATGTAGATGTAAAGAATACAAGAGGTCATGTAATAATATTGATAAAATCTTGAACGTAGTAGTGCATAAAATGAAGGAGGATTATGAGAAACCTTGAGGGAATGACTAAGATTAATGATACATGAGATGTAGATGTAAAGAATACAAGAGGTCATGTAATAATATTGATAAAATCTTGAACGGAGTAGTGCATAAAATGAAGGATTATGAGAAACCTTGAGGGAATGACTAAGATTAATGATACATGAGATGTACATGTAAAGAATACAAGAGGTCATGTAATAATATTGATAAAATCTTGAACGGAGTAGTGCATAAACGGAAGGATTATGAGAAAGTCACTTTACATGTGAGTGCATGAATTTAAGAAAAAAAATTGTGGGGTTAAAAGTAATTATGGTTTGGAGTCATTGTTGAGTGATTCGAGCTAAAATTTGAAACTTTAAGATAATGTGTGGATACACCGTCTCTGCTCTTGGAATGGGATGAACTTCGTATTTGGGTTGCAGTCAAATGTTTATTTCATCTTATTATGAGTGAGAGAGATTGGATAGACACATGTTATGCTTAAAATTGACATATGAGAGTTAGTATCCTAAGTCGATTTAATGGCATAATTTAGGGGTTTGAGGTGTTACCTCACCCTTATACGAGGATAAAGGAATAATAGCTTGGAAACTTAGGTTAAGAGGTCCTCATCAAATGAAATTGAAATTCAAATGAAAATGTGATAATGTTATATAATTGATGAGGTCGTTATAACCTGGAATTGAATTCGGGTTCCAACCTCAGTAATGTGAGGAATTTGCATATCAAAAAGTCAATAAAGATATCCAAGAAGGGTTGCTAACCCTAAGGTTTGAAACTAAGATGAGTAATCATTCACCTTAACCTTATTGTGTATTTTGGGACAAAATTCCTTTTTTAAGGAGGGGTGAATTTAAGATCCTCAAATTTTGTGAATTTAAATTCTATGAATATAAGACTTGATTTGATAAGCAAATTTTCTGAGTTTAATTGATAGAACAATAATGTCATCCACTTTGTGGCATGGGTTCAACTCATGGCCCAAGTGAGGCCCATGAGACTATTTGCATTGCAAATAGGTCCTTGTGGCATAAGTTTAAGAAATAAGAGAATTCGTACATAAATGATGGATAATGGTTTTATGGTTGGTTAGATAATTGAAATAAGAACTAATGGCAAGTTTCTAAAAGATTCTAAGATAAGGTATAACTTAGATAATTAACGAAGTAATTATCTAACCATGAATGGCGATACAAGTTTTGACGCATCAAATAAGAATATGTCGGTCTGGCTTTTTGTATACTTAGAAATCATAACAAAACTAAGAGAATTCTAGAATTTACGAAAGAAATGACTTTCCATGTAATAATGGTAATTGATTTAAAGAAATACTTGAAAGACAAGTTTCGTCTATTAAAGTTATCCTAATAAATCCCAAAAATTAGATATAAGTTGGGAAAGATGTAAAGGAGTTTTGCTCCAGTTTCGCAGAAAAAGGATGTCCCTATTAGCCTACAGAAAATCTAGAAGGGAGAGGGACCTATATGAAATAATTAAATTGGTTTCCAAAGTCAAAATCCATTAATTGGGCACCAACTTAGGCATGGTGGGTTGCGTTCCTTTTATATGTCATGCGGACACCATAGCCGTAGATTAGGGATCGGATGATGCCCAGATCGTCCCCTACCTTCAGCCAGAAAAGGAAAGGTCATCATAACACTCGCGATCTTCCCTCGCTTCTTTTTCGCTCCAACCTTCACCATTTTTCCTTATTTCTTTCGCATTAGTTTCGAGAGAGGGGGAGGAATGTAATGAGCCCTACAACAGCGGTTAATTCACTAGATCTAGAAAGTGCCTAAATCCCTGGTAAACACAAGCCTTAGGGCGATGTGAGAATCCTATACCTATATAAGGCATTGGCGAGGTTAATCGAGACCCAAGAACTACCCTTATCCCTTCAATTGCTCCCACACTGCTCGACGAGAGTCGACGACCCCAGACTCCATCATCGACGATCTCATCTCTTCCCCGGCACTACCAAGCGTCTCCGGCCTATTGATTGGCACAGGCACATCCTCAGACTACCTCAAAGTGACCTTGGTCCCTGGTCTCGCTCGAGGTGGATCATGAAATGGTATCCTCGAGCCAGTTGCACCTGCCCAGAGCAACTTGTCGGGGTGGAGATGTAAGACCGCTTCCAACCACGGCGACACTGCCAAGAGGATTGCGGAAGGTGTGCGGACCCTTCCCAAACTCCAAAACGGCTTCAGCGAGGTATTTTACTCCTTATGTTCAATGTGGTACTGGCTTAGAACCATGGAGACCCAGGCGTCGAGACCAACCCCTAGTGTATCTCTGACTCAACTCTTAAGTCCTTCAGTCCGCGAGGACCTACTAAAGGTATGCATGTCTTCTGTTGTGGCCGCCAAGCCCTAGGCACCAGAGTCGACCATTGGATTGACCTTGCCATGGCAGGCCGAAGCAGCGACCAAGTCTGCCAGAGGGACGATCAATCCTTAAGAGCAATCGAACGAAGGGCCCTAGCTTGTGTGATAAATTGATTCACAACACATGAGCATTGAGGTCATTTGCCTCCTTAGTCCAACTCGTGCCCGCGTAGAATAGGTCGCTGATGTGGCGCAAGCCTATTAGCTGGGCTTGGTCCCGCATGGCTTAATGGATATTTAGTTTTGCTGACATGGCGTGCCCTGATTGGTCCATTAATGTTAATTTGCAATAATTGTAGTAATTGGTAGGATGATCGCATTAAGAAGTTATATAAGAAAATTAATCAGGTGAACGGGAGGAATATGAATAAAATATAATCGAGGCCTAATTCTCATTGTAGTCAAAAAGTACCTTGGATACATGATTATTAAGTGATTAATACATGAAAACCCTAGATTTGTATATCAACATGTTGAATACATTAAATGCTTTCAATTCATGTTATAATCTAATATTGTTGAATATAATGGAAATCTAAGATAATGATGTGAAATTAGGGTTTCTAAAGTGAATAATCATCAACATGTGTGATTAGGGTTTTGAAAACAAAGATCAATAACTTGCTCAGTTATTGATGCACATAATCTAATCTAAGTGTTCATAACACAATGATATGATAGATCTGAGATTAAGGGTTAAAAAATCTAATTCAACATGTCTGTTGGAATTAGGGTTTGTACCCTTATTCCTTATCTGAGACAACCCTAAACCCTAGATTAGGACCTTTGTAGGGTTTAATCTGAATAATATGATGGTGATACCTTAAGATATACATGCATATTAAATGTTGATTGATTGGATTAAGCTTTGCTTGCTTGATTGGATGATATGCTTAAAGTGTGTGAAGTATGATTGCATGATCTGTATGGTTCTACATTGAGGTAGGTGGTTACGATTATGAATAATCGCAATTATCAATTGATAATGTTTGCTGAGGATTTCTCGAGGATTGATGAAATAAATACTTGGATGTTTATTTACATTTTGTTCAATGATAATATCATTATGAGTATCGCATAAAGTAAGATATCATATTCTGAACCGTAGGATGACATGTATTAAGGGATGATGCACATGGGCCCTGGAAGGGACAGTGATTACGCCCAAGATAGCATATCAAGTGTGGGTTAGAATATTAATGAAAATGTTTGTTCTTATTTGCAAGTAATTGATTGATTATATGTCCTTGTATTACTTATAAACTTTTGTATGCACGCCACGTACAAAGTATAGCATTTTGTTTGTCGACAATTTAGGTAACTGCAATATATTAAGATATCAAGTAATGATGAATCAAAATAAATCAACCGAAGACATTAAAGCTAAGTAAAGGAGAATTACTTAGATACTTCTTCTCATATGTAACAGTCTCATGTTGGAAATTCATGTAACTCCTTAGAGGAGCATCATTATACATTTTGGAAATAATACTTTGAAATAATGGAAATTATTTGCAATTATTCATTATTTGTTAAAATCTGGATCTTAGATTTAAGATAATGGCTCTCAACTTTAAGGTCCTTTCTTAATTGGGGGACGCTGAAAAGTGAGGTTGTTATAGTATCTTTCCTGCCTTGAGAAAGTGTCAATCCACTTCCATATGTTTTCTACGCTCGTAAAAAACTAGATTGTTAAAGGTTGGCATCTCAATTATCACAATACATCAAAACGAGAGAGTTGATCTCATGTCCAAATTCAACTAGGAGAGATTTAACATGTGTTGTATAGGCGCCCGCCTGGGCGGCGCCTAGGCTTAAGTCAGCTCGCCTCAAACTGGGCGCCCAGCCCCCTAATTGACCTAACTTGTTGCCTAAGCCATTTTCAGACCCAAATTAAGCCAATTCAAGGCCAATTTAGCATAATTAGAACTGAATTTGATCAAATTGAGTCATTTTATGGTTAAATTGGGTCTGGTTTATCCCAAACGGGGTCAATTTACGGTAAATTATGTGTGATTTGGGGGAGAACAAGCATGATTTGGGAGAATTAGGTCTAGTTTGGGGAATTAGGTTTGATTCAGTCATGTAAGGCCTCATTTAGATCAACATAGGGAAATTTAGGGTTAGTTAGGTTTGATTTGGTCATGCTATGCAAATTAGATTTGATTCTAGGCCAAATTATGTCAGATTTGAGCAGATTAGGTCTGACTTGGGGAAAATAAGTTTGATTTAGAGAAATGGTCTGATATGGTGAGATTAGGTAATTTAGCCAAATTAGATATTGTTTAGGTCAATATAGGGAAAATTTGGGGAAATTAGGTCTGATTGGATTATAATATACAAAATTAGGTTTTATTTAGGACAAATCACGTCAAAATTGGGCACATAGGTCTAATTTAAGAGAAACCATTATGATTTGGGTGAAATTGTTCTAAATTGGATGACTAGGTCATATTTGGCCAAATTTTGTCTCATTTAGGTGAATATATGAAACATTTATGGAAATTGGGATTGATTAGGTGATGGTATACAAAATTAGGTCTGGTTTAGGCAAAAATTAGGGTAAAATAGGTCAAATTTGGATCAAATGAGTTTAAATTAGGGCCAATCAGTTCTAATTTAGGTCTTGTTAGTTTTGATTTAGCTGAAATTCTATATAATGGCATTATACATGTTTTGGCTACAAACATTATACATGTTTAGCTTTCTAATTTCTATATGAATTTTGTTTAGGTAAAACTTCCACAATTCAGTCCATATCTAATGACTTTCTTGCTTTCTTCATACGATGCTAGCACATTGATTGCATATTTATCATGTAAGTTTATGTGTAAGGATTGTAGTTTTCAAAAAAATTACATATATCTATTAAAATAAAAATATATGAAAACGCCTGGAAACACCTGGGCCACCGCCTGGCACCCTATACAACCATGGATTTAACCCATAATGGGCCACAAGTAGTGCGTGTCACGACCCTATACTCGGCTTTAGCACTAGAGTCCCTTGCTACAAAAATTTGCTTTTTGCTACGCCATGTAACAAGGTTTCCACCCACAAAGGTACATTATCCCAAAGTGAATTTCCTATCAAAGCGTGATAATGCATAGTCAGCATCAGAATAAACTAGGAGGTTGTTCCATATACATGGTTTTGTGCAAGACACCATAGAGAAAGACATTATTCACATCTAATTGATGGAGAGTTCAATCTTTATTAACAACAAATAGGAGGATGTGAACAAAGTTAAGGCAAGCCACTGGTGAAAAGGTCTGAAATATTCCACTCCACACTCTTTAAGTGTATCCGCCCAGGCCGCGAACACGCCCAAGTGGGTTGGCGCTTGGTTTTAGAGGGTTGGGTGGCCACCCAGGTCGCTCAAGCACGCCTAGGCAGACACCTGTACAACACAAATTGAGGCAGCACCAAGTCCTCCCTGAAGGGAGACGACACAACCTCCTCCAGCTGTCAATAAATATATAATTATATTGCTCCACTATTGTAGCAATAAGGTCAGACATCCTTTTTAAAAAAAATTACTAATTTGAGAAATAAAATTCGACTCCAAGGCACTTCTAATATAAGGCATACACAAAGTATAAAGGTGGCATTCACTAATGTGGGGCTAAACGAACTAGAATTAAGTCAAGAATAACTATAGAAAACTGTGACAATCTTAAATCAATTTGTGTTGCGATTTCTCCTTACTTCTCGAATTGGAAGCATTTTTAGACTGTGTTAAATGGTCGCAGGTACTTTTAGACCCATCAATATTAATGTGTATCCCGCTACACCTTTGGACCTAGATTACAGAGTCTCCAGGTATGAATTCCCGCCCTATGTCACATTGACAAGTGCATCATGGTGCTTCAACATAGAACAGGTTTAAGCCATCACATCCCACAAAGTACTTGAAATATATCTAAATGGAAGTCGATATCAGATTAGACAACTGTTGGGGTTGAACATCAAAATCAGATTTGGTCGACTACTATACAATTTCAAAAAACCTTATCATAAATGACATAAATGCATTTAGAACAATAAGTAAATTATATACATGATATATTTAAATATATTCCATTGATAAAATACAACATTTTCTTTTCATATTTTGTAATAAAACTAATCTTTATAATAGCATATGTCTATAATATTTCATATTCAAACATTTTCAAATGGATGCAAAAACAAAACTATGATGGAAATTTTGTCAATCCAAAATATGATTTGATTTGTTTGGATATAACGTAAAAAAGTACAGTATGCATGCAGTTCTAATTGTTGAACTCTAAACATCCCCTTACAGTAATATTAGTCAACCTTTTGGGGGGGGGGGTTCAGTTCATGCTTTGAGACCATGTAAACTAAAAATAACTAATTTGTTTTAGAGTTAAACGCTTTATAGAGATTATGGATGTGTGTTAAACCTAATGCATAAGAGTGACAAATGTGTAAACTATAAGTAGGTTGAAAATTTTTTAAAAATATATACTATTTATGTCAATATTGTTGGGAAATCTGGCTACAGAATAGGCAACGGATACAAAAATTTTAACTACCACATTCTCAATAAACCAGCGGATCTCATCAATAACTATAAGATGGGAAGGATGGTTTTAAGGATATACCTGGTCCTGGAGCAAGTCCAGCGACATATCCTAGTCGTTGTAGATGCGCAAATGTCTTCTAGTTGCACTGGGACTCGTTTGACTGTTGCGCCTCCTGGTCTATACCACGGACTGCAAGTTGACGTTATCCTCCTAGTGGTAGACAACAGCCTCCACGTCTCTATGGAAGTCCACAGGACCGCCTAAAACTCATGTCGTCCTACTAGAACAGACAGGAAGGAGTTGTCCCTCCCGTTGGTGTACTAGTCACCAATTTACCCTCCCAAAATTATTTCTTCCTTGATATCCCTCCATCCCTCCCTTTAGAGGGTAGGACTTGCTTGGGCTCTCTATTGGTTACCACAACCAAAGAGGACAACAATTGTAAGAGGCAATTGAGTTGTGTTCGAAGAAGCCCCCGATACCCCTCTATTTATAGGAGGGGTTAGGGTATGGGTTCCCAATCTGTGTGAGATTGGAAGGGACCGGAAGATCTTGAATTTTCGCAATCTACGAGCACTGAACCGGTCGTCTGGGAAGCAAACCGATCATTTAGCTCAGCGAGACGGTCGCTTCGCAGTTTCCCAATTGCACACGAATTTGACAATTCGTTTCCAATTAATGGCAAACATCAATTCCTTACATCAATAGAATTGAGCAATCGAAACGATCAAACTTTCTCACGAATTCAGAAAAGTTACTAGAACCTTACTTCGGCCCAACCGAGTCGATCGGTTCTCAAGGTGAACCGGTCGTCTCGCTCTACCCAGTCGGTTGGTGCTTGTTTCGTGAAAAACTTCAGTCAATTCAGTTCCAATCAACTGACACTCTAAACGGTCGTCTCACTGGATGAGACGGTCGGTTGGCAGTCCAATCAGTTGATCTGTTGCGTGAATTGAATACCTAAACACTTTCGTAATCAATTCAATCATCATTTAAGATTAAATTTCTCTACTAGGTCAAGACATGTATGTGTTACCCTATAGGTCCCATATTACGTTGGCAGTGAATGTCCATAACAACTTATGACATCTGGTGCCTAGTCGCACATCAATACTACCCAAGTAAATGAGAAGTTAGAGGACAACGTCAACCTACAATTTGTATTGGTGCTACAGTGTTTGTATAGTTCCTTTGTCACTGATATCCAGATTGAACTCAAGGCATGGAGTAGTCATCCTCTTCAACATTCAATCTTGTTCCTTGAACCAGAGCAGACTGTCTGAGATATATGTAAGTTCAATATCACATATTGACTCACATGTGCACGGTCATACATTTCTCGGTCTCACTAATCAAGAAGCCTAAGATATCATTCTCATGTAGGAGGGACAAATCTCATCTATATCACTCATAGTCTATCCTAATGCGTCACAGTCACTCAATCATCACCTTTATAATAACCCTTATTTCAGGATTACGTTTGATGATGTTAAAGCATACTGAACGACATGTGATGATGTAGTGACTTTAGGTCTAAGAACCACAATCACCGTCATCACTATGAGAGTTGACTATGACTACCATGGTAATAGCTTCCATGTGTTAGTCTCATGATGGGTATGTCTGATACACGTTTCCTAACATGTATCTGTGTGCTTGGTTTGATATTGCCATATCATGACTAATGAGATTTTGTCATCAACCAACTCACTCTGATCTTATGTGTTAGTGTTGTCTGTCAACCTTCAACCGATCAGGGACATAATGAGAATGTATATGTATACTCTTAACATTCGTATGATCTCATCGTTCAAGTCTTGTACTTGAAAACATGTCATTGAGTAACATCATTCTCTAGACATTTATAATGGTACATCATTATCTCATAACTGAATTAAACAGAATAAATTAGAAGCTTGCCTTTATTCATTAATCAAATGATTTATATATTATGACATTACAATCATCATATGATTAGCTCTCAGGGCATACATACCAACATTAATCATAATAAGAGAGATGTTAGTAACATAAGATTATTTGATAATGATTGGTTTGATCCTATCCATTGTTTAACTAGAACCACAAGATTTTCTAAGGTACAACTTTATATGGAAATCGAACAAACCATCAAATTGCCTCCAAGAATAAATTCATAATTGTCTGCTTTGCTATATGTAGTTCTACTACAAATCGCTTACCAGTATCAAGTTTAAAATTCTTTAGTGGTTAAGAAACCTCAAAAGAAACAATATAATAGTAGGTTACTACCTCATCTAGCAACGTAAAACATAAGATTTCAGAAGATTATATTAGAGGGTGCAAGTAGAAATGTGATCGTAAATAAGTTAAGGTAAACATAATTTGACGAAAAGTAGACTTCTTGGATCATAATCAATAACATATTTGTATCATGTTGCATACAACAGAAGCTAACTTGATGGCATATTATCAGTTAATAAATCGAAACCACTGTAACAAGTAAAGAGACTTGTATGCTACCTGAATATAATGATTTGCTCAGGCTTGCGTTTGTTGCTTGTCTGATAAAAATCAATTAAGATATCTCTGCAAACTCAAAAGTTAACAAAACTTGAATTATTACCTAACTATTTTTTTAAATTAGACATAAAGGATTTTTTTATTTAATAGTTTACTTCATAATTCCAGTATCACTAATGCATCCATCTTCTCCAGCGGGCGCAGGCTTATACAAGGAATCAATCATTTCAACTCTTGCAGGTTGAGATCTGACAGATGCTTTATACTTGGATATCAATGGCCAATATCTAGACCCAACAACCTAAAACAAGAAAAGATACATGAGCACTAACTCCAAGAGCATTACACGTAAGAAAATGATGCAAGGATAGCATACAGTTTATAAAGCGGTGTATTATGCATTCGGAGAATAATGCGGTTTTGGATTTTTTATTTATTATTATTATATTTGTGTGTATATTAATCATGAATTACATAATTAATAGGTACAATTGTGTATCTTAATAGTATAGTTACAAGAATAATGGATGCAATCATGCAAATATGTAATCATAACAACTTAAATATATACAAACATGCACTATGATCTAAATCTAAACAAGCATAGATGAAAGTATATGTGAAAAAGAAGAAATGAAAATATGTCAATCTAAAAATCGAGGGTTAATCGAGCTTTTATGCGGCCTGCTCCGCTTTTAGGGGGAATTTCCAATATACGGTTCGGCAGATGGTCTGAACCTTGTATGCGACAGCACAAACCGCTTTTTGAAACATTGATGGCATGTTCCTTGCTTATAGGTTCTACATGACTGTACATGTTGTAACTCCATCTAACTAGGTTTAAAATAATATACGAAAGTTTATTTTCAATCACTCAAAAATAGTTTGTACAATTTTTTTAACAACATTAAAAGCCTAGCTTAGCAAGAAAGTAAACAATTCAATATTAGGACAATATCATTACGGTTGTGAGGTGAATTATTGCATGTATGAGAGAGAGATGGAGGGAGAGCGAGGAGTGGCATGCAACAACCTATTGTTGCTTTGTAGGCGGGGTGCAACCAACCAATCTCAGAGAGAGGACTGCACAAAAGAGAGTTGAATGGAGGTAGGATCTTAACAGAGATATCATCATATGGATCAACCCTAGAAAGTGTCCTAGAAGGCGTTTCTCGAGAGATATGGGAAGAATCCCTAACACATGCATAAAAGACATTTCACTACATCTAGTTTTCAAAGGGATGGGGAGCGAAGGAAATAGCATCTGAGCTGCACCAAAGGTTGTGTAGGCAAGCATCGCAAGGAAGATGCAACTCGACAAGGAACATTCAAGTAGGTTGTAATGGGGAACTCATATGGTGGAGAGAGGAGAAATTCCTTCCAAATAAGATGATCAAGGAGGATCTCTACCCAAACAATGTTAACTTACTAATCCAACATGGATATCCACAAATATTCATTGTCCAAAAGCATAACAGCAACTTGCTGCTAAGCCATGGAATTACTCTTTCATTACAAGCCTAGTGGGCAAGAAGATAGGATACTTGGCATTACAAGAGAGATTGATACTCCTATGGAAAATGATCCAAACTACGTCTATGTATGAGTCGGGACATTACTATTATGTAGTATAGTTTTTGTGCAAAAATGGTTATGAGAGAGTCATAATTAGAGGATCATGGTCATGGATTGGTCACTATCTCATTGTGTGGTCATAGAATAAGATGTTATGGTTTACTAATCAATTGTTGCACGCCATTATAACATGAATCAGGATGGTTAATTTGCCACTAATCTATGTGAACACCATGTGCAAAATCATAGGTAGAGCCATGGGCAAAGTAGTGAAAGTAAATAGTTATACTCCCACGCTAACCAGGAGCAAGTTTGCTAGATTGACAATGGAAATTGGTACAAAGAATTAATAGTTCCCTCGGTCCAAATCAATGGATCATAGTACAAGACAGAATATGAATCTCTACCCAAGTTGCAGAAGGGCAGGTCACACTGAGAGAATACTCTAACTTCTAGGAACAAAAATGCTCAAATGAGGACATAGCAGAAGATGATGCAACATTACAGTGGTC
This sequence comes from Alisma plantago-aquatica, assembly GCA_963693085.1. Taxonomy (NCBI): domain Eukaryota; kingdom Viridiplantae; phylum Streptophyta; class Magnoliopsida; order Alismatales; family Alismataceae; genus Alisma; species Alisma plantago-aquatica. The sequence goes on along the minus strand of OY856415.1, from coordinate 315,778,564 downwards.
GATAGATGAAGATAAGTGAGAGGTATGTTGTGGGAAGAGTATGCATGTGAAAAGGAAAGCGAAGGAGGCAACCACAGAGCTCTAAGAACTGATCGTTGGGCACAAGAAACAAATTTGAAATCCTTCAGAACATCAAGGAGGTTGGGGAGATTAAAGTTGAAGCCAACCAAGCAAAACAAAGCAGTGGTGAGGAAAGACAGGAAAGAGGACGGGCAGCAAGTCATATGAAACAAAAGAAGACGATACAGAAGGGGGGGAACATGTAGATGCAGCTATGAAAGAAAACGGTAAAGAAGCCAACAAGATACGTAATAAGCAGGATAAAGGAAATAGTAGAAAGGTGGAGCCCACACATAATAATGTAACAAAAGCACACACAATTGTTAGCCTCATGGATGATGAAGTGGTTATAAGAAGAGGTGAAATTAGCATCCCCGAGAAACACCAAGTAGGTGGGTGGGAGCATTGAGGCCGCCATTTAAATTGTAAGACCATGCCGCATAAAAAACAGACAAAGGGAGCGGTAGCAAAGAGAAAGGAAGTGAATTTAGAATGAAACTAGCACCATGTCATTTCAGAAGAAGACAGGCTTCTACATTGAAGTTCCCTATCGAGGAGGTGTCAGCCTAGTTGGAGGTTTAATGATAGCATGGATCACTTGACAAAATCTTTTGTTACGTGTCGCAATTCTACGTGCAATGCAGCATGAGAGGAGCAACAGGTTTCCTCTCCTTTTATTATGAATAGGACGGGAAAATTACATAGGGGTCCAGCGGGATAGAATAATTACATAATAAAATAAACAAAATATAAAACAACTATATTTATATCTTTAAATGGATATTGTACGTTGGAACGTACAAGGCATTTGCAGTACTATTTATCATCAACGCCTTTAAAAATATGGTTTACAGGCACTACCCAAAAGTTGTGGGCATTCAAGAGCCTAAGGGAAGGCAGCTAGAACCATAAGAAGTCTTGGTCTGATAACTCTCACAAGGAGAAGGTGATGAGGACACTGCTTCACAACATATGATTGGTATGTCACAGACTGACGTGGAATATGTGAGTCAATGGAATGAAGCAGTGTCCTCATTCCAATCATATGTTGTGAAGCTCCAGAGTTAACCACCCATGAAGGAGATGAACTAGAAGCCAGTAAGGAAGTAGCTTGATTACCAATAGTAGACGCCAAGTTGGCTGAAGAAGATCTCATACTCAGGTGCTGAGTAGGCAGAATAAATCTATCATATTCGTCTTTGGTAAGAGTGATGCCTGAACTCAACGCAGGAAACTCATAAGACTCAGTACTGCCGATAAAGTGGTTGTCCCCACTGGCGGTGCAGAAGGTCTACAAGCTTCTTCCAACATTTCCCCACAGTGTCCCGCAGTGTTTTGAAAGGCGGTATGCGGTATGCGTTCAGTCAGGGTACTGCATAGAGTATATGTGGAATACGGGAGCATATGCGGGGCATATGCGTTTTTGGATTTTTTTTTTTTGATATTTTATACACATAACGTATATAAAAAATTGACTATAAACATAAATTTTATAAACTTTACTTACACTACCTAATAGACAAAATATACCAATAAATCAATGCATCATAGAAGAAGAAACAAATAGTTTCCATTCATCAAGTGAAAAAACAATAAGATCAAATTTGACACCCATCCGGACTAATATATGGATGAAATTAACAAAATAGAAGCCTAATAACAACGTATACAGAATGTAACATGTGTCTAGCACATATCAAGATAACATCTTAATTCTAAATATCTTATAGTTTGTGGCAATCATATAGGAACATTAGTAAATGAGTCTAAGAAGATGAAGCCAACAAAATTTCCATGAGTCAATAGGGAAATCAATAATGTATGAGTAGCAAAGTATTAGTAAGACAAAAACATCATAGCAACTTACACGTTTCGGTCTTAAGGAAACAGGATGAAGAAGAGAAAACTGGAGTGAAGAAGAATTGGGGTCAATGAAACAGGGAGAAGAAGATGATAGTGAGTAGTAATCAACAGCTAGCCAGCTAAAAAAACAACAGTAGAGGGAGAACATGAGAAGAAGAGAAAGGGAGAACTAGAGAAGAAGAGGGGACGTGGCATACAAGCCTGGTAATTAGCAGACAAAAAAATGTCAACAATATATTATTGTGATGACGAACTGCAGAAGAAGAAAAAGGGTGAGCTGAAGTAGAAGAGAAAGGGAGAAGAACAGGGGCGTGGACGAGATGGCTACGAATTTAGCAGCAATATAAAAATCAGCAGTAAATGAGAGAGGAAGAACTGGAGAAGAAAGGAGAAGAAGAGGGGATGGTGAAGAGTTACCTTGTTTCCTCCGTGGGTCGGCCTCAAGAAGAGGGGTGGAGGAGGTTGTATTGGAGCTCTTGGCACAGCAATTGGGGAAGAAGTCAGGCTCGCAGCAGGAGCAGCACCGTTAGAGGAGAGATCGCAAACCGCTGGAGATGGAGAACCGACAGCATTGAAGCAAGAGAAATCATGTTCGCCATCGAAGGAGCTGGCCGGTGGAGAAGACGCGTGCAACATCAGTGTCGGGGTTGAGAGCGATCGCTGAGTTTGTCGCCCTAGGTCGCAGCGTATGGGTTTGGGTTTGAGAGCAAGGGGTTTATGTCGAGTGTAGTCGGGGATCGGTCGGGGTTTAGAAGGTTTGCTTTATATTTTTTATTATCAAAATTATCGAATACAAAATTCGGTGCCTAATCGGCCGCATATGCAGACCGCAGCCCGCTTATTCTATCTATGGCCAAAATTGCCTCCGCATGGACTTATGCGCAGCGGTTGTATGGCCGAACCGCATATGCGCCCGCATGGGCCGCATTTCAGGAACACTGGTGTCCCGTACAACCACAAAAGTACACTTAGGTTGTGTGCCACCTCCTCGGCTTGTACCTAAATGGCCTCCTCTAACTGCAGCAACTACATATGCATGAGATTCTCCAAGAGAAGGAACAACTATAGAATCAACTGGCTCAAAGTTGGACTGCATAATTTGTAAATAAGCTTCCTCCAAGCTGGGAAGTTTGTTAGAAGCTAATATAACACCGCGGGCTGAACTGAATGAAGAACTCAGGCCGGATAAGAACTTCGTTGTGACTAAATCATCTCTATCCTTGACATGTTCTTGGACAATCACTGGAAGATTAAAAAACTCAATTCTTGAGCAATAGCTTGGATCACCCCAAAATACTCTTCCAAAGGCTTGTCTCCATGTCGTTCTGCAAACAAGCGGTCATATATCATGAACTGACAAAGAGTGTTCTTCTCTTGAGAGTCATGCTTCTTGACTGCATCCCATATCTCTTTAGCATGGTGTAGAACATGAACCTAGCAACAATTCCAAGTTCCATGCTCCCCTATAGCCATGTCTTCACCAGATTGTTATGACGATTCCATTACGCATAGCCTTTTTCAGTAACTGCAGGAGGATCAAAATCAACATGTTTTGTCTTGTCTCGAGATTCCAACACTATATGAACAGCATTAATCCACAGAAGATAATTCTTCCCATTCAACTTGATGGAGGGGATAGGTGACATCTCGTTGTATACAACTAATGCCTTAGTGTCATCCATGATTCAAGTTGTGATATACAGATGATCTATGTGATTGACGATATAGAGGTGACGGAGAGATACACGTCACGAGGTAGACACGAGTGACGAAGGGATACATGTCACTTCAAAACAACCGAGATGTGTTTCTAACGCATCAACAACCCCAACTAAGAATTTTTTAATCACACATGGAGGAGATGTGATTAGGAAATTGTCTATGTAAACTCGGACCCTTTGGCGTGAGATTTTAGATCTTCGTAATGAGTAACCGAAAGAACCCTCGGCCCCGGCGATGACTGTTGCATTGCTAGTTGGCGGTTGTTGCCCTGCTAACTGGCGGTGGCGGTTGTTGCTAACCTAGCTTGGGCTAGCGGCGGTGGCAGCCCTACTAGCCACTGGCGGCTAATGTTGCCCTAGCCTGGGCTGGCGGCGGCGGCTGTTGGCTGGAGCCGACAGCTGTTGACTGGAGCCAGAAGTTGTTGGTTGAGCCGACGACTGCTGGTTGAACCTGCTGCTGGCCTTCCGTGGCCAGCGGCGGGCAAAAGAGAAGTGGAGGAAGGAAGAGAAAACATTGGGAACAAATCCTTAAGAGTGTCTCGGCTATGACACCATGTTATGTGCCGCAATGCTACGTGCAATGCAATGTGAGAGGAGCAATAGCCTTCCTCTCCTTTTATTAAGAATAGAACGAGAAAATTACATAGGGGTCCAGCAGGATAGAATAATTACATAATGAAATAAACAAAATATAAAGCAACTATATTAATATATTTAAATGGGTATATGTTGGAGCGTACGAGGCATTGGCAGTACTATTTATCATCAACGCTTTTCAAGATATGGTTTATAGGCACTACCCAAAAGTTGTGGGCATTCAAGAGCCTAAGGGAAGGCAGCTAGAACCATAAGAAGTCTTGGTCTGATAACTCTCACAAGGAGAAGGTTATTGGCTTTTCACGAGGCATTTGGCTTTTGCAGAATGCATCCAACACGAGAGACAATTTTGTAGAGTCACAAACATTTTGTTCACAGTAAAATTGGCTCATGTGAAATTACTTCCACCTATAAACATCCTAACCCTACTATTAGGAGAAAGTTGTGATATCATCTCCATTAACGTACGGGGACCTACTTGTAATTATGTAAGGAGTCATGAACGCAGTTGCAAATCACATGTAAAGTTACAAAGTACATTTGCACGACATTGATGATGAAAGTCGGGTCGAGGGATTCTCTCAATCTAATTGTCTTACCGTCACAAGGTATCAAGCAGTGTTTTAAAAAGCAGGTCAGGCGCCCGCCTGAGCGGTCCACATGCCCAGTCGCTTGGTTAAGGCCTTGAGTGGGCTGGCAGGCGGCAGGCCATTAAGCGGCCGCATAAGATGCTTGGCCCGCCTATGCGTCCGCCTGAAACCCTGTTTTGGACGCCCGCTTATGGCTGCCTATTTTTGGGCGCTAGATATAGCTCATCTGTTGTAACATAATACAATAATATAAGTCTGTAGTATTATAATACGTTAGTATAATATGTAACATTACTATATAATACATTCTATACTATTATACATTAAGACATACACTACGTATCTAGTTATCTATTGCATATTGTATTTTTGTAACTTTCTACCTTATATATAATAATGCATTAGTACATGTTATATTCTACTGTTTATATTAATACATTCTATGTATTCCATAGTTACTGCATAGTAAACCAATACATTATAAATCTTCTACTGTTTTCTACCTTATAAATAATAATACATTAGTCATTATATAGTACATGATGTATTCTACTGTTTACTGAATATTAATACATTCTATATATTCTATTATTTACTGCATAATATAAATTAATACATTATATATCTTCTACTGTTTGCTGCATATTAGTATATAAAGTTGTAAATCTATGAATTTACTACAGTAATTGTTAGATAAAGAGACTAAAAAGTGTGTTTCTTATATGTTAAACTTGTGTAATAGAATTGTATTTGCTTATTCATTGTTTTACAGTTGTGTTATTAACTATTTAGGTGTTTTACTTTTATGTGTAGGGTGCAAGGAATGAAGTTTCCACGAAATCGGCGAGATTTCACTCGAAATTTCAATTTCAACGACATCTGCTATGAAATCATGCGGTTGTACCGCCATGTCGAAATCAAAGAAAATTTTTTGCCCAGTTTTGAAATTTTTCCAGGAAACAGTAAAGTTTACTTATCTCTCACATCAAGGACCTCCCACCTGTATCCATATCAAATTTTATTGCACAAAAACGATGCATTTAGGTGTAAAGATCATGTCTGTAAAATTTCATAAATTAATTCACTCATTTTGGCATGGAAACGGGCACAGTCGCATCTATCGAAATTTTCATCAAAATTTCAAAAAAATCGACTTCCATGTTGTCGAAACGGCATCAAAATCGGATACTTCGTTCCTTGGTAGGGTATTTAGATAATTATTTTTTAATGTGTTAATTATATACTAATATGTAACTTTTCTACAAAATTACCTAAAATTTCAGGGCCCGCTTTTTCAACAAGCGCCCGCCTGGCACTCAAGCTATCACAAGGTGTTGTCCGCACACCTCTCGTTTCCCATTTTCTAAAACATTGGTATCAAGCAAGGTGTAATCCCTTGAAGAGCCGTCAATCTCTCCAAAGAAACCCTAGGAAGTCATATACACCATTTGAATGATTGCAATCATCAAGAAGAGCATCATATCAACCTCTTTCCATCAATCACTACAATATTGTACTTTAACACATCAGTCATTGTGGTGGTCTCTCTGTGGTTGGATTTGGGACCCACCCTTCTAGATGCCATTTCCCCTTGGTCCTAGCATACCATAGTGGCAACAGCCAACTGTTGCGCCCCTTCTTCTGTCCTAAATATCTAAATATTAAAGCCAATGTCAACAGCCTTTATTTCAACAGAAGTTTGGCTTCAACAACAGGGTTTATGGCATGGAACTAAACTTCGGCGAAGTTGGGCAAATTTTCGCTAAAATTTTGAATTTCGACCATGGGCAAAGTTGAATCCCTAATACTTCGGCCTTGTTCAAACTTCGGGGCAAAGTTTTCATGTTTTCATCGAAGTTGGTTTTTTTGTGTGTATTTTCGTCCCAACTTCTCCGAAGTTGTCGAAGTTTCCTCGAAGTTGGCAAAGTTGGGGCGAAGTTGAGACGCCCAAAACATTAATGCTAACTAGTGCCCTAATGGCCATATAAGGGATAAATGTCGCCTCCAACCCTCTTCTAAACTTCTAATATCACTCCTATGTTTGTTAATGCCACTCTTTCCTAGAGAGGGTCTTGTAACTACTATTTGGTTGTATATTGTATATAATACATATGTTCAACACTTAAAATGTATATGTATGTGTATTGCACGTTTGACCATTGCAAGAAAATTGTCAACCTACCTAGGGTTAGAGAGTCATGAATCATTTTTTTGTTAAATTAACAATTATAAGATGGAGGTATAACATAATTAGAAGTTTCTTGTCTAAGTTTCCTTCAAATGCACATCATTTTCTCAAAAAATCGGCATCAAAGTTTGTCGAAGTTTCTATCTAAACTTCCTCGGAAGTTTCCATAAACTTCCACTTCCACACCTAGCGAAGTCAACATGAAGTCGAAGTCCTGCACCATGGTTTAAGGGTTGTTCTCCTCCTTGAAACCTAGTCCATATGGGCTGCCTCTTACCCTATAACCTTGCCCCAAAATATCACAGGCATTTGTACTTTAAGAAGGGAGCATAGGTCATTCTTCCTAGCTACTGTAGCTGCAGTAAACTGTACCATGCAATTACAAAGTCTGTGAAAGTCTCATTTCAAGACCAAGAAATCTGATTTCAAGATTCATTGCTGCTAGAAAGTATGCATAAAACCTATTTTCAATGTCTTTTACTGTAGATTTGGTCAGATTTCAATTCCAATTATGCTAAATTATCATTTTTGGTCAACATGACCCCAACAAGGAGTCTACAAACCATCTTTTTTACTAATGAAAAATACAATCAGTTGATGCACCTCTGAGCTTGACAGTAGGTTGTGTTTTTTGTTGCCACTCTTGCATACAGAGTAGGCCCTTCAGCATGCATCTTTCAAACTTCCAAGGCATCATTGTACAACTCATAATTGGTCCTCAATACAGGTGCAACTGATCACATCACAAGGGTACTTGAGATGTTCCCCACCCATTCCCATAAGCCAGCCTACCTGCTTTCACCATTGCATATGGCTCCACATATATTCCGGCCATTTACTTTTCTCATTCCCCGGTTTTCTTTAGTTATAAATTACCAAATTAACCTGCTCTCTTAATGCCTTTATTACTTTGTTACCAGATACTTGTGTTATGCAGGACTGGAAGACGGGGAAGAAGATTAGAAAAAGGTATGAACTGGATGACCTCTACTGTTTGCAAAGTTTCCTATAGTGTGTATCGCTACTTTCCATTTGATGGTACATAGTCGTCTTGGTCATGCATCATTTGGTAAGCTCAAGATCTTGGCTCCAAGTCTGTTCAACTTGGAAAACTTACAATGTGAGTCATGCAGTTAGGGTTTCAAGTGGGATGGATAATGTTGGTTGTAGAGATACAAAATAGAGGGCCGAATGATGCAATTTTAGTCGATGCAAGGAAAGGAAGTGAGCACAACCAAGCATGAAGGATGCTTGGAGGAAGGAGGGATAAAAATCAGGCTTGCCTGTCCAGCGATAGATTTTTCTTTGAGAATGGTATTGCTTTTGATGGGGCTTACAGTCCAAATTCATAAACATGCTACAATCTATCACAAATTATGGGAGGAATCTTGAAACCTTCAACCATGTATGAGCTGAGGACTTGGATTTTGAATGAGGAAGTCAAAACAGTTAAAAGCATTATTGATGAAGTTGTTTTCTCTTGAAGGGCTAGTGGATGTAGCATTCACTCCTATGGGTGGAAAGATGTGATAGGCCAATCTTTGATAAATTCCATGGTCAACAATCCTTCAGATACTTGGTTTTTTAAATCAATTGATGGATCTTATAAAAAAATTTGAGGGCCAAATCCTTTTCCAGTTGTTAAATGAGGTTATTGAGGAAGTTGGAGAGGGAAATGTGTTGCACATCACAAACATTGCATTGAACTGCAAGCTTGCAGACACAAATTTGTAGGAAAATAGAAAGAGGTTGTCTTGGACTCTGTTCAGCACACTTCATAAATCTCATGCTGGAGGATATTCTTGAGTTGCCATTGTATGCTTCTAGGTTTAAGAAAACCAAGGTTACATAAACTACATATATGCACATGAAGGGATTCTTGCTAGTGTCTAAAAACACATAAACGGAGACATCATTTGTCCTACTACGACAAGCTTTCTTACTGCTTTTCCACATAGTTTATTATCTTTGAAAGGCCAATTGAGCGCTTCTTTGCTTCTCGTAGTAGGACACACCTAGTTGATATTCATCTACATTTGTTGTGTAGGTAAGCATGTTGCAGCATAGTCAGTGAGGACATTGCAACTTTGATGATTGTTTCTAGTATGGTGAATTCAAATGCATATCCTCCTATTGGATTCCTTTATGAAGCCATGGACAGGGCAAAGAAGCGTTTGTCAAAGGTTTTAACAATGACGAGAAAATATCAAGTCATGTGGATATAGTGGACAAAAAGTGCAACATGAAGTTGCACATTAATCTCAAGGAATGAGGTTTTGCCAAAATTGGCAAAATTTCAAAAGAAAAAAAATTGGTGGCATCTTCTGTGAAACCATGGAACTATGTCTTTATGATTGCATTTTGCAAAACTTTTAGGCAAATATCAAGAAAATTCGACGAGTTTCACTTATTTTGACGATTTGGGGAATCAGTGTTATTTGACCCATTTTCTAGGATAAAGTCAGCAAAATGGTTTCACCATTTGCAACTTTTGACTGCCATTTGTTGTGGTTCTAAGTGGAGAAAAGAAGGATTAGGAGGGGATTTTACCATTTCAAGCCAAGGAAATCCTACATCAAGGTAAATAAACATAATGCCTTCTATTCTCATTCATTTCCAACCTCAATTTCTTCTATTCTCATGATACGACATCAATTTCTCCATTTCTTCCAAATTCGTAATACACAATAAATCTTAGATCTCCTCCATCATTTATCCAATTTGTGTGTTCTAAACATAAGATATACACATTTAGGACATATATATATATATATAGAGAGAGAGAGAGAGAGTCAGGCTAGAATACACTCGAGTGTACAGATTACGCCGTACACCTCAATAGTGTTTGCCTATCTAGACATTGTCTTTCCAAAATCCAATCCGTTGATCTTCATGGTTACAATAATAATAGGCCACATACAAAATTTGAGCTCATTTGGATGAGTGTAAGTCATTCATCCAAAAACAACAAAATCGACGCACAAAACTAATTTGAAATGCATGATTCTTGCCTCCTTTAGATGCACGAGCTATAAGTATCAAAATGAGCTAAAATTTGTTATACAGTATGTTCTTAAGATATTTAAGAAGATCAACTGTTTAGAATTTTCAAAAAGTTACTGCATCTTTAAAAATGACTGAGGTGTACGGTGCCTCCGGTACACTCGAGTGTACACTAGCCTGACTCTATATATATATATATATATATATATATATATAGGAATAACTATGTTTAATACGTTTTTTAGATTATTAATATTAATAAAGAATAATTAAAATATATTCATTATAGTTGGTTATTTCACAGACAGCGGTCTCAATCCTTATGTGAGTTGCTTATCACCGTTTTACTCCTACGTCGAATCTTAGGGCCACATATGTACTCTCGCTATTGATGGTGGTTACACTACCAACTTGGTCTGAACAACAAAGATAGTCGTGCTACGCCTAAAGCAGAGCCATTACCTTGACAAATCAACTGCGACGATTTCACAACATGCGCCGGGTCACATGGCAATGTGTGGTACACTTCTCATATCATGTTGTCTACAAGGATGTCAATATTGTAACATCATCCCCCTTTCAGTGGCTGACATGCGCTGTCGCCTATGACAATACGATGGTTGAGTCCACAATGACGGATTATGTAATAATGATCCTTTAACTTGTCAGGTCACTCTTGTCGATTTATTGCATGTCGTGCCCCGCTCCTGCAAGTGTCATCAAGACCTTCACCACTTGATGGGGCCTTTTAGGGCATGTACTTGACTTGCGATGGCTCGTCTTTGGAATCAATCAGAGTTGATACATCATGAAGGAGTTTATCTTCAACATCGCTTTACATTGTTAGTTAGGGACCTCCGTGCAATTTATCTAATTATTTGAACTCATCTACAACTCTGTATAATTTATTTGGTTATTATATTTTATTTGGCAATTTACACAACTCCTCAAGACTAGGGTTTTGTGTTTTTTATTATAAATACCATTCTCACGACTTGTCCCGGACAAATGATTATGGTTTGAGACATAGAAAGTTTGTTACCCTCGTTTATCCTCTTTTTCTAATGTGATTCACACCAAGAGGTTTCCATGATAAGGATGCAGATTTCACACATGAGAATGATTGCAATATTCAAAATTTCATCGAATTTGATAAAATTTCGCCAATTATTTCAATGTCGAGAGCCATCGGACATAGAAACGTCCTTACATGTCTGTACGTAGGGCATTTCGCCAAAAGAAGAAAAAAAATCGACGACAAAATTCAAATTTTGACGAAATTAGGTAAAACTTTGATTAAAAAGCCCATTTTGTCTACATTTCAACAAAATTTCAGGAAACATGGGTATTATTTCGAGAAACGGGGTACGACGTCCATTGGACATAGAAATGGCCTTACATGTCTGTACGTAGTGCATTTCGCCAGAAAAAAATAAATTTCGATGGCAAAATTCGAATTTCGACGAAATTAAGTAAATTTCGATGAAAAAAGAGCATTTTGTCCACATTTTAGCAAAATTTCAAGAACCATGGGTATTATTTTGAGAAACGGGGTACGATGTCTACAGATTTTACTATATGATTCCTTGGGCTTTTTAGGGATAATCTACGTTATGTTTCTTCTCTTCGTAGCCGAATTCTAACTCTCTCTCTCCTATTTCTCCCACTTCTCTAAAGACCTACAAAGGAAATATTTAAAATAGTTGTGGGAGTTATATCTATGGCTATGATGACCCGCTAGCTTTCACTTCCGAGGTCACATGATTTGTAAGCATGACCACTGAGATATTTTGTATGCATGCCATTATCAATCAAATGTCTAACTACATGGTTGCCTCCTATAGGCACTAGCTACAAAAGCACGCGACCAAGAACAAAGCTTGAGTTAATCCATGAATATGCATTTTATCACTATTAGGCATATAGAGATTAACATTGAGACACATCTATGCTTGCATGAAACAAAATAAATTAGACCCAATATGTTGATAGGTATAATCAACAAGGACGTTGACAAACATCATGATTCAACTAAATACATAAACCATAGTTGCTTAATGCTTCCTCAATACTCACTCACATACCACTGCAACATTGTTAATGTACTACGTCCTATCATCCTACCATCCTAGATCATGTTATTTTTCCATAAATTTGTGTCTTTAAGTCTATATATTATGATTGCCAAACTATAATGACTTAATTCATTCATTTCACCTTCTAATTTGACCTCAAAATCTCCATCAAAGCAATTCAGCCTCCTTCACTGACACATGAGGAACCCCACACCCTATATATCCAATATGAAATATTATTGCATATTTGACTAGATCTACACTGGTAAATAGTCCAGGTAAAATTTCAATAGATAATCTTATCATTTGGTCATCGAAACGCCAAAAATGCATTTGTTAAAATTTCCATCAAAAATTGTTTCTGTTGCCCACCAAAATGGCGTCGAAATCAGACATTTTCTTCCTCGAGATGATGTGGTGGACTTGGAGAAAGAAGCACAGGGCAAAGATCTCAAAGACAAGAATACATGCATGTAGCTTGATTGTTTTTAGAATTTTTTTGGATATCGATGGTTGTAATTGATATCATAATACCTAAATTTATCTGAATGGGTTTGTTATAAATAGAAAAAGAACTTGTCAATGAGGAAGAGATAGAAATTATAGTGGATGAAGAAGATGATGAAGGATCTTAGAAAGTAAAGGACGTGTTGTATTGAATAGAAGAAACCTTGCACTTATAAATAGGAGGACAGGGAAGCGTACAGACATAAGACCAACCCTAATGGGCCAAGACACTTGGGCCCATATAACAAAGACAGTAATAATAAACAGACTCTCTAACACTCCTCAAGCTGAAGTTGGGAGAATCCCAAATCAGCTTGCAAATAGAGAGTCAGACTAGAAAACAAAGAAACAAAACAAAAGGATAAACCAAGCCCATACAAGAAATTTCTCCCCCTCAATTTTACAATTAAAGCACTCATACACTCAGACACTCATACACTCGCCCTCAAGTACATTCTCCAAGCAAGCAAGCAAGCAGGTCACAATCATCTAGAATAAAAGATAAAATAGTTGATAGGCAACAAGGTCTTCGTCAAAGTCGTCGTCGTAGTAGCCAGAGAGTGTTGGGTCACAGTGGCAGAGTAGCAAAGCCCAGAGAGTGTTGGATCACAGTAGCAGTAGTAGTCAACGTACAAATAAAGTACGGACAGGTCAACGTGCGAAACAGGGCACGGACGAGCCAGAGAATGTTGGCACACAGAAGTAGAGAGTCGACGTGCAAACAAGGCACAGACATGCCAGAGAGTGTTGGCACACAGCAGCAAAAGTCAACGACATCGACAGATAGAAGACCAGTAGGCAGAGTAGCAAGCAAATAAATAACTCCAGTAGACGAAGCTCCATGTAAAGTCAGCAACAAATGTCTTCATCATCTTCCCTATTCATAAAGTATCCATCACGGTAGCAGACATCAACGTCCAGCGAGTGCTGGTCCACAGAGTCCAGAGAGTGTTGGTCCACAAAAGAAAGTCAACATGCAAATAAAGCATAGACAGCAGAAAGTGCAAAAGCACAAAGCAGCAAACAGAATGTTCTAATCATAGCACAAGTAGTAAGAACAACGTCTGAATATGTAACTTCATAGCAGTAGTCGAGGTAGATAATGAATAAGCAATAATAGCAGCAGCAAGCATCACATAGCAGTAGAAGAAACTATATATCAACAGTAAATGTGGCATGAAGTCCAATAGAACAGCAGAATAAAATTCTTATTCTTCCCTCCATCTCATCTCTTCATCCTCTATTCTCCCCCTCACACCAAGCACAGAAGGAGTCAAAGAGTGGTTGGCGTGGAGAGTCAAAACAATGGTAGAGGCAAGGTTTGTGTTGGCAAATATGTGGAGGTAACCGATAACACAAGTCAAGGTAGAAAACAACCCGAATAAAAAATTAAATGGATCTTTTGTCGACCCGAAAGGGGATTTGTTTGGCCCGGTAGGGCAACAAATCTGGGGTTGCGGGGCGGAGCCCCCGCGAAAATCCGATTAGGCAAAAAATTGGATCCGATTAGCAAAAAACGTAGAGTTTATATGGGTGGGGGCAATAGAAAAACATGTAGAGGAGAGATAAGCCATGTATGTGGGGTTGTTTGGTTGCGGTGAAGAGCGGCAGCTAGTCTTTGTTTGGCTAGCATTGGCGGCAATAGGCAATTAGGAGGGCCGACAACAACATTAGAAGGCGAAGATGGCGGCTAATTGCAGTGGCGGTGGCAAGGCAGCAACACGGTTTGGTGGCAACAAACATCATGTGGCGGCAACTTCAAGTAGAGATCAAGGCGGCGGAGCGGCATGGACGCATCATGCAGGGCAGCAAGCAGCGACCGACTCAGACGAGGTTAGGTTGGCGGCGAGGAGCAACATGGCAGAATGCGGCGTTGCGCAGCAGCCGTATAGAGGACCAACGGCGGTGGGACAACATGGCGCAAGGGCTAAAAACAAGTAGTAGTAGTGGCAAGGAGTGGTTGGGCGGTGGGCAACAACGTAGTTGCGTAGCGGCGGCGGCAAGGGCCAATAGCCAGGGATCAGCGACGCGATTAGGAGTGATAATGAACGGCGGTTGGCAGTTATGTAGTCGGCGTTGGTTGTTCTGGTGGCAGCAATGAGCGGCCAATAGTTGACGGAGGCAGGAATGGAGGGGGTTGGTTGTTGCGGCGACAGTGTGTAGAGGAGCTAGACGTAGACAACATAGAGGTAGGATCAACGGATAAAAAGAAAGGAGAAGGTAGAGTCACAAAGACCATGGAACAACCTGCGGGCAGCCAACCCACAAGGAAAAAGGGTCGCCGCCCGCCGGCTACATCTCGCTTTGGTTTCTCTCTCTCACGTACGGCGGCGGCTCAAGGATCACTGCTCTGATACCATCTCAGAAAGTAAAAGACGGCTATGTGTTGTATTGCATAGAAGAAACCCTGCTCCTATAAATAGGAGGACGGGGAAGCATACAGACATAAGACCAACCCTAATGGGTCAAGACACTTGGGCCCATATAACAAGGACACTAATAATAAACAGACTCTCTAACAAAGGATATGGAAATGAAGATGTTGAGATTCCATACTGACACGTGAAATGATGATAAAAATTTAATGGATGGAGCCACCTTATGAGTCACGAGACTTATGACTCATCAATCATGGCCTCTTCTGAAACTGCAGTTATACTTATTTTACGAAGCATCATTTTAGTTGTTTGATGTATCATATACATTGTGTTGCTTGTTTAGTATTTTGACTTGTGGGTCTTGTTTGTGGGGTGACTTTGAGTTGTGAGCTTAGGAATCTAAGATTGATGTATCTCTATATTGGTCATGTCATATCATGTCAAACTTTTAACTATTGCATCGAAATTGGATTGTATGTGGAAATTTTATGTGATTTGATTATGTACATGTCTAGATAACTAACATAGAATATATGTTATTTATATTGTAAATGTGTGTAGCAAAGCCTCAATACATTTCGAGGGTTACGCCTCACCTTGCTGAACAAAGACAGCATATGTTAAAGAAAGTCATTCTTGGCCTCTACATCAACTTGACATCAAGAATGCATCTCTACATGGTGATCTAGATGAGGATATCTATATGGAGCGACCATTAGGGTTTGTTGCTCAGGGAGAGTCAAATCTAGTAAGTCGCCTTCATAAATCTCTATGGATTGAAGCAATCACCTCGGGCATGGTTTGGATACTTGTTAAGGCGTGCGCTTAGGTGATAAGGCATTCCAAGGAGAGTGTGTCTTGACCCACTACTTGACCTATAGGGCATATTGGGTATTTTATGGATCCCTGGCCCTATGAATAGCTATACATGTTAATTACAAGTGTACAAATGTTCAAATTAAGTATTGTTGCCTATCTTTGTTGCACAATACCATTAGTATTAGGAATTAGTATCCTTGGTAATTGTTTTACTATTATGCTTGGTAGATTGCTTAAATTCATTCTGTTCGTTTGACACTAATAATGTATTGGCTCCAAATTATACCATCATACTTAAAATATCAAATCTCTTCATGCTTATCATAGGAACTTTAAATGCCCATATTGGCAGCAGATTAATGCATGTTAATGTATTTGATTTTGTTATTTATTTTATGCTCTTTAGTATCTTGTCTTAAATCCCATATTGGTGAACTAGGCCCTGTTTGGCAATGGACTGGGATTATTGGGATTATGAAATCTGGACTGGGATTAGTCCAGTCATCATCCGGATTGGGATTGGGGTTCCCCACTTGGCCCTATTTGGCAAACCAATCCGACTGGCCTCGTAACTTATGTTTTTAAGTCTGCTATATAAAACAAAATACACAAAAGACAGAGCCTAATCCGGACTGGGATTCCTAATCCTGCTGCTAGCAGAACTGAGATAGTCCAGCTTTTTGGATTACGGAATCTCGAAACGGGGATTCTAACCAAACGCACAAGTGCAGAACCGAACTGGATCGGGACTGAATTTACTGATGTGGCGCAGACGTGGCCTAATAAGACAAGCCCCAATCCCATCCTGGTCCGTTTCCAAACAGGCCCCTATGTATTTACTTACTCCTATCCTATATAAGGAGAGGACACATGCTTGTATTCATTGTCTCAAAATAGAATACTTCTACTACTCATATGATATCAGAAAGCTTTGATCCTCTCTAATCTCCTATAACCCTAATGCTTCCCCCCTCTCCCACCTAGCCCACCTTCTACCTTCTTCTCCCTCTCTTCTTTTAGTCGTCATCTCCTTCTTCTCAGTCCATGTTCCTAGACACCAAACTGCCCTTCACCATCCTGCCCTGTTGTAACCTCACACTCTTGTCCCCCCCACAAGGAATGAGGTTTCATCGAAATTGGCGAAATTTTGCCAAAAAGTTCAATTTTGATGGATCTGGTACCGAAACATGCGACTGTCAATTTCAATCGAAATTGCTACCAAGATTGCATTTATCAAAATTTTGATAAAAATTCGATAATAACCTACCACGGCAACCCAGCCAAACAGATCCGTGATTCTTTACTGCTGCAACAATCGAGGCTTTATTTTTTCTGACAGATGCATCAACATTAATATTTTACTAGAGGTGGTGATGATAATACCATAGTACTAGGGTTTACATAATCTAGTGACTATCCTTGCCTTTGTCAAGAGGTAGATGTTTTTGAAACATGGACAACAAAATTGTTGTAACTCTTTGAATGTTGCAGATCTTGTCATTGAAATTAAATTCATTTTTGTTAATCTATATATGATGACATGCCACCAAAAACACGAGATATGACTGAGATTTGAAATTTGATTTTAGCCATGTTGGTAAACTAACTATGAAGAAATTGGGAATGATAGCATGAACATTCAACTTTTGCTAAATCTGAGAGACGTGTCTACAATCTCTTAGTCCATGCAAGTGGTTTCGAACTTCTTCTGAACATATTAGACATTATGAGTTACTTGTCAAATGTCAGCTTCATGAGTCACTAACCACAACTTTTTAGTCAGGCGGGAACCTTCAACGTCCATAATAGTTTCCATCGGCCAGACTTTACTAGCATCTATCTCTTCTCAATACATTTTATGTTGACTTTGTTGTAAACAATCCTTTTGTATTTAGATTTCATGCACACATATGTTTATATCACATGCAAAGGGTCTAGGAAGACTTATAATTTTGTTTACCACCGGTTGAGGCAGATATTGTTGAAGGAAGATTTGGTTTTCCATCTAGTGTAACAAGGGAAGAAACCTTCATATGTCTTAGATTCCATGCCCATAATAGTTTCCATCGGCCATACTTTACTAGCATCTATCTCTTCTCAATACATTTTATGTTGACTTTGTTGTAAACAATCCTTTTGTATTTAGATTTCATGCCCACATATGTTTATATCACATGCAAAGGGTCTAGAAAGACTTATAATTTTGTTTACCACCGGTTGAGGCAGATATTGTTGAAGGAAGATTTGGTTTACCATCTAGTGTAACAAGGGAAGAAACCTTCATATGTCTTATGTCATCAGGTATTGGTTGTATTGATTTGATAGAAGAGATTTTTCACTTGGCACCCTTTTGTCAACTTGAATTGATTTAGTTTCTTCTTTGATGATAATTGTTCTATTTTACTCCAGTAGTGACCTCATTGTTCTTCAGAATGAAGTGTCTGTAACGTGGTTGCACTCAATACGATTTATACTTGTGTTAAACGCCTGCCAACCATATGTATGTATCCAAGTTTAAATGTAAGTTATGTATGTGTGTGCGTATAGGGTAGCGATCCAGTGAGAAACATCCTACAGAGAGCGCATGAGAGGAATTTGAATAACTAAAAATTTATAGTTGTTTTTCAAAATCCAACCATATAGATGGGAAAAGCATTGATTCGTTTGCCTTCTCACAAAAAATCATTGCAATCAGATGTTGTTTACATGTCATATGTACTATATACTCTTTTTACATCCAACGATCAGCCTGAAATTCAATATAGAGTGTTGAAAAGTTTTCTTTTGTTGTGAATGCTATTCAAATCAAATGATGATGAAATTTTGTAGAAAGGCACATATTAAGGTATACTTTTAATCTATACGGTTGGATTATGAAAACTCAATCTCTGTGGATAGTTATTCAAATGCCTCTTATGCTCTCACCAAGATATGTTTCTCACTAGTTCGTTGTCATATATATATATATATATATATATATATATATATATATATATATATATATATAGAGAGAGAGAGAGGCTAGAATACACTTACATGTATTCCGGCACCAATACAATCAGATTTTTCACTATTGGATTGATTGACGATGAGATGAGGAGAAACCCACTCGGCCGAAGTTAACCTCCGTGAGCGTTGGCTGACCCCACCGTCTCACCACTCACACTTGCTTCATGTGATCTCTCTCTCTCTGTGATCCCTTTATCTACTCTCTATTTCCCTCTTGCCCTCTACGCCTCTGGCCAGCAAGAGCCATGAGACAATGAGGCGCAGTCAAACAAGTATCTGCGGTGGAGAAAGCAAGTAGCAAGTCTCCTTCTCACCGTCTCTCCCCCTCACCTTCTATATACATGAGCAAGATTCTTACTTCTGTAATCTCTCTTGGAACATATAGCAGTTGTTCGAGAAAAACACAAATGATATTGTCCTATATGCTATAATGCACAACACAGTCGACCTGCGACACCTTGATGTCTAGACCATTAGGAAGCTCAGTGGGAAAGAGTGCACAGGAGATAGGAGGAGACCATTCACAGATGAAAGATTAGTGAGACAAGGGAACGTGTGAAGGGATAGAAACTAACATGATGCAGCTGCGTCTTGAATTAGTAATTGGTGGCAATAATCCTCTCTGCATGAACAACCTTTTCCTTAACATTGAGCAGCTACATATCCACGCTTCACATACCCACCACATCCTCTTCTCACGATCAAAATCATCGCTTCCTCCATCTTCTGTAACAATATCATAACGACAGCAGTGGTTCACATCCTCTACACCTCCCTAGCAGGGATGGGAAAACATGGATATCTATTACACCAACCGTCTGCATGTAGCTCCAGCCTCCATTGGTTTTATAAATTAGTAGTTGTCTGTAACAAATGGTATTTGGATAGAATGGATATTTATGTGGGTGATTTAATGTAGTATGATTTTCATTTGCTTTGTGCCTAAGCAAAGCCTGCACATTAATCATTTTCTTCTTCTAGTTAGAATTTCAATTCCATCGACCTTTAAACACCTCAAGGATAATAAAGATAGAGACAAAAAGAACTACCGACATTACAGCTTCAGTTCTAAGATTTATTTTTCTGCATCAGTCTAGTGGGGGCTTAGTTGATGATGATGATCAGTCTAGTGGAGGCTTCTTGTCTAACAGTTCACTCGCGAACTCTCCTCTTGGTCCAAGGTCAAGGGCGGAAATAGGCGTGGAAGTGAACAGCAACACAGACCCCGTTCCGACTACCCTAACATCCGCACATGGTCATCATTGACCTCAAGAAGTTTACCATTAACAATGGTCGGTTACACTGACCATCACTAACTCTGAGAGCCACTAATGCCACTCTTTGTGGCAAACATGTGTGGGGACAATAATTACATGGAAATCCAGTGGGCTGAGCCTGGTGGCCATGGAGGGTCTAAGGAAAGCAGCGGTTGTAGCAAGGAAGAAAATGTCCGATTTCGATGCCGTTTCGGTGGCCACAGAAATAGAAATTTCAACAATTTTCAACAAAAATTTCAATAAATGCGTTCCTGGCGTTTCGACGGCAAAATAAACGAATTAATTCATGAATTTTTACCAGAATGATCTACTAGTGTAGATCTACTCAAATATGTAATAATATTTCATATTAGATGTGTGGGTGGGGTCTCATCATTTTTTAATGAATGACCCTGAACTGTTTCAATGGGCATTTCGATGGGGATTTTTTATGTTAATTTTCAATGGTGAAATCAATGAATTAAGTCATTATAGTTTGCAAGCACAATATATAGACTTAAAAACACAAAACTGTGCAAAAAAATATGCTCTAGGTAGTACATAGTATATGAAAACGTAGAAAAAAAAATCGATGATCTGCCTGGTTCGAGAGTTTCGTCAGTCAATTTCGATGTCTGATTGCCACATAAACGGAAATTTCGACCGAAATTTCGACAATTTCGTCGAAATTTTGAACATTGGTTGTAGGCTCAGCCACAAGTGAGGGTTCTACTCGTTCATAAGCGGGGAGGAGAGACCAAAGAACATGTCGCGCTACACTGGTGACCGGTTGGTTTTTCTTACTGTTGTCGCAGTGTCGCTGCTCTGGCGTTGGGCTCTGGCGTTGATGTAGGTGGTCAACATAGCTACTCACTCTGACAAGTTCTACCGCTGGTGGCTTGGTGTGGGATTGGGTTATATATCCAGAATCTCGTCAGACTATACAGCAGGAAAGTATACTGTAGTAGCAACATAGTGGGTGGTTGCATGTAGCGTGAAGAATAGAAGAAAAGAGTGGCTAAGTGTTTGTACATGATCTCTATCCTATTCTTTTCAATCATCGGTCAGCTACACACGTCGTCCTTGCATGTTGTCATTGTCGACTGCTGCATGTTGTCATTTTCGGCTGCAGGTGAAGGGACAGAGGCAGAGGAGAGACGGGATCCAGAGTTTTGTAGGAGTGAGGATTGAGGATTCAAGAGAGAGAAGGGTGTAAAGAGTGAGGAGGTGACAAATAAAGCGAGAAGGAGAGAGGAGATGCCTAAGAAAAAGGTGGGGATTTTCTAGATCTCATCTATACTTAAATCCAACAATGAAAAACTTGATTGTATTGGAGCTGCAATACACAAGTGTATTCTAACCTCACTCTATATAATATATGTATATATAAACATGCCGCCTAAGCGCACCAAGACATCAAGGCACTTAACCTTGGCGCCTGGCCGACTTAACAACAATGTCTGTTTCGTAGGCTCATCAGTGCTCTTTCTAAGTTTGGATTCTAGAGATGTGTTGTAATTTGTAAACCATTCAATCTTTCACATAACAGAATTCTAGTTGTATCCTTGTGGTATATGTTGATGACATCATGAACTTAAGTGATTACAACAGAGTTCTAGATATTTATATATAAAATATGGAAATGCAAGCATTTTACGATATCTACTTTATGTTTTAATAGTGTTTCGTATATATAATATATTGATTGATATTAAATGAATTATTTCTGGTCGGATCTGATATTTATCCAACTTCAGACAGTAGCCGATTGGGTCACATTCGTACGTCACCATATGATATCCACAAGATTTCAGATTAGATATTGGATCAATTTTTTTCTACGGGTTTGGACTCGGATACTGCACTATCCACTTCGCATTAAGTCCCTTTACAGGTCCAAAACAGTGTCTCATTTACAAGGTAATGGTTTGAAACCAGGCTAAAACAAACCAAACTACAAAATAACAGTTCAGATCGGCTTGGTTTTGGAGTAGTCCATGGTTCAATTTGGTTTGAAAAGTTTACAAAACAGTATATATGGTTTAGTCTGTAGTTTACTGGTAAATCAAACCAAACCAGATTATGTCCACTCCTATTGCATTATAGAGCCTCCAGATACAATATCCCACAGTTTAATGTTAGATTACAGACACAGCTGTATTTTCCAGACAATTTCATATATACATGATAACCATATTGACAGATATTTATGGATAGAGCATTATCAAAAAAATGTTTGACTAAGACTTACTGCTGCAATAGAAGCACCCGAGCAGCCAGGCGAACGATGAGAGACATCCATACCCAAAATCAGCGTAGGAATCCTATTGACAAGTGGAATTCCTAGTGACCTCTCAACTGCCAACATTAAATTGGTTCCACCCAGCTAGTAAAAAAAAGAGGTCATTGATCAGAACTCAGAAACTGAGTCAAACATTATATAACCTCCAAGCATAAGACAAGTGAAACCCCCAACTCACATACTTTGGCATTGATCTTCAGTAGCACATTTGTCAGGTACTGATCATTTATCTTTGTGGGTGAAATACATTGGGTACACACACCTACTTCATGTAAGTTTTTCTTTTTCCAGGGACCTTGCATGTAAATTTGCAATGGTAAAGAGAAGAAAAAAATCACTGAAATATATATGATCATGTCCCAAACATTTACCATAAAGATTACAGTTTTTTTTCTCCGGAAGAACACACAGAATAAACTGTGGAGCCTCACTAAATTTTGGCCTCAGTAGCTGAAACATTCGATTAACCCTGGTGATGGGATCAGCATTCCTGAGCCGCTGGTCCTCATCAATGATTGTAGCTGGCCGTTCAATTATCTATATTAAATCAGAATGGCACATTAGCAATCAGGAGTAGATCTTCTTCCAGGTGAGTGGTGTTGAAAAGTGAAGGATTTACCATTCCTTTCTTTCTTCCGCAGTTAATCAGCTCTCGAGAGAGATAGCTCATATCCCAGTGTGCCGAGAAGTTAACAATGGCCCAGCTTGTAATGTTGATAGGAGACAAAAATGTCTGATTGTCATGAGACATAAGTGGCTACTAATCACAGTTAAAAAATACTAAACAAACCCGGAAATGTGGTACCTTGTTGTTGAGACTCCAACGCCCATTCTTAGGAACAATGTCTTCAGCACTACCACATTTTAACTGAGATATACACAGAAACCAGGAGTATAAAACACTAATTGCCTAATCTAAAACTAATAAATACTTGACAAAAACAAGTGTTTCAAGTTGGTGTTGTTGTTATTGTTGTTGTTGTTGTTATTATTATTATTATTATTATTATTATTATTATTATTATTATTATTATTATAAGGGATTTGTCTGCAACATCAAAGACCATCGAAACCATTTACTGTCTTTTACTTCAGCTATATAACTTACCTTCCACCTCAGACATACTGCTTATATGGCAATGCTGCAACCTGATGGATACAAAATAAGAGAATTCAACACAAGTTCAACTTGGTGTTGGTTTTGGTAGTCTTTCCTTCTCAGTGAGCTCTATCTTGTCACTCTTTTCCATACATGTTCAGACCCACACCTAGGTGACTTATGCTTTGCTTGCTGTAGATCTTGACATATTTCACCTCTGAACCTTCGTTTGTTCCATGGGGCTTATTGTTAGAGTTAGTCTGTTATCCTACTTTTGACCTTAAAAATATATACCAATATTAGAAGCCTAACGCCTTTACAAATAGGAATTCGATGCCCCTAATTTCCATTTCCAAGGTAAGTTTATACCTCGACTTTGGTTGTCATGTTAACAATTATGTTACCATCAATAGAAACTTCAACTTTAATTGCAATCACAAGATCATTGGAACTATGTACACCTCATCTTGTTTGTTACAGGAACTTCAATAAAATTGCATAAGGGTAAAAGTAGCCAAGGTTATTCTTGGCGTGAGCGTGAGGAGTCGAGCGGACAAACGGGAAAGCGAGAATTTGTGGCTGCATGAAGGCAGCGTGAGATCGGCAACAGCCGTCTCATGTTATTTATCAATATGGGTAAATTACATATGGGTACAGCAGGAATAAGCAAATAACATAACTAATAAAAGAACATATAATAAAAGAACATATAATAAAAGACATGTTAACACTCCCCCTCAAGTTGGAGTGTACACATCGTGTATGGCCAGCTTGCCACATAGATTTTGAAATGCTGCTGGACCCAATGGCTTTGTCAAGATATCTGCCAGTTGCCCTTCAGATTTGACATATGGCGTCACAATAGTACCATTCTTGATCTGATCTCTGATAAAATGGCAATCAACTTCTATATGCTTTGTGCGCTCATGAAAGACAGGATTCCTGGCAATGTGTATGGCCGATTGGTTGTCACACTTGAGCTCCATAGAAGATAAAATAGGAATTTTTAACTCAGAAAGAACAAATTTAACCCACTGTAGCTCACAGCATGCATGAGCCCATAGCACGATATTCAGCCTCAGTGCTGGATCTTGCTACTACATGTTGTTTTTTGCTTTTCCAAGTAATCAAATGATCTCCTAGGAAAGTGCAGTAGCCTGATGTAAACCTTCTATCGATCGGATTACCAGCCCAGTCTGCATCTGCATAACCTGTGGGGCACATTAGGTCTATAATATGTGATCCCCTTTCCAGGAGCACTTTTCAGATATCTCAAAATCCGGCAAACTGCTGTCCAGTGTGACTGTCGTGGTGAGTTCATGTGATGACTCACTACGCCTACAGCAAAAGAAATGCCAGGCCGTGTAACAGTCAGATATATCAGCTTATCAACTATCCTCCTGTAGTATCCTAGATCTGAGTACTCAACATCATCAACCGTCTCCTTGATGTGATAATCCATAGGAGTAGATACCGGTTTAGACTCAGTCATGCTTGTCTCCTGTAGTAAGTCAAGCACATATTTCCTCTGAGATAGATTGATACCTGCATGAGATCTAAGCACCTCAATGCCCAAAAAGTATCTCAGTTTACACAGATCCTTCGTTTTGAAGTGTCTCTGCAATCCTTCCTTCACACGTGATATGCTTGTAGAATCACTGCCAGTAATCACTATGTCATCAACACATACAGCAATAATGATTGAACCACAAGAAGAGTTAAATAGAATAAGGTGTGATCAGTCATGGAACGAGAGAAGCCCCTATGTTGTACAACATCACTGAACTTGTCAAACCAAGCTCGAGGAGACTGTTTCAGTCCATATATGGCTTTCTTCAGTTTACACACCTTCTGATCCTCCCCTGAGCAACAAAACCAGGAGGTTGCTCCATATACACCTCTTCCTTTAGGTCACCATGAAGAAATACATTCTTAACATCAAGCTGAAATAGAGGCCAATCAAAAGTAGTAGCCAGAGAAACAATAATCCGCACAAAATTCAGACGAGCAACTGGAGAAAATGTCTCAAAGAAATCAACACCGTAAGTCTGTGTGTAGCCTTTTGCTACCAATCTGGCTTTCCACCTTTCAACTGACCCATCCGGATTGTGTTTGATGGTGAAAACCCATCTACAGCCCACTGCTTTTTTCTCTGCAGGTAAGTCAACAAAATCCCATGTGCCATTATTCAATAAAGTCGACATCTCAACCTGCATTTCCTGTTTCCAGCCATTGTACTTCATAGCATCATAGTGATTTCTCTATATAACCACAGCATCAATCCCAATAGAAAATGCACGAGCCTGTTTAAATAAGTGGGATAGACAACACACATTTGTAATAGGATGACTAATAGTACAAGAACGAGTACCTTTCCGGACAGCAATAGGAATATCAAGATCTGATGCTTCTGCAGGAATCTCGTGAGTAGAAGACGATGAGGAAGGCTCAGAGACTGGTGTCGCTACCTCTTCTGGATCTTGTCTGCCTCGCCTACTATAAACATGTGGGTAGTGCTCAATAACAGGCCCATCTGCTGCCTGCTCTTCCTGAATAAGAGTATAATCAAGAATAATGGGTGACGCTCCCTCACTCTGCACAGATGGTGCCACTCTCTCACTCTGAAAAGCTGGTGGCACTCCCTCTCTCAACTGCTCCCCCTTACTCATAGCATCGGAAAAATATGGAGTGGTCTCATGGAAGGTAACATCCCTAGACACAAACATGCGACGAAGACTAGGGCAGTAACACTTGTATCATTTGCTAGTACTGGAGTACCCAAGGAACAAGGTTTTAATAGACCTAGGAGAAAGTTTGTCGGCCTTAGGGTCAAAATTATGGACAAAAGAAGTGCAACCAAACACTCTAAGGGGGACAGAGAAGGGATGATTCGTGGGACGTAGCACAGAGAAAGGGGCCTACCCTTTAAGAACAGAGGATGGTTGTCTATTAATTAAGAAGCAAGCAGTTAAAAGAGCTTCAGACTATAATTTCTTAGGCACATTAGACTGAAACATGATAGACCGAGCAACATCAAGGAGATGGTGATTTTTTTCTCTCAGCCACCTCATTTTGCTGAGCGGTGTGAGGACAAGACGTGTGATGGATCATGCCCACAGAACTGCAAAAATCAGACATGGCCTTTTGAACATACTCTAAAGCATTATCAGATTGAAGAATTTTGATATTGCAGTCAAATTGAACCTTTATTTCTTTATGAAAATGTTTAACAATAGATAGCACAGACTCTCGACTTTTGAGTAAATAGATCCATGTCATACGGGAAAAATCATCCACAAAAGAAATAAAATAACGAAAACCATTATAACTCTGGTCTTTAACAGGACCCCATACATCACTATGAACCAACTCAAAAGGACAAGATGCCCGTTTATTGACACGACTGGGATACGATAATCTATGATGCTTTCCCAACTGACATGATTGACACTCTAAAGATGACACTTGGGACAACTCTGGTTCCAACTTCCGCAGGCTCTCTAAAGAAGGATGTCCATATATGCAATGCCATAGTAAGGGGGAACCACTCAACAGGACGGTTGGAGCAGGAGCAGATACTGAGCGAGGCAGACTGTCACCATGGAAAAGGTAGAGATCACCTTTCCTAGGCCCCCCCACCAATCGTCCTCATACTCTTGAGATCATGTAATACAAAACAAGAAGGCCCAAATGTTACTGTACATTTTACAGTGTCAATTAATTTTGCAACAGAAAGAAGATTAAATGGAAACTCAGGCACAAAATGTACAGATTTAAGATCAATCTTGGGTGTTAGAGAAACAGATCCACTAGCTAACACTCTCCTCACTGAACCATCTGCCAGTGTAACAGATTGGTGAGGGATATACGAGTCAATAGAGTGGAGCAATCTCCTCATACCAGTCATGTGTTGTGATGCGCCACAGTCAACCACCCAAGATGAAGTAGAGTCAGAAGCTATAAGAGATGTAGCCTGATTACCCGCAGTAGATGCCAGGTTTGCTGAGGATGACGATCCCATACTCATGTGTTGTGTAGCCTAAATGAACCGATCATACTCCTCCTGAGTAAGAGTGATGCCTGAAGAACTAGTGCGCACAGTTGAAGAGGGAGAAGGCTCAGTAGCATACTTGTTAAGGCGGACGACTAGTCGCCGCCTAGTCGCCACTTAGTCGGTAAGGCGTTTTGTAGGGGTCCGACTAGCCTTTCGACAAGAAAAATATAAAAAAAAGTTGGACCGGTCGGTCGACTTATCCACCTGGTCGGTCGACTTATCCGCCGGTCGGTCGACTTATCCACTTGGTCGGTCGACTTATCCGCCGGTCGGTCAACTTGTTGTGTGGGACCAATTTTTTTAAAAAAAATACTTCAAGTCATCCGTTTTTGGGATGCAACAAAAGAGAGCGGTCGTGAGTTCCGGATGACCTTGTAGTTGCTCAAGGAGTGAGATTGAGTCAGGTTGACGCTGGCATGGGTGCATCTGAATATCAAGCTGGCCCTAACAGACCAAGGAGAGCTACTAGAGCTGTGGGAACTAGTAGGGACATAGATTTGACAAATGATGACACAACGGAGGAAGACAATGATAATGACAGTGACACAATGGATGATAATAATTATAATCTTGAAGATGAAGGTGATCATGATGAAGAGGAGCCAGAGGATGAAGAAGAAGAGCCATTTGATTTTTAGTTCATTTTCTTCAGTGCATTTCAAACAACATTAGACATGTTTTAGTTTTTATTTAAGTTTTGAATTTGAACAATATGAATGTTAGGTTGTTGGCTTTTTGCTTTGGGATATTTGTCATTCAAATACTTAGAAGTGTTTGCATTTGTCTTGTGCCAATTGCCTTTTATTTTAACCATTTAGTGGCAGCAATTCTACAAGTACTTCAAGTTTGAATTCAGAAAAGGTATGTCACTCAATCACTCTTATTCATTTTTATTTGTTGTGTTTATGACTAATTATTAACAAATATTGATTATTACTTCCTTAGATATGTATTTACATTAGTTTTCTTCTATATAATATGTTGTATGTAAGTATATAACTATATATATATTACTATACATAAAAAAATTATTTAAAGAACAACCCTACGCCTGGGTGGCCGACTAGTCGGCCTGGTCGGCCTAGTCGGCCTAGTCGCCCAGGAAATTTAAGGGACCGACTGGCCGCCTTGACAAGTATGCTCAGTAGTAGTGGCATAATGTGCTGCCCCCACAGGTGGTGCAACAGGTCTCCCATGTTTCTTCCAACATTTATCCACAGTATGTCCTGGTTTGTCACAGAAGGTGCACTTAGGACGGGTTCCGCGTCCTCTGCCCATACCAGGTCATCCTCCTCTCACTGCAGCAACTATAGATGCATGAGACTCCCCAGAAGATACAACAGAAATAGGATCAGCAGACTCAAAATTGGATTGTTGAATTCTCAAGTAGGCTTCCTCAAAACTAGGCAGTTTATCAGAAGCAAGGATGATACTCCGGGCAGAACTGCAAGAAGAATTGAGTCCAGATAAGAACTTGGCAGTAATCAAGTCATCTCTGTCTTTGACCTGTTCAGTAACTGTCACAGGATGATAGTAACTCAGCTCTTGAGCAATGGCCTGAATCGCTCCAAAATACTCCTCTAATGACCTGTCACCATGTCTCTCTGCAAAAAGACGATCATAGATCATGAACTGGTGAAGAGCATTCTTCTCCTGAGAGTAATGCTTCTTCACTGCGTCCCATATCTCCTTGGTTGTAGAATAAAACATGAACCTTGCAGCAATCGTCGGTTCCATACTACCCCACAACCAGGTCTTCACAAGACTGCCATGACGCTTCCACTCAGCGTGTCCTTCATCAGTAGCAGTCAGGGGAGCAGAGTCAACATATCTCGCCTTGTCACGAGACTCCAAAACAGTATGGACAGCATTCATCCATAGGAGATAATTCTTCTCGTTTAGCTTGATGGAGATAGGCGACATCTCACTGTAGGAGATAATTCTTCTCGTTTAGCTTGATGGAAATAGGCGACATCTCACTGTAGATCGTAGACATCTTGGTGTCCCCCGTGATATAACGGGGCTTTGTAACGGACTGATACACGTCACAATGAAGGCTGAAGTGACGGAGAGATACACGTCACAATTGGGAAAATATGCATTACTGACGCATTCACAGCCTCCAAACAATTTTCCCAATCACACATGGAGGAGGTGTGACTAGGAGTACAATCGGAGAGAGACGAGTCCTCCGGTTTAGGCTTTAGACAGCCGTCGGATCAGCCGAAGATCCCCAAACAGCAGTTGTGGTGTCCAAGAATTAGCCGAAAACTGTTGTACGTAAGCCGGAGGGAGGCGTGCGGTTGTGCTCCTTGGCGGCTAGGCCTTCGACAGCAAGGGACGGGCTGCTATCGACCCAGCAGTGATGGCGGCTAGCTGCCGCAAGGTCAGCAGCGGCGGGCTGTCGTCCCGGCTGCAGCAGCAACGTCGGAAGGGCTTGCTAGCGACGGCGCCACTGGAGAGGGGAAGAGGAGGACCGCAACGGCGAGTGGGCTTGCTAGCAGCGAGATGCGGCGGATCCGATCACCGCTCTAATACCATCTTGGCGAGAGCGTGAGGAGTCGAACAGACGAACGGGAAAGCGAGAATTTGCGGCTGCGTGAAGGCAGCGTGAGATCGGCAACAGCCGTCTCATGTTATTTATCAATATGGGTAAATTACATATGGGTACAACAGGAATAAGAAAATAACATAACTAATAAAAGAACATATAATAAAAGACATGTTAACAGTTTATCTTGAATAATTAGGCCATTTGTGTTTCTATTGGGAACATCGCTGCCTTAAAATATATGTTTTTGTGTCTTTGCATGTTTTACTTTCATGTATCATCCCTAGCGGACTTCTTAACCTTGTTATTATTCATCTTCCTCGGTAATGCATTTTTCAACCTATATATGACATCCAAATCATTTAAAGAGTCCTTTCGAACAAGGAATAAACCATTTATAAATCTTCCGGATAAGTGGTGATTATAGTATTTACTGTGTTTTAGACACTGATATACCATAAGTCTAAATAAATGACATCCCTGATTAATGCAGCGCTCAAGCTTTCAAAAGAAAAACAGATAAAACCTGCTCATACATTCGGGGCCACCAAGACACGACCAACAACCTCAGTCAGCTGCTTCCTTATAGCAATACCACATGCAGCCAATAATGGATCATCTTCATACCTGTTAGCTCCCAATGCCTTCAAGAAAGCATGTAATGCTTTTAACCGATACAGTTGCTACTTGAGAAGTAGAGTTATATATTCGCAAAACATACATCAGTAATAACTTTCATGCGTTCCGGAGGTTTTTGTCGAGATTGTTCTACAAGTGAAGCCCTTTGTTTACGAGATAAGGCATTTGTGTAGCGTTGCAGTGAAACCAGATCACATAACTGTAGGAGACACAAGTCAATAGCAGATCGAAATTAGTTCACACTGGGTAGAAAAATTTAGTAAGAAAAACTGCATTGACTAAAAAGACCTCAATGGGAACATAGATGGGCTGCTTTGGCCGACCAACATTGAGACAAGGAAGCGTCCTCGACCATGACAGAATAATTTTTCTTTTATTGACAAAATAGTCACAAACAGTGATCTCTCTGTCTCCGCCATCCCCACCTTTGTTCTTTAATGCAAATCTGTAGAATGCATATAGAATCTCATATGAAAAACAAACTGCGGAAAGCCAGGAGATCAAATGAAAATAACAAAGTCATCAAACAGGGCCCTATACAAGATCGTGCTGAATGCTATTCCAAAATGGATAGAAACTTAATTCAAAAAACAGCTGAACAGATGGAGAATTAGATATGAAACCAAGAATGAACATGCGTGATCTTAAAAATAAAAATACAAAAGTTATAAGTAAATACAGCTGCTGGTGACATGGATATTCACTCAATCCCTTAATCTTATATTCCATCTTGTTGTGTTTCACCCTGACCCAAAGGTTCTTCAGCAGCCTTTTTGCCTAAAAGATCGATAACTAGGCAGAGTCGGTTAATGTTAAATGAAATGTTAGTTTTCCATACAAGAAGATTGTATACATAAAGACAATGTTTTTACCTTGTCCCAATCAATATGTCGAGCATCAGTTATATTAAGATTTGCCATTAGAAAGTCCATCACTGGTCCAGGTGTCAAGATCACAGTGGTGGATACATCTACATTCACAATATCACTGGGAATGAAAACGATATGAAGCCAGTTGAAGAAAAAAAAAGACATACAACGAAAGCCATGCATACCCATGTTCAGTGATAAACCACTTTGAGTGGTCTGAAAACTTGAGTGGAAACCACGGCATCCAGAAATTCCACCATCTTTAAGGTCAATAAGGTTGCCCCCATGATCGCTAAAGAAAGATTGCCTCACCAAAAGGCACCCCCTGCAAAAGCCAACAAAAAAGGCAAGACTCACACGCTAGCACTCCACCTTCATGAGCAGATTGTCAAATTGCTGTCAAATTTTAGACAGTAGATGATAAGCATAATGTCTACTCGTGGTGATACCTCTTAGCCTGTTTCTGCCTAAGAATGACATCAAGAGCTCTTAGTGCATTTTGGACACCCTCAGTCTCGATACCTGTAAGTGCATTTACTAACGCCCTGGTGAAGGCTTTTGTGGTATAGCAAATTTTAACCTTGAAAGTCCTCATACGATATACTTTACGAGACCGCTTACTGTCACCTTCCTGTGGGCTTGCATTGCCTGGACTCCCATCCCTGACAGGCCTGTGACAAGAAAACAGAGAAAACTATTAACTTCACGAGTCAAAACCTGGTTGTGAAGCGAACAATATATAGTCAAGAGTGTTATCTACTCCAAACATGCAAGGGCATTGATAAGGCTTGCTCTAGACAAAACCTTGCAGAAGAGTCCTCCAACACTACAACAAACTCCATGTTAATCTGTGGTAATGGACCGACAGTGAACAAAGAACTCCCTCCATCATAAGCAAATTCCTTTCCAGCAAGCTCTTCCCTGTAAGTCTCATAGAGCTTGTCCATCACCTTCCTCCCAATCCCTTTGCCCTGAATGAGCTTCTCCTCGCAATCAATTGGTGTGATTGTTACCTTCATTTTCCAATAAATAAATCCCATCAGTATGAGCAAACAAAACAACAACAAAAACAACCAAAGACCAACAGAGGGGGAAACAATAAGAAATAACCAGAAGAAACTAGAAAGGGAGCTCACATTGTACTGATAGAATTCTTTGTAGCCACCATCTAAGCGCACAGCAAAATGGTTGGTGAGCAATCGGATCCTCCTGCCACAGGAACCAATGCCAGGCCTTGC
This sequence comes from Alisma plantago-aquatica, assembly GCA_963693085.1. Lineage (NCBI taxonomy): Eukaryota > Viridiplantae > Streptophyta > Magnoliopsida > Alismatales > Alismataceae > Alisma > Alisma plantago-aquatica. The sequence continues at coordinate 315,745,746 of OY856415.1, read as the reverse complement.
AACGGGATGGTGACGTGGTGCAGTGGCAGGTGGAAGAGAAGGCAAGCATTGCCCATTCCCATCTCCTGATGGCATGGAAGTTTCTGAAAGGAAAAAAAACAAAGGGAGAGCTTCTACCAATAAGAAAACAGTACAACAACTAAAAACTTAGATTATATGATAGAAGTTGCTGCAAGCCGCATGACAATAAAATTCCACACAAAGTATGATGTAACATAAAACATGTTCTGACTATAATGCAGAAGCAGCAAACAGGACGACAAGTCAACTCTGGTTGTATTATCTAGAAAAAAAGTCCTCGACTGACCAACCAAATAACAAATGGCAAACTTGAAGGAGGTGAAAGAAAGAATACATAACCGAGAAGATATTTATCCAGTAACGCTAGGTCATGATATCATATGATGAAACAAAAAGGAGGGGAAATAAAATACAAACCCTAATGCAAGAACCAATCTTTTCCCAAAACCGAATAAAAATGCTCACATTTCAGACGTGTTATGCACATGAAGAGCATCGAAGTCAAAAGCAAACGCAAGTCGAACGACAACACTATTTCTACAACACCCTAGACTCCAGACAACCGACATTGCCCGGAAATAAACCAGGAATGAGACGAAGAAGGTGACAGAATAATCTGCATGTCCATAAAAAAGGACATTAAAGTGAGGGAAAACTGGAACAGAGAAGTCCACAAAGCTGCGATGCCAGAGCAAAATAAGCCGACCACGATTCTCAGAAACGCTGATGAAAGTAGGCAAAGGCCGGGCGCCCGGGCCAAAATCAAAGCACGAGCTTAACCCTCGGGTCAATATTGGAGTTTGCCAAGAACGAAGAAACTGCATGAGAGGAAGAAGCCGGTCAAGTAGGCGGCTTACACAAGCAGCAGCGGTCCACTAGGTTGGATTTAAAATCGAACAGGAGTCACGAATGAAGAGGGCTGAAGAGTGTTCTACTTAAGGACTCCCCCCATTTTGCAGGTTTTGGCTCTTTTATAGCCCTTCCGACAGAAAAGGAGGGACAGCGGGAAGCGGAGAACAACGGGAAAGTGGTGTTTGCGGTCTAGTTTATGAATAATTTGCCCAACTAATCACCATCCAAAGTTCCAAACCCAATGGAGCAAGAACAATCTTTAGCGGGGTAGATGTTATTGATTAATCTAGTACCTAATATGGTAGTAAACTTTGTACCCATACATACGGTCTTCTTATTCTGGATTAATACCAATTATTAGGGATGAGCATCGGGTTGGGCCGGCCCGATCCGACCCGCGACCCAACCCGCATAACCCGATCCAGACCCGAACCCGGTTTACAATATGGGTGGGCCGGGCCTAAAATTTAAACCCATATTTTATTTGGACCAGGTACGGGAAGAGGTAAACCCAGGCCCGAAAACCTGAATGTCCAGATTATATTTTGTGTACATTATATACATATATATCTATCTTTGTCTTGAAAGAAAAATATACAAATTTCTTGATGCAATATGTAGTATGTACCTAACCAATGGCAACATGGATACTATGCAATCAATCAACATGATTAATGAATTCATACTAGTAAGATAACCATCATTGACATGAATAGACATACTTGATTTCTTTATTTTGATCTCATTGTGTCCACATATAGGAGACGAATGATCTTTTGCTCAGTGCATCGTAGATTATGCTCATCTTTTTACTCATATGCCCACATGTAGGAGACGAATGATCTTTTGCCCTTCCAAAACCCATTTCATTGTATATACATATAGTATGAGAAGGCAAAAATGCACAACATTGTGGACTCCATTGATTTTTTACTTCTCATACATTCACATGTACCAGAAAATGATTTGTTACTCTTTCAATATAGTGTATATACATTCTTTTGAAGGTTTATCACAAAATACATTTACAGTAATTCAGTTTTTATGTTAACAAGTTAGATCTAGCAAAATTTAGTATGCTTATTTGATGTTATATGGGCAAACCCGAATCCGGCCCGAAACCCAGCATTCTTATATGGGCCGGGTATGGGTTGACATTTTTTAATTTTATCCGGGCCCGAACCCAGCCCGTGGCCCGCTTTAAAATGTAAGTTTGGGTTTGAGACAGGCAAAACCCGGTATAACCCGGCCCGATGCTCATCCCTACCAATTATTGTCGAACTTCTCACGGGAATTCAGAAAGTTAAAAGTCGTTATGACCAGTGGCAGAGCCACAGTTGGGAGCGGGGGCCGGTTCCCCCCCAGTAAAAATGAGAAACACCTACATTGATGTTATAATATATACAATATATGAAGTACAATAACATGGAATGCTGTTTGGCTTAGTTGCTTGGGCCGTGTCATCTGGGTAGTAGGTCGTGTGTTTGAAACAGAACTACTACCTACTAACCTTTTTGGCAGATTCGCTCGTTCTGGATATGAATATATGGTATATATATAATGTACAAGTCATCACAACCAATTGATTGCATTGGCTTGGTGGTTTAAGTCTTGTTTAATATGTAAAATCTTTTGTTCGAAACACGTCTAATTAATATATTTCTTATTTCTTCAAATTTTCTCATTTGCTTATGTTATAATATATGTGATGTACAAAGCAATTTATGAATGTCTTCGCATGTGGCTTATTGGTTTGAGTCTCTTCTAATGGACGACAGATATTGTGTACAAAATGTGGCATGTGCATGTCATTTTTCTCCCAAATTTTCTCATTTTGAGTAAGCATCATATAATAATATATGTAAAATATAAAGTATTTTATCATGTATTTGTGTGATCAGTGATTTGGGTCTCTTTTGCTGGGCAGTAAGTCTCGTGTTTGAAACTTGGCTTGTGCGTATTTTTTTCTCTCTCAAAATTTCTCAATGTAGTTATCCTATATAATGGTATATACATTGTGCAAAGTATTTTATCTATCCTAATACATGTGGTATAGTGGTTCGAGGCTCTTCGTTTAGTAGCAAGTCTTGCGATAAAAAATAAGTCTATGCATAACGGATTTTTTTCCAGATTTGCTCATTCTAGTTACATATATAATAATATATAACCATCATCATCTAAGCTATAACTATGTAGGGGTTGATTGTGTATAATAATATATATTATACAAAGCATTTTATCCATCTTAATGCATGTGTCGTAGTAGTTTGAGCCTCTTCTACATAGCAAGACGTTTCGCTTTTGAAACTATATATGTGTGTATTACTATTTTTTTTAAATTCTGGTAATTTTGGTTCCAGTTCAAATGTTTCTTATAAGATATACATCTTAGTATGCATTTCATTATATTCATATAAGTGGTGTAGTGATTTGTATTTGTGTAGTCAGTTCTCCAAAATTTTGTGTCAGAACTCATGATGTTTGGCTTTATTTTTGTTTCCAAATCTATTGTATTGGGTTCTTTTTTTATCTATGCTACATTAATCATATTTTAGTTTGCTAAGGTAAATAAGATTTCAATTTTTTCAACAAGTTTCAACCAACTGTTAGACATGTTAAAAGTGTTGGCATTGATAAGAGATAGGATGGAGAAGGAATTTTATGTTTGAAGCACGGAAAATGTGACAATCTACTCATTGTACACCCACTTTTGCACGTAGCTAGATAGGAAAACTAAGCTAGATTCCATGATGGACAAATAAGTCCAATGATGTTCTTAGCGAGTTTGAACTCATGATCTTTTTTTTTGGATTACCAAGATGTGCCACTTGAGAGCTCCCAACTCACTGATGATGTTTAAGTATTTTTTGTTAGTTGAATGAAATTAATTTGAAAAAATAAACTCCATTATGTTCCCTCATAGTATAAAATCTTATTGGGACTTGCTAATTTTTTTTATTTTCAATCACGATTTACAAAGGGGGTATATGTTGTTGTCATAACCATGAAAAAGCCCTACCATGCAACACATAAATTCAACATGTTCCTTGTATATACAAACACATGTAAATCCCCCCCCCAAAGATGAAATCATGGCTCCGCCCCTGGTTATGACCTCTAAGTTTATGGATGTAGTCTTTTGAAAGACTTCATCTTCCATAAAGAAATGGCAAACTTGTTGCCAGTCTTCCTTCTATCTCAATATAATTTTGAATCATTTCAATTCGAATATTGGATGTATTTGAATGGGAAAAAAACTATTAATAGTTCATAAGTCATTACTAGTCTGAAGATGGTGAATGAAGAGATGATATCGGACTCACAAGTGTTCATCACATAGAATTTATAATCACAATGTCTCTGCCCAGACCTTTAGATTCAAATTTGATTTTTAGGTGGGCAGACGTTTTTCCTCTATTGGGATGGAGAAATATTTCTCCCCCTCTTTTATCACCTTCTTCTTTTGTTGGTTCTTTTAAGCATGGTCGTCTATTGGATGGATCTATTTGTGGGCTTGCCATGTCCTTAAGTGTCTTTCTTTATTAGGTTTATTAGTCACTCGAGCGGTTGTAGGCTTTACAATGTGAATACTCCTAATATAAAATATATGGCCATATCCCCATTCTCACGTGTATGTGTTAGATGATAACATAGGCCAATTGAGTCCCTTCTCCTCTCCGTCTTGATTTGTTGCCCATATAATAAATTGAACTGCAAGAGTAACAGTTGCTTTCTTACTAGATGTATGTTGTGGTTGTTCTTCAAAGTGTGTCTTAATGTATAGCCAGATTGCTCTGCGCTTTGTGGGAATAATCGATTTGGCATTAATGTTGTGGCATAATAGAACTTTAGATTAAAATTGGGTGGGAGATTGAATCCAAGGTTCTTAGGGGTTGGTTTAGTAGGGTGTGATTTACAAACATTACATTCAAATGTTCAATTAACAAGGACTAGTTTTGTTTGATTAGGTGCCATGCGATGTAGTTGGTTGATTTTGATTTCCTTACAACTCCACTTGATGCTTCAAAATCCATTTGCTTTCTAAAAGAATGTAGTCATAATTGGATGCAGAATCACAATACACAAATGCATTGACCACCTCACTTTTTTCTTGTCATAACTACTTTCTTGCTCGTTAACCAAACATGTACAAATTTAAAATCCAAATCTCTTTGGCTTCTTACTTAACCAATTTGAAGTGGTTCAGACTTTAGATTTATGATTAGTCTATTTTACAATTCTTTGATTGTTGTCTAACAACATCATATCAATCAGTGCCTAAGTGTCCTCAAGATTGCTGCAAATATTATCCATCTAATCATCCTTATGATATTAGTTAATTTCTCCTTGTTCTAGCCATCATGCCTAGAAAGAGAGTGCATAAGATTTAGCGCCACCATCCTCCTGATAACAAAGCTCGTCAGATCTAGAGGAATAAGATTAGCTCGAATGATTATTGTTCATCTTCTTCGAAGGACTGAAATGGCATCTTCAATGCGGAGTGTAGATCTGTTGAAGTTCCTCTCTATAAAATTGATATAAAGGTGGTTGATGGAAAACTTATATTCCAAGCGAGGAGATTGAACAAAATGTATCGAGATGGAATCATTGTCTTGTAGGTTACGTCTTAGATTTCTGTCGGGATCTGCATCTTCTTTACAACCATCTAGTTAGGCTCTTAGAACCCGATGGGCGATTTATAGGTTATCAACAATGAACATTGTGTATTCATTATCAAGTATTTTGAGGCTTTGGATTTGGAATATGCTCTTGAGAGGGGACCATGGTATGTTAAGTAAAATCCAATGATACTCATGAATTGGAGGTCAGGCTTGTCGCCCAATAAATTGGGTTTCAAAAATGTTCCAGTGTGGATTTGCATTAGTGAACTTCCTCTTGAGTTATGGAACATGAGAATGCTTGAGAGGACAAGATCTTTTCACGATACTCCTCTACATGTAGATGGAGCTACTAATGAATGTACTAGATTATATTTCACTAGGATTCAGGTTCTAATAGACTCAGACTCAAACTTCCCTAAATTCTTAAAGTTGCAAAGTGACACATGTTATATTCTCCACAAAGTTCTATTTGAATATGAGTGGGAACCGACTAGTTGTCATACTTGCAAGTTATTTGGATGTGAACAAGATTGTTGTTCTATGCCTTATACAATGGAGTAGGAGGAAACTATGACTCAGTGTCAAAATGTGAGGTCTATTGCTTCTATCCCGATTCAAGTGTTTGATAAAATGCCAGATCAGACAGTCGAGGTTCTATGTATAGTTGAAGTAACTAGAGGTACTCCTCCCACTATTGTGGACAAGATTAGTACTAGTATTAAGCACATGGTCAAGAACTCTTTATCTTCTCTAATGAGTGGGAGGATGAATTTGAGTATAATTAATGAAGAAGTTGATGCCGATAGCACAACAACGTAAGTTATAAAATGAATGCATTCTTCAAAATCTCCTCTTGGAACGTCTGAAGCATTGGCAAAAAAATAAGAAATGTCTAAGAGGAGATGAGGAGGTTGGGTAGTATAATCATTATCTTGAATGAGACTAGGAATAGAAAAAGGAAAATCTGCAAGTTTATTACGAAGTATTTTCCTCATTTTGATTACATCTCTAATATATATTATCATTCTCTGGGTAGATTCTTTATTATTTGGGATCATGTGGTGTGTTATGCTACTAAGATTTATAAGATTGATCAACATGTCCTCTATGAGGTTAATTTAGATAACACGTCCTTTCTTCATGTTGTTAATGGTCACAATGATGATTATTGTAGATTTCTACTTTGGGATACTATTGAGCATGCTCATCAGGGCATCTCCAAGTTGTGGATTATACTTGGGGATTTTAATCTTGTGAGAAAAGATTATGAAAGATTGGGCAAAGATCCCCCTGCCAACAAATCAATGAATGAGTTTAATGCTTGTATCCTTAACTATGGAATATTTGAACTAGAACTTCAAGGACCATTTTTTTTGTGGGAAATCATTAATATGGTGATGATTTGATTACTTCTAAGATAGGCAGAGTCTTTGATAACTCTATGTTTATGGATTTTTTTAAAGAGTTCTATCGGGAGATTATTTCCAATTCTGCCCAGTGATCATAGGTCTACTCTATTTTCTATTGGGCAGCCTAAAGTGGTTAAGTCTCCCTTTCATTTCATAAACTCTTGGGTTGAGATAGAAGACTTCCTCGATATTGTTAAGAAATCTTGGGAGGTAAATGTTGCAGTCACTGTGATGTTCCATGTCTATAAAAAAATCCACTTTCTTAGGGCACTGCTTAAAGAGTGGAACCAACATAGTACCGATTACATCTTTGATAATGTTAAAGTTATTAAATTTACATGTACTTGAGCTCAAACTAAAGTTGATCTTGATCCCACAAATGTGATTCTTCAAAGTAATGTTACAGTTCTCAGGCAAGGACTTTTTGAAGCTGAAAGAGTTGAAGAGAGTCTGCTCAAACAGAAGTCCAATGCTCAATTTCTTAAGGAAGGTGATAGAAACACCGTGTTTTTTCTATTCATCCCTTTAAACTAGACGTTAGACAGATTACTTCAAGAATTTGAAAATTAATGATCAAACGAGTTATGAAACTAATGAAATTAGAGATCTTTTCTTCAAATACTGTATTGATTTGTTCAATATGAACAATAAGTGTGTGGGCCTTAAGGATTTTTTTATGGCCGGGTCCTAGGTTGTCCGTCGATCAAAAAGTAAATTTGATTAGTAGTGTTACTCAAAATGAGATTGATTATGTTATATCTCATTTGAATGATGACCAAACACTTGGTCCATACAGTTTTAATGCCTTTTTATCAAGAAATCATGACTAGTTACTGGTGAAGACATCTCTAGAGCTATCAAGGAATTTTTCAACAATGGCAATGTTCTCCAAGAATCAAACATAATTTCATTACCTTAATTCCTAAAGGATTGCATATTACTGATATTAAAAAATTGACATCCTATCTCTCTTTGCAACATTGTGCATAAGTTGATCTCTACCATCTTGGCTAATGTAATTCAGAGTATTCTAATCTATATTATCAGTGATATCATTCTACTTTTGTGAAAGGGAGGAATATTAAATATTATATTCTTCTATCCAATAAAATTATGCATGGTTTTAATAGGGTACCTTATGGCAACAAAATGTTTCATAAAATTGATATTTCAAAAGCTTATGATAATGTTAATTGGGATTTTCTATATGTTGTACTTTATATGATGGAATTCCCACTACTACAGAAATAGCTTATGAAGTCACTTTCCATGCGTCGGTTATTAAATAAGAACCGACGCCTAAAACCTACATCGTCGGTTTACAACACAAACTGACATATATCGTATACGAGTGGCCAGACATAGGTATCGCTTTCTATTTAGCTTCGGTTCTAGAATAAACAACCGACGCCTAAAGTAGCCCGCGAAATCCAATATTTTCGAGCAAAAAAATTTGTGCCAAAGTATCAGATACAATATCGGTGTTTTACCTAATAACCGACGTTGAATGAAGATAAAATTTGCGCCAAAAGTTACAATATGGGCGTCGGTTTTCTTAGAATAACCGACGCTGATAAGGGTACGCACGCCGTCCCCGCCAAAAAAATTAGGGTAAAGGAATGTCCAATTGACGTCGGTTGTCTTTGTATAACCGACACCTAATAATAAAGGTGTCGGTTGTTATGAATAACCGACACCTAATAATAAAGGTGTCGGTTGTTATGAATAACCTACGCCGTTTAGTAACTTAATAGCCCCCACGCACATCAAACTCTTCCCCCTTTCTCTTCTGTTTCATTGAGATCGCGCGATTTTGCTCTGACGATTCCCGACCTGCTGCTGCGTCGCCGCCGCCTGCTGCTGCGTCACCTACTGCCTGCCTCCGCGCCGCCGCCTACTACTGCCGCAGCTACTCACCACCGCCGCCGCCTACCTCTCCTTCTCTGCTCACCGTCGGCACCCTCTCCTTCTCTGCTCGATGCCGGCGCCTCTCCTTCTCTACTCACCTGCCTTCGCGCCGTCTCCTGCCGTTGGTGTGCTCACCGCCGCCTCCGTCTCCACGCTGCTACCAACAGTAGGCCCGCCTTTCTTCTTCTTCTTCCTTCTCCCTCTCCTTACCAACAACAACCACGACCGTGTGGGCTGGCACGGCCGTGGATGTGTTGGCCGACCACACGGCCGTGCTACCCAACACGGCCGTGTGGTTGGCGAACACAGCCACGGTCGTGCCAGCCCACACGACCGTGGTTGATGTTGGTTATTACTCTTCTAAAATTATTCTTATATTGTTGAATCGGGTCAATGACCACACCTGCTATTGTGCCTGAATTATGCCATGTATGTTTGTACAAAGTGAATCTTATCGCTCTAATTGTGAATTATTGCATGTTTGAAACTATTGAATTCTTGATTTATTATTTAATAATGCTCTAATTGTGAGTGATGCAATGTAAGTGAGCAAATACATGTAGTGGATATGTACTCATTAGCCTAGAAACCCGTCCAAGATTTACTCATTAGGAGTAAATCTTGGATAGTCCCCGGTTTGGGACTGTTCTTGAACACCTAATCTCACTTAGGATGTAAGTGTATAATGTGTATTGGGTTTTCAAGAAAATTTCAGTAGCATTTCCCCGTTTGTTCTCGAAGTACATATGTACTTGGAGAACAGTGGTGAAATGCTGCCGAAATTTTCTTGAAAACCCAATACACATTATACACTTACTAGTGAGATTAGGTGTTCAAGAATGGGATAGGTGGTACACATTTATTGTATATAAGAATGACAACACATGTATTTGTTGGCCTAGAAACCCGTCCAAGATTTACTCATTAGGAGTAAATCTTAGATAGTCCCTGGTTTGGGACTGTTCTTGAACACCTAATCTCACTTAGGATGTAAGTGTATAATGTGTATTGGGTTTTCGAGAAAATTTTGGTAGCATTTCCCCGTTTGTTCTCTAAGTACATATGTACTTAGAGAACAGCATGGAAATGCTGCTGAAATTTTCTCGAAAACCCAATACACATTATACACTTACTAGTGAGATTAGGTATTCAAGAATGGGATAGGTGGTACACATTTATTATATATAAGAATGACAACACATGTATTTGTTGGCCTAAAGTTTTAACCATGCAAAAACTCTAATCTGTTAACCCTAGACCCTAATCTTGTTGTAATATATACTTGTTTTCTTTTTGATCATATAATGGATAGATCATGGATGTCCATTCACAATCGCTGCACCCCAGAGTTTATTTCTGGTCTTGACCAGTTTATTAGATTTGCCGAGGAATATAGGAAACAACCTGGAGATAGGTTCTACTGTCCATGTAGGCATTGCGGTAACAACTTGAAAGTCAGCACTGGTGATGAAATCAAAAGTCATGTCATGTGCAACGGGATTGTACAAGGCTATACAGAATGGCACTAGCATGGAGAGATTTCAAACCCGTAACCAGTAGATGTCGATAGCAGTGCTTGTGTGGAAGAAGAAATTACCTACGATGACGTAGATGTGAATGAACCAGTTCCAGTAGACATTGTTGATGTGATGATGGATAGTTGTGGGGTAGAGCACACCGATCCACCTCCCTTTTTTAGAAACATTGTGCATGATGCTGAGATATCGTTATACACAGGTTGTACTAAGTTTACGAAGCTTAGCGCTGTGTTGAGATTGTATAAGCTGAAAGCTAACAATAGATGGAGCGACAAAAGCTTCACGTCATTGTTGTCTTTGTTGAAAGAAATGCTTCATGAAGGAAACGAGCTGCCAATCTCAACATACCAGGTAAAGAAATTATTGTGCCCAATGGGAATGGATGCCAAGAAGATACATGCATGCCTGAATGATTGTGTATTATTTCAAAAGGACTATGTGGATTTGAAAGATTGTCCAAAATGTAGTGCGTCACGGTATAAATTGACGACTTCGGGGGAGTCCAAAACTGGTTCTCCTGCCAAGGTGATGTGGTATCTACCTATAATATCACGATTTCAATGCTTGTTTGCCAATCCGATAGATGCGAAGAATTTGAGGTGGCATGCAGATGTTAAGAAAAATAATGATGGGATCCTACGACATGTGTCTGATTCCCCACAGTGGAAGAAGATTGATCTATTATACCCTGAATTTGGTGAAGAAGTCAGGAATCTAAGACTTGGGCTTTGTACAGATGGGATGAATCCATATGGGACATTGAGCAGCCAACATAGCACTTGGCCAGTCATGCTTGTTATATACAATCTTCCTCCCTGGTTGTGTATGAAAAATAAATACGTAATGTTGTCGTTGTTGATATCGGGCCCTAAACAACCTGGAAATGACATCGATGTTTATCTTGAACCTCTGATTGATGACTTAAAGAAACTTTGGGGTGAAGGTCTGATGACCTATGATGCTTCACGAAGAGAGACATTTCATTTGCATGCTATGTTGTTTTGCACTATTAATGACTTTCCAGCATATGGGAATTTGTCTGGATATAGTGTCAAAGGAGCTAAAGCGTGTCCTATATGTGAAGAGAACACTAATTCAACAAGACTAAAACATGGTGGTAAGACTGTATATCTCGGTCATCGAAGGTTTCTTATAAAATTTCATCCGTATCGTAGGAAGCGCAAAGCATTCAATGGATTGAATGAGGAACGGAGTGCACCTAAACCTATACCAAGGGAGGTTGTTTATGAAAGAGTAAAAGACTTTGTCAATGAATTTGGTAAGAGATCACAATGTACTATGGCCACACGGAGTGACAAATCTTTATTCAAGAAGAAGTCAATATTTTGGGATCTTCCTTATTGGAGTTCTTTGACTGTCATGCATTGTATCGATGTCATGCACGTTGAGAAAAATGTCTGTGATAGTGTCATTGGTACTTTGTTGAATATACCAGGTAAGACTAAAAATGGGATAAAATCCAGACTGGACCTACGTGAAATGGGAATAAGGTCAAAATTAACAAAATTTCGTGAAATGGGAAATCAGAGAACATACTTACCTCCCGCTTGTTACACATTGTCTAGAAAGGAGAAGAAAGCTTTTTGTGAATGTTTGGTAAATGTTAAGGTGCCACAGGGTTACTCATCCAACATCCATAGATTGGTATCAATGAAAGATCTGAAGTTGATAGGTCTTAAATCTCATGATTGTCACACTCTAATGCAACAAATATTGCCTGTGGCAATTAGATCTATATTGCCGAAGCATGTAAGGTTTGCAATCACCAGACTTTGTTTCTTTTTTAACAGTCTGTGCAGCAAAGTTATTGACCCTGATACTCTCGATAAATTACAAAGAGAAGTGGTTGTTACCCTATGTCAGCTTGAGATGTATTTTCCTCTGTCGTTCTTTAATATCATGGTACATCTTGTTGTCCACTTGACTAGGGAAGTGAAAATGTTGGGACCAATTTTCTTGCATTGGATGTATCCCTTTGAACGATACATGAGCATTTTTAAAAGTGATGTTCGAAACCGTTATCGGCCTGAAGGGAGTATTATCGAGGGTTATGTGGCGAGAGAGGTTATGGATTTTTGCAATGACTTTCTCAGTGGTAATGACACTCCTGATAATGACAAGAATATTGACGAGCAATTTGGCAAAGGAATTTTGGGATCACGTGTGAAAGTAATCAGCCGTGAGCAGTTGGAACAAGGTCACTTGTATATTTTACTCAACATGGACGAAGTGAACGTTTATATCGAGGAACATACCAATTTCATCAAGAGACAATATCCTCGAGCCAATACAATGTGGCTTGCTAGAGAGCATAACAAGACATTTATTAAGTGGTTTGAAAATAAAGTCTTACATCAACTATCTCAAACACCAAATGATATTACTGAAACTATCAAATGCCTCGCCTTTAAACCAAATTTGACTGTTATGTCTTATGAAGGGTATGACATTAATGGATTCACATATTACACAAAGCGCCAAGATGATAAGAGTGTCGTCCAAAACAGTGGGGTCACCCTTCAAGCATCGACTATGTTTTTTGCAAGTGCAAAGGATAAGAGTCCACATGAAGCTAAAATGTCATATTACGGTGTCATTGAAGACATATGGGAGTTTGACTACATAGATTTCAGAATTCCGCTCTTCAAATGTAATTGGGTTGATAACACCAAAGGAGTTATAGTGGATGAATTGGGTTTCACTTTAGTGAACTTTGAAAAGATTGGCGAGAAGGGTGAACCATTCATATTGGCATCACATGTGAAACAAGTATTTTATATCGATGATCCTGCAAATGATAAATGGTCAGTTGTTCTTCATGGTAAAAGACAGTTCATTGAAGATCTTATAGATGAAGAACAATACTATGATAAGTATGATGACTCCAGTCCATTCTCAGTTGGGTTGCCAATACCAGCAAATATTGAAGCTAATGATGACTTGTATGTGCGCGGAGATCACAATGAAGGATTGTTAATTGATAAAAAATCGCAATATTAGAGGCATGTTTATATTTTTTATATGTTTTATTTTTCTGAATGTGAACTTTACAATGTGAATGTGAACTTTACAATGTGAATTACTTTACAATGTGAATGTGAACTTTACAATGTGAGCTTTACAATGTGAACTTTACAATGTGAATGTGAACTTTACAATGTGAATTTTACAATGTGAATGTGAACTTTACAATGTGAGCTTTACAATGTGAACTTTACAATGTGAATGTGAACTTTACAATGTGAATTTTACAATGTGAATTACTTTATAATGTGAACTTTACAATGTGTATTACTTTACAATGTGGATGTGAACTTTACAATGTGAGCTTTACAATTTGAATTACTTTACAATGTGAATGTGAATTTTCAGATGGCTGGGCATTCTCCTGATGACCATGCTGATGATTACCGTGAGGGTGAGGACATCAATGCGCCGCCTCACAATGTAAGTTTTAAAAATATATCATATATTTATATCTATATGTCCATTTATAGCTATATCTTGTACATGTGTTTATTTTGTCAAATTTTAGGTTGATGATGCACATGTACCATCTGAAGCACTTGAGGCACTTGATCAGCAACACCAAAAAGTTGACAAGAGAAGGGGCATCACTATGATGAAGAAGTTAATGGCGCAAAAGGGCAATGGACCCAAACTTGTTATGGATTTTGATAATGCATGAAATGCATCTGGTGTGAATCGTAGCCATTGCGGTTGTAAGATAGATTCTTGGCATAAAGTTTCTAAGGAGAAGAAAGACGTAATATGGAAGGATTTATGTGTGAGTTATTATTAATTTGCAATTCTATTTTATAGATTACTAATTTTTTGGATACGAGTTAATAGCAATTCTATTTTGCAGAGTATATTTGAATTGGATGAAAAGTTGCATCGTAAATGCGTGATGCAACGTTGTGGGAGAGTCCTAAGGAACTATAGGACACATCTTGTGGGCTCTGATCTCCAAACCACGATATAATCACGATTTAAACTTAGCGGAAGCGATTCGATAAACAGCAGAAGACAAAAATCACGGAAAATTAAAACTTTTCGAGACAAGAGCTTGAATCCATAAAAGCTTCTTTCATAAGAAGAGATAAACTGTTTACATCTCATGATAATTACTTCTTGAGTAATTATATACATCAAGATACAAAATTTCAAGAACACATAACAAAAGATTCCAAGACCTGAGAGTACAGAGGACACATAGGACTGACTCTAACTACACCACATGGCAGGCTAAATCTCCACCTGAGATTTCACTGCTGCTCCTGGTGCTGCTGCTGCTGAGATTGGTCACTTGTAGACCGATTCCTCCGTCTCCGACGTCCACCTAAAAAGTTGAAGTCTACGGGGTGAGACAATTTTACATAATTGTCCCAGCGAGAGTTATAACTCTCTGCCAGAAGCTTTATAGTAACATCAAAGAATAACTTAAGCAGTAAAGCTTTCAAAGTATTCAATAGCAGTTGCAGCTATAACAAGAACTTAACATTTATGAGATATGAAGAAATATAAGCACTATCATAGTGTATCATCAATCTACTAACTCGTAGTTATCTCTAACAGGTATACTACGTAGTTGATTATGTTTTACAAATAACATTATGCCCTGTGGAGATGAGGCATACCACTCATACTCCAACTGATCGCTAAGAAGTCACATCAGTATCATACATAGGTCATTAAGAGAGCCGGATTCTCATGACCTTCACCTTCCTCAGTCAGTAAGAGGATCACTTGTAGGACATCTTGTGTCTCTACTATTATAGCTCACCAGGGTAAACTGGTCCTTCGCTATCTTAGAGTTACAGTGGCATTCTGTACTCTCTTCGTCATCAGAAGATTTCATGTTTATCTCTACTGATACGGAGATTTATATTTTCTTCGTCATCAGGAGGTTTCATGTTTACCTACTACTGATACGGTATGGAATTGTAGTGAAGGATTGACGGATTACATATCTACATCAAATTCCTACACTAGGATGTAAGGTTCTACACATCCATATACCCCACATACTCAATAGTATGTGATCCAGGAGTTCCCTTAGGAAAACCTGTTTCACCATCATTTGATCTCTGACAATGATGGATCTATGATCAGGGCTCTACATTATACTTAATTAGTTAGATACATTTAGTATTCTTTTAACATCAAACATTGTTCTTCAAACAATAACAGTAGCATAGCAGCTATGAAAGGAGAATACTAAATGTAACAAGCCTAACTCTCATCAATCATCATTTCTCATTATACTCATCACAAGTCATCTCTAAAGCATGACCTTGATGGTATTCATGGCTCACACAACCCATTAAATCATAGGATGCCACTGACAAGGCATCAAGATATTTTACTTATTCATAAAGCTTATAACATGCTTTCAATGAATACAGTATCATCATCCATACCTGGATATGATCACCTTCATATCAGAATCTGCATGGTTAGTTCAAATGATAAAGGTAATTCAAAATAAGGAATACATTTCCCACTCTTGTCATAAGAGCTAAGTTCTCTGATTCTCATCAATTTAGAGTTTAATACTTATATTGCATGTCATTACCCTTGAATTAGGGTTTACTATTCACATTATATGTCATCACCCTTGAATTAGGGTTTACTATTCACATTATATGTCATCACCCTTGAATTGAACTCATAACATCATCATGTATGAGGAACATCATCATTGATGCTCTCAGATTGGCTTAAGATTCATCATATATCATAATTAGGGTTTCCATGATCTCACATAGGTGGATCATACCCTAATCATGCACATTCATGAGTATTGAAGGTTCTTTACTTGACTTTTCATCATATGAGGGTACTTTCTCTCTCTTAAGGTATTTTCTCTCTCTAAGGTACTTTCTCTCTCCTCATACTAGTAGATGGTGATAGCACCACTCTAGATCAGGTTGGGTGAAGTCCACTTTGATTAACATAGACCAAATCACCACCGTTGAGTGATTAGGGTTTGATTAGAACAAGGTTTCACTCAATTTGAACCTTTCAAGGGTATTATGGTAAATTACACATTGATCATCATCATGGGTTGATTCACTAATCACTGGACCCTTAATGTCTCTTGGTATCATTAGGGTTTAGTTTGAACAATCATCAAACTAATTAAGCCTTCAAGGCATAAGGCAGACTTATCCTCAAAAGTCTTTGTTAGGTTTCACACCTTCAACCTTTATACGATCTTGAGATCGTATAAGGTTGCAAACCGTTTAAGCTTTGTAGACCGTTTGAGCTTGGGTTGACTTCAAGATCGTATAACATTCAAGACCGTTTACCCTCATTGGGTCTTGAGGTCGAGAGACCTCACATGGTCTTGAGGTCGAGAGACCTCACACGGTCTTGAGGTCGAGTGCCCTCAAAAACTCAAGATCGTATAGACCTCCAAGGTGATCCAAAGGGTAAATTCGATTAGGGTTCCTATGTTGAAGCCATCCATCGGTCTCAAGATTGCTAACCACTTACCAATTGAGACAAATAGGGTTATCCTTAACCAATTGGTCACTCAATTGACCCTCAATTGTTATCCAATTAGGGTTGAAGTTGGTTCAATTGAGGTCCATCAACGTTCAACCATCAACACTCAACAATGTGAATCAACACAAGGTTGAACCCTTCAATTGAGCTCCAATTGGGCACAAACTTGGCCCAAACGGTCTTGAGATCGTGTGGATGAACTCCACATGGTCTTGAGACCATTTGCCCAATATTTCATCAAAATCTAATGTGATTTGATAGGGGTTGAACCTTGATTGAGTCTCAAATCAATATTTTAATTAATTCAATAACCTATTGCAATTGGGCTCTCAATTGATCAAATTACCTTAACCCTAGACCTCCAAACGGTCTTGGGTTGTCACCACACGGTCTTGAGACCGTTTGGATGAATTCCAAACGGTCTTGAGACCGTTTGCCCATCCAAAGTTTGGATTCTAGTGAAAATTCTTCAAGGTTGGATCCATTGAGTTGATGATCATATCAATACTTAATTGCAATGTAATTTGGTATGTTTGTACCTTCAATTGGTCAACTATACTTGACCCCAGACCTCCATAGGGTCTTGGGTGATCCCCCACACGGTCTTGAGACCGTTTGGTTGATCCCCAAACGGTTTTGAGACCATTTAGGTCGATCAACCCCAAAAACACTAAGTTATCCATTGAGATTTCAGTACTAATTTCAATTAGGGTTTGCCCTAGTAATCACCCTTCAACTCTTAGCTCGTTTGGAATTAGTTCATCAAATTTTGTGAGTTGTTAATCAACATTATTTTGAACAGTAATCTCATACGGTAAATGCTTGGTCAACGTTCTTACACGGTCTTGAGACCGTTTGCCCAAAAAGGGCGATTTCAACAGATTGGAAATCAGGAGTAAATTCAATTAAAGTTGTTGATTAAAAAGGCCATATCTCACGATTCCTTTGGAGTTATCATCTCAAATTTTGTGGGTGATTAGCCTACATAATTACGAACAGAAATCTTATACGGTCCACGCTCAGTCAACGCGACTAAATGGTCTTGAAGACCGTTTTCCCTTACACGGTCCTGAGACCGTTTGCTCACCACACGGTCTTGAGACCGAGAGAGCAATTTGTGGAGACCGTTTGGTAAGGTAAAAAGTAGTGGATTAACTTTGGAAATAATGTCTTCATCTCCTAGCTCAAGAACATCAAGGATTTCTCACGGATTTGCTTGCAAGGTAGCAAAGAAAAGTAGAGAAGAAGAAGAACTATCATCTAAAAGCATGAACAAGATGTATATAACAAAGCATGGGTTTAGAGTTATAAAACCCGCCTAAAGCTTGCTTTTTGAGCTCCAAGCTTTCGAGATCCAAGCTTTAATGGCGTCCTTGAGCTTCCACAGGTCGGCCAAGGTGATCCTTCCAAGGAAAGTTGAGAAAAGATGGCTAGAAAGGTAGAGTTAAGGGAGCTAGTCATCAATTTGGCATTGAATTCGAGTTCTAACCATGAAATTAGGCAAAAGGAGGGATACAAACCTACCTTGCACACCTTTGGTCGTCCTCCTGAGCTCCAAGCTCTCCTTAGTCGGTTTGGTTGAAAAGAACAGTGAAAGGAACGAAGGGAGAGGTTCCTTGCTAAGTGAAGTTGAGGGTATATATACTTGGGGTGGGATTTTCAACATTAGCTCATGAGTTTTCCATAATTTCAACTAAGTCCCTCCATCCTTCTTTGCTCGTCCTCTCTTCTTAATTCTAAGGACAACGTTTCTTATATGGCCAAGAAATGAGGGCAAAGAAGATCAACCTATTACTAAAGCACACACATAAAAAGGGCTATAGTACATACACCGTGATTATTCAATCACAAAGGTGTTTTTCATAACTTGATTAATCAATTGAAGTGACCTTTCATCATTTATTCTCTAAATGATGATAAGAGTCTTAAAAGATACATTAGATTGTGTATTTTACAAATTGCATCCCTAAATTTGGGTAAATTGCATTTTACTCCAAATTAGGGTTTCAAGCACCGGGATTGCTTCCACAGCTGCACCTTGGTGCCCAAGCTTGGGAAATCCCTCCAACTTTACCAAAATGATTCTCATGATGTCTCAACATCAGAGGAACATTTCAACATGTGCAAATTGCAAGTTAACCCTTCTAATTGGGTAAATTGCACATAGGTCCCTGCATAACAAAACAATGCTACAACTTTATATAAAAAGGAGCAAAATCTGAAATATATGTTTATGAGAAACTTAATTACATGCTCAAAGTTAATCACAGGGATTTAATTACATATTTAGGCAAAACACCTAGGGTTAACTCATAACCCAGGTCAGGGATGTTACAAATTATCCACCCCTTACAAGGATTTCATCCCCGAAATCGATAAGACATATTAAGAGAAAAGGGCAAGATACTTTCTCCTCATCTCATCCTCTAGTTCCCAAGTGGCTTCTTCAACACCACGGTGGTTCCAGAGGACTTTCACAAGACTTATATCTTTATTTTTCAACTTTTTAATTCTGTTATCAAGGATTGACACTGGTCCCTCCTCATAAGATATATCATCATTCAATTCTACCTCCATAGGTTGCAGAATTGACTCAGTGTCAGGGTGACATTTCTTCAACATAGAAATGTGAAACACAGGGTGTAACCTCTGTAACTCTGGTGGCAACTCTAGTCTATATGCTACCTTTCCAATCCGTTCAATGATTGGATAAGGTCCCATAAATCTAGGAGCTAACTTCCCTTTCTTCCCAAAACGAAGGACTCCTTTCCAAGGCGAGACTTTGAGATATACTCTGTCTCCAACCTGGAACTCTAAGGGTCTACAACGTTTGTCAGCATAAGATTTCTGTCTATCCTGTGCAGTCTTAACCTGTTGTTGTATTACTTTAATCTTCTCTGTAGTCTGCTGCACAAGATCAGGAACTAACAACTGATGTTCACCAGTCTCGGACCAACACAGAGGCGATCTACAATGTCTACCATACAAGGCTTCATAAGGTGCCATATCAATGCTATGCTGATAGCTATTGTTATAGGAAAATTCTATCAAGCTTAGGTGTAGATCCCAACTTCCGGTAAACTGGAGAGCACATGCTCTCAACATGTCTTCTAAGGTTTGTATGGTCCTTTCTGACTGTCCATCAGTCTGTGGATGAAAGGTCGTACTAAACCTTAGCTTGGTGCCTAAGGCTCTGTGTAACTGTTCCCAAAAATGACTTGTAAACTGGGGACCTCTGTCAGAAAATATAGTGACAGGAACTCCGTGCAAACACACTATCTCTTGCACATACAACTGTGATAACCTTTCAGCAGAATAGGTTGTTTTGACAGGTAAGAAATGCGCTGTCTTAGTCAACCTATCAACAACTACCCATATGGAATCATGTCCTTTGCTTGTCCTGGGTAGGCCAACAACAAAGTCCATGGTCACATGGTCCCACTTCCACTGTGGTATGGGTAAAGGTTGCATTGCCCCTGTAGGCTTCTGGTGTTCATCTTTAACTTGCTGACACACAGGACACCTCAGAACAAACTCTGCAACATCTTTCTTCATTCCAGGCCACCAATACAGATCTTTCAAATTCCGATACATCTTGGTGCTCCCTGGATGCATAGCATACATGGAAGAATGAGCTTCTTCCAGGACTAACTTCCTCAAGTTATCCACATCCGGTACTATCATTCTTTCATTATAACAAGCTACATGATCATCTGAGTCATGGAAACCATCTCGCTTCTCATTACCATATTCCGATCTAATCTGCTGAACTGCAACATCACCTTGCTGTGCTTCCTTAATCTGCTCTCTAAGGGTAGGTTTAATATGCATCTCAGCCAACAACCCGGCTAACAATGACACTTTCAACTGTACATTGTCTTGCCTTAAAGAGATAAACATATCTCTCTTAGAGCATACTAAAGAGTTTAGTTGTGCTCTATCCATGGTTGATGTTGCTGATTTCCTACTCAAGGCATCTACAACAACATTGGCCTTGCCCGAATGGTAATCAATTGTACAATCATAATCCTTGATTAATTCCATCCAACAACGTTGCCTCATGTTAAGCTCGTGCTGAGAGAAGATATACTTAAGGTTCTTGTGGTCTGTGAAAATCTGGAATGTCTCTCCGTAGAGATAATGTCTCCAGATCTTCAAGGCATGAACCACGACAGCTAACTCCAGATCGTGTGTCGGATAATTCTCCTCGTGTTTCTTAAGCTGTCGGGAAGCAAAAGAAATCACCTGTTTATCCTGCATCAACACACATCCTAGTCCATTTTTGGAAGCATCATAGAAAACTACATATCCTTTTCCTTGTTCAGGTAGTACAAGCACAGGTGCACTTGTCAACCTCTCCTTCAACAACTGGAAAGACTGTTGACACTTATCACTCCAAGAAAAAGGAACATCTTTCCGGGTCAACTTGGTCAAAGGTAAGGCTATAGAACTAAAGTTCTTAATGAACCTTCGATAATAGCCAGCTAACCCCAAGAAACTTCGAATCTCCGTCACTGTCTTCGGTTGTTCCCATTGTAGAACAGATTCTACCTTTGTAGGGTCAACACGAATTCCCGAGGCAGATATCACATGTCCAAGAAAAGATACCTCCGGCAGCCAGAACTCACACTTGCTAAACTTAGCATACAGCTTGTGTTCTCTTAGCAAGGTCAAAGCTTGACGAAGATGCTGCTCATGCTGCTGAGCATCCTTACTATAGATCAGAATGTCATCTATGAAGACGACAACACACTGATCAAGGAAAGGTCGAAAAACTCTATTCATGAGTTCCATAAATCCAGCTGGTGCATTGGTTAGTCCAAACGACATAACCGTGAACTCATAGTGACCATACCTTGTCCTAAAGGCAGACTTGGATATGTCACTATCCTTAATACGAAGTTGATGATATCCAGACCTCAAGTCTATCTTGGAAAAGACGGTTGCACCACGCAACTGGTCAAAGAGATCATCAATCCTCGGCAGAGGGTACTTATTCTTTATTGTTACTTTATTGAGTTGTCTGTAGTCAATGCACAACCGCATTGACCCATCTTTCTTTTTAACAAACAAGACCGGAGCACCCCAAGGTGAAGTGCTCGGTCGGATAAAACCCTTCTCAAGTAACTCTTGAAGCTGTTTCTTGAGTTCTGCCATCTCGGCAGGCGCCATCCTATACGGAGTCTGGGCTATGGGTTTCGTATTTGGGATCAGATTGATTTCAAAATCAATCTCCCGAGGTGGTGGTATACCAGGAAGTTCTTCAGGAAACACATCCTCGAATTCCCTGACTATGAGAACTTCAGCAGGATTGGAACTTTCCTTGGTAACATCTACCACATGGGCTAAGAATGCATAACATCCTTGCCTCAACAGCTTCTCAGCAACCATAGCTGATACAAGACAGGTGGGCAAAATCTTTCTCTCACCTTGAAAGATCCATGTGTTGCTTTCATCAGCAAACACAGCCATCTTGGACTCACAATCCAAGACAACTCTATACCTTTCCAAGGTATCCATTCCGAGGATTATATCAAATCCCTGCATATCAAGTGGTATAAGATCCACTTGAATGCGATGGTCAGAAAAGAAGAGGATGCAGGGAGAGCATACCTCCTGCAAAACGGCAGACCCACTCAACGGAGTCTCCAACAACAAACTATCTGCTCTATGACTAACAGTCACATTGCAGTCACAAATCACTCTACGAGTGATAAAAGAGTGTGTAGCACCCGGGTCAATCAGAACAGATACAACACAGGATGTAGACATATCAGAATATACAAGTTTCATCTGACCTGCCACTACCCGTGGATTGACCACTGCTTCAGGTGGGTTCATAGCATAGAACCTTGCTGTCACCTGATGTTGAGGTGGTGCTGATGATCCAGCTTGAGATGCTTGTCCACTTCCTCGAGCTGCTCCTTGATGTTGCCTACTCTGATATCCTTGTTGATTCTGTCTCAGAGGTTGTTGTGTCACATTGACAGGCCTAGAACGGCAATCCTTCATCAAGTGTCCCACCTTACCACAGTTGTAGCAACTCCTCTCCTGTTGTTGTGGCATGGGTGGTCCAGTAACTGACATTGATGCAGCACTGTGAGTCCTTTGAGGTGGTTGACTCCGTCCTCTACCTCTGCTTGGTGTCCATTGAGTTTGAAAACTCGATCTGGGTGGTAGAGGGTTAGGTGCAGAGAATCTAGGTTTCTTGGAATCCCTAGATGAAGAACCCTGGAACTGTGGATATCTTTTCTGAGTTTGTCTCTTCTCAACCACAGATCTCTGTATCCTTCGGACTGACTCAACGAAGGTAGAGAATCTCTCTCGGTTCTCTAAGGCAGACACATGGGTTGACATATCAGCATTCAAACCCTTCTCGAATATTCTGACTCTTTCCTCTTCTGTGGCAGCCATGTGCGGACAGAACCGCAGCAACTCCATGAATTTAGCTTCATACTCGCTAATGTTCATCATACCCTACCTTAGTCTTTCGAACTGAGAGATCTTCTCATCTAGGAAGGTCTTTGGAAAATATCTATTGATAAATTCCCGACGAAACTCTTCCCATGAGAACTCTACTCCAGGTCTCTTCTGCTCTTCCATGTTCCACCAGTGACCAGCACTGCCTTTGAGAAGATAGACAGCATGTCTAACCTTCTCAGCTTCCGGGATAATAAGAATCCTGAAAGCCTTCTCCAACTCTGTCAACCATAGGTCAGCATCTGCGGGGTCGGCAGTCCCAAAGTACTCGGTAGCTCCGACACGACGAAGTCATTCGAACGTCTTACCGATACCTTGTGCTTCAGGCTGGACAGGTGCCCTCGGTGCAGGCATGGGCATCCTGTCAGTTATGTGTGTCATGGCAGTCATGAACTGCCCGAACATCTTCTGTACAGCTGGGTTACCCATGTCGGCTGGGTCAAACTGGGGTGGCTCTCTTGGTGACTCAGGTGCAGGCTGTTCTATTCTTGGAACCCTTGCACCGCCTTGAGGTACACTAGCACTACTCTCTGCCACATACTCATCATGTGGTCAGCCATTCTTATGTATCTTCTTCTCCTGAGGAGCAGAAGATTCTATTAGATAAGGAAGGAGTACTAAAGATAGACTCGACATCCTAAGTCCTATGCCTCTGTAGACTCAACTGACCTAGAGCTCTGATACCACTAATTGTGGGCTCTGATCTCCAAACCACGATATAATCACGATTTAAACTTAGCGGAAGCGATTCGATAAACAGCGGAAGACAAAAATCACGGGAAATTAAAACTTTTCGAGACAAGAGCTTGAATCCATAAAAGCTTCTTTCATAAGAAGAGATAAACTGTTTACATCTCATGATAATTACTTCTTGAGTAATTATATACATCAAGATACAAAATCTCAAGAACACATAACAAATGATTCCAAGACCTGAGAGTATAGAGGACACATAGGACTGACTCTAACTACACCACATGGTAGGCTAAATCTCCACCTGAGATTTCAGTGCTGCTCCTGGTGCTGCTGCTGCTGAGATTGGTCACCTGTAGACTGGTTCCTCCGTCTTCGACGTCCACCTAAAAAGTTGAAGTCTACGGGGTGAGACAATTTTACATAATTGTCCCAGCGAGAGTTATAACTCTCCACCAGAAGCTTTATAGTAACATCAAAGAATAACTTAAGCAGTAAAGCTTTCAAAGTATTCAATAGCAGTTGCAGCTATAACAAGAACTTAACATTTATGAGATATGAAGAAATATAAGCACTATCACAGTGTATCATCAATCCACTAACTCGTAGTTATCTCTAAGAGGTATACTACGTAGTTGATTATGTTTTACAAACAACATTATGCCCTGTGGAGATGAGGCATACCACTCATACTCCAACTGATCGCTAAGAAGTCACATCAGTATCATACATAGGTCATTAAGAGAGCCGGATTCTCATGACCTTCACCTTCCTCAGTCAGTAAGAGGATCACTTGTAGGACATCTTGTGTCTCTACTATTATAGCTCACTAGGGTAAACTGGTCCTTCGCTATCTTAGAGTTACAGTGGCATTCTGTACTCTCTTCGTCATCAGAAGATTTCATGTTTATCTCTACTGATACGGAGATTTATATTTTCTTCATCATCAGGAGGTTTCATGTTTACCTACTACTGATACGGTATGGAATTGTAGTGAAGGATTGACGGATTACATATCTACATCAAATTCCTATACTAGGATGTAAGGTTCTACACATCCATATACCCCACATACTCAATAGTATGTGATCCAGGAGTTCCCTTAGGAAAACTTGTTTCACCATCATTTGATCTCTGACAATGATGGATCTATGATCAGGGCTCTACATTATACTTAATTAGTTAGATACATTTAGTATTCTTTTAACATCAAACATTGTTCTTCAAACAATAACAGTAGCATAGCAGCTATGAAAGGAGAATACTAAATGTAACAAGCCTAACTCTCATCAATCATCATTTCTCATTATACTCATCACAAGTCATCTCTAAAGCATGACCTTGATGGTATTCATGGCTCACACAGCCCATTAAATCATAGGATGCCACTGACAAGGCATCAAGATATTTTACTTATTCATAAAGCTTATAACATGCTTTCAATGAATACAGTATCATCATCCATACCTGGATATGATCACCTTCATATCAGAACCTGCATGGTTAGTTCAACTAATAAAGGTAATTCAAAACAAGGAATACATTTCCCACTCTTGTCATAAGAGCTAAGTTCTCTGATTCTCATCAATTTAGAGTTTAATACTTATATTGCATGTCATTACCCTTGAATTAGGGTTTACTATTCACATTATATGTCATCACCCTTGAATTAGGGTTTACTATTCACATTATATGTCATCACCCTTGAATTGAACTCATAACATCATCATGTATGAGGAACATCATCATTGATGCTCTCAGATTGGCTTAAGATTCATCATATATCATAATTAGGGTTTCCATGATCTCACATAGGTGGATCATACCCTAATCATGCACATTCATGTGTATTGAAGGTTCTTTACTTGACTTTTCATCATATGAGGGTACTTTCTCTCTCTTAAGGTATTTTCTCTCTCTAAGGTACTTTCTCTCTCCTCATACTAGTAGATGGTGATAGCACCACTCTAGATCAGGTTGGGTGAAGTCCACTTTGATTAACATAGACCAAATCACCACTGTTGAGTGATTAGGGTTTGATTAGAACAAGGTTTCACTCAATTTGAACCTTTCAAGGGTATTATGGTAAATTACACATTGATCATCATCATGGGTTGATTTACTAATCACTGGACCCTTAATGTCTCTTGGTATCATTAGGGTTTAGTTTGAACAATCATCAAACTAATTAAGCCTTCAAGGCATAAGGCAGACTTATCCTCAAAAGTCTTTGTTAGGTTTCACACCTTCAACCTTTATACGATCATACCATTTAAGCTTTGTAGACCGTTTGAGCTTGGGTTGACTTCAAGACCGTATAACATTCAAGACCATTTACCCTCATTGGGTCTTGAGGTCGAGAGACCTCACACGGTCTTGAGGTCGAGAGACCTCACACGGTCTTGAGGTCGAGAGACCTCACACGGTCTTGAGGTCGAGAGGCCTCACACGGTTTTGAGGTCGAGAGACCTCACACGGTCTTGAGGTCGAGAGACCTCACACGGTCTTGAGGTCGAGTGCCCTCAAAAACTCAAGACCGTATAGACCTCCAAGGTGATCCAAAGGGTAAATTCCATTAGGGTTCCTATGTTGAAGCCATCCATTGGTCTCAAGATTTCTAACCACTTACCAATTGAGACAAATAGGGTTATCCTTAACCAATTGGTCACTAAATTGACCCTCAATTGTTATCCAATTAGGGTTGAAGTTGGTTCAATTGAGGTCCATCAACGTTCAACCATCAACACTCAACAATGTGAATCAACACAAGGTTGAACCCTTCAATTGAGCTCCAATTGGGCCCAAACTTGGCCCAAACGGTCTTGAGATCGTGTGGATGAACTCCACACGGTCTTGAGACCGTTTGCCCAAGATTTCATCAAAATCTAATGTGATTTGATAGGGGTTGAACCTTGATTGAGTCTCAAATCAGTATTTTAATTAATTCGATAACCTATTGCAATTGGGCTCTCAATTGATCAAATTACCTTAACCCTAGACCTCCAAACGGTCTTGGGTTGTCACCACACGGTCTTGAGACCGTTTGGATGAATTCCAAACGATCTTGAGACCGTTTGCCCATCCTACTTTTGGATTCTAGTGAAAATTCTTCAAGGTTGGATCCATTGAGTTGATGATCATATGAATACTTAATTGCAATGTAATTTGGTATGTTTGTACCTTCAATTGGTCAACTATACTTGACCCCAGACCTCCATACGGTCTTGGGTGATCCCCCACACGGTCTTGAGACCGTTTGGTTGATCCCCAAACGGTCTTGAGACCGTTTAGGTCGATCAACCCCAAAAACACTAAGTTATCCATTGAGATTTCAGTACTAATTTCAATTAGGGTTTGCCCTAGTAATCACCCTTCAACTCTTAGCTCGTTTGGAATTAGTTCATAAAATTTGGTGAGTTGTTAATCAACATTATTTTGAACAGTAATATGATACGTTCAATGCTTGGTCAACGTTCTTACACGGTCTTGAGACCGTTTTCCCAAAAAGGGCGATTTCAACAGATTGGAAATCAGCAGTAAATTCAATTAAAGTTGTTGATTAAAAAGGCCATATCTCACGATTCCTTTGGACTTATCATCTCAAATTTTGTGGGTGATTATCCTACATAATTACGAACAGAAATATTATACGGTCCATGCTCGGTCAATGCGACTAAATGGTCTTGAAGACCGTTTGCCCTTACACGGTCCTGAGACCGTTTGCTCACCACACGGTCTTGAGACCGAGAGAGCAATTTGTGGAGACCGTTTGGTAAAGTAAAAAGTAGTGGATTAACTTTGGAAATAAAGTCTTCATCTCCTAGCTCAAGAACAGAAAGGATTTCTCACGGATTTGCTTGCAAGGTAGCAAAGGAAAGTAGAGAAGAAGAAGAACTATCATCTAAAAGCATGAACAAGATGTATATAACAAAGCATGGGTTTAGAGTTATAAAACCCGCCTAAAGCTTGCTTTTTGAGCTCCACACTTTCAAGATCCAAGCTTTAATGGCGTCCTTGAGCTTCCACAGGTCGGCCAAGGTGATCCTTCCAAGGAAAGTTGAGAAAAGATGGCTAGAAAGGTAGAGTTAAGGGAGCTAGTCATCAATTTGGCCTTGAATTCGAGTTCTAACCATGAAATTAGGCAAAAGGAGGGATCCAAACCTACGTTGCACACCTTTGGTCGTCCTCCTGAGCTCCAAGCTCTCCTTCGTCAGTTTTGTTGAAAAGAACAGTGAAAGGAACGAAGGGAGAGGTTCCTTGCTAAGTGAAGTTGAGGGTATATATACTTGGGGTGGGATTTTCAACATTAGCTCATGAGTTTTCCATAATTTCAACTAAGTCCCTCCATCCTTATTTGCTCGTCCTCTCTTCTTAATTCTAAGGACAACGTTTCTTATATGGCCAAGAAATGAGGGAAAAGAAGATCAACCTATTACTAAAGCACACACATAAAAAGGGCTATAGTACATACACCGTGATTATTCAATCACAAAGGTGTTTTTCATAACTTGATTAATCAATTGAAGTGACCTTTCATCATTTATTCTCTAAATGATGATAAGAGTCTTAAAAGATACATTAGATGATGTATTTTACAAATTGCATCCCTAAATTTGGGTAAATTGCAGTTTACTCCAAATTAGGGTTTCAAGCACCGGGATTGCTTCCACAGCTGCACCTTGGTGCCCAAGCTTGGGAAATCCCTCCAACTTTACCAAAATGATTCTCATGATGTCTCAACATCAGAGGAACATTTCAACATGTGCAAATTGCAAGTTAACCCTTCTAATTGGGTAAATTGCACATAGGTTCCTGCATAACAAAACAATGCTACAACTTTATATAAAAAGGAGCAAAATCTGAAATATATGTTTCTGAGAAACTTAATTACATGCTCAAAGTTAATCACAGGGATTTAATTACATATTTAGGCAAAACACCTAGGGTTAACTCATAACCCAGGTCAGGGATGTTACACATCTCACCCGAGAATACATAAAAGAAGCTGACAAGAGGAAGAAGACAACCACTGAACAGTGGAACTTCCTGGACAAAGAAGAATGGGACGCGTTTGTTGCTTCAAGACAAACTGATGAATTCAAGGTATTAGGCGTTAGTTCCAATCTCATTAATATATGTTGTATTCACCTATTCAAGATTAACATTTATTGTTACTAACCAAATCATTAATGTGCATACTAACTAGGCCCTCAGTGAGGCACAAAGATCAAGGCGTGCACTGAATGTGCATGACCACACAATGGGTCTAAAGGGGTATGCAGGCATTCACCAAAGACTACAGTTTGAGGCTACTGCTCAGTCTACTGCTACTCAGGAGTCCTCCACTATAGGTAGCACACCTCTACCTCGCCACGATGTCTGGATAGCTGGGAGGCAAAATAAGAAGGGAGAAATAAGGAAGCCCGCAACTGCTGAGGCAGCTGCAAAAATGGTAAAATACAACTCTTACAGCAATCGTTCGAATATTGATTATTTGTGGTGTTTACTTAATTACAAATTTTTGTTTTGGCGATTAGCGGGAGTTGCACGAGCTGAGAAAAAAAAGGCAAGTTCATCCCTGAGGGCACAAGGGATGAATTGACAGTTGCTCTGGGTAACCCAGAGCATCCTGGACGTGTTAGGGCTGCAGGCGCTGGTGTGGGCATCAAAGCTTTTTTTGGGCCATCCCAACGCAAACATGTCCCAAAAGTGGGACTTTCACAAGAAGAGGTAACATATTTTTTCCTTGTAGATGTTACTGTAAAAGAGAATTCAATAATTAGAATTTGACGTTTCTTTTATCCATGTATAGGTAGATAAGCTATTTGATAGGAAACTCGAAGAAGCAATGAAAAAGTGGCAGGCATCTCAAACTGCCACTTACCAGATAGTACCTATGGTGTCTCCTACTGGAGGCTCTACTCCTACTGCAGAGGTTGGGAGTAATCCTGTAGACCCACCACCTAGCAAATCTACTGTAAGTATTTTTATGATATAGTAACTAGTTTTTTAATTCAAGATGATATGTTTTCAAGATGATATGTATATATGAAATTGTAGTTGTTTCAAAAAAATGATATGTATATATGTATATAACATTCTTTACACAAAAATTTGTAGGGGTTGAAGCCATGCTGTCTAAAAGTTAATGAATATGTCATTGCAGAGGCGTCGGCTTACCCATCCCTACCAGGGGAAATGTTTCACGGGTCTCCATTACCAGCTGGTTGGATTCATGTGAGCCCGGTACATATATTCCCCAAGTGGATGGATCTTCCATTGCCATATGCCCACCCAGATTGTGAAACGCTTGGTGAGGCAGAAGGCGGAGTGATATTGTGGCTAAAAGCGGATGTCATCTTTACTGAAACTGTATGGTAAATTTACATTATGTTAAATTGTTAGTGTGTGTATATGATGTCAGTTGATCTGAAATTATTATATATATATAAGTTAAAAAGAAGACACCCACAACATCTAGGCCTCCACTTCCACCTCCTACATTACCCAGTTGGGTTCCACATGACCTACCTGTCCCGTTAGGTCCTAACTGTAGGGGTATGGCAATATGGTTAGGTGAACATGATATAAATTGCCCTATAACTGTTTCTATAGATTTAGATGTTGCAGGTCAATCATACGAAAGCAACCTTTTTATACAAGATATTTTGGAGTTGTTTCGATATGATTGGCTAAATACATCTGTGATAGAGCTATGGATAAGGTGAGATCTTCTTTATACATCCATATACCTTGTGTAGGATCTGGTGATCTGGTTTCTTATTTATTAATGCATGCGTAATTAATATATATTTTGCAGCTACTTAGACAAGATATGTGCAGATTTTGCATTCGAACATGTAGGATTTTTGATTCCATCTTTGATTAGTCTAGTAGCTAAAGACCCTCCGTCAGTTCAACAATACTGCTGTGAGGCTTTTACAATTTTTGCTCAAAATAAGAAGATGGTGATAATGGCTCCATTCAATGTAGAGTAAGTTTACTTTGCTTATTATAATTTGGACTTAAGAAAATTACATTTTTATTGTGGATTTTGAGTTATTAATTTTTAACTTTTTTACCTCTAGTGGTATGCATTGGGAGTTACTGGTTATTGTCCCCGAGACGTTCACTGTCTATTATCTAGATCCTAAGGGGAGTAAATTGAATACAAAATATGGACACATAATGAAAATGTCATTATTCCGGTGAGAAATATTTCATTTTCATATCTGTTAACATATGTTATTACATTACTATTTAATTATGCAATGTATTGTGTTACATTAACATGTAGGGGTTTTGATGAGTTAAAAAAGGCTAGAGGAAAGGTCCCCACAAAAAAGAACCAACCAATAATTTGGAAGAACGTGAAAGTAAGTTTCCGACTGCAATATATGTATATATTATTTATGTGAACAATGCTTAATTAGTTGTATTTTTTAATATTTTATATGTTTGAATTTATAGTGTGCTACACAAGACAACGGATGGGCATGTGGATACTATGTGATGCGATTTATGTATATGATTATCAAATATGCCGCATTGGACATCGATTGTATTGCTGAGGTATTATATAGTCTCATTAGATAATATGAAATATATCAATCTTATTTATAGCTCATTAATTATATATATACATCATTCTCTTTACATGTGTTTAAAACTGACCACACTACAGGAACGACCTTACCATATGTACATGCTCCCTATACGATGGGAGAATTAAATGAAGTAAGAGAAGAATGGGCAACAACCATACAAATAGTGGGGGTTTTAAGATATAATTGGGATGTTGATAGCGAATAATGACTAAAGAATGATATTTTGTAAATGAATTTCTGAATTATAATATATGTGTGAATGTTTCTACATGTCTGGATGTTTCTACATGTATCTGAGTGAAAATGAATGAAATTGTTGGTTGCTATATGAATATTTCTACATGTATGAATGTGAAAATGAATGGAACTATAGATTGCTAGCTACATGAATGTTTCTAAATGTGTGAAAATCAAATGGAACTGCAGGTTGCATTGCTAAATGTGTGAATATTTTTGTTGTTAATTTTGCAGGTTTGTGGCCTGTTGTTGGCTGATATCAATGGATGTCGTAAAACCTGCAGTTCAGACTGAACTGCAGGTTTCTCATCCTGCGACCAACCATACAGTAGGTCTGCAGACTGACAGAAAAAAAACAAAAATAGGCATCGATTATTTGTATAAAACCGACGCTACATCGTTACAGTGTCGGTTTCTAATAGTAACTGATGTCTATTTCCTTAACACCATGGCCGTGTTGGCCTGCACAGTCGTGGCAGCGAACCAAAAATAGGCGTCGGTTATTTGTATAAAACCGATGCCACATCGTTACAGTGTCGGTTTCTAATAGTAATCGATGTCTA
The DNA here is from genome assembly GCA_963693085.1 of Alisma plantago-aquatica. Lineage (NCBI taxonomy): Eukaryota > Viridiplantae > Streptophyta > Magnoliopsida > Alismatales > Alismataceae > Alisma > Alisma plantago-aquatica. Next base: position 315,713,282 of record OY856415.1, on the reverse strand, counting down.
TTTCCTTAACACCACAGCCGTGCTGGCCAGCACGACCGTGGCAGCGGACCAGACACCATGGCCGTGTTGGTCAGTACGGCCGTGTTGGGAGTGCACGACCATGGCAGCAGACCAGACACCACGGCCGTGCTGGCCAGCACGACCGTGTTGGGAGTTATATGACGTTGGTTTCTTATCTAATAACTGACGCTGATAGTGCCCAAGATGGCGCCCTTCTGTGGCGCGAAGGTATATGGCGTCAGTTTCTTATCTAATAACCGACACCTATAGTGCCCTGCTGGTGCGTTTTCGGTGGCGCGCGAAGGGTTTTGGTGTCGGTTTTTGAACCGACGCGTAACGACTGGGCTTTTAGCGTCGCCCACATAGGTGTCGCTTAGAAACCGACACTAAAGGCCTAAAATAACCGACACTAAAGGTCGATTATGTACTAGTGTCCCTTCTAGCTTGATCGGTTGGGTGTCTATTATCTTCAAATACACTTCATATCAAGTGCTCTTTAATGGAGAACCAACATCAAGATTTAAACCATCAAATGGCATTCGCCAAGGAGACCCAATGGCTCCTAATTTGTTTGTTATTATTATGCAAGCCTTTACTTTTATTTTGAATTAAGTTGTTGAAGATAACCTTATTATTCGTATTAAGGCTTCTAAGAATTTATCGACTTCTCATTTGATATAACCTTCTTACTTGTATTAGGGCTTCTAAGAATTTATCGACTTCTCATTTGATATTTTTTGATGATTTGGTGATCTTCCTTGAAGTTAGCAATAACAATACTATCACTATTTTCAATGTTTAGGAAAAAAATTACAACATGTCGGGGCTGAGAAATAATTCTCTCAAATGTGAAGCTATCTTCAACAAAAGTTTCAATAAAAATATATTCTTAATATTTTGTTATTTATTGGTATCCCCCTGATGACTGGAAGGATCTTGAGATTGACATGCTCTGTTATATTGTACAAAGTCAACTCAAGATTGGAAGGTTGGAATTCCAAGTTGCTTTCATTAGCTTGCATATTGGAACTTATTCAGTCTAGTTCAAGTGTAGTTTATCTATATTGGTGTTGTTCTTTTCATATTCCTAAACTGAAAATGGAGGAAATTGAAAGGATTTTTAGGGATTTTCTTTGGTGTAAAAATGATGAAAAATCTCAGCTCTACTTAGTGAAATGGCAAAAAGTTACAACTCCAAACATGGAGGGGGGCTTGTCATAAGAAAAATCTTAGAAGTCTCTTGTGCCTGCCTCCTCTTGAATTGTTGAAATATTGCTCGTAAGAAGGATACTTTGGCATCCAACTTATAAAAACGAGATTTACTTAAGCGGAAGCGAATCATTTGTAGCGGATTACTAAAAATCACTAAAAATTAAAACTTTTTGCAAAGAGATCCAAACATAAGAAATCTCTTACATCAAGAACCATTGTATAACATTATATGCATCCTGATTTAATGGTACATGACTTGTACTGTCTCTTCTCGAGGATTACAACATTAGTTGTCCTATAACATTATATACTGACAGCACAAAAACCTTGAGGCATCAAGCCAAAATCTCGAGTCGATGATGAAAGCACTATCTTTAAATCCCGAGGACCTGAGAGTACAGAGACGACACATAGGACTACTATCTATACAACTGGACATGCAGTATCTCCACCTAAGATATTACTGTTGTCCTTGATGCTGCTGATGTTCCTTCTCTGCCAAAGGTTTCCTGCCTCTTTGTCTGCGTCCACCTAAAAACATTGGATCCCACGAGGGTGAGACAATTGTAAATTGCCCCAGCGGGAGATATAACTCTCCGCCAAAGCATTGTATTGCAAATTAAAGATATGAAACTGAGCAGAGGTTAAGTAGTTTAAAGCATTCTCAACTTTGTAAGCATTGCAACTATTTATGATAGAGTAATATATCATCTATTCTTTTAATAAGGAATAGGAATGACATGTATATCATTTATCCAACATGTTATACCATCATATCAAACTTTTCTTGTGATACTCATCATCTTGTTATGTCACCCATGAAACATTCTTGTTTCATTCTGTTGGCCTTAGCCAACCTGTTAAATAGATAAAGAGATATATCTACCATGTACTCATTTATCATCAATACAGGAATTGGGTTAATACCAATCCTAAATCACCATTACAGGCATTGGGTTATTACCAATCCTATGTTATCACTACAGGCATTTAGCCTCTACCAGGTATTGGACTCTTCCAAACTTGATTACACCACCAGGCATTGGACACTACCAATCCTGATTTCACATCCAGGCATTGGACTTTAACCAATCCTAATTACAGGCATTACACCTCTGCCAGGTATTGGACTTTAACCAAACCTGATTACACAGCCAGGCATTGGACTTTAACCAATCCTGATTTCACAGCCAGACATTGGACTCTAATCAACCCTGATTTCACAGCCAGGCATTGGACTCTAACCAATCCTGATTTCACAACCAGACATTGGACTTTAACCAATCCTGATTTCACAGCTAGGCATTAGACTTTAACCAATCCTGATTTCACAACCAAGCATTGGACTTTAACCAATCCTGATTTCACAGCCAGACATTGGACTTTAACCAATCCTGATTACAGGCATTACACCTCTTCCATGTATTGGACTTTAACCAAACCTGATTACACAACCAGGCATTGGACTTTAACTAATCCTGATTTCACAGCCAGGCATTGGACTCTAACCAATCCTGATTTCACAGTTCATGGAATTTAATTTCTTTAACTCATCATTGATCATCACATACTACTTTAGGCTCTAAACCTTGAGGTTAGCATGCATAGCTTTACACATTCTTTATTGAATACAATTGTTCCTCTTATTAAGTTTATTAAAACATTATCCTTTCTTATAATAAACTTTTGTAGTCATTTTGGTACCTCTCACTATGCCATAATTGCTCTCATGGCTCATAAGGCCCATAAAGCATCTTGTCACCTCTCACTAGGCAACATAACATATTACTTCATGTAATACAATAGTAACACCTCTATTCCCTCAATAGGGTTAGGGCTTACTATTCATATCACATTATGATTTCTCATGTCCCATTACCCAATTTAGGGTTAAGGTTTCCCATCTCACATTAGGATTTCATAGTTATCAAAGTATATCAACTTTGAGATGCTAATTGTGAAGTCTTTCATATCTTGATGTATCACTTACCTCATTACTTCCAACTTTCTTAAGTTATCAGCTTATCTTGGATTAAGGTATTTCCCATCTTAATCCTTTCCACTAACCTATCACTCTTACCATGAAGTGCATAGGTTACACATGAGAATGGTCCAATTATCTTTAATGATATGGACTCATCTCAGGTTAAGGCATTGCTTACAATAAGCTTGCCTATAATCAACCACTTATGATATTTCACACTTATAAGGTTTTACCCACTGTTTTATTATTAGGGTTCTGGGTTGTCATCATGTTGTCCAAGATTAAGGCTTCATGTATTATAACTTCAATTAGGGTTTCACATACCTTTACCATTTATTAGGGCTTTGGGATTTCACATGATATCATACTTCATTAGAGTTAGGATTGCATATAGCATCACCCTTCATTAGGCTTTCACATCTCATTGCCTATACTTAATGTTTACTATTCATCCCAACTAGGGATTTCTCATGGCATCACCCTCAATTAGGGTTTCTCATGGAATCAACCTCAATTAGGGATTCACATTGAATCAACCTCAATTAGGGATTCACATGGAATCAACCTCAATTAGGGATTCTCATGGAATCACCCTTAACTAGGACTTCCACTGTGGTTACCCACAACTTGGGTCTACTATTCATATCCATTAGGATTTCATTTAATTGTTCATAATTAGAGATTCACTATTCATCTCAATTAGGGTTTTACATCTCATTCCCCTAAATTGAAGTTTCATATATCGTTACCCTGTATTAGGGTTACATCCTCACCCTGGATTAGGGTTTCATTTAGAATTGCCCTCAATTAGGGTTAGAGTTCAATAGCCCTGTCAATTAGGGTTTATGTTCATGATTAGGGTTTCATGATCTCTTTGCTTAAGAATCATACCCTCCATCACCTCATGAATCATATTCATGTATGAATTTCATGCTATCATCTTTTCAACTTGATTAAGTCATATCAACCCTTCAATCAAGTACATACAACTATGATTAACACAGTGTACCAAGTCATTGTTCTTATAAGCAATTAGGGTTTATCCCTTAATTGGCACTAACCACTTAGGTACTATTAGGGTTTCAACCTTTGTACCTTCATTGATTATCATCACTAATCATCATTGGATCAATAGATCATTCATCATCTTAATTCTCAAGAGATTCAATCACATTGGACCTCCATTACATAAGGTATCCAATTGATTTGACCAATTGAATCTTCAATTACAATAGGTGACCAAGTGGATTAACCAATTGAGTCCTCAATTAATTTTGACTACTTGAGCCCCAAACGGTCTTGGTCTTTCAAGGTTCAAACGGTTTGAAACCATTTGGTAAAGGTGGTTCTTGAGACCGTTTACTAAAGCAAGTACTTGAAACCGTTTTCTAAAGTACCTTTTTGAAACTGCATGGACTCAACTGGTTTGGGATCGTTTGGTCCCAAACGGTCTTGAGACCGTTTGGTCCCAAACGGTCTTGAGACCATTTGGACTCAAATGGTCTTGAGACCATTTGGTCCAAACCACTTCAAAACCGCATGGACCAAATATGGTCTCAACCAATCATATTAAAATAGGGTTTCCAATGTTGATTCCTTCAATCATTGAATTTATGTAACCAATCATCAATTGGACCTATCATCAAACTTCAATTGAGTTAAATAGGTCAACCTTCAATTGATTTTACCCTCAATTGACCCTCAATTGATCATCAATTAGGGTTTGAATCAATTGGATTAGGGTTTGGAATCGATGGTCCTTCAACATTAATCAATATAAGATTAGTTACTTTGAAACCATTGAACCATCATCCAAAATGAACATGACCTGACCCCAAACGGTCTTGAGGTCGTTTGGATGACCTCCAAACGGTATTGAGACCGTTTTCCCATGTCAACATCAAAATCCAAGTCAATCAATCAAAGTTTGGATCATTGGATGGATCACCAAATCAGCATTTGATTGCACTTCAACTTAGTACCTTTAGATCTTCAAACACCTAACCATAGTCAACCCTAGACCTCCAAACGGTCTTGGGTGACCCCCAAACGGTCTTGGGATCATTTGGATGACCTCAAAACGGTCTTGAGACCGTTTGCCCATCATATCATGATCAACCATGTCATTCAATTAGGGTTTGGATCCTAGGATTGGTCAACAAATCAACACTTAATTGTATTTCAATTTGGTATCTTTGGACCTTAAAACACTTGACCAAACTTAACCCTAGACCTCCAAACGGTCTTGGGTGACCCCCAAATGGTCTTGAGACCGTTTGGGTGATCCCCAAACAGTTTTGAAACCGTTTGGGTCAATCAACCCAAAGCATCAACTCATTCAATTGCAAAATCAACACTTAGCCGATTAGGTTTTATACCATATGTTTGAATCTTCAAATACCTAACCATACTCAACCCTAGACCTCCAAACGGTCTTGGTTGACCTCCAAAAGGTCTTGAGACCGTTTGGGTGATTCCCAAATGGTTGTGAAACCGATTGGGTCAATCAACCCAAGTTTCAAACTCAATCACTTATGAAATCAGCACTCAACCCGATTAGGGTTTAGGTGATTGATGGACCTTCAACTCATGAACCAATTGGAGTTAATCAATAATAATTGGTGGTTAATTAACCTAGATAATTATTAACAAGTCACCAAATGGTAAACCCTGGTCAACATCACCAAACGGTCTTAAACCGTTTGCTTCTATGTGATTTAGTGAAACTGTTTCATTCCAAACGGTTTGAAACCATTTGCTCCCAAATCACAAACCGTTTGGACATTTGATTGAAACAATTTGGTCTAGATATTTGGGGAGGTGTGTGTTTATGATGATGTCATAATCATCAAGCTCTAGACCCACAAAACCTGCTGTGATTTCCATGGAGATTGCATCAATCAACCAAATCAATAATTGTAAATAGAGAAATGATCATTATTTGATGGGGAATTGAATGCAATAACAAAGTTAGGGTTTCAAGTTATAAAACCTGCCTCCTATTGATATCCAAAGCTCCAAGATCACGGCAACAATGGTGGATGCAACTCCTTTCACCATTCCAAGGCTCGTCCTCAAGGTTTGAGTGAAAAGGAATGGTTAGAATTGAAGAGGAGATCGAAATAGGAAGAAATCATGCATTGATTTGTGATTTCCACCATGAAATCGTGGTGAACCAAGGTCAAGAAGCTTACCAAAAGGTAGGGAGTCGTCTTCCTGATCCTCCCAATCTCCCTTGGTCGTTTCCCAAGCAAGGAGAAGAAGTGGGGTCGTAAAAGCCTTTCATTTGGCTTGGAAAAGGTCTTTTTATAAATTTTTCAATGAGAGAGAATATGCTTTGTAAAAATCCATTTAATCCCAAAAATATGGCCGCCTCTTCCCCCTCATCTTCCTTAGTAATGAGGTTATCTTGTTTGCCTCTTATTCCTCTCAATTATCCATTATTTAAAGAAAAGCAAATCAAGCACCTTAAATCATATAATATTAATATCCATATGTGAGTGGATATTTCTTTTTCTTATAAAATTATGAGTGAGTTATCCATTCCCTTGGATATTTTAGTGGTCCTTGCAAGGATAAAGGATGTCTACGCACATCTGAATCCAACCATTTTAATTTTGGTTAAAGGCCCTTTAATTAATACATTTATTTTTGCCCTAAATCGAATTAGGGTTTCAATTAGGATTAAATCTTGATTATTTTAATATCAAGATTCTCTCTCCTCCAACTTAATTCAAATGAGGAACCCGTCTCATTTTCTTTGCTCTACATGGTTCCAAGAAACATTAGGGACCTTATTGAAGTGGTAATTTGCATATTGAACCCTAGGTTTTGGGCAAATTGCACTTTACACCAAAACCAGGTTTTAATGCATAAACATTGCTTTATCAGCTCTTCCTTGGTACTCAGGCTACCACAAGCCATACCTTTGCATCATCTTCATTCTCATGATGCTTCAATACATTAGGAACATCTTATCATGCAAAATTTGCAATTTAACCCCTCAACTTGGGTAATTTGCACTTTAGTCCAAAATAAGCAAACATTGCTTCAACATTGTTTAAACATGACCAAAATTGAAACATAAGTTTCTCAAGAGCCCTAATTACTTTTCACAAGATAATATTAAGCATATAATCATCTTTCTTAATCAAAACACCTAGGGTTAAGTATAACCCAGGTCAGGGATGTTACAAATACCCTTTTGGTCAAATGTGTCAGTGAAAGGTATTTACTTAAATCTACCTTCTGGTTTGTTGACACTAATTTATGTCATGGCTCTTCCATAAAATTCTAGAAACTAGACCTGAGCTTTTGGTTTATACTAAGTTTCATGTTGGGGACGGAGATAATACCTTCTTGAGGTTAGATACTTGGATACCTGACAAAACTTATCTTAGTGATCATGTGGGCAAGGATCTTATCCTCAAGCTCGGAGCTCCTTCCAATTTCAGAATCAGTATTGTGCTTTGTAACGGTAAGTGGGTTGTTACATATAACATAAACAACAAGAAATTGGATGCCTTTCTCATGAAATTCCCTCCTACTAATGGTCTGGATCATATTTCCTTCAGTGACACTAAGGTACCCAAGTTGAAGTACATAAGGAATTCCATTAGAGACTCAAATCCTAAATTTGACATTTTTATTTGGCTTTAGACAATCTTCCATGATGATTTCAAATGAATTTTTGGAAAATTGCTCCCAATAAACTGCCCACTTTGGATTATACTATGAAAAGCGAGATCCCTACCCGTTCTGGATGTTTTTTGTACAAAAGGGATTGTGAAATGACTAAGCATTTTCTCTTCTCTTATCCCTTCATGAAGGAGCTTTGGCTCAACTCAGAGAGGGATCTTGTGATGAGTCTCAATTTCAGTATTTGGCATGAGGTTACGAATGTTACTTTAAAAAGGATAAGTTTCCACTTATGTGTGTTATGCACCACATTTGATGGGAAAGAAATGTCAGGGTATATGTTGATAAGGACAATTCTATTTCTTGTGCATGGAAGAACATCATACAAAACTTCTCTGATTTTTAGAGCTCTTGACCTTTTTGAATAGTTTTTCTGCTTTTACATATCATGTTTGCGTTGTCTACAATTCCAATTTTTTGATATTTTAAGTGTTCTTGGTTGTGAGCTTTTAAGCTCTATGGCATGATTTTGTTGCTTTATTGTATATAATTTGGCCTACGTGCCTACCTCTTTCTCCTTTATTTTTGATAGATCCTCACATAGGGTGTCTCTTATATACAAAGCTTGTATAAAAATGTTATAAAAATAAAAAAAATGGAAGGGAGTTTTGGTAACAAAAATATTACTGCTAATCATGCCTCTAGGACATCAAACATATTTATTATATGTGGGTTGCCTTTCTTCTAGTTGCCCTCAGTATCCCTCATAATATAGCTAGTTTCCATTTTGAGCTTTTTAATGCATATTTGCATTTAGTTTGTAGAATCTTGGTGAAGATTTTCTTCACTCTTAGGTTGCAGACTTTTCCCCTCATTTGATGTATATTTTCCTTTTTCTTAAAAGTAATCATGTCTTGATAACTTTGATAACATTTGGATTGGATTACTTGGTCTGAGTTTCTTTGACTATCCTTGAATATATGACTATGTGCATTACCATATTTCCAAGGATAAAATTGCAACTTATATGGGACATAATCTATATTTTTCTAGATGCTCAGGGTTACTTGTGAACCATTGATTGATCATATAGTCTATACAAAGATTTAGAGCCCCTCTGGGATGTAGCTTGTCCCAAATATTCTTGATCTGACTGCAATATGTAGTGCATGTAAGGTGTATTTCTCTTCAATGCTACAACTCAAACAATTGCTATTAGTAAAGAGCCCCTTTGTAATGACCCCTCCCCATGCTATCCCCATTAAAGATGGACTGAGAGGGAAAGGGTCAACATCATCTTTCCGAAATCCAGGTTTAGAAAATAACCAATAACAACTCAAAATTTCACTGAAGGGAAAGTGTTTGATAATGGTTTAGAGATAAATCTCCTCAAAGAATTTTCATGGATAATCACATGAAAACTAAGATTAGAATAAGAAATAAAACTATTTATCCAATTCTCTAGTAGTCTTTAGCCATATGTTCTTTTTGTTCCAGCTTCTGGATATCCATGTCTTAAGATATTATGCGGATTAACCTAAAATGTCGACAATCAAAATCCATATCAGTATATCTCTAAATTTTTTATGTGGTGCAATCAAAATGTGTCCAAGTAGGTGTAACAATGTTATCAAGCATATCAACAATTATCATTAAATAATTGAACTTGCATTTTTGTATAACTTGCTAACCCATTTCTTCCCTAGCTAAGTGGGTACATTAATCCCTTTCTCCATCATTGGATTCTAGGGTTTAGTATCATTGCAATTGTGTTGACTACCATCATTGGTCTTGGTCGCATGTACATCTATAATTTCATTTACTTCCTTGGTGACTTGTCCTTAGTTTCCTAGGAGTGTTTCCTCCTTCAACCACCCTTTTAGAGATTGCCTATTTGGGTTCAGGAAAGTTACTCTTATTATATATAATGATAATAGTGGCTTTATAATTTGTAGAAAATAAATAAACATCCAAAAAAATTACTATAATACATCATGCAACTTTAAAAGACATTTAAAGTTGATAAGGGTGATTATTTATAAGTAAATGTGTACCTTTCTTTAGAGGTGACTTAGATCCAAGAAAATAGGTGTAGTTTATCAACCAACCAATCAATTAACATGTAATTAATGTCTAACTTCCAAGAATTACTTTTATGTTCCCATAAATAACATCTAGGTCTAACTTGGTTCCTAAGTTAGGGTTGTGGGTCGAATTATAATTTCACATTAGGTTTAGGTTTCACAAACCCTAATTGTCACATATAAAGGCTTTACAATTTAGGATATCCTAATTTTATGTAATGTGAACCCTAAATCTTATTTATATCCTATTACATCTTTTTTTTAAACTAGATCAAACTTTGTACATCAAGATTAACTAAGCAAGCTATGATCATTAATTTTGTGAACTTTGGGTTCATTTGCATTAAATATCACAAAAGAATGGATTATAATATACTTTTGTAATATGACATAGGGTTAGTCCATGAAACCTATATTATTTTATTATACAAATTTTTGTGATCATTTTCATACATATATCTGTTATCATCTGAGTTACCATCTATTTTCTATAATTTTTACAAATTAAGCAGGAATCAACCAATTAGGGACTGCCACATCAGCTGGATAAATATTTTTCTGTGTGTGACATATCTTGTTTTAGATCTCAAGACAAAGACAAATCTTCCCTTTATATTGTGACATTTATTTCAAATAGATTGCAGCAAATCAGTCCAATCCTCTCTGGGATTGTCCTCCCCCCTGCATGTCTGAGCATGCACTCGACCATGGGGTCAACCCTAGTTAACTTTGTTGTTAGGTGCTTGGTGATCATGAATGAGGGTCTCACATCCTTCACCAGGTCCTACTGAATCCTTCTGATCAAAGCACAATGACATAGGTGGTGTGGAGCGAGAGCTGAGGGTCTGTTGCAACAAGTAAAGCAATAAAGGAGATGATGGAAGGATTCCTAAATTCACATAGAACTGATGCCATGGGAAGCTTCATGGGATCCCATTGATGATTTCCTATCACTCACAACATTCTATGATGGTTGGATTGAGGTATCGATGAAGCTCTACAAGCTTCAAGTGTCGCGGATTAGGGAAGACTGAAAATGTTGTCCCCGTGGTTTCCCAGCATGTTGAACGACTTCAGGGAGTTCTCGCAGTGCTTCTGGACAAGTCAATTGGACCAGGGTGCTTTAGAGAAATGCAGTAATTGTGGGATCCTCTGAAGAGCAAGGTATATAATTAGGGTAATGGGAATAGTTGACAACCAATTGAGAGTACATATGAGTGTGTGAGGGAATGAGGGTGCTAATTGTACCCTTTATATAGGAAGGGATAAAGTATGGGGGTAGTCGAGTCCAACCCTAACTCATTGGATGGACAGTGATATGGGTGTTATCACCTAACATGATGATATTGGTCAACACTTGGGGTGATATGGGTGTTATCACCTGACACGACAATTTTGGTTAACACTTGGTTCATTGGCTTCATTACCTCTCCCAGTTCCAATGGTATTATTTTGAGGGGAAACGGTGGAGAAATGAGGGAGTTTGGTTTGGAGAAGGAAGTGTGGGCTTTGATGGACTCAGATTGGTGGTAGATGGTGACCATGCATCATTCTATCTAATTTGGATAACTCAAATATATGTTTGAATCTCTTGTCACACGTCTAAGTATCATGTCATGCAGACTTAGGTCGGGAGATATTTATTTAAATATTATTTACATCCTATTATCCCCGGGATTATATTGGTTTATCTATTTCTTTAAAAAATCTTATAAGCTTCTAGAAATCTCCAAATGCTCATAGATTTTGAGGGAACCTCTATCTTATCATTGTCTCAAATTGTGCAAAACTTGATGCCAAAAACAAAAGTTAAATATCTTTTCCTTACCTTATAAGTAGTTTCTCATTTGTCTAGGTCACATATCTGCTCATTATCTATCAAACTTGGCAGTTTTCTATATCTCGATATTTCCCCATGTTGGGTTAAAGGTGAGGCCCAACTAGGTTCATTAGTTTCCCTCAACTTGCAATCTAATAAACCAAGGCATTATCATGTGCTAATTATTCAATTATTTGATGTTCTTGGAATCGTCTAGATTATTAAATTTTCCTTCGAATATTTAATCATAAATCATCAATATATCATTAAAACAATCAAACACCCAAAATTCCTTTTATTTGTAGAATTTGCATTCATAAACCAAAATTGTCAAACAAAATCATATAGTTTAGAATTTTCCAATATTACCCTATTATTACTTTATTTGCATACAAGTACATCAAATGCATGAAGATCCAGGTTGTAACGTCCTCCCCCCTTATTGGGAATTATGTCCTCAAAAGCTATCAAAGAGGTGGGGGTGTGTGTTTTGCATGTACATATTTAGATCCAATGTGGTTTCGTCCTTGTCGTGGTGTTTCCAAAGAACTTTAACCATCTCAATCTTTTTGTTTCTCAGCCACTCACCTTCAAATCCAAGACCCTCATAGGTAATGTAGGGAAGTACAACCTTCCTTGGAGCTCCATTGTTAAATATTCAACACATGGGCATGACTCTTCAAATAATAGTTAGGTTGGACTCATGAAATACATCACGCGTCATTCTATGTTGTGGTGGTAGGGCAAGATGATATGTAGTCTCACCAATCCGTTCTAAATCTCAAACAGACCCACACAATAGGGACTCAATTTTCCTCCATTCTCAACAATTTCTCAGTGGCGTTAGATCTTTAGAAAGACTTGATCTCCTACTAAAGAGTGCAAATCTATCTGCTTTACATCAACATAAGACTTTTCCCAATCTAGTAGGGATGGTAATAGATCGGGTCCGGTCCATCCATTTACTATACCAACAGAAACCATAGAATGTGGTAGGCACATCCACCCGATCACCTACTATACCACTCAAATTGGATTACCATCAATGGGGACCCATGGACTCCCAAACACCATAACATGTTGTTTTTTTCTAACAGAGATATTGTATGGTTTAAAAAAAATACACAACAATGTCTAGTAGAAATGATAGAGGTCAGAATTCAGAACAGTGTGTTGCATGGACATGGTCCTTGAGCTTCTGTACGGCTTTGTTGCCTCCACCACTACCTTCGTGTATTATTGCTGACACCTTTGTTGTCGACATGGTGAGTGAGCTCGGCCCATGAAAGAAGTTTTGAGGTACAATTGACGATGTGCGGCATGGTTCATCAAGAAACTAATGGCGATATAATCACCAACGAGCTTACTTAGACTGAATTGATGGGGTGAGAATATGTCCCTGACTGGCCGATACAATGGTGGGAGACTGCCAGTGCAAGACCTTATGGAGTTTAGATCCACGCTGAGACCTAGCAACAACCCAATCGTATGATAAAGAGACGCTGATATTTCCACTTGACACGCAAATACGTCCTCTGGAGGCAGTGTCAGTGACGAGTCTGCCAATCAGGGTAGGGAAGTGGTGAATACATGAGGAAGAGAGATTGAGAGAGGTGGCGGAGAGGAACCATGGTGGTAGCGGCACTGGCAGGGAAAGAAAAAGCACCATGGTCAAATGTGCACTACAAGTCTAAAACTACCCAACCCCAGTGTGTTTTTGCTCGCTGGAGCAATTAAAATTCAAAACTTGCTACAGTGAATCATTTGTCAACCTACCAACTAATGGTTTGTTCGGTGATTTGAAATAAAACCAATATATAAGTGTGGCCCCGATCCATCAACCATGATATGCCTGGGTATCCACATGTGTTGGTTTGGTTCGAGTTGGTATGGTATGGTTCTTGGGTTCAAGTTTATTTTTCCATCCCTACAATCTATGGACTTCTTTAGTCTTTGCTTAATCAAAGTGACTTTTTCAACATATAGCAATAGCTCTTCATACCTAAGAAAGCTCCTTTTGCCGACATCATTCCAATGAAGTGGATACCAACATAGCCTCCCATAAAGATCTTATTACGGAGGCATCCTGATACTAGATTGGTAACTGTATTTGTAGGAAAACTCAACTAAGGGTAGATATTGCTCCCACAATCCACCCCAATCTAGGACACATGCCCTTAATAGATCTTCTAGGGCCTAAACAGTGCAGTTTGACTGATAGTTGGTCCAAAGGTGGTAGTCTATACTAAAATTCAGCCTCATTCTGAGTTCTTCTTGAACTTGTTCCCAAAACTTGGAGATGAACTTGGGATCACAATTAGAGACAATCAAACTTGGCATGCCATTTAGATGAACTATCTTGTGGATGTAAAGTTTGTCTAGGTCTGAAACTTTAGCGGTAATTTTTAGGGTGAGGAAGTGTGCCTACTTCATCAGGCAGTCCACTACGACCCATATAATGTCATATCCCTTTCTAGTCTTGGGGAGACCCGCCACAAAATCCATGGTGATACAATCCCACTTCCACTTGGGAATGCAATAATCCACTTGGTTGTTGGTGCTTAGCCTTCCACATTTGGCACGTGAAACAACTAGCCACAAACTAGGCTATGTATTACTATGTCCTTGACAACTAGAAAAAACATTGTAGGGTTCTGAACATTTGTGTGGTGTTGGGGTGTATGGTGTACTTCAATCCATGGACCTCTTCTAGGATGTGAGCCTTCAATGGTTAATCTTCGAGAACCCAAAATTGGTGCTTGTACTGAACCCCTCCCACCCCCCATTGCATGCCCATGGTGAGGAGGGTTTGAGGCTTCATGAGTAGGACATATTCTCTAAGTCAAGACTGGATAACTATGATGCTACAAGATCGGTGAATAGGCCAGGGACAATCTGGATGTTGGCTGAATGGAGATGATCCGCCAAAGGTTACAAGGTCCATCTAATAGAATCTTCAAGTCTCCTCCACTAGTTTTCTAAACTGGTAACACAACTGAGCCGTTTGCAACTGAAGGTATCAACCACCACAAGACTTACAAAGATGGTAGGTTGTGATGAAGTTGTAATCCTTCAGATACTCCATCCAACATCACTATCATGGGTTGAGGTTATTTCCAGTCAAAAGGTACTTCATGCTTTTATGGTTAGTGAAAATGTTGAAGATGGCTCCACACATATAGTGTCGCCATGTCTTCAAGGCATAGAAAATTGCCATGAGCTCTAAGTCACTAGTCAGATAGTTCAACTCATTTGGCTTGAGATGTCTCCAAGCAAAGGCGAAGACATGCTAGTCTTGCTCCAAGACGCATCCTAAACCCATCTTTGATGCATCGGTGAAGATGATAAATCTGCCATTTCCTAAGGGTATAGTCAACAAGGGGGCTGAGGTAAGATTTACCTTCAACTCTCGGAATCATGCTTCACATAGATTAGACCATACAAACTTCTTTCTCTTTTGGGTGAGCTTGGTGAGGGGCAGAGTAGTTTTTGAGAAATCTTGATGAATTTTTGATAATATCTGAATAGTCCAAGGAAACAACAAACTTTAGATGATGACTTCAACTCTAGCCACTCGCAAAGGCCACCACTTTGACTGGGTCCATAGAAATAGTTTCTTCAAATATAATATGTCTGACGAACATGACTCAATCTATCCCAAACGTGCATAATGAGAATTTTGCAACGAACTTCTACTCTCTCAAGATATCAATGATCTTAGTTAGGTAGTCACAGTGTTGCTCTAGGTTATCTGAGAAGACTAGGATGTCATATATGAACACTATGACAAAAGTGTTGAGGAAGGGATGGAACATGCTATTCATGAGATTCATAAACACACTTGGGGTGTTGGATAACTGTAAGGAGTGGGACCCGATAGGGATCCACTCCCTACTAAATTGGAGGAACGAATACATCTATTCTAAACAAACTAAAAATGTATGTTGGGATTGGTGTAATTTTTTTCCTTCTTAAATGATGGCATTCCAAAATACCAAAGTATAACAACGAAATAAAATTTCATGAGGATATTTAATTTAAACATGATTACATAATATTCTCCCATTAAGGGACTTCGATGAAAGAAACTACTTTAGGATCTGAGTAGAGGGATATCCAACTATCTCAAGTCTATCTCCCAAGAGATCCACTTACCAGGCTCATGCCACCAAGTCCAATCTTCCAAATCCTACACCTGGGTTTGGAATCATACCCCAACAAAAGGAGAAAAAGTTGAGATATCAACGTAAAGGCTGGTATGTGCTTATTAAATATGGTTTTAGCAAGTTAAGGACAAAGGACGTCTAATATAACAAAGCTTTGATGTGTGTCATTCACACACAACAATCACTAGAAAAAGTTGTAGAGTTTAACCTTCTAACCTTGTTGTCAACTTGTTGTAAACAACAAGTCAACCTAGTATAGATAGGTATTGATCCAAGGGACGATAGGAAAGAGGATGGTTGAGTTTCAAATATGATCGTGAGAACACGAAAGTAAAAACCTGATTTTGAGAGTTTGGTTAAAACTAAGAACAAAAGTAAAAGTGCTAAAATAAAAATTAACTCATCAAGATGGAAAGAACAGGGGTCCAGAGGATCATCACAAAATGCCACATCTTTATTAAGCAAATTAACTCTTAAGCTCCAAAGATCAAATTTGGACCTTGTGGTTGCATGTCCTTGCGGACAAACTCATAAGGGTTGGACTTCCTATAAACTTGTTGATCCTGACATTTACAGATCCTCATCCAACCGTCCAACTGCTACTATCCAAGATCCTATCAAGAAACAAGTGATTCATGGTCTACATTTAAAACCATGGATCATGTGATCACAATGATTGCATCACCATGGTTTATAAAGAGTATGAGATTAGAAGGATGGAAGATAATAATCACAATAAAGAGATTGTAGTTTTGCTCTTATGGGTATTTACGATCATATCACCCCATAAGAGTATAGAAGATCATCCAACAATTAAGAGGAAACAAAGAGAAAATGTTCTTTCAATGGAACAGGAGATCCAATTATATTGAATGAAAATGAGCTATGGGGCTACTCCCCATGTCCCAAAAGAAATTTACTCAAGCATAATGTAAAAGCTACAAGAGATGCAAACTAGAATGAAATCCAGAATGATACAAGATGTAGTCCACAAACTAAAAACTAAATGCCACCTTTTCTTTGGAGTCTCCCTCCTTTTATAGGGGGAAAAGAGGGGGAAAGCCCCTATGTGAATGGTTGGTGGTGGTGGCTAGATTGCCTAATATTTTGTGTCAGTCGGTCAACTGTATTTAGTCACTTACTTTAGCTCGAAGTCACATTGCTCAAACTTTGACCGCATTGATGATTTTATTATTTTGACATTTGATTGAGTCTTTATTTGAATTCTTTCCACCACATATAATCATATGGAATTTTTCAACTTTCCTATTCAAATGAGTCAATATTAATTGCTTTCATGTAGATAAAGGGATTTATTGAGTTGACTTCTTTTAATATTTTGACCAGGTGACTATCATTGTTGTTAATTTCTAAAATGACGAGTCGATCAACTTGTAAGGCTAGTCGACCATTTGGAAAGTTGTGCAAAATATATTTTTCATGTAGAACATTTAATTTTATTCCCAAACCATACTTGTGTGTTAAATTCCACCATGGAATGCAAATCTTATGATCTTTTTGGCGTGAGGTATATATATTAAGACAGTTGAAAATTGTGCAAATATATTCTAAGAGTATTTACATTGGAGTCATTGGGCCATTTTCCTACAAAGTCCACGCATATATAATTAAAACTCCAATTAAAGAGAGAAGATCTAAACTAAGACAATTAATTCTAAAACTAATAAAATAATCAACAAAACAATCCTAAAGAGATATCTAAAAGATGTAGATAAAATGGATAAATACACATTTGTCAAGATACCCCAGACTTGAATATTTGCTTGTCCTCAAGCAACACAAAATCACAATCCAATTTGTAATAACAATATGTATTTCCTCACCCTCATTGCATACTTTGTTACTCACCTCCTTTCTTGGCCAAGCAACCCAATCTCCTATAATCACAAAATATAAAATTGAACATTTTGTATTAAACATTTCATAGATTATTTCTATCTCAAAACTTTATAATTGAACATACTGTATCTTTCTTTTCGTTTGACACTCCCAAATTTATTTGTAAGACTTACATAGGAACAAGGATGGATGAGGTATGGAAGAATGATGGTCCCTCACTCTACTTGACTTGGGATCTTTATTCATGTACTACAGTTACATTGACAACATTTTTTTGGATGTGCACTTTGACATCTTTTGATGGTACACCCCTATTAAATCTACGAGGGGTATGAAAGAATATTGAGGGGGGGATGAATCATGCCACCTCAGACTTGTGGTTTGGCATATAATGATTTTATTTTTGCAAGATGAAGTGTGGAAGGGGACTGTCATGTGCTTCTCACATTTTTTTTGGAGTGTCATTGTATTGGTTTGACTATTCATGTCACTACATTGTACAAAAGATATGATGAGTTACTTTACAATTTAAAATATAAAATTGTATTTTATTCCCATCAATTCAATAATGCTTGTCAACTTTTCCAAGGAGTAATGCTAAGTTGAGATCATAGGTGATATGGTGAGTCCTATCCGTGACAATTTGTAAAATGATTTGCAAGGAAGATTCACTACATTAAAGGGAAAGGGTATATTGGTACAAAATGTATATTTATCTGGATGACTAGATAAAGGCCAAAACTAAAAGAAATTATTTTTTTTTGAAAAAATTAAAACAAAACTATATAACATAATGGAAAAAATTGCAAAAATGTTAAGGTAGAGTGGATGGAAGGAGTACATACCACCCACCTCCACCCCAGACTTAAAATGTTGCTCATCTCGAGAAAAACTTGAATCCATGATGGAGGGAAAAGAAGAACAAGGATCACTAGGGGGACATGATAGCTCGAAGAACGTCCAACTAGATGGAATGTGTATGAGGATTGGCATCTTGATCAGTGGAGCTTCATGTGCACCCAATGGTTGGGTGGTCGTGGAAGCTTAAAGAGGCATTCATAATCCCTTTTGCCTTGCAGTCCCTATAATAGAATCCATATATTATCCTTCAACAGTGAAGGAACTGTTGGTAATGAATATGGATTGAGAAAAATTGGCGGGTGCCTGGCGGGTAACACCTGTAGTGCCGGATGTACATGATCAAGTGGAGAATTTGGCTTTGAACCCCCGTCATATTGATATGCATATAGGAGAACTGGTGCTAATACAAAGGGGAATGATTTTAATGAAATCAATATCATAAATGTTTTGTGCGTCTGTAAAATCATGTGATCAACATTGTGGTCAAAAGGATTAGTGAGTTTCCTTGTTGATATAGCATGTGGCTCAAGGTACTTTATGCAAGATGTCCCCAAGGATTCAAGAGGAAGTAAAATAGGATATTATCTTTGCTAACGAAGAAAAGGGGCATGTGGACTTCTTTCTAGGGTTATCTCCCCTTTAATACCAACCATTTGTGAAATGGGAATTGGCTATGACAAAGCGTGAGTCATTACTTCATCATTGAAAGGAGGTGGCTTATTATCCATAACAAATTTCATCAAAGGGGATAGATCATTGATAACATCTAGATTTATTTTAATGATGGGAGGGGTTGTTGGATATTCTGGATAAGGATGACTCTCATATTGTGATTTTCATAATCAAGTAGTAAAGCCTCTAGCAAAGAGATCATAATATCAACATCCTCATCACATGAAGACTACCACTCATCGGTTAGTGCTATCTCTGTGGGATCTAACATAAATGACGTAAATATGGGATCATCATCGCTATCGTTGGAAAGAACCATCTTGGCTGCTCTAACTTCTCCAAGGGTCTTTGTGGTTGGGCCTCTAGTAAAGTAGCTAATATGCCTTGTCGATTTTCTAATGGTTTCTATTGCTATTCTAATATCCTATTGCTCTGCTACTATTCTTTCTAGGGTTGTAACTAGTTCCTCCTATTGAGGTGTATATTGGGTTTCATAATAAGGTTCATACCCCCCAATTTGTTTTGGTTATCCCCACCATGCCCCCTATAACATTCTTGGTCATAACATCCTTCATATTCATATGTGTAGCATTGTTCCTCATAATAGTCTTTAGAAGTTTGTAGATTATAATTTTCATTATATCCATCTTGGTAGGAAGATTTGAAATTACAAGGTGCCACCATAAAATGAGGGGTCACATTTGTACAATCTAGTGATGTATGGTTGTAATAACCACACAATTGACATTGTGAATCATAATGTGTCAACCACTCAATTTGAAAAGATTATTTTTGAGAGAAATAAATTACAAAAAGAAATCTAGAAAGCATGGAAAAAGATCTAAACTAGAAGAAACTAAAAACTAAAATTTATGAAAAGAAACTGATACAAGTTAGGAATTTATGAAAAAAATCTAAAGATTATAGGAATAATACTAAGAAATAATAGAACAAAAATTGCAAAAATAACTGAAAGACTGTATTATCAGAATAGAAACTCATCAGAAGGATGAGATACACTACCAGTATGGGTCTCAGTAAGTAAAAGAAATTACACAAATCTAAGAAATAAATTATAGAATAAGACTAAAAAGTATGAAAGTAAACTAAGAGATTATGACATAACTAAAAACTATGGAACAACTGAAAAAATAAACCTAGAAGAAGGAACAAAATTATAGAATAAATCTAAAAAATGGAACAAGATAAGGAAATTATGAAATAAGATTTAAATTATGGAACAAACTAAAAACTATGAAATCAAACTAAAATTATAAAAAGAAAGAAGAAAAATAATATATATACAAGCAATCAATTTTGAAAAAGAACGTGTCTGTCCCTGACAATGATGCCAAATTAATGTGTGTCATTGTACACACAACAATCACTAGGAAAGGTCCTAGAGTTTAACTTTCTAACTGAGTTGTCAACTTGTTGTGAACAATAAGTCAACTTAGTATAGATAGGTATCGATCCAAGGGATGGCAGAAAAGAGGATGGTTGAGGTTCAAATCTGATCACGAGAACAAGGAAGTAAAAATCCAATTTTGAGAGCTTAGTTAAAAACTAAGAACAAAAATAAAAGTGTTGAAATAAAAATTAACTAATCAAGATGGAAAGAATTAGGGATCCAGAGGATCACCCCCAAAAATCACATCTTTATTCAACAAATTAACTCTTAAGATCCAAAGATCAAATTAGGAACTTGTGGTGGCATGTCCTTACGGACAAACTCATAAGGGTTGGACTTCCCACAAACCTATTGATCTCGACATTTATGGATCCTCATCCAACCGTCCAACATGCTTCTATCTAAGATCATATTAAGAAATATGTGAATCATGCCTGACGTTCATAACCATGGATCAGGTGATCACATTACCATGGTTTATAACGAGTATGAGATTAGAAGAATGAAAAGATGATAATCAAAATAAAGGGATTAAAGTTTTATTCTTATGGGGCATGATCATACCACCCTATAAGAGTATAGCAGATCATCCAACAATGAAGAATAAACAAAAATAAAATGTTCTTTCAATAGAACAAGACAACTACATATATTGAATAATAACATGCTATGAGTCTACTTCCCATACCCTAGAAGAAATTAACTTGAGCATAATGTAAAAGTTACTAGAGATGCGAACTAGACTGATATCCAGAATGATATCAGATGTAGTCTATAAGCTAAAAATTGTATGACCCTTTTTATTTGGAGTCCCCCTCATTTTATGGGGAGAAACCCTATAGGAATGGTTATTGGAGGCGACTAGATTAGGGTTGTAAATGGGTATGGGTAGACCCACAGACCCGCACATCCAAACCCTTAAAAAACATGTCACGGGTCTATTGTTTTATACCCGCATACCCTTGGACCCGTATACCTTTGGACCCACATATAAGCGGGTCCAATAATGAGTATACTTGGACCCAGACCCGCTAGACTCATGTACCCGCTATACATAAGTAAATACTTAAATAATATGTTATATATGTCATACTTTACTAGTCTAACTAATATAATTCTTGATATTATATCCTGCTCTAACCATAATAGGGTTGAAATTAGTCATATAATTAAGAATTAACTATTCCATTTACAATATTAAACATCATATGTAAACTTAAAATCAAAATATCTACTGATTTGCATTAGTTTTACATAAGTTAAAAGTTATGATGATGATTAAAAATATGTGAATAATTAACTAATGTATAATATATATAATTATCTAATATAACTATTGCATGCTAATATCTTTTTGTATTAAAATATATAAAACATAGTCAATTTTCTTACATAAATAATATGATATTTTATAGAGCCGCTTACCTGCATACCCGCTATTATTATGGGTATGAGTATGGTGTGGGTCTAGGTTTTGTATTATATGGGTCTAGAACCGGAACATGACCCACTAAATTAGATGGGTATGAATATGGGTATGACCAGACCCACAACATACCCGCACCGTTTATACCCCTAGACTAGATTGCCTCATCTTTGGTGTCGGCTGGTTAACTGTATTCAATCCCTTGCTTCAGTCTGAAGTCACATTGCTCAAACCTTGACCACATCGATGATTTTATTGTTTTGATATGTGACTGGGTCTTTATTTGATTTATTTGCACCACATAAAATCATAAAAAATTTCCAACTTTCCTAGTCAAAGGAATCAATATTATTTTCTTACCCACAAATGGAAGGATTTATTGAGTTGTCTTCTTTTAATATTTTTACCATGTGACTTTCACTGTTGTTGATTCTTGAAATTATAAGTTAATCGACTCATAAGGCCATTAGACCATTTGTAAGACCATCAAAAATATATTTTAATATAGATAATTTCATTTCATTTCCAAAGCATATTTGTGCGTTAATTTTTGTCATGGGATGCAAACTTTATGAACTTTTTAGCATGGGCTATATATCAAGATTGTTGAAAATTGTGTAAATATATTCTAAGAGTATATAATCATTAGAGTGATTTGGCTATTCTCCTATAAGATCCAAGCACGTATAAAAAAATCCAATTAAAGAGAGAAAATCTAAACGAAGATTAATTCTAAAACTAAGAAAATAATTAACAAAAAAAATCCTAAAGAGGTATCCAAAAGATGTAGATAAAATGGATAAATATAAATTTATCAGGCTTCCCATAGAAGAATAAAGTACCACCCAAGCGGGGATCAAAAGAATGTGAATTTAAAAAAAAAACTGATACATAAGAACACTTGCCATTAATAAAAGATAAAAGATGTGCCTCAAAGGCCCATATAAATTTTGGGCACAAAATCCATCATAATAATATCAACATGCATGCATGTGAGATAAGAATAGCACTAGTGAAAATGTAAAGTTCGTGATGGTTAGGACACACAACTCGTAACCAGACAGAGAATAACACAACCAAACTCCCTTGATATACAAGTCGGGTATGGGGCATAAGATCCTCCATACCAAATATATAAAAGTACACGAGGACTAAAATCTCTATGCATGGAAGGAGGACTAAAACCTCAGTGCCTAAAAATATCACACATGACAATAAAACTAAAATAACCAAAATATT
This sequence comes from Alisma plantago-aquatica, assembly GCA_963693085.1. Lineage (NCBI taxonomy): Eukaryota > Viridiplantae > Streptophyta > Magnoliopsida > Alismatales > Alismataceae > Alisma > Alisma plantago-aquatica. Next base: position 315,689,910 of record OY856415.1, on the reverse strand, counting down.
ACATTAATTTAGGGCTACTGAATCACAAAGCATGCATAGATGTAGAGGCAAGTGAAAGTTCAATCATATGAAACAATAAGATGAGAATATCCATAATTAACATGTGGGGTCAGAGGACCCATAATCAAATATCCAACCATGTCCACTAATGAGATGCAACTTAAGATCATAAAGTGCACCATTAAAAAATTAAAGCATTAAATACTCAAGTTAGGGTTTACTCATGGAATGAAATGAACAAGGCATAAATGAGACTCCAGTAAGATTATCCATCAGATTAAATAAACAAGATAAATAAAAGAATATAACTACTCAAATGAGTTAACCTCTCACGAGAGAGAGAACAATGTGTAGGGCATATGTTTGAAGGACCAAGAGAGAGATAAAAAAATGGGTGATTGCTCAATATATAATAGGGAACGCAACATACTTCACATGAAGTCTACACACGTCCAAGGGAAAAACACTAATATCATTTCAGTCACAAGCAACATATTAAAGGAATATATGACAATAAGGTTAGGTTTGCATTAAGATGGGAACTTCATCAACCAAGGCAAGTACACCAGTGAACTAGTTAAGCGCTTTGGGATAGAGAACACCAAGCCAATAAACACCCCCATGTCAAACACCGCCAAGCTTGACAGAGATGAGCAAGGATAAAAGGTAGATGAGAAGCTCTACAAAGGTATTATTGGAAGTTTATTTTATTTAACTGCCTCTAGACATGATATAATGTCTAGTGCTGGCTTGTGTGCTTGCTTTCAATCAAGTTCAAGAAAACCACATCTCATAGCAGTTAAGAAGATTTTGAGGTATCTAGCCAAAACCCAAAATTTTGGACTATGGTATCCCAAGTCAAAGGAATTTACTCTTACTACCTATAGTGATGTTGATTATGCAGGTTGTTTGATAGATAAAAAGTGTACAAGTGGCACTTGCTTCTTCGTGGGACCTAGCCTAGTTTCTTGGTTCTCTAAGAAATAAACCACTATGGCTCTTTCAACTATCGAAGCTTCATCTGGGAGTTGTTGTGCCTAAGTCATATATATGAAGCAAATGCTCCAAGACTTCAACATTAATTTTGATGCTTCTCCTATCTATTGCGATAGTACTAGTGCAATTAACCCGTATTACAATCCTATATTACATAGTAGAGCTGAACATATAGAGGTCTGTCATCATTTTCTTTTGACCACATTGCCAAGAAGGATACCTATATCACACATGTGGACACTTGCAGACATTTTCACTAAACCTCTAGGTAGATAGCAATTTACTTTCATTAGATCAAAACTTCTTATAACTACTCTTGATGATATTCACATGCCTTCTAGCTAGATGTTATCATACCTATATGTTTCTTGTTCTTATTTGATCATGTTTTGCTTGAATGTGCTATTTTGCCAAGTTTTCATGCCTTGTTTCACTTGGGTATTTTTTGCAAATTGATGATTTATTGCAAAATAGTACCCTATGACGAGTAAAATGTGCCTAAATGTGTCTAAATACATGGTAGGCTAGAAAACTAATTTTATTTAGCACTCTTTAGGCTTAGAAGTGAATATATTTTGTTTTGGACCAGACTGTCTGTCGGTCGCGTTTTTCCTTATATAACTCAACCGATCCCTTGGCTGAGGTTGAACTTTTTCGCATGTTCAGTCCAGTTTGTCCAACTTAGAACTCGACTGATGGCAGAGTTGGACCAAACTTAAAAAGGGTATGACTTTTCTCCCTCTCAACTAGAGAAAGCCGACTGATTCCTCTCCTCCAGTGTTCCTCCTCAAACCCTAGCCCAAGCACTTCCTCTATGACACCTTCCAATACCATGTATAGCCCTCCTCGACCTCTCTATCAGTGACCTAGGTGTTGTAGAGACCTTAGGCTTGTGTTTTTCATCCTCTTTGGTGGTCCTTTCTTCTTCTCTCGACCTAGATGGCCTCCAATTGAAGAAAATGGTCTGCCCATATGGAGCTTCATCCTCCTCTACAAATGCTCAACATACCTCCTTTGATGGCACCTCTTTTATCTCGGCACATGTTGTGACTAGGTATAAGGAACTCCTTCCTATGACTCCCTTTCCTTTCTGGTCTTTGTTTGAGCCTCGTGTCACTGCGTATGAGGTAATTAAAGACATTTCTAGAGTGTTTAAGTTACATCATTTGAGTGCCTTGTGCATAGAGTGCCCATGCTTCGATGATTCCATGTCAAGCACGAAGGTTGTCTAAGAAAGCTATGCCAACCTCACTTGGAACTACAACACCCTTGTCCCGCCATCTGATACCCAAGTTATTTTGAACTCTGTGATAGCCGTAACCAAGATAACCATTTCTGAGGATTCTTTTAATTATTATTTCTCTAGTTCTACCATCACTAGTTCTTGGGTGGCTTCTTATCCTGAATACCGAGACTTGTTGAACCTTGAGGATTTCTACAAAAGTTTTGAACATGAGATCACTCTTCATGATATCCACAAGGCCTTGAAGAAACCTAACATCCCATATAATAAGTCAAACCTACCCTTATCTTCCCTTGATGCCAAGACTAGACTGATTGCCCTAGTAGTCAACTGCAACATTCATTCCAGGAGGAACTAAACTGAAATTGTAGAGAATACTGCCACAATCATGTTTTGTCTAATCAAAGGTTTTGGAGTTAAGTAGATTCACTACATTATACATCATATTACCTGCTTTGACTTCGAGAAGAACACCTCTAGAACCCATCTCCCATACCCAAACCTAATCTTTGGTGTGTTTACTCATCATGGTGGAAAATCTTTCTATAATGATCTTGGTTACAATCCAAGTCGTAGAGGAGTTTGCATTAGTGACACAACCATCAAGAAGACCTTTTTTCCTACCTCTTCTACCACACCAGGTCCCTCTACCTCTACCTTCATCCAGCCCCCTTCTCCACCAGATCCACCACCCTGACCTGACCGCGCCTTATTCGTTGTCTAAAATGAAACCCTTATGAGTTTTCTTATGCACCAACATCTATATAACCTTTAGGTTTAGGATCATCTCCACCAAGACCTCTGCCAAATCATATCTACCATGAACCTATCCTACAACCATCCCTACCCCTCCTACCATCCCTACCCAGGTGTTATATATGATTCTTATGCATGTAGTCAGTTCTACCATGACCCACCACACACTGCTTATGCTGCACCCCCTGCCTCTGATGGTGGCTTTGCTAGACCTTCCCCTGACTGTTGTTCCTCTATTGGCTCTGCTTGTTGGCCCAGATGCCACTCTGCTCACTAGATATGATGGAGTCTCCACTCTTACCTTTCTACAAGCCACTGCTTTACACGCTTGTAGCATGTCCTGCGCTGATCAGTCTGCCAAGTGGCCTGGTGCTCCTTCTGGACCTCCTGTTGATTAGGATATGTTGACCATGATGCTAAGGATGAGGCTAATGATGATGACAATACTGAGGATGATGGCTCTGATGATGGTTCCGATGATGATAGTTTTGTTGGCTCTTCTAGTGATGATGGCGAGGCTACTAGTGCTGTTGTTGCTGCACAATCTGATGATGATGAGGATTACCAACCCGAGGACAAGGATAATGAGGATATCATTGATGTTTTAGATGTCATGCATGTTTAGTTCTATAGTATTTAGAGTGCTCATATATATATATATATATTTGTGACTATCACGTATTAGACATTTGGGCATTGTGTATCTGAGGCATACTATTTTTTATCATCTCATCATTTTTGGTTGGCTTGTAATTCTTATTTTGAGAGGACATGATTAGCATTGGAATCTTAATATCATGTACATTAACTCCTTGATTGACCATATCTTATTAGTTGTTGGTATATTATCCCATATTTTGATTATGTCTCTACATTGCTTATTTCTCTGCTTCATCCATGTTTGGTGCTTTAGTGGTTGTTTATTCCGTGTGTGCCTATGGAGAATATCTGCCTTCTTTTTGTGGTTCTTCTATTCCGCTTACTTTTTTATAATGCTAAAAGGGGGAGAGAGAAGTGAGCCCACCATATTTATTTATTTCTATATGGGGAAGTGAGATCTGCCTTATTGATTTTAGTGTCTATGTGATCCTTTCCTAGTCTTCCATCTAAAGTATTATATGACTTACTAGTGGATAATATATGCTATGGTTGTTTGTGGAAAGACTAACCATGCAGGCATAGGAAAGCATGAATTGAGGGGGAGAAATTAACATTTTTCATTCATGTATCCCCTTGCAATTCACAAGGTAAATGTTTAACTTTCACATCCATTCTCAAAGGTAAAGGTTTAACTTTCATATACTTCTCAATATGTTGAGGAATGGTTTGTCATTGTCAAAAAGGGGACAAAATGTTGACCTAAGTGTCACACATTGTCCATATTTTGATAATGACTCAACCATTCTATTCATATGTATCTAATATTTTTGTTCGAGATTGATTTCAGGCATTAAGTAGATGAAAATGATCAAATTAATCAAGCACTAGCTTGATACGAGTTCAAGTCAAAGTCATGCAAATACCCTTTTCTAAAAAACACCCTAAATCCCTTAGGATGAATTTTGTAATCATTTGTATTGATGCAATGACTTGTAACTAAGATGATAAAAAATCAAGAGTCCTTAATTTGAACAATTAATCACCTTTAATGACATTTTTCAAAATTCATTACATAGAGTTTTTGGGTCAACTTTTCCTTTCATAAAACTCGACTGACCCCCTTACTGAATTTTGTGAAAATTTAGGTTGGTTGAGTTGCACACTCACAGAATTCGATCGATCCTTGCACTGAGAAAAACTGATTTAATCGATCAGTCAAGTTTCATCTACAACAAACTCGATTGACGATTCAAATTGGCTTTGTTGCATATTGATATCGGTCGAGTTAAATTTATTAAAACTTGACTGAATGTACTGTATAGAATGTGCAAAAAATGTGATTTTAGCCATTAGAGAGTTGGAAAAGTCAAAAAATATATCTGTTGCAACCCTCAAAACAACTAGTTTTTGTTCCTTAGTGCTCCTACCCTCTAGTGGACACCCCAACTATAAATAGGACCTCTTGGAGTTCATTCTAAGGTTGCTCATTCATAATATTCAAGGTCCTTCCTATAGTTGAGTTCTTTTAGTTCACTTGAGCCCCTTTCTCTCCCTCATTTACACTTCATTTCGTCTATATGAGTGAGATAGGATCTGTGTGAGAGAGTTACTTTATTGTATGCTTGTAAAGCTCTCAAAGATTCTCTTTTCCCAACCCCTTTCTTCAAGACCAAGTTGGTGAAAGGTTCTCCAAGTGAAAGAAAAGGTGTAAGCTTCCTCAAGTTGTAGAAGAAGGTGCAAAAAGCTTCTCCGAGTGAAGGACAAGGACAAGGTTGAAGATCTGGGAGTAGAGTGGGTAAATCATTCAAGGCTAAAGACACATTGTAAAGAGGGGATCTCCTTGGTGAAGGTGTTTAGCTGCTTGCAAGAGTGGGTAAGACCTTGGTGAGGTAGAAGACTCTAGCTCTGGATAGGTAAGACCTTGGTTGTAAGGTTTTTAGCTCCCTTGACCTTAAAGGGAAGCTGGGTATCCTTGTCCCACAAAAGGAAGGCCAATTGTATGTCTTATAATGGAATATAAGTATACATAGGTTGCAAAATCCTAGTGCTTGACCTCTCTAGGTAGTGGACTAACTCTCTCCTAGTTTGGAGAGTGGAACCACTCTAAACATCTTATTCAACTGCTTGTTTCAATCTCTCTCATCCTTGCTAAGCATGTTTATATTTCCATCAAATTCACTATTTGTAATTGTGCCTAGTTGAAGTAACTTAAAGGTCTAATGATTTTTTTGCAAGTGTTTTAGCTCTATTCACCCCCTCTAGTCCCTTCAATCCAACAAGTGGTATCAAAGCCACAATCTTCTCTGACACATCTTCCACGAGATGAGAAGATGGATGACTTACTTGGGTCCCTCAACCTAGAGGGAGGCTTCTCCAAGAGACCTTTGGTCTTTGACGACACAAATTTCCCCTATTGGAAATGAAGGATGTAGTTCTACCTTCAAGGGATGAACTACAATATGTGGAAGGTGATGATTCTTCCATATAAGGAGCCAATGGGTGATGTAGCCAATTGAGATGAATCCACACTCAAGAAGGCACAGATGAATGCCAAGGCCATAAGCATCATCTATGCTACCCTCACTCCATCTGATTTCAACCGGATCTCATCTTGGGACACCACCCATGAGATTTGGAACAAGTTGTGCATTACTTATGAATGCACACAACAAGTCAAAGAGTCAAAGATATACATTCTCAATGGACTTCTTGAAAACTTCAAGATGAGAAAGAAGGAAAGAGTTGCCGATATGTATACAAGGCTCAACACCATCATCAGTGAGCTTGCTGCTTTGGGCCACACCTTGGATAGAAAAACTATCAACTCCAAGATCCTAAGGTCTCTTCCCAAGAGATGGGAACCCAAGGTGACTTCCATTAAAGAATTTAGAAGTCTTGGTGACTTAGACACCGAGGAGATCATTGGAAACCTTCAATCTCATGAGCCAACGCTAGACAAGCAAGGAGAAGATGACAAGCAAGAGGAGAGGGAATCAAAGAAGATCAAAGACAATGCCTTTAAAGCTCAAGTGGAGGCAATGATTCTCCAACAACAACTTGCTTTCTGATCTTCTCCTCCATCCTCAAGTGAAGATTATTGCCCTAGTCATCATGAAGAAAACTACTCCAAGGGCTAGCACTTCAAGGGAAAGCCTTCTTGATCATCCACTGCTAGATTCCATAAATGTGGCCAAAAGGGGCCTATAAGAATGAATGCCCCCAAAGAAAAGAAGGCCTACCACAAAAGCAGCCACAAGGAGAAGGATGACTATAAGAAGGAAGGCAAGTACAAGAGGAAGGACATGACAGACAAAAGGAGAAAGGATGCATTTCATGCAGCTCAGGAGGAATCCTCCTCTAGTGGCTCAAGCTCCAATGAAGGAGAATGTCATCCTACACTCATGGCCTCTACAAGTGAAGATATTAGTGAGGTGAGTGAGGTAATCTTGTATGAGTTATCTAAGGAAACTCTTCTTGATGTGCTTAATGCTACCATCTCTTCTTACTCCAGATGTAAATCTAAAAAAGAAGAGGATGGGTAATATCATTGATGATTTGTATGCCAAAATTGATATTCTTGATCAAAATGAGAAGTTACATTTTGATAGCATTGATTTCTTGCAAGGGAAGTTTTTGTTCTTGAGCTCCAATACAATGGAGTTAAAGTAGAGAATGTGGTTTACCTTAAGAACATCAATAGTCTTGAGAAATAAAACCAAGCCCTAGTAGATAAGCTTGCTTTACTTAAAACTAAAAATGATGATCTTAAGCTTGCTTGTGTTGCTACTAAGGATCAAAATAGAATTTATCTTGATGAGCTTGTTACGCTTAGAAATAAAACTACTAGATTACTTGCTCAAGTTAATGATCTTTCTTCTAGACCTTTATTTCCTAGTCATGAAGTTTCTAGTCTAACTTTAGAAAAGGATGCTTATCTTACCAAATCCCTCTATTTGGAGGCCAACTTACTTCATACACAAGTTGATCTTGATAGCTTATCCTCTATTGTCATTACTATTAGTGATGATAATCACAAACTAAGAGCTTCGTTACATAAATTCCTCAAAGGTAAAAAGTCCTTTAGTGAAATTCTAGATCACTATACCAAACAAGATGGTAAAAGTGGTGTGGGATATGTATGGGGAGCTTCAAAGATCAAGAGCAAGAGCAAGGGTAAGAAAAAGAGCAAGGGACCTCCTTCTTCTGTGGAGGGTCTCCTAGCTCTAATAACCATATGGTTTGTGTGTATTGAAAGAGTAAGGATCATTACTGTACTTATTGTCCTTATAGAGAGAAGGGGACCAACCCAAAGATGAAATGGATCCCCATGCTAAAACTAGATCCCAATGTTTGAGTTTGGGAACCGACATCTTCCTTTCTTGTAGGTAAAAGGAAAATAGATTGTTGATAGTGGTTTCTCAAAGCACATGACAGGTGAAATCAACCATTTCAACCAATTCACAAAAAAGAAAGGAGGATCGATTGCATTTGATGACAACAACAAGGGTAAGGTGATGGGTGAAGGTGATGTAGGTGATTCACTTTGCATCAAGAATGTACTTCTCGTGAATGGCCTACATCCCAATTTAATAAATGTTAGTCAACTTTGTGATAATGGTTATCTTGTTCTTTTTACCTTACTTGAATGCTTGGTTCTAAATTCACTCTCCTACAGTGTTAAATATAAGGGAACTAGAAATGGTAATCTCTATATTATTGTGCTTGACCCTATTAATTGAGTTGTTGGTAGATGTTTTGTTTCCCATTTGAATGATATTTTTTTATGGCACCATAGGCTTGGTCATATAAATATGCTTCAAATGAAGAAGTTGATCAAAAAGGATTTGGTAAATGGCTTCTTAAATTAGATTTTGAAAAGGATGAGGAATGTCAACCTTGTGCCTAAGGAAAGCAAACCAAGTCCTCCTTCAAATACAAAGGAGTCCATAGCACCAAAAGGGTTCTTGAGCTTCTTCATATTGATCTATTTGTACCAATGCGTATGCAATCACTTCGTGGTAGTAAGTATTGTCTTGTGATTGTTGATGGTTTTTCTTGATATACTTGGAGCTTATTTCTTATTTCAAAAAGTGATACTCTTGATGTTTTCTTGACTTTTTGCAAATGAGTTGAAAATAAAGCTTCTTGCCAGATCATCTCTATCCGTAGTGACCATGGGGGATAATTTGAAAATGACTTGTTTGAATGGTTTTGTGAGGAATCCGGCTATGCACATAACTTTTCTTCACCTCAAACACCTTAACAAAATGGGGTTGTAGAGTGAAAGAATAGGCCGTTATAGGAAATGGCTAGGACTATGCTTCTAGAGTATGACACACCAAATAAGTTTTGGGACGAAGTTGTTAGTACTTCATGTTTTGTGCAAAATTAGGTTTTTACTCATTCATATTTAAAGAAAAACCCCTATGAGCTATGGCTTGGTAGAAGGCTTCCATTGATTTCTTTCATGTTTTTGGCTGTCATCGTTTTGTTTTGAACTCCAAGTATTCCCTTGATAAATTTGATCCAAATTCTTACAATGCTTTCTTTCTTGTCTATAGCACTACTACCAAGGCTTATAGAGTATTTCACATTGATTTGTATAAAGTATAAGAATCTATAAATGTTAGATTTGTTGAAACTAACCCCTCTATTTCCAAGAATATTGTTAATGTTGATGTTGTAGATGAGATGATCCCTCACTTGAAAGAGCACAACATTGTTGATAAAGGAAAGGAGGTGTTGGTTGATGAAGAAGAGACAGAAGAAGAAAAGAAGAATCCAACTCCTCGCTTTGTAAAGCATCATCCTAAAAAGATCATCATAGGTAATCCTTTTAAAAGGGTGAAGACATGGGCTTCCTACAACAAAGAACAAGCAGACAGTGACTTCATGTCTCAGCTTGAGATAAAAGATGTCAAGGAAGCTCTAAAGGATGATGAATGGATCCTAGCCATGCAAGAAGAGTTGGAACAATTCAAGAAGAATTGAGTGTGGGCTCTTGTGCCAAGACCAAGTTATATAAAGATCATTGGCACCAAGTGGGTCTACCACAACAAGCTTGATGAAAGTAGAAAAGTGGTGAGAAATAAAGAAAGGTTAGTTGCTCAAGGCTACAACCAAAATTAAGGTATTGATTTTGATGAAACATATGCACCTCTAGCTAGACTTGGGTCAATTAGAATGTTTCTTGCTTTTTCTAGTCATAAGAATGTTCTTCTTCATCAAATGGACGTTTAAAGTGCATTTTTGAATGGTACAATTGAAGAGGAAGTATTTGTTGCTCAACCTTCAGGCTTTGAACATGATAAATTGCCTAACCATGTTTATTTGTTACAAAAAGCTCTCTATGGACTAAAAAAAACCCTAAGCTTGGTATGAGAAATTAAAGAACTTTTTGCTACACAATGGCTATATCATGGGCAAAGTCGATTCTACCTTGTTTCTAAAACACACTTTAGCAAATTTCTTGATTTTTAAAATCTATGTTGATGATAGCATCTTTGGAGGATCTGATCTTGATCTTTGCAAGGAGTTTAGTGCTCTTATGTAGAGTGAGTTTGAGATGAGCATGATGGATGAGCTTACTTTCTTCCTTGGCTTTCAAATCAAATAAGAAAAAGGTGGGAACTTCATCAACCAAGGCAAGTACACCAGTGAACTACTTAGCAATTTGGGATGGAGAACACCAAGACAATGGACACCCCCATGTCAAACACTGCCAAGCTTGATAAAGATGAGCAAGGAGAAAAGGTAGATGAGAAGCTCTATAGAGGTATGATTGGAAGTTTAATTTATTTAACTACCTTTAGACTTGATATAATGTTTAGTGTTGGATCGTGTTCTCACTTTCAATCAAGTCCAAGAAAGTGACATCTCATAGCGGTTAAGATGATTTTGAGGTATCTAGCCAAAATACAAAATTTTAGACTATGGTATCCCAAGTCAGGGGACTTTACTCTTGTTGTCTATAGTGATGCTAATTATGCAGGTTGTTTGATTGATAAAAAGTGTACAAGTGGCACTTGCTTCTTCCTAGGACCTTGCCTAGTTTGTTGGTTCTCTAAGAAATAAAGTACTGTGGCTCTTTCAACTATCGAGACTGAATACATTATAGCTAGGAGTTGTTGTGCCCGAGTCCTACGGACGAAGCAAATGATCCAAGACTTTAGCATTCATTTTGACGCTTCTCCTATCTATTGTGTTAATACTAGTGAAATTAACATGTCTTACTATCATGTACTACATAGTAGAGCTAAATATATAGAGTTTCATCATCATTTTCTTTGTGACCACATTGCCAAGAAGGATATCTATATCACACATGTGGACACAGAAAATCAACTTGCGAACATTTTCACTAAAACTCTAGCTAGAGAGCAATTTACTTTCATTAGATCAAAATTGCTTATAACTGATGTTGATGATATTGACATGCCTTCTAGCTAGATTTTATCATACTTATATGTTTCTTGTTCTTATTTGATCATGTTTTTGCTTGAATGCGCTATTTTGCCAAGTTTACATGCCATGTTTTGCTTTTTGTGGGTATTTTTTTGCAAATCGATGGTTTATCACAAAATAGTACCCTATGATCAGTAAAATGTGCCTAAATATGTCTAAACTACATGTTAGCATAGAAAAATAAATTTAGTTAGCACTCTTGAGGCTTAGAATTGAATATCGTTTGTTTTGGATCACACTATATGTCGGTCGAGTTTTGCATGGTATAACTTGACCGATCCCTTGGGTGAAGCTGAACTTTTTCGCACGTTCAGACGAGTTTGTCCAACATACAACTTGACTGATGGTGGAGCTGGACCAAGCTTAAAAAGGATATCAACTGACTTTTCTTCCTCTCAACTAGAGAAAGTCGACTAATACCTCTCCTCCAACATTCCTCCTCTAACCCTAGCCCTAGACCTTCTTCTCCCACACCTTCCTAGCCCCTGTCTAGCCCTCCTCGACCTCTCCATCCATGACCTAGATGTTGTGGCGACCTTGGGCTTGCATTTTTCATCCTCTTTGGTTGTCCTTAGATGGCCTCAAATTGGCAAAAAAGGTCCGCCCTAGCTAGAGCTCCATCCTCCTCTACAACTGCTTGCCATACCTCCTTTGATGACACCTCTTTTATCTCCACACAAGCCATGACTAGGTATAAGTAACTCCTCTCTAGAACTCCCTTCCCTTTTTGGTATTTGTTTGAGCCTCGTCTACTACGTCTGAGGTAATCAAAGAGGTTGCTAGGGTTTTTATGTTATATCCTTTGAGTGCCTTGTGTGTAGAGCGCCCATGCTTCAACAATTCCATGTCAAACACGAAGGATGTTTAAGAATTCTATGCCAATCTCACTTGGAACTACAACACCCTTGTCCCACCATTCGATACCCAAGTTTTTTTGAACTTTATGATCACCAAAACCAAGATAACCATTTATGAGGATTCTTAGAATTCTTATTTCTCTGGCTCTACCATCACTGGTTCTTGGGTGGCTTCTTACCCTAAATACCAAGACTTGCTGAACCCTGAGGATTTCTATAAGAGTTTTAAACTCAAGCTTACTCTTCCCAGTATCTACAAGGCCTTAAAGATACCCGACATCCCGTACAAGAAGAAGTCAACCCTACCCTTGTCTTCCCTTGATGTCAAGACTAGATTGATTGCCCTGGTAATCAACTGCAATGTTCATCCCAAGAGGAACCAAGCTGAAATTGCAGAGAATATCGCCGCAATCATGTTTTGTCTGATCAAATGTTTTGGATTTAAGTGGGATCACTACATCTACATCATATGACCTACTTTGACTATGGAAAGAACTACTCTGGGACCCATATTAGATACCCAAATATGATTTGTGGTGTGTTTGCTTGTCATAGTGGAAAATCTCTCTTTAATGATCTTGGTTACAAGATAAGTCATAGAGGAGTTTGCATTAGTGATACAACCATCAAGAAGGCCTTTTTGCGTACCTCTTCTACCACACTAGGTTCCTCTACCTCTACCTCCACCCAGGCCCCTCCACCACCTCCACCACCCAACCTGGCCGTGCCTTGTTTTCTATCACAAATGAAACCCTTGTGGGTTATCTTATGCATCAACAAGTGTATAACCTTAAGGTTCATGATCATATCTACGAGGACCTCTGCAAGAACATGTCTACCATGAACCTATCCTACATCCATCCCTACTACCCCTCCTACCATCCCTACCTAGGTATTGACTAATGACTATGCTTCTTATGCATATAGCCAATTCTACCTTAACCCACCACATGATGCTTCTACTACACCCCCTACCTTTGATGGTCGTTTTGCTGGACCTGGACTTGCTCCTACTGTTCAACTTTTAGCTCTGGCTGTTGGCTTGGCTGCCACTCTACTCGTTGGATATGATGAAGTCTCCACTCCTACCTTTCTGCACGCCACTACTTTACATACTTGTGGCATGTCCTGGGCTAAGTAGTCTTCCAAGTGGCCTGGTGCTCCTTCTGGCCTCCTTTTGATAAGGAGATGCATGACCATGTGGTTGAGGACAAGGCAGATGATGATGAGGAGACCAAGGATGATGGCTCTGAGGATGGTTCCGGCGATGATGGTTTTGCTGGTTAAACTGGGGATGATGGTGAGGCTACCACTATCGCTGCTGCTGCACCATCTGATGATGAAGAGGATTACCAGCCTAAGGACATCGACGATGAGCATATATATATATATATAGTTGATGTTGTAGATGTCGTAGATGTTTAGTTATATAGTCTTTAGAGTGTTCAAATATATATCTTTTTGTAGACTATCATGTATTAGACATTTGGGCACTGTGTATATGAGGCATACTATTTTTTATCATCTCGTCATTTTTCACTGGTTTGTAGTTCCTATTTTGAGAGGACATGATTAGTGTTGTAATCTTAATCTCATGTACCTTAACTCCTTGGTTAACCATGTCTTATGAGTTCTAGGTATATTATCTCGTATTTTGATTATGACTCTGCATTGCTTGTTTCTCTCTGATTTATCCATGATTGGTGCTTTAGTTGTTGTTTTTCCCGTGTGTACCTAGAAGGCCTACCTTTTTTATGGATCTTCTACCCCACTTCCCTTTTTATAATGCTAAAAGGGGGAGAGAGAAGTGAGCTCACCATATTGATTTATTGCTCTTATGGGGAAGTGAGCTTTGCTTTATTGGTTTTATTGTCTATGCAATCCTTTCCTAGTCTTCCCTTTGATATTTAATATGACTTGCTAGTAGTTCATGTAGTATAAATATATGCTATGGTTGTTTGTGGAAAGACTAACCATGCAGGCATAGATGAGCATGAATTGAGGGGGACCAATTAACATTGTTCATTAATGTATCCCCTTTCAATTCACAAGGTACATGTTTAAGTTTCATGTCTTTTTCTAAATGTTGAGGAATGGTTTGTCACTGTCAAAAAGAGGGAGAATGTTGACCTAAGTGTTACACATTGTCCATATTTTTATAATGACTAGATATGTATGTTTTAGATTGATTTCAAGCATTAGGTACATGAAAAGGATCAAATTCATCAAGCCCTAGCTTGATCCGAGTAGTCAAAGTCATGCAAATGCACTTTTCTAGAAAACACCCTAAATCCATTAGGATGATTTTGTAATTATTTGTATTGATGTAATGACTTGTAACTAAGATGAGAAAAATCTGGAGCCCTTAATTTGAATGATTAATCACCTTTAATGATATTTTCCAAAAAATCATTACAGGGAGTTTTTGGTCGAGTTTTCCTTTCATAAAACTTGACCGATCCCCTTACTGGATTTTGTGAAAATTCAGGTTTGATTGAGTTTCACACTCACATAACTCGACCGATCCCTTCATTGAGCAAAATTTATTTGATCGATCGATTGAGTTTCATCCAGAGCAAACTCAACTGATGATTCAAATTGGATTTATCACACAATGTTGTCGGTCAAGTTAAGATTATTGAAACTCGACCAAATGTACTGTACTTAATGTGCAGAAAAAGTGATTCTAGCCATTGGAGAGTTACAAAACTCGAAAATATATCCATTACAACCCTCAAAATGGCTAGTTTTTGTTCTTTAGTGCTCTTACCCTCTAGTGGACACCCCCAAATATAAATGGGACCTCTTGGAGTTCATTCCAAGGTTGCTCATTCATAATATTCAAGGTCCTTGCCATAGTTGAGTGCTTTTAGTCCACTTGAGCCCCTTTCTCTCTCTTGTTTACACTTCATTTCATCCATATAAGTGAGATCGGATCTGTTTGAGAGAGCTACTTTATTGTATGCTTGTAAAGCTCTCAAAGCTTCTCTTTTCCCCACCTCGTTCTTCAAGTTCAAGTTGGTGAAAGCTTCTCCAAGTGAAGGAGAAGGTGCAATCTTCTTCAAGCTGTATAAGAAGGTACAAAAATCTTCTCTAAGTGAAGGAGGAGGACAAGATTGAAGTTCTAGGAGTAGAGTGGGTAAATCCTTCAAGGATAAAGACTTGTTGCAAAGAGGGGATCTCCTTGGCAAAGGTGTCTAGCTGGTTGCAAGAGTGGGTAAGACCTTGGTGAGGTAGAAGACTCTAGCTCCAGACAGGTAAGACCTTGGTTGTAAGGTTGTTGGCTCCCTTGACCTTAAAGGGAAGTTGGGTATCCTTATCCTGAAAAAGGAAGGTCAATTGTATGTCTTATAATGGAATATAAGTATACATTAGTTGCAAAATCCTAGTGCTTGACCTCTCTAGGTAGTGCACGAACTCTCTCCTAGTTTGGAGAGTGGAACCACTCTAAACAGCTTGTTCAAGTGCTTGTTTCAATCTCTCTCATCCTTGCTAAACATGTTTATATTGCCATCCAATTCACTATTTATAATTACATCTAGTGGAAGTAACTTGAAGGTCTAATGATTTTTATGCAAGTATTTTTAGCTCTATTCACCCCCTCTAGAGCCCTTCGATCCAAAAAGTGGTATCAAAGCCACAGTCTTCTCTGACACATCTCCCATGATACGAGAAGATGGGAGAATTACTTGGGTCCCTCAACCTATAGGGAGGATTCTCCATGAGACCTCCCATCTTCAACGATATAAATTTCCTCTATTAGAAATGAAGGATGTAGTTCTACATCGAAGGGATGAACTACGACATGTGAAAGGTGATGATTCTTCCATATAAGAAGCTAGCGGTTGATGTATCCACTTGGGTTGAAGCTACACTCAAGAAGGCATAAATGAATCCCTAGGTGATAAGCATCATCTATGCTGCCCTCACTCCCTCTGAGTTCAACCGAATCTCATCTTGGGACAAAACCCATGAGATTTGATACAAGTTGTGCATTACCTATGAAGGCATACAATAAGTCAAACAGTCAAAGATCCACATGATCAATGGACTGCTTGAAAACTTCAAGATGGGCAAGAAGGAAAGAATGGATGAGATGTACACAAGGGTCAACACCATCATCAATGAGCTTGCTGCTTAGGGCCACACCTTGGATAGAGGAACTATCAACTCCAACACCTAAGGTCTCTTCCAAAGAGATGGGAACCCAAGGCGACTTCCATTGAAGAAGTTATAAGTCTTGGTGACTTATTCACCAAGGAGATCATTGGCAACCTTCAAGCTCACGAGGCTAGGCTAGACAAGCAAGAAAAAGATGACAAGCAAGAGGAGAAGCATCAAGGAAGATAAAAGACAATGCCTTCAAAGCTCAAGTGGAGACAATGATTCTCCAACAAAAACTTTCTTACCGGTCCTCTCCTCCATCCTCAAGTGAATATGATTTCCCTAGTGATCAAGCAAACTACTCCAAGGGCAAGCAATTTAAGGGAAAGCCTTCTTCATACTCCACTCCTATATGCTATAAATGTGGCCAAAAGGGGCACTGCAAGAATGAATGCACCAAGGCAAAGAAGACCTACAATAAAAGTAGCCACAATAAGAAGGATGAATACAAGAAGGAAGGAAAATACAAGAGGAAGGATGGGAAGGACAAAAGGAGCAAGGATGTAGCTCATGCATCTTTGGAGGAATCCTCCTCTAGTGGCTCAAGCTCCAATGAAGGAGAATGCCATCTTGCACCGACCTCTATAAGTGAAGATCTTAGTGAGATAAGTGAGGTAAGATTGCATGATTTATCTAAGGAAACTCTTCTTGATATTCTCATTGCTACCCGCTCTTCTTACTCTGAATGCAAGTC
This sequence comes from Alisma plantago-aquatica, assembly GCA_963693085.1. Classification (NCBI taxonomy): domain Eukaryota; kingdom Viridiplantae; phylum Streptophyta; class Magnoliopsida; order Alismatales; family Alismataceae; genus Alisma; species Alisma plantago-aquatica. The sequence continues at coordinate 315,673,136 of OY856415.1, read as the reverse complement.
TAAAAAGAAGAGGTTGGGTAATATCATTGATAATTTGTATGCTAAAATTGATATTCTTGATCAAAATGAGAAGTTGCATCTTGATAGAATTTATTCCTTGCAAGGGCAATTTCTTGATCTTGAGATCCAATACAACAAAGTTGAAGTAGAGAATGGGATCTACCTTAAAACATCAATAGTCTTAAGGAAGAGAACCAAGCCCTAGTAGATAAGCTTGCTTTACTTAAAACTGAAAATGATGATCTTAAGCTTGCTTGTGCTGCTACTAAGGATCAAAATAGAATTTATCTTGATGAGATTGTTATGCTTAGAACTAAAAATGCTAGATTACTGGCTCAAGTTAATAATCTTTGTTTTAGACCTTTATTGCCTAATCATGAAGTTTCTAGTCTTACTTTAGAAAATGATTCTTATCTTACTAAAGCCTTCTATTTGGAGGCCGACTTACGTCATGAACAAGATGATCTGCTAGATTATCGTCTACTATCATTATTCTTAGTGATGACAATAAAAAACTGAGAGCTTCCTTGTAGATATTCCTCAAAGGGAAAGGGTCCCTTAATGAAATTCTAGATCACTCTACCAAACAAGATGTAAAAGTGCTTTGGGATATTTAGGATGAGCTCCAAAGAGAAAGAACATGGGCAAAGGTAATAAAAAGAGCAAGGGACCTCCTATCTTCCATGGAGAGTCTTTTGGCTCTAAGAACCCTATGGTTTATGTAAATTGCCAAAGTGATGATCATTATTGTACTTATTGTCCTTATAGAGAGAAGAAAACCAACCCAAAGATGAAATGGGTCCCCAAGCTAACATTGGATCCCAATGTTTGAGTTTGGGAATTGACATCTTCCTTTCTTGTAGGTAAAAGGGAAATGGATTGTTGATAGTGGTTTCTCAAAGCACATGACAGGTGAAATTAGCCATTTCAACCAATTCACAAAAAAGAAAGGAGGGTCGGTTCAATTTGGTGACAACAAGGGTAAGGTGATAGGTGAGGGTGATGTAGGTGATTTACTTTGCATCAAGAATGTAATTCTTTTGGATGACCTACCTCACAATTTAATAAGTGTTAGTAAACTTTGTGATAATGGTTATCTTATTCTTTTTACCTCACTTGAATGCTTGCTTCTAGATTCCCTCTTATACAATGTTATATATAAGGGAACTAGAAATGGCAATCTCTATTGCTCTATTAAGCCTATTATTGGTAGATGTCTTGTTGCCAATTCAAATGATATTTCTTTATGGCACCATAGGCTTGGTCATGTAAATACGCATCAAATGAAGAAGAGCATAAAGGATCTGGTAAAGGGACTGCCTGAATTGGATTTTGAAAAGGATGAGGAATGCCAACCTTGTATCCAAGAAAAGCAAACCAAGTTTTCCTTCAAATCCAAAGGAGTCTTTAGCACCAAAAGGGTTCTTGAGCTTCTTCATATTGATCTATTTGGACCAATGCATACGCAACCACTTTGTGGTAGTAAGTATTGTCTTATGATTGTTGATGATTTATCTCGATATACTTGGATCTTCTTTCTTGTTTCAAAAAATGATACTCTTGATGTTTTCTTGACTTTTTGCAAACAAGTTTAAAATGAAGCTTCTTGCTGGATCATCTCTATCCACAATGACTATGGGGGATAATTTAAAAATAACTTGTTTGAATGGTTTTGTGAGGAATCTGGATATGCACATAACTTTTCTTCACCTTGAACACCTCAACAAAATGGGATTGTAGAGAGAAAGAATAGGTCACTACAGGAAATGGCTAGGACTATACTTCTAGAGAATGACACTCCAAATAAGTTTTGGGTCGAAGCTGTTAGTACTTCATGTTTTGTGCAAAACTGAGTTTTTACTCCTTCATCTTTAAAGAAACCCTCCTATGAGCTATGGTGTGGTAAAAAACCTTACATTGATTTCTTTCATGTTTTTGGTTGTCCTTATTTTGTTTTGAACACCAAGGATTCTCTTGACAAGTTTGATCTAAAGTCTTACAAGGCTTTCTTTCTTGGCTATAGCACTACTAGCAAGGCTTATAGAGTATTTAACATTGGTTTGTGTAAAGTAGAAGAATACATCATTGTTATATTTTTCGAAAGTAACCCCTCTATTTCCAAGAATATTTTTAATGATGATGTTGTAGATGAGGTGATCCCTCACTTGAAAGAGCTCAATATTGTTGATACATGAAAGGAGACATTCGTTGATGAAGAAGAGAAAGAAGAAGAAAAGAAGGATCCACCCCCCACTTTGCAAAGCATCATCCTAAAGATCTCATAATAGGTAATCCTTTTGAAAGGGCGAAGACACGGGCTGCCTACAACAAAGAACAAGTAGACAATGACTTCATCTCTTAGCTTGAGCCAAAAAATGTCAAAGAAGCTCTAAAGGATGATGAATCGATCCTAGCCATGCAAGAAGTGTTGGAACAGTTCAAGAAGAACTGAGTATGGACTCTTGTGCTAAGACCAAGTTATAGAAAGATCATTGGAACCAAGTGGGTCTACCGCAACAAGTTTGATGAAAGTAGAAAAGTGGTAAGAAACAAATTAGGGTTAGTTGCTCAAGGCTATAACCAGCATGAAGGTATTGATTTTGATGAAACATATGCACATGTATCTAGACTTGAGTCAATTAGAATGTTGCTTGTTTTTTCTAGTCATAAGAATTTTATACTTTATCAAATGCATGTTAAAAGTGTGTTTTTGAATGGTACAATTGAGGAGGAAGTAATTGTTGCTCAACCTCTAGGCTTTGAACATTATAAATTGCCTAACCATATTTATCTATTACAAAAATCTCTTTATGGACTCAAAAAAGCCCCCAAGCATGGTATGAGAAATTAAAGAACTTTTTGCTAGACAATGGGTATATCATGGGCAAAGTCGATTCTACCTTATTTCTAAAACACAGTTCTAGAAAATTTCTTGATTATTCAAATCTATGTTGATGTTATTATCTTTGGCAGAACTGATCTTGATCTTTACAAGGAGTTTAGTGCTCTTATGCAGAGTGAGTTTGAGATGAGCATGACTGACGAGCTTATTTTCTTTCTTGGCTTTCAAATCAAACAAACAAAAGATGAGAACTTCATCAACCAAGGCAAGTACACTAGTGAACTACTTAGCACTTTGGGATGGAGAACACCAAGCCAATGGACACCCCCATGTCAAACACAGCCAAGCTTGACAAAGATGAGCAAGGAGAAAAGGTAGATGAGAATCTCTATAGATCTATGATTGGAAGTTTATTATATTTAACTGCCTCTAGACCTGATATAATGTTTAGTGTTGGATTGTGTGCTCACTTTCAATCAAGTCCAAGAAAATCACATCTCATAGCGCTTAAGAGGATTTTGAGGTATCTAGCCAAAACCCAAAATTTTGGACTATGGTATCCCAAGTCAAGGGATTTTACTCTTGTTGCCTATAGTGATGATGATTATGTAGGTCGTTTAATTGATAGAAAGTGTATGAGTGCCACTTGCTTCTTCCTAGGACCTTGCCTAGTTTCTTGGTTCTCTAAGAAACAAAGCACTATGGCTCTTTAAACTACTGAGGCTGAATACATTGTAGATAGGAGTTGTTGTGCCCGATTCCTATGAATGAAGCATATGCTCCAAGACTTTAACATTCTTTGATGCTTCTCTTATCTAATGTGATAATACTAGTGCAATTAAAATGTCTTACAATCCTATATTGCATAGTAGAGCTAAACATATAGAGGTTCATCATCATTTTCTTCGTGACCACATTGCCAAGAAGGATATCTATATCACGCATGTGGACATAGAAATCAACTTGTAGACATTTTCACTAAACCTCTAGCTAGAGGGAAATTTACTTTCATTAGATCAAAATTGCTTATAAGTGTTCTTGATGATATTGACATGCCTTCTATATAGATATTATCATACCTATATGTTTCTTGTTCTTATTTGATCATGTTTTTGCTTGAATGTGCTATTTTCCAAGTTTACATGCCTTGTTTTGCTTGTTTTTGGGTATTTTTTAGAAATTGATGATTTATCACAAAATAGTACCATATGATGAGTAAAATGTGGCCACATATGTCTTAAATACATGGTAGTATAGAAAGTTAAATTTATTTATTACTTTTGAGTCTTAGAATTTAATATCTTTTGTTTTGGATCAAACTGTCTGTTGATCGAGTTTTGCGTGGTATAACTCGACCGATCCCTTGGCTGAGGCTGAACTTTATCACACATTCAGTCGAGTTTGTCCAACACAAACAAACTCGACCGATGGTGGAGTTGGACCAAAATTAAAAAGGGTATCTACTAATTTTTCTCCCTCTCAACTAGAGAAAGTCGACCGATTCCTCTCCTCCAACATTCCTCCTCGAACCCTAGCCATAAACCTTCCTCTCCCACACCTTCCTAGCCCCCGTCTAGCCCTCCTAGACCTCTCCATCCATGACCTAGGCGATGTGGCGACCTCAAGCTTGAATTTTTCATCCTCTTTGATGGTCCTTTATGTTGGTAAGGTATGCCCATAGAGCCAATCTTGTGATGATAGACATGTAATATATCATAAAGGATTTGACTAATACTCATAAAGACATGCTTCTAATTGATTCCTTTTCATTCAGTTATGTGATAATAAGGAAACATTATGAATGTCTAAAGAATGACAATACTCAATGACATATGTCTTCAAATACGTGACTTGGAGAATGAGATCATATGAATGCTAAGAGTATGTACATTCTTATTATTTCCCTGGTCGGTTGTTACTGTGGAAGGTAGATAGACACTAGTAACACATAACACTGGAGTGTGGGTTGGTTGATGACTGAGTCTCATTAGTCATGATATGGCAATATTAAACCAAACACATAGATACATGTTAGGGAACAATGTATCAGACAGACCCACCTTGAGAGTGACACATGGAAACCTTCATTGGTAGTCATAGTCATCTCTCATAGTGAAGGCGGTGATTGTGATTCTTAGACCTGAAACCAATGCACTCGTCACATGTCGTTGGGTATGCTTTGACATTATCAAACATGATCCTGACATGGGTTGTTATAACGGTGATGATTGGGTGACTTTAACACATGGGGTAGAATGTGAGTGACAAAGATGGGATTTATCCCTCCTACTGGAGTATGAAATCTTAGACACTTGATAAGTAAGACTAAGAAATGCATGTGCATGCACATGTGAATCAATATATTATATTGAGGTCACACTATCTCAGACAGTCTTCTCTTGGTTCAAGGAATATGGGTTGAACATTGATAGGATGATGATTCCATCCTCGAGTTCACTCTGGATATTAGAGATAAAGGAATTATACAATCACTACAACACCTTACACAGATTGTGGGTTGAAGTTGTTCTCTAACTTTCCATTCACTTAGGTAGTATTGATGTGTGACTAGGCACCACTCTCTACTTATGATGTCATAATCTAGTTATGGACATTCACTACCAACATGATACGGGACCTATAGGGTCACACATAAAGGAACTCATTTAGAAGAGGAGTTTAATCTTAAACAATGATTGGATTGATTACTAAAGATTTTAGATACTCAATTCACATAATGGATTGGATGACTGCACTACAAAATGGCCATCTCACAGGGTGAGACGGTTGTATGGAGTGTCAAAAGAGTGTCTCAAGTGTTGAGATGGCCGTTTGGGTCATCATGCCGATCAGAGGTCAAATTGGCTAAGTTCTGCCCAAACTGAGGTGTGAACCGACCGGTTCGGCTCGGCTCACCAGACGACCATCTGGGTGAGCGAGACGACCGTCTCGCATGTGTAAAATCACTCAGTTGGCTGGAGGAAGGTTCTAGATACTTTCCCAAATCATTTTTGATTGCAGAATACTTGTGGTGTAAGGAATTCATGTTAACCATTAATGGGAAACGAATTGACAATTTCATATGCGATTAGGAAACTTCCAGACGACCATTTGGCAGTACGAGGCGACCGTATTACAGTGCCATACAACTATCTAGACTGCCAGAAGACTATTTTGTGCCTCACAGGTTGTGAAAATTCAAGATCTTTTGGTCCCTTCCATTCCCGCACAGATCTCGAATAGACTGGGAACCCTGGCCCTAACCCTTCCTATAAATAGAGGGGTATTGAGGACTTCCCAGAGCACAATAATAACAAAGACAATTGAGAATTGGTTGCTCTGACAATTGTTGTTCTCTTTGGTTGTGATAACCAAGAGAGCCCAAGAAAGTCCTACCAGACCAGGGAGGGATAGCTACAGGTGAGAACAACTGAGGATCATTATTGTGGGAGAGCAAGTTGGTGACTAGTGTGCCAATGGGAGGGATAACTCCTTCCTGTCCATTCTAGTTGAACAATAGGAGTTCTAGTTGGTCTGTGTGGACTACTCTAGAGGTAGGAGTCCTTTGGCTGCTTCTAGGAGAGCAAAGTCAGCCTGTAGTCTGTGGTGGGACCACAAGAGTCGTTGTAGAAGATGTTCTATTCGTTGTTCATGGTGAAGATCATGAGATACACAACCACCATCCAAGAGCAACTAGAAGATAGTTGCATTGCATCGAGTTGTTGTCATTAGATTTGCTCTAGGACCAGGTATAACTTGTTAAACCATCCTTCCTATTTCATAGTAGTTGATGCAGTCTTGCTATTATGGGAATACAAAAAAATATTTTTTATCTCGATCTACGTACCGAGCCTCTACCTCCCTCTTCCCAATCTAAAGTTAATTCTTTCCTACTTTTTCTCCCCTGGAATGTAATTCGAGGTTTCTCTTTATCAATGTAATAAAGTAGCAATCAAATAGTTTACTTTCTTGCAATGACAAAGAAGATGATCATTGTCAAACGAGATGACAAGTTCATGAGACTATCCAACCATGTAGAGGACATAACGATGGAACCAAATGACCACGTGGTGGACCCAACTGACTGTTTGGAAAGAGTCCAAACATTGGTTGGATAGGAGGCCAGACGACCGTCCCAAAAGGACCAACTGATCATCTGGAAGGTGTCCAAACATTGGTTGGATAGGAGGACAACCAACTGGATAAGAGGCGAGACGACTGATTCAAAGGTTGAACTGATCTACCCAAATTGACAGGCACAGATCTACACCAACAATAGGTTCATACATGTGATGTGATGATTAACCTAGGTGGTAGTAATTCCTTGTGGCTCTAAGAAACTACAGTAGATATGGCCATAAACATCACTTTTGTTTATATTTCATGTTTATATTGTGGGATATAGCATGTATATGATACGTACTATATATGTGGTGATTTGATACAATATATGTATATATATGATATATATAAATCCCTAAATCAAAATATATTAAGTATAAGATGCTTTCCAATAGCAACCATGCAACACCCGGGCCCACTTCCCTAAGCTCTATTAGAGTTTCAGGAATGACGACTGGCTCCACAGACCACCACTAGCCTTGACTGCGTGCTTTTTCCTCACTAACGTGCAAGCTAGGATCAACTTCCCGACTGGTCACCCATCTTAGTACTACTCCAAGCTGAGCACGCTTAACTATAGAGTTCTTTTGTGATGGGCTCCCTAAAAAGGAGGCGCACCTTGGTGATATGGGTAGTCCAATCATTCCTTTTAAGATCATGTTATTCGAGGCCTCAAATCATGGGACGTTACAATCTCCCCCACTTAGGCATTTGACGTCCTTGTCAAGGCTCACATAGCGGAAGCATTTTCAAATAATGGAGATCATGAAAAATCATGAAATTATATCACTAACCAAGAAAAATTCATAGAATAAAGAGAACCACAATGCACATTGTTACACGCCATAACTAAGGGACTCTAATTCCAACATAAAGAGAGTTTTAAACTAAAAACATCCACATGAAAGGCTATTAATAAAAGAGAACTATCTAGAATGGCACCTCAGCAGGTAGGATCTATCTATGAGCTTGTGTTGATGTCCTTGAGATTTACTTCTTCTCCTTCTCCTTGTCTGCGGACATCTTGTCCCCAGCCCATGCAAGGCAATGTAAAACTATGTGAGTGGCACTGAGTAGTTATAACATGAAAAACATATAATTGAAATAACATGAGATAGCTTGAAAAACTTGGTGACTTAACATGATGAACATGATTACTTGAAACTTAATATATTGACATGATAAATAATGTTGTGTAGTTTAACTTGAATTAATATAGTCTCTCTCTCTTAATGCACCCACAGTGCACATAAGGCCAATTAAGGCTCACATAAGGCTGGTTAAGGCTCACATAAGTCTGGTTAAGGCTCACATAAGTCTGGTTAAGGCTCAAATAATGCTCCCACAAAGCTCATAAGGCCACTTAAGGCTCACATAACATGATCGAGAGGACTTATATTAACATAGCATGGTTTCTTATACTTAAGCATGATCTTCATGATTTCTTAAATAATTAGCATGGAAGTGATTCATAATATTTCTAATGATAGTAGAATCATTAAATCAATAAGAAACATAAATGGATAGCATGTGCATTATTCTCCATGAGCATAAATGAGTAATCGCATAATTGCACTTTAATGAAATAATTATAAATACATTAAAAAATCGTGTAAACCTAGAACCCTAAAATTATACTCAATGTGCATGATCCACTCACTTGATGTTGTGGAGGTACACTAACAGAAGTTCGATGCCTGATCAGTCCTAATTATCCTATCCAACATATAAGTATATTAATTATCATGGTTAAGCCTAGGGTTTTAGGGTTTCAATGAATCATGGAAAGTAGGTTGTGAATCTGGATCTAAATCCTTGACCATTCGACAGGTCTTGAAAAACTGATCAATATGGATCATCCCCATCTGAGCTCTAGTTTATTTTCTATGATTTATCAAAGATCAGACTAAAACTGACCAATCAGAATGGTCAATAATTCCACATGTGTAATCCTAGCCCCCAAAAAAGTTGGCACCACCCTACTGAGGTGGCCCAGTAGGAGCCTGTCACATTGTGTGGCGCTAGCTCAAAATCAAAAGCGAGTATGTTGGCCAGGCTACAAAAGAAAAGACTAAAATATCCATGTAGGTGTGACATTCCTGAGAACAAATACAAGGGGTAAATGAGGGAAATCCACACCTGGTATGATCGTCTATCATTGTTGTAAGCTGAGAACTCCAATTAGTGAGAAATTGGGACCAAAGCTTTGATCTAATGTAAGAGAAGACTGGAAGAACAATTCATTGGGATCAATGTGAGATTCTGATCTCAGTGACCCATTAAAGAGACCAGATGGTGGTTAGGAACTCAAGAACAAGCTTCCACCATAGCCGAACAATGTGAGTAGAACCAAAAGTAGAGAGAACAGAGGGATTTCTATGAGATAGCGCATCTGATGAGTTCTTGAGGGCCAACCAAAGTCAAAGGCACAACAAATCTATCCACATACTCCCAAAACTGTAAGCACAACAATGGTGTCTAGGAAAAGCAGAGTATCAAAGCTCAAAAATATAGTTTGTTGATAGAGCATGAAGTCAGGAAAACAAAGGGTAGATGAAAATTAGGTTTGATACATGTAAAAATATTGGGATGAAAGTCGTGGCTAGAGCATGGCCGTCTAGCTTGGCTGGTGATCGGAGGGAGAGTTTCCCAGGTCTGAAATCGAGTTTTGTGGGTACTACACTGGGATGAATCATGATGTCTAAGGGCATTAGGAATAGATAGAAAATGGTATGGGAATGCCTACTATATGTTTAGTTTGACCTCAAGACACTGGAACTCTCGCTCGAGCTCGTCATCTTTGCCAAAGAAAATCGAGTGTGAGGTGCCTCCACCGGTGGCCTCGCTTGGAATTGAAATTGATAACAAGTCCTACGACATCTTCCGGTGCTTTAGGTATCAACTGGAGTCATTCCTATGCCAATAGGTAGGGTGGGCATGAACGCCATATGAACTGGAGAAAGGGGGGAAATTAGGCATTTTCTCTAGGGCTAAATATAGGAGTGGTGTAATGGTTCCCTGGATTTGGGATTTCCTCTCGAATCTATTGATGTGGGAATCACTCGAAGACATTGTGAGTATGGGAAGTTATCCATGGGCAAGGAACCTGGGAGTTGTTCCCTCCTCCGCTCAGACTCTTACGTGAGGCAGGGGACAAAGCCCCTATCCTACGATCTCTATCGGACGGCTCTAAAAGAGCTGGGTATAGATAGCTTCGTGTGACATTTAATTATCCCAAACTTTAATATAATCGACTGTATTAATAAATGATTAAAAAAGCAATTGACATTATCTCCTCCTTGTTTCCTAATATCTTTTGGAGCCTTTATGATTATCCAAAACCAACCAAATTTGGTGGGAAAGGCTTATGCAAGAAGCCTGAGCTGCGGTTCAAGCGGAAATCCAAGCAGCTCAAGCAGCAGCACAACAAGTCGAGTTACAAAAAGACCTTAGAGAGTTCTCAATCCCTAAGGCTGCTGACGTTCAACACCCAGTACATACTCCTCCCATCGATGCTCCCAACTTTGATATCAAGTCACATTGGATTACACTTCTTCAAAACAACACTTTCTATGGCAAGAAAGGCAAGGATAGTCAAGAACATATTCTAAGATTCATAGATTTATGTGTTATGACAAAGCAGAATGGAGTTGTAGATGATGCCATCAGATTCCATCTCTTCAACTATTTCCTTGCAGATAGAACCATGAGTTGGTATAACTCCTTGCAATGTGACCCCATCACAACTTGGGAACATCTTCAAAAATGTTTTCTTAGACAAATTCTACCCTCCTTCCCTCACCTATGATATTAGGGGCCGAATAACACAATTTGTTCAGGTCCCTAGAAAAACCCTGGTAGAAGCATGGGAAAGATACAATGAGTTACTACACAAGTGTCCACACCATGGAATACCCAAGAATCATCTCATCGAAATCTTTTATAGGGGTGTAGATGATGATATCAAGAAGTTTTTAGACTCCTCATTTGGAGGGAACTTCATGTGTCAAAGCTATGATAGCGCATGGAAGGTTGTCACCCTTGGAGCTAAAAATCAAGCCAATTAGGGTAGATCTATAGGCAAAGGAGTGTTGAAGGTAGCTATGGCAGAAAGTATCCCTTAGTACAAGTCTATCACTGAGTCTCTAAAGCTACTAGTTGCCAAGCAAGACAGCCTTGCATCATATTTCAATGCCTATGAAAGGAGGCACTCGTCCCCTCGACAACAAGAGCAAGTCAATTCAACTTCTCTATTTTGTGAAGCATGTAAATGCACTGATCATTCTACGCTATCCTGTAATATTCTCTATGATGTCATTCTAGGCAATGCTTGCACCCAAGGAGGTAATGGTTAGATGGAAATTCTGAATGCCATCCACACTATCCCCGGTCAAGGGTATTATATTCCAAATCAAAGCAGGAACCATCCTAGTTTTTAGTACAAAAATACCTTGGGAGTGGAAAAATTGCAACAACTCAATTCAGATAATCAACAACAAGGCCCTCCAGGATTCCAGTATAATCAACAACAAAATTTTAGGAATCAAGGGAACTTTAGGGGTAACTTTCATAATAGAAATTACAACCAGTATCAAAACACCCCTTAGTTCTAGAATCTCAATCAAGTCCACATCAAAAACTACATTAAGGACAACAAGAAGGTCCCATCTATTCTGATGAAAAACTATCAGCCATTGAGAAGATGCTACAATCACAATATATTATGATAGCAAATCAGCAAGCCCATCAGAAGGCTATTGAATCCCAACTAGCCCAACTTTCAATTAGCCTCAAGCCGCATGATGGAGCTTTTGCTGGCCAACCGGAGAACAATCCTAAACATCCTGAGCAATTAAAAGCTATTTCCACTCGGTCTAGAAAAGACTATTCTAATCCTCCTGTCAAGACACCAGTGGTAGTTACAGAAGAGGATGAGTTGGAGATTGTCCAAGATACTAAGAACCGCTGACGAATGATAAGGCAGAGAAAGCAAGTTCTGAGAAACCTATCATTGCAGAAGCAGAAGACACGCCTGAGCCAGTTATACCAGTATACAAGCCTCATCCTCCTTTTCAAGCTCGACTAAAGTAGACAAAGCTTGACACTCATTTCACGAAGTTCAAAGAAGAAATGAAGAAGCTTCATGTTGATATACCCTTTCTAGATGCGCTGGCCGAGATAGCATCCTGGTCGAAGTACTTAAAATCTCTCCTCACGAGGAAGTATATAACTGAGGAATATGAGACATTCAAATTAGCAACAACTACGTATGATATTATTCAGAGCAAAATGCCCAAGAAGCAAAAAGACCCATGATCTTTTGGGCTTTTATGCCATATTGGCGACTCCACATGTAAGAAGGGACTAGATGACCTCAGTGCTAGCATCTCTATCATGCCACTTAGACTTTGCAAGAGCCTAGGTTTTGCAGAACTTCTCCCAATTGGCATGACCATACAACTTGCAGACAATTCTATGACTCTCCCTTGGGGAATCATTGAGGATGTCCCAGTCAAGGTAGGCAAAGACTCTTATGTCCCATCTGACTTTGTAATCATGGACATAAAAGAGGACTCTAGATACCCTCTCATCTTTGGATGTCCGTTCCTTGCCACTGCAAGAGCCTTGATTGATGTTGAAGCAGGAACCCTACTCCTTACACTGGGAAAAGAAATACTCGAGTTCAGAGTTTTTTAAAGTATGCAAAGACCAAGCATGCAAGAAGAAGTCTATTTGATTGATTTCATAGAGAAATGTCACTCCTCATGCAAGAGAATCATGAATCAGACGATCCTTTAGAAGTGGCTCTAACAAACCCAACTGCTGATGAGTCCATTAATGAACAAGTAGAGAATTATATTCTCCACCTCAATTCTGTAGAAGAAGATCCTGAAGCTAAATTTGAGGAACTCAAGACTATGAGCGTAACTGAAGACCTATGTGAGAAACCAGAGGCCCCTAAAATGAAGCCCCCACCTGAGGGACTGAAGTACATATTTTTGGATGATCTCAAGGTCTTCCCAGTTATCATAAATTATGACTTGACGTCTGGACAAGAAGATAAACTCCTGACAGAATTAAGGGAAAGAAGAAAGGCCCTTGGCTACAAAATAAGTGACCTCACCGGGGTCAGTCAAGCACTTTGCATGTACAAAATACCCATGATGGAAGACCACAAGCTGACTGTTGAACATCAACGGAAGCTGAATCCTAATATGAAAGAAGTAGTTTGCCTTGAAGTCATTAAATTACTCACCACCAGAATCATCTATCCTATATCTGACTTGCCATGGGTGAGTCATGTACATGTTGTCCCAAAGAAAGGTGGAACTACCATGATACAGAATGAAAATAACAAACTCCTCCCCACTCAAACAACCACTAGTTGGAGGATGTGTATCGATTATAGGAAATTGAACAAGGTCAGGCGTAAAGATCATTTCCCAATGCCTTTCCTATACCAAGTCCTAGAATGATTGGCTCACCAAGAATATTTTTACTATATCGATGGTTACTCTGGATTCTATCAAATTCCCATACATCTAGACGACCAAGAGAAAACAACACTCACTTGCCCCTTTAGAACATATGCCTTTAGAAGGATGCCTTTTGAGATTTGCAATGCACCTGCCACTTTCCAACATTGCATGGCGGCCATATTTGTTGGACTCACTAAAGCTATTATGGAAATTTTCATAGATAATTTCTCCGTATATGGGGACTCATATGATTCATGCCTGAAGCACCTCTCCCTGGTCCTCAAATGATGCGAAGAAGCACATCTAGTGCTGAATTGGGAGAAATGTCATTTCATGGTAAAAGAAGGCATTGTCTTCGGCCATAGGGTCAGCAATAGAGGGATCAAAGTAGATAAGGCAAATATTGAAGTGATTTCTAAACTCGGTCTCCCAACTAATGCTTTTTGATCAAATCCATTTGTCTCCATTGTAGGATTAAGCATGGCACTATGTGCACAAGTGTAGGAGGCAGCGGTCTCGCTAGTGGGCCCAAGAAACTTTCGATAATTTGGACCCTTTTTTTGGTGGGTACTTCCTTCATTAGAAAGAATCCTTATTAGTTAGAGGATTCATCAATGCAGGCCCACCGACCCATAGCAATAGCAACCCCCCCACTCGGGGTGTGTTTGAATCATGAGGGCTGTGACTGTGGCTAAGAAGAGAATGCCCACGACCATGGCATACAACGTGATCGTGACAAAGAAGATGGATGTGGCTGTGACAAAAAAGAACATGATGTCGTGACCATGTCCAGGAAGAGAAGGTCTGCGACTGTGGCCAAGAAGAAAATACCAAGGTAATCACCTCGACCGCGGTGCGCTCACGCTCACGCGACCTCCCCCGCAACCTCGACTGAGGCATGCCCACACATACCTTGATCACTACACAACCCCACGACCATGACCTCGACCATGTCCAGTGCCTCGACCGCGGAGTTAATTCGGTGCACACCTCGACCGTGGCACTAATTCGATGATCTACACCTATACATAGATGACCCATCATCCATTTGAGGCATCTATTCTGCTCCACAATGCCGATAAGATGCCGCTCTATGCCCAGCCAAGGAAGACGATCCCCGACGCCTAAGACTACCTCCGTGGTGTCCTTACTACTCCTCCATCTCCGCTTTATCAAGATCTATCTCCTAGCCATGAAAATGGTGGGATTTCAGATCCGTAACACCTTCATCTATCGGCCATCTCCCGCTCCATCTCCTACGAGTAAGAGCATGTGAAGAGAAGGAAGATAGAGAGAGAAGATCATCCTCACCTGCCTAGGTGTTCTTCCCCTCCTCGTCCAGATCTGCCCCGCCATCATGTAGAAGACCGTTTCTAAACCGAGCTATGACCATCTTTTTCACCATGACCATGGCGGAATCTTCCCTCTCTCTTGTTCTTTTTATTTCTATCATGAGGAGTGACTAGTCCTTTTCATTGGGGTGCAGGGACTAGCCCCGCTGCTCGTGCTTACATGTTCATCTTATAACATTCCATGGCTTGTATATAACTTTCCATTTCATTTTTAACCGTTTAATGCATGTGTTGTGGATTGATCACCTGCCTTGAATGATCTATTATATTCCTTTATTATAGGAACTTCAATACTTAGGATTTAAATATCAATTAACATGGTTGATGCCTGGATGAGAAATCTGAAGGGATATCTTTGGAGTAGTAAGTGTGTGACCTGTGGGTAACGAGACATGAGCCCATGGAGATGCTTACGTGAACTCTATTTCCTAGTAGATGGTTTGCTACTCCATTTGAATAGTTGTATCTTGCTTGGATGTGTTTTGGATATATTTTCATGTGTAGTGGTGGTGAAACCCGATTCCACCCCTGTGATTCCCATCATTAATCTAAACTTAGTTTTAATCCTACTCTTTTACTTTCCTTGCAATTAGTTTAACTAAACCCAAATCAACTATTGTTATAAATATTAGTCCTAGTTGATCCAGATTCGATTAGCAAGATTCTTAAAAATGTTGTCCCTTGGGATTTGATCCTTAACTATACTGTGATAAGATCCGTCCGCTTATGGGTGGTACTATTGCACAAGGTTTTGGTAAAAAAAGCTTAGGGATTTTAGCCCTAAGTGAGTTTGTTAGTGAAAAAAAACCACATCAGGAAACTATGGTTTCCATGTGTGTGAATAACCCTAATGAACCCATGTGCATCATGATGAATTTAATCAATGATATGATTCTTATGATATTTTGAACTAAGAATGACTTCTTGGAAACCCTAGAAGTTTAGTGTTAAGATGAGTATGAGTGATAAAGATAGAACTTATTTATAATGTTGTAAATGTGATGAAATGTTGAATTGCACATATTAATACTTCACTTGAAGATGATGGGTCTTACTAATATGATCTAAGCCTAATGCATATGTTTTAGTATGACATATGAAATGATGAGTAAACCCTCACATGAATGTGGGTCCTTTTATACAAGCTACATAACAATGAATTGTGAAGGATGATTAGAGATTGTGGTGTAAAAAGATGTAACCCTAATTCATTCTTTTTACCTAAAGTGAGTAATATAATAAGGAATGATTGTTGTTGAATATGGGAATGCCATATAAGTCAATGATATGGTACACAATATAAATATAAGAAATGATATGTAGAAAAAGGCATTGAATAGTGATGGAAAGTTACAAATGAAACTAATGAAGTTATTATGATGAAGTCTTTAATATTTTATTTCAATTACATGTTGCTTAACCCAAATTGAATTAAATATACTAAAACTGGACTTTGATGGATGTCAACGAGAAGAGAAGCATTGTATATCAAGTGAATTAAGAATAATTGGTTCCAATGATGTCATGAACATGACACGAAAGAAGTTGAGACTAATGAATATGAAATGAAGGAAAAAGACGAGAATAGATGATGCTAATGAATAATGATATCAAATCAGGGATTAAGGAATGTACATAATTGTAGTTGAATTATTAAAAGATGAGGTTCAAGCATATGAATTGATTTATGAGAATGTATTTTTGGATTGTGATTGTTTGATAGAATAGTTTACTCTGAGGTTGGACTATTTTGATGAACTTCAAATGATATTCAACATGTGTTGATGAGTAACCATAACTGAAGAATGTGAAATAAAAGAAGAGAAATAAGTGTGTTATGCATGTATATGCATGAAATTTATTTGCATCTATTAAAATTGAATGGAATAAGTATATGTTGTATGATAAATCTATTTTGAGTATGAAGAATGATACAAGATACCTATATACTTTTATTGTTGATAGTTCTAATGTCTTTGTGAATATTTTTTGAGAATTGTAATATAGAGTGAACTGATAAGAAATATGTTTTGAATTTAACATGCACTGATTATGTTTGAGAAATCCTAATGAGGGTAAATGTTGCATAATGAGATTATGTCTAGGGCTGAAAGCCCACTAATGATGATAAATCCCAGATGGGGTAAATGTTGGGCAATGATATTATGTTTTGAGATGAAAGCTCACTGATGATGAATGCTATGAGATGTTATGGAAATATAAAGAACTATGTGTGTTGCAAACTAAAAATTTGTTGTGCTTCTTGTTTTAGTCATTATTTTTCTTGATAAACTTAATCTATTTCATGTTATTCTAGTTACGCAAGAATACACACATATGATATATGATGTTTTGAATTCTTTTAAGATGAGTAAAACATATTAATAATAAGTGAAATGATGAAATATCTAGTTAGGTGCCCTGAACACCATGAGTTTCCCCTCAGGACCACACTGGGGAAACATAATGGATCCCCTTGTGGTAATCGATGAATTATGAGATGGATTTCCAGAGTTTGGATCGAGGCCTTAAAGGTTAAAACACCAAGATTTAGGAGTGAGTCATCTAGAGTGGCGTTGGCCCTATATCCTTGCTGTGAAAGTCTATGTCCAGATGGAATAGACTCTGATGAAATGAAATATATGAAACGTGAAAATATGTGAAATGTTGTGATATGTGATATATTGTTTTTCTGTTCCTATGTCATGTACCTGAGATGAGGACGTGAGCCTCTTTAGGCACCCTTGAGGTAGCCAGGATCTGTAGTTGATATCTAAGGGTGGTTGGATAAACCCTAAGATAGTGACGGGCAGTCGTTGACATAAGAATCAGGCATGGAAACTTCTACTTCATGAGTTACAAGCCAAGTAGTTTCCAGGAAATTAATAAAAGATGAAAATCTGTGTAGAGCATGATTTGAATGTTTGTTACATTCCTTATACTGTTAGATAATAATTTTCTATTATTGATTATGTTTCATGTTGTTAAAAATAATCATTTTGTTATAGATATTATTTGTTTCATACTCTGATCTGTCTTGTTGACAAGTAGTGAATGTTGGGACTTATATCCACTTTGAATATGATTTAGATTGCTTGTCATTTGATAGACATGTCTTATGTGTACTTCATTTTCAGAACTACATTATGTGTTCCTAGTCCGGCTGGTGGGGTATAACAAAGACGATGTTATTGTTATGTGTTGATTCATAATGTTTAGATCTTGAATTCTTGTTCATATTGAAGGATTGTTAACCTTAACTAAGAAGCATCTACTGATTTTTTCATTGACATGCTCTAAAATATATTTTAAAGTTGGACTTCGTTTAATTGATTACCTTATCTGTTTGATTAGACTACCATTGTAAATTGAATTTGACTAGATGCTAGAATTATCTGCTAGGCTTTTCATTTTCTGTAAGTTTCTTTTAAGTTCATTATTCTTAATATGATGATGATGCATGTAATCATCTTGAGTGGGAGGTATCCATTGACGGGGCTCTATATGAGTCTCATGAGGTTATTTGAAATGTTTTTAGGTATAATGTTATCCAACAAACAGGCCGTGGGAGTACATACCAATAGACCCCCACTTGGACTTAGAGCCAATCAGATGGATAACATTATACCTAAAAACTTGATGAAACAACTGATTCAGGGGTTGAACCAATCCGTTCACATGCCAATCGATCCAATCACTTGTGAACCAAACACTTCACCACTCATAGGATGCAAAGATTCATGAAATTGGATGCTTCCGCTCTCATTCAGACTGGGAACATTGACTCTCACCCTTATATAAATAGAGGGGTACTGGGGGCTTCTCAGACACATCAATTAGCTCTAACAATTATTATCTTTTTTGGTTGTGGTAGACAAGAGAACCTAAGCAAGTCCTACCAGATAAAGGGAGGGATAGCAAGGGGGAAAAATTGTGGGAGAGAAAGTAGGTGTTGTTACATCAACAAGAAGGGACAACTCATTCTTGTCTATTCTTCTAGTATGACAAAAGTTCCCGATGGTGCGTGTGGAATACTATAGAGGCGAGGAGGCTTTGCCTACCGCTTAGGAAGACAAGGTCAACCGTTGTACATGGTGATCAACAAGGAGCTTCTGTTGACATTGTTTGGGTGTGACTTGAAGAAAGGCACATACAACTGTGAGGGTATAGTCGCTGGACTTGCTCCAGGTTCATGTATAACCTCTCAAATCATCCTTCCCATTATATAGTTATTGACATAATCTTTTATTAAAGGGGAATGTGGTAGATAAATATTTTGTTTTCACTGCCTATTTGTTTTCATATTTCCCAACAATGCGATGAGTGGGAAGTGGTCACAAACTACAGTGCATGTGTAGGAGAGTAGTAGGAGATCTTGGGTGGATGACCAGACTAAGTAATGAGAGAATCGTGGATGTTGAGCCATGCAACACTGGCCAATATCCACATCACGTGTGACCTTGGATCCCACCCTTAGGGAATGTGTGATGAGGCTAACATGGCCACTGGATCTTAGTTCCACACAACCATAATCCTCACTTGATCAGAGCAACAATCTCAACCCCATTTCATATTTTTTCAATACAAGTTTTAAAATAATTACATCTTCCACCCCCTCATCCAAAATATGCAAACCAATATACCAAATAAATCAAATTGACGAGATTTATGCATTTGTCTTGGTCCCAGACCTAAATTTCAACATTAGTGTCACTATATTTCTAAAAAATGCTAGCTTCAATCATCTTTGAGTATGGTTGGTGCATGATTATCATGAGTATTGAATATTTGATTCTCACACCTACCTCCAAAACCTAAACCTAATGACTTTAATATAATTTTATAATTATGGGAACCTAATCACCCTTATTGCACTTTTGATGTCTTAAATGAACACTTATGACTTGATTTGCACCTTAACTACATACCTTGCTCTAACTCGATAATATTGCTTCTTAACATTGACTAATCTCCAACCAACTTTGAAATTAGTAACCATATGATGCCATGTAGCATGTATGTCCAAGATCGCACTATTTCTTGCTTGTTCACCTTGTATGACCTAATATGCATAATTATGATCCCTTTATATGGATGCATGCTTTACTCTGATCATATGTTGACTTTGTCCCCAGTTGTGCATTAGATTATATTAGACATATGAAATCAATAATCTTGTGTGTTTTTTTATTATGTGGAACACATCCTAGAATGAGCCACTAATGCATATTCTTATAATCTTTGTGACTTAAATGACTAAGTCTACCCCTTTTATGATATGATGGTACTTGTGACACTAACTGCATCCATGAAGGCCTAATGTATTCTAAGGTGGCTTGATTGTCTTTCTTATGCCCAATCTTGATGGGAACCTTAATTTTATTCTCTCCCCTCTCAAATAAGGAACTACTCTATCTCTCGTGACCCCTTTTAAGTATATGTTCCACTTAGGTCATATCTTGGACCCATGATATAAGTCTCATATATTGGTAATTGAATGTATGTAGATATCTTGATACCAAGTTGGACCATGATGCTTGGACATTGGGGACATCCACCTAAACTTGAGTGTAATTCATATGTCCATATCTAACTGCTCTAAACCTTCTTACATGCTTGGTTCTCATGTCTAGATGACCCTTGACATTGGTTGCTCTATTGTGAATCATTTTCCCTAAAATTCAAATAAGTCACTTAAACCTTGAAATAATCATATAAAATAGATGAAATTCCAAAATGACATGAAACTTGAACCACACATTTATGTTGAAATATAAATTAGTAAAGTATCATCAAACATGTGATAACTAACCAGAAAGCTAACTTGTCCAAAGCCTCTAAAAGGGGATCTAGTTAGGATTAATGACTGAAATCTAATACATGAATGCAAACTTGTTCTTAATCCATTTATGCTTGTAGCTATATGATAAAGGATAAGCTAGGTATGAATCTATGAATCAAGTACGATCTTTAAATAGTTATATGACTATGAATTTTTTTCTTACAAACTAACATGTATTTATGATTGTTTACTTGCTCAAATGTTGTCATGTAGTGTTTGACATCGATGCTCTATCTTATTGCTTTTATATCTTGAAGACACAAATATATATAGAAATTCATTAGACAAATTTGACATAGAGTATTTATCATTGAATTTAGTCATTGAGGCCCCTCACGTAGAAACAAGGTTTCACTCAATGACTTTGGTCATTGAGGTCCCTCATGTAGAAACACGGTTACCTAATCTTCAATGCCCTCACAGATTCTTTCGATGGGAAGTTGGTCAAATGCCTAATGATATATGATGTTGTTGGTATAATTGGAGTAACATGACATAAAACATGGGCTCTCATTTTCCTAATTACATAAATATCTTATTCTTGTTCATTTACTTATGCAATATTTTCAACTTATGCAAAGCTCATATATATGTATCTTTCCTCCATGTACTCAACACCACATGTGTTGACCCACTTGTTTTATTAACTTTTAGGTTCAGAGATGTCTATAGAGTTTATGTCTTGGTGATCTATGTTTAGGTGTAACTGTTGCAAGATCCTAGCTAGTATACATGAGAAAACTTGTATATATGTACTCACTAGTTGTAATTGGAATCATGTTATAAAGAAAATTGTTATTAATGTACTTGTTGGATATTTAGATGATGTTTGGAGGTAAGAGCTGGGGGGAGTTTACACTTATACATTTGCACTTTGATAACACCATGCAGGATGGATGCCCTAGGCCCTATCACCATTGACCCTCTAGTCATTTAGAGTTAGGATTTGGGTAAGAAATAGTTCCATGACAGATCGTATCATAGCATGAACAATAACTACATCAAATATTACTCACATGAAACAAAAAATAAATTCACCCTAACATCTCAACCATAGTAACCTAATATCTTTTCCCTTGTGGATTGATTTGACTTAGTTTGTAGGTTAGAACCTAGATATTCTAGAACTAAGTGTAGACTTGTGCAATCTATAGAACCTTTCTTTTCTAGTTCTTCTGTCTTGTAGCATGGGCTATAGGTTTAGAAGGATGTGAAAAGGAAAATCTTAGTAAATCCCTAGACATATGTTCCTGACATGTGCTTAGGGTAGATGCATAGGTGTGAACCATGTTCTTCCTATTTCTCTATGTGTCATCATACTAAACTGCCTAATGATGGTGGTAACTTGTTTTGGTTTTGGTTTTATTAAAATGGAGTTTGGTGGTATCCATCACCTATTTAAACATTGGAGAAAACCTATGTACATATGAAAAATGTTACGAAAAATAGAAAGGCAGTTAATATCTATGTAACCTAAGAGAAAGCAATGTAGCATCAATCTAGATGAGAGTGTTCAGATGCAAGTCATAATCTCTCGAGTTGTATAGCGATATGATACATGTTAAGATAGTAAGTATCCTAGAAAAGAAGAAGAAGAAGAAGATGATGACGACGACGACGATGATGATGGTGATGATGATGGTAATGATAATGAGAATGATGATGATGACGATGACAATGATAATGATAATGAGAATGATTATGATGATGATGACAATGATGACCATAATGATGATCACGATTATGAAGACAATGAAGACGACCATGCTGATGATGTTGAGCTTGCTTCAGGATGACCTAAGCTTGTTTTCATAATCATATATGTTTTCTCCCCTTTAAATTAGACATGTCTTCTCCCCTTTATCATATCAAAAAGTGGGGGCTTAAAGAGCTAAAACACAACTTGTTAGAAAAGGACAAGTTGAAGAGAAGAACCAAGGACTTGTCGAAGAAATGTATCAAAAGCAATACATGACATGCATTTGAACAACCAGTAACTTCGATCACATGAGAGGTTTTTGATCATTCACCCCTAGCTAAACCTAGCACTATGTATGTTACATATGACTTGGTTGATGTGTTGAACAAAATAAGTGGGTTGGCATGCTTACATGTGCCCAATTTTGTATGTGTTGAGTTATGATAAGTGAGATATGGTTTGAGACCAAAACGAGCCTCAATCTCTTTGCAAAGGAGGATCTCTAGCATGGGACAACAAAAAAATGACCTCTTGACGTGATTCAACCCAAGAAGGGAGAAGGTCAGCACACCTAACCTCTCAATTATATGTGAAATGTAAAAAATATGAGCTATGAAATGTACAATGATGCATCCCTATCTATACTATTTCTATGTATATGAGTTGAGTCACCCAATGTGTGGATCCCTTGAAAATGTTGAACCCTTGACTTACTATGAAAAGATCAAACCCTAGGGATGGAGGCATTTTGAATTTATGCATATTTTCTATATAGGTGAGGGAGATTACCTGAAACCGTAAGATGGTGTATATTATGTGTGATATCCACAATGAGCCTCATACTCGAGTTAGTGAATATATGTAAATTGATATAGTGGTTGCCCTTGTTTATTTAAAGTTAGATAATTTGTGTGTGTGTAGATGGTTGTGGTTAGCATGTATTGTTTGACATACATGTTTCATAGCTTGAGTGGCTCAAGCTTGTGGAACTCTTAATGTATACAAGTGAGACAATTATGAAATCTTTATGTTGACAATAATATTGTTCCTAAAAGGATACTTGATACATGAGTAATCACACTTAAGATAAAACTTGATATAGGTAATCTAATTCACTCTCATAAGCTATACCTAATATGAAACCATATCAAACATGAAAACATGTAGATTTGAAATTATGAAATTGAATGATGAAATCTTGAATATAATTTTTAATAATCATGATGATTAAATTGCTTAATTTCAAATTTGAAATGAAAAGAAATGGAAATAATTAAAGATAGTTAGTAGAATGTTGGGGGTAATCCACACCACGCATGAATTTTTTTATTTAATGACAAAACATAAGGGTGACACTAACTGTAATTGAAAATCATAAAAATGAACACGTTCAATTGAAATATTGATAACATAGATTTTGACATTACACCTTGAATTTGTATGAATACCTTAACAAAACTCTAATTCTATAGGGATATGGGCTGCAAAACTCTAATGATAAAAATATGTTATGCTATGATGATAAGTCAGGTATGATCAAATATATGAATAAGGATGGGTACACCTTTAATGATTACAACCTATGTTTGCAAACCATGATGGGTGATGACTTGATACCTAGGTTGGTTGGCTAAACATGATGAAAATGAACTTTGACATTCAACCTACGATCTTAGTCAATTTCTAGGGACACAATTTCTTTTAAGGAGGGAAGTATGTGAGAACCTTACTTGTCTATCTCCTCTATTGTACTCTTTCTCTCTCATCAAGTTGACTTCTTACTCAGTTGAATGTCAATTTCATAATTTGATTTTGGTGGTACTCCAATTTGTTCACATCTATGATCAATTATGAATGTGTGACACTAATTTACCTATTTGAGCTAAGTTCCACACTTTCTTTTGTCACCATCTTGTAGGATAAGATGAACCTCATCAATATGATCTTTTTTCTCTTTGATGTATATCATTATGTAGATCTTTTAATAATTAATGTAATGGTGCAAAAATTCCTAAAATTTGACTTTAATAGTAGAAGATGTGAATGTTTGAAGTTTGCTCATTTCAACCTAATTTTTACTCTTTTAAATCATTTGCTACTCTCGAGCTGGCCCAATTGGGGCCTAAAAGAAGACACTTGGCCCAGTCGCTATCTCACCTTTTGCTAACCCTAAAGAAACTAATTTTCTTGATTGTTTAATCATGGGATCAAAATCCAAGGAAACTGGACTTGTCTCCTTCCTCCATCCATACCATGTACCCTACTACTATGGAAGAGGTTCTTTTGGGCAACCAATCCACTCAATCTTTGACTCCTTGGGATAAATTTTTTTTGTTTAGAATCTGGGTAATATTATTCATCCTGTACTCCAATTACAGGCTCATAAAAAGTCTGGGTACAGTTGTGGCATAAGCTTGCTTCATCTTGAAGACGGTCAAGAATGAAGTAAGGGCTCTGCTGCCAACTAATGGCTATGTTGCCTTGAGTCACAGCCCATTTAGCTATGCTATCTGCAACTCTATTACATGATCTTTTTTTGAATTCTAAAACAACATATTCAAAGCTTAGCAAGTCTAATTTAATCCTATAACAAAGAAGTTTATACTTAGGAGGGGTCAAGGCTACTCCTCTAAGTATGTTAATGGCTTGTTTACTGTTAGAGGATACAATAATCTTGTTGGTTTGTTGTTTGCTTTCCTTGAGGCCAACTGCAATAGCTTTCAGTTCAGCATATAAGGTGTCCATCATAGCACCTAATTCACAACCTCCCCATAGCCAGTTACCTTCTGTATTCCTCGCAGCATACGCTACTGCCATTGCTTTCTTCTTTTTCTTTACAACAACATCTACATTCAATTTTACCCATTCTGGTCCAGGTTGTGTCCAAGATTCATCTCCAGTTTGGTGTTGTTGGTATATTACTTTCTTTTCTCCAAATGCCTTCAAGTAGATTTGGACGTCTTGGCTGATGGATTGAAATAGCTTCATGGGAGGAATGTTGGTGTTCTTGAAGATGGATTGACATCTATTCTGCCATATTTCCAAATAGTGAATGCGAACCAGATTGGCCAATCTAGTTTTTGTTTCCTTCTACCGAGGTTTAACGCTATCCAGTTTCTCGGCTCTACAGCCTCAATAAGCTTCTCTCCCGTGGCCTCTTGTACCATATTCCAAACTTGACATGAGATATGGCACCTGTGAGCCACATGCATAAAAGATTCAACATCAACATTACATTTCAGACATCGTATATCATATGTGAAACCTCTTCTTGCTCTATTCTCGTTTGTCATCAGGCTGCTGTTCATGGATAGCCACAGAGTAAATTTGATTCTGTGTGGGACTTCAAGCCTCCAGATTTTCATCCAACTTCCTTGCATCTTGATAGCACAGTTGTTTTGTAGTTGTCTATAAGCTGTCTTTGAAGAAAACAAACCTTTCACATCTTTCAGATAAATTGCTTCATCCCTACCCACCTCTTGGTGTGGCGGTTCTATTAATTTGATTCCATTTGTTGTAGCATCATCGAACCAGTACTCAATGAACTGAGTGTCCCAATTTCCTTCCATGTTTATCATGGACTCGACTTTGAGATCCTCCAACTCTGTTGAGATGACTAAACCAACTTTTAGTCTTGGGATCATGCAACCGTTTACCCAGCTCTCGTTCCAAGCATTAGTGTTTGAACCAGACATGATTGCCTTGCCTATGTCCGGAGCCATCCACGTATAAGATTTGGCCAAGTATCTCCATAATCGTGACCCATTGGTAATTTCTAGGTTTATGCGGTGATTGTATTTTGCTATCATGAGTTGTTTCCAGATAGTGCCTCGATTGGATAGATAATCCCAAACTATTTTCTGTAGTAGTGATTCGTTATGTATTCTAGTGGTCTTGATATCGATTCCTCCATCTTTCTTTTGTGCGATCACCTTGTTCCAGGACACGAGATGGAGTCCTCCTGCTCCCTTTTTACCTTTCCAAAGGAAAGTGTGGATCACTCTATAAATGTTATCACAAATGGTGAGGGGAAGATATGTGGATTGCACAATGTAATTTGGGATAATGTTTAGAACAAATTTCACCAAAGTGATCCTTCCTGCGAAAGACAACGATCTGTTGGTCCAAGATGAGATCTTATTTTTGATTTTGTTAATCATGTCAAGATACAACTCCTTATTTTCTCTTTCATGGATGATGGGGACCCCCAAGTGTTTCCCAAGGTTTGTAGTTTGTTGTATGCCTGTGATTCTGGTAATCACCCTTCTCGTACTGGTATTTGTATTTTTTGAGAAGAAAATTGCCGATTTCTCCTTTGCCAATTCTTGGCCTGACGCCTTTTCAAGCCGTTTGAGCGTTCTCATCATGTTTCTGGCCTGGCTTGGTGAGGCTTCACAAAAAGTATCAAATCGTCTGCGAAGTAGACATGTGATATCGCTGGTCCTCCTCTGGTCATCCAGAACGCTTTCCAGCCTCTGTTTTGTTCCTCTATTGCAATCGCTTGACTCAAGCAATCTAAGAACAAGACAAAGATATAGGGAGATAAGGGATCTCCTTGGCGTACTCCCCGTGCGGCCCTAAAGGGAGGAAGGGTTTCTCCACCCCATAGAATCATAATATCTTCCGATGTGATTATGCTCATTATCAGTGTAATCAAGTTGGGTGGTATCGCCATTCCTTGTAACATGTCACATTGAATAGCTATAACTGCTTGTCTTGAATTTTAATTTTATTTTGCACCTCTTGTGCCTCCTCTCACACACAATATCACCCCCTTTTTCTCTCCTTCTTCTTCAGCCTACTATGGCACCTCCACGGGCCCTACTTTGGGTGTTTACTTTCCGGTCCCTCTCGGGTTGGTCTGAGCTTGCCCCCATCTTTGTGAGGTTCTTCCCACATTGTTCAAACACTTTGTGGCTCAGATCAAAGGACATTGCACCCGTTTTTATGGTTCTTTGATGAGAAATGACTTTTGTGCAAATGTGTTGGGTGACCTACAATGATTTCTGCATGAGGGATGTGCAATGGCTGGCAAGTAGCCACAAACACTAGGCCAGTGGGGGAGAGTAGGAGGCAAATGCGGGTGGGTGTCCAGACCATGACGAGCGACCCAAGATTTCTCTTCGTGCATCGTCAACCTATTGATGAATGACACATGGGCATGGACCCCAACATCAAGCCACATATGATGAGACATGACATGGCTGCTAGATCAAAATCCTACAATCACAATCCTCACACAAATCAGAGTAATGATCTCAGCCCCAATTCATGTGGGTTAAATATAGCTTTTCAAAAAATCATATCTTCCACCTCCATCATCTAGAATATTCAAACCAATATTTAAAATCATTTAGGTCGATGAGATATACACATTGATCTTGATCCTTGACCCTAATTTTAACATTTCCCCCAAGTTTTCCTATAGAATCTAGCTTTAATCATTTTGAGTATGGTTGATTCATGATTATGATAAAAGATTAAATCTTTGCTGATCAGACATACCTTCAACACCTCAACCTACTTTTATGAACTTTGTGCATTATGGGAACCCTAATCACCCTTCTTACAATTATTGATGTCTTATGTTTATACTTATGACTTGATTTGGACCTTAATGCCATACTCATCTCTAACTCAAGAATTTTGCTTCTTAATGTTGAATAATGCCAAACCAGTTTTGAAATTAGTAGCCATATGATTTCATGTAGCATGTATGTACAAGATCACACTATTTATTTATTGTTCACCTCATATGACCTATCAAGCATAATTGTGACCCCTTTATACTAGTTCTTGTTATACTTTGATCAAATGTTGAATTTATCCTATTTGTGCTCAAATTAAATTCGACCTTTGAGATTAGTAATCTTGTGATGTTGCCTGACTTAAATGCCTAATTCTACCCATTTTGTGCTATGATTGTACTTCTAATAATAAATACATCCATGATGACCTAATGTATTATAAAGTGGCTTGATTGTCTTTTGTGTGCCTATTTTTGATGGGAACCTTAATCTTATGCTCACCCTCTCAAATCATGGATTACTCTACCTCTCATTACTCCTTTGATATAGATGCCATTCTTAGGTCATATGTTGGGCCAATGATATAAGTCTCACATGTTGGATATTGAATATATGTTGATACCATTTTTGACATGATGCTTAGAACTTGGGGACCTTGAATGTAATTCAGATGCCCATATCTTACTAAAATACACAATCTTCTATGCTTGGTTCTCATGTCTTGATGACCCTTGACTTAGTTTCTCTATTGTGAGTCCTTTTACCCTTGAATGCAAATAAGTGACTTAAACTTTGAAATGGTCATATGAAATAGATAGAAGCTTGAAATGACATGAAATGTAAACCACACCTATGTTATGGACTATAAATAAATAAAAGATCATCAAACATGTAACTAAATAACTTTAAATCTAACTAGAACAAAACCCTAAAAATGGAGCTAGTTAGGATTAGTGATGAGATTTTAATCATCTAATGCTTGTGACTAGATGACCAAGGATAAGTTTGACTATTAATGAACAAATATTTATCATCTTTTATTACATATTTTAGATTATTACTTAAAACAATTTGTTGTTAATTCCTAGATTTAGGATTAATTGTTTTAGTTATGCTTCTCTCTCCTAAATTCGAATTTTAATTAGATTTTCTCAATTATTATAGGAAAATGTCTCAATTGTATTAATTCACTCTAAATGTCGATAACTCCATGAAGATTTTTGCACAATTTCCCATAATGCCTAATATATATATCACACTAAAACTATAGGGAAATATGACATCAGATAAGGTAGAAATTTTTTTTTTAACTACCGTATTCCGCTTTGAACAGTGGATGTCAGCAACAATGTAATGGGAAGGAGGGTTGCAAAGTTTATACCTGGTCCAGGAGAAAGTCCAGAGACAATCCCTCACAAAAAAATGTGACTTTCTTCAAGTTGCACCTAGACAATGTCAATAGCAGCTTCCTGGATGATTACCATAGACAACAGTTGACTTCATCCTCCTAGAGGGTGGCAAAGGCCTCCTCACCTCTATATTAGTCCATACGAACCACTGAGAACTCATGTCATTCTAGTTGAATGGATACAAGGAGTTGTCCCTTCTAGTTAGCATGCTAGCACCGAATTGCTCCCCCAAATGTCTCTTCCTTGCTATCACTCTGGTTGATGGTTAGGACTTGCTCAGGTTCTCATGTTACCACAACTGTGAGAAGACAAAAATTGTCAGAGCTTATAGTTGTGTCTCTAGAAAGACTTGACTACCCCTCTATTTATAGAAGGGTCAGGGTCAAGAGTTTGAGTATGAGCAGTAGTTGAATAGATGGAATTTCATGAATTTTTAGAACCTACAAATGTTGAATCTGTCGAATCAGCTGAACCGATCGGTTCACAAGTGAGATAATTAGTTCAACACTTGAATCCGTCATTTCAATATGTTTCCCAATTACAACTGTATTGGAATTAATATCTAATTTATACACAACATGATGTCAACATCAATCCTTAATCCAATTGAATTGATCAACCAAGTGGTAAGTTGACAACCTAAACAGGTTGATTCACATACCTGAGCCGATCAGTTCACTTGTTGATCTGGTGGTCTCATGGATATGATTGTTAATGTTGGTTCAAACTGACCTGACACTTGAATTGATCAGTTTAACCCTTGAACTGGTCAGTTCACATTCCAATAAGTCAATTTTACTTATTGTTGTTTAAATTGAATACCTAACACTTTAATAATCAAGTTTAAACTTCATTCATGAGTAAAATCTTATTCCAAGTGCATCCTATGTGTGTGACCCTATAGGTTCCAAGTTACATTGACAATGCATGTCCATAACTAATTTATGACATCATAAGAGGTAAGTGGTATTTATCAAGACATAATTGCTACCCAAGTAATTAGAAAGTTGGAAAAAAACTTCAATCTACAATCTCTAATTGGTGTTATGGTGAGCATATAGTTCTTTTGTCACTAATATCAAAATTGAACTTGAGGCATGGAATTGTCATCCTCTATAATGTTCAATCTATGTTCCTTGAACAAGACCAAACTGTCTGAGATATATGTATGAATCAATATTACATATTGACTCACATGAGCATGGCCATGCATTTCTCAATCTTTCTTATGAAGTGTCTATGATATCATACTCCTGTAGGAGGGACAAATCCTACCGACATCATTCATAGTCATCCTCATGTGACATAGTGTACCCAAGCACCACCTTCAAGGTAACTGATGAGTGCATACTCATCATGATTTTCAATTACCTTTTTGGAACAATTTAATATCTATTCCACATCTTTTCACCCTAATATGAATCATAATGCACAAAACTACTCAGTGATTCAATAATCAAGGTTTTAACTAAATATCTTTCATTTTATGCAGGTGTAGCAGGCAACTCCATGCAAACGGTCTCAAGACCGTTTGGATCCATGCGGTCCCAAGACCGTTTGGTCCCATGCGGTCTCAAGACCGTTTGGTCCCATGCGGTCCCAAGGCCGTTTGGTCCCATGCGGTCCCAAGACCGTTTGGTCCCATGCGGTCCCAAGACCGTTTGGTCCCATGCGGTCCCAAGACCGTTTGGTCCCATGCGGTCTCAAGACCGTTTGGTCCCATGCGGTCTCAAGACCGTTTGGTCCCATGCGGTCCCAAGATCGTTTGGTCCCATGCGGTCCCAAGACCGTTTGGTCCCATGCGGTCTCAAGACCGTTTGGTCCCATGCGGTCTCAAGACCGTTTGGTCCCATGCGGTCTCAAGACCGTTTGGTCCCATGCGGTCCCAAGGCCGTTTGGTCCCAAACGGTCCCAAGACCGTTTGGTCCCGCGCGGTCCCAAGACCGTTTGGTCCCGCGCGGTCCCAAGACCGTTCGATGCAAGCGCAAGGATCGATTGAAGAACTAAAGCCGCGCGACCACGCCAAAGCCATGACCGATCAAAGCAAGACCGTTTGGCGCTCAAACGACCTCCAAACCGTTTGATGCCCAAGCGGTCTCAAGACCGTTTGGCGCCCAAACGGTCTCAAGACCGTTTGGCACCCAAACGGTCTCCAAACCGTTTGGAGAAGATATTCCAGCAACTTATCCAAACCGTTTGGGATCAGATCTGAAACTATAAATAGACCCCCAGGGTCCCCATTTCGAGGTATCGGTTCCGGACGCCGAAAGGCTGCCAGAGCACCACACCGATCAAGTTCCACTCCATCTATCGCTGGTGTTGCGTCCAAGGAGGCCAAGAAGAGGAAGAAGACGATGCAAGGAGCGCATCTTCTTCACCGAGCTGCGTCCACCCTCTGCACCGAGCTCATGGCAGATCTATCTTTCTCTCTTATCCTTCTTGTATCTCGTATCATGAGCGAGTAGTCCTCTTTCGCTGGGGTGCGGGGACTAGCCCCGCTGCCCATGCAAACCATGTTCTTTTGTTAAACTTTCCAAGGCAATGTATATAACTCTTCATTTTGTCATTTATCATTAAGCTTGTAGGTTGGTTATGTGCGTGTTTTCATCCTTGTGCTCCCTATGTTGCGATAACTTCAATGCATGGGTTCCTATGTTGCGATAACTTCAAGGCATGGGTTGGAACGTCGTTTAGCATGTTTGACCCTTGACGATAACTTCCGATGGGTTCCTTGAGGTCGTAAGTGTATGATCCGCGAGGGGACGAGCCATCTAGCCTTCGGTGACGCTTCTGTGCGCCTAACGCCTGTATAGGGGGTTCACAACCTTAGTTGGATTTTGCATCATCTTGCTAAACGTCGATGTTTGCTCGCATGTCACCTTCCTGCTTGTTTATCGGTTAACGCGGCTGACTCCCAAACTAGAAATAGGATGGGATTTCATCGAGGTCGTAAGTGTATGATCCGCGAGGGGACGAGCCATCTAGCCTTCGGTGACGCTTCTGTGCGCCTAACGCCCGTATGGGGGGTTCACAACCTCCGTGGATTTCTGTATCTTCAGAGCCGTAAGACATGTGATCCGGATGGCGATGAGAAATCGGCTGCCTATGGTGATGCTTACGCGGACCTAACGCCCGTACGGGGGGTTCTGCAGCAGCTCTATTTGGAGTGTTATATCGTGCCTGGTTTGTTTTCAAGAGAGTGTGTTTGTGTGCGTAGCGGTGGTCAAACCCGGTACCATCCCAGCGATTCCATATCATTGATCTAAACCGATCTTTTATTCCGCATTTACTTTCTTGCAATTAGTTTAATCAAACCAAAATCAACCAATTGTTCTAAATATTAGTTTTACTTGGGCTAGATCTAACTGACAAAGATTCTTAAAAACGTTGTCCTTTGGGTTTGATCCTCAACTATACTGCGATAAGATCCGTCCGCTTGCGGGTGGTATTGTTGCACTTGGTTTTGGTAAAAGCTCGGGGATATAAACCCCGAGTGAATTTGTTAGTGCATTCAAAAAGCCACATCAAATTCTGGCGCCGTTTCCGGGGACAACGGAATCAGTCAGTCAAATCTAGTTCTTTTAAGACTAATCTAGGATTTTGTTTTCTTTTTGAAACTATCGCTCATCTATTTGATCTTTAATCTACACCAAGGATCTCACTTTCAAACCTTTTCAAATTTCAGGTGCTCTTTGACGATTAGTGCATGCACCGTTCAGATAGTCTCGGACTGACTGCGAGCTTTGATCCCGAAATCGATAGAACCTTCCATCGTCAGATCCGAGAGAATCGAGCCAGAATGGCGCAAGAAGAAGAAGTAGCCCGTAGGGTGGCTCAAGCCATCAATGCGCAGAGAGAAAGGTTCATGCAAGAAGCTAGAGCTGCGGTTCAACAGGAGATCTTAGCAGCACAGGCAGCAGCGCAGGCAGCGGAACTTCAGAAGGATCTTAGAGAGTTCTCTATCCCAAAGGCCGCGAATGTCTATCATCCGGTGCAACCTCCTCCCATCGAAGCTGCCAACTTTGAGATTAGAGCACATTGGATAACCTTGCTTCAAAACAACCCATTCTACGGTAAACAAGCTGAAGACAGCCAAGGTCATCTTCTCAGATTCATTGACCTGTGTGCTATGACGAAGCAAAATGGAGTCTCTGATGATGCTATTCGACTCCGTCTCTTCAAGTACTCTCTGGCTGATAGAGCCATTAGTTGGTACAACTCACTACATAGTGATGTACCCATCACCACCTGGGAGCAGCTTCAAAACGCCTTTCTGGAAAAGTTCTACCCCCCATCTCTTACATATGAGATCAGGGGACGAATCACAAATTTCACTCAAGTCCCAGGAGAAACTCTTTCTGAAGCTTGGGATAGATACAAGGAGCTCCTACGCAAATGCCCACACCATGGAATTCCTAAGAACCAGCTGATAGAGATATTCTACAGGGGTGTGGAAGATGATGTTAAGATGTTCCTTGACTCTTCGTCTGGAGGGAACTTCATGCGGCAAAGTTACGACAGCGCATGGAGAGTAGTCACCCTGGGAGCAGAAAATCAAGCCAACTGGGGAAGATCTGTTGGTAAAGGAGTCTTAAAGGTAGCTATGGCTGATGCTATCCCAGAATACAAATCTATAGCTGAAACTTTGAAAGTCTTGGTTGCAAAGAAAGATCACATAGAATCATCCCTTGCTGCGATTGGAAGAGGACATTCTCCAACTAGGCAACCAGAACAAGTCAAGTCCACTTCTTTGTTTTGTGAAGCGTGCAAAGGCACTGACCATTCCACACTATCATGCAATGTTCTCTATGATGTAGTTTTAAGCAACGCCTGTGGGCAAGGAGATAATTGCCAGATGGAAAATCTTAATGCTATTAACACCAACCCTGGGCAGAACTATTACAATCTGAATCAAAATAGGAATCACCCAGGCTTCCAGTACGGAAATCCTTCAGGAGCTATGAACTCGCATCAATTTGTTCCGAATAATCAACCAAGAGGCCCATCTGGGTATCAGTTTAACCAGCAACAGAACTTTGGGAATCAAGGAAACTTCAAGGGAAACTTTCAGAACAGAAACTATAATAATTATCAGAATAACTCTCAGTATCAAAGCTTGAACCAACAACAGGGTCAAACAGGATCCATCCCTTCTGATGACAAGCTATCTACCATTGAAAAGTTATTGCAAACACAACAAACGATGATAGCCAATCAACAAGCCCAACAGAAGGCTATTGAAACTCAACTAGCTCAACTTGCTACTAGTATTAAGCCACAAGCTGGAGTCTTCGCCGGACAACCTGAGAACAATCCGAAACATCTGGAGCAGCTGAAGGTTATCGCCACAAGATCAGGGAAGAGTTATTTGGATCCCCCAACAAAAACAACTATGGATACCCCTGAGGAGAATGAACCTTTGACGGACCAAAACTCGACAACACCAGAATCGCAACCGAAGGAAAGAAATACTGATAAGGGAAGTTCTGAGGAATCTATCGATGAAGAAGTAGAGACACCTGAACCGGATATTCCTGTATATAAGCCTCGTGTTCCTTTCCCATCCCGTCTGAGGGAAACCAAGCTTGATACTAGATTCATCAAATTCAAAGAGGCTATGAAAAAGCTCCATGTTGATATACCATTCCTAGATGCTCTTAATGAGATACCAGCCTAGACCAAGTATCTAAAGTCGCTTCTCACCAAGAAGTACATCACTGAAGAATATGAAACTGTAAAATTGGCTGCTACCACATCAGATATCATACTAAGCAAGATGCCTAAGAAACAAAAAGATCCAGGATCCTTCGGAATCTCATGTCACATTGGCGACTCATCATGCAAGAAAGGATTGGCAGATCTTGGCGCGAGTATTTCTATTATGCCGCTCAGTCTATGCAAGAGACTAGGGTTTGAAGAATTGCTTCCAACTGCTATGACAATTCAACTTGCGGATAATTCGGTAAAAAAGCCGTTAGGAATTCTCAAAGACATCCCGGTCAAGGTAGGCAAGGACGCATATGTCCCATGTGATTTTGTCATCATGGACATAAAAGAAGACACCAAATACCCTATTATCTTCGGTCGTCCATTCCTCGCCACTGTTAGAGCCCTTATCGATGTTGAAGCCGGAACCTTACTGCTCAGGTTAGGTAAAGAAACTCTGGAGTTCAAAGTTTTTGAAAGCATGAGAAGACCGAGTATACAGGAGGAAGTCTATCTGATAGATTGTGTTGAGCAGATGTCACAACTTACTCAAGAATATCACGAGTCATGCGATCCCTTGGAAATTTCTCTATATGACCTTTTTAATGATGAACCTACTGACCAACAAGATAAGGATTGCACCGAACCTCCCGACTCTGCTAAAGGAAATCCTGAAGCTACCTATGAAGAATTAAAGGTTACCGAAACCCCAGAAGAAATCAGTGAAAAACCAGAACCTCCTGAAATGAAGCACCTACCTGAAGGGCTGAAGTATATGTTTTTAGATGATCTCAAAGTTTGTCCTGTCATTATTAACTCTGGTTTAACGACCAAACAAGAAGTGCAACTTCTGGAGGTATTAAAGGAGAGCAAGAAAACCATAGGCTACAAAATGAGTGACCTCACAGGGGTCAGTCAAGCCTTGTGCATGCACAGAATCCCCATGATGGAAGACCATAAGCCAACGATCGAGCAT
Source organism: Alisma plantago-aquatica (assembly GCA_963693085.1). NCBI lineage: Eukaryota > Viridiplantae > Streptophyta > Magnoliopsida > Alismatales > Alismataceae > Alisma > Alisma plantago-aquatica. Next base: position 315,637,181 of record OY856415.1, on the reverse strand, counting down.
CAACGAAAGTTGAACCCGAATATGAAGGAAGTGGTCCGTCGTGAGATCATCAAACTCCTTACAGCTGGAATAATATACCCGATATCGGACTCACCATGGGTGAGCCCAGTTCATGTTGTACCCAAGAAAGGAGGTACTACTATCACAAGAAATGAAAACAATGAGCTCATCCCCACCCGAACAGTGACTGGGTGGAGGATGTGTATTGATTATAGAAAATTAAACAAGGCCACTCGGAAGGATCATTTTCCTATGCCCTTCCTCGATCAAGTTTTGGAAAGATTGGCCCATCAAGAATATTTCTGTTACCTGGACGGTTACTCTGGATTCTATCAGATCCCCATACATCCAGATGATCAAGAAAAACAACTTTCACATGTCCCTTCGGGACATATGCTTAAAAAAGAATGCCTTTTGGTCTGTGTAATGCCCCTGCAACTTTTCAACGTTGCATGACTGCCATTTTTGTAGGGCTTACTGAAACAGTTATGGAGGTTTTCATGGACGATTTTTCCGTATATGGTGACTCCTTTGATTCTTGTCTTAAGCATCTCTCCATGGTCCTCAAACGTTGTGAAGAAGCACATCTGGTGCTAAATTGGGAGAAATGCCACTTTATGGTAAAGGAAGGCATCGTCTTGGGCCACAAGGTTAGTAATAAAGGAATTGAAGTTGATAAGGCCAAGATAGAAGTCATCTCTAAACTGGCAATCCCCACAAATGTAAAAGAAGTTCACGCATTCCTTGGTCACGCTGGATTCTATAGAAGGTTTATATGTGATTTTTCCAAGGAAACGAAGCCGATGACTAATCTACTTTTAAAGGATGCTGATTTCAATTTCAATGAAGAATGCGTCAAAAGTTTTGATATGCTGAAGAAAGCCCTTACAACTACTCCCATCATTAGAGCTCCCGATTGGGACCACCCCTTTGAAATTATGTGTGATGCCAGTGATTACGCGGTGGGTGCTGTCTTAGGACAATGCATAGAGAAGAAACATTATGTGATCTATTATGCATCAAAGACCCTCGACGAAGCTCAAAGGAATTATGCTACTACTGAAAAGGAGCTTTTAGCAGTCATTTATGCTTTCGACAAATTCAGATCCTACCTTACTGGTTCGAAGATAATCATTTACACTGACCATGCTGCTATCAGTTATCTTATGACAAAGAAAGATGCTAAGCCAAGGCTGATCAGATGGATACTCCTTCTACAAGAATTTGACCTAGAAATAAGAGATAAAAAAGGGACGGAGAATGTCGTGGCAGATCACCTGAGTCGCATCCACACTTTGGATGCTGAAGGGATTCCGATAAACAACTCTCTACAAGATGATCAGCTTATGAGAGTCTCAGGATTCGAACCATGGTATTCAGACTTAGTAAACTACCTTGCCGCCGGAGTCATCCATCCTCAATACACCGGGAACGCTCTGAAGAAATTTATGCATGATGTGAAGCATTACTATTGGGATGAACCATATCTTTTCAAACTCTGTGCAGATGGATTGTATAGACATTGTGTCGCCGAAGAAGAAGCCCATTCTATTTTGGAACAATGCCACTCAGGACCCGTGGGTGGGCATATGAGCTCTAAAAAGACTGCCTTAAAAGTTTTGCAATGTGGATTTTTCTGGCCAACTTTATCCAAGGACTGTTATGATTTTGTCATATCATGTGATAAGTGTCAAAGAGCTGGCAATATAACCAAGAGAGACGAAATGCCACTGAATCTATGGCAAGAAGTCGAGATATTTGATGTCTGGGGAGTGGACTATATGGGGCCATTCCCATCTTCTAACGGATTCTCTTACATCCTTGTGGCGGTGGACTATGTCTCCAAATGGGTTGAAGCTATACCAACCGTCACTTGTGATTCAAAACCAGTCATCAAACTATTCAAAGATATTATCTTCCCACGGTTCGGAGTGCCGAGAACCGTGATATCTGACGGAGGATCCCACTTCATTGAAAGAAGCCTTGAAGCTCTTCTACGAAAATATGGCGTCTCACACAAGATAGCTTCGCCTTATCATCCACAAACCAGTGGACATGTAGAGGTCTCCAACCGACAACTTAAGGCTATCCTTGAGAAAACCGTTGGACGTAATCCAAAAGATTGGGCGACAAAAATCAACGACGCCTTATGGGATTATCGCACTGCTTATAAGACTCCCCTTGGGACTACCCCTTTTCGATTGATATATGGAAAGAGTTGCCACCTGCCAGTCGAACTTGAACATAAGGCATGGTGGGCAATTAAACAAATAAACTTCGATATGAAACAAGCGAGTCAAGCCAGAATTCTGCAACTCCATGAGCTGGATGAACTCAGAATGACAGCCTATGAGAATGCACGAATCTACAAAGAACGTACAAAACTCTGGCACGATGGACATATGAAACAAAAAGACATACGAGTGGGAGACCAAGTTCTAGTTTTCAACTCCAGATTAAAATTATTCCCAGGAAAACTCCGCTCACGTTGGTGCGGACCTTACATCGTCAAAAGCATCTCTCCCCATGGTGCTTTCTCTTTATGGAGCGACGGGTCTGGCGAATTTATAGCAAATGGTCACCGCTTGAAAAGATACTTCACACCAGCTGACAAAGGCACCGAAATAATGTTGGAATTCAGCAATCCAAAGAACCCACCATAATTCCGAAGAACTCTGTCGAGCCATCGACATAAAACAAAGGCGCTTGTCGGGAGGCAACCCGACCAATAAATCTATTTTACTTTTCCTTTTCAAATTTTGTTCCTTATAGTTAAATTTTCCTTAAATAAAATTTGCCTTATGAGAGAGTTTTTTTTTCAGGACACGAGATCGGATTGGTGCTGATCAGAACGAATTCATTCTCGGCAGTCATACCTGGTGTTTCCTTTCCCCTCCATCTTGAATTTAGGGTTTGCTCGAGGACGAGCAAATCTCTAAGTTCGGGGTGGAGGGTGGGTGGTACGTATTCCACTTCCACATACACACCCTCTTTTCATATTCAATATGTCTCTATCATAAAATTTTTCAAAATTTTGAACAGATACCTGATGAAATTTTGTCTTTTGTTGATAAAAATGTAACTAACTTTTTGCTATGCATCTTCTATCATAACATCCTCCTTATTCAAAGCAAATCCTCAAGAGGACTGACTTTTGAAACTTGCCTGAAATCATCCTGTGAAACTTATGATTCCTAACATCATAATTCTTTTTACATAATGATAAGTATCTGTCAAACTGATAGGGATCAAACACGTCGCGCTTCCTAACTGACTAGTGGAACAATGGCTCAGAAACCCCACCGGATCTGCATCAAGTCATTATTTGAGCAGAGTATGACAAAGAGAATAACCCGGTTTTGAATTGTAAATCAAGTTGCATCCTGATCTGAACTCTCTTCTACACTTCTCCTATCATCTTCGTATCCCTCCATCCATAAATACCACCAAAATAGCCAAACTTGTGCCAAACCCTAAGTTCGGGGTGGCACGCCACTTTCCCCATATCCGCTTCTTCCATACCCCTTCCAATAAATAGGGGCGTACCACCAAAAATGCAATCTCGAGTCGAATAGAGGAGAGATCTGCAATAAAAAGATGCCAAAGTGCACACAAAATAAATGCAATCTCGAGTCGAATAGAGGAGAGATCTGCAACAAAAGATGCCATAGCGCACACAAAAAAAATGCAATAAATGAAATTGCAAAACAAATAAAAATCTCGAGTCGAATAGAGGAGAGATTTACTTCTTCTTTCCATACCACCTTTCACTCCTTTTTCTACCTAAGGGCACAATACATGCCCTACCATCCTGAACTACACCAGTGTCAGATCAAATGCATACTTGTCGATTCTACGGGTATCTCTGAACTCCTACAAAACTCTTCGACATGCTTGGTGTTGGAAAAGGCGGGGAGGAAGCGTTGTTGGGAAACGAACTCAGGAACGAAGCTATGGAAAGACGTGTTTCGTGGTCCCAGGAAGTTGAGGTACTCACTCATACTGAGAAAAAAGAAAACATTTGTGATGTGAAGATGAAGAAATCACACGGATTGAAAGTATTCCATCAGGCAACAATTTCAAATTTTATGTTACTCGAGGACGAGCAACGATTTAAGTTCGGGGTGTTTTGATGAGTGCATACTCATCATGATTTTCAATTACCTTTTTGGAACAATTTAATATCTATTCCACATTTTTCACCCTAATATGAATCATAATGCACAAAACTACTCAGTGATTCAATAATCAAGGTTTTAACTAAATATCTTTCATTTTATGTAGGTGTAGCAGACAACTCCATGCAAACGGTCTCAAGACCGTTTGGATCCATGTGGTCCCAAGACCGTTTGGTCCCATGCGGTCCCAAGGCCATTTGGTCCCATGCGGTCCCAAGACCGTTTGGTCCCATGCGGTCCCAAGACCGTTTGGTCCCATGCGGTCTCAAGACCGTTTGGTCCCATGCGGTCCCAAGACCGTTTGGTCCCATGCGGTCTCAAGACCGTTTGGTCCCATGCGGTCTCAAGACCGTTTGGTCCCATGCGGTCTCAAGACCGTTTGGTCCCATGCGGTCTCAAGACCGTTTGGTCCCATGCGGTCCCAAGGCCGTTTGGTCCCATGCGGTCCCAAGGCCGTTTGGTCCCAAACGGTCCCAAGACCGTTTGGTCCCGCGCGGTCCCAAGACCGTTTGGTCCCGCGCGGTCCCAAGACCATTCGATGCAAGCGCAAGGATCGATTGAAGAACTAAAGCCGCGCGACCACGCCAAAGCCAGGACCGATCAAAGCAAGACCGTTTGGCGCTCAAACGACCTCCAAACCGTTTGATGCCCAAGCGGTCTCAAGACCGTTTGGCGCCCAAACGGTCTCAAGACCGTTTGGAGAAGATATTCCAGCAACTTATCCAAACCGTTTGGGATCAGATCTGAAACTATAAATAGACCCCCAGGGTCCCCATTTCGAGGGATCAGTTCCGGACACCGAAAGGCTGCCAGAGCACCACACCGATCAAGTTCCACTCCATCTATCGCTGGTGTTGCGTCCAAGGAGGCCAAGAAGAGGAAGAAGACGGCGCAAGGAGCACATCTTCTTCACCGAGCTGCGTCCACCCTCTGCACCGAGCTCATGGCGGATCTATCTTTCTCTCTTATCCTTCTTGTATCTCGTATCATGAGCGAGTAGTCCTCTTTCGCTGGGGTGCGGGGACTAGCCCCGCTGCCCATGCAAACCATGTTCTTTTGTTAAACTTTCCAAGGCAATGTATATAACTCTTCATTTTGTCGTTTATCGTTAAGCTTGTAGGTTGGTTATGTGCGTGTTTTCATCCTTGTGCTCCCTATGTTGCGATACCTTCAATGCATGGGTTCCTATGTTGCGATAACTTCAAGGCATGGGTTGGAACGTCATTTAGCATGTTTGACCCTTGACGATAACTTCCGATGGGTTCCTTGAGGTCGTAAGTGTATGATCCGCGAGGGGACGAGCCATCTAGCCTTCGGTGATGCTTCTGTGTGCCTAACGCCTGTATAGGGGGTTCACAACCTTAGTTGGATTTTGCATCATCTTGCTAAACGTCGATGTTTGCTCGCATGTCACCTTCCTGCTTGTTTATCGGTTAACGCGACTGACTCCCAAACTAGAAATAGGATGGGATTTCATCGAGGTCGTAAGTGTATGATCCGCGAGGGGACGAGCCATCTAGCCTTCGGTGACGCTTCTGTGCGTCTAACGCCCGTATGGGGGGTTCACAACCTCCGTGGATTTCTGTATCTTCAGAGCCGTAAGACATGTGATCCGGATGGCGATGAGAAATCGGCTGCCTATGGTGATGCTTACGCGGACCTAACGCCCGTACGGGGGGTTCTGCAGCAGCTCTATTTGGAGTGTTATATCGTGCCTAGTTTGTTTTCAAGAGAGTGTGTTTGTGTGCGTAGCGGTGGTCAAACCCGGTACCATCCCAGCGATTCCATATCATTGATCTAAACCGATCTTTTATTCCGCATTTACTTTCTTGCAATTAGTTTAATCAAACCAAAATCAACCAATTGTTCTAAATATTAATTTTACTTGGGCTAGATCTAACTGAAAAAGATTCTTAAAAACGTTGTCCTTTGGGTTCGATCCTCAACTATACTGCGATAAGATCCGTCCGCTTGCGGGTGGTATTGTTGCACTTGGTTTTGGTAAAAGCTCGGGGATATAAACCCCGAGTGAATTTGTTAGTGCATTCAAAAAGCCACATCAGTAACCTTTATTCAAGGTCACACTAGATTATGTCAGAGCACATCAAACAACATGTGATGAGTGTAGTGATTTGAGGTCTAAGAACTACAATCATCACTATCACTTTGAGAGATGATGCTGACTACCAATCATGGTTTCCATGCATCAATATCAAGGTGGGTCTGACTAACACACTATTCCCTAACAATTATCTATGTGTTTGGTTTGATATCAGATTTCATTATTAATGAAATTCTGTCATCAACCAACACACATTCTAGTCTTAACTGTTATTGTTGTCTATCAACCTTCCACAATAACAACCAACTAGGGACATAACAAGAATGTATCTACTCTTGACATCTGTATGATTTCATTATTTAGGTCCTCAAACCAAAGACATATGTCATTGAGTAATATCATTCTTTAGAGAATTATTTTGTAACATCATTATCTTATATCTGAATAAAATAGAATAAATTGGAATATTGCCTTTATTACTGATCAAATCATTTATAAGATATGCTATTACAAGCATCATATAATTAGCTATTTGGGCATACATACCAGTAGACTCACACTTGCACTTAGATCCAATCTCCCATGAATCTTATTCCAAGTGATCTTCAATATGTAGATCATGTTTCTACTGTGCAAGTGCTTATTAGCAGGTTTAGCAACATATGCTTCAAGTCGGTACTTTAAAAATGTTCATAGCTCCTCACTGTATGTTCCCTCATATGATATGGAAATGTGGTAGTATGCTATCCGGGTTCCTTTGCCTAACCAGTAGCTCCATTATTGTCACAATATATCTATTGTGTCCTTAATGTCTAGAACCTCCCACAAGTTCATCTATATGAACTTTTTGATCCATACATTATCCTTGGTTATGTTCATAACACTAGATACTCGACTTCTATTGTAGAATTAAACAACTATCTCTTGTTTAGAACTTTTCTAGCTAACAATTCTCATTTTAAGGTTAAACACAAATTTAGATTACAATCATTAATATTATTTTTCATTTTGGAAGCTTGCATCTTTTTAATCCTTGACACCCAACTCTTCCTTATTACCATCATCAAGTAACTGATCCTTAGAGTTCTCAAGCACTTGAGGATGTTCTTTATAGTATTCTAGTCACCTTCACTAGGTTGTGACAGATATACTTTCATCATGTCAAATACATACGAGACAATGAGATAAGTACATAACATTGCATACATGATAAATCCAATTGCTAATGCATATGGCATCTAATTCATGTTTTCCCATTCTTCATAAGAGTTGGGACACTAGACTCTTGAGAGATTAATCCCATGTGACATGGCTAGATTTTCTCTCATTGAGTCCCATATGCTGAACCCTTTCAACATTTTGTCAATGTATGTGCTCTTGTTTAGGTCAAGAAGCCTTCCAAATCTATCTCTATAGGTTTCAATTCCTATCACATAGTATGCTTCACCTAAACCCTTTATAGAGAAGGTACTTTCCTTGTCAAGTTTTAATACTTGTAGTATAAGGATGGTATTCCCCATCATTATGTGGAATATAAATATGCTCCCACTAAATCTATTGTAATCACAGATCTCATCTTCATTTCAACTTAAGTCAAACTCTTTGATTATCTTGTAAAATTATAGATCCAACTCTGAGATGCTTTCTTAAATCCACATATTGATATTTGTAGATTATAGACTTTATTTTCATTAATGGTCTTATAAAACCTTCAGGTTGAGTCACATATACATCCTCTACAATATTCCTAATTAAGAAATGCAATTTTAACATCCATTTTTCCAAATCTTATAGTCATGATAAGGTGCAATGGAAAGCATGATCTTGATGGACTTAGACATGGAAACTGGTATTAAGATTCCATCATGTTCATCACCTTGAACTTATTTAAAACCCTTTGCAACCAATATGCTCTTATAAGTTTGTACACTACCATCCATGTTGATCTTCTTATTGAAGACTCAATTGTACCTTATGGGTTTTGCCCCTTTAGGTGGTTCCACTAAGGTCATACATTGTTGGTGTACATGGAGTCCATCTTTGATCCCATGGACTCAACCCATTTCTCATGTTTTGGTGTCTCAATATCTTCTAGATAGGATGTTGACTCATCATCTTATGATCAATTCACAACCTTTTTGATCCATAAGATATCCTAATATTTCAAGTTGTAGGCATATTCTACTAGATCTATGCATTTTGTGTTACATAAGGACAATGACTGTAGAATCACATCAGTGGACAACTCTTGACCCAAGGAAAATCCCAGTCTAGGAAGGTTCTTCACATACCCAATAAGCTTGAACACATGAGGACCTACTGGATCTCCTTCTGCCATGTTATATTTGAACAATGCCTTGGAGACATCATCTCTCCTATCTTGCCTAATCTTGGTAAATGTTCTTAAGATGTGTTAGCATCTCAATAACATCCATATTCTCATGTCATCTCTACAACTCATAGTTCATGGAGCACAACATTAGGCACTTGACATCAATGGCATTTTTAGTGCACTTCTTGTAAGCATCCCTGTCAATCTTAGGTGCAGTGGGAGCATGTTCATCTGGTTCTGGTGTCTCCAGGATGTAGAGGTTGTGCTCTTGTGTGAGAGCAATTCTCAACATCTTGAACCAGTCATGGAAAATATCCCCATTCCACTTGTCCTTCTCAAGGACTGGTCACAAGGAAAATGTGTTAATGTTTTCCATTTGATTCTATAAGAGAAATTTGCAATTTGTCAAGACACTTTTGATTTTATTTGATTAAAATAAAATTTGACAATGTTTAATTATGAATTTAATTAATTATCACTCCCATGATTTTGTTCAAATTGATAGCCTTCACATATCAATTTGGAAGATTGTAGCATACAACCTTCTAGTGAGCCAAGACCCAAACAATTGAGTTATTACCTAGCCAATGCCAACATCCATAATCTATAATTAATGTAGGAAACTTTTTCCAATTGCATCTTATGTAATTCTTGGATAGATGGTATGCACAACTCTTTGCCATAGTTAAGTCTGACCCAAAAGCCAACACGATAGTAACACACCCTACTTGGCAGACCCTTATCACTACCATCACACTTCCACAAGTTGGACTATGCACCGCGCTTGTCGTTCCCATGCTTATTCGATCAAGCTTTTCATGTGTGTTTCTAATGGAAAGAATCTAATACTTAATCTTTTATTTGTGGATTTATATTTATATAAATATATGCATGTATCCAATCATCACATACTTATAATACATATCATATACATGATATATTCCACAAATGAAAACATTCAATTAAAATGTAAGCTATGGTTATGGACATACTATTGTAATTACTTGGAGCCACAATGAACTACTACCACGTAAGGTCTACATCATATGCAACAACCTATTGTTGATGAAGATTTGTGCTGGAACCACTCCGGGATGATCGATTCAACACTTGAACTAATCTGGTGCCCCCTGGTCAGTTGGTTGGTATGTTGGATTGATTGTATGGTCTCCAATCCAAATGACATATGGACACCTCCAATCACTCAGTTGGGCCACCGGATGATCGATTCGACTCCTCCTGTCATTTGTCCTCTTCGGTCCTCCAGTCGATCAGTTCATGTTTTGAAATTGGAGGTTCATCTAGTATTGAACATCTTCTTTACTATAACAAGAACTAAATCTATGCTAATCCTATGTAACATATTACGTGGTAATAGAGAAACATTGAGTTACCTTCGAGGGGAGCATAGGAAGGAGAGAATGAATATTTTTACATATGAAAGGGAGGATAGAGGCTCTATATGCAAATTGAGATATAAACAAGAATAAACAACCACAACCAAGGAGATATAACTAGGGTTCAAAAGGGAGACACATATAAATTGTATATATATATCATATCACATATATAGGGATCATATATGGTCTTTAATTGGATACACACATTAATCATTTAAATATTCACATTGAATGTAATAAATAAATGATGAAACCAAAATTTGATCATATTGATTAAATACCAAAATATAATAAGATGAACCTCCGCTCTTATATCAATGTAGGGAAATATGGCATCAGATAAGGTAGCATAATAAAAAATTTAAATGGAAGGATGGTTGCAAGATTTATACCTGGTCCTAGAGTAAGTCTAGCAACAATCCCTCGTATCAAAATGTGATTTTCTTCAAGTTACACTTGGGCATCATTAGCGGCGGCTTCCTGGTTGATTACGTAGATAGTGGTTGACTTTGTCCTCCTAGAGGGTGGAAACAACCTCCTCACCTCTATAGTAGTCCACAAGAACCACTAAGAACTCCTGTCATTCTAGTTGAATGGGCAAGAAGGAGTTGTCCCTCTAGTCAGTGTGATAGCACCGACTTTCTCTCCCATTTGTCTCTCCCTTTCTATCCCTCCCTTTTACGGGTAGGACTTGCTTGGGTTCTCACATTACCATAAATGTGAGAAGACAACAAGCTTAGTATTATGTCTTTAGAAAGCCTTAACTACCCCTCTATTTATGGAAGGGTCAGGATCATGAGTTCTAGTCTGAGCGGGATCCGAATAGAAGGAATCTCAGGGCATACATACCAACAAACTCCCACTTGCACTTAGAGCTAATCACCTACGAATCATATTTCAAGTGATCTTACATGTCCATCATGATTTTACTATGAAAGTTCTTTTATTAAGGGGTCAAAAACATTGTTGTCAGTTGGTACTTTGCAGATCTTTGCATATCCTCATTGTACAATCTCTCATATGAGATGATACCACCTTTGTATATGCTTTGAGTACTGATGCGATCTGGGTTCCTTAGCTTGTGCAATAGCTCCATTGTTGTCACAATATATGTCACGAAACCGGAATCCCAGTCCCATGAACCAAACGAATACCAAAGGCAACATGCGGAAGCATAAAATGCTTAGCACACATGAACATATAACAAGAAAAAGGCACCAACACAGTCTCAACATTCAACAAGTATAAATTATACAAGATACTTCATATTCATGAGTTCAATTACACATTTCCAGAGTTGAGGTACAAGTCATTCATGTGCACTAAATTTGTATCTTACAACAAGTACACCTAGCATAGCTCACCAAGACATCAACCTTCTAGCCATCTCTGTACTTAAAAACAAAATACGAGAAATGAGTCAACACACGAGGTGTTGAGTATGGGGCAGAAAGTTACATATATATGTATAAGCTTTGCATAATTTGAAAAGATTTCAAGACTAAATGAACAAGAATAAATGTGTTAACTGTTTAACAAAATGTGAAACCACATTTTATGTCATTTCACTCCATTATACCAACAATATCAAGCACGTTTAAGGCCTTTGACCATCTTCCTGTCAGAAGGGTCTGTAAGGGTGCTCAACATTAGCTAACCCTTTTATACAGAGGGACCTCAAGGCCATAGCCAAGAGCTAACCCTTTATCAACAATATTATAATGGAGTTCTTTATATATGTGTTCAAGTTATGAAACTGACAAGGCAAACATCGAGTAAGACATAGCAATACTACATGGCAATATTTGAGCAAGTAAACAAACAAGCATACAATACATGTCTTTTCAAGCAAGAAAGAGATATTCGTATAACTAGATAATCTCCATACCTGATTCAAAGATTCTTAACTTAACACGTCCATTACCATCTAGATCATAAGCCAACCCGATTAACAACAAGATTCCATATATACATTAGATTCTCATCATTAACCCTAATTAGATGCATTTTACGGTTTTGGCTAAGATAGTTTCCAAGTTTCTTATTAGTACATTTGATGTTACAACCTCAATTTTGTATATGTTTCCATAATTAAAATATAATGATTTTTTGAATTTGGGCTTAATTAAAAAGGTTGTAAGCTTTGCTTTAAAGGATGGGTTTCCTTGCAAATATTCCCTTGGATAGGAATTTCGTGATTCCTATTATTATAGTGATTCAATAATGGATATAAAAGAGAAGAAAAGAAGAAAAGTTCAAATATTAGAAAAAGATACAAGATAATGCAAAGTATTTATAAGAAATAATTGGAAATCTCTAGAAAGTGGCATTAATGGCCACAATTGAATAAATTTCGTTTACATATGATTTCTAATAAAGAAAATGTGAAAAGAGAAAAGGAAATAGAAGATACAGAGAAAATCCTCGAAAAGAGATATTTTAATAAGAGAATGAAGTAAGATAATGAGAAACAATGGATGTAGATGCATCTAGAAGGGTAATAAGTATGCTTGAAAAGGAATTTCGAAATCTTGGGATTTCTTGGGATCCAAGGAATCCAAGATAAAAATTTAATAGCAAAGGAAAGAGAAAATAAGTGAGAAATATACATAATTGAGTAATATCTTGCACCTAATGAAAAGGTACGTTTTGTTTTAGATAATGAGCCCAATTTTGGTAGAGAGGTAGATTAAGTCATTAATAAGATTCTCTCAAAATTTGGGATAAAACAGAGCCATGTATTAAGAGTTATGATTTTTCTAAATTATCCTAAAATGAAAAGGATTTTCCTTCAAATAGAAATCATGCTTTTCTTTTGTTCGGGCGCGAGTGATGAGGATCATTGGATCCTGATCCAATGAGGGCCGCTCGTCTTCTAGTTCTAGCCGAACTAGGAACATGTTGGTGGTAGTGGGATCTTTCCACTCAATTTTACTCACGAATCTTCACATCTGTGGATAAGGAAAGTTTATGGTTGAGTTCGGGAGAGGATTCCGCGCAACCTATATCTAGGTTCTTTGCACTTTGGATGCTTCTAGAGAAAATGCCCAAATTGCCTAAAAAGGTAGGCGACGACAGGGATTGGGAAACCCTAGAAGAGCCCTAAAATCCTATATATAACCCTCTCTCTCAACTCCTCTCACCCTGACGAGCTTGATCGGCCTGTTCCCTACCTCCCTCATGCCTTAAGATGATGAGAACAGGTGTGGCCAGTGAGCCTCCACCGTGGAGCCGCCGCACAGCCACCACTGGCTAGATTTGAAAGAAGGAAGAAGATGCAAAGCAGCATCCGTAGGATGGAAGACCACCGTGGTCTTGCGGAGCAGATCCAACAGATCGGGTTTCAGTCGAATAAGTTAGCGGCTAGTGTGGGTGAGTGACACAGGGCGTCCAATCCTTAGGCAGATCAGTGGACCATCAATCGAATGGCCTAGTAAATTTGGTAAATAGCCTTCTCTATCGAATATTCAAGAAAACCGACGAATCTTGCATAATTCACTAAAAATAGGTTCTTTGGCCGAAAATTACAAATAAGTAGTACTTTTTGATCAAAAAAATGCAAGGAATGCAATGAAATTGTAATTGACACCTAATTATGCTTGCAATTAAAAAATATAAAGATGTTATCTTTAATGGTTTAATCAATGAAAAACCCTAATCTTTGATATTAATGAATTAGAAAGGGTTATATGGATGTTTACAGTTGATATTAACATGTTTATTATAAAGAGACACATTAAGATATAAAAGGATGAACTTTACACATAATTGGATTAATTTAGGGTTCCATGTGCATAAATGAGCTTTAATGGGCCTTGAAACCCTAATGTTAGTAATTAAGACTCTTAATGGTTTCAATTGTTCAAATTCATGAATAAGACTGAGATATGATGGTTCTAAGCTATTTCGAGTATAAGAGTTCCTAATTACGGATAAATACCCTTAATATGATAATTAGGGTTTTCTAATGGATAAAGGTGGAATTAATGATAAATAGGGTTCATAGGTGAATTAGATCATAATGAACTATGAGTTGTTAATCCGAAAGGAACCAAAGATGATAATTAGGCCTAATGATCTTGTCATGAATTAAAAGGATAAAAGTGGTAGTTCTAATGTAAAGGAGCATAATGGACTTAATTGATGGTTAATTATGCCTTTAATCCAAAATTAAGGTTATATGTTGTTAAAAGGTAACCGTAATATCTTTCGTGAAGTTGTGGGTGGTTTTATGCTATTGAGTGCTTGGTTCTGCTATTGGCTTCATGTCATTAGGTTGAGTTGTTTAGGATCTAAGCCTTATGTATAGTTTCAGGGGTTTTATGTTCTCTTGCCCTTGATTACTAGTTTGTTGGTATCAAGGATTTGTTCTTGCTGTAATGGGGTACTTTGTGCCCAAAGTTTTGGTAATATAGTAACACGCTTTTTGGACCGACCAAAAAAAAATCTTTCGTGAAGAATAGATGAGATAATTAGGGTTTGTGACTAATTGTATAAAATTAGGGTTTAAAAGAGTAAAAATGAAGAGGAACCCTAATTGCAATAGAAACCCTAAAAGTGGACTAGAAACCCTAGGAAGAGAGCTAGGTTTAATAGATCTTAATGGTATGATCAATGATAGGAAATTGTATGCATATTTCAGGATCTCTTTGTGTGCTTGCTTGCCTATTGGATTTCTTGCATTGATTGGATTGATTCTATCTCAAATCATCCTGACAGGTATGTGGGTAATTATGGTTAATCACATTAGTTTCCCGAAGGTTTTCTAGATGATTCATCACATTGAATGCAACCTATCAGTTTGGATGTTCATACTTGCAAATCATAAAGTCATTATGATTATCACAACAATAATAGAAGTGTGTATTCTCACACCTACATACCACCCTGATGGATAATGCCAAAAGGTCAAGCCCAGGAGGGAAGACCCATGGGCACCATGAGTGGTGAACCCATACACCAAGCTTGGGATTGAGAAGGTGGTCTTTATAGAATGACTAATGAGCACTATGAGAGGTGACCCCAGGCACCAAGCTCGGGATTGAGAAGGTGGCCTTCAGTCATTGGCAAAAGAGAAACCCTAAGGTGGGTATGTCAGGGTTAGGGCAAAAGCAAGTGAGAATGTCACATTGAAAGCGTAAATTGGCTTGTTAATTAACTAGATTGTGATATTTAGATTGTTAGCCATATTTGTGAAATTTTGGTTGTCCCCACATACCAGCATATTCCTATATGCTGACCGACGTTTTGTTTGTCGACGTTTTAGGTACAAATTGAAAAGGATGAACAGTAAAGTGGCATATTGTGAAATTAAGAAATAAAGTGCAAGGATGATTAGTTAGAATAAAGTCCATATGTGGATAGAAATTAGATATCCAAGTTTTTGAAAAAGGTATGCAAAGTTTTATTTTATACCAGATTTCAGTATAGTTTGGTAGAATTTTATAATTATTACTGATTATTTGTCGAACCTTTGATCCTGTTAATTGGGATAACAACTCTGACCTTCAGAACTCCCCTAATTGGGGGTTATCGGGAGGCGGGGTCATTACATTTGGTATCAGAGCATAGGTTCCCCATTTAATCTTTAATAAGTATTAAATTTTACAAATTCCATAGAACCGAGGGAGTTATTAGAGGATTTTCCGACAGACAGAGGTGTCTAGAAAAGGATCATGTCTGGGGGCTGGCAATATTTTCCTCCGCATCGCTAGTCAGAATATGAGGACTCCTAGATTTGTGTGACTGTCTGGCCAATGTCTCAGGATTTGACTCGAAATAAGATACCTTTAGGACTCTCTCATCTTGTTCATCCCTTCTCAACTCAAATGTTGTTAAGGATTATAAGGATTAGGGTTTTCTTTCCTTCCTCACCCTATCGAGATATGGGTAAAGTTGATAAGGTTTAAGGAATCCTCCACCAAATTAATGAAAAGCATGTAAATAAGATGTCATGGACATAAGCTTTATAGTTTAAGCGTAAACTAAAGAATAGCTGCTTGCTTAGGTAAGATGACATATGTTGTCATGCCCTCAGGAGAGACCTGAGGCTAGACCTCCTTGTTAGGAGGATGAGTGGAGAAAGTTAGTCTTGGAGGTAGAGACCTCCATTATAAGTAGAATCCTGGCACATCCTTTGAGGATGATGCTAACCCTAACCATAAGTGGTGGTTAGAGAGAGAGATGGCATGATGAGTTAGATGTCATGATAGACCAGGGGTGTGGACATGCTTTTGGATACCCATGACGATATGAGCCATGTGAGGTTGGATGACCTAGTACTTTTGGAAACCCAACCCTGGAAAGAATTGTGCATGTTAGAGTGAAGGATAGCTCCTTTGATGATGAGGTTAGTGAAGAACCTATAGAAACCCTATGGGATTATGTGATTAGGGCATAACATGCACCCAGAGTACGTCAGTAGTGCGGAAAGTAGGTTGAAACTCTGGCCAGGAGAGTATGTTGGATGGCTTATAAGATAAGCATGAGGAGCTCTGAATAATCTTGAGTGAAAATAAGTTTGAACATAGGCTTCACCCATGTAGGGGTATGCTTGTGAGCTTGATCCTTCATAGAGAGAGGGCCTCTAGTAGTAAGGTTGTTTGTAGGGTTAGTTCTAGAGAGAGAGCAGGACCCTAGCAAGAAGGTTGGAAGCTTAGACTCTGAGATATGAGGAGCAGTGGGGAGTTGAGGATGATGCAACCTAAGTGGATGGTTGCGGTTGCCTCATGCATGATCCCTGGAGGTTGATGGTATCTTGGTTGCCTTTAGAGGAACCAAACCCTGGAGAGAGGATGAGATTGTCGGTACCTATGTTCCTATGGTATAGGTGTTTACCTTCTGAGATTGGAAGGAGAGTTCCTTAGACCATGAAGAGGTTTAGTAACAAGTTGTGAGGCCTTATACCTAGTTGGTTACCCTTGAGGAGGACTCCACTCTGAGGTGTTGTTCAAGTGGAATGATAACATGACGTGCATGTTATACCTCATACATGTTTGGTTCATGGTTAAAAGTTGAGCATGCAGTTGGACATCAGAAAAGTGAACCTAGGGTTCCTAGACCTAAGAGGGAAAGTAGTAGCACCTGGTGCACCTAATGCTCATGACAAGATTTGAGTTTCCATAGATTTGAGCATGGCACTCCTCATGTTTAGAGGAAGGGGAAACCCCTTGGATTAAGGCGTAGGTTTGTTGAACCTCTCACATATGGGTTGGTGACATATGTGGTCCAATGTTGAGGAATGAGAACAAGTGGGACCTACCATGGAGACCTGGCATGGTTTAGTAAATGGTCCATGCTAGCTATGTGCCTTAGTAGTTTGACAAGGTTAAGCATACTCATGTTGATGTAAACCCTAGGATGTTTGTGACCTTTGTTGCTATCAAGAGATAGTTTCCTCCCATCCCGGGAGAGGACCTTTTTGTAGGGTATGAATCAACTTTTTTTGGGTTTGAGGAAACCCTAAGAGGTCTCCTAGAATCTTGAGAAGCTAAATGGAGGGTACATAGTATAAGAATGAACATGTAGACCCATAGATAATCATCTCTAAGTGCATGTGGATGTGTTACATTGGAGGTAACTAGTATGGGGCCTGACCAAGGTAAGCAGGTCGCCATGACCCCTATGAAAGGATGAAAGTCAGCCCAAGAATGCAGAGAGAGATGATGGAGACTTGGATAAGGTTCTAAGTTGGACATGTACTATGTTAGAATCCTAAGTCTATCCTAGGGTCAGGTAGGGATAAGACCAATGGAAGTAGGAGTTGTCTAATTCCCTAGTTGCACATGACCGTAGGGTGGGGAGGTAACAACTATCATTGTCTGAGGGCCATGGGTTAGGAGATTGATCACCTTCATGAACTCATGGGACCCAAAGGGCAGATGAGGAGGGCCCTCTCTGGATGCATAAGGGAAGAGGGATGACCCCAAAAGTGCCGGCACCCTACAGACCTAGAGGAGATAACCAAGGATTGTGTGGTGACCCAAGTAGGTTTGAGACCAGTTTTCCATGGAAGTAACTTTGATATCGAGATGATTGTGATGTAGAGACATAAGTTGCACATTTCAACTTAGATTTGTAGGTGTACTGGCAAGGTGGGATGTACCATCTCTACTCTTGGAACATGAAGAACTCTGTATTTGGACAGTCTCCAAATTCTTATTTCCTCTTATTATGGGAATGAGAGAGAGGACAATACGCATGCCATACACCAAGGATGAAGATGATGTGAGTTGGAATGTTGCTATGAGGTATGAGGATAGAGATGATAACATACCCTTGTGGAGTGAACGATATGTGGATGGTTTATAAAAATTAAGAGAACTAAGGTGGTCATCTTGTCAGGATGTTTTTATCATGAGCTATGTGGAATTTGTGAGTCATACAAGGTTGAGTTTGATAACCAAGGAGACGAGCTCTAAGTTTTCTTGTTGAGTATGAGATGAGATGATAAGTGGAATACATGGAGGTATGTGTCTTCAACATTACCGAACACCTAAGGATGTGAGGTAGTAATGGATGCTCTGGTTGAGATACAACTGCCTAGTTTAGCTAGAGGTTAGAAGAGATTGTTAGGTTATGTAAAGAAGTGAAATCAATCCACCTCTCTACTAATAACAATGGTAAACAAAATCCAATTTAGATAGCAGTGGAAGATAAAATTTCTGACTATATTCAATTTAAATAAAGTGTACATAAAAATTCTCCCAATATGGGTGTACATGCTTTATACAAAAGAGGATCTAAGTAGAGGGAAGTCTATACTACTCCACTTTTGTCTCCAAGCAACATATCCATCAGCTAAGTCCAAGACAAGCTAAGATCTTCAAGTCCTATACATCACCTTGCTCCACAGCTGGGTGGTTGGGAAAGCACCCAACAAGAGGGAAGGAAAAACAACTATGTGTTACAAAAACTATTCTAAGATGGTAAGATAAGAAAAGCATGTAAAAGCGAGATAGGGTTCATCATAAGATGTAGATAATCAAGAGAATGAGGCCATATACAAAAGAATATTTCAATAGATGTTTGCCATAAACAATATATAACAAAAGGATTGCATGTATGATTAATATTGACTATCTTAACTAAGTAGGGTTGAGGCACCTACCAGATCTTCAACCAAAGGGTGATGGGAGAATAACACATTCCCAGTCACCTACACACATGTTGTGTGTGGGGGGAGAGTAACACGTCCCCCAAGGGAGAAATAACACATTCCCTAACTATGGGTGGTTGTACATACAAGTACCACTACACTGGCTAATTATTCTAATAAAATCAACATGCTAGAAACAGAGTTATGACAAGATTAATCAAAAGATTTATATAACATGGCAGTGGGGTATAAAAACCCATTCAAGATAATACTACAACTAATTTTGAGGCATGAATAAATTAGGTTTCAAGAATAATGGATTAAGTCAGATTAAGCCTCATTAGAGAATATGGGTATTGGTATAAAATTTTCCCAACTGAAGGGGGTAGATGCACATACCTTTAATATTTAGAATCCTAGAATCAATTTTCATAACATTTACATGAGATCAGATCCACTTTCCTTAATATGATCATCATATTTATGTATTAGATATATGTATATTCATTAAAGGCTTAAAACCTCAAAACCATCAAACTTTCCACAAATGATCGAATTAGACTCTAAAAACCTCACTACTGTCTTAGTTACATTCTTATGATCAAAATAACATATATATTTGTATTATTTCGAGTTACTGATTTTTTAGGCTATTTTTCATATTTTTAAGTAATTTAATTCATCCTTAAAAACACATATTTGAAAATATCAGAATCAAACCAAAAAAGTAGTTTTTTAGATAGATATCATTCTCCCAATTCCAAAACATATTTCATTTTTAAATTTGGACAACTGAGTAAGAAATTATCATTTTTCTAAATCTGACCAATGATAACTTGCCACGTAGGCACTTCGTTTGAAAAAAAAACAAAAATAAAGAGACTAGAGTGCCCCCACGTGAGCACAGAAAGAGAAGAGATGAGAGTACATGGGTAGAAATATAAATTGACATGGGTTGTCTTCACCCTTCACTCAACCCGTAATGGCCGACAACCGTAAGCTGCTCCTTGCAAGAATTTTGGGCGTTTTCACAAACGACCACGAAACTCGACGCTCAGATACTCAAATAAAAGATAAGAAGAAGCCGGATCTAAAGGTACCTTTTATTTAGTCAGAGACGAAGAGATGTGAGAGACAGGGGCGCCGCAAGCTGCACACCTTCAGCCGCTCGTCACGGTTCAAAACATGGATGAAAACTGAAATTAGGAGTTGGGTTGAGTTACAAAGGATCCCATGAAGCCAATAGTGGGGTTATTTATAGGTGTGGGTGTGTGAGTCAAGGAATATGGAGGTGGCCGTGAAGCCTTGCTGCCCAAGAATTGGGCATTTCCCGATTTCTTGATAAAACGACGCAAGTTTAGGATCACTAGGTGCAGAATCAAGAGAGCGTTTCGTGGGTAAAGAAATCTCGAAAAAAGATGGATTATAGAGGGAGAAATCCGTATTAGAAAATTGCACGTAAGAAGCATGATTCCATAAATGATACAAGGTTGAAGATGATGCACCTAGCGTCCGATCTTGATCGAACAGCGAGAAATAAAGAGCTGATTCAATTGCATTCCCAAACAAAATCGAATAAAGTCCTATTTAAATTATTCAACTTTTATCTTTCCTTATTTGAGGGTGCAAACGACCTCCAAAAATAACCAAAATTTGCACCATGACTTATTTTGATGTGTAGAATCCAAATATAAAATTAGATTTATATTTTGAGAAAGTTAGTTTATTTAATTAAGTCAATTACTATTTTCTCTTTCCTCCTTCACTTATGGAATTAGAATTGTCCAAAAATTACAAAAATTTACTCACAAGTCATATAAAGTATGCTAGACACGAATTTGGTATTATTTCAATTTTTTTGAAATTGTTTATTATTTTAAATAATGAGTTGAAAGTTTGGTACACTTTCTCTCTCCTTAATTTATCTTTTCATCAAATATTTTCCAAATTGATTCAAAATTCATCCAAAAGTCTATTTTAACATGTAGAACACGAATTTGGCATTGATATATTTTTTGAAGATTTTATTATTTTATTTAATTCATTTAGATTTTATCACTTATTTAGCCTTTTAATTTATTAGAGGTATCTAGAAACTTCCTAAAAATATAAAACTTAGTCTGCAAGTAATAATAAATGTTAGGAACATGTTTTTGAGATTATTATTTTTTATCAACATATATTTAATATTTTTGGTCTTTAAGTCATTTTTTCTCTCTAGATTAAAATAAAATATTAAACATTGACCAAATTAAATGCTAATTTTCCCAAAGGCTTATTTTTATGTTTAGATTACGAATATGGAGTTAGTTTTCTAATTTGAGGGCATTAAATATTTTTTCTCTCTTTCTTGGCTTATTTCTCATTATCTTGTATTAAAGGCATTATGTATTTATTTATTATCCAAATTAGATGATACTTGGCCATTAAGCAACTTTTAAGTCAAGAAAACGAAATTGATATATTTATTATCCAAATTATCTTCTTGGGTTTCGATTTAGGATTTTTGGAACAATATATTCCTCATTATCTTCTTTTATCCAAAATATTCCATATTATTCCCAATTATTGTCCTTATTATCTCTTGTATGTGTATTTTGGGATTTCTCTCCTTTTTCATATTCTAAAAAGCACTAGAAAGTTCTAAGATGATATATTTTATTTTCTTTATTATTTAAGTGGACATTTTACATATTAAACCCATTATTAAGCTTTCACTGAGGTATTTGTGCATAAAACCCAAATATTGGAATAAAAGGTGAACAAATGTTCATTAAACCATCATATTGTCCACAAATTAAATAGAAAGGCCAAAGAGGATAGAAATAGAAGGAAAATATGAAAAAGAGGACCAAAAAGGCAAAATGCCCAGAATTCAGTATGTTACAGCACTCCACCCCTTAAAGAGGATTTCGTCCCCGAAATCACAAGCAAGAAGGGAAGGGTGTGTGTGCAACATCTTATCACCAAACTTTAGGTTATACCACCAACCAAAAACTTTCACCAACTACTCATCAACATATATACCTAAGCATTCAGAAACTTCACATACAGCTCATCATAGGTCAGGTTCTCAAGGATCACCTAGGGTTCCACTATTAAGATATTCTTTTTACGAGATTTAACTTTATTTACATTTTTGACTTATTAACATTATATTCATTATGATAACACATTGTCATCATTATTTTAATTATGTCATGTCACATTCACTAAGTTGCCAAAAAGAATTATATTTAATTATTATGCACAATTAGAGGTTACTCAATTATCTCAACATTCATTATTATATTTGATCATTATCCTTAATAATTCGGATTTATATTTCCTTATCCTCATATTATCTCTTTATTAATTATAACAAATTATTTTACATAAATATAAGACATTCTATCCAATTTGTCGTTAAGCATACAATTATTTCAATTAATGTCACATTAGTTACTTATATTCATATTAACGTTGTCACAATGTCACAATATCTTTATTGCTCACATTAATGTCATCATTAATCATTATTCATATTTATTCATTTATATTATTGATTTTGCACATTTATGTGAATTCCAATCATCTCATATTCATATTGAATCCATTATATTTATTTTAATGATCAAGGTGGAACATATGTCATATTAATGATTTGATTCACATTAAGTGACTAATAACATGTATATTAGTTAACAAGGTAACATGCATTTTATATTAATGAATTGATTAATAAGTGGTTAGATGATTATATATATAATTTATGTGTATCAAGGTATGTTAACTGATTGTAGCACTTAACATCATCAATGTATCATGAAAGGCATTAAAGATGTATAGATTAGGGTTAGATATTACAACTTAGGGTTTAGGTCAACATGACCATTATATTGCATTTATTCATTTCTTGGCATGCATTAAGTTATGGATTATAACCTTACTCGTCATATCATTAGGGTTTATTGGTTCATGACATTATTAACATCTTACTTATTGACAATTAGCATTGATATTCATATTATGTGCATTGGATATTCATTAGGGTTCAAGCATATGATTTATTCCTTAGATGATAATTATGTGTTCATTAATATATAAACAAGCACGTTAGGGTTACAACTATATCTTGTTTGGTCAAAACCAAAGATCCAAGCACACTAACCACCTAAGTATGAGGTTAGGGTTTCTAAATATAGATTAGATAGACTTGAAGATGTTATAGGGTTCCATCCCCCCTAAATAGGATTTCGTCCTCAAAATCTAACCACTTAAACATCATCATCTAACCATACTCCACCCCTTAAAAAGTTCGACCTACCACACTAGGGTTAAAGGATAAGTCTAACTAAACCCTTATCAAGATCCATCACACTTCCATTGCGCATTCTGATATCTTTCCAAACACCCAAACTCTAAGGTCTAGGTTCTAGGGATATAAGGAAACTATCTTGGAAGCCATCCTCAAACAAATCATCATACATATGAAACTTAGGGTTCTCAAAGATATCCAACATATATGTCTAAGGTTACTATTGCCTAAAAGCAAACTATTTTGGGCAATTCATATCAGCGTAGGCCAGGCTGGTATCATATGGGCACGGGAGTCCTCATATACCAAGCTAGTGGTGCGGAGGAAAATTTTGCCAGCCCCCAAAACCCTGATCCTTTCTAGACACCCTTGTTTCAACTGCATGCCCTAATAGTTGCCTAAAGGCAAACCTAAACAACATCAAGTTATGCATATTTTAATTATAGGTATTTTAGGATTTTATTCATCAAGGTTCTAATGTGGAACTATTGGTTCCTAAGTCAACCTATCATCAAGGTAGATCAAATCTAGGCAAACATGTCACTTAAAGGAAACTATGTAAGTCTAGCGTTCTAACTAGGGAGACAAACTGAAATAGTCAAAGATCCGACTACCATTGGCTCTGATACCATGTTGTAAAGAAGTGAAATCAATCCACCTCTCTACTAATAACAATGGTAAAAAAAATCCAATTTAGATAGCAGTGGAAGATAAAATTTCTGACTATATTAAATTTAAATAAAGTGTACATAAAAATTCTCCCAATATGGGTGTACATGCTTTATATAAAAGAGGATCTAACTAGAGGGAAGTCTAGACTACTCCACTTTTGTCTCCAAGCAACATATCCATCAGCTAAGTCCAATCCAAGCTAAGATCTTCAAGTCCTATACATCACCTTACTCCACATCTGGGTGGTTGGGAAAGCACCCAGCAAGAGGGAAGGAAAAACAAGTATGTGTTACAAAAACTGTTCTAAGACGGCAAGATAAGAAAATCATGTAAAAGCGGGATAGGGTTCATCATAAGATGAAGATAATCAAGAGAATGAGGCCATATACAAAATAATATTTCAATAGATGTTTGCCATAAACAATATATAACAAAAAGATTGCATGTATGATTAATATTGACTATCTTAACTAAGTAGGGTTGAGGAACCTACTGGACCTTCAACCAAAGGGTGAGGGGAGAATAACACATTCCCAGTCACCTACACACATTGTGTGTGTGAGGGGAGAGTAACACGTTCCCCAGGGGAGAAATAACACATTCCCTAACTATGGGTGGTTGTACATACAAGTACCACTACACTAGTTTTTTTTATATTAAGAAATTATTTCTCCATAAATCTATGAGTTCCTTACATTAACATCTAAAAGATGGTATCTACTGACGCAAGCTGGGGGTGAATCGAAATAATGCTCGGGTGGTTCGCTTCTGAGGTGGTATTTTGCCAGACCATCGGCTACTGAATTACACAGTCGTCCTTCATATTGAAACGTCGTGTTCTCCTGCTTATCCTCTTTTAACTTGGTTAACTAATAGGTGAACTTAGGGTAGTTCTGGGCTTCTTCCTCCAACAACTTCAGAGTGGTCTGGCAGTCTGTTTCAACTAAAACTCGGGGCCATACATTTCTCTTTATCTGTTGAAACGCGAAGTGGATTGCGGCCAGTTCAGTCACAGTAGCTGAATTGGTGTGAACCGTTTTGGACCAGCCACCCAGCCAGTGTCCCTGAGTATCTCTTGCAACAGTAGCTATAGCTCCACCCTTATTGTTCATTGCAGCGTCTACGTTGAGTTTGACGAAATTTTCCGGAGGTCTCGTCCACTAGTTAATTAGTCTAATAAAATCAACATGCTAGAAACAGAGTTATGGCAAGATTAATCAAAAGATTTATATAAAATAGAAGTGGGGTATAAAAACTCATTCAAGATAATACTACAACTGATTTTGAGGCGTGAATAAATTAGGTTTCAAGAATAATGGATTAAGTCAAATTAAGCCTCATTAGAGAATATGGGTATTGGTATAAAATTTTCCCAACTGAAGGGGGTAGATGCACATACCTTTAATATTTAGAATCCTAGAATTACTTTTCATAACTTTTACATGGGATCAGATCCACTTTCCCTAATATGATCATCATATTTATGTATTAGATATATGTATATTCATTAAAGGCTTAAAACCTCAAAACCATCAAATTTTCCACAAATGATCGAATTAGACTCTAAAAATCTCACTACTGTCTTAGTTGCATTCTTCTGATCAAAATAATATATATATTTATATATTTTCGAGTTACTGACTTTTTAGGCTATTTTTCATATTTTTAAGTAATTTAATTCATCCTTAAAAATACATATTCGAAAATATCAGAATCAAACCACAAAAGTATTTTTGTTAGATAGATCTCATTCTTCCGATTCCAAAACATATTTCATTTTTAAATTTGGACAACCGTGTAAGAAGTTATCATTTTTCTAAATCTGACCAATGATAACTTGCCACGTAGGCACTTCGTTTGAAAAAAAACAAAAATAAAAAGACTAGAGTGCCCCCGTGTGAGCACAAAAAGAGAAGAGAGGAGAGTGCAGTGGTAGAAATGTAAATTGACATGGGTTGTCTTCCCTGTTCACGCAACCCGACATGGCCGACAACCGTAAGCTGCTCCTTGCAAGGATTTTGGGCGTTTTCGCAAACGACCACGAAACTCGATGCTCAGATACTCAAACGAAAGATAAGAAGAAGCCGGATCTAAATGTACCTTTTATTTAGTCGGAGACGAAGCGATGTGAGAGATAGGGGCGCCGCAAGCTGCACACCTACGGCCGCTCGTCGGGGTTCAAAACAGGGATGTAAACTGAAATTAGGAGTTGGGTTGAGTTACAAAGGATCCCATGAAGCCAATAGTGGGGTTATTTATAGGTGTGGGTGTGTCAATCAAGGAATAGGGAGGTGTCCGTGAAACCTTGCTGCCCAAGAATTGGGTGTTTCCCGATTTCTTGATAAAATGACGCAAGTTTAGGATCACTAGGTGCGGAATCAAGAGAGCGATTCGTGGGTAAAGAAATCTCAAAAAAAGATGGATTGTAGAGGGAGAAATCCATATTAGAAAATTGCACATAAGAAGCATGTTTCCATAAATCATGCAAGGTTGAAGATGATGCACCTAGCGTCCGATCTTGATCAAACGACGAGAAATAAAGAGCTGATTCAATTGCATTCCCAAACAAAACCGAATAAAGTCCTATTTAAATTATTTAACTTTTATCTTTCCTTATTTGAGGGTGCAAACGACCTCAAAAAATAACCAAAATTTGCACCATGACTGATTTTGACGTGTAGAATCCAAATATAAAATTAGATTTATATTTTGGTTTATTTAATTAAGCCAATTAATATTTTCTCTTTCCTCCTTCACTCATGGTATTAGAATTATCCAAAAATTACAAAACTTTACCCACAATTCATATAAAGTATGTTAGACACGAATTTATTATTATTTCAATTTTTTGAAGTTGTTTATTATTTTAAATAATGAGTTGAAAGTTTTGTACACTTTCTCTCTCCTTAATTTATCTTTTCATCAAATATTTTCCAAATTGATTCAAAATTCATCCAAAAGTCTATTTTGACATGTAGAACACGAATTTGGCATTAATATATATTTTTTGAAGAATTTATTATTTTATTTAATTCATTTAAAATTTATCACTTATTTAGCCTTTTAATTTATTAGAGGCATCTAGAAACTTCCTAAAAATATAAAACTTGGTCTACAAGTAAAAATAAACGTTAGGAACACGTTTTTGAGATTATTATTTTTTATCAACATATATTTAATATTTTTGATCTTTAAGTCATTTTCTCTCTCCAGATTAAAATAAAATATTAAACATTGACCAAATTAAATGCAAATTTCCCAAAGGATTATTTTTATGTTTAGATTAAGAATCTGGAGTTAGTTTTCTAATTTGAGGGCATTAAATATTTTATCTCTCTTTCTTGGCTTATTTCTCATTATCTTGTATTAAAGGCATTATGTATTTATTTATTATCCAAATTAGATGATACTTGGCCATTAAGCAACTTTTAAGTCAAGAAAACGAAATTGATATATTTATTATCCAAATTACCTTCTTGGGTTTCTATTTAGGGTTTTTGGAACACTATATTCCTCATTATCTTCTTTTATCCAAAATATTCCATATTATCCCCAATTATTGTCCTTATTATCTCTTGTATGTGTATTTTGGGATTTCTCTCTTTTTTCATATTCTAAAAAGCACTAGAAAGTTCTAAGACGATATATTTTATTATCTTTATTATTTAAGTGGACATTTTACATATTAAACCCATTATTAAGCTTTCACTGAGGTATTTGTGCATAAAACCCAAATATTGGAATAAAAGGTGAACTAATGTCCATTAAACCATCATATTGTCCACAAATTAAATAGAAAGGCCAAAGAGGATAGAAATAGAAGGTAAAGATGAAAAAGAGGACCAAAAAGGCAAAATGCCCAGAATTCGGTATGTTACAGCACTCCACCCCTTAAAGAGGATTTCGTCCCCGAAATCACAAGCAAGAAGGGAAGGGTGTGTGTGCAACATCTTATCACCAAACTTTAGGTTATACCACCAACCAAAAACTTTCACCAACTACTCATCAACATATATACCTAAGCATTCAGAAACTTCACATACAGCTCATCATAGGTCAGGTTCTCAAGGATCACCTAGGGTTCCACTATTAAGATATTCTTTTTACAAGATTTAACTTTATTTACATTTTTGACTTATTAACATTATATTCATTATGATAACACATTGTATCATTATTTTAATTATGTCATGTCACATTCACTAAGTTGCCAAAAAGAATTATATTTCATTATTATGCACAATTAGAGGTTACTCAATTATCTCAACATTCATTATTATATTTGATCATTATCCTTAATAATTCGGAATTATACTTCCTTATCCTCATATTATCACTTTATTAATTATAAAAAATTATTTTACATGAATATAAGACATTCTATCCAATTTGTCGTTAAGCATACAATTATTTCAATTAATGTCACATTAGTTACTTATATTCATATTAACGTTGTCACAATGTCACAATATCTTTATTGCTCACATTAATGTCATCATTAATCATTATTCATATTTATTCATTTATATTATTGATTTTGCACATTTATGTGAATTCCAATCATCTCATATTCATATTGAATCCATTATATGTATTTTGATGATCAAGGTGGAACATATGTCATATTAATGATTTGATTCACATTAAGTGACTAATAACATGTATATTAATTAACAAGGTAACATGCATTTTATATTAATGACTTGATTAATAAGTGGTTAGATGATTATATATATCATTTATGTGTATCAAGGTATGTTAACTGATTGTAGCACTTAACATCATCAATGTATCATGAAAGGCATTAAAGATGTATAGATTAGGGTTAGATATTACAACTCAGGGTTTAGGTCAACATGACCATTATATTGCACTTATTCATTTCT
This sequence comes from Alisma plantago-aquatica, assembly GCA_963693085.1. Lineage (NCBI taxonomy): Eukaryota > Viridiplantae > Streptophyta > Magnoliopsida > Alismatales > Alismataceae > Alisma > Alisma plantago-aquatica. The sequence goes on along the minus strand of OY856415.1, from coordinate 315,608,257 downwards.
TGGCATGCATTAAGTTATGATATATAACCTTACTCGTCATATCATTAGGGTTTATTGATTCATGACATTATTAACATCTTACTTATTGACAATTAGCATTGATATTCATATTATGTGCATTGGATATTCATTAGGGTTCAAGCATATGATTTATTCCTTAGATGATAATTATGTGTTCATTAATATATAAACAAGCACGTTAGGGTTACAACTATATCTTGTTTGGTCAAAACCAAAGATCCAAGCACACTAACCACCTAAGTATGAGGTTAGGGTTTCTAAAGATAGATTAGATAGACTTGAAGATGTTATAGGGTTCCATCCCCCCTAAATAGGATTTCGTCCTCGAAATCTAACCACTTAAACATCATCATCTAACCATACTCCACCCCTTAAAGAGTTCGACCTACTACACTAGGGTTAAAGGATAAGTCTAACTAAACCATTATCAAGATCCATCACACTTCCATTGCGCATTCTGATATCTTTCCAAACACCCAAACTCTAAGGTCTAGGTTCTAGGGATAGAAGGAAACTATCTTGGTATCCATCCTCAAACAAATCATCATACATATGAAACTTAGGGTTCTCAAAGATATCTAACATATATGTCTAAGGTTACTATTGCCCAAAAGCAAACTATTTTGGGCAATTCGTATCAGCGCAGGCCAGACCGGTATCATATGGGTACGGGAGTCCTCGTATACCAAGCTAGTGGTGCGGAGGAAAATTTTTCCAGCCCCCAAAACCCTGATCCTTTCTAGACACCCTTGCTTCAACTGCATGCCCTAATAGTTGCCTAAAGGCAAACCTAAACAACATCAAGTTATGCATATTTTAATTATAAGTATTTTAGGATTTTATTCATCAAGGTTCTAATGTGGAACTATTGGTTCCTAAGTCAAACTATCATCAAGGTAGATCAAATCTAGGCAAACATGTCACTTAAAGGAAACTATACAAGTCTAGGGTTCTAACTAGGGAGACAAACTGAAATAGTCAAAGATCCGACTACCATTGGCTCTGATACCATGTTGTAAAGAAGTGAAATCAATCCACCTCTCTACTAATAACAATGGTAAACAAAATCCAATTTAGATAGCAGCGGAAGATAAAATTTTTGACTATATTCAATTAAAATAAAGTGTACATAAAAAGTCTCCCAATATGGGTGTACATGCTTTATACAAAAGAGGATCTAAGTAGAGAAAAGTCTAGACTACTCCAATTTTGTCTCCAAGCAACATATACATCAGCTAAGTCCAAGCCAAGCTAAGATGTTCAAGTCCTATACATCACCTTGCTCCACATCTGGGTGGTTGGGAAAGCACCCAGCAAGAGGGAAGGAAAAACAAGTATGTGTTACAAAAACTGTTCTAAGATGGCAAGATAAGAAAAGCATGTAAAAGTGGGATAGGGTTCATCATAAGATGAAGATAATCAAGAGAAGGAGGCCATAAATAAAAGAATATTTCAATAGATGTTTGCCATAAACAATATATAACAAAAGGATTGCATGTATGATTAATATTTACTATCTTAACTAAGTAGGGTTGAGGGACCTACCGGACCTTCAACCAAAGGGTGAGGGGAGAATAACACATTTCCAGTCACCTACACATATTTTGTATGTGTGGGAAGAGTAACACGTTCCCCATGGGAGAAATAACACATCCCCTAACTATGGGTGGTTGTACATACAAGTACCACTACACTAGTTAATTAGTCTAATAAAATCAACATGCTAGAAACAAAGTTATGGCAAGATTAATCAAAAGATTTATATAACATGGCAGTGGGGTATAAAAACCCATTCAAGATAATACTACAACTGATTTTGAGGCATGAATAAATTAGGTTTCAAGAATAATGGATTAAGTCAGATTAAGCCTCATTAGAGAATATGGGTATTGGTATAAAATTTTCCCAACTGAAGGGGGTATATGCACATACCTTTAATATTTAGAATCCTAGAATCATTTTCATAACTTACATGAGATCAGATCCACTTTCCCTAATATGATCATCATATTTATGTATTAGATATATGTATATTCATTAAAGGCTTAAAACCTCAAACCATCAACTTTTCTACAAACGATCGAATGAGACTCTAAAAACCTCACTATTGTCTTAGTTACGTTCTTCTGATCAAAATAACATATATATATTTGTATATTTTTCGAGTTACTGACTTTTTAGGCTATTTTTTCATATTTTTAAGTAATTTAATTCATCCTTAAAAACACATATTCAAAAATATCAGAATCAAACCACAAAAGTATTTTTCTTAGATAGATATCTTTCTCTCGATTCCAAAACATATTTCATTTTTAAATTTGGACAACCGAGTAAGAAGTTATCATTTTTCTAAATCTGACCAATGATAACTTGCCACGTAGGCACTTCGTTTGAAAAATAAAATAAAAAGAGTAGAGTGCCCCGCGCGAGCACAAAAAGAGAAGAGAGGAGAGTGTAGGGATAGAAACATAAATTGACATGGGTTGTCTTCCCCCTTCACTCAACCCGACATGGCGGACAACCGTAAACTGCTCTTTGCAAGGATTTTGAGCGTTTTCGCAAACGACCACGAAACTCGACGCTCAAATACTCAAACGAAAGATAAGAAGAAGCCGGATCTAAAGGTACCTTTTATTTAGTCAGAGACAAAGAGATGTGAGATAGGGGTGCCGCAAGCTGCACACCTTCGGTCGCTCGTCGGGGTTCAAAACAGGGATGAAAACTGAAATTAGGAGTTGTGTTGAGTTACAAAGGATCCCATGAATCCAATAGTGGGGTTATTTATAGGTGTGGGTGTGTGAGTCAAGGAATAGGGAGGTGGCCGCGAAGCCTTTCTGCTCAAGAATTGGGCGTTTCCCGATTTCCTGATAAAACGACACAAGTTTAGGATCACTAGGTGCGGAATCAAGAGAGCGATTCATGGGTGAAGAAATCTCAGAAAAAGATGGATTGTAGAGGGAGAAATCCATATTAGAAAATTGCACATAAGAAGCATGTTTCCATAAATGATGCAAGGTTGAAGATGATGTGCCTAGCGTCCGATCTTGATCTAACGACGAGAAATAAAGAGCTGATTCAATTGCATTCCCAAACAAAATCGAATAAAGTCCTATTTAAATTATTCAACTTTTATCTTTCCTTATTTGAGGGTGCAAACGACCTCAAAAAATAACCAAAATTTGCACCATGACTGATTTTGACGTGTAGAATCCAAATATAAAATTATATTTATATTTTGTGAAAGTTAGTTTATTTAATTAAGCCAATTACTATTTTATCTTTCCTTCTTCACTCATGGCATTAGAATTATCCAAAAATTACAAAACTTTACCCACAAGTCATATAAAGTATGTTAGACACGAATTTGGTATTATTTTCATTTTTTGAAGTTGTTTATTATTTTAAATAATGAGTTGAAAGTTTTGTACACTTTCTCTCTCCTTAATTTATCTTCTCATCAAATATTCCAAATTGATTCAAAATTCATCCAAAAGTCTATTTTAACATGTAGAACACGAATTTGGCATTAATATATTTTTTTTGAAGACTTTTATTATTTTATTTAATTCATTTAAATTTTATCACTTATTTAGCCTTTTAATTTATTAGAGGCATCTATAAACTTCCTAAAAATATAAAACTTGGTCTACAAGTAATAATAAACGTTAGGAACATGTTTTTGAGATTAATTTTTTTTATCCATATATTTAATATTTTTGGTCTTTAAGTCATTTTCTCTCTCCAGATTAAAATACAATATTAAACATTGACCAAATTAAATGCAAATTTGCCCAAAGGCTTATTTTTATGTTTAGATTACGAATCTAGAGTTAGTTTTCTAATTTGAGGGCATTAAATATTTTATCTCTCTTTCTTGGCTTATTTCCCATTATCTTGTATTAAAGGCATTATGTATTTATTTATTATCCAAATTAGATGATACTTGGCCATTAAGCAACTTTTAAGTCAAGAAAACGAAATTGATATATTTATTATCCAAATTATCTTCTTGGGTTTCTATTTAGGATTTTTGGAATAATATATTCCTCATTATCTTCTTTTATCCAAAATATTCCATATTATCCCCAATTATTGTCCTTATTATCTCTTGTATGTGTATTTTGGGATTTCTCTCCTTTTTCATATTCTAAAAAGCACTAGAAAGTTCTAGGATGAAATATTTTATTATCTTTATTATTTAAGTGGACATTTTACATATTAAACCCATTATTAAGCTTTCACTGAGGTATTTGTGCATAAAACCCAAATATTGGAATAAAAGGTGAACAAATGTTCATTAAACCATCATATTGTCCACAAATTAAATAGAAAGGCCAAAGAGGATAGAAATAGAAGGAAAAGATGAAAAAGAGGACCAAAAAGGCAAAATGCCCAAAATTCAGTATGTTACAGGTTAACCCTAAGTTTGAAAAGGAGATATGTTTGGCTAACACTCAGATGTAACAAAATTGTTGATTAAGTTAGTAGTTGTTTGGTTAGCCAGCCTAGGCCTTAATGTAATAAAAGGATGGTTGTAGAACATCAGATGCACTTCTTTGAAAAGAAGGTGATCAAACCCGACTAGAGTGGTTTAAGGTTTATGAGGAATCAATCTTGAGGAATCATGACATACGGGAGATCATGATCTTAAGTTCATCATACACCGTGGTACTACTAAGATAGTAAGTTGTGGTAGTACTTGGGTTACCTAAGATGAAGTTGCATGTGGCTTGTTGCCATGCAAGTCAGGAGGTGAAGGACGAACACTAGTAACCCAATGTTTTGATATTGAGCATAAAGAGTCCCTGAGAGGGAATGAGAGTTCATCACTATGGATGTAGTGGTAAGTCTCCCCTAGACTGAGGAAGGTCAAGATGCTAGGTGGGTTATGGTAGATCGCCTTATCTAGATGACATGATCTTAGAGAGAGAGAGAGAGATAATACTATCAAGGGACAGATCTGGTTGAACTACATATGAGAGAGAGATGGTTCAACTACACCATGATGTGAGTTCAAAGGTCCTTGAGTGTGATCTAAAGGTTCACTTCCATGAGGTGGAAGTAGGTACATGAAGAACTCGATGATAGTACGGTTTTTTCACCCCTAACTGATGGTTAGCATGATCCAGACTAGAGGGTCTGATGAGAGCATGTATGCTCATTCAAGGTGATACATGGAGATAGTTTTGTCTTATGAAAAATGTGATGTTAACCACCATAGCCTTTATCGGGAGGTAAGAAGCTCTATAAGGGAGGCTTTTCGATCACCGCTTCATGAAGATGATGTCAGTGGAAAGACCTTGTGAAGGTCAGAGAGACCACAGTGGGTGCAGATGAAGTCACTTTGATCATGCGATGGCTGAAAGAGCCCAAGGATGACATGAGTCGTGAGCTGATGCAAAGCAGACTGACATGCAGTTCAATGTGGGAGAATATGTGATATAAAATCCGACCCCTTTGATCTATGGATGAGAAAGATGAGTCCCCGATACATGGATCCATTTGAGATGGATTGGTGGAGATGGTTAGGTTTATCCTTATCCCTCAGGATAACGTGATGAATGATGTGTTCCACGAGTCCGATCTAGAGCACTATGTGAGGTACCCAAGCCATGTGCTGAGCCCTGAACCTATTCAGCTTTGTGAGAGGTTGAAATGTCCTGAGTCACCTATGAGGGTATGATATACCAAGGTGAGAGAGAACTCAGATGAAAGAATACAAGATGATGAAGGTTCTTGGGAAGCACCATGGAGAGGGTAAATCCACATGGGAGCCATGATGGACATGAGGAAGTCTTATCCTGATTGTTTGTTTGCTTGATGGAATTATAAGAGGGGAAGGATGTTACAACCTCAATTTTTCATATGTTTCCATAATTGAAATATAATGATTTTGTGAATTTGGGCTTAATTAAAAAGGTTGTAAGCTTTGCTTCAAAGGATGGGTTTCCTTGCAAATATTCCCTTGGATAGGAATTTCGTGATTCTTATTATTATAGTGATCCAATAATGGATATAAAAGAGAAGAAAAAAAGAAAAATCCAAATATTAGAAAAGATATAGGAGAATGCAAAGTATTTATAAGAAATACTTGGAAATCTCTAGAAAGTGGCATTAATGGCCACAATTGAATAAATTTCATTTACATATGATTTCTAATAAAGAAAATGTGAAAAGAGAAATGGAAATAGAAGATATATAGAAAATCCTTGAAAAGAGATATTTTAATAAGAGAATAAAGTAAGATAATGAGAAATAATGGGTGTAGATGCATCTAGAAGGGCAATAAGTATCCTTGAAAAGGAATTTCGAAATCTTGGGATTTCTTGGGATCCAAGGAATCCAAGATAAAAATTTAATAGCAAAGGAAAGAGAAAATAAGTGAGAAATATACATAATTGAGTAATATCTTGCACCTAATGAAAATGTACGTTTTATTTTAGATAATGAGCCCAATTTTGGCAGAGAGGTAGATTAAGTCATTAATAAGATTCCCTCAAAATTTATAAAACAGAGCCATGGATTAAGAGTTATGATTTTTCCAAATTATCCAAAAATGAAAAGGATTTTCCTTAAAATAGAAATCAAGCTTTTCTTTTGTTCGGGTGCGAGTGATGAGGATCGTTGGATCCTGATCAATTGAGGCCACTCATCTTCTAGTTCTAGTCAAACTAGGAACATGTTGGCGATAGTGGGATCTTTCTACTCAATTTTACTCGCGAATCTTCACATCTACGGATAAGGAAAGTGTATGGCTGAGTTCGGGAGAGGATTCCATGCAACCTATGCCTAGGTTCTTCATGCTTTGTATGCTTCTAGAGAAAACACCCAAATTGCCTAAAAGGCAGGCGACGATGGGGGTTGGGAAACCCTAGAAGAGCCCTAAAATCCTATATATAACCCTCCCTCTCAACTCCTCTTACCCTGACGAGCTTGATCAGCCTATTCCATACCTCCCTAATGCCTTGAGATGACGAGAAGAGGTATGGCCGGAGAGCCTCCACCGTGGAGCTATCGCAGAGCCACCGTGGGCCAGATTTGAAAGAAGGAAGAAGATGTGAAGCAACAGCCGTAGGATGGAGGACCACCGTGGTCTCGCAGAGCAGATCCAACGGATTGGGTTTCGACCGACTAAGTTAGCAGCTAGTGGGGGTGAGCGACGTAGGGTGTCCGATCCTTAGGTGGATCAGTGGACCATCAATCAAACGGCCCAGTAAATTCGGTAAATAGCCTTCTCTATCGAATATTCAAGAAAACTGATGAATCTTGCATAATTAACTAAAAATAGGTTCCTTGGCCGAAAATTACAAATAGGTAGTGATTTTTGATCAGAAAAATGCAAGGAATGCAATGAAATTGACACCTAATTCTACTTACAATTAAAAAAAATTGTAAAGATGCTATCTTTAATGGTTTATCAATGAAAAACCCTAATCTTTGATGATTAATTAATTAGAAAAGGTTATATGGATGTTTAAAGTTGATATTAACCTGTTTATTACAAAGAGACACATTAAGATCTAAAAGGATGAACTTTACACATAATTGGATTAATTTAGGGTTCCATGTGCATAAATGAGCTTTAATGGGCCTTGAAACTCTAATTTTAGTAATTAAGACTCTTAATGGTTTCAATTGTTCAAATTCATGAATAAGACTGAGATATGATGGCTCTAAGCTATTTCAGGTATAAGAGTTCCTAATTATGGATAAATAACCTTAATATGGTAATTAGGGTTTTCTAATGGATAAAGGTGGAATTAATGATAAATAGGGTTCATAGGTGAATTAGATCATAATGAACTATGAGTTGTTAATATGGAAGGAACCAAAGATGATAATTAGGCCTAATGATCTTGTCATGAATTAAAAGGGTAAAATGGTAGTTCTAATGTAAAGGAGCATAATGGACTTAATTGATGGTTAATTGTGCCTTTAATACGAAATTAAGGTTATATGTTGTTAAAAGGTAAGCTTAATATCTTTCGTGAAGAATAGATGAGATAATTAGGGTTTGTGACTAATTGTATAAAATTAGGGTTTAAAAGAGTAAAAATGAAGAGGAACCCTAATTGCAATAGAAACCCTAAAAGTGGACTAGAAACCCTAGCAAGCGAGCTAGGTTTAATAGATCTTGATGGCAACATCAATGATAGGAAATTGTATGCATATTTCAGGATCTCTTTGTGTGCTTGCTTGCCTATTGGATTTCTTGCATTGATTGGATTGATTCTGTCTCAAATCAGCCTAACATGTATGTGGTTAATTATGGTTAATCACATTAGTTTCCTGAAGGTTTTCTGGATGATTCATCGCATTGAATGCAACCTATCAGTTTGGATGTTCATACTTGCAAACCATAAACTCACTATGATTATCACAACAATAATATAAGTGTTGTTTTAGGGGAGACACAGAAGGCAATGGAAATAAAAATTTTCTTTTCCTCGAACCTAGTATAAAGGAATCACATCAACATCTATACAGTAGGAAGGATGGCTTGTAGAGATATACCTTGTCCCTAGGCTTGCTCGGTGACATTACCTCGCGGCTTGCACGGTCTTCATATTCGATCTTGGATGGTGTCTGTGCAGCTCCTGGTCTCACCGGGACTGTTGGGATTGACAGTTGTCCTCCGAGTGGTAGAAATCTCCCGCCTCTGTAGTAGTCCACACGGACCACCTGGAACTTCGACCGCCTTGTCACACAAGGCACCTGAAGGAGTCATACCCTCCTATCAGCGTACTAGTCATCGACACATTCTCCTGCAACCAGTCACTTTTCTACAGTTGTCTTTCCCTCGTTGTACCTCCCTAATCGGGTAGCACTTGCTCGATCTCTCCTGGTTACCACAACCAGAGAGAACGACAACTTTGCAGAGCAACTGGTGTTCTGAGTTGTACTTGAGAAGCCCCCAATACCCCTATATATAGGAGGGTCATGGGACATGGTTCTCTACCCCGGGCAATGCAGGATTAAAGGAGTAGAAGGGTTCGAGGTTTTCCACAAAACAACCAACTGCGCAAGCTGAACTGATCGTTTCAAGCATGAACTGATCGGTTGGGGACCTGAGCCGATCGGTTCACACCTGAACAGGTCGGTTGGGACACCTGAGCCGATCCGTTCACTTCTGAACCGGTCAGTTCACTGCCTTGGTCAGTTCTTGATTGACTTTTCCTTTTTTGTTTCGAATTGATCCAAATACCAATCCTTGTTCCAATCAAATTGGACAAGTGAAATGAAAAGAAATTTCTCACCAACCTAACTTTCCCAACTCGCTCGTTTGGACCAGTTGAGCCGATCGGTTCTACCCATGAACCGGTCATCTCAGCCTGTCCTGATCCGATCGGTTCATCACATGAGTTGATTGGTTCACCAACCTGAACCGATCGGTTCATCACATGAGCCAATCGGTTGGGAGTGCAGACTGCACAGAATCAGTCAATTGTAGTTTCAACCAATGTGATACTCTAATCAATCGTCCCGACACCTTGAACACTATGATACTGAGATATCAATTGATTAAGTGTTTAATTGAACTACTAAACTCCTTTAGTAATCAATCTAAACATCATTTGTGGATAAACACCTCTTCCTGGTTAAATCCTATGTGTGTGACCCTGTAGGGCCATTTCACGTTGGAAGTGAAAGTCCATAACACTTATGACTTCACAAGAAAAGTGTGGTGCCTAGTCACACATCAGTGCTACCCAAGTGAAATAGAAAGTTGGAGAACAACTTTCAATCCTACAATCCGTGAATGGTGTTATAGCGAATGTATAATTCCTTTGTCTCTGATATCCCGAATGAACTCAAGTCATGGAACAATCATCCTGTCAACATTCATTCACTTTCTTGATCTCAAAGTAGATTGGAGGAGATATGTATGACATCCATATTACATACTAATTCACACATGCGTGCGTAGGCCTATCTGAATCCTACTCATCAAGTGGCCATGGATATCAAACTCCCTCAGGAGGGACAAATCCCACATCTATCACTCACCCCTCAAAAGCCCCATGTGTCAAAGCCACCCAATCATCACCTTTATAACAACCCATGTTTCAAGATTGTGTTTGATAATGTCAAAGTGTACCCAACGACATGTGTTGAGTGTAGTGATTTTAGGTCAAAGAATCACAATCACCACCATCACTGTGAGAATTGACTGTGACTACCATGTCATGGTTCCATGTGTCAAACTCACGGTGGGTCTGTCCGGTACACTTGTTCTCTAACAAGTACCTATGTGTTTGGTTTGATATCTCCATATCATGACTAACGAGATTCTATCATCAACCAACACCACAATCTAGTCTCGTGTGTCATTGTTGTCTATCTACCTCCCACAATGACATCCGACTAGGGACATAATAAGAATGTACAAACTCTTCAACATCCGTATGATCTCATCGTTCAAGTCCTGAACCTGAAAGCATACGTCATTGAGTACTGTCATTCTCTAGACATTCAATCTATTCTATCATTATCTCATATGATTTAACCAGAAAGAATTGGAAGCTTGCCTTTGATGTTTATCAAATCAATCCTAATGTATCCCACCAATCATCCCATGATTGGCTCTCAGGGCATACATACCAACAGACTCCCACTTGCACTGCGAGCCAATCACCCTTGAATCATATTCATAGTGATCTTCAAACATGTCCCACATGTTATTGTGCTCTAGTGCTAACATAGTGAGTTATGGCAACACCTTGCCAAAGTCGATATTAACTGCATGTCTCTCATCTCTTCGCTGCACGTCACACATATGAGATGGATTTTCCATAATATGCGATCTAGTATTCCTTTGCTAACCTTTAGCCACATTGCATGACCAACCACTCCTAACTTGTCATCAATGACCGGAATATCTATAAGTTCATCTCTATGAACTTCCAGATCCATATAGTATCCACTAATGTTCTCTAACACACAAATACTCGACTTTTCCTTTTAAACAGATTTATTGGAACGTTTCCATTTATCGACAAACATTCACTTTATATATCCCATATATATATATTACGATTAATTTTCTGTCCTTTTCGGAAGTTTACATCAGTGTAACTCTTTACAGTGAACCCTTCCTTATTTCCATAGAACTAGTACTTATCAAGTTCTTATGGTATTCTAGTAACCCTTACTAGAACTAGAGAGACATCCACTCATCATGTCCCACATATGAGTTATCAAGATGACCACATCATATTGTCATGTCCTACATACAAGATGATGAATGCATTTTATTCTTGCTATGTCCATACATGCAAGATAATGGGATGATTACATACATGATAGATCCATATCTATTCTTAGTGTTCCCATTCTTCATAAGAATTGGACACTTGGCCTTGGGATACTAACTCCATGTAACATGGATAAGTTTTCTCCCACTGAATCTGTGCACACTTAACCCTTCAGTATAGATTGCCAATGTATGCTTTCCCTTTTCAGGTCAAGAGATTTTCGATAACTATCTCTATAGATCTCTATTCCTATCACATAGGAAACGTCTCTATCTTCCCTAAAGATATTTTCCACTTTGGATTTCCTTTCTAGAACATTTCCATTTCACATCAACATGTGGAATGTGAATATGCTCCCACTAAATCATAGATCCCTTCTTTATCTTTGACATATCAGTCAAACCCTTTGACTATATTATCAAAGTGAAGATCCCAGCTCTGAGTTTCTTGTACTCAATCAATCACATTGATTAGTCCATTGTAACTTATAGACTTTATTTGCATTAATGGATTCATAAACCTTATAGGTTGTGTCACGTACACATCCTTGTTTTATTCCTCATAGGAATGCAGTTTTAGTATCCGTATGCCAAATCTCTTAGTCATTAAGTTGCAATCAACAAGTATCATCCTTCTAAAAAATCATCCATGTGTCTTAACACTTAAGACTCATTCACATTTTTGGATTTCATCCCAATGGGTGATACCATCAAGGTCATACCTTATGGTTCACATGGAAGTCATTTAGGATGTAATGGTCATAAACCATAACTCAAAATTTGGTTCCTCAATATCATCTAGATTGTTGACTCATCATATGACCAACTCATGATATAGATATTTGAGGTGTATCTTTTAAGGAATTTGAGAACTCAAAACACTTTGTGATTCTGAATATCATTTATTAGTGTAGGGTATTCATTATTTAAGAAGAACTTAGTTATTTGATAATCATCCTGTAACTCCTTAGAGTATGACTCCTTTTGATTTAGACATCATCATGCCTTAATCATGAGTTCACTATGATACACAATCATAATCACTCATAAGGATCTCAAACATTTGGTTCAAGTATTTCATTCATTGATCTCATCAAGAATTAACACTTTATCAAATTCATACTTCATCTATGATATTCTTGAACACTTCAAGATATTCATATTGGTATTTCTCTAAACACTATTTGAAGTACTAGCATTAACTCTAATAGGTATGTAAATACATCACATGTATTATACCTAATAGGATAATCATTTTCCTACTACCACTAGTGAAGATTGATTAATCATGTCTAAGAGATTCATGTCTCTTACTAGTTCTCTAACCAAAAGAGTCTAGATTTATCCATCTTATGAAAACTAGAAATGAATTTCTCATGATGATGCTAATTCGTTGTTTGAGTTATCAATAACTTTTAGATATCATTTTATCTTATGCATACCAAGTACCACAAGATAAACAAGGAATTGCCACAAAGATCATATCTTTGAAACTTCAACTATATTGATAGTCATCTTGTCACTACAAGATGCAACAATAAAGTGTTTCTATTGGAAAATTGAAACAACAGTTCTCAACTCTATTTTGCGCCCTTTAGGCTGAAATAAACTGAAAGGTACTCCTATCTATGGCAGCAACACTTGCTCCAATGATGGGTACTCCTTTCTTGGTCCTTTCGTAAAGGCCATCACGTCTTTGTAGATCTTACATATCATATATGTCAGATCTCCATCTTGGTATCATATACCTCAGAAGTGGTTCATTTCATGATACCTTAGGTGGAGATATCCATCCCCTCCTTCTTCTTTTGTTCTTCCAGATATAGAGGGCAATTCCCTCATTCACCCTCCCATGTGCCTTGAGGCTGAAGATGACTTAGGCTACTGGCTAGCATCAGAACCCTTCTTAGCTTTGCCCTTGCCCTTACCCTTGGACCTGACTTTCTTTCTGTTGATCAGCATCACATACTTAGGCTTGTCCTTCTTCATCTGTGCCTCAAGGCTGAAGACAACTTGGATTGCTGGCTAGCATCAGAATGCTTCTTTGCTTTACCTTTATCCTTGCCTTTAAGACTTACCCTTCATTGATCACATAAAGATTAGGGTTTGTCTTTTTTCATCTTTGACTCTACTATCCTTAACATGTACAACAACTCTGTCAATGCTTGTCAAAGTTGTTCATGTTGTAGCTCATCATGAACTGTGTGATTCTCACAACATTTGCAGTATCATTCCAATAGCCAACTTTTGGCTTAGAGGGAATCCTTCTCAGGTTTTTCCACATACCCAATCACATTGAGTGTGTGAATACCTTACTGGATCTCCTTCTGTCATGACATACTAGGACAGTGTATTAGAGACATCATATGTCTCATGTTGTCTCTAAAACTCACAGTTTAGATAACACAACATTAAGCACTCCACATCAATGTCATCCTTGGTATGCTTCCATAAGCATTCTTTCAGTCATTGGTGTGGTGGGATTGAGTTCATCTGGTTATGGTATAACTGGGATTTAGAGCTTTCTATCTTTGATTGAGAACACTTCTCAACGTTCTAACCAGTCATGGAATTATTCCCATTTAATTTGTTGGTCTCAAAGACCGATCACAAACAAAGTGATTATTGTTGATTAGCCATTTATTGTACAAAAGGAAATATATACAATTTAGTCCAAAAACTCCTATTTGACTTTATTGATTTGAAAAGGTTTTACGATATAATTAGGACTTTAATTAATTATCACTCCCACTATTTATGTTCAAATTGATAGCCCTCACCATCAATTTGGAAGATTGCAGCGTACAATCTTCTAGTGGACAAGATCTGTATTTCATCAAGTCATGAGTCAGCTTTGGCTGATCGCCCACAATCTTGACTTTTTAGGTAGACCATCATGCCAATTGCATCATATGCAACTCTTGGATATATGACATGCACAACTCCTTGCCATTCATCTCGTGCCTCTGGGCTTAGACGCTCTAAGAATCACCATTTAAGTCTAACCCAAAAGCCGACACGATAAACATGCATCCTGCATTGATAGATCCTACATGTCTACCCTTCAGACTTCCGTAAGATGGATGACTCACCATGCTTTGGTGTAACCTACGCTTGGTCGATCGAGTTTTTCATGTGTGCCACTAATGGAAGGCATACAAGACTTAATATTTAGATGAGGGATTTGGTTTTATAGGTACATATACATATCCAATCACCACAATACATAGTACGTATCATATACATGCTATATCCCACAGAAAACATGTGAAATGATAAAAGCGATGATTATGGCCATCCTAATGTGATTCCTCGAGCCAAGAGGAATCACGGTCATCTAGGTCTACATCACATGCAACATGTACAAGATGAACTCTATGCTTTGCCTTTACTGGGTTTGATCAACTCATCTCCATGATTAATCGTCTCGCCATTAGGCTGGTCGGTTGGGTGCCACCAGTCGATCGATTGGAGTCTCTAGATGATCGGTTCACTGGTCGTCATGCATCTCCTCAGGGCCACCACCCGCTCGTCTCATTCCTCGAACTGGTCATCTAGAACGCCAACCGATCAGTTCACGCCTTGAACCGATCGTCTCAGTTGTTGTCAGGTTGTCCGCCGTTCTTTGACATAATAGGAAATAAAAGTTCTATCATATTTACATTTGAATTGAGAAACCCCGAGTTACATTCGGGGGGAGCAAAGTTAGGAAAGAAATCTCGAGTTATCTTGAGTTACATCAAGAAAAAGGAGGTAGGGAATCAGTGCACAGACCGAGATGCAAGCAACCACATTCAACCATACACAAACATAGGGTTTATTGGTCATAACCACACTATACATCCACCACAAAACTCGTTTAAGGGTGACATGTATCGATTGCATTCATATTACATATCATATATGTATATTGGGATTTGTGGATTTAGGATTGGACATGCATAAAGCCAATTTTATTTGCATCGTATGCAATAAATAAAGGTGACAAACTAAAATTGATCACATCGATAATCCTAAAGTATAGAACAGTTGACGTGGCTCTGATACCACTATTGGGTTTTAGGAGAGACAGAGAAGGCAGCAGAATCAAAAATTTTCTTCTCCCCAAACCCAGTATAAAGGAATCACGTCAACATCTATACAATAGGAATGATGGTTTGTAGAGATATACCTTGTCCCGAGGCTTGCTCGGTGACATTACCTTGTGGCTTGCACGGTATTCACCTCCGGTCTTGGATGGTGTCTGTGCAGCTCCTGGTCTCACCGAGACTGTCGGGATTGACACCTATCCTTTGAGCGGAAGAAATCTCCCACCTCTGTAGTAGTCCACACGGACCACCTGGAACTCCGATCGCCTTGTCACACAAGGCACCGAAAGGATTCATACCATCTTGTCAGCGTACTAGTCACCGACACACTTTCCTGCAACCAGTCACTTTTCTACAGTTGTCTTACCCTCACTGTGCCTCCCTAATCAGGTAGCACTTTCTCAGGCTCTCCTGGTTACCACAACCAGAGAGAACGACAACTTTGTAGAGCAACTGGTGTTTTGAGTTGTACTTGAGAAGCCCCCAATACCCCTATATATAGGAGGGTCATGGGACAGGGTTCTCTACCCCAGGCAATGGGGGATTAAAGAAGGAGTAGAAGGGTTTGAGGTTTTCCACAAAACAACCAACTGCGCCAGCTGAACCGAGCGTTTCAAGCATGAACTGATCAGTTGGGGACCTGAGCCGATCGGTTCACACTTGAACCGGTCGGTTGGGACACCTGAGCCGATCGATTCACTTCTGAACCTGTCGGTTCACTGCCCTAGTCAGTTCCCGATTGACTTTTCCTCTTTTGTTTCAAATTGATCCAAATACCAATCCTTGTTCTAATCAAATTGGACAAGTGAAACGAAAAGAAATTTCTCACCAACCTGACTTTCCCAACTCACTCGTTTGGACCAGTTGAGCTGATTGGTTCAACCCTTGAACCGGTCATCTCATCCTGTCCTGAGCCGATCAGTTCATCACATGAGCCGATCGGTTCACCAACCTGAGCTGATCGGTTCATCACATGAGACGATCGGTTGGGAGTGCAGACTACGTAGAATCAGTCAATTGCAGTTTCAATCAATCTGATACTCTAATCAATCAGTCCAACACCTTGAATACTATGATACTGAGCTATCAATTGATTAAGTGTTTAATTGAACTACTAAACTCTTTTAGTAATCAATCTAAACATCATTTGTGGATAAACTCCTCTTCCAGGTTAAATCCTATGTGTGTGACCCTGCAGGCCCATTTCACATTGGTTGTGAAAGTCCATAACACTTATGACTTCACAAGCAAAGAGCGGTGCCTAGTCGCACATCAGTGCTACCCAAGTGAAATAGAAAGTTGGAGAACAACTTTCAATCCTACAATCTATGAATGGTGTTACAACAAATGTATAATTCCTTTGTCTCTGATATCCCGAATGAACTCAAGGCATGGAACAATCATCTTGTCAACGTTCATTCACTTTCTTGATCTCAGAGTAGATTGGAGGAGATATGTATGACATCAATATCACATACTGATTCACACATGCGTGTACACGCCTATCTCAATCCTGCTCATCAAGTGGTCATGGATATCAAACTCCCTCAGGAGGGAAAAATCCCATATCTATCACTCACCCCTCAAAAGACCCATGTGTCAAAGCCACCCAATCATCACCTTTATAACAACCCATGTTTCAGGACTGCGTTTGATGTTGTCAAAGTGTACCCAATGACATGTGTTGAGTGTAGTGATTTCAGGTCAAAGAATCACACTCACCACCATCACTGTGAGAACTGACTGTGACTACCATGCCATGGTTCCATGTGTCAAACTCACAGTGGGTCTGTATGGTACACTTGTTATCTAACAAGTACCTATGTGTTTGGTTTGATATCTCCATATCATGACTAACGAGATGTTGTCATCAACCAACACCGCAATCTAGTCTTGTGTGTCATTGTTGTCTATGTACCTTCCATAATGACATCCGACTAGGGACATAATAAGAATGTACAAACTCTTCAACATCCGTAATGATCTCATCGTTCAGGTCCTGAACCTGAAAGCATACGTCATTGAGTACTATCATTCTCTAGACATTCAATCTGTTCTATCATTATATTATATGACTGAACCAGAAAGAATTGGAAGCTTGCCTTTGATGTTTATCAAATCAATCTTAATGTATCCCACCAACCATCCCATGATTGGATCTCAGGGCATACATACCAACAAACTCCCACTTGCAATGTGAGCCAATCACCCTTGAATCATATTCATAGTGATCTTCAAACATGTCCCACATGTTACTGTGCTCTAATGCTAACATAATGAGTTATGGCAACACCTTGCCAAAGTCGGTATTAACTGCATGTCTCTCATCTCTTCGCTGTACGTCAAACGTATGAGATGGAGTTGCTGTAATATGCGATCTAGTATTCCTTTGCTAACCTTTAGCCACATTGCATGACCAACCACTCCTAACTTGTCATCAATGACCGGAATATCTATAAGTTCATCTCTATGAACTTCCATATCCATATAGTATCCACTAATGTTGTCTAACACACAGATACTCGGCTTTCCTTTTAAATGGATTTATTGGAACGTTTCCATTTATCAATAAACATTCACTTTTATATATCCCATATATCTAATTTGCGATTAATTTTCTGTCCTTTTCAGAAGTTTGCATCAGTGTAACTCTTTATAGTGAACCCTTCCTTATTTCCATAGAACTAGTACTTATCAAGTTCTTATGGTATTCCAGTAACCCTTACTGGAACTAGACAGACATCCACTCATCATGTCCCACATACGAGTTATCAAGATGAGCACATCATATTGTCATGTCCTACATACAAGATGATGAATGCATTTTATTCTTGCTATGTCCATACATGCAAGATAATGGGATGATTACATACATGATAGATCCATATCTATTCTTAGTGTTCCCATTATTCATAAGAATTGGACACTTGGCCTTGGGATACTAACTCCATGTAACATGGATAAGTTTTCTCCCACTGAATCTGTGCACACTAAACCCTTCAGTATAGATTGCCAATGTATGCTTTCCCTTTTTAGGTCAAGAGATTTTTTAGAACTATGTCTATAGATCTCTATTCCTATCACATAGGAAACGTCTCTATCTTCCCTAAAGATAATTTCCACTTTGTATTTCCTTTCTAGAACATTTCCATTTCACATCAACATGTGGAATGTGAATATGCTCCCACTAAATCATAGATCCCTTCTTTATCTTTGACATATCAGTCAAACCCTTTGATTATATTATCAAAGTGAAGATCCCAGCTCTGAGTTGCTTGTACTCAATCAATCACATTGATTAGTCCATTGTAACTTATAGACTTTATTTGCATTAATGGATTCATAAACCTTATAGGTTGTGTCATGTACACATCCTTATTTTATTCCTCATAGGAATGCCGTTTTAGTATCCGTATGCCAAATCTCTTAGTCATTAAGTTGCAATAAACAAGTATCATCCTTCTCAAAACATCATCCATGTGTCTTAACGCTTAAGACTCATTCACACTTATGGATTTCATCCCAATGGGTGCTACCATCAAGGTCATACCTTATGGTTCACATGGAAGTCATTTAGGATGTAATGGTCATAAACCATAACTTAAAATTTGGTTCCTCAATATCATCTAGATTGTTGACTCATCATATGACCAACTCATGATATAGATATTTGAGGTGTATATGTTAAGGAATTTGAGAACTCATAACACTTTGTGATTCTTAATATCCTTTATTCGTGTAGGGTATTCTTTATTTAAGAAGAACTTAGTTATTTGATAATCATCCTCTAACTCCTTAGAGTATGACTCCTTTTGATTTAGTCATCACCATGCCTTAATCATGAGTTCACTATGATACACAATCATAATCACTCATAAGGATCTCAAACATTTGGTTCAAGTATTTCATTCATTGATCTCATCAAGAATTAACACTTTACCAAATTCGTACTTCATCTATGATATTTTTGAACACTTCAAGATATTCATATTGGTATTTCTCTAAACATTATTTGAAGTACTAACATTAACTCTAATAGGTATGTAAATACATCACATGTATGCCTAGGAGGGTCGATATGCTTCAAGGATTCAATAATCATCATAACGTTGCATTAAGTATGTTAAGAAGATCATAAGATAGCGTTTTTGGAAAAATAGGAGAGCTAGGATCATATTCAGGCCCTGAAACCATGTCCAAGTTGTAGATATTTTCAAAAGGATCGATTTGGTATATAATATGACTATATTTGGCCTTAACATGGGAGAAACATGATTTTATGAAATTCCATTAAGAAACTATAGGGAAATCAGGTTGGGTGTGACATACTTATTCACTTGAACATCTGGGCTGTTGATCAACCATTTGGCGGCCACAAATGTGCCCACGTGAGATGACCATCTGGCCTAGAACCGACAGTATTGGGTCACGTAGACGTGCGGCTCTCGATTGGTTGCTACCACTGGTCACCGCCGACCCATCTTGGTCTATCTGTGTGTGCGTCAATGTGGAAACTTCTCATAGGGTGGCGTCGGGTCCATGTCTGGTCTGAGGTGAGTCCGTATGAAACTCGTAGATGCTCCCCTATTTTAGCTCCAAAATAGGGGCCAAATAGGGGTTCCGTCCTATCCCTTTGGCACTCCTCCAATAGCGAGGCAAGACGAGGGAGGTTGAGGGTGGAGGTGGAAGGGACTAGAGATGTCCTGAGTTTCTTTTGTCATGTTGCAAGGGGGTGTGAGGTTGGATAGGTAGAAGAACTCTGGCGCCGTCAGGCTCTACCCAACAGATTCCTTACTACCATAGGGCTCCAATATGAGAGGGAGAAGGGTAGAGGTCTCTACCTTCCCTCTTCCTACCACGCCGTGGTTTCTGGTTATGTCGTCCTCCACCAGCGATGCCCAGGGTAGCGCCCCCAAAGCAAGGGAAGGGTGGCGGTCAAGATGCTTTCAAACAAAGAAGGAGGAAGATGAGGGTGTTGGAAGCCATACCTAAAGGAATATAGAAAGGAAGGAGCAATGACGGAAAACGGAACACAGGAGGGTTATAAGAGGACCCGAGGGTTTCAGGTTCCTCACCTTCCGTTTCTCTATTGCCTAATTGGGATGGAGGCGGGAGACCAGCCTCCCAACCTTACGATCTTTCCCAAAAGTGGAAAGGGGTGAAGATCAAGCAGATGGGCCATGGATTTTCTTTGTATTTCGGTCCATGCAGCCCGATCCAAGGCATAGAAAAGGGGAAAAAGGCTGAGAAGAAAAGAAAATTTCATAATGCCCAAACTTGAGTTCTATAAGTATGATTGATGAAAATTTTGCACCACTAGATTCACAATTGAACTCTCAGTGATATAGAATACACTGGAGAGTAAATAGGTTATAGTGATGAGGTCCAAAATTGGATTCAAGTAGGTGATGTATCAAAACATGATGCTAAGTTCAAAAAGTGATTATTGTTGTCACACATTGTGCAATTGATCATTGATGCCACCAAATTAGAGTATCGCCACATTCACACTATGGAATTTTAACTTGATTGAGTGAATTTGGGTCACAGTGAGTAAGAGGAAGGGTATAGTCAAAGAGAGAGAAAGTTGAGGTTGTCACAATATAGCTCGATTGCCTTGCTGATGCTAGGAACAAACCCAAGTTCTATGATGAACTTCTTGATATATACAACCTCCTTTGCTGCACTTGATGTAGAAATATACTCAGCCTCTAGTGTAGAATTGACAATTGTTTATTTCTTGGAATTCTTCCAATTCACAACTCCATTATTGAGGCAAAACACGAAGCATGATTACGACTTGTAATCATCTTGATCAGTCTAGAAGCTTGCATCGGTGTAACCTTTTACCACCAACTGTTCCTCTCCTCCGTAGACCAAGAACCGATCCTTAGTTCTTCTCAGGTACTAGAGGATGTTCTTCATGGCCATCCAGTGAGCATCACCTAGATCTAACTGATATCTGCTTGTCATGCTCAAGGCATACAAGACGTCTGGACAGGTACATAATATTGCATACATGATTGATCCAATTTCCGAGGCATATGGAATCACACTCACGTGTTCCCTTTCTTCACAAGAACTGGGACATTGAGCTCTAGAGATGGGGATACCATTATGCGTAGGAAGATTTCCTCTCTTTGAGTTCTCCATGTTGAACCGTGTCAGCACTTTGTGAATGTATGTGCTCTGACTTAGTCCAAGAAGTCTTCTAGATCTATCTCTATAGATCTTTATCTCTTAGATGTAATATGCTTCTCCCAAGTCTTTCATAGAGAATGCATGTCCTAGCCATGTCTTTACCTTTTGTAAAGTAGGGATGTCATTCCCTATCATTAGTATGTCATCTACATACAATATGAGGAATGTCACTATGCTCCCACTAACCTCTTGTACACATAAGGTTCGTCTTAATTTTGAGCAAAGCCAAACCCTTTGACTGTCTCATCAAAATGAAGATTCCAGCTCTGAGATGGTTGCTTTAATCCATAGATTGACCTTTGTAGCTTACAAACTTTATTTGCAAAATTTGAATCTATAAATCCCTTAGCTTGTGTCATATACACATCCTCAACAAGATTTCCATTAATGAATGTGGTTTTAACACCCATTTGCTAAATCTCATAGTCATGATAAGTTGCAATAGAAAGCATGATCCTGATGGAATTAACCATGGCCACTGGAGAAAAGGTTTTGTCATAGTCAACTCCTTGAACTTTTTTGAAACCCTTTGCAACCAATCTACCCTTATACATTTGGACCTTTCCATCCATGTCAGTCTTCTTCTTGAATACACACTTGCTCCTATGGGTTTGACCCCTTCATGCAGATCCTCCAAAGTCCATACTTTGTTGGTATACATGGATTCCATCTCATATCTTAGGGCCTCAAGACATTTCTCAGACTTTGGTCCCTAAATAACATCTTTATAGGATATTGTCTCATCATCTATGACCAATTCACTACCTTCCTGAGTCACAAGATATCCAAATCACTCAGGTTCAAGGCGTGTCCTATTAGATCTATGAGGTTCCTATGTCACCTGATGAATTTGAGTCTCCACAACACTTTGTGATTCTCTGAGTTCCTCTGGTTCATCTATCAGTTCTATGTTCTCTTTTTAGTCTCAAACTTCTTTGAGTTCCACTTTCCTCCCACTGATTTCTTTGGAAATAAATTCCTTTTCAAGAAATACAACATTTCTGGCAACAACTATCTTGTTGTCATTTGTATGGAATAAGTAGTATCTCATTGTCTCTCTGGGATATCCAACAAAATAACATTTATCACACTTAGGGCCAAGCTTTTTAGGAAACATTTTCCAAACTTAAGCTTCACATCCCCAAATCTTCATAAAAGATACATAGGATGCTTCCCATACCATATGTCATATGATTTCCTTTGAACCAACTTAGACGGTATGCAGTTAAGTGCAAACATGACAATTTGTAGAGAAACCCCCCAGAAGGTTGTCTAAAGATCAGAAAAGCTCATCATAGATCACACCATATCAAGTAATGTGTGATTCCTTCTTCTTGATACACCATTATGATGTGGTGTTCAAGGTAGAGTCCATTGGGACATAATGCCATGGGCTATCAAAAGGTCCTCAAACTCTTGGCTTAAGTATTCTCCCCTCGATAAGAATGAAGTGCCTTAATACTTTTACCAAGTTGGTTCTGCACTTCATTCACTCATTTATCAAGTGGCCAGGATATCATACTCCTATAGGAGGGACAAATCTCATATACATCACTCATAGTCATTCCCATGTGTCACAATGCACCCGAGAACCACCTTTACGGTAACCCTTATTCAAGGTCAAGCTGGATGATGTCAAAGCACATCAAACGACATGTGATGAATGTAGTGATTTTAGGTCTAAGAGCCAAAATGACCACCATTACTATGGGAGATGATTCTAACTACCAATCATGGTTTCCATGCATCACTCTGAAGGTGGGTCTGTCTGAGACACTATTCTCTAATAAGTATTTGTGTTTGGTTTGATATCACATATCATTACCGATGAGATTCTATCTTCAGCCAACACACATTCTAGTCACAAATGTTATGTTGTCTATCAACCTTCTAGAGTCACAACTAACTAGGGACATAACAAGAATGTATCTACTTTTGACATCCATATGATCTCATTGTTTAGATCTACAACCCGAAGACATATGTCATTGAGTAATATCATTCTTTATTATGTAACATCATTATCTCATAAATGAATAAAAGAGAATAAATTGGAAGTTTTCCTTTATTATTAAACAAACCATTTTACAAGATATGTGATTATAATCATCGTATGATTGGCTCTATGGGCATACATACCAACCAAAAAACCATATAGTTTGCATACAAACTCCAAAATTTAATGTACAAATAAGATTTGGAAAGGAAACATCATTACCTATAGCATAAAGATTTTTTGGATTTTCCAAATGGTCGAATGAAATTTTGCAATTGATTGATTGGCATGTAGATCTTCCAACAATGCCTGATATATATATCCTTCACCAAAAAGGCCATATCTTATGCAAAAGGACTCGAAATTAATTATTTAAATATGCAATAGAAAGAGTATTTCATTACCTATAAGAAATGTATAATTTTGGACCGCTTTTGAACTCATGAGCAACTTAAATTTTGCTCGAACTCCTGTAACAAAAATCTGGAGTAAAGAGAGTCAAAAAAGCTGAATGATCAAAATAATTAAAGGAAGGAAATGCAATAATGTTCTATTGCCTATTCAGGAAACAAATTAAAAGTGTCAAAGATTACTCCCTTCATCAGGCACAAAGGAAAATAACTACTGAGTTTCCATATGTCTAAAATGTTGAGCAAGAAATTGAAACACAAGTTGGATAATGGAAGAAACAAGCCATATGGAGGATACATGTAACCAAAGCCATTGACCAACCGGAATTGAGAGAGTGTCTCACCGCTATATCTTTATAGTCTCACGAGAAAAAAGTCGAGCATATGACAACCAATACCAGAAACAAAAATCCTTCTCTCTCCATAATTATCTTTGTAGTTAAACTCTCAAATATGTTTTCCTTGATTGACTCTTCATAGAAATGAAATGACTATTGTTGATTAGAATTAAGTAACTGTTGTCTCTCAATATCTCTCCGAATTGGCAGCAGACAAACTGAAGGCTTCCCATCTTTCACTATAAAAAGAATCCAACCTCCACTATTGAAGGAGCATACTCGGTCATCTCAAAGCCTCGTTGGGTGCACAGAGCAAGGAAAGGATAAATCAAGCCATTGTCATCCTCATGGAGACTGACATATTGTTCCTAGACTATGGAAACATGACTCTTTCTATTCATATATGTACTTTGTGCTTGTTTCTGTTGTGAGTGAGTAAACTTTTTTATTGCGGCATGGGATGTATGCTCATAGGCCATGTATTGTTTTAATTGATATTAATTCTAAGGATTTCGTGGTTATATGTGTTTATTACAATCTACGTACATGTTCTATGGTTTGATAAATTATATTCTTATTCTTATAATCTTAGGTGATGAGATCCCAAATCCTAAGACTAAGATGCTGACCAGCCTAAATCGTGCATCCAAAATGGAACGAATCCAGAGTAGTCAGACTTTTAAGATTATAACCCGACACTCCAGCCCCCTCAACTATTATACGGGGTTTGATGTAGTAATTGGGGATGAACTACAAGGACAAGGTTGACAGGTGTTAAGCACACAAGGTCTCACACTCATACACTCTGAACAAATAGATGGGTTTAAAAAGGTTGTTCCTTAAGGAATGATGGTACTCCAGTCAAAACAAAGAAAGTTAAAGGAAGGATAATAATAACAAGAGAAAAATGATTATGAACGGTAGGAAACAAAGATATGGAAGGAAACTTGGATCAGGTGTCACCTACTAAGATCTCTCACCAACATGCAAAACTCACACCCCTTCGTATACTCCTATCAAGATTACAAGCAGTCATAAAAATGTCTATTCTCTCCTCTCTCGAGATAAGGATAGATTTAGGATCTAAGGTAGCCTCTCTCTTTAGATAAGTATAGATTTATGATCTATGGTAGCCTCTCTCTTGAGATAACTAACTTACAATCACTAAACAAACCATATGATCACATGCTTTATCATTACAGTACTTTCATGCATTCATACTACTCCATAACACTAGGTAAGGAAAGTACTACTCTTTTGAGGTACCAACGATCAAACATCACAAGATGGTAGATAAGAATACAAGTGAAGTATTAAGAACAAGCGTATGGAGATAAACTTGATAAGAGCATATATATATTCAAAGGGGAGAAAGAATATACATGTTGGGAGAGCCTTAGTGGCTACTCCCAACCCAAGTTAGATGTTTAGCCATGCATGTTGACAGGCATCATAACAACATTACAAAATGATAGATACATCAACTGCTAAGAAGAGGGGGTGGGGTACAACGTAAAGAGGATGATAGATCTAGATAGAAAGAGAAGATGGTGATACACTAATATACTCGTTCAAACCTAGATATGGAATGGGAGATGTAGAGGATTCTCCTTCCTTTGAGGAAGAGGGTGGTCAATCTTATCTCTCCTCCATCTTCTGCCTTCAGAAATCCCGGACTGATGGATGCGAGTGACTATGGAATTTGGAAACACTTGTGGTCCTTGATGATATGAAGATGTGACAAGTCGAGGTGGGTGGCCTATTTATAGGTACTGCCCACTGACTTAACCATATGGGCCACGGTCGAGGTAGGGCCTCGATTGCAACTTGGATGTAAGCCACGGTCGAGGTAGGGCCTCAGTCACGACTTGGATGTAAGCCACAGTCGAGGTAGGGCCTCGGTCGTGACTTGGATGTAAGCCACAGTCGAGGTAGTGTAAGAACCCATTACATAAATGAGATTACTTAAAACACAAAACATAATTACTCCTTAATTACACACAAACCCAGAATATAGGGTAAATTAAAACTGATATCAACAATTCCCAATTGCTCAGAAACATTTATATAAAAGCCCATCAACTTGGTTTACTTCACATAATGCTCAATATTCTTTACAACTTCCCTATAGCCTCAGCTACAACATAAACTTTGTAGAGGTACACTATCCACATATTCAACATATACAAGCATCAACATGCTGTAGAAAGCTCAATTCAATCAAAACATTGCATACAAACTTTTCAACTGGACCTGAGAGTACAAGGATGACTCTAGGACACACTAGACAACTAAACAACCATCTCTAGGGTTGATCACCTCAGATTCTTCTCACAGTCATGATATTGTTGTCTCTACTGTCGATCACCTAAAAATGTGGTCATCCACGAGGTGAGACCCAGCCCCAACAAGAGATATAACTCTCTCCAACATATATTGATTACATCATATTAAACAATAAATAACTGAGCAGTTGGAGTATTTAATAGTCAGTTGAGCAGATTGAACAGTTCAAGCATGCTAAATAGATTAAGAAAATAAGCTTAGCAACAAGTACGATTATCAATATATATAGGTAACATATAAATCCATTTCTTTTATCAGATATCTACTCAGGCTTCATAAGATTGCATCTAATAACAATCATTATCATTGATCTAACTATCATCATATGCCTTACTAACAACACAAGAAATCTAGAAGCATAAGCATTTTTGATATGTCTAGTAGTATAATATGGCTATCAATATTGGCATATTTAATAAAGTGAACCAGTCTACATAATAAATTGAGTTACCATCATAGCACAACTAACTGCATAAGCATAATTAGCAGTTTAAGCATTTCTAATTACATAGGCATGGCTAGCAGTACTACACACTTCTAGAAGCATAATATTAAATATCAGTGTCAGTATATTTGACAACATAAATAGGTTTACAACATCAACACATCTACAATACAAGCATATCTATTATCTCGCATTGTACTATATATCATCTCTATATAAGAAGGTCAAACAAGGATTATCATCCAATGTGAGGTGTTGTGTATATCCCTAAACAGATATGTACACGGCTGTCTTACATATTTTATTATGCCCTAAGGATTTTGAGTCGTACCACTCAAAGACCAATTGACCACCGCTTGGTCATAATTAGTTTCGTATAATATCTAGGAAGAACCAGACTCCAAGATCTTATCCAATCTTAGTCAGTACGAGTCTGCATCGCAGTGACATATAGTCAAATTGAAAAATAGTGGCATATAGTCCTGTAACTAGCCCACCTTGGTACAGGTCACGACGCTAGCATCCAGGGTATACAAACCCAATCACTGAGGTACAACTGTAGTTGTCCTCTAATCACATCATGTTATAATCACTGAGACCCAACCGTAGCCATTCTCAAAAATTGGGATAGGTATGACCGCAACCATCCTCCCGAAACACTTGGTGTCAAGATGACAAGCACCCTGCATACTCAATAGTTTGTGTTGTGAGTTTCCCTTAGGAATACTCATTTCACGATCCAGAAAATCCTGACAGTGAAGATGGTTCTAGGGCACAGGGCACTACATGATTAGGGTTACACTTGATTAGTTATTCCCAATTGGGTAAATTAAGGTTTCATCATACAAATGGACATACAAACCCTAGTTTATTCCTAGAAAGAGTATGACTATTGCAACTTCAGAAGGTATAAAACATTTGAAGTATAAATCTTTATCACTTTACCACATACTATTATCCATTACAAGATAATGGACCACACTTGTCACTATACTATTACAAGATACCAATATCTTATCATAACTTATAGGGTTTTTACCCTTATTAGAACATGAATAGGATTCCACCTCAATCAAGGCTTAAAACATGCCCAAATGTCATTAAGATCATCACATTATTCATAGCAAGGTTATCCTCCTCATTCCATGACTTAAACAAGGCTTAAAAGATCATCAACAAATATGTGTCCATACATATTATTATGGCAAGGCACTATGATATTCAAATAGCACTACATTGTGGTTTCAACACAAGAAGAGTGTAATACATTGTCACATTAATCATGTAAGAGGGATTATTATAGCCAATCACCCTCATTTAATTACATTAAGGTTAGGTATAACAAACTATATCACATTGAAGTTACACACCCACTTACTATGGTCAAGTATCAAATATAACTATACGAGAGCAAAGGTAAGACAACAATTTAATGATATTGAACATTGAATTATCATCAATAGGACCCACATATAATATCATGGAATTCATTCTAATCCATTAGATGTTGAAACATCCAATCTTATTCATTGGATTGGGTTCATTGTTCTAAGTTATCCCTTGAAGTATAGGTCTAACCATTAGATCAGTTGAACCAAGGAACCATTGGTTTAAGGTTTAGTGTAATCTACATTTACATCCTTAACTCACCATATGTGTTGATGACCTGATCCACCATTCATTGTAATCATTAAGTCACCTTCGGTTGTTAGATCAACACTATATTCATTTAACACCATAAACAATATAAGATAATGTCATCATTGATTGATGGCATGATTAGAGAATCAAATCATTGCTCATTGAGATTCCAAGAGAGTCGAACACTGAACTAAGGTGTGACTATCAGTTCACACCATTCTTCATCACCCTTGGTCACCACCTTCGGTTTTTATGAAGACCACACAAACACGTCATGTGTTTAGAGAAGAAACAACCTAGAAACCCTAATATGGACCATCGGTTGATAGGTGCTTAGCACCATAGGTCATGATACCAACATGAACTAAGTCATATACTTACTTAGGAAGAAAGTTCACATGATTACATGTTCATCTAGAACTGGAAACAAAATAGGAAACACCATAAAAATCGAAATCCCAAATAAGCTTAGCTTCTTAATGCTTAAATCACCATTTTTAAGCAAAAACATGAACTAACAAGCTTATAGTAACCAACATAAGTAAATAGGGTTATAAAACTCACCTCTAATGAGAGGAATAGACTTATAGTAGCAAGAAACGCGAGCCAACAAGGTAGAAAACCCAAGAGGAAGCTCTAAACTCGACCAAGCATGCACTCGTCTTCACAAGGAATCAAAACCTTGGAAGAAGAAGCAACAGAGGTAAGATATTGAGCTCTAAAGCAACTTTTACCATGGAACAACAGAGTTTTGACCAATAGGAATGTATATGGAAGGAGAAGAGAAAGAAAAATGGAGAAGGAAGGAAGAAAACAACCTTCCTTGGTCAAAAACCGTAGAAGATGACCTTAGAAACCCTAGGTAGGGCTAGATGGAGCTCTAAGAGACTTTATTCTCCAAAAAGAGGTTGTGTCCAACTTAGACCACTTTGTTTTGTGGACAAATATAGAAAGGTCGTTTTATAATCTAGATTAAAGAGGGAGTGAGAAATTATTTTGATTTGGAGATAGGGAGGGGTATATATAGCTTCATGGATAAGGAAGGGGTCAAGCATGAGGTGCCCATGAGCTTTCCATCTGTCCATAGTCTAGAACTTCTATGTCCATGCAAAACCTCCCTCACTTGCCACTTGAAATTCCTCTCCTTTATTCATACCATTATCCTTATCTATATCCTTATCCTTATCTTGACCCTTATCCTTATCCTTATCTTTACCATTACTCTTATCCTTATCCATAAAGGGGAAAACCCCTAAAATGTCCTTGAAGAGGAACACCTCCAAACCAAGAACAACTAGGAGCCCCATAGCCCAAAAAATTCGATAATGATAAGGAAAACTATAAGGATCTTAATGCTTGTGAAAATATACAAATAAAACCTCCCAATTGGGTAAATTGCAAAAAATTCCAAAATGTACATAAAATTTCATAACTTGCTCAAACAAAGTCCAAATTGGACCAAATTTGAAACTTAAGCTTGTATTATGATTCCAAAGCATATAAAAGGCTAAATTAAGGTTCTAAACATTCAATTATGGTAATTAAGCATATTCAACCATTTAAGCAGGGTTAGGGGTCTCACAGGTAGGGCCTCGGTCGCGGCTTGATCTCGGTCGAGATTCCCATGTGATTGGGGTGTATAGGCTGTAGGCCGAGGCTGAGGGGAAGTCCCAATCATGATAGGACTTCGATCATGGGAAGGACTCGGTCGTGGGGCATAGAGATGGTGATGAGGGGCTTCGACCGCGGTAAGGCCCTTAGTGGACGATGTAGCCGCAGTTGAGGTGTTAGCCGCGACCATGTCTTGGCATGACCATGCAAAGGTGAAAGATGTATGTAGTTGAGATTTTTGGCATAAAGTACTAAAATAAGTAGAAAAAGTCTATAAAATGTATGCTAGGAAAAGCATAAAAACATATGCAAAAAGTGCCTAAAATGAGATGTTATCAACTCCCCCAAACTTAGGATCGAGCCTATCCTCAGGCTAAGGGTAGTCCCGAAATCATAGAGAGATGAGAAAAGTGTGACAAAATTCTGCAAAAAACTTAACATTATTGTGTTATCTCATTATTATCTCATTCTTATAGCAAAACTCTTATGGCATGCTCGTTCAATCCTAAAATCCTATTTCTCCCCCTTCATAACTAGAGTTTTATGACTTCAAATTCTTGCCACTGCCTTTTGGTAGTAACGGTCTCTCTGTCTAAATGACTTACCCCTTACTGTGTTAGGTTACTAACCATACTGGTACAACATTCCCTTGAGGGGTAGCTTTCATACCCTTCCTTTATTTTTAGTTGGCCCAATGCTAGCGTGCTCGGGTAGGTTTTAGGATTTAAGTGTTTTCCTACTCCCCTATATCTCCCTCACCCACAAGCTATCGTAAGGACAATGTTGCCCCAAGGACTCCTGACGTTAATTCAAGTGGTCGTTTGAGGATCATTTAGGATTGTAGGTGGATGAATTTGGCTTCAGGATTCCACTTACGGGAATGACATATCTGCATTCGCGAGTGCAGTAATACACTGGCCGTGTGGGACCCTTTAACATCTTTTGGGCACAACTCTCATTATGTATTTTTTTCTTTTCTTTTTGGCTTTTCATATCTCCTCTTAGGTTTGGGTGAGGGGTTTTTTATATGGTCTTCTGGATGGCCAAGCCTCTTTTCATCCCAAAGTGGGGATAATTAAACTTGAAAGGGGTAGTTGTTTCCTTCTCGAGGGAGGTGAGGATTTTCTGACTAGAATTGTCAGGTTAGGGTGGTTGGTCAGGAGTATGGCTTGGTGAAGTCCTTCTATTTCTAGGGGTTCCATAGACTTAGGATTGTTCCACACACAACATTTTACCATAAGAATGAGATAAGGTTGTATTGTTATGCTTCTCATTTTTACTGTTATATGTGTTAGTTGCTCATTTATTCTTCTCTAGAAACAATAGCAATACAACATTTAGTAGGGGAAATGACAAATCCAAGAGGCAGCTAAGCAAAAATATGTCTTATAACTAAATTTCTTAATGTAAATATTCGCAAAATCAATTTGGTGGGAACGAGAATATGTACAAGTAAATTTTTGAAAATTTAGGTTAAATTTTTGAAAATTTGGTATAAAATTGTACCTCTTACTCCCCTTTATGAATCCTCCCCCAAACTTATCATTTATCCTGACCTGGGGTGTCAAAATTGGAGTTATATGTATAAACGAGCTTTCTTTATTTCTGCTAATTGGTTGTAGTAGCCCACTTTGACTCGAGGAGCATGCTAACATACACTCCACATAGTGGGTGGTATTACTCATATTGCACGTCCTCCACCTTTGTATTCATCATAGCTAGGGCCATCATCCAGGCCAGAGAATAGAAACTGTAATTGTTTGACAGAGGCACCTGTTGAGGGCTTCTGTGGTAGAACTGCATCTTCTTGAAGTCTTTGCCTTCTTTATGCTTGTACATTGACGTGTGCACTTCCTCGAGTGCTAACTTCCTCAGATCGTCAACATCGGGGATCACCATCCTATTATGGTAACAGACTAGCCCATCCTTAGACTCATGGAAACCATCCTACTTCTTGTTGCCAAATTCTGATCTGATCAACTGAATTGTAGCATCTTCCTATTGCGCTTCTTTGATCTGCTACCTCAACGTAGGCTTTACTTGCATCTGTGCCAACAGTCCTGCCAACAAAGATAATTCCAACTATACATTCATTTGTGACAAAGAGATGAACATATCCCGCCTATGGCATATCAAAGAACTCAACTATACCTTCTTCATAGGAAGAGAAGAAGAATTTCTTCTAAGCACATCAGCTGCTACGTTCGTCTTATCAGGATGATACTCAATGGTGCAATCATAATCACTGATCAGCTCCATCCAGCGACACTGTCGCATGTTCAGCTCACTCTGTGAGAAGATATACTTCAGGTTCTTATGATCTATAAAGATCTGACACACTTCCCCATAAAGATAGTGCCTCCATATCTTTAACGCATGGACCACCGCTTCTAGCTCCAAATCATGTGTCAGATAACTCTCCTCATGTTTCTTAAGTTGTCGCGAAACAAAAGAAACCACATGATCTTCCTGCATCAACACACATCCTAAGCCTTTCTTGGAAGCATAATAGAAAACAACATAGCCCTTCCCAGGATCTGGCAACACCAACATTGGAGCCCTAGTCAGCTTCTCCTTCAAGCTTTGAAAGGCTTGTTGACAGTGCTCATCCCAATAAAAAAGGTACATCCTTCCTAGTCAACTTCGTCAACGGCAACGCGATCACACTGAAGTCCTTTATAAACCTCCGGTAGTATCCTGCTAAACCCAGAAAACTACAAACTTCAGTCGGCGTTTTCAGTTGCTCCCACTCTGCAACTAGATTCACCTTCTTGGGGTCCACTCTGACCCCTTCTACGGATATCACATGACCCAAGAAAGTTACTTCCTTTAACCAGAACTCACACTTACTAAACTTGGCATACAACTGATGCTGGCGAAGGAGAGTCAACGCGTGTCGAAGGTGTTGTTCATGTTGTTGACTATCTCGACTATAGATCAAGATGTCATCTATGAATACCACAACAAACTGATCTAGGAATGGATGGAACACCCTATTCATTAGATTCATGAAAGCAGTAGGTGCATTGTTTAGCCCAAACGGCATAACCAAAAACTCATAGTGACAATACCTCGTCCTAAAAGCTGACTTTGGTATGTCATTGTCCCTAATCCTCAACTGATGGTATCCAAATCGTAGATCGATCTTTGAGAACACTGTAGCACCATGCAATTGATCAAACAGATCGTCTATCCTCGACAAAGGATACTTGTTCTTGATCGTAACTTTGTTCAGCTACCAGTAATCTATGCACAGACACATCGATCCATCCTTCTTCTTTATGAACAGAACTGGAGCACCCCACAACGATGTGCTCGGTCTGATAAAACCTTTATCCAACAACTCCTGTAAATGCTTCTTTAGCTTTGCCATCTTAGTTGGAGCCATCCTGTATGGTGTCTGAGTAACTGGTTGTGTCCCTGACACTAGATTGATCTCAAAGTCAATCTCTCAAGGTGGGGGAACACCAGGAAACTCATCGGGAAACACATCCACGAACTCTCTGACAACATGCACATCCTCAAGGCTAGAACCTTCTGCCTTGATATCCACAACATGAGCCAAAAATGCTCTACAACCTTATCGCAACAACTTTTCTACCACCATAGTCGATACCCAACATGTCAGAAGAATCTTCCTATCTCCCTGGAAGATCCACTTCTTACCATCATCAGCAAACACCGCTTTCTTGGAACTACAGTCTATCACAACCTTATACCTCTCTAGGGTATCCATCACAAGGATTACATCGAATCCATACATATCAAGTGGTATAAGATCCACTTGTACATTGTGTCTCGAAAAGGATAGGACACAAGATGGACACACCTCTCAAAGCATCGAGGAACCATCAAGAGGGGTTTCTAACAACAAGCTATCCTTCTTAAAACTAATAGGTAAAAGACAGCTATCAAGCATACTAAGAGCGATAAAAGAGTGCATATCACCCGAGTCAACCAAAACAAATACAAAGCAAGAAGAAGACAAATCAGAATGAAATAACTCCATCTGACCTGCCACTACTCACATGTTGACTATCTCCTACGGCTGACTCATAGCATAGAATCGAGTTATTGCTTGCTGTCCACGTCCTCTGCTTCTTTGAGTATATGATCCAGCTTGCGACGCTTGACCACGCCCTCACCCTCTGGCACAACTAAACTGTTGTCTATCTGATTCTTATTGATTCTGCCTCAGCTGCTGCATCACTTTGACATCTTTCCTTGGGAAATTTGACTTCAAATACCATGTCTTCCCACAAAGATAGCATGACCTGTCCTCTAACTGCATCCTAGATGGCCCTGTCACTACTACTGAAGCTGTGTTGTAAGCTCTGGATGGCGAATAACCACACCCTCTTCCTTTACTTGGTGACCACTGCGATGGTGCACTAGAACCTTGCCTTACAGAAGGTGTAGAAAACCTCAGCTTCTTATGGCTGTCAAACCTCTATTTTTGAAACTGAGTAGGCCTTTTCTTGGTCATAGCCTCTCTCTTCTCTCAGACTGACCATTCAATCCTTCGGAACAACTCCACAAACATGGCAAACCGCTCTTGGTTTTCCAAAGCAGCAGCAGGTGTCGACAGCTCGACACTCAAACCTTTCTCAAATAATCTGATCCTCTCATCATCTTTTGCCACCATGTGAGGACAAAACCTTAGCAGGTCCATAAACTTGGCTTCATACTCGGTGATGCTCATCGATCCTTGGAACATACACTCAAAATGGTTGATCTTCTTATCTAGATAGGTCTTCAGAAAGTATCGACTCACAAACTCCCGCCAGAAGATGTCCCAACAGATCACCTCACCGGGTCACTTCTCCTCCTCGATGGCCCACCAGTGGTTAACACTACCTTTCAAAAGGTAGACAACATGCTTGACTTTGTCTGCTTTGGGGATGTTAAGGATCTGGAAGGCCTTTCTAAGACCTGTCAGCCACAGATCTGCATCCGCTGGATCAGCCATTCCAGCATAATCCGAAGCTCCGACTCGGTGAAGCCGCTTGAAGGTCTTCCCAATACCCAAAGATTCACCATGGGGAGGTTGTTCTCTTGGCAGAGGCACTGGCAATCTATCCACCATGTGATTCATCGTAGCCATTACCTGTCCCATAAGGTGTTGGTAGACAGGATTCTCAAGAATGGTTGGGTCGATTTGGGGGACCTCAGGCACCCGATCTTCATGTGCTTGCACACCAGCTCCATCAACAAATGCAACATCACTGCTCTTGGCAACATGTTCTTCATGATTCCCAGAAATCTTGAAGCTTTATCTTCTGCTGGGGGCAGAAGTTATTGTAAGAAAATCTGGAAAATCACAAGAACAGACACAAAACCTAGTCCTAGATCCCTATAGACTCAACGAACCTAGATCTCTGATACCAAAAACTTATTGTGGCATCCTGCTATCACACAAACAATGAAATGCCACACGGAAACGTGCAAAACTTCCATAAACCACATATTACCAAAAACACGGGCTAATTAAAATTGATTGCAGAAAGCAGATAATAAAGAAACTATTGCATCCAGATCCTTATCCTACAAGTAAACATGTTATATAAACATACATAAACCTTGATACATGTCCACAACTTATAGGAACTAGTTGTTACATAGACACAAAGAGTTCACCACTTGTTTATATACAGAACATACCATACCAGGCCAAAAGCAGGATAGACAAGCTACATCAGCTATACATCATGAAACATCGTCAAAACACCTCCAAGGACCTGAGTGTACAAGGATTACTCTAGGACTCTACTACAAAACAACCAAAATAGCAGCATATCCATCTCTTGCCTCCTACTGTTCTTCTTACTGCTCGGCCGCAACCTCACGACCACCACCTCGTCTAGAACGATCACCTAAAAAGGTTTAAAACCAGCGGGGTGAGACACACAGTCCCAGCGAGAAACATAACTGATAACACCAAATTTGGTGACGTTTTTGCCCTTTATTCTGTTATCAAAACTACCCTTTTTCTGCTATTTTCCTCTATTTTATTAGCATTTTCGCAATAATTGGCCAAGGAACGCTCTGATTCCAATTTTTCCTATCTTTTACAGAGTTTTCCTCTATTTGTTGCAATAAGGCTGATTCCGGCCCACAATAAGTCTAAGCCCGTCTCGACCTTCCTGACGCCCGATACAACCCATCCCGACAGGGGCTGGGCGATACGAGAGTGATCGGCGGAGAAGGGCGCTGCGCAAGAAGGACGTGTCGGCCGACATACCGTTTACCCGACAGGGAGCCAAAGCTGCATCGACGACCAAACTCGTCGGGCGACACAACCACCCACTGGCAGGCGTGCCGCCAACCACGTGACCGATAGCCAGCACCCCACGCCGAGACATACCTGTATCGGCCGTCCACATCCATCGACCGGTGTATAAGGGAGCTACGTGGCGTTTCCAGCACCATAACTCCTTCAACCGCCGGTATAAATAGCAGCTACAGGAAGCCGAAAAGACGAGTCGGATAGGTCGTGGTCGTCAGGCTAGTCGGAGGGTTGGAGAATTCAGACAAGACAGTTCGAGAGCCACCTTCGAAGGTAGCTGTGAGAGCAAGAGTGCCGCGCCCCAGTGCTTGTGCCAGGCGACACTAGGTGAGCTTTCCCTCATCCCGAGAGGGAAGGGATGGTTCACTTAGTGTTGTCCCGGGCGACACTGCGGGCCGATATCGGCCAGCGAAGACGAGCGACACGAGTGCCCGACAGTAGACTCGTAGCTCTTTGCCCGACACGATATCGAACCCGATACGCTCCGCCCGTCATGCGTGCCGCCCGACATGAGCGTATTGGCCAGGGTCCTTGAGCGATACCGTCAGTCGTCAGTCGGCGCTGCCCGAGAGGGGGTGCCGCCCGACACTGCCGTATCGGGCTCGGCTCCTGACCGGTATCGGGCAGGAGAGCTACAGTAGTCTGTCGTTCTTCTACATCAAGAAGGCGACATCTATCTTTAATTCTGTTATTTAAATTCTTAGCTTATGCATTGTATTAAGACCCTTATTGCTTATGGAAATAGAAATGCTTAATTGCTATTTGTTTAATGCTTGGTGCCTTATGATTGGGTAACTGCTGTGTTGGATATCCGAACTCTAGCTTGCATGTTTTGGATCACGTTTCGCTTAGCTACCGAATCGTCTTTCCCGTCGCAACTACTTCGAGAGTTGGGTTGTGGCTCTAGTGTTTGGTCCGGTTCTGGAGTACGAGAGTGCCCGGAACGGAGTTGTTTTAGTATCATTCCACTCTAACTTGAGCCCAGCAACCTCGAGAGGGGTGTTGAAGCTTGGTTAGAGGCACCCGCTCTGAGAGGAGGGGTGCAGGGTGTTACTGCTACCGCTTGTCTTACTAAAGTCTTATCCCTTGCATTACGCCTTAAACTGCAGTTTATCTTTCTATTTTCTGTTGCATGAAAATTCCTAAAAACTGCTAAATGACAAAATCGTAATCTTTCTTGTAACTCCAGTTGGAGATAGTTTTCTTTGATTTAATCGTGACAGCTTGTTGTTCCCCTTCGGGGAACTTTAATATCTCTTTATACCCACCGGAGTGTAGAGTGTCGATTCAGAGTCGTCAACACAACCCACCTTGTCCCTATGTTCGACCCCGTATGACTACTTCGACCCCGTAAACAAAGTTGCGGGGGCCTAGAAGGATTCGGGTTATAAATGTGAAGGCTCGACTACCTCAAATACGCCTCCAATTTTAGGACGCGCGATTTAGGCCGGTCAACTTTCTGGCACCGTTGTCGGGGATAAGGCAAATGGCACTGTTGACAAATCTGAAACCACTAACTACACTCCCGTGCCTCAAGCTTAGAAATAGGCTTGACAACACCTCTTTTCCTTTTTCTTTTTCTTTTTCTTTTACTTTAAGCATTATTCTTTACCTCAATTATAATTTTTAAACATGATTTTTTATGCGGTTTTCAGGTACTCTGACCTACTGAACACCGAGACTGTCAACTATGCCTCCTCGCATAGAGCCACCTTCTGGAAATGAAAGCCAAGGAAGGAGGCCAGTTTCACCTCCACCGGAAGACAACGACCGGTATAGTGATGATGAGCGGCAAGAAGATCCAGAATCACCAGGGCATGAGGAAGAGCATCATCAGCATAGACGTCGTCGGAGACACAGGAGAAATCATGATAACCGGGAGTGACGCCGAGACGCCAGCAACAGTGACGACTCGGAGGAAGAAGAGAAAACTCTGAGAGAATTGGCTTCTACCAAGGCCAATAGATCAAGGTGCCCCGTTATCATCCCAAGGTTCAATGCTACAAACTTTGAGCTCAAGCCATCTGTGATCTCCATGATTCAAAATAAAAGCTTCAGGGGGAGTTCTAAGAGTGACAACCCTTACCATCACCTTGATGCTTTCAAGAATATCTGCGACACCATAAAGATGTGAGGGGTTCCCCAATAGGTCATTTACTGCAAGGGTTTCATCTTCTCTTTGGAGGATAAGGCACTATCATGGTACCTTGGGCTACCCCACCAAGCGCTGAATGGATGGGGAGAACTGGCTGACGCATTTGTAAACAAGTTCTACCCCACTGAGAAGACGATGAGGAACAAGTTAAAAATCACGTCTTTCACGCAAAAGCCAAATGAAAACCTCCACGACGCCTGGGAACGATATCTGGAATATCAGAGGGACTGCCCTCACCACAATTTCAAGAAGGGTTTCCTGGTCTCCACCTTCTACAATGGGCTAACTCCCGATGAAAGGGTATCACTAAATGCGGCAGCAGGAAGTGACTTCTTAGGGAAAAAGCCAAGCAAGTCCGAAAAGATCATTAGGAACATGGCTGAGCTGAAGGCCGATGTTGACTACGATAGATCCGATAGAGGGCAGGCAAAGAAGGCAGGGGAAGGAACCTCTCTTGAGTCTAAGGCTTTGGAAAACATTACTTCTCAGATTCAAAGGATAGCAATAGATGTGAAACAACTGAAGGATCATGGCGGAAAGGGGAAGAAGCAAGTTGAGAAAGTCATGAAATGTGTTACCTGCGGTGAAGGAGGACATGGGGTGGACAACTGTGTCTACACCAAACCCGGCACCGATAGCGACTCCGACTCGGAAGAGGAAAGGACCGAGAATGTATCCTATATGAACTTCAAGAGACCAGACCACCCTGGTTTTAATTATGGCAACAAGGACGCAGCCGAAAACTCGCATCAGCTGCATACCTCGGCCAGGCCAGTGCAACATTTCGAGAAGAGAGGGGGATCCAGGTAGTATAACAAGAATATCCAGTTCCAACCAGAAAAAGGCAATTTCCAAGTAGCAGGGAAATACCAAGGCCCATCCTGTGAACAGGAGAAGAGGGCAAGCCAATCTGAGGTGATCGGGCAGCTGTTTGACTTTGTCAAGAAGCAAGATAGCATCAATAACCAGTTAGCACAAAGCGCGCTGTCAAATTCGGGAGTCTTGAACTCACTGCAAGTCCAATTGGCAGATATGCAAACGCATTAGCAACAAATCGATCAGCAGCTCGCACAGCTCGCCGAGATTGTGAAGAATCCTTCGGGGAAGATCCCGTCCAACACTGAACCAACAAAGTGATAAAGTATGACAAAGAAGCCAAAGACGTCTAGCTGAAGACGGAAAACGCAGTGCTCCTCGGGAGGCAGCCCGTGCTTTTATTTCCCTAGTATAGGACGTTATTTACTTTTCGGCAAAACAGACATTACAAACATTATGGACTGTAATAAGGCCCGAGTCAGTGCATGCACACGTGTGCTGACTCTTTTTGTTTTAAGGGCCACCGCTTTAGTTTTATTTGCCAGGATGGGTAATACCATCTGAGGCCGGGTTTAGCCTTAGGCCAATGATGTTTTACCCGCCTGTCGCCTCTTTCTTTAAGTGGGTTTTACCTCGGATTTTTGTCCCAAAAGATCTTGTATCGGTCGAGCAGAGTATGGTCTAGTAACCTTTTTTCCCAGACCGGATCGGGCGGCACACCAACCGACATACAGATTGCGCCCGTCTCGGGAGGGAATGGTTTTACCGCGACGTCCGGCCGCTATATATAAGGCAAAAACTTTACCGTGTCGCGCTCCCGGACTTTACCTTTTTCAACTACCGTATCGCGTAGTACTTTTCTTGCTCTCCGCTCCCGTGTCACGGAGAGACCTCTCCCGATCCCGTGACGTGCAAAACCTTAAGGAAAACAAAGGTATCGCGCGACAGCCCTATCGCCCGAGCATACCCGATACGGACCTTTATCGCGCACGATGTATCGGGCGAGGATTTAACGATGCTT
Organism: Alisma plantago-aquatica; assembly: GCA_963693085.1. Lineage (NCBI taxonomy): Eukaryota > Viridiplantae > Streptophyta > Magnoliopsida > Alismatales > Alismataceae > Alisma > Alisma plantago-aquatica. The sequence continues at coordinate 315,567,628 of OY856415.1, read as the reverse complement.
TTCTTGTCTCCCGATACTGTTATCGCGTGACACGCTTCTCTCGCGACTGCCTGATACAGCTGTGTCGGGCAGCGACTGTATCTCCCGTTTATTCTTGTATCGGACAACGCTCTTTCAAGACACTGTCGAGCACTCAGTTTCTTTTAACTGTATCGTCCGACACAGTTGTATTGGGCAAGCTTTACCTGATCTTGTCTCAAGGCCTGATACAGTCGTGTCGGGGTGTCTTTCCTCTTATTAATTTTCATGTTGATAACAAAATAGCATTTGTTTGATTGATGATAGGGATGGCACGCACAAAGATAACTGTTAGTCTCGTTGACGAGCAAGGCAGGAGGGTTGTCACCGAGCCAGAGGCAGGGGTGGCAACGGTCGGGCAGAAGCGTTCGAACCCTGAAGCAGCTGGACCCTCAACATCTGGAAAGAGGGTGAGGACAGAAGAAGCAGCCACTCCAGCTGCAGCACCTGCTCCAACAGCAGAACCCCTGGATCACATGCTGGGAAGGTTCGTGCCAAGAGATGAGGAGCACGGCCGCAGATATGCTGAACTAGGAGCCAAGCTCTACAGGCCGAGCAGGTTTGGCCACCAGTCGTCCTTCATGCAGTTGGGCATCTTCGGGAGACTGGAGGACGTACTTACTATAGTAGGTCTGAGGCAAATCTGCTTCAGCCTATCCGCCTCCTACACCGAGCTCACGAAGGAGTTCATGGCGTCCCTTCACCGAGTAAAGAATACACCTGCTGAAGCCAGAAAGTATGGCGGAGCAAATAGACTCCAGGGGTGGCTTTACAATGCAGAGCACGTCATTTCAGAGAAGCTGCTCAACCAGATTTTCCCCTCCAGCGAAGAGGAGAGAGAGAGACTAGATAACGGTGCAAGGATCACCAAAGAAGATAGGTTCAACCCCGTAGATATCTGGGAAAAGCTAACCGGGGAGTCATCTTTCAAACCCGGGAGCAAGGTGGCGGCAGTGCACTCATGCTTCTGGAGGATAATGCACAAGCTGGTGGCGTTCCTCCTCTTCAGCAAGAACGAGTCCATCAACATTTACTCTGAGGAACTCCACGTCATGTGGCACATGATGGAGGGCCGGACTATCAACCTGGGGCGCTTCTTGCTGAACAGGCTGCACCCAATAAAGGATGCCACCAAGGAATATTGCATGGGTGGCATCATGAACCTAATCGCGGTGGGGTTGGGATACCCGCGCGAGCCGCGTAGCCTCTCAAGAACAAGAGGGGACGAGTTGATCGACCTCAAGTACCTCATGAGGTCGGGTATAATAAAGAAGAAGGGGCGGAGTTACTTCTACAAGTTCGCAAGGACGAAGATCCTTCTCTCGCTTCCTCGTTGCGCCGCCTACGACACAGAAAAGCTAGTCTTCACCACAGTCGAGATTGAGGCTGTGGCAGCAGGCGCAAGTTGCGCTCCTCCCCCAAGAAGCCAAGAACGGGGAATAACCAGAGGGCCCATCCCGCTGGGTACTCGGCAGGACGTATCTTCAACAGCTCCTGCCGAGCGGCTCACTGCCTCGGAGCCACCAACGACAGCCACAACAACAAGGCCATTGGTGGAAAGAGAAGAACCGGCGATCGTGGAGGTCGCCGAGACAAGAACTGGAACTGCAGTGGGAGAGACAGCTGCAGTCCCCGTAGTTTCTGCTGCGCCCTTAGGGGCAATTGATGAAGTACAACCGGATGTCAGCGACGAGCTATTCGCCGACATCCTACAAAGGGAGCTCGAACGAGCACAGGTGACGACGACACCACCACCAAAGTCACTTGTAGCAGTTATTGAGGAGATCGTCGACAACGTCGATATGGGGCAACATCCGTCCCCCACAACACGGTCTCCTCCGATACAACAAGAGGGCGGGACAGCACTGACACCTCGCTCAGAAGCATCTGCCGCGCGGACGATAGAAGTAGGTTCTGCCTCGTCGGGCAGACCATCGTGCGGGAGGAGCATTTCGAGGTCGAAGGGGAGACAAGCGGAAAACCCTCCTTCGCTCAGAATGATGCTGGGACAAGAACTCGATTTCTTGCGGGAGGTAACAGAAAACCATTCTACTACATTTCTTTCCCTAACCCGCAAGTTGTCGTTTTTCGAACAAAGGCTGAATAACCAGGAACGAGAGCTGCTGGCTTTGGCCAACCTACCTGGCCGGCTAGAGGCAGTGAATGCCACGATACAACAAGTTCTGCAGCGCCTTAGCGAGATCGAGGGGAGGATGAACAGGGAGGACGACCATCCACGCCCAAGGCGGCCGAGAAGATCGCCGTCGCCTCCTGGTCTGGGCTCTCAATCCTCGTCGTCAAGAGCGTCGTCAGGATCGTCATCATCCACCTCCTCCTCCGGCATATCTTCATCAGCACCCGGAGGAAATTCATCACAAGGGCAAGGCTATGAAGCTCCAACCAGACAAGGAAACCCTTTTGACCTGAATGAGGCCGCTCCCTCAGCCCTCTTTGACGAAGCTGAAGATAACGACGAAGATATCAGCGTCGGGGAGGGCTCTTCTGATGAATCCGAGGGAGAAGGGGGGGACATCTGCACTGCAAACGAAAGACACCTCCCCAGAGGAAGGAGTTCAAGGGCTGACCTCACCGATTTCTCCGCACCGACAGAGATACCCTCCTTCGAAATGACTGACTTTGACAGAAGGGTCATAGGGTATCTAACGATCAGAGACCAGAAACTACTCAACATGGTCCTGAGATCGCAAGCCGACGAGGAAGAGATACTCTGGAGCGACAGTTATTTCTCAGTGCAGCGGGGAACTCTGAGAAACATCTTCTACGCCAAGGCCGTCGTAGGGAAGAGGTTGTTCAAAGTACTACAAGGGGCTATTATAGAAAGCACTGACAAGAAGAAAGGCCAACATACAGTTTACGCTGCCACCCCGACCCTAGCAAGAAGACTAATGATGGGGTTGTACAATTCTACGCAGGTAGAAAGTATGTTGGATTACATTGAAGTGCACAATCCAAAACTGGTGCTGGCCCCTTACAAACACAGAAACAACTGGTTCCTGTGCATTGCCGACCTCTGAAATCATAATGTCCAACTGCACTGCTGCTGCAGCAAAGAGGTCCCGCACACAGGAAGTACGTTCCTACACCCAAAGGACGTAAAGCTAAGACTGCTGCCGCTACGTCTCCACCGGGTCATCAAGTATGGAGTCCAGCGCCACAACGGCGTCTGGAATTTCTACTCACTAAGGGACTTCCCAGTCCAAGAAGAGGAGGGAAGTGGAAATGGCTCATTCATAGTCCTCAGAGCCATGGAGATGATACATATCTTTGGATACTTCAAGCAACTCCAGAATAATAACTTCTACAGTCTCAGAAGCAAATATGCATTGCTGCTGATAAAGGACAAGCGCTACTTCCGAGACGCGGGGATACTAGAAGAGCTGCTGGATAGTGAACAAGAAGAAGAGTCATCGCAACGCAGCAGCCCTCCTGAAAAAGAAGCAGAAGCAGAGACGAACGTCTGTGGGGCAGGCAAACAGATAAACATCTTGCGACAAGTTTTCGGACACGACGAACAAGCCTCGCCCCAGAACAAGGATGAGTCGATCCACAACTTCGACCGTTTCTCATGCGCTACCCTCACGCAGAAACAGGTCAACGAAATCCTCATGAAGTTGGCTGACTCCAACCCTGCAGACGTAGCCTACTTGGCAGGTGATGTCATAGTCCCGATTGACGACTTAAGGGACATGGTAAAAGAGGGAGGATGTCTGGCGTTATCTGTGGCGGTCGCCCACATCCAGATCCTACGAAACAAGTCTGAACATGCATACATAGCAGATCCAATGCTGTTCAACGACATCTGCCTAGCCGATGAGCAAGGGGCGAAGGAAGCTTTCCTAGCAGAGTTGGAATGCAGAGTCCCGGATATCATTCTCCTTCCAATCCTACACAACAACCACTGGACGCTCTTAACGGTGTACACCCAACAACGAGCAGGGATTTTCTACAACAGCTCGGACAGCAACAAAGACCATCCAGTGCCTTGTACATCGACGGCGCTGACATCTCTCGAACGATTAGTATGAAAGTACTATATCGATATAGCAGCGCTGATACAACCATTCCTGGGAATGCAAGCAAGAAGCTAGCATGAACTCCAGTTCTGCCACCGCAGACCGCAACAAATTCAACTATCCAACGACTGCGGCATCTTCGTCCTGGAATGGATGGCAAACGAGGCAACGCCTGACCAGCTCCTCCACATCGACTATCACAGCAAAAGAGGAGAATATGTGTGGGAGCTCTTATCTAGCCCAGGCGCGCTGATCATCTAACCCTCACTGATTAACATTTCCTTACCTCATCTACTTCACAACTCTGGGACAGAGTGTGGAGTAAGTTTGGGGGGGGGGGGTACCATGTACCAGTGAGGGAGGTACAAAACTTTTCTCCCCCCTCGCCCTATCCAGTTCAATTAGTGTACATATAACTTTTTTTAGTGTACATATAACATATAACCTTTTTAGTGTACATATAACTTCTTACACAACCTTTTTCCTTCTTACTAAAAGTCTTGAAAACTTTGAAAATTTTTTTTGCTTATGATTCCCTAGGCATATGTACAAAGTTGTTGTAATAATAATAAAAACTTGTTGTGACTTCTTGCAAAGTTTACTTTCTGTATATTTAACGAGTTACAAGTTCTGTCATATCTTTCTGATAATGCTGTCTCAAACAAATAAAAGATTGTGCCTTGCCATCCAAAAATTTTCGAAAAATAATAATCTCGCAAACAGCTAAGAGACGAGTATGGAGAAGGAAAAAGCTGCCCAAACAGCAAAAATCTCTTTTGTTTTCCCTTACCCAGCAAAAATCCCAAAAAGAGAAAGAAGCCTTATGAGCGTGAATAAAAGCATGAGAGTTGTGCCCAATAAAAAAAAAGAAAAAAATACATATATACACACTTGTTTTCCAAAAGTACCCATCTTTAGGCATGGTAGATCCGGGGCGGTGGTATGTAGGATGTGAAATCACTGCTCTAAAGCCAATTGGCTTGGACTGCAGGGACCACTTGCCCGTTAACGGACCCTTACCTGGATGGACTGATGGGAAACAAGAAGAAAAATCCAAAAATCCTTAGCCTACCTTATACACAACTTTCTGTCCCTAAAATAAAGCGGTTTGGTGTGGAAGCTAACTTCGGAATCATACACCAAAGTCTCGCTGAAGCTGTGGAGAAGAAAAATGTTAATTAAATAATAAGGCGAGTAGGGCAAGGTCTTTTGTTCGCATTAAGACAGCATTACCTCCAAGACATCGCAAATCTTGTGCCACCCTTTAGCCTTAAAGTTTTGCTGTGCAAGAAGAAGCAACACAAAGTTTAGTTTAAATATTGATTGAGGACAATCAAAAAGCTAAGTTTGGGGGAGTTGATAACACCAAATTTGGTGACGTTTTTTCCCTTTATTCTGTTATCAAAACTACCATTTTTCTGCTATTTTCCTCTATTTTAGTAGCATTTTCGCAATAATTGGCCAAGCAACGCTCTGATTCCAATTTTTCCTATCTTTTACAGAGTTTTCCTCTATTTTGTGCAATAAGGCCGATTCCGGCCCACAATAAGTCTAAGCCCGTCTCGACCTTCCTGACGCCCGATACAACCCAGCCCGACAGGGGCTGGGCGACACGAGAGTGATCGGCGGAGAAGGGCGCTGCGCAAGAAGGACGTGTCGGCCGACATACCGTTTACCCGACAGGGAGCCAAAGCTGCATCGACGACCAAACTCGTCGGGCGACACAGCCACCCACCGGCAGGCGTGCCGCCAACCACGTGACCGATAGCCAACACCCCGTGCCGAGACATACCTGTATCGGCCGTCCACATCCATCGACAGGCGTATAAGGGAGCTACGTGGCGTTTCCAGCACCATAACTCATTCAACCGCCGGTATAAATAGCAGCTACAGGAAGCCGAAAAGACGAGTCGGATAGGTCGTGGTCGTCAGGCTAGTCGGAGGGTTGGAGAATTCAGACAAGACAGTTCGAGAGCCACCTTCGAAGGTAGCTGTGAGAGCAAGAGTGTCGCGCCCCAGTGCTTGTGTCGGGCGACACTAGGTGAGCTTTCCCTCATCCCGAGAGGGAAGGGATGGTTCACTTAGTGTTGTCCCGGGCGATACTGCGGGCCGATATCGGCCAGCGAAGATGAGCGACACGAGTGCCCGATAGTAGACTCGTAGCTCTTTGCCCGACACGATATCGAACCCGATACGCTCCGCCCATCATGCGTGCCGCCCGAGAGGATGTGCCGCCCGACATGAGCGTATCGGCCAGGGTCCTTGAGCGATACCGTCAGTCGTCAGTCGGCGCTGCCCGAGAGGGGGTGCCACCCGACACTGCCGTATCGGGATCGGCTCCTGACCGGTATCAGGCAGGAGAGCTATAGTAGTCTGTCGTTCTTCTACATCAAGAAGGCGACATCTATCTTTAATTCTGTTATTTAAATTCTTAGCTTATGCATTGTATTAAGACCCTTATTGCTTATGGAAATAGAAATGCTTAATTGCTATTTGTTTAATGCTTGGTGCCTTATGATTGGGTAACTGCTGTGTTGGATATCCGAACTCTAGCTTGCATGTTTTGGATCGCGTTTCGCTTAGCTACCAAATCGTCTTTCCCGTCGCAACTTCTTCGAGAGTTGGGTTGTGGCTCTAGTGTTTGGTCCGGTTCTGGAGTACGAGAGTGCCCAGAACGGAGTTGTTTTAGTATCATTCCACTCTAACTTGAGCCCAGCAACCTCGAGAGGGGTGTTGAAGCTTGGTTAGAGGCACCCGCTCTGAGAGGAGGGGTGCAGGGTGTTACTGCTACCGCTTGTCTTACTAAAGTCTTATCCCTTGCATTACGCCTTAAACTGCAGTTTATCTTTCTATTTTCTGTTACATGAAAATTCCTAAATACTGCTAAATGACAAAATCTTAATCTTTCTTGTAACTCCAGTTGGAGATAGTTTTCTTTGATTTAATCGTGACAGCTTGTTGTTCCCCTTCGGGGAACTTTAATATCTCTTTATACCCACCAGAGTGTAGAGTGTCGATTCAGAGTCATCAACACAACCCACCTTGTCCCTGTGTTCAACCCCGTATGACTACTTCGACCCCGTAAACAAAGTTGCGGGGGCCTAGAAGGATTCGGGTTATAAATGTGAAGGCTCGACTACCTCAAATACGCCTCCAATTTTAGGACGCGCGATTTAGGCTGGTCAATAACCCCCGCAGAAACTACAAAACTTTAGAAAAGCTAGATCAGGTAAAGCAGATAACTATTATAAGCAGCTCATATATGCAACATACTGAACAGAATTAACTTTATTAACCAACTTATCAAGATATCTGGGAGGCGTATAACTAGATATTTCTTTATGGAACATGATTGACAAGATAAGCTTTATAAGAACTTATCACAAGCTACGAGGAACGTGTAAATAACTACAAGATATAACTAGAGCAACTACACAAACAAGGCCTCAACCAATGTTCCGTATTTTGCCCTAAGCTGTATATGCTATACAGCTGGATTACAATTTATTATGCCCTGAGGAAGTGAGTCGTATTGATCAAATCCAACATACGGTTGTGAAGCCCAAAACTAGTGCCATACAAGGTCAATGGGAGAGTCAGACTCCATGACCTCACCTCCTCATGGTCAATGCACGATAACCAAAGCAGGACCACAGTCTATGGCCTCAGCCACAGGGTCAACTCCACATGCTACCCTTTTCTCTAGCCCTCCTTGGTACAGGTCTCGGTGCTAGCATACCTTGAGCCACAAACCTATCCACTGTGCTCCTGAGCCATGAACGCATTCATGCTCTATCACATTGAGCCATGGGCCTGTTCACCATGCTCTATCATACTGAGCCATGGGCATGTTCACCATGCTAAATCCACATCCTCATTTGCACTCTAATCCTCCTATTTTTGGCTAGGAGAAACCACACATATTCAACAATATGCACACTAGGTAATCCTACAGGATAAACCTGTTTCACCATCACCAGCTACTGACGATGATGGATCTATGGCCAGGGAAAACTACATGAAAGATTCCTCTATAATTAATTGATACATTTTAAGTGGATTGCAAGATTCAACCAAGTTATGTAACATGTAAACTAAAACACAAGTAGACAACATAGATCTCATTATCAGGTGTTACATTGTCACTCTTATTCTCAAAGTCAACATCATCCTGATCTATCACAAGGATCCAACATTACATGTTACCACTTGGCCTCTTACAAATCATCAAGATCCATCTCAAGGATTAACATCACTGAGACTCAATCTCATCATCAAGGCACACATTGCCATTCCATGGGTTACACCCATCATATATCACTGGGTTCATCATAACCCCTGATGTTCCACATCATATCACTATTATGCCATTACCATGGCCTCATCGTACAACTATCTCCTGCATGGTTAGTGAAATCACAAAGGAGCAATGATACTTGTACAAGGAACATTTACAACTCTTTACTTTATTATGAGAGTCAAGCATGCAACATAGATGAGTGTATCAAAGCATAGCATTATATATATATATATATATATATATATATATATCAAAGCATAACAACCTCATGTATCAAAGAACAACAAGCATTAGGGTTACCAACCGAACACAAGGTACAACCCTCACTATAGGTGTATCGGGTAAGGGACAACCCTCACCAAAAACATCTCGGGTAAGGAATAACCTCATCAAAGGCACAACGTCTCTCGCCACAGAGTGTGACGCCCAATACTGTATCGGTTAGGCATGCAACTCTTCACCACCTACTGTATCGGCCAACACCCATCTAGGGCTACAACCATATCGACCAACCACTGACACCTTGGTATCGGGCAGCACACAACCTATGATGCCCAAAGCAACAAACCCTATCGTCCACTTCGTATCACCCAAACCACTAAGGCACTATGTCGGACAACACCACAAGCAAGCAGATTAACAAGCATCACTTCCTCAAGTGCAACGCCCAAGACATCATGTCAGACAACAACTAAGAACCAACATGTAACGCTCAAATGAACAACGTCATATCAGGAAGAACCATAACATGTAATGTTGTGTCGTGTTACCTATATTAAGCAACTCCCCGAGATGGGCAACGTTGTGCCGAGCAACGTCTCACAGCAACGCGTCACAGCAGGCAACACCCATACTACCCGACACAACAACACGACAGCCACCTACTATATTGCCCAAGGGATACAAGCCTCATAACACCCAAACCTCATGCTACTACTGATAATCAACCAACACTTTACTCATCACACCATAGGCATATCTCCCAAAGGTTCTAGGGTACCGAGCAACACTCTCAAGGATCAAAACGGTCAACAAACCCCAAGGTACTATCTTCCATATTGGTAAATAATATATCGCTCAAATGCATATCATCCAACATCACATCTTGGGTAAGGACTCATATTGGTCGAAGAGGTCAACAGAACACCACTTAGCATATCGCTCAAGACTCATCCCCAGAAGAGGGATATCGGGCAGAACACATCAATGGGGTAATGTGCAAAGGTTCAAAGACCATGACGGGTGGGTCATCTTCAACCTCAAGGCTGCCACCAAGAAGCCCTAAGAGTTCAAGAGAGTTGGCTCACATCTCAAGACAATTAAGTGAGAAAGGGGTATTACACAACTTCCATCATCTATCGGGCAACAAGGAGGTTCATCATCATAACGGCCATCCTTCCAACCTCAACTAGGTCAACACCAACCAAAGGCTCACCTCTCAAGTCCATGGTAAGAGAGGGGTATTGCCCAAGCAACTAGAGTGTAGACTCACCTCTCAACAACTAAGTGAGAGAGGCGTTTTGCCTACACCACTAAAGCTTGAGCTCACTTCTCAAGACCAAGGAAAGAAAGGGGTTTTGCCCCAAGAACACACTACACACACCATGGAATTAGGAAACCCTAGGCTTGCCTCTCAACAACAAGAGAGATGGGTTTTGCCCAAGGAACCCTAGTCCAATGGTTCGGCCAACAAGATCCAAGAACACCTCTACACTACATAACCATGCCATCATATCCCACAACGTCAAGGGTACATACTAGAGCAAAGATATTTCCAACAAGATAAACATGGCCGATCAAGATAGCACATAAACAAGCAACATAAAGACAAGGTAATATAGCTAGGGTAGGAGTTATGTAACCAGCCTCAAGCTCTAAAGCTCCAAGCTTCTAGCACCAAGCTCCAAGCTCCAAGGCACCACCTTCGGCCAACACAAAGAAGAACAACTTGTAACCACCATGGCCGAAGAGAAGGAAGAAGAAGAAGATGCCAAGGAAAGGGAGAAAAACTTACCACAAGAGAAGGAAAGGGGTAAGCTAGCAAGGTGTGTCGCCCAAGACACCAACAATATCGGCCACCACTTGCTCCACTCTTCTCCTAGCTCGACCACCAAAGGAAGGGAAGAAACTAAAGGAACCAAAGAGGCCTAGCAAGCAAGGGGGGATCGTTTATATACTATGGGGTGAAGGGGAAGAGCGAGGCAAGGTGGCACCCACCCCTAGCACACTTGTCCAAGGGTTATGCCACATGCTAGCACCCCAAACCACTTCCCCACGACTAGCCACCCACTTATAAAAGCAACAACCACTTGTCAAAAGATGGTGACACAAATGAGGCTAGGGTGGAGGGTGTGTGTTGTCCAACATGGCAACCTGACACACCATGGACGGCACAACCCCTTGCCCGAAACAACCAACACTCCTGGCCGATACACCAAGGTCCAGCCCGATACAAGCTCCAACAAGGCTCAACACAACTCAAACAAGGCTCAACAAAGCCCAAAGCTACTCAAACAAAGAGCCCATCCCATCCTCTCAACCCTGGAGGATGCAAGGAGAGAGAAAGACATCTCTCATGGTGACAAACTTGCACACCAACCCTAAAACTTTGGTAATTTGCAAGTTACACCTCAACCTCTCAACAAAGCACAAAAAAACCATAATCACAACTTCAGGTGATTAGCAAGAATCTCAACACAAGGTTTAGGCAAAGCAAACAGGATAAGCCCAAAACGGAGGTCAGGCTCCTTACAGAGCATAGCCAACTATGGGCTATGGTGATGAGACATAATATATAGATTGAATGGGCCTCGTAAGCTATGTGAAATACTTGAACAACAAGTATGATGTTTATATGAGTCTTATGACCTAGAGATGGTTGTTGCCTAGTGAGAGGTGATATTGTTCAATAATGAACTAAGGGGATTGAAACCCCATAGCTTGTGACAATGATGATAAGATGAGATTCTCAGTAGCGCGTTCAAAGGATTGAGATCCCAGGTTAATTGTGATAAAGTAACAAGTATGTGTTACAATTTTTATGTGATTTCATGAATAATGGACATGCATGATCCAATTCTTTTATAATATGGATGACCATAAGTGAAACAATCCTTTTTTCGAATAATGGACATGTGTGAGCTAATTATTTTATAATATGGATGGCCATAAGTGAGCAATCCTTTTCTTTAATAATGGCCATGCGTGAGCCAATTCTTTTATAATTTGAATGGCATGAGTAATTCAATCCTTTTCTTGAATAATGACCATACATGAGCCAATTCTTTTATAATACAGATGGCCATGAGTGAGCCAATCCTTTCCTTAAACAATGGTCATGCGTGAGCCAATTCTTTTATAACAATGGCCATGAATTTAGCCATTCCTTTTATAAGAATGGCCATGAGTGAGCCAATTCTTTATATATTAGAATGGCCATGTGTGAGCTAATTCTATTTATCTGAATAGCCATGAGTGAGCTATTCTCTAGTGTCATGACCTGTACCAAGGTGGGCTAGTTGATTAAATAGTTGACTAAATGTCACTATCAATAGTTGACTGATATGTCTCTGTGTTGTCTCTCGTACTATCTGAGAGTAGTGGGTGATGTCTTGGAGTCCGAATCTCCTTAGACCTTGTATGGAACCATTGGTAACCCTTCATAGGGGCCAATTGGATTTGGGTGGTATGAATCAAATCCTCAGGGAATAAGTCAAGTCCTAAAACAATATCTAATGTGTGCGTTTATAATAAGCTTGTGCTTGAATGTGAGTGTGTGCATCATAAGCTTGAGCATTGTGTGCATAAGTGTGTGCATAATCATGAGATTGATTATTAAAAGATTCAGTTATATGTGTAGCATATTTCTCTTGAGAATGGAATACATAAATATAGAATGAGGCTATAATTGTGTTTGTATGACATAATTATTAGTTGTCATACATGTTGTTCATATTCCTTCCAAAGTGATTACTTGACCTACTATTTAGTTATAGTTATCTAAACTGCTCAGTTATGATAATATTCTGTCATACTCATAATATATGATTAGATCTATTTAGCATAGTGCAACTTTACTTTCTATTCTAATAACAATATATATGTGATAATAGGGATTAAGAGAGAAATATTTATCCCCCCTCTCCCATGCCCGTGGTGGAGGCCAAACGCCTAGGAGGGTGGTAAATCAAGGCGGCAACTGGGATTCAAACCTGGGTCCCTTCATGAGGAGACACCATGCTTGACCACTTGAGCCACTCCTTGTCGGCATATATGTGATAATAATAGTGTTGTTTGGGAGTTATATCTCCCATTGAGACTTTTGTCTCACCCCGTGGGTTCCACAAATTTTTAGGTGGACATGCATGAGGAAGCAAAGATCATGTAAGCTGAGGCAGGATAGTAGTAAGAACAAGACCTAAAATTTGAGGTGGTGTGTTTTCAGTTGTGTCTTGTTGTAGATAGAAGTCCTATGTGTCGTCCCTGTACTCTCAGGTCCTTGAGGGGATAGTCTCGCTATGATTTCACGATTGATCTGAGATTTTGACTAATATGCTGATGTTGTTTATAGTTTACTTATGTACATATTTTGATGATGGAAAACTTGTGTCATGTGGAACAAGAATGCACCATGTTGTACATATATGACATGCTTTGGACCTTCTTGTAAAGAGTTTTCTGGAAGTGGATCTTTATGGAAAATGGTTTTAAATTTTAGTGTTTTTAGTAATCCATTTCTAATGGTTATTTCTGCATGGTTTTGTGTAATCTCGTTATCTATGTGATAATGGGTGTCAGAGAAGGAGTCTCTTGGTGAAAGTGGTGCGATTCCGCTAGTGGTGCTAACACACTACTCGATTGAATAGATGCGCCCCATGAGGTCGGAATGCACGGTGGATGGGGGTTTGCTTTCAAAATTTATAAACCTAACTAACACACCTACTTCTACTAAAACAACTACACCCACAAGCGCACGGGGTCGTGTCGTAGTATAGGAAGGTGGCAAGTATAGGGTCGATCCACAGGGAAAAGAGGGGGCGCTAGAGCTAGATTAGTTTTGCTAGGTTCCTACTGCGGAGACTAGGGTTATGGGTTTGAAGGTTGATTTTGATTGTTAACTAAGGATAAACAAGCAATTTAAAGGCAACAATGAAATCTATGTTAACCCTAGACTGAATTAAGACTAAGCAAGCAAGGAAAGACTAAGCTAGGAATGAAAAGGCAAGTTACACTAGGACAAGCAAGAAATAAGCAATAAATCAATTAAAGAACTAAACTAGCAGAAACAAGGCAAGAGCAAGGCAAGAAGCTAACTAAGCAAGAAAAGAACTAACTAAGCTAAGCAAGCACAAAACTAGGGTTTTAAGCAGTAAAGAGATGTGTGGGCTGTTTAGGGGTATGAACTTATCACTTAAGTTGGGGGGTGACATATGAACATTATGATTCCATTTAGATTATCCAAACCAAACAACAAGTTAGAATCTAATGAATTAACCCAAGCTACTAACTGGCCATGGATATGCTAGGTTTTGTATAGGGGAACTAGTCCCTAACACCCCCTACTACCCTTACAAGGCTCAATTGGGTTAGAGATTAGGTTCAATTCAGTTAGAGTCTAATCAAGTCTAGGTTTCTATATTAGGCATTCCTAGGGCAATTAGGGGCCGAGGGTAGTAATGGGGAGGTGAAATTAGGGCTTTGGTCCCCAATTCCCCCACATTCTAGCCTTGAGAAGGCTCCATGCTAATTGCACTAGAATTACCTAATCTAGATACTTAGATCTCTCACTTAGGTTTAGGGAGATTGATTAGGATGTAGGAAGATGGGAGGCAACCTAGGGATCCAAGAATTGGACCTAGGGGCAAATCCCAAAATTCACACATATAAGCAATTTGCCTAAAGTCCTAGGTGATTTCACACACAAACCAACAAGCAATCCATGGAGAATGAGATAGAAATAGAATATAATCATTAACAAATGAAATTACAAAGTTTACATGTCATTTTCCCCCAACATGGTATCAAAGTAACATATTTTCCCCCAAACAGCCCACCCAAGGGGCCTAGATACTCATAGAAATGGAAAATACAAAAAGAAAGGATATAGAGGAAGAAGTAGCCATGGAGCTCGGTGTAGATGAAGGACTCCTCCTCTCCAACAGCTGCAAGATCATCCTCCTCCTTCTTCTTGGATGGAATGGTGTGGGATGATGGTGGGAAGTGGTTGGAAGGCTTAGATATGGGGGGTTATGTGGTGGAAATGGTGAAATGGAGTGGATTTGAGGTAGAGGTGAAGTGGAATGGAGTGGAGGTGATAAGGGAGCGAAAATGGGACTCTAAGCTGCCAACCCCCGACCCCCAGCCACCACTAGGGCTTATATAGGGATCTAGGGGGTCTAGGGTTAAGTTAGGGGAAAAATGGGGAAAGCAGTGGAAAAGTGGCTAGATTCTGTGAGTAGCACGACCGTGGTGGGGTACCACGGTCGTGGTGGGTAGGGTAGGCCACGGCCGTGGTGGTTGGGCACGGTTGTGGGAATTAAAAAGGCCAAGTTACAGGGTTTTTGTCAAAACGGCCACGACCATGGTGGGTCAACACGGCCGTGGTGGAGGTGGTGTGCCACGACCGTTTTGTGGTGCACGGCCGTGGTGTCTGTCACTGGAATGACCATTTTGTGTTGCACGGCCGTGCTACCTTCTGCTTGATTTGGAGGTTGAACCTGTCGATTTCTAAGTGACCTAGCACGGCCGTTTTGTGGTACCACGACCGTTCTGGGTCTTAGGGCAGCACTTTAACTTGGATCTTTGGCTTTTCTTGGACTTCTTTGCTTCAATTGATCTTTGGCCACTAGGGGTAGGTCGAGGGAGCATCAGACTTCTCTTTGGGCCTCTCCAAGTGTAGAGGAACCCTAGGATCGCCCCTTCTCTCTCTCTTCCATCAAGCGTGGTCCAAATGCCTGAAAAACATGCAAATAATGTCCATAAGTGCATTTTATACAAATAAGCATATTAGGGGGAATGACATGTAATCTAACATGTATAGATGTGATTGAAGAGCAAAAAGACACATGATTAAGCCCTAAAATAGGGCTGAACCAGAAAGCTTCTCCTTGGTGAAGGTGAAGTCAAAGGCGGAAGATCCAAGGCAAGAGTGGTTAAATACTCAAGGAGGAAGACTTGTTGCAAGAGTGGGTAAGTCCTTGGCGAAGGCGAAAGACTTGTTACAAAATTAGGTAAGTGCTTAGTGAGGTAGAGTCTCTTGGTCATGGATAGATAAATCTTTTGTAAGGTTATTGGCTCCCTTGTCCTTAAAGGGAAGGCTAGGTACCCTTGTCCTGGAACATAAAGGTCATATGTTGTAACTCTTACAATGGAATATAAGGAGTGAGACATGGTTGAAAAATCATAGAGGTTGACCTCTCTAGGTAGTAGATGTACACTCACCTAGTTTGGAGTTTGGAGCCACTATACATAGCTTGTATTATTGTACTTTTTTCAATCTATCTCTCCCTTTCTATGTATGTTTAGTTGCACTCAAAGTTCATATTGCCATATTATCTTAGAAATATCTTGAAGGTTAAATGAATTTTGTTTAAGTGGTTTCTAGCTCTATTCACTCCTCTCTAGAGACCATCATTTATCCAACACTTCCTTACATCTGTAACTCTATTATCTATCTAGGGAATCTACATACCAATCCATTCAATAGATAAACTATGTTATTGTGCAGAAATTGTAAAAATATGTAGAAGTACCAAAAGCAGAAGAGATATACATTTGTTTCTTTGCAAGTCTTAACATCAAGATAAGTTGTGAAACAAATTTGAATAGCGAATATGCAAAATTGCCTTATATGATTATGGGAAATTACGGTCGCTTGACCATTGAAGGTGGTAAGGACACAAGTGGTTCGATGCAAGTGAGTAGGACAAATTGAAGTATTATTTGGTTATTGTTTGTGATTCTATGTTTCTCAATCATGAGAAACATTCAAGTGTGGGGGGATTTAATGAATGCATATTCATATGCTTTTATTGCATAGTTTAGATCATTCCTTAGGAACATTTTGTTGCTATTTTCAAGTTTAGGATTTAATTGCTTTGGTTTTACTTTTCTCTATTAAATTAGAGTTTTTACCCAGGAAAATAACTCAATTGTGTCCATTCACTCCAAAGATCAAGAACTCCAAAAAATAGTCTAGGAGTTGCACAACTTCCCACAATTCCTGATATATATCCAGAATCAAAGCGGACATATCTTTTATACAAACTATAAATTTAATGTTTACATATACATTGAAAAGAAAACTTCATTACTTATAAGAAAAACATATTATGGATTTTCTAAATGGTCACTTAGATTTTCCAATCACTCGATGGCCTATAGATTTTCCAGACGTGCCTAATATATATATCCGACACCAAAATAGTCATATGGTTTGCATAAGAACTCTAATTTAATGTTTAAATACGAATTGAAAAGGAAATTTTATTACCTATAGAAAAAGTATTTTTTCAGACTACTTTGGAACTTCTGATCGGATCAAACTTTTCTTGAAAATCCTTTAATAAAAATTTGTAGTAAATAGAGTCAATGAAGTTGAATGGTCAAAACAATAAAGAAAGACAATGTAATAATTTTCTTCAATACCTATTGGGGAAAGCAATTAAAATTGTTAAATATTACTCCCTTGAGTAGGCAAAAGGCAAGTAATTATTGAGTTTCCTTATGTTTAAAGATTACATGATGTTAGATGCTTTGTACAAGATAAAAGACACGTTTGTACCTACACATTGAACCTTGTGGACTTCTTGAATGCCTATAATGTGATTGACATGTCAAGCATTTTTCATGTAGTCCATCTCCACTGCCTGGTAATTGCACGTTGGGTTAAATTTTGTTATTCCTCTCTTGCTCATCTTTGCTTAGATCAAGTGAGTCTATATTTTCCTCCATTGAGTTTCAACAAGGTGACCCACTTGGGACACTTCTTTTCTCATTGTCTCTTCACCCCTTGATTTACAAATAAAGGATGCAAGTCACCCTGACTTATTATCTTTCTACGTAGATGATGAAATTCTCATCAATGACACTATTGAAGTATCCAAGGCCTTATCCCTCTTATAAGATTAGGGCCCAGGTTTTAGTCTTCATCTCAGTATAGAAAAAATAGAAATCTTTTGACCTTCTAAAGACCGTATACAAGCTCTAAGTTATTCATCCTAATATTTCTCAACCTATGCGGGGTGTGAAGCTTCTTGGTTGTCCATTCCATTGATCCTGTTTTTATTTTAAATTTATTGAGGAAGTATGTGGGCAAATATTTGGTTGTGATAGACCTCCTTACCTCACTTAATGAACCACAAAGTGAACTTTTCGTCTTTAGTTCGTGTGTTGGTATGCCAAAGTTGTTATTCTCTCTTCAAAAAACACCATTTGATTTTGTTTCTTCATCCTTGAAATACTATGATTGTGAACTCTGTCGTGTCTTTCACGCATTTATGTTGGTGAAGGCCAAGGTTTTGTTGATTCATAATGGCATCTTACTACCCTACATATTCATCTTGGAGGGTTGGGTATTAAAACTGCCCATGATGTGGGAAGTTATGCCTATGTTACTTCTAGGGTATACATAATCAATCATCAAGACCATTTCTTGTGACATTGGTACTATTCCTATTGGTGGCACTTTCAACACTACTTTTTCATCCATCTATGAGATTCTACTGTCCTTTTTCTGGTCCAAGTTTTCATGCACTACTTTCTCTAACCCTAAGACATAGTTTCTTTTGGAAGACGCCTACTACAAACATGGTCTTCCTACGCTTCAAGGTGTTAGAGTTGTCTCAATGACAAGGGTTTGTTCTGGATTCCCTATAGTTTGACCATGCGCAAGACTTTTCTAATGACCGTCTCGTGAAAACAAGATTAACTAATGCAGAAGCGAATCATTTGCAGCGGATTACTGAAAATCAATGAAAATTTAAAACTTTTTACAAAGAGATCCACACATAGGAAATCTTTTCCATAAAGAACCATTGTATAACATTTACATTCTGGTTCAAACGAACATAACATGTACCATCTCTTTTCAAAGACTACAACATCAACTGCCTCATAAACATTATATACAGACAATATACAATCTCAAGGCATCAAGCCAAAACCTCAGATCGGTTTATCAAAAACACTGGCTAAAAACTCTGAGGACCTGAGAGTACAGAGATGACACATAGGACTTTCTAACTACATATCTTGACAGACAATATCTCCACCTGAGATATAACTGCTGTCCTTGCTTTCACTGCTGCTGTCTATTCCTGCAATGAGATTCTGCTTCTTTGTCCGCATCCACCTAAAAAGTTGGATCCCACGGGGGTGAGACAATTGTAAATTGTCCCAGCGGGAGATATAACTCTTTGCCAAAACATTGTTATAGCAGATTATTAACTGAACTGAGCAGAAGGATTTATATATTAAATCAACAGCAGGTAAGTCACTTGTATGATCAAAGTGAAGAAATCTCCTTTTTCAAAGATAGCATTGCATCTACTCTTGGTAGACTTATAGTTCATCCATCTACTTGTAATGAATACAATAGATATGAACATCATTAATGAACTACAGATATATAACAGAAATGTAACATCAGCCAATGAATTTCCATATTCAATCCTTAAGCAAACATACTATACGGCTGATTTCATTTTACAAACACACTTATGCCCTGAGGAGACGAGATATACCACTCATGCTCCAACCGACCACTGCAAAGTCAAAATCAGTACCATACAAGGTCAATGGAAGAGCCGGATTCCCATGACCTCCCACATCTCGGTCAGTGCGAGATCACATGCATGACATCTTGTGTCTCTGCTAAATATAGCTTTCCAGAGTATACAGGCAACTTCGCTATCAGAGTTATAGTGGCATGCTGTACTCTCTTCGTGATCGTGAGATTTCGTGTTTATCTCCACCGATCCGACATTAACATCATTGGGAGATGTGTACGACATCTAACCCAATCATCGGGAGATTCGTGATACATCCATCCTGGTACATATAATGAAGGAATGAGAGATTAAAGTACATATCACATCAAATCGTACATTAGGACGTAAGGATATTCACATCCATAACCCCAACATACTCAAAAGTATGCTCTCCAGGAGTTCCCTTAGGAAAACCTGTTTCACCATCATTTAACTTCTGACAATGATGGATCTATGGTCAGGGCTCTACATGATATCATTACACTTGATTATTTAAGTACATTATGGCATTCTTTTAGCATCAGTCAAGTTCTCAAACATAACTTATTACAACAATGCTATAAAGAGACTTGTACTACTTTCATCAGATATTTATCAGTCTTTCAAAGACCTTGGGAACTCAGTCCCTCATTTCAAAACTGGGAATTCTCATCCCATCACATTCTCATCACCATAATCATATGGTTCTGGGTATTCAAACCCTTAACTCATCATTGAGCATTATTATACCTTTTTCAGGTAACTATCACCTTCACGTCATCTGACCAAGGCATTCATGATACTTGTTACACAAGCATCACACCTGGCTCACAAGGCCATGAAATATCTTGTCACCTCTTTCTAGGCAAAACTTGCTCATATGACTCATAGAATCCTTACACATTGTTACTTTTACTAAGCAACAACAACATTAAGGCTCATAATGCCAATCAACATTTATTATATAAATGTCATAGCTCAAATCAAGCTATGTTCCTTATGTCATCATACCTGCATGGTTGTTAGGCATGATAACAGTCATACAAGATATTCATCACATCATGTGATACAATAGTAACACCATTATTCCTTTTCCAGGAATTAGGGTTTACTATCAAACATGGCTTATCATTCCCTTTACCCAAGTCAGGGTTAGGGTTCCCCTTTTCTCATTACTTAGGGTTTCAGGATTATATAATCTATCCAACCCTTAATTCATTAATCCATACCTCTGGGGCATTCAAAGATATCATATTTAATTATTCAAGAACATTACTTTCATCATATAGCATTAATGATCATCAATTCAAGGTATGAGTTCATTTCTCATCCTCATCATGGTATGATTATATCATACACATCATTTGGGCTTAACCCCATTCTCAAGGTACATTAATTAACACTCATCAAGGTGCAACAACTAATTACATTTCATCGTAATAGTTGCATAACACACTTCATATGTTTCTTACCCAAATATATTGGATTTGGAGTGTATCCAGGTATATGAACCCTGAAGTGTTGAATGTGATAACTATCATATCTTGATGTATCACTTTCTCATCATTTCAGACTCTCTTGAGTTAACCAACTTATCTTGTATTAAGGTATTTCCCTCTTAATACATTCCATTACTAAACTCTCACCTTTAGCATATAATACATAGGCCACACATTAGAATTGTCCATCTATATTTAATGATATGGACTTGTCTAATGCTAAAGACATTGTTTACAATTAGGTTACATATAATCAACCACATGAAATGTTTCACCTTTATAAGGTCATTTCTTTTATCTCATCATTAGGATTTCCTTGCATCCTTATTTAAAATTATAATTATTATCCATTGTCATATTGCCCAAAATTAGGGTATTATGTATAATGACTTACATTAGAGTCTCATATTCCTTCACCCTTCTTAGGGCCTCTCATCACAACATAACATCAGAACATTATGTGATGTTAGTTCTTAATCAGGGTTTCTCATAGAATCACCCTCAACTAGGGTTTCACATGGATTCACCCTCAACTAGGGTTTCTCATGGATTCACCCTCAATTAGGGTTTCACATGGAATTACCCTCAATTAAGATTTTCACTATAGTCACCCACAATTTGGGTCTACAATCCATCCCCATTAGGATTTCATTCAATTATTCATAATTAGAGATTCACTATTCATCCCAATTAGGGTTTTACATCTCATTTCCCTAAATTGGGGTTTCACACATCACTACCCTAGATTAGGGTTATATCCTCACCCTGAATTAGGGTTACATTTAGAATTGCCCTCAATTAGGGTTAGAATTCAATAACCCTGTCAATTAGGGTATATATTCATGATCAGGGTTTCATGATCTCTCTACTTAAGGATCATACCCTTAATCACCACATGAATTATATTCATGTTATGAATTCATGCTAACATCATCTCACCTTGATAAGGTCATATCATCCCTTCAATCAAGTACATACAACTATGAATGACATAGTGTACCAAGTCATTGATCCTATAGGTAATTAGGGTTCATCCCTTAATTGGCACTAATAACTTAGGTACTATTAGGGTTTCAACCTTTTTACATTCAATGATCATCATTACTAATCATCATTGGATCAATTAATCATTCATCATGTCTATTCTCAAGAGATTCAATCACCTTGGACCTCCATTACATAAGGTATCCAATTGAATTGATAAATTGAGTCCTCAATTACAACAAGTGTCTAAGTGGATTAAACAATTGAGTCCTAAATCAACTTTGACTACTTGAGCCCCAAACGGTCTTGGTCCTTCAAGGTTCAAACGGTTTGAAACCGTTTGGTAAAGGTGGTGCTTGAGACTGTTTGTCCAAGCAAGTAGGTGAAGACTGTTTGCCCAAGTTTGACTTTTGAAACCGCATGGGCACAAACGGTTTGGGATCGTTTGGTCCCAAATGGTCTTGAGACCATTTGGACTCAAATGGTCTTGAGACCGTTTGGTCCAAACCTCCTCAAAACCGCATGGACCAAAGATGGTCTCAACTACACCAATCGGTTTAGGGTTCTCAATATTGATTCCTTCAATCATTGAATTCATGGAACCAATCATCAATTGGACCTATCCTCATACTTAAATTTAGTTAAATAGGTCAACCTTCAACTGATTTGACCCTCAATTAGTCCTCAATTAGGGCTTGAATCAATTGAATTAGGGTTTGGAATCGATGATCCTTCAACACTAATCAATGCAAGATTACTTACTTTGAAACCATTGAACCATCATCCAAATTGAACATGACCTGAACCCAAACGGTCTTGAGGTCATTTGGATGACCACCAAACGGTCTTGAGACCGTTTTCCCATCACATCATCAAAATCCATGTCAACCAATTAGGGTTTGGATCATCGGTTTGATCACCAAATCAGCAATTGATTACACTTTAACTCAGTATCATTGGATCATCAATTGCTTAACCAAACTCACCCTAGACCTCCAAACGGTCTTGGGTGACCTCCAAACGGTCTTGAGACCATTTGGATGAGCTCCAAACGGTATTGAGACCGTTTGGCTCATCCAACCCTTGGATTCTAGTGAAAAATCATTAGGGTTTGAGCTATTGAGTTGATCATCAAATCAACACTTAATTGCAAAGTGATTTGGAACCTTTAGACCTTCAATTGGTAAACTATACTTAACCCCAGACCTCCAAACAGTCTTTGGTAATCCTCAAACGGTATTGAAACCGTTTTGATGATTCCCAAACGGTTTTGAAACCGTTTTGGGTAATCAACCCAAAATCTCAAATCAACTCATTGGAATTTCAGCACTAATTTCAATTAGGGTTTTCCCAATTGATTAGACTTCATATAATGATTCCTTGGGAATTAATCCATAAATTTTGGTGAGTCATTAACCAACATAATTAGGAACAGAATATAAAACGGTCAACCCTTGGTCAACTCATTCAAACGGTTTTGAAACCGTTTTCCAAAAAAGTTAAATTAATCAAGCTGAAAAATCAGCACTTAATCCAATTAGGTTTGCCTAATTGATTAGCCTTCAACTCATGATTCCTTGGGAGTTAACCCATAAAAGTTTTTGAGTCATTAACCAACATAATTAGGAACAGTAATATCAAACGGTCAACCCTTGTTCAACTCACTCAAACGGTTTTGAAACCGTTTTCTCCCAAACGGTTTCAAACCGTTTTCTCTCAATCGGTTTGGTGAAACTGCATGAGCAATTAACTCAAAACCGTATGAACCATGATTTATTTGGAAAAGGTATCCACAATTATGTCATCATCATCTAACTTCGTCCCTGAAGTTCTAACAAATTCTGATTTCATGAAATAACCATTTTCAACCAGCAATTAAACAAGATAATGAAGGAATCATTGAAATTGCAAGATTAATGGTTGAATAACAATGAAAAAGGGTTCAAGTTATAAAACCCGCCTCCAATTGAGCTCCAAAGCTCCATGTCCACGGAAACAATGGTGGATGCAACTCCTTTCACCATTCCAAGGCTCGTCCTCAGGGTTTGAGTGAAAAGGAATGGTTAGAATTGAAGAGGAGATCGAAATAGGAAGAAATCCATAATTTATTTTCGATTTCCACCATGGAATCAAGGTGAAATGGATCAAGAACCTTACCAACAGGTTGGATGTCGTCCTCCTGATCCCCCCAATCTCCCTTGGTCGTTTCCCAAGCAAGGAGAAGAAGTGGGGTCGAAAAAGCCTTCCATTTGGCTTGTAAAGGGTCTTTTTATAAGAAAATCAAGGAGAGAGAAAGTGCCTTATAAAAATCCATTTAATCCCAAAAATGTGGCCGCCTCTTCACACTTATCTTCCTTAGGGAAGAGGCTATATTGTTTGCCTTTTATCCCTCTCAATTATCCATGATTTAAAGAAAAGAATATCAAGCACCTTAAATCATATTATATTAATATCCATATGTGAGTGGATATTTCTTTTTCTTATAAAATTGTGTGTGAGTTATCCACTCCCTTGGATATTTTCGTGGTCCTTGAAAAGCTCAAGGACGTCACACATACATCTGAATCCAACCATTTTAATTTTGGTTGAAGGCCCTTTAATTAATACATTTATTTTTGCCCTAAATCGAATTAGGGTTTTAATTAGGATTAAATCTTGATTATTTTAATATCAAGATTCTCTCTCCTCCAACTTAATTCAAATGAGGCGCCCCTCTCATTTTTTTTGCTCTACATGATGCCAAGAAACATTAGGGACCTTATTGAAGTGATAATTTATATATTGCACCCTAGGTTTTGGGTAAATTGCACATTACATCAAAACTGGGTTTTCATGCACATACATTGCTTTATGAGCTCTTTCTTGGTATTCAGGCTTCCATAAGCCACACCTCATCATCATATTCACTCTCATGATTCTTAAACACATGAGTAACATATTATCATGCAAAATTTGCACTTAAACCCCTCAACTTGGGTATTTTGCACATTAGTCCAAAACAAACAAAACATTGATTTCAACAATGTTCAAAAAGGACTAGAATTGCAATATAAGTTACTCTTGAGCCCTAATTACCTTTCACAAGATGAGATTAAGAATTTAATAATCTTTCTTAATCAAAACATCTAGGGTTAAAGTATAACCTAGGTCAGGGGTGTTACAAATTATAAACCCCCTCCAGATAAAGGAAGACAGATGTATTTCATTCATCATACTATCTAGTCTTCACATAACATCTACTTATTATGGAGACACCATAAAACTTTGATCAGCACAAAGTGTTTCCATACAAGATTCTCATCGAATCAACACACAAGGCACATGCTCCATTGTTCCTCATCATTGACTATAGAGTCAACTTTGTGTCAAACAACACTTCTCTTGTTCAGAGAAAC
Source organism: Alisma plantago-aquatica (assembly GCA_963693085.1). NCBI lineage: Eukaryota > Viridiplantae > Streptophyta > Magnoliopsida > Alismatales > Alismataceae > Alisma > Alisma plantago-aquatica. The sequence continues at coordinate 315,542,650 of OY856415.1, read as the reverse complement.
ATCATACATTCTTTATTAATATCATGTTTATGCAGAGCATAAACCCCTAACATATGATGTTCATATTTTTTTATATATCCAGACTAATTTCATAGTTGACCACCCCAGGTAGCCAACCTAACCCATCTGATAACTCTCAGATACCAGAATCTTTCACCTTGGTATCTATCACATGTGTTGGAAACACATCATATATATCTCTTCCTTTCATCTTGGAACATTAATTGTTTCATATGTCCTCATCTTGGGACCAAAGTCCAACATAACTGATACTTTTCTAAGTATCCAATACATGAACTCCTTTATCTTATGCACATCAAGTGTCCTAAGACCCACTTGATTGCCATGTCCCTGAAAGGAAAGAAAACAAGGATTCATATTCCTCTTATTAATTCATGTATTTTCAACTATTCTTGAACCATTTACTCTTTATCTCATCCTAGGTTCCTTGCCTTTAGTATTTGAATTTGTAAGGATGATTGCATGTCATTATCCCTTTCTTTATTATTATCTAGCATGTTTATGATCATCTCATGATCTCATCACATCTCCCATTTCCTCATTATGGGAAAGATCTGTATTATGCGGGCAACGTTATTGAACATGGTTCATCTCCCTTATTCTTATTCTTATCTTATGAGGAGTACATTTTTAATTCCTCATACAACATGCTCATCTGAGATTATCTCAGACTTATCTTTCTTATGCATGGGATATGACACATTTATTCATTCCAGATTTCTGATTTCATGATACTCATTAGATTGTCTCAGAATGATTACTTGATCAGAGTAATAAAAAAGACAACAATCTAAGAGTTTCCATACCCACTTTATCATCAATAGTTGTATACCTGGCCATGGTATATAAATACTGAGATTAAGTGGTATGCACTTTGTATACTATCATATTCCCCCTTTTCATATTATCACAAGCTTAAGACTTATCATCCCTGAATTTCATTCAGGCATCTCTTCTGTACCTCATCTTTTCTTATAGAGGTAAGAACAACATATAACATTTGTAATGTTTTACTATGCAAAACATAAGTCCTTATAGGACTAATCAAGGAAAGTCCAATCAATTCCTTTCTCAGTTAATACAGGAATTCATAAGATGACATATTTGAATGACATTATCTGGTATAACCTGTCATAATTCATGGATTATTCACTGCCTCAGGATAACTCTGCCTCAAAGGTTGATTCAACAGGCTAAGGTTGAGCACAGACTCAATTTAAGTCCAGAAATTAATCATTTCCTTCTGCTCCAACCTGCTGATGCTAAACACAAATCCTGTTGATATCTAAAACATTATCATTGGGACTGGTAATTCTAGATTACACTGCTAATGCTTGATCCACTATATACATTACTGTTGCCCTAAATTTTCCAACAGTAACACTTAAAGAAGAATTTTCTTATTATAGTTGGATCAGCTAGGGGATTCTCAAGCAATTGTCTCTCTCTTGCCTATTCCCATGCACCTCTTCTTGGTGCAACATTGCTGCTCTCAGCAACAACCTCCTCATGTGACCCAGTCATCTTTAAGTTCTTCTTTTCTTTTACGAGCAGAAGACACTATCAAATACACTGGATGACACCAAAACAGACTCTACTACCTTAGTCCTATGTCTCTGTAGACTCAGCAAACCTAGAGCTCTGATACCACTAATTGTAACGACCGTCTCGTGAAAACAGGATTAACTAATGCGGAAGCGAATCATTTGCAGCGGATTACAAAAAATCACTGAAAATTTAAAACTTTTTACAAAGAGATCCACACATAGGAAATCTTTTCCATCAAGAACCATTGTATAACATTTACATTCTGGTTCAAACATACATAACATGTACCATCTCTTTTCAGATACTACAACATTAACTGCCTCATAAACATTATATACATACAGTATACAATCTCGAGGCATCAAGCCAAAACCTCAGATCGATTTATCAAAAACACTGGCTAAAAACTTTGAGGACCTGAGAGTACAGAGACGACACATAGGACTTTCTAACTACAAATCTTGACAGACAATATCTCCACCTGAGATATTACTGCTGTCCTTGCTGTCACTGCTGTTGTCTATTCCTGCAATGAGATTCAGCTTCTTTATCCGCGTCCACCTAAAAAGTTGGATCCCACGGGGGTGAGACAATTGTAAATTGTCCCAGCGGGAGATATAACTCTCCGCCAAAACATTATTATAGCAATTTATTAACTGAACTGAGCAGAATGATTTATATATTAAATCAACAACAGGTAAGTCACTTGTATGATCAAAGTGAAGAAATCTCCTTTTTCAAAGATAACATTTCATCTACTCTTGGTAGACTTATAGTTCATCCATCTACTTGTAATGAATACAATAGATATGAACAACATTAATGAACTACAGATATATAACAGAAATGTAACATCAGCCAATGAATTTCCGTATTCAATCCTTAAGCAAACATGCTATACGGCTGATTTCATTTTACAAACACACTTATGCCCTGAGGAGATGAGATATACCGCTCATGCTCCAACCGACCACTGCGAAGTCAAAATCAGTACCATACAAGGTCAATGGAAGAGCCGGATTCCCATGACCTCCCACATCTCGGTCAGTGCGAGATCACACGTAGGACATCTTATGTCTCTGCTAAATATAGCTTTCCAGAGTATACTGGCAACTTCGCTATCAGAGTTACAGTGGCGTGTTGCACTCTCTTCACGATCGTGAGATTTTGTGTTTATCTCCACCGATCCGGCATTAACATCATTGGGAGATGTGTACGACATCTAACCCAATCATCGGGAGATTCATGATACATCCATCCCGGTACATATAATGAAGGAATGAGAGATTAAAGTACATCTCACATCAAATCCTACATCAGGACGTAAGGATATTCACGTCCATAACCCCAACATACTCAAAAGTATGCTCTCCAGGAGTTCCCTTAGGAAAACCTGTTTCACCATCATTTAACTTCTGACAATGATGGATCTATGGTCAGGGCTCTACATGATATCATTATACTTGATTATTTAAGTACATTATGGCATTCTTTTAGCATCAGTCAAGTTCTCAAACATAACTTATTACAACAATGCTATAAAGAGACTTGTACTACTTTCATCAGCTATTTACCAGTTTTTCAAAGACCTTGGGAACTCAGTCCCTCATTTCAAAATTGGGAATTCTCATCCCATCACATTCTCATCACCATAATCATATGGTTCTGGGTATTCAAATCCTTAACTCATCATTGAGCATTATTATACCTTTTTTAGGTAACTATCACCTTCAGGTCATCTGACCAAGGCATTCATGATACTTGTTACACAAGCATCACACCTGGCTCACAAGGCCATGAAATATCTTGTCACCTCTTTCTAGGCAATAACTTGCTCATATGACTCATAGAATCCTTACACATTGTTACTTTCACTAAGCAACAACAACATTAAGGCTCATAATGCCAATAAACATTTATTATATATATGTCATAGCTAAAATCTAGCTATGTTCATTATCTCATCATACCTGCATGGTTGTTAGGCATGATAACAGTCATACAAGATATTCATCACATCATGTGATACAATAGTAACACCATTATTCCTTTTCCAGGAATTAGGGTTTACTATCAAACAGGGCTTATCATTCCCTTTACCCAAGTCAGGGTTAGGGTTCCCCTTTTCTCATTAATTAGGGTTTCATGATTATATAATCTATCCAACCCTTAATTCATTAATCCATACCTCTGGGGCATTCAAAGATATCATATTTAATTATTCAAGAACATTACTTTCATCATATAGCATTAATGATCATCAATACAAGGTATGAGTTCATTTCCCATCCTCATCATGGTATGATTATATCATACACATCATTTGGGCTTAACCCCATTCTCAAGGTACATTAATTAACACTCATCAAGGTGCAACAACTAATTACATTTCATTGTAATAGTTGCATAGCACACTTCATATGTTTCTTACCCAAATATATAGGATTTTGAGTGTATCTAGGTATATGAACCCTGAAGTGTTGAATGTGATAACTATCATATCTTGATATATCACTTCTCATCATTTCAGACTCTCTTGAGTTAACCAACTTATCTTGTATTAAGGTATTTCCCTCTTAATACATTCCATTACTAAACTCTCACCTTTAGCATATAATACATAGGCCACACATTAGAATTGTCCATCTATCTTTAATGATATGGACTTGTCTAATGCTAAAGACATTGTTTACAATTAGGTTACATATAATCAACCACATGAAATGTTTCACCATATAAGGTCATTTCTTTTATCTCATCATTAGGATTTCCTTGCATCCTTATTTAAAATTAGAATTATGATCCATTGTCATATTGCCCAAAATTAGGGCTTTATGTATAATGACTTACATTAGAGTCTCATATTCCTTCACCCTTCTTAGGTCCTCTCATCACAACATAACATCAGAACATTATGTGATGTTAGTTCTGAAAAACTACTAGAGGGGGGGTGAATAGAGTTTTTGAATTATTTTAACAATTTATTGAATTCAAACAACCACAATTGAAATTAGAAGAAAGAGACAGGTGTTTAGAGTGGTTCCAACTATAGCAAATACTATAGTTCTCAGTCCACTACCCGGTTGCTTACCCAACCGGGATTTGAAAGTATTTATTTTATTACCTCTCGAGGATTTATACAAAATACAATACTTTCCTTTACACCCTTTGAACAGCCTTCACCCTGAAGTAGGTGCACCAACTTTGAGGTAGCCTTCTATGAAGTAACTCCAAGCTCCCCCTTGAAGTAGCCTTCCTCTCTAGAAGTAACCTCCCATTGCACCAGCCTTTTGAAGTAGCTCAAAGTCTCCTTCTTCGCCAAGAAGATCTTCACCCTCTCCAATCCGCAACTTCCAACCTAGGAGTAGCAAGGAGAGTACAAACAATAATAGGGAACAAGAAAGGAAATAGAAATTACAACTTATCCTTTATATCCCAAGGCTTGATTTGCCTAGATCAAGCGTATAGATCTCCTAACCAAGTATGTGAACTTGTGATTGCAGTGGGTAGGAGATACTAGCCTATAGGACACGAATTATGAGCTAAGGAATGAAATGGCCAATTGTCACAATGCTCAAATTGCTCACAAACAGATTGCACAAAGTATACTCAAAGGTTTCTCAAGTGTAGCAAGTGTAAACAAGTGAGTTTAGGTGTCCTATGGCTTGTCCTATTTATAGGAATGGCCTAAGGATGCTTAAGGACATTATAGACAACTTCTAGGGGTTTCTAAGTGCTTAACTAGCCGTTAGGTACAAAGTTGTTGCTTTAACAACGGCTAATTAATTAATTCTACAGTTGCTGTCAGAGACCATCTCGGTCGACAAATGGTCGACCGAGACACCTACTCGGTCGAACTTTTGTCGACCGACAGGCTCTCTAGAACAAGTGATTTGCAACGTCTTTTATCAACTGCCAACTAACTTGTCTATTGTGTCTAACGGCTACTTTGGATCTTTCTCGGTCGAGAAGATTGTCGACCGAGAGTGTCTCGGTCGAGGAGTTTGTCGATCGAGATTGATCCTGTTTCAAGGTTTCAATTTAGGCACTAATTATGTGTGTGAGTGTGCATAAGTAATCCTATTTGAATGGGATGACTTGTCTAACTGTGGTGTTTAGCTAGGGAGAATCTAACGCTTGATTTACATGAAATTCTAAGTACTTGTACATTATATTTTTGTACAAGTTTTTACAACAGTGATTACATTGCATGAAATTATAAATATGTAAGCTTGTAGATTTTCCCTTGTTGCTTTGTCATCCTGCACACTCAAGTAGCTCGTTAGATTAATAAGAATGAAATGTTTGTCATAATCAAAACAAAGGGATTTATAGATGTCCATTTAGCCAACAATCTCCCCCTTTTTGAAGATGACAAACATTTCCAAAATATAAATAAAGGAAATATAAAACATATGAGTTTCATACCTTTAGATTACCTTTTGTAGCTTTTTCTCTTGTGTATAAAATGTGTGCTTATTATTCCCCATGAATTATGGAACATGAAATCCATATCATTTGGGAATATAGCAACTTTCAATGTAAAGCCAAGAGTTTATTTATGAAACTCATTAATTGAGTTTTACATAATTACTAAATTTTAGTTTTATATTTATCTCTCCCCCTTTTTCATTTCAAAAAGATAACCGTTAAGAATAAAAACTCCCTCTTAATTAGATATCCCATCAAATCTAATGAAAAAGATGTCCTTTTAAAAGCCAAAAATGTAAACAAGAGTTTTTGTTTAAGTAGCACAAATATCAAAGAAAACATCCTCCAAAGGAGTGATAAGCAATTGCTTCCTAATGTTGTTAAATTGATCTAGTGGAAGCGGTTTTGTAAAAATATCAGCCAATTGATCTTCCGTATCAACATGATGAAGGGAAACATGATTTTTGGAGATGTGATCCCTTAAAAAATGATGACGGATTTCAATATGTTTAGCTCGGCTGTGTAAAATAGGATTGTGTGCTAAGTTTATGGCGCTTGTGTTGTCACAAAAAATAGGCGTAGATGAAAGATTAAAACCATAATCGCTTAACACTTGTTGCATATAAAGCACTTGAGCACAACAAGACCCAGCTGCCATATATTCAGCTTCAGTTGTAGATAGGGCAACCGTATTTTGTTTCTTGCTAAACCAAGATACTAAAGCTCTCCCTAATAAGAAACAGCCACCACTAGTACTCTTGTGATCAAGTCGACAACCAGCATAATCCGCATCAGTATAAGCTTTGAAATCCAAGGATTGTCCTTTTGGATACCATAAACCAAAGCAAGTAGTACCGGCTAGGTAACGAAGAATTCGTTTAACTGCTAGAAAATGAGAATGCATAGGTTGTGATTGAAATCGAGCACAAAGACCAACAGAAAACATAATGTCCGGTCTAGAAGCCGTTAAGTAAAGCAAACTACCAATCATGGCTCTATATAAGGAATCATCAATAGGTTCCCCATTTTCATCCTTATCAATTTTGACAGAAGTAGCCATAGGAGTAGTAGCATGTTTGCATTGATCCATCCCAAAACGTTTTAAGAGTTCTTTAGTATATTTTTCTTGGCTTATGAATATTCCGGCAGATGTTTGCTTAATTTGAAAACCAAGAAAGAAAGTTAGTTCACCCATGAGGCTCATTTCAAATTCTTTTTGCATAATATCACTAAATTGTGTGCACAATGAATCATTTGAAGCTCCAAAAATAATGTCATCAACATATATTTGCACAACTAGGAAATCAGATGTATATGTTTTGAAAAATAAAGTAGAATCTGAATTTCCAATAGAAAAACCATTATCAAAAAGATATGTTTTGAGCCTTTCATACCAATTTCTAGGTGCTTGTTTTAAACCATAAAGTGCTTTCTTAAGTTTATAAACATAGTCACCTTTTTCTGGAATTTCAAAACCAGGTGGTTGGGCAACATAAACTTCTTCTTGAATGATGCCATTTAGAAAAGCACTTTTGACATCCATTTGATAGAGTTTGATGTTTTTATGGGCAGCAATAGCTAGTAACATTCTAATGGCTTCAAGTCTAGCTACGGGTGCATATGTTTCATCAAAATCTATTCCTTCTTGTTGATTATATCCTTGTGCTACTAACCGAGCTTTATTCCTTATTACTTCTCCTGACTCATTTAGCTTGTTCCTAAAAACCCATTTAGTTCCTATTATGGTTTTATCTTGTGGTTTAGGAACTAAATCCCATACATCATTTTTAGTGAATTGATTCAATTCTTCTTGCATGGCTATTATCCAATAGTCATCTTTAAGAGATTCAGATATCTTTTTAGGTTCAATGATAGAAACAAAAGCCATGTTTGCAACATCTTTAAAGGAAGAACGAGTTTTGACTTTATCATTAGGATCTCCAATAATTAATTCTTGAGGATGATCTTTAATAAGTCTAGGTGTAGGTTGTGGTTCAGTTTGGTGATTATTTGTAGCACCTTTCTCACTATCGTTTGGTATGTTTAAATTTTCGAATTGATTAGTGAGATCTATGATTTCTAGATTTTCATATGGGGATTCTTCATGAAAAGAAACATGAATAGATTCCTCAACTTTTCTAGATATAGTGTTATATACTCTAAAAGCTTTGCTAGAAGTGGAATATCCCAAAAAGAATGCTTTGTGTGATTTTGAGTCAAACTTATCTCTATCGTCTTTGGTATTTAAGATATAACATGTGGAGCCAAAGGTATGAAAATAGTCAACTCTAGGTTTCTTAGAATGTATTAGTTCATATGGAGTTTTCTTTAAATGAGAGTGAACAATGACTCTATTTAGCACATAGCATGCAGTGTTTACAGCTTCAGCCCAAAAGGTTTTGGGTGTGTTATGTTCAAGCATCATAGTTCTAGCCATTTCTTGTAGTGATCAATTTTTCCTTTCAACTATACCATTTTGCTGTGGGGTGCGTGGAGCAGAAAAATTATGAGTGTATCCTTGAGATGTACAAAACTCTTCAAATGTATGATTTTCAAATTCCCCACCATGATCACTTCTAATGGTACATATTTTATTTTGTAAGAGATTTTCAATCTTGGAACAAAATTGCATAAAAACATGAATAGTATCATCTTTAGTTGCAATAAAATGTACCCATGTATATCTACTATAATCATCAACAATAACAAAACAATATCTCTTACCACCGATTGATTGTGTCCTCATTGGTCCAAATAAATCCATATGAATTAATTCTAATGATCTACTGGTGCTAAGTACATGTTTTGATTTGAAAGATGTTTTGGTTTGCTTTCCCATTGTGCATGGTTCACAGTTTTCAACTTGATCAAAAGATAAAGTAGGCAATCCACGAACAAGATCATATTTCACTAACTTTTTGATAACATGTGAACTAGCATGCCCTAGCTTTTTATGCCATATTTGTAAGGTATTGTCATTTGCAAGCAAGCATTTTCCCACTACTGTTTTCATAGAGTTAGGTTTAAGAATATAAAGATTTCCAACTCTATTTCCTTCATAAACAACTTTTGTAGTATTTTCTATTAATAACTTGCAGCAGGTTTTGTTAAATAAAACATCATAACCACTATCACATTTTTGGCTAACACTTATCAAGTTATGGTGCAAACTATCAACAAGTAGAACATTCTTAATTTCGAGGTTTGTACCAACATTACCTATTCCAACGATTTTGCCCTTACCATTGTCTCCAAAAGTGACTGTTCCACTTTTCTTTTCTTCAAAAGTTTGGAATGCATCCTTGTTTCCGGTCATATGTTTGGAACATCCACTGTCAACCACCCATTCCTGCATTAAAATGTAGATTTTGGTACCCATGTGATGGTCCGATATGGTTAGAATCATTTAAATACAGATTTGTATAAAAGTTCTGAATCAGAAGTCCAGTCGGTCGACAATTGTTCGACCGACATATGTCTCGGTCGACAATTTGTCGATCGAGAAGATTATTGTAATACAAAACCAGAAAACACAGAAATGTAGCTCGGTTGAACAATTTTCGACCGAAATAATTGCTGTAAATTTTGATATGTTACAGACATTCGGTCGGTCGACAATACTTCGACCGATTAATGGTTCGGTCGACAATTCTTCGACCGACTAAGTTTCTGTTTTAGTACAATAATGCAGAAAATTACCAATGAGCATAAAATCTTTTGTTTAGTTGAGATAAGACAATATAAATAGCAAGATTGAGCTTTTTGGTCATATCTCAACTAAATTTTATTTGACTCTACTAAGTTTGAGGTCTTGGGACCCAAACTAATTCGGAATCCTTAGTTTTATAAGGGCATGAAAAGGAATAGTGTCCAAGACGTAAACAAAAATGGCAGGTAATAGAGTCAACTTCATTTCTCTTTCTAGCCATTGTGTTCTTGGGTACAAACCTAGTTTGAGTTCTTTTAGGTTGATTTTTCTTTGGAGCATATCCCAAACCTTTTCTTCCGTTGAAAACAGTACCAATACTTAGAATGTTATCAAGTATATCTTTTCTTCTTAACTCATGAAGTTCTCTTTGCAGCTGAGCAATATTATTCATTTTCTTGTGTAAATCTTTTCTTGCTTGATCTAAATCAGATAGCAATGAATCTCTTTCTTTTATAACATTTTCATAGTCTAGATGGTTACACAAAATAGGTTGAGTCTGAAAATCTTTTAGTTTAGCTAACAAATCAGTCTTTTCTTTAGAAAGGAGATCAACATTTGTTTCTAGAGTGAGTAGCTTTCTAGTGTAATCATCTAAAGATGTTTTTAAAGATAAATTCTCAAGATCAATGTTATTCTTTTCAGAAGAAAGATTTTCTAATTTAGCAATTTGCTCATCATTTGATTTTATAGCCTTCTTTAGTTTCTTCTTGACATCAACATACTTGTCATGAATTTCTTGTAGACTAGTGACTAACTCTTCTTTAGAAAGATCAAGTAGGCTTACCTCTTGAGAGTTTTCATCATCTTCTCTTGCCATTAGACAATCCACGGTTTCTTCTCCGCTTTCACTGTCACTTGATTCGTCCCATGCAGCTTTATAGGCTTTTTCTCCCTTCTTCTTGTGTGAGCTTTTCTTTCCTTTCTTTGCTTTAGGACATTCATTCTTGAAATGCCCTTTCTTTCCACATTCAAAGCACCTAGGAGGGGTAGAAGAAGAGCTGGAAATTTTGTTAGATTTAAATCTTTTGTATTTCTTACCATTTACTATCAAGGCTTCTTCTCCCTCTTCTTCACTTGACTCCTCACTTTCTTGTGTGACAGCTTTTGAAGCTTTTAGAGCCACATCCTTCTTTTTTCCTTGCTGAAGTTCACGTGCTCTTCTTTCTTCCTCTTCTAGAGTTGCTTCATGAGCTTCTAAGTTGCCAATAAGTTGCTCCATTTTCTGTTGAGTGAGGTCGTTTGCTTCTTCAATGGCTGTCACCTTTGGCTTATATTTTGGAGGAAGTGAATGAAGGATCTTTGATACCTGATCTTCTTCAGGAATAGGTTTTCCTAATGCACTCAAACCATTAACAATAGTAGAGAATTTTGCAAACATTTCACTAATTGATTCATTAGTATCCATACGAAAGTGTTCAAATTTTTGTTTAAACATGCTAATCTTGGAATTTTTGACTTGGACTGTACCTTCATAGGTTATGGACAGTCTATGCCAAATATCATATGCTGTATCACAATTAGATATTCTATTAAATTCTCCTATCGAAATAGAACAATATAAAATGCTTACAGCTTTTGCATTCATTTGGGCCAGCTTTACCGTGTTTGCATCCCATTCCGCAAATTCATTTTGAGGAAGCATATATGGAGTAGACACCATTCTCCATAAATCCCAGTTGATGCCTTGGAAGTAGAATTGCATCCTTCTCTTCCAATATTGGTAGTTTGTTCCATCGAACGTTGGGGGCCTAGCAACAAGTGTCCCTTCAATGTTGAGGTTGTTGAGTACTCCGTCACCCATTTCTTCAAGACCTTGTTAGGGTTCCTTGAAGCCCTGCTCTGATACCAATTGAAAAACTACTAGAGGGGGGGTGAATAGAGTTTTTGAATTATTTTAACAATTTATTGAATTCAAACAACCACAATTGAAATTAGAAGAAAGAGACAGGTGTTTAGAGTGGTTCCAACTATAGCAAATACTATAGTTGTCAGTCCACTACCCGGTTGCTTACCCAACCGGGATTTGAAAGTATTTATTTTATTACCTCTCAAGGATTTATACAAAATACAATACTTTCCTTTACACCCTTTGAACAGCCTTCACCCTGAAGTAGGTGCACCAACTTTGAGGTAGCCTTCTATGAAGTAACTCCAAGCTCCCCCTTGAAGTAGCCTTCCTCTCTAGAAGTAACCTCCCGTTGCACCAGCCTTCTGAAGTAGCTCAAAGTCTCCTTCTTCACCAAGAAGATCTTCACCTTCTCCAATCCGCAACTTCCAACCTAGGAGTAGCAAGGAGAGTACAAACAATAATAGGGAACAAGAAAGGAAATAGAAATTACAACTTATCCTTTATAGCCCAAGGCTTGATTTGCCTAGATCAAGCGTATAGATCTCCTAACCAAGTATGTGAACTTGTGATTGCAGTGGGTAGGAGATACTAGCCTATAGGACACGAATTATGAGCTAAGGAATGAAATGGCCAATTGTCACAATGCTCAAATTGCTCACAAACAGATTGCACAAAGTATACTCAAAGGTTTCTCAAGTGTAGCAAGTGTAAACAAGTGAGTTTAGGTGTCCTATGGCTTGTCCTATTTATAGGAATGGCCTAAGGATGCTTAAGGACATTCTAGACAACTTCTAGGGGTTTCTAAGTGCTTAACTAGCCGTTAGGTACAAAGTTGTTGCTTTAACAACGACTAATTAATTAATTCTGCAGTTGCTGTCAGCGACCATCTCGGTCGACAAATGGTCGACCGAGACACCTACTCGGTCGAACTTTTTTCGACCGACAGGCTCTCTAGAACAAGTGATTTGCAACGTCTTTTATCAACTGCCAACTAACTTGTCTGTTGTGTCTAACGGCTACTTTGGATCTTTCTCGGTCGAGAAGATTGTCGACCGAGAGTGTCTCGGTCGAGGAGTTTGTCGACCGAGATTGATCCTATTTCAAGGTTTCAATTTAGGCACTAATTATGTGTGTGAGTGTGCATAAGTAATCCTATTTGAATGGGATGACTTGTCTAACTGTGGTGTTTAGCTAGGGAGAATCTAACACTTGATTTACATGCAATTCTAAGTACTTGTACATTATATTTTTGTACAAGTTTTTACAACAGTGATTACATTGCATGAAATTATAAATATGTAAGCTTGTAGATTTTCCCTTGTTGCTTTGTCATTCTGCACACTCAAGTAGCTCGTTAGATTAATAAGAATGAAATGTTTGTCATAATCAAAACAAAGGGATTTATAGATGTCCATTTAGCCAACAAGTTCTTAATCAGGGTTTCTCATAGAATCACCCTCAACTAGGGTTTCACATGGATTCACCCTCAACTAGGGTTTCTCATGGATTCACCCTCAATTAGGGTTTCACATGGAATTACCCTCAATTAAGATTTTCACTATAGTCACCCACAATTTGGGTCTACAATCCATCCCCATTAGGATTTCATTCAATTATTCATAATTAGAGATTCACTATTCATCCCAATTAGGGTTTTACATCTCATTTCCCTAAATTGGGGTTTCACACATCACTACCCTAGATTAGGGTTATATCCTCACCCTGGATTAGGGTTACATTTAGAATTGCCCTCAATTAGGGTTAGAATTCAATAACCATGTCAATTAGGGTATATATTCATGATCAGGGTTTCATGATCTCTCTACTTAAGGATCATACCCTTAATCACCACATGAATTATATTCATGTTATGAATTCATGCTGACATCATCTCAACTTGATAAGGTCATATAACCCCTTCAATCAAGTACATACAACTATGAATGACATAGTGTACCAAGTCATTGATCCTATAGGTAATTAGGGTTCATCCCTTAATTGGCACTAATCACTTAGGTACTATTGGGGTTTCAACCTTTGTACCTTCAATGATCATCATTACTAATCATCATTGGATCAATTAATCATTCATCATCTCTATTCTCAAGAGATTCAATCACCTTGGACCTCCATTACATAAGGTATCCAATTGAATTGATCAATTGAGTCCTCAATTACAAAAAGTGTCTAAGTGGATTAACCAATTGAGTCCTCAATCAACTTTAACTACTTGAGCCCCAAACGTTCTTGGTCCTTCAAGGTTCAAACGGTTTGAAACCGTTTGTTAAAGGTGGTGCTTGAGACCGTTTGCCCAAGCAAGTAGGTGAAGACAGCTTGCCCAAGTTTGACTTTTGAAACCGCATGGGCACAAACAGTTTGGGATCATTTGGTCCCAAATGGTCTTGAGACCGTTTGGACTCAAATGGTCTTGAGACCGTTTGGTCCAAACCTCCTCAAAACCGCATGGACCAAAGATGGTCTCAACTACACCAATCGGTTAAGGGTTCTCAATATTGATTCCTTCAATCATTGAATTCATGGAACCAATCATCAATTGGACTTTTCCTCATACTTCAATTGAGTTAAATAGGTCAACCTTAAACTGATTTGACCCTCAATTAGTCCTCAATTAGGGTTTGAATCAATTGAATTAGGGTTTGGAATCGATGATCCTTCAACACTAATCAATGCAAGATTAGTTACTTTGAAACCATTGAACCATCATCCAAATTGAACATGACCTGACCCCAAACAGTCTTGAGGTCGTTTGGATGACCACCAAACGGTCTTGAGACCGTTTTCCCATCACATCATCAAAATCCAAGTCAACCAATTAGGGTTTGGATCATCGGATTGATCACCAAATCAGCAATTGATTACACTTTAACTCAGTATCATTGGATCATCAATTTCTTAACCATACTCACCCCTAGACCTCCAAACGGTCTTAGGTGACCTCCAAACGGTCTTGAGACCATTTTTATGAGCTCCAAACGGTCTTGAGACCATTTGGCTCATCCAACCCTTGGATTCTAGTGAAAAATCATTAGGGTTTGAGCTATTGAGTTGATCATCAAATCAACACTTAATTGCAAAGTGATTTGGTACATTTCGACCTTCAATTGGTCAACTATACTTAACCCCAGACTTCCAAACGGTCTTGGGTGATCCCCAAACCGTCTTGAAACCGTTTGGGTGATTCCCAAATGGTTTTGAAATCGTTTGGGCTAATCAACCCAAAATCTCAAATCAACTCATTGGATTTTCAGCACTAATTTCAATTAGGGTATTCCCAATTGATTAGACTTCATCTCATGATTCCTTGGGAATTAATCCATCAAATTTTGTGAGTCATTAACCAACATAATTAGGAACAGGAATATCAAACGGTCAACCCTTGTTCAACTCACTCAAATGGTTTTGAAACCGTTTGCCCAAAACGTTAAATTAATCAAGCTGAAAAATCAGCACTTAATCCAATTAGGTTTGCCTAATTGATTAGCCTTCAACTCACGATTCCTTGGGAGTTAACCCATCAAATTTGGTGATTTATTAACCAACATAATTAGGAACAGTAATCTCAAACGGTCAACCCTTGGTCAACTCACTCAAACGGTTTTGAAACCATTTTCTCCCAAATGGTTTCAAACCGTTTGCTCTCAAACGGTTTGGTGAAACCGCATGAGAAATTAACTCAAAACCATATGAACCATGATTTCTTTGGAAAAAGTATCCAATATGATGTCATCATCATCTACCTTCGTCCCTGAAGTTCTAAAAATTCTGATTTCATGAAATAACCATTTTCAACCAGCAATTAAACAAGATAATGAAGGAATCATTGAAATTGCAAGATTAATGGTTGAATAACAATGAAAAAGGGTTCAAGTTATAAAATCCGCCTCCAATTGAGCTCCAAAGCTCCATGTCCACGGAAAAAATGGTGGATGCAACTCCTTTCACCATTCCAAGGCTCGTCCTCAAGGTTTGAGTGAAAAGGAATGGTTAGAATTGAAGAGGAGATCGAAATAGGAAGAAATCCATAATTTATTTTCGATTTCCACCATGGAATCAAGGTGAAATGGATCAATAACCTTACCAACAGGTTGGGGGTCGTCCTCCTGATCCTCCCAAGCTTCCGTGGTCGTTTCCCAAGCAAGGAGAAGAAGTGGGGTCGAAAAAGCCTTCCATTTGGCTTGTAAAGGGTCTTTTTATAAGAAAATCAAGGAGAGAGAAAGTGCCTTATAAAAATTCATTTAATCCCAAAAATGTGGCTGCCTCTTCCCCATTATCTTCCTTAGGGACAAGGATATCCTGTTTTCCTTTTATCCCTCTCAATTATCCATGATTTAAAGAAAAGCAAATCAAGCACCTTAAATCATATTATATTAATATCCATATATATGTGAGTGGATATTTCTTTTTCTTATAAAATTGTGTGTGAGTTATCCACTCCCTTGGATATTTTCGTGGTCCTTGCAAAGCTCAAGGACGTCACACATACATCTGAGTCCAACCAATTTAATTTTGGTTGAATTCCCTTTAATTAATACATTTAGTTTTGCCCTAAATCGAATTAGGGTTTCAATTAGGATTAAATCTTGATTATTTTAATATCAAGATTATCTCTCCTCCAACTTAATTCAAATGAGGCGCCCCTCTCATTTTATTTGCTCTAAATGATGCCAAGAAACATTAGGGACCTTATTGAAGTGCTAATTTATATATTGCACCCTAGGTTTTGGGTAAATTGCACATTACACCAAAACTGGGTTTTCATGCACATACATTGCTTTATCAACTCTTTGTTGGTATTCAGGCTTCCATAAGCCACACCTCATCATCATATTCACTCTCACGATGCTTCAACACATGAGGAACATATTATCATGCACAATTTGCACTTAAACCCCTCAACTTGGGTATTTTGCACATTAGTCCAAAACAAACAAAACATTGATTTCAACAATGTTATAAAAGGACTAGAATTGCAATATAAGTTCCTCTTGAGCCCTAATTACCTTTCACAAGATGATATTAAGCATTTAATCATCTTTCTTAATCAAAACACCTAGGGTTAAAGTATAACCTAGGTCAGGGGTGTTACAACTTTCTTCTTTCTATTGGTATTGATGGTTTTGGTTATCTATGGAAATGGTTGAGTATTAAGCTATTCTATGTTATCATTTGATCATTCCTTCATATCTTGGCAATGAACATTGACCTCTTTTCCATTCTATAGATCTTGATTCTTTTGGTGATCATGCAGTACATTGCCACATCCATCCAGGATTCAAGTTATGTCATGATGTTGCTTGAGATACCCTCTTTGATATTATTTCCCATACTTGGATAAAAGCCTTGAAAGAAGCTCCAAGGACACGTAATGATTTCCTCGATGCCCAAAGACTTGCTAACAATTAATATTCAATTGGACTGATGGAACATGCACTTTTTTAATCTTACTGGTGTCTCCCCGTTGACTGAAGATAGTTTGAATAACTTCAAGGTAGGATAGACAACTTCTGATGTGACTACATAAAGTTCATAAGAAAGAGGTTGTGTGTGAAGCAAGCCATCATAATTTCCTTCCATTTACCTTTGATATGTTTGATGTGCTAATTGATGACTTGATTTCCCTTACGACACACACAACATATCATAAATAAGAACATGATGAATCCATCATCTTCTTCTTTAGATTTTGTCTTCAGATCATGGGGTTTTGCCATAAAAAAGGGATTGGTAGCCCAATCTATAGCTTGATCCTCCAAAAAGGCATTTATTTATGTTTGAAAAGTTGAGCAAGCAATTAAAAGGCAAGTTGGCCAATAAAAGTAATAAGCCATATGGAGGACACATGTAACTTAAGCCATTGACTAACCACAATTGAGAGGATATCTCACCGCTATTTCTTCATATGCTCATGAGACAAAAGTTGAGCATACGGAAGCCATGAATTGTGATAACTGAGAGCTAAAACAATGATCCTTCTCTCTCTACAATTATCTTTGATGCCAAACTCTCAAATATTCTCTCGACAATGGACTCTCTATGGGAATGAAACAGATGTTGTTGATTGACATTATTAAGTCAATGCTATCTCTCAATATCTCTGCACATAGGCAATGGACAAACTGAAGGCTTCCTATCTTTCACTATGAAAAGAAGCAAGACACCACTTTCAATGGAGCATACTCAATCTCAGAGCCTCCATTGGGTGCACGGAGTAAGGAAAGGAGAGAAGGAGTTGTCTTCATCTTCACAAAGACTTCCATATTGTTTCTAGAGTCTACTAACATGACTCCTTATATTCTTATATGTACTTTTGTGCTTGTTTCTACTATGAGCGAATAAACTTTTTTTACTAGGACATGGGTTGTAGCCCCATAGCCCGTATTTTTTTTAATTGATATTGATTCTAAGGATTTCATTGTTATATGTATTTCTTCTGAACTACATACTTGTTCTACAACCTAATCAATTATATTCTTGTTGTTATAATCTTGGATGATGAGATCCCAGATCCTAAGGCTAAAACATTGAATGAACCCATAGAACTCCGGATGACATCTCGGATGGAGTTTTGTGATTGATCTATCATTTTTTTCTTATTAGTTATAATCCTTGGTGATGAGATACCAGATTCTAGGATTATAACATTGCACGAAACACATAGAATTCATGTAGAGATCATGGATGGACTTCCATTGGCTGATTGCACAAAGAACCATAAACACCAAGATCCCAGATTGTGGGGATTTCAGTCCTTATGAGATTTGTGTTCGGTAAGGAAGTAACTCACTTAGTCCTAATCTAACATACTAAGTTTAAGGAGTCAAATCGATTAAAGCAACTATGCAGATATGGCGGTGAAACCCAAACTCCCCATATCTTTTATCAATTGAATTAAATCTTAGAATAATTAGTTTTACTTCTACAATCTTATTTCATGTTTTAGTTATAATCTATCTCAACAATCTGATTTAAATATTACTCTTAGTCAAATACAATCCATAATCATGTTGTCTCATGGGATATAACCCTTTTTGTATCACAACTATCATGTTCGCTTACGGGCCAGTTAATTGCTACTTTTAAGGTTAAACTCTAGGGAGGCATCTTTCCTAGTGATTTTATTGTGCAAACGCCATACGACATCACTGCCATTAGGCATGGCACACGAGTGACTTGTCACCGCATCTCTCATCATGTTATTTACTATTTGGGTGGATCTAATGTGGTCCTACTTAGGGAAGGGTCTTCAATATAAAACCATTAATATTTTGTAGCTAAATTTTATTTTAATAGTACATTATATTTTCTATATTCATGATTTCTATTAATTTTCAAACTCTTGGTGCAACTGAGCTGGCTGTTTGATCAAAAGGTTGGGTTTAAGTCAACTGTTCATTTCAAAAATAAATTTTTTATTATCAGTTTTAAGTCGGAGAAACATCTAAGTCGACATGAGAACGTGACTAGACAAGTATCTATATGCCCAAAATTTCCTTATTTGCATTTGAATTTGTTAAAAAAATATTGAATTTTGCATCGAAGTTTGGACACCTGATTAAGTCCAAAAACGTGCATACCAGTTGTTAGCATATCTTGCAAAAAAAACTAAATTTGGAAATCATATGCACGTTCATTATAAATATTTTCATATATTAACGTACTACATTTATTTTATCCTACATATTTGATAAATGATAAAAAATAGTACTGACAAATTCTCTTATATTATGTGTTACAAAATTGAGTATGTATTTGTTGTGAAGTTGGGTGTTGGTCCAATGTTGGACTAGTCATATAGTCCTAAAATATATATTCAACGACTTTTTGGTTAGTTTTAGGGTTGATTCGAACATTTGGACCAGAACCACATTAACCCTAAAGAGTCCATATTGATAGCTGATATCTAAAAAAGGCAATATCAATTTTTTAATTAAATAACATATTTTTGGGAACCCCAATTCAAGATCTTTTGTTTAGTGTTAAAGCATTTCAAGACATTCAAGTTCAAAATACGGACACAACATTAACAACCGTAAGATTTGACGCGAGAGTTAGAGTTGATCATGTTTTTGAGCTTGGGCAATCGGTCTTGGCCATTAACAAAATTTAACTTTGCAATAAATACATAGTCACATGCAAGGTAAGATGTAAAATAATTTGTAATTACTCATGTTTTATTAAATACAATATACAAGTATTAGTACAATCGTATATAAAGATATTAGCAACGATATGTGCATATGATTGGCGAAATGGTTTTTTCCAAGTCATGTGCACAAATAACCGATATTGAAGTATCTAGATCCAATACGTTATCATCATTACTATTTTTTCTTAAAAAGTTGGAAGCGGATTGATAGATTTCGACCGGACTGTTTAATTCTGGTCTCATTTTCTGTCGACTTGAATGTTTCTCCCAAGTTACCCAAAATATGGGTTAAACCTGAACTTTTGATTTAGTTTGAAGATTGATAAAAACCATACTAAAACTATAGAGTATACTACGTTACGAAATCAATACTTCCAGAGTATAATACATTACTAAATGAATACTTTGTGAAAGAAAATCAATATTTTAATGTTGATAATCATCCACATTGGACCCACTTCAATAGTATAAGCCCTATAATCATACATGTTGTAGTAAGTCACCCGGTGTCATGCCCAATTGTTTGGAACACCATCGTAAGGGTAGCGCTAGTCAGTCTGACTGTCTGGAGGATGTTCAACCTAGAATTCATAATTGAGAAAACCATTCCCAACATAACCCGTCTGATTTGCAGTTGACCAATATTAGATTGTAATTAATTATTAATATCATAGTTACACAATATCATTCTTTAATAATATTGTATAAAATATGTAATCAAGTATGAAATGGAGAATGAAAGAACATCTTAATGAGGAAAATCCGAAACACGCCCATCAAGCACAGCTAAAACTATTTCCCAAATCAGCTCCCAAACCGCCTCCACGTGGCAGACGGTGATTGGTTTTTTTTAAAAAATTATGCAATAGACAAATAAATTTGTTTTGCTTATAACTTTTGAATCGTAATGAATTTTTTAATAAAATAAAAACTATTAGATTCGTTACAAAAAATACAATCTAACAAGACTAATGTTGACATATTTTTGAGAAAAAAAATAAAAAATGATATATATAGCTTAATTGACATCCAAAGATGGTTCATTGACGCCTAGAAATAGTTCATTGACACTCAATGCATAAAAGTGACGCTCAAGTAAATATTGTACGTGAAAAATCACATTTAAGTAGTTGACAACTAAACATTTAAGGTAATTCACAATAAAAAACAACATAAGGGCGTCCATAAATGACTATTGACACCCAAAGATGATTAATTGACACCTAAAATGGTTCATTGACACCCAGAAGTATAAAGATGGCACCTAAATAAGGTATTGACAACTAAAAATAATGTAGCGACACCTAAATAGATTTGTATAACACTTAAGAATTTTAGCAATTTTTGGACACTATTTAGCCATTTTTGGCGCTATTTAGCCATTTTTGGATGTTATGGTTCCAATAAATGATTATTGACACCCAAAAATAGTTAATTGAAGCCCAACATGGTTCATTGACACCCAAAAATATAAAGATGATGCCCAAATAAGGTATTGACAACTAAAACAACATAATAACGCCCTAATATGTTTGTTTGACACCTAAGAACCACTTAATGGCGCCCCAAATGGTTCACTGACACCTAAAAGTATAAAGATACCCATAAATGACTATTGACACAAAAAAATGGTTAATTGACGCCCACAATAATTCATTGACACCGAAAAAGTATAAAAATAGTGACCAAATAAGGTATTGACAACTAAAAACAACGTAAGGGCACCTAAATAGGATTGTATAACATCCAAGAACAATTTAATGGCACCCAAATATGATTGTACACATTAAATCAGGTATAAGGATACTTCACGCCCAATAATAACTTAATAGCGCCCATAAATGGTTAATTGACACCCAAAGGTGGTTAATCAACCCAAAATAGTTCATTGGCACCCAAAATCACCTATTCATGTCATTTTTTTGCTAAAAATATATCAATATATTAGTCTTATTGGAATGCATTTTTCATAACAAATCCAATGATTTTTGTTTCGTAAAAAAACCATCATTGTTCAAAAGTTATACTCAAAATAAATATATTTATCCATTACACAACCTCCACCAACCCATCCAATTAAAGCCCGCCACGTCATACACCCCAAATAAGCATCTCCCCAACAAAACCACCCAGCAAAGGCAAAACCACTCATCCAAAAAGATAAAACTTCTCAACTTTTCCAAAACCATTCCTCCCCTGCGCTTGACGAGCGCGTGACTGGTTTCACGCGTGACCAGATCATATTCGGCAAAAAAATGAGAAGAAAAGGGCTCATTGCAATAAGGACAGGTGACGGACAGTGGCAGAGCCACTAGTAGGCACGGTAGGGCATGTGCCCAACCCGTCGCGCTGAAATTTTAGTAGTTAACATTGTTTGAACCCGGCCCCCGTAGAAGAAGATAAAGTTGTGCCCTACCTCTCGTAATTACGCATGTTTCCTGTTCTCCTCCTATTCCTGCGGTAACAGTTTCTTTAATTATTCTAAGCAACTAAGTATTGCTCACCGATGCCGCCCATCCTGTCATAATAAATTCCCACTATCACTTGTTTTAGGGCACGTTTGGTTCTGTGTAAAATCACCCCGTATTAGGAATTCAAACACACTAAATAAAAAGGCATGAATTGCAGTTCAACATTTTTTGTTTGGTTAGATGTAAATCCAGCTCCGAATTTTGGTTTGTTGTTGTTTGGTTCCGTGTTGTTACAGCCTGATCTAACAGCTACATATATGACGAGGGCATCCACTCCTATCGGGTTATTAAAATGAAGTTATCGAACATGTTGTTTAATATGTCCGCCGGACACTCACAACAGGAGAGTCCCATGGCGTATAATTACTAGATGGTGGCTGTAGGGCTGGAGCCGGTGAGGAAAACAAACAGCGCCCTTTTTTGGGGCAGTTGATTTTCCATATTTTCTACAGTCCTCAAGTTCACCGTGCAGTTCCTTTCCAGGCCATGAGTTGCAGCAACGTCAAACCAAACGATGGAATTGGAACTGAACGTGTTGTTTCAACTGCACCACCAGTTGGTTTTCACCAGACCAAACGGGCCCTTACTCAAATTTAGTTGCCTACTAAGTACAAACGCGTAGGTGTTTTTCTTCTTCTTCTATTGTCTTTGACTAATCACAAATGCACTACAAAGTGCACATTCATTTTTCTTGATAAAAACTTCCTTTTTTATTGTTTCTATTTAAACTGAGCATGCAAATTGCATAGTATGCGTTGCTCCTCATATCCATTAACGTTGCTGTAACTTTTACTCGTTAGGACCATACATGACTTTGAATTTGAATAAAAAATTTGGTATAATTTTTGCTTTCTGAATGGTTACGAGCAAATCACTTCTTGGTTATTATAAACGACATATGAATAGTTTTTTGTATGATATTTCTAGCTTTAGTAAAAAACTATCTAGTGAGAATATAACGGCTGTATTTTTCTTTATTGCAAAGATTGCAATAAAGGTATGAATGTATATTTCTTTGCATTAGTAGGCAAAATTATGTTTGAAAACCCAAAAAGTTCACAAGAATTTACATTCTTTTGTAGTTTATAATATTCATGATCTAGAATATCATTGTTCTATAATATTTTTTTATTATTGTAGTCGATTTAATCTATTATGAAAAGATTTTACAAGAGAATTCATCCACACGAAAAACAACAGGAATATCATAACATGCTCATGGCTATGTGTCTCTTTATATTAATTATAGGATTGTGATGTATGGTAACACTTAAACTTATGTTCCAAGAATCACATTGTATGGTGCCCACCCCAATCAAATTTCCTAGCTTCGCCAGACTCAGGGTGTCATTCCGAATTAAGTACAATATGGCGTTATTTGGGATTTAGTAAACACGACGGGTTTCAGGAATTTTGAGAAAGAAGGGTGGGCTTTAGGTAAAAACTCTGTATTTGATGTAAGAGGCATCGCACAACAAAGTAAGAAACATCATATAAAACAATCATGGATATATATATAAGCGACAAGAGAACATCCTTTTTAAACCTAGAAATAAGTAGCAGTAGCACTAGCTTACATACGCACATTTCTTGTACATTTTTGTGGCCACTCATTCCCATGCTAGACGGTTATAAAAAAGAACATAGTATGCTAGTCTCAAGTTACTCCAACAGAGAACTTCCCTCCTTGATGAGGACAAACACACTACCGGCGTCGCCCCTGGAGATGCGGAGCTCGTCGTCGAGGTACGTGGTGAGGAGCCACCTCTGTGGGAGGCGATCGGTGATTGGAAATTTGATAGGGGGTTGCTCGGAGATGGTCTTGGCTACAGATGACGCGGCATCCTGAATGGATGTGAAGACGCCCTTGAAAGGTGACAGGTCAATGTTCTGCCCGAACACTTCGACCTTCTCAGGAAGCACGATCGAGTCCGTCAGCTGCGGGGTGCCAATGACGCCTTCCTCAAACTTGATCTGGATTGTCGTAAAGAGTCATGGTCAGGAATGGTTAGAAAAACGACATTTTTTTTACGAGAGAAAGAGGTGTTAATTTTTTAGCACAACAAGAAACCTACTAATTATGGAAAGAAAAAATTATTTAACGTGATGTCCGCATAACTCATTGAAGGCGTCTCTCACATGTAATTGTCAAGCTAATGGTAAACCATCACCGTGAGCACACATTGCAATACCACTACAAAACTGAGAACCAGTAGTGAAGGCGCAACATAGCAGTTCAGAATTGAGCAAGCATGCAAATCGTGAATGATTAGGGCAAGGACGTAAAGGGCCGATTCCATAATTAAAACTTCGTTATACTTTGTGGATGAAACTTCGCCATTCTATAAGCCAATCGTGTCAAATTCCATAAACCCAAAAGAAGTGGCTGAGTAGTTTTCAATTCAGTACGTGTTGAAGACTAAGTTTAACAAATATTTTCTACTTCGTTGTGGGTTGAATGACACTAACCTAGAGATGCATAAGCACATGTTACTGCAAAACCGTGTCACCTTCAGCCCTATAGCATTCAGCTTGGAACCTAGTTATGAACGTGCCTATAATAGGTTGACATGATGGAAATGTCATTCCCTCTTTATTTGCATGCTGGCTTGTATGCTATATCTTGTTTTCACTTTAATTCAACTAGCTAGTAAAAACTATTCTTAAAAGTTGCAGGCACTTTATTTGCAGCTTAACAGAACAAATGAAACTCCATGCCATGCCTGAGAGGATATTTAGACCAAAGGAATCGTGATATGTGTGCATTATTGTCCTACAAGAGTTATGGTATGTGCTTTTTTATGATAGTTCTCTTTACCCTTTAATGAAAAATGTTGACCTGGGAAAAGCTTGTATGGGATTAATACTCATAAGAGTAAGCCACCATCAATGTTTTCTGCCTAAGTGAACCTCTTCCGTGATGGAGAAATATCAAAATATATAGCTTTTAACAGCCTGATCATTTTCTCACCTCACAATGTATATATAATATGAGTCTAGAAAGACCGTTGTTGGAAGGACTTATATCATGTACTTAATTTGGAGATCGTACATGTTATATATATATTAAAAATTCATTGCTGCAGTTAAGATTGCTGTACAGGCAGGTCCAATGCACTCAAAAGAGGTACATAGACAGGCTTGAGTAGAGATGAAACAATTTAAGTGGCAACAGCAACCCACTTTCGACATCCAACCTAGAGAAATTTCTGGAAATAGGCATCTTTACTTGATAGGTAGAACTTACAAAATTAATGAGGCCTCCAATCCTCCTTCAGTAAGAAGTTCAAGAATGAAGCCTGGGACTTATAAAGCAAGTCAGTCCTAGAATAAATAGGATCCCCACAGAACTAAAAGGAGATTTTGTCAGTCCTTTCACCTATTACACCGGGATTTTAACAAAGATGATGAACAAAATTTTAACAAGTGCCCTTTTGTTTGAGATTTGTGGTTTAAACTTGGATTTTCTAGTTCTCATCAACTATTGATATAATACGTTTATAGCTAATGGCCTCACACCCATACATGGAATGTGAATAAACTTGGCCACATGAATCATATGCATGAATAAACTTGGGCCACATGAATCGTATCCATGAACAAACTTGGGCCACTCGAGTCACATCATATGCACATATTACCATAAGTAACAAAAGTCTCCGAATTTTACGAAAAATCGGCGATTTTTCACGATGTTATAGGCTCCCGAATATTCATCACGATTAATACGCCAATCGCCGATTTTTCACGACTTTTCACGATTAATCCCGCTTTTTCGCGATTTATATGATTTTTTACGATTCTTCATGACTTTTCACGATTTTTCACAATTTTTCTCTTTTAAGTCGCTTGCTCTTTTTTTACCAAACCATGTACACAAAATTTCTAATACACACTAAACCTCAAAGCCCCCACTCCTCTGGACAGTTCATGTTATTTCTCAACTATTTTTTACTTCTTTTCCTACATTTTTACTCACTAAGATTGTATGTCTTGTGGCCGTAACAGTTACATGCATCATATACGTATGTACATACATACATTTATCTATATATATACACATGCATACATGCATATATATGCATACATATATATATGTGTATACTTATATTGCCGACTTATTCTCGATTATTTCCAAATAGTTGACCGAACTTTGACCGAAATTTATCGATCTTTTCACGACTTTTCTCGATTTTTTCCAACCAGCCGAAAAGTTGCCGAATCCCGAACTTGTTACTATGCATATTACTAGTCTCTTTTGTAACACAAAAGACAACAAAATCAGAGATTATCTGAACACGACAATGAAATCAAATTGAAATTTAATTCCAAACTCAACTTGCCTAAACTTATATGCTCGACATGGTTTGACATTTAATGTATTCTCTTGCAGAAATTATATCTATCTCATAAGATTGACTAAAACAATTCACGGAAAACCTCTGCATTGGAGAACAAAATCAATTTCCTGATTTAAACTGGTCACGTTCCATTCAACATGGACAACAAAGACCTTTTGGAATGAATGGTGAGCAATGAAGACAGCATTAAGGCCAGCTAAGCTGGCAAGTAAGGGATGATATACCAGGTATATGTTTTCCTAGTGTCTCCTTCTAGGAGGGCTTCCGTAGAGTTAAGAGAGAACTTCAGGCAACCAGGAGTACTACTCCCTCTGTGCCTCTCCCCTACATGGTACATCAAAGTAGTAACTTACTCTCTTCCACTTGATTAATGAGAGAAGATTTTTATCTGGTCTATAACTATCTACTCCCCGCCCCGGTGAAAAGCATGGATTGTTTACACTACCACTTCATGTTTTTGCAATATGGATCTAGTTAATGGCAAGACAAACCACAAAAGAGCAATTCCCTCTGAGCTCAGTGCAAGGTCCTGGTTGCTCTACCATTAGGAGTGGAAACACAGAGGACATGTGTGGATATAGGTGTTTCTCTATCCATGTACGCTTTTGCAAATATATTAATGAAACATATGGATGCGAAACACTCATTTCATGTGCCATAGTGGGATATCTATCAATGTCGATGTCAGTATCATATATGCTAAAATTGAATCTCTGTTACTAATATAATGTTTGGGAATAATTATCCTGGCATCATTTTTAGCACAATCTACCACAATCTACTTGTGCAAAAGAAAGACAATACAATTCCTCAAATAAAATTTAGGTAAGTTGCTATTTCATACTGAGCTTGTAAATGAGTATATGAAACGATAAGTGGCCAGGGTTTACCTACTTCGAAGACATCTTTATTAAATGCCAATATTTAGGAACTTATAGTAATATATAACTCGAAATGACAGAAGTGAGCTAAACACATTCTACATTTAGATAAAACAATATACAGAGGTTTTGCATAACACATTCATCTCACACACATATGTTGGCCCTTTTAATCTAAGATAAGTATTCTTTTCGATACCCACCTTAACTTTTTCATACCAATATCTATATCAATGTATGTACCCATTATATTAATAACTCTGTATCCGTGCACATATTTACAATCAGCCATGCAAATCAAATATGGACATCCTAAATGCGGATATTTGAGCAGATGAATGTGCATAAATGGGTATGTGTTTGAATCCTATTCTATCATTCCATCGCCTGTCTAGCGCAATGCACAAAAAAATTTGCACCGGTCTAACGGAATGACAAATGAACTCTGCAGACTCACGGGCTGAGCACCGACACCCTCCTGCTTTTCTTTTGATTCAAAAGCTTCCATGTTGTATGTAGTTTACAAATAAAGTTTGTACAGTTTACAATTCTATAGGCTGTGTTAGAGATATTACTTATTGAGTTTGGATCATGTAAATGAGCCTAGTATGTTTGGCCATTAGGGTTGAATGACTTGAGTCCAATCTGTAAGCGTTCTCCTCTCTCAAATATAAGAGTATGTTTTTGCCTAATAGAATGTTAACTCAAAAATTTCCATCTTATTACCACAGGATGCATCAAGCTATTCTGGGCTCTAACTTCAGGAAAAAACAGCTCCATTATGGGTCTGTTTAGTTGGGTATAACATGAGTGCATAATGCCAGTTTGCAATATATTTTACAAAGTCACACTTTGCAGCCTGACTCCATCCAACCAAGCCTGTTAGTGAAGGTTTTATGAGAAACATGGGTGTTGTTTTTTGCAAATTTTAGAAGCTCACTAGTTTCGGGGGCAACATAAAGATTTTACTTGCTATGTGAAACCTGGATATATCATAAGGGCGGCATGGCTTTTAGCCTACCGTATAACAATTGAAGTTTATGCTATAGATTTACAGTCTTCCTACGTTTTAGGTTCCTATTCCAACAAGAGGTGTGTGTCAACAAATTGTAGCTACAGAGTAGGCTAGCTGGATATCATTTATGCATATCCAATCTTGCTCCTAAATATAGTTCACACACAGATGATTATCATCTAGTAAGGTTTTCTAAAGTAAAGCTATGTTTGATTAGAATCTGTATCTGCAAAAAAATCATATCACATATTAGTAACTGTTTCCATCATCTCTTGTAAAATAATCAATAGCTACCTCCTATGTAAACCCAATTTTCTACAACAATAAAAAAAAAAAAATGTAAACCATCTTTTGTTCAAAGAAAATCTTAAATCCCATCCTTCTGCAGATTTTACTATCTCTGCATCAATCTTGCATTAGGAGTGAATCTCCGGTTATGAGCTTTTAAAGAAAACAAAGAATCAGTATGATGTGAATGGATATGAACTGAACCATAATGGCTACTTGCATCACAAAACTAGACAATTTCAAAATGCAAATTTATAGATTTGATATATTTTAACACCTAACTGTGGCAACTAGAACATTGGACCTGATTTCTACTTACGATGCACTTGGATTGGAGATGAACATGTCAGATATGTCACAGGACGAATTGTCATGTAGAATACAAAAACCTAACTGAAAAAAGATAGCAACTTGCAAATTGCGCAAGGATGGCCAGCTGGTTCAGCCAAATGAAGCGACCTAAGTTTGAACCCTGAAAACCATCATTGCTTTACTCCCTGCTGCACATCCTGAGGTTTGTGCGGTTTATTGGGCAGCATGGGGGGTCACCCCTACTTTTGTCTTAAAAAGAAAGGATAGCAACTTGCAAAAATGTAATACAATCAAAGACTATTTGCTGAAACATAATCCAATTAGTCTAATGTGGAACCCCATCTCCTCACAGGAGCAGTATGACTACGAGAGCTGATCTCTACCAAACTTCAAATTATATTAAGCAGCATAAGTAGATAGGCATGACCGAATGCACTCCTACACAGGCTAGAAAGCTTGAATCTCTATGAAGATTTTCGTAGCTAAAAGTTCTAAGAATGAAGTTACCAGGAAAAGCATTTTTTTATCAAGTGAGAAGCTCTAATAGATAGGCCCACTAGTGGCACCTTCAGGCCCAGCGGCTTGCTTCTAGGGAAACAAAAAGCATTACAGCTGAAAGAAAGACAAACTCCCAAAACATCAGCCTTGGTGGTCAACCAGAAATACCATGTATACTCTCACAATATACTTAATAGCAAGGCACACCCTCATGCAATCAGCAGAGTCCCGAAGCCCTTGATTGGTATGACTCATTATACTAATAAGCAACTAATGGATATGTCTTTCCAAGACGTGCGAGGGAGGTAGCTTGAGTTTCTATGTTAGGCCTGGCTGTGAAAATCGAGACGATAAATTGCTTTACGCAATGGCTGCACTGCCTGCATATTTTAGGTATACTCAGAGAGGAAGTCAAGGGATTCAGGGAATAATCAGGGCACACATATCTCCCTGTGTTGGAGCATGGGATGTTCGGTTTCGATCTCTATATCCTATTCACCTGGAGATGGGCTAGGACAAACAATCCATGAGTATATACTATATGTGGTTACAAGAGAAAACCTTCATACTCAATGCGGTTGTTCCCATGCTGGAAATGCTTCCACATGGGAATTTTGGAGGGCTGCCTCCTCTTCTGAAGGTGCCAAACGATCAAGACGTGGATCTAGTGACTTGGAGAAGCAGGATCCAATCAACTGCTGCTAGATCATGTCCATTGTTTAGTATGAAGCTATGACCAAGAGCATACTCATCTAAAGTAAACCTTCAACGAAAATTGCACTGGCTTGTTAAGGCAGCAAGGCGGCACAGGTGCCAAGGTTGGGCGCCTCGTCGCCTTGGCACGCCCAGGCGGCGTTTTATTATTATATTTTTCTGTATTTTCTATACTGATATATGGTTTTGATGTATTTTCCCCATTATATACACAATTTTATTGTTATAAACATCGACATATGCATATAAGTTTAGTTAAACTTGGATAGATACAGTTTCATTGTTGGTTTCATAAATATATACATACTGTTTATAGTTGTACTTGGACATATATCATAAAAATAATCCAAGTGCATACTATTAATGATTGATTTGGTATCAATTTTGGATTTGACTATGGAGTTCAGGATTACATTGCATTTACACAGCACAGACAGCCAAAGTTCTTTCTTTTTGTTTATTTTCAAATATATGCATCAATCTACAGCCAACATGGGTGTTTGAAGTGCTAATGATAAGCATGAGGGTATTTAATATATGAAGTATGATGGTTTACATCGAGTTGATATGTTATTAGTGTAAGAAAGCATAGAAATCAGATTTAACCAACGGCCAAGCAAAACAGTAAAATGATTACCATTGGTACAAATTCCTAATATAAATGATATCGTGCAGCAAACATAAACAACAACAGTTAGTTTGAACAGTAATACACTCGTCAAATGCATTAATGCACATTTATAGGGTTGGGGATCCATAAAAATACCCAAGGCACCATATAGGTCTAGGCGGGGGTGAAGGCGCACCCCTTTTGGGACGCCTAGGCGGCCGCATAGGCGCGCACTTTAACATGTATGCTTCATGCTGCCTCAGGAATTAGTGAGAAATAGTTTTTTTAGATATATTTCAGCAACCTGATCATACTGAGCCTGCTGAGTTGATAGTTGATACACCTGTTCTGAGAGAAGAGTATTGGTGTTCACCTATGTGAAACCCTAAAATCAAATAATTGATATACCAAACTACGTCACTCATGAGGAGTTTTCTATGTTGTATCAGTCATAAGCTACGCGCCTATAATCTGTGTGTACAACTCTAAGGGGAGGGAATGAAGTAAATTAGTTATCAGGCCGTAGCAGGGAGGACAATTTCTTCCCTAACCTTTACCTTCTGCTATCTGTTGAGATATCTCAGTGATTGTATTTTAGCGAAATAGTTGAAAATCCTTCTATTATTTAGATAACTCAGTGAATTCACTTTACGTGAATAGTTGAAAATCATTCTATGGTTTTCCTTCCCGTAGACGGAAGAGATCCCTCTCCGAGGCATTCAACATGTGAAACACACCTTATTCCTCTGTGCATAAATTTTTGTTTCAGCCTTTATCAAATCCGAATTTCGTCTTACCATTCTATAACGACGAACTCAAGCTTGGTGTGATATAGCGGATTGTCGATGGCACGTGTAGAATGAATAAGAAACAGCGAAACGCCATGTATGAGTAAAACAGTTTGTTTTCTTTTTTGATTATAATAGTTCACAAAATGGAATAATTCGGTATTGAAGGAAAACAGGGGCGGAGATGTGTTAGGTTTATTGTATGAGTTGTGTGATTTAATACCTGTACACGCTTGGGGCTGCGGACCTCGAACTTGGCGTTGGTAGTGAGTGAGGTTGTGGCGAGTGGGCCGGAGAACTGAACGGAGTTCTGGACCGTGAAGGCCTCGGAGTCGATGGTCTGGGAGATCTCCTCGACCTTCACAAGCTGTGGAACCCTGCCGACTGCCAAAAGAGGGAACAGCTCCGAGAAGGATGTGTAGCTAAACGAAACAGAAAGTCGGCAAAATTCAGAACTCTATCGATTGAGTTATGGATCAGGTTAAAAAGCAAAAGGGGGAAATCCGATTTCCAGTATATATGAACTTACGCGAGGATCCACTTGCCGTTGAGCTGGGTAAGCGCCTCGGTGGGTGCGGGCGTGGGGTTACGAGCCTCAAGCTGAGTGATGAGCTCGACGATCTCCGCCCTTGTCTCACTGGACGCCTTGAGCCCGCGGTCGGTTCCGTACAGCTTCTCCTTAAGGGCGTACTTCAACTCCGCTGTCTCCGACACGATAGGAGAAGGCTCGTCGTCACAGACGGCCACGCTTCCTCCAGCCGCTGGTTCCTCTTCCTTGGGTTCCTTACCCCACTCGTCATCATTCACCGTCGCCCGAGCGAAAACTCGCTCGCCTCTGGAGTGGGTGCTAGTCAGAGAGAGAGCTCTGCGGGTCTGCGCTCTGTGGTTCCTAGAAGCAAGAACAGAGGAGCTGATGGGAGAGGCGGCTGCGGGAGAGGACGAGGTAGTGGAGGAGCGAACTGGGCGGCGGAGTAGGAGCGGGTTGACGGTGGAAGACGCTGTTGCCATGGGAGTAGTTGGGATGAGGAACCGGTGAAATGCGGAAGTAGAGGAATGGAGAAGCCGGCCTGTTTGTCGAAACCACGAAACAGTTCGTGACTACTGCTGTTTAGTTGGCTGTGACTTATTGGCGAAGGCAACTGAGCATAACGAAGTAGGCTCACTTTTCATTTATAATGGCCGATCGCACGAGTCACGTAACTGTTTCTGAAAATTGTGGAAAGAATCCTATGAATATTGTTGATATTTCTTTTTAATCCCTTTTCCTCCATTGAGCTTTAGTTGGTAATCTTTTATTTATTAGGGGCATATTTACCGGCTATCAACTCCACATACATCCACTCATAAAGGATGGTGGAAGACGTTTGGGCAGCCAGCAATTTCAAACATGAAGTACTACGGTGAATACCTTTACTAGACTCGCTTGGTCTAATACAACACTCCTCCCCAAATTAGTATTAGGGCTAGTTTGGTAGGGTGTTGTTAGTGGAAAAGTATGTGTCTAAAAATAAGGAGATGAGATGTATGTTTTTTAAACTGCACAAATTTTATTTGGTTACCGGAGAATGCAGTATTGTGAACAGCGAGCAGAGAAAGGAAACGTGGGCCACGTGGCAACCGGAAGCAAATGGGTCGAGAGCCTAATCCAATAGCAGTCTGTAAATATTTACTGCCAGTGGCAGGAGCGGTGGCATAATGTTGTAAATAAATTGTTGATCAAATTGTTTCACATGTACTGCGCCGTGACGAGGGGTGGTACGTTTTCCGGGAATTGACAGTCAACTATGAAGTTGAAAAACAACCAATTACATCATAATACACCCTACCAAATAAAAATTTAGAGTGAAAAGTATACATTTAAATTCAGGATATAAAACAACACCCTACCAAACAGGGCCTTAGGTAGCATCTTTTAAGCAACAGTTGTGCAATTTTGGAAACGAAATATTAGGTAAGTATTGTACTTTTATAGATGCACGTGCTACGCATTTTAGTAGTCAATCTTGTGGGATGGTGAACCTAGATGGATCTAGTTGATAACGACGGTGTGACGGTCATGTTGATAACTTGTTAAAGGCGTTTTAGAAGAAAAGCTATGGTAGTAACAATTACAACAACGACTTTGAATGTAGATAGCAAAAGTTTGTGATTAATCCTCTCACGTGTTGCTTTTTACATGTGTATGTGTTGTGCGGTAGTGGGAACACAAACTATGTGGCTAGCTTTGAAGTTATTTAGAAGGTTGTAGGCTATGGTAGTAGAGATCACAATAAGGTGGCTAAGGTAAGCAAAGTTGTGCAGCCATTGAGGTTACACGAGGTCTGCTTAAGAGAATGAAAATGGAAAGTTACTGTT
Organism: Alisma plantago-aquatica; assembly: GCA_963693085.1. Classification (NCBI taxonomy): domain Eukaryota; kingdom Viridiplantae; phylum Streptophyta; class Magnoliopsida; order Alismatales; family Alismataceae; genus Alisma; species Alisma plantago-aquatica. Next base: position 315,508,632 of record OY856415.1, on the reverse strand, counting down.
AAAATACTCCAACCGAAGCCACCCGATACATAAATTCTTTTTCCCAATATCAAAATTGATGTATTATACTAATTGGTACAAAGATCAAGGTTGCATATGCAAATTATGCAATGCCTTGGCTGGCTGGGCAAATGTGCACGTCTCGTAGAAAAGGACGCTGCAATTTGCTACCCACCCCAATTAATGAAAAACTGTCTTGGTATTTTTCTGATCCTTGACCAAACGTCGAGAAGTTTCTGTGGGACCGGCCCAAACGAGGGAAAGACAAGAAGGAACGACGTACCTTGTTTTGACACGTGAAGCTGCTCGTATGGATGGCCCAAGGGCTTGAGCGTGGAAATATCTCTCGCCAAGTCAGGCTCCGGTCTGTGGCGTGCAGCAGTTCAGTTGGTTGGGTTGGGGCGTGTCGACAGGATCTGGTCCGCTGGAAGCCGGGAGTGATCGTGAATGAACAGAGTCGTGATTCGGTACAGTTTTTATTGCGGTTTCAGATTTTCCAGTAAAAGTCGCCCCAAACATGCCACGCGACGCGAGCGGTGCCGGTGAACGCGTCCGTAACGTTCTCAAACTAGGTTTCTTCTGGTGGCTCACATTGGAGTTCCGGCAATGGTGGATCTTTGCCTTCTTCATGTCTATGTCTGTGAACTAATAATTGAGGCGTTCAAATGGCAAAGATTCATCGTGCATTTCATTGAGTAGCATCCCTGCCCATTAGACTCGAGTGGCTCGGGTCTATATTCAATAATAGAAGCTTCTTCATATGCTTTTGTGGCCTCCAGAGTCTAATCTTGGGTTCTCCAAGATCATATTTTGCGAGACAGTGACATACATGGCATGGACTTTAATTTTAACTATGTTTTAGGTTGTCTATGTGTCACAATTCTATTTTTTGATATTAGTTGTTTTGCTAACAAGGACACCGTCCTCCTAAAGCTCAAAATGCTTTGGCGAGCTCACTTTTTAGCAAAATTGTTAATGACATGGAAGTTGGTTTTGACATGACTGTTAGACAGAAAGTAGTTTTTCGATGTTTACAAGATGATCATGCTCAAGATTTTCTTCTTGCTATTTCTATTGACGGATTTCGACTGCATATGTCACCAATGGAGTATCGTACTATTCTCAGGTACCGTCTTATGATATATATCTCTCTCTCTCTCTCTCTCTCTATATATATATATATATATATATATATATATATATATATATATATATATATATATATATATATATATATATATATATATATATATATATATATATATATATATATAGCCCATCTTTATTGCCCGTGCAGGTAGCTACCCGCCCACCCTTCCGACCACTTTTTTTCAAAAAAAATTGCAATTGTAGAGGACTATTTTATCTAGCTCTCCAAAAATTTTTAGCCAAAAATAATATCATTTTCCCCTCCAAAATAAAAAAAACCCGTCCTTATATATATGTGTTGTATATTTTGTAAAGAGATACTTTTTTGGCCAGCAGAGTTATTTTTTTGACACCATAGTTACTTTTTTTTACAGCAGAGTTACTTTCTTAGCCAGGAGAGTTACTTTTTTGGCTGTCGGGTAGCGAAAATCCAGACTACCCGTGCGGGCAATGAATGAACGCCAATATATATATATATATATATATATATATATATATTCTCTTATATATATATATATATATATATATATATATATTACCGACAAGGAGTGACTCAAGTGATCAAACACGCTGTCCCTAACAAAGGGACTCGGGTTCGAATCTCAGTTGTCGTCTTGATTTACCACCCTCCCGGGTGTTCAGCCTCCGCTACTAGCATGGGAGGGGGGGAGAATGTCTCTCTTAATCTCAAATATATGAAAATATTTGTGTACATACATGCGGAAAACAATGATGTAAGTATATAACACATCTATAGTAGTAAATATACATAAAAAAATTCAAAACACATGTATGTGTGCGTGGGTCTAATAGGCCCAATATAGGGTAAGAGTCTCGTTTAGACATAGTCCTAAGGCTTACCCCAGGGACCGCTTTTTTATCAAGCATAAATGCTAACAATTACACATAAATACTAAATGTAAACCCAAATTAAGAATCAAAACATGATATGCTCGACAAATACGATTGAAACGGTAAATAAGAAACACATGTAAATAAATCTTGTTTTGTAAAACCTCATAATCAAATTCCACTCTAAAGGTTCCACAAATCCAGTTATATAATATCTCATTCATCTCAGTTATAACTAAAATCAAATATTAGTATCCCTATATATAATTCAGTTTATATTGATTATATGTACATGAAAGAAAAAACTTGATATACAATTCATTCTAGAAAGTGAAACTACACGAACATTCTAAACAAAATTATTTTATTTACATATTTTTTATTATGACCTTTTTGTCAGATGTCATTATACCTAAAAATATGTGAAACAACCTCATGAGACTAATATAAAGCTTCGGTGAGTAGAAGTTTCCCACTCTACCAAGTTACATGCATCAACATTAGGTTAAGTATATTGAACTTGCAGAAGTTGATAAGTCTATTAGATAATTCTAGTATTTGGTACATATAGCTTATGACATTAATCTATTTACTCACAAGACATTGTTTTGGTCAAATCTCAACATTTTTAAATTTTAAGAGAATATATGGTAATGGATTAACAAATCCTAGTTAATTTCATAATATAAGGCCAATCATATGAGTCACAAGCAAACATATAGACATACATAATCCATCAATGATGACATTGTCTCTGTGACACCCCACTAGTTGAACCAGAAACACATCTTGTAAACTTGAAATTGAAGTCTACATAAGGCATGTCTACCAAATAGAACTATTCAAATAACTAAATACGTACAAGATTGGATATCAAATCCACCTCAGACCAGATGTCAAAGTTTATATTCACATTCCATACTAGGCAAATAAGAATAACACACCACATTATCTTTGTTGGAAGCAGTTGTCTTTCTATATTCTGAAAAGATTACAACCCTATTCTATAAATAGGAGAGAAAACAAAATAGAAGCACACATCAAACCACAATGGGCCTATTATACTTACATCCATATTACATAAGACTTTAGTAAAAATAAAAATAGAATCAAAAAGAATAAAACAACTAAGGATAAATATATCAATAATCTCCCTCAAGCCGGAGCATAGATATCAATCATGCCCAGCTTGGAACACAACTCCTCAACCCTATTTATAGAGAGAGCCTTTGTAAAAATATCTACAGTTTACTCATGTGTAGGTATAAAAGGGATAGTGGTCTTCTTAGTCAACACATCATCTCAGACAAAATGGCAGTCTACCTCAATATGATTGGTCCTTTTGTGAAAGACAAGATTATGAGCATTGAAAGTAGTAGTATGATTGTCATAGTACATTGGAATAACATGAGTGATGGGAAACCCAAAGTCAAAAAGAATATATATGATACATAATATCTCACAAGTAGTATGTGCCATTGCACAATACTCAAAATCTACACGGGATCTGGAAACAACATTTTTTTCTTACTTCGCTAGGTAACCAAGTTAGCCCCCTATAAAGGTAGAATAGCCCCTGTAAGGTTGTAAATGGGTACGGGTCTGCCCGTGTACCCGCAATTCCTTACCCACTAAAACCCATCACGGGTCCATAATTCTAGAACCGCATACCCACGTACCCGCTTACCCGTGTACCCGTAGTATTCCGGGTATGATAATGGATATAGTCATACCCGTACCCGCTATACTCATGTACCTGCATTAATAAATATATAAATATAAATTGTATATATTGTCAGAATCTAGTGGTTAAAAAATCACCTACACATGATCTAAAGGTCTGTATCTATAACCTAATTCAAGTGAAAACCTCTTGGCAACCTGTTTTTACTCGGTCGTTCTTCTCACGACTCAACAACCTGACTACTCAGTTCTCACTACTCTCGTCTCTTTCTGAGTCACGCTTCACAAAGGCGGAACCCGCTAGGGCAGCGGCTTAATGCTAGGTTGGGCAGCCGCTAGCCGCTCCCCAACCTCCCACTCTCCATGAGGGCCACGAGTCACGACTGAGTATGGATGGAGACCTTTCCTCCTCGACTGCCTCTGCAGCTCTGCCTCCTGCTCCTGGACTCCTCCATCTATCTAGCGTCTACCATGCCTTCCCTCGATCTGGTCGACCACGGCGGTGCTTCTCTGGCTTCTGATTTCCGTCACTTCCGTTGGTAGCGACCACAGCCCATAGACGACGACGCTTAGGTGACCAGTCTGCCAACAGCAGCCAGCTATCAGCCCCAGTCGCGCCTAAAATCCCGTCGCTACCCAGCTCTAGGCCAAAGAAACTCCAAGATGGCGCCCAAGTCTGGCCGACTCCAAGTCTAGGAGAAGCCCCAGTCTCACCGTTGCTTCCTGTACTCCATCAACAACACTTTCAATCTTTTGACCAAGCTTCTATCTCTCCAGCGACCACGGTCTGCTCCATTTCCATGCCGACTAGCTCCCACCGACACCGACTAGTCCCAGCCTCCCCACGGCCACAGTCGCACCAGCCACCCCGACACTCCACCGGCCGCTCTATCTCCAACCATGCCCAGTTCCAAGACGACGTCCTAGCCACTCCAGCTGCCCCAGATCTAGTTGCCCGCAGTTCCAGGATGATGCCCAAATCTGGCCGACTCTCAAGTCTAGGCGTAGCCCTTTCCGGCAACCCGCCCAACTGCTTGCCCCTTGAATCAAGCTGTTGATTGCTGAACTGTCGTCGGAACCCGCCCAACCGCCTCTGCTATAGCCCCAACTCTTGCAATAGGTGTCATTCTTTCTCTGCACCTCCCTGTTTCCATGTGTTGATTCGTAGACCGTAGGAAAAGGTACCACAATTACTCAATGCTATTCATTTTATTCTTTGCCTATGTTGGCTTTCCTGTATTGTTGTTTGATTTATTACACTAAACCATTACTTCCTTATATCTTGGGCTATTCATTAATTTCATTTAGCTTCTAGTGTCATTTATTTCTTCACGTTTGTATCTCACATTTTAATTTACTCTAATGTGCTATTCATCGATAATACCCTCTTCCTTCTCTACTTCTAATCGCTAATTTGTGTTTGTTTGATTGCCGATTTGTGTTCTTCTGACAACCAACATATTCTGAAATTTACATTTCTGAAAAAATTTAATCATTTTGAACCTTAAAATGTGTCTAGGTACACTTCTAGTATTTGGAAAAAAATACTTTTTATACAAAACCGTATACCCTTGGACCCGCACCGTTTACCTGCATTGAATGCGGGTCCGGGTCCGGTGCGGGTATGGACTTTGAGTAATGCGGGTCTGGACCCGTACCTGCAAAATTTAATGGGTATGGTTGTGGGTATGCTCATACCCGCACCGTACCCGCACCGTTTACAGCCCTAATCTCCTATCAAATTTACATAAAATATAATCAACATCAGAATATTTAGTCGCATCTAGACGCCTATTTCTTTTATAAACTAGTCTTTGTCTAGGTGCATTCTTCAACTATCTCAATACAATGCTTAGGATGATCCCTGAATTGGCTAAGAACACCAACAATAAAGCATATATTTGGCCTAGTAGCAGTAAGAGATAAAAGTTTGCCAACCAAATGTTATAGGTAAATTGTTGGTATGTATGCCCAAAGAGTCAATCATTTGATGATTGTGACCACATATTATGAATATGATTGATTAGATATAAAGACAAGCTTCTAATTTATTCTATTTCACTCAATTATGAGATAATAAGGAAACATAATGAATGTCTAAAGAATGACATTACTCAATGACATATGTCTTGAAGTGCATGACTTGAACAATGAGATCACACAAATGTTATAAGAGTATATACATTCTTTATATGTCTCTAGTCGGATGTTATTGTGGAGAGCAGATAGATATAAGTATCACTTAAGACTAGAGTGTGTGTTGGTTGATGATAGAATCTCATCAGTCATGATATGTCATATCACACCAAGCACATATATACTTATTAGGAATAGTGTGTCCAGCTGAGAGTGACACATGGAAACCATAATTGGTGATCATAGTCATCTCTCATAGTGAAGGTGGTGGTTGTGGTTCTTAGACCTAAAATCACTACACTCATTGTAAAGGAGTGTGATCACCCCTTTACTAAAAATTTTAAGAATTGACATCCATTACAAACCTTCTCAGAGGTATGTTGGAATGGGCATAAATTTTTCAAATTTATTAAACATTGGTATACAAAAGACCATTAGAAAGCAGCGGAATAAAAACTAATTGACTATATTCAATTTCATAAAAGGTTTATAAAAATACATCAAATTCTCGCATTAGAGTTTACATCAAGATACACAATCATGATCTAGATAGAGGGAAGTCTAGACTACTACAATCTTGTCTCCAAGCAACATCTCCATCAACTGAGTCCAAGCCAAAAGCTATATACTCCTTGTCTTGTTCATCACCTTGCTCATCACCTGGGTGGTTGGGAAAGCACCCAGCAAAAGGGAGAGGAAAACAAGGTATGTGTCAAATAATGAATAAGTACAAGAGAAAAGGAAATCATATGAAACATAAATATATTGAATCATCATAAGATGAGAGGGCCAAGAGAATGAGGCACATAACAAAATAGATTCTTACCATTACAAAACATATAAGAAGTAGCATGCATGATATTAATTGGAATACATTAACTAAGTAGGGTTGAGGCACCTACCGAACCTCAACCTATAGGTGAGGGGAGAATTCATACATTCCCAGTCACCTATCAAATTTTGTAGGGGAGGAATAACACATTCCCTAGGGGAGAATAAGACATTCCCCAGGGTGATTATTTACATGCCCTCTGTGGGTGGTTGTACGTAAGTACCACTACTATAGTTAAATAGCCAAATAAACCATCATGCTCAAGAAATAGTAAAGTGGTAAGATAAATCATCATATAATTACAACTTGGTGGTGGGGTTCTAAGACCTAAGAATAATGTTCTGAAACTGATTTATGAGGCAAGTATAGCAAAAGATTCAAGAGTATATGAAATAGGGTTTAATAAAGCATCATTATAGAAAAATATGTTAAGGCACAATTATTCCCAACTTAAGGTGTAAATGCACATACATAAAGAGGGATTGCACATACATAGCACATACCTTTCATTATGATTCATATTACCCACTTTCATCACTTGATTGAGCCCATGATCAAATTTTCCTATTTTCAATTCGTATAAATGTATTAGAATTATATATACACATTAAGGTAGAGAAAACCCATATTTTTACTTTTTATAGAAAAACCTCGATTTAGACTATGAAAACATCACCATAGACTTAGTTAGGTTCTTCTGATTAAGAAAACATATAATTTTGCATATTTTGGAGTTACAGTGATTAGAGTGTATTTTTGGTGATTTTTAAGTGATTAAATCATTTTCTAGAAAACCACCATCGACAAAACTAAAAAACAATACTAGGAAATATTATTATTGAAAATATTTTTTTATGAGTTTAGGACGTATTTTACTTTAGTTTTTGGACAAAGGAATTAAAGCTTATGAATTATTGAAACGCAGCCAATCAGAAACCGACACATCATCAAACCAAATGAGATAAGCAAAGAGAGAGAGGGAGGGAAAACACCATTCGTCCTAATATCATGGTTTTAGATTAATAGTTATCCAAACTAGATCTTCTAGAGAAGGTAAACCGGTAAGAAACCAAAACCCTAGATGAACATGGTAAATAGAGATGGAAATCATCGATTTTAAACATAGATGCATGAATTTTTAAGCATGTAGCAAGCAATATATGAGAAGTGGGTTATGAAACTCGCCTCTAGGTAAGATAAGAAGGTCCAAAGAGCAAGGATTGGAGCTTAGAAGGTTTGTTTTCTCCAAGCCTAGCTCCTTTCTTGGACAAAGATCACCTTCTCAACTTAGAGGTGATAAACCCTAGCAAAAGAGCATGGAGATGAGATGTTTTAGGGTTTTAGGTAGAGTTTTACCATGTATGGTCATGGTTACGACCTAGAATAAGGTGTAAGGAATACTAACAATAGGAAAATAGGGAAGGGAGGGAGGAAACTTACTAGTTTTGGTCGAAATTAACAAGGAGGAGCTTTAGAAACCCTAGGAGCCTTCTTCACCAAGGTAGGCTCCCTCTATTATCTTGGGACAGCAACTTCGTGGCCAAATATAGAAGGAACTATTATATAAGATAGAGGAAAGAAAAGGAGAGTAAGAGTTTTCGAATTGTGAGTTGGGAAGGGGTATACATGACTATATATAGAAAGAGGTGAAGCATGAGGTGTCTTAAGGGACTTTCCATGTGTCTTTAGCCTAGGGCTTGATGGCCATGCAAGAGGACAGCTCATAGAGGCTTCATGCATATCAAAAGTCAGTCCTAAGAGCCCATAGATCCTTCTAGGCCATCCCCACCGTTTTTCAAGAAAGAAACAACCTCATCGGTTGATAGCTTTTAAGTATAAGCATCTTTATAAAGAGGGTAATCCCTATAATGCCCTTGGAAAGAAATACCATCAAACCAAGGTGAAACTAGGTTCTCCAATGGTTTAAAATCTCGTTAATGGTAAGGGAATATCTAATGATTACAATTCAGTTGATAATTTTCAAGGAAAACCTCCCAATTGGGTAAATTGCATAAAAGTCCAGAATGTACCTAAAATTGTATAACTTGCAAAAACAACATCCAAATCGAACCAAATTTGAAACTTAGGATCATTTTATGTTTTCAAATCATATCAAAAAGTTAGATTAAGGTTATAGTAATTAATTATGTTAATTAAGCCTTCATTGAGGTATTTGTGCATAAACCCTTATATTGGTATAATTAGTGAATAAATGTTCACTAAACCACTATAAATTCCACTAATTAAATAGAAAGGTCAATAAGGATAGAAATGAAAGGAAAAGATGGGAAAGAGTGACAAAAGACAAAATTTCAAAATTCAGTATGTTACAACACTCCACCCCTTAAAGAGGATTTTGTCCCCGAAATCACAAGCAAGAAGGGAAGGGTGAGTGTGAAACATCTCATCACAAAACATCAAGTTATTTATCCAACCTTAACTTCCACCAAACAATTCATCAACATATACTCCACAAGCATTTCAACATAGGATAAGTTCTTAAGGATCACTTAGGTTTCCTTTATTTAGATATTCTTTTTAGGAGATTTAACATTATTTACATTTTTAGCTTATTAAGATTATATTTATTATGATATCACATTATCATTATTATTCTTTTAATTGTGTCATATCATATTTACTTTATTTCCAAAAGAGTTATATTTCATTATTATGCTTAAAACCATATATATTTCTTATTTACCTCATTTAGAGTTTTAACGCAATTAGAGTTTACTCAATTATCAATATACTTGATTATTATCCTTAATAATTGGATTTAGTCTCTATTATCAACATATTGAATTATAAAAAAATTGTTTTGCATGAATTAAGACATTTTATCCAACTTTTTACAAGTTATCCAAATAATGTCACATTAATCACTTATATCTATATTTACATTGTCACATTAACTTTCTTATTCACATTAATGTCATCATTAATCATTTTTTCCATATTTATTCAGTTCTTATGATTGATTATGCACTTTTATGTGAATCAATTACTACTTATCCATATTGAAGTCATTATATGTATTTTAGTGATCAAGGTGGGACATATTACAAATTTATTCACATTAAGTGACTAATTGTGTGTGTATTAGATAACAAGGTAACATACTATGCATTTAATATTGATGACTTGATTAATATGTGGTTAGATGATTATATATATCATTTATGTGTATCAAAGTATGTTAACTGATTATGAAACCTAATGTCATTAATGTACCATGAAAGGCAATAAGGATGTATATGTTAAGGTTAGACGATTACAACTTAGGGTTCAGGTTAATGTGATCACTAAATTTTACTTAGCATGTATTAAGTCTAAGATTAGGTTACAATTATCTTACTTGTCATTTCATTAGGGTTTATTGGTTTATGACATGGGCAACACCATGCATATCCATTAGGATTAATATGTGAGTTACTCATATTATGTGCATTAGGTATTCATTAGGGTTTGAACATATAAATTATTCCTCAGATGATCATTATATGTTCATTAATATATAAACAATCACGTTAGGCTATAACTATAATTTGTTTGGTCAAAACTAAGGATTCAAGAACACTAACTTCTGAATTAGGGAGTTAGGGTTTCTAAAGTCAGAGTAGCTATATTTCAGTATGTTACATGACTCCATCCCCTTGGAAAGGATTTAATCCTCAAAATCTAACTACCCAAACATCATCAAACCAACTATTCTACACCCCTTAAAAGTTTTGACCTACCAAGCCAAACTAATCTAGAGGTAAAAGGGTGAGTCTAACTAGACCATATACAAGATACATCATACTTCACTGCGCACTCTGATTGCTTACTAAACACCAAACTTCAAAGTCTAGGTTCTAGGGATAACTATCCAAACATGTGGTTATATGGGTAATAAGGGAACTATATTAGGTATCCATCCTCAAACAAGTCATCATACACATAAACTTAGGGTTCCCAAAGATATACAACATAGATATCTAAGGTCACTATTGCCTAAAAGAAAACTATTTCGGACAATCCATTTCAGCTTAGGCTAGGCCGGTATCATATGGATCTGGGAGTCCTCGTAAACCAAGCAGTGGTGCGGAGGAAAATATTGCCAGCCCCCAAAACCTGATCCTTTCTAGACACCTTTTCTTCAACTTCATGCCCTAATAGTTTCCTAAAGGCAAACCTAAACAACATTAAGTTATGCATATTTTAGTTATGAGTATTTTAGGGTTGTATTTATTATGATACTAATGTGGAACTATAGGATCCTAAATCAACCTTTCATCATTTATAGATCAACTGTAGGGCAACCATGTCACCTAAAGGAACTATGTAAGGCAGGGATTCTAATTAGGGAGACAAAACTGAAATAGTCAGATTCTAACTACCATTGGCTTTGATACCATGTTGTAAAGGAGTTTGATCACCCCTTTACTAAAAATTTGAAGAATTGATATTCATTCCAAACCTTCTCAGAGGTATGATGGAATGGGCATAAATTTTCCAAATTCATTAAACATTGGTATACAAAAGACCATTAGAAAGCAACGGAATAAAAACTAACTGACTATATTCAATTTCATAAAAGGTTTACAAAAATACATCAAATTCTCCCATTAGGGTTTACATCAAGATACACAATCATGATCTAGATAGAGGGAAGTCTAGACTACTACAATCTTATCTCCAAGCAACATCTCCATTAACTGAGTCCAAACCAAAAGCTATATACTCCTTGTCTTGTTCATCACCTTGCTCATCACCTGGGTGGTTGGGAAAGCACCCAACAAAAGGGAGAGGAAAACACGGTATGCATCAAATAATGAATAAGTACAAGAGAAAGGAAATCATATGAAACATAAATATATTGAATCATCATAAGATGAGAGGGCCAAGAGAATGAGGCACATAACAAAATAGATTCTTACCATTACAAAACATATAAGAAGTAGTATGCATGATATTAATTAGACTACATTAACTAAGTAGGGTTGAGGCACCTACCGAACCTCAACCTATAGGTGAGGGGATAATTCATACATTCCCAGTCACCTATCAAATTTTATAGGGAGGAATAACACATTCCCTAGGGGAGAATAAGACGTTCCCCATGGCGATTATTTACATGCCCTCTGTGGGTGGTTGTACGTAAGTACCACTACTATAGTTAAATAGCCAAATAAACCATCATGCTCAAGAAATAGTAAAGTGGCAAGATAAATCATCATATAATTACAACTTGGTGGTGGGGTTCCAAGACCCAAGAATAATGTTCTGAAACTGATTTATGAGGCAAGTATAGCAAAAGATTCCAGAGTATATGAAATAGGGTTTAATAAAGCCTCATTATAGAAAAATAGGTTAAGGCACAATTATTCCCAACTTAAGGTGTAAATGCACATACATAAAGAGGGATTGCACATACATTGCACATACATAGCGCATACATAGCACATACCTTTCATTATGATTCATATTACCCACTTTCATCACTTGATTGAGTCTGTGATCAATTTTTCCTATTTTCAATTCGTATACATGTATTACAATGATATATACGCATTAAGGTAGAGAAAATCCATATTTTTACTTTTTATAGCAAAACCTCGATTTAGACTATGAAAACATCACCATTGACTTTGTTAGGTTCTTATGATTAAGAAAACATATAATTTTGCATATTTTGGAGTTACGATGATTAGAGTGTATTTTGTGTGATTTTTAAGTGATTAAATCATTTTCTAGAAAACCACCATCGAAAAAACTCAAAACCAATACTTGGAAATATTATTATTGAAAATAAAATGTTTTTCTGAGTTTAGGATGTATTTTACTTTAGTTTTTGGACAAAGGAATCAAAAGTTATGAATTATTGAAATTCGGCCAATCAGAAACCGACACATCATCAAACCAAATGAGATAAGCAAAGAGAGAGAGAGAGAGAGGGAGGGAAAACACCATTTGACCTAATATCATGGTTTTAGATTAATAATTATCCAAACTAGATCTTCTAGAGAAGGTAAACCGGTAAGAAACCAAAACCCTAGACGAACATGGTAAATAGAGATGGAAATCATCGATTTTAAACATAGATGCATGAATTTTAAGCATGTAGCAAGTAATATATGAGAAGTGGGTTATGAAACTCGCCTCTAGGGAAGATAAAAAGGTCCAAACAGCAAGGATTTGAGCTTAGAAGGTCTGGTTGCTCCAAGCCTAGCTCCTTTCTTGGACAAAGATCACCTTCTCAACTTAGAGGTGATAAACCCTAGCAAAAGAGCATGGAGATGAGATGTTTTAGGGTTTTAGGTGGTGTTTTACCATGTATGGTCATGGTTCCGACCTAGAAGAAGGTGCAAGGAAGACTAACAGTATGAAAATAGGGAAGGAAGGGAGGAAACTTACTAGTTTTGATCGAAATTAACAAGGAGGAGCTTTAGAAACCCTGATAGAGCAATTTGGAAACCCTAGGAGCCTTCTTCACCAAGGTAGGCTCCCTCTATTATCTTGGGACAGCAACTTCGTGGCCAAATACAGAAGGAAATATTATCTAAGCTACAAGAAAGAAAAGGAGAGCAAGAGTTTTTGAATTGTGAGTTGGGAAGGGGTGTACATGGCTATATATAGAAAGAGGTGAAGCATGAGGTGTCTTAAGGGACTTTCCATGTGTCTTTAGCCTAGGGCTTGATGGCCATGCAAGAGGACAGCTCATAGAGGCTTCATGCATATCAAAAGTCGGTCCTAAGGCTAGTTCAAGGAACATAGATTGAACATTGAGAGGATGACGACTCCATACCTCGTGCTCATTCTGGATATCAGAGACAAAGGAATTATACAATCACTGTAACACCTTACATAGATTGTAGGTGGAAGTTTTTCTCTTACTTTTCATTTACTTGTATAGCAATGATGTGTGACTAGGCACCGCTCTTTGCTTGTGATTCCATGAACTAGTTATGGACATTCACTGCCAAAGTAATATGGGACATATAGTCACACACAAAGGATACACCTAGAGAAGGAGTTTAAATCATGAATGATAATTGGATTGATTGCTAAAGCTTTTAGGTATTCAATTCACACCACAAATTAATTGACTGGACTCCCAATCGATCAGTTCAAGTGTTGAAATGACTGTTTGGAGTGTCAGATTGATTGGATATTACATTGGCTGAATTCTGGATGAGCTAGGGAGCCAAAAGACCGGTTCACCTATTGAACCGATCAGTTGGAGGTTGTGAGACAACCGGATTGCAATAGAAAAATGTTGGTGTATATGCCCAAAAATCCAATCATATGATGATTGTAATGACATGACTACTAAATGATTTGATTAACAATAAAGGCAAGCTTCCAATTTATTCTATTTATCGAGTTATGAGATAATGTAGTAACATAATAAATGTCTAGAGAATGATATTACTCAATGGCGTATGTCTTCAAGTATGTGACTTGGAGAATGATATCCTAGGGGTATTAAGAGTAACATACATTCTTGTTATGTCCCTAGTCGATTGATATTATGGAAGGCTGATAGACAACAATAACACATAAGACTAGAGTGTGTGTTGGTTGATGACCAAATCTCATTAGTCATGATATGTGATATCAAACCAAGCACATAGTTACTTTTTAGAGAACAGAGTATCAGATGGACCCACCATAAGAGTAATACATGGGAACCTTAATTGATAGTCAGAATCACATCTTATGGTTATGGTGGTGTTTGTGGTTCTTAGACCTGAAGTCATTACACTCATTACATGTCGTTCATTGTGCTTTGACATTATCAAATGTAATCACGAATAAGGGTTATAAAAAAGGTGATGATTGGGTGACTATGACACATGTGGACTGACTGTGAGTGAGGAAGATGGGATTTATAACATCCCAAATTTCAAAAACATATAATTCTTTGAATGGAAGCATAATCTTATTGGGAATGTCACAATCATGATAATAATTTCACAAAAATAAAGTTTAAATAAACCAACACAGGATACTCATATCTCAAACTCATAACATAAAACTCACACTCTAAACTAAAGCAAACATCTCATAAACATAAAGGAAAATATAATCTTTTAATAGTTGTCATACCACCAGGTCTTCTCTCAGATGTCCTTGAGGTCCTTCTTTAACTGGTCCTCCAATAGCTCTATCCTTGGTGTTGCTCCTTTCCCATGGGCATCACACCCCAAGCCATGCATACAATAATTTGTAAGTTGAATTGAACATATTATAATACTAAAATAACACATTCTTTGAAAATAAAATATTTAACATCATGACAATAAACTTTGTATTTTTATCATTGTATTTTATTTGACTTATTTAAGAATCCTCAAGTTTTGCACCAAACTACCTTTTCTCTTTGCACCAAAGTGCTTTGTATGCTAGGAAGCCCATGATTGCACCAAAGTACATTGTATGCTAGGAAAGTCCATGATTCGTACTGAAGTATACCGTATGCTAGGAAAGCCCATGATGAGGATCTTATTGAAGGTTCATTCATTATCTTTATTGTTTTCTCTTGAATACTCTTTAGACTTTCTCTTAAACAAGAATATGATGTGACATTATGATTCTTGAAGATAAATAGTAAAAAGAACTTCAATTATCTGATAACTTTTAACTTTACTCAACAAAGCCATAGCATGAATAATACATTCACATAATAACATGTACAATGTATATAGTAATCATATAAACATCCAATAGTTATGTTCAAAGTGCATGGACCAGTTATAGATATTGGAGCAAGTCCTAATGGTCTCATGGTGTTGAGGAAATCCTAATTACCTTGTTGAAACAATTTATAATTCATTAATATTTAATATCAACTTGATTTCTAGGGTTTTAGGGTTCTTAGGGATTGATGGTAATCCATGACCCAAAAAAAGGATTCAAAACCAAGTTATTATGATTTCGTGTATTTTTATATTTCCAAAAAGTATTTACTCAAATTTTTATGACCAACAGACACTTTATTACAAATTTTAGAGCATTACACCAATCAGATAAAACTAAAAATCCATGTAAACTATATTATCCAAAAGGGTCAGTGGGACCTCCCTTGAGTTGGCCCCATTGGGAACTTGCCACCTATACCGGCCCTCTTAGAAAAATTTGAGTCAACTCACAAGACCATAGAAAATAAAATTACTTGAGTACCATCTCTTACATGACAGAAAAAAATGAAACCATGGTCATTATTGTAAATCTCCCATCCATCAACTTCGTAGAAAACAGTGATGAACTACTCCTTATAGAGTTTGTGTTTCAAGCAATAACCATCATGAACAACAACACACTCAACGTCATTCGTTCTAGGGATGTTTAACATCATCATCAATGAGATGTTGCAGTCTCAACAAGCCCAAAAAAGCGGGTAGAGATGGTTGTAGAACATCAGGGACATCTCTGTTGTAACATCCCTGACCTGGGTTTAGGGATAACCCTATTTGTTTGGCTACATCCCTGACCTGGGTTTAGGGCTAACCCTATTTGTTTGGCTTAAATAATTTTCTTATAACTTTAATATAATCCCCTAAAGTGTTTTTTTATCATGTTACAAACTTATGTTTCAAGTTTGGTCATGTTTGAATAATGTTTGAGCAATGTTCTCTTATTTTGGACCAAAATGCAATTTACCCAAGATGAGGGGTTATATTTCAATATGTCACATGTTGAAAATACCTCATGTGTTTTATCATCATAAGAGAAGGAATGATGCTAAGGGGCGTCTTGTAGAAATCCTACGTTCCAAGTTTGAGCTTGTTTGAATAATGCTAGTGCATTGTGTACCAATTTTGGTACAAATTGTAATTTACCAAAAATGTAGGGTTGATATGAAAATTACCACCTCTAGAGTGTCCCTAATCCCTCCTCGTATCATATAGAAGATATATAAAGAAGGAGGCACCATGTTTGAATCATTTATGAGTGGTAGTATTCTTGGTGATGAAAAGACCAAGAAAGGGTTGAATGTGAAACCCTAATTTGAGTTGTATCAAGTTGTAGAGTTCATATGAGAGTGCCTATCGGCCAAGGAGCCATAGAGGGAGTCGCATATTGATTTGTGAAATCTTGGCCTTGTCCATGATGGGATAAGCACCTCAAGGAGGCGAAGTGTATCAGTTTACAACTTTCTTGGAAAAGTGGTATCGGGTTGTGAATAAAGTGGTGATTGAGTTGAAATATCTTATCCAAGAAGATAAGTGATGGTCCAAATTTCATCTCTAGATTATCCTCAAGTGTTTTTCATATCAATATAAATATTATTGCATGCATTTACATGTGTCAATCATGCATGGACATGTGGCACCTAGTAGCTTAAAATGATGACACCTCATATACACTCTTTTTCATGAACGTCAACTATATATACCACTCATTTCACCTATTAGTGAATTTTTTGGAACTTTTCCACCCTCTTTCTCTTGTATATCATGCATAGTGTCTTGGTATCATGCATAGGTGAAGGGATATCGTTCATAGAGCCTTTGTATTGGCCATAGCAAGGTGATATCGGCCAAGTGAAGGAATATCGACCACAAGTGAGGGATATTGGCCACAAGTGGTGAGGTATCATGCATAGTGCTGAGGAGATCAAGTCTTAACCCTAAGAGGAGTGGTGAATATAATAACCAACCTTGGGAACATGAAGCTTTGGAGTTTGGATCTTTGAATTTGATCTTGAGGTGGGTTATATAACTTTAACCCAATTATGTTATTATTCACCTTCAATTCTGTGATACTTGTTGATCTACTTTCAATTTCGAATTCTCTTAAATAATTGATGATCCCTTGAGTTCTAAAATTTTTTTAGGAATATTTTACATGAACTATAATAATAAGAACAAAGGTCTTGAGCTTAATGATGGTGACATCATCATGGTCCAACCCGATATAGGGTTGAAGTACCTCGAACCCGATATGACAAACCCTAGATGATGGGTAACTCAATATAGTGATAAGTTTATACCTCATGGACGATATGAGTGACACATACATACACCTTGTGCATGATATGGTGTCAAGAATACACCTTTTCCATGATATGAGGTCAAGCATACACACCTTATGCACGACATGGTGTCAATTATACACCCTGACCTGATATGGTGTTGAAACCCTAGATGATGATATGAAACCCGACATATCTTGGAACCCCACACCCCTATCATTTTTTATAATGGGTTGATTGTGAAGGGATCAACCAATTGTCTAGCCTGTCACTCAACACATGATAGGATTGATCCCTTGAAGGTATGAAAAGGTATGAGCATAAGGGTCTAACCCGATATGGTAACCCAATATGGTGAGGTGAATATACCACTAGCACGATACCATGATGAAGCATATACCTTATGCGTGATATGATGATGAAGTGCACACCTTGTGTAGGATATGGTATCAAGTATACACCTTATACACGATATGAGGTCAAGCACTCACCTCATACACAATATGGAGCTAAGTACCTATAACTTGAAATGACAAACCCTAATTTTTGAGCACGATATGGAAGCACGATATGGTGTCAAGTACACACCTTTATGCCCAATATGGTGGAAGCACCTCAATACAATGTACTTGATGGAGTGACACATGAATTATGTTATGTCAACTAATACATTAAGACAAAGTGTATTGAACTTCATTTTCAGCTTGCCCTGTTTTCTTTGCCTAAACCTAGTGTTTAGAGGCTTGCTTAATCACCTAAGGTGTGATTAGGGTTGTTGTGCTTTGTTGTGGATCTTTTTGGTGCAACTTGAAATTTACCCAAGTTCTAGGGTTTTTGTGCAAGTTTGTCACCTTGAGAGGACTCTCTTTCTCTCTTTGTAACCTCTAGGGTTGAGGGGATGAGTTGGGTGCCTTTCTTGAGTTGTTTTGGGCCTTGTTATTGGGCTTGAAGCCCTTCCTCCTTGCTTGATGTGTATTAGGCAGATGAGTGTGTCGGCCAGGTGGTGTATCAGCCATGAGGTGTTGGTGGTGTGTCGGGTTGCCATGTTGGGCGACACCCACCCCTCCACCTAGCATAGTTTGTGTCACCCTCTCTGGGATACATGGTGCTCGTTGCTAGCAAGTGGCAAGTCATGGAAAAGTGGTATTTGGGGTGTTAAGCATGTGGTGTGGCCCTTGGACTAGTGTACCTAGGTCGGACGCCACCTTGCTATACTCTCCCTCTTTACCCTCTAGTATATATGCCACCCTCCTTGCTTGCTAGTATTCCCTTTAATTCCATAGTTGCTCTCCTTTCCCTTGGTGGCCGAGAAGAGGAGAAGAAGAAGAGGAGGTGGCTGATACATCTTGCTTCTTCCCTAGTGGTGGCTGATACACTAGTAGAGCTTGCTTATTTCTTCTATAATTGGTGGCTGAAGATGGTGCTTTGGAGCTTTGGAGCTTGGAGAAAGTGTGGTTAAGGTGGGTTACATAACTTCTAACCTAACTATACTATCTCCTTTACATGTTGCTTTGATTTGTTATCTTGATCGGCTATAGATATCTTGCTAGTAGTGCTTTTGCCTTAGTTGGTGATGTTATTGCCCGATATGCTCTTTAGATTAAATTGGGCGATATATGTTCCTTGTGTTGGCCGATCTCTTGGGTGTAGAATCTCAAGCAATACCCCCCTCTCACTTAGTTGTTGAGAGGTGAGCTTAGGGTTTCTTAACCAAAGAGTTATGGTGGTGTGACCGTGAGGCAATAACCCTCTCTCACTTGGTTGTTGAGAGGTGAGCCTATGTTCTAGTGGTTTGGGCGACATGGTTAGTTGGTTTGGTCGAAAGAGGCGCTGACCTTGGTTCCACCCTAGTTGCATGATATGTGCTTGTGGGCACCTTGGGCGATATGAGTGGCCATGCCTTGATGTTGAGTCTTGAGCAACACCCCTCCTTCTTTGAGTTGTGAGGTGAGCTCTAGCTCTTTCCTGATATGCTTGAGATTGTGTAATACCCCTCTCTCTTTTTAAGTTGATAGGTGAGCCAATGCTCTTGATGCCTTGGGTGATATGGTGAGGTTGGTCGTCAGGGTTGTCCTAACCCTAGTCACTCGATATGGATGGTAATATTTTGAGGCTTGTTGCCTGATATGGTTCCTTGAGAGTGTTTCCCAATATCCCTCTTCTTCCTTTGAGTTAGGGCTTGGGTGATACAATAGTATGAGGCTTGAGCGTTACAGTAGGCAGATACCTTGTTGATCCTTCACCCGATATGGTGCTTAAGGGTTGAGCTAGCTTGGGCGTTGTGAGGGTTGTATCCCTTGGTTGATATGCTCCTTGTGTGGTGAACCTCTTGGGAAGTGCTGACCGATACTCCCTGAGGAGGTGCTGTCCAATATTAGCTTGCTTAGTGCTATGCTCGATATGGGTGTTAAATGATATGGCAGGTTGTGTTTATTGCTTGGTTGATAGCCGACACCAATAGTGTTTGGTTGTAGCCTATACCTTCAGTGAGGGTCGTTGTACCTTTAGTGAGGGTTGTTGTATCTTTTGGTGGGGGTTATGCCTTACCGGATAGGCTTTTGTGAGGGTTATACTTTATGTTCGGTTGAAACCCTAATATCATTTGGAATGCTTATATGTGGAAGTTATGTATATGCATGTTCATCTAATGTTGCACAACTATATCTCAATGATGAAGTGTTTATCTACTCTTGAGCATACTAACCATGTAGGTTTCATCACTTGAGATGTGTACATATGTATGAGCTATAATGATGTCATTGGTGACATTTGCTTAATCAAGAAAAACACTATGTGCTATGTGAACTATGATGGTACATGATGAATGTTGCCTATGTATTGGTAACATGTGCTTAAAGATGGGATGGAATCCCTATGATGTTGGATCCTTGTGATGGATCATGATATATGGCAAGAGGCCAAGTGGTAACATGCAATGTTGGATCCTTGAGATGGATCATGATGGTAATGATGGCATTAAGGATAGCAGTAACAGTGTGATACAAGATAATGGAATCTATGTTGTTTACTCTTCTTTATGGTTTGCATAATATAACTTGGTTGACCCTAACAATCCACTTAAAATGTATTAATTAATTATATATGAACCTTTCATGTATTTTGCCCCGGCCATAGATCCATCATCATCAGGAGTTGGTGATGGTGAAATAGGTTTTCCTCTGGGTTAACCTGGAGCACATATTGTTGAATATGTGGGGTTTCTCCTAGACAAAAATAGGAGGGATAGAGTGCAACTTCAGTTGTAGACTCAAGATGTATATAAGAGCATGGTGACCAGGCCCATGGCTCAGTGTGGTAGAGCATGAATGCGTTCATGGCTCGAGAGCACGGTGAACAAGCCTGTGGCTCAATGTATACTAGCGTCGAGACCTGTACCAAGGTGGGCTAGAGGAAAGGGTAGCCTGTGGGAGCTGACCCTATGATTGAGGTCACTTAAGCGAGAGACTGTGATCGTACTTTGGATATAATACACTGACCACGAAGAGGATGAGGTCGTGGAGTCCGACTCTTCCATTGACCTTGTATGGCACATGCTTTGGGTTTCACAACCGAAGGTTGGATTTGAGCGGTACAACTCAAATCCTCATGGAATAATAAATGGTAATCCAGTCGTGTAGTATATTTGCTTAGGGCAATTACGAAACATTAGTTGATGCCTTGAATATTGTATGATTGTTTTATATACATGCCCTAAGTAGTCATATGCTTCTCAGGTATCATGGTAAGCTATTTTATGTATATATATATATATATATATATATATATATATAGAGAGAGAGAGAGAGAGAGAGAGTCAGGCTAGAATACACTCGAGTGTATTCAGAGTAGAATACACTCAAGTAGTTTTTCACGATGAAATATTTTTTCCAAAAATCTAATCCATTGATCTTCTTAAACATCTTGTGAATAGCCCATACACAAAATTTGAGCATATTTGGACATTTATAGGTCATGTTATAAAGATCGCAAAAATTATGCATTTCAAATTAGTTTCGCACGTCAATTTTGTTGCCCTTGGATGAGTGACTTACACTCATCCAAATGGACTCAATTTGTATGTAGCCTAGTTATAGTATGACAGTGAAGATCAATGGTTTACATTTTGCAACAAATAGTCTTGATATGCAAACACACTTGAGTGTATTCGTGTGATTTGTACACTCGAGTGTATTCTAACCTGACTCTCTCTCTCTCTCTCTCTATATATATATATATATATATATATATATATAATCCTATTCTTTGTATCTCACATCTGATCTGGTTATATGCTATATGCCTTTACTGCTTTAGCTTTTTTGAGATTTCATAGTTCGGTGAGAAGTTATGTTTCTCGTTGGGACTGTGTGCCTCACCCCGTTGGTTTCAACCTATTTAGGTGATAAAGCTAGACGTGGTGGTGATCGTAGTGTTGTGGCTGAGCAGCAAGAAGATTAATAGAAGGCAAGGTTGGATATGTTGCTACTATGGTTGTTTTATAGTAGAGCCTTAGAGTCTCCCTTTACTCTTAGGTCCTTGGAGGTGTTTTTACGAGGTTTCACAATATATGATCTTAGTATGGCTTTCTTATATCCTGTTGTTGACCTGGCTAGGTCGGATATGTATATGAACGGGTAAAGTCTTTTGATGTATATGGAATAGATGGATCCTATGTGCTGGTGGACAGATGTCATGCTTATATATATATATATATATATATATATATATATATATATATATATATAACATGTTCTTTGCAGGATGTTGATCTGGTTGTGATAGTTCCTTTCTTATGATGTTTTCTACAATCAATTTTAATTAACTCGGGTTTTTGGTAATATGTTGTTTATGGTGGTTCCGCACGTTTTCACATGGCGTTTTGGTATCTTTGTGATGGCGGGATGTCACATTAGGTTTTTGGTATCAGAGCTCTAGGTTCACTGAGTCTACATGTATCTAGGACTAGGCTCGTGTTTATTCTTGTGATTTTTCCATATTTTCTTATATTGACTTCTTCCCCCAGCAGAAGATAAAGTTAAAAGATGTCTGGGAATCATGAAGAACATGCTGCCGAGAGTAGTGCTGCTGCATTTATTGATGGAGCTAGTGCACAAACACGTGAAGATTGGGTGCCTGAGGTCCCCCAGTGTGACCCAACCATTCTTAAGAACCTGCCTATCAACACCTTATGGGGCAGCTAATGGCTACGATAAATCACATGGTGGAGAGATTACCTATGCCTCCACCAAGAGCATCGGTTCCCCATGGTGAATCTTCGGGTAGTGGGAAGACCTTCGAGTAGCTTCGCCGAGTCAGAGCTTCAGATTATGCTAGAATAGATGATCTAGCATATGCAAATCTGTGGATGACAGGTCTTGAGAAGGCCTTCTAGATCCTCAAAATCCATGAGGCAGACAAAGTCAAGCATGATGTTTACCTTTTGAAAGGTAGTGATGGCCACTACTGGGCCATCGAGGAGGAGAAGCGACCTAGTTAGGTGATCGGTTGAGATGTTTTCTAGTGGGAGTTTGTCAGTCGATACTTCCCGAAGACGTATCTGGACAAGAAGATAAGCCAGTTTGATCAATTGCACCAAGGATCTCTAAACATCACTGAGTATGAAGCCAAGTTTATGGATCTGTTGAGGTTTTGTCCTCACATGGAGGCCACAAATGATGAGAGGATCAGACAGTTTGAGAAAGGTTTGAGTGTTGAGCTATCAACACCTATTGCTGCATTGGAGAACTGAGAGCGGTTTTCCATGTTTGTAGAGTCCGTTCAGTGGATAGAGTGATCAGTCTGGGAAAAGAGAGAGGCTATGACCAAGAAAAGGCCTACTCAGTTTCAGAGACAGAGGTTTGATGGCCCCAAGAAGCTGGGGTTTTCTGCACCTTCTATGATGCAAGATTCTAGTTCGCCATCACAGTGGTCACCAAGTAAAGGAAGAGGGTGTGGCTATTCACCATCTAGAGGCTATAGTACCACTTCAGTAGTAGTGACAGGGCCATCTAGGACGCAGTTGGAGGATAGGTCATGCTATCTCAGTGGGTAGACAAGACATCTGAAGTCAAATTGCCCGAGAGGAGATGTTGAAGTGACGCAACAACCCAGGTAGAGTCAGTAAGGATCAGATAAACAATAGCCTAATGGCACCAAAGGGTGAGGACGTGGCCAAGCATCACAAGCAGGATCATCTTCTCAAGGAAGCAGAGGACGTGGGAGACAACAAGCAATAGCTCAATTCTATGCTATGAGTCACCCGGAGGTGATAGTCAACCCACGAGTAGTTGCATGTCAGATGGAGTTGTTTCATTTTGATTTGTATTCTTCTTGCTTTATATCTTTTTTGGTTGACCCAGGTGCTACACACTCTTTTATCGCATGTAGTATGCTTGATTGTTGTCTTTTACCTATTAGTTGTAAGAAAGATAGCTTGTTGTTAGATACCCCTCTTGTTGGTCCTGTGTTGCTTCGAGAAGTGTGTCCATCTTGTGTTTTATCTTTTTTTTGGGACACAACATACAAAAGGATCTCATACCACTTGATATGCATGGATTTGATGTAATCCTTGGAATTGATACCTTAGAAAGATATAAGGTTGTGTTGGACTGTGGTTCCAAGCAGGCGGTGTTTGTTGAAGGCAATGAGAAGTGGATCTTCCAAGGAGATAGGAAGATTCTTCTGACGTGTTTGGTGTCAGCAATGGTGGCAGAGAAGTTGTTACGACAAGGTTGTAGAGCATTCTTGGCTCATGTTGTAGATACCAAGGCAAAAGGTCCTAGCCTTCAGGACATTCCTATCATCAAAGAGTTCACATATGTGTTTCCCGATGAGTTTCCCAGTATTCCTCCACCTCGAGAGATTTATTTTGAGATCAATCTAGTACCAGGAACGCAACCAGTTACTTAGACACCATACATGATGGCTCCAGCAGAGATGGCAGAGTTGAAGAAACAATTGCAAGAGTTGCTTGACAAAGGTTTCATCAGGCCAATCACATCACCCTGGGGTGCTCCAGTTCTGTTCGTAAAGAAGAAGGATGAATCTATGCGTTTGTGCATAGATTAATGACAGTTGAACAAGGTCACAATCAAGAACAAGTATCATTTACTGAGGATATATGATCTATTTTACCAGTTGCACAGTGCTTCAGTGTTCTCAAAGATTGATCTGCGATCTGGATATGATCAGCTTAGGATCAAGGAGGATGGCATACTAAAGTCAGCTTTCAGGATGAGGTATGGACACTACGAGTTTGTGGTTATGCCATTTGGGCTACCAATGCGCCAGTAGAATTCATGGATCTGATGAACAGAGTGTTTGGTCCGTTTTTAGATCAATTTGTTGTAGTCTTCATAGATGACATCTTAATCTATAGTCGAGGAAGACAACGACATCAACATCATCTTCAACAAGCGTTGACTCTTCTTCAACTTCATCAATTGTATGCCAAGTTCAATAAGTGTGAGTTTTGGCTAGAGGAAGTGACTTTCTTGGGTCATGTGATCTCTGGAGAAGGGATCAGGGTGGATCCCAAGAAGGTGAAGTCAGTAGCAGAGTGGGAGCAACCGAAGACGATGACTGAAGTTCGTAGTTTTCTGGGTTTATTGGGATACTACCGGAGGTTTATAAGAAACTTTAGTGTGATAACATTGCCACTAATGAGGTTGACCAGGAAGGATGCACCTTTTGTTTGTGATGGTGAGTTTCAACAAGCTTTTCAGAGTTTGAAGGAGAAGCTAACAAGTACTCCAGTGTTAGTGTTGCCAGAACAGGGGAAAGGCTATGTTGTTTTCTGTGATGCTTCCAAGAAGGGCTTTGTAAGAACCCTGACCTTCGTTTAGGGCTTACCCTGTTTGCTTTGCTTAACCCTGGTGTTTTGGTGCTTGCTAATCACCTTTGGTGGTGATTAGGGTTTGGTTGTGCTTTGTTGAGAGTTGAAGGTACTACTTGCAAATAACCCAAGTCTAGGGTTTTGTGAGCAAGTTTGCCACCTTGAGAGGTGTTCTTCTCTCTCTTTGCTTCCTCTAGAGTTGAGGGGAAGGCTTGGGCTTGTTGCTTGAGCTCTTTGGGCCTTAGTTGAGCTTGTTTGGGCCTTGAGGTGCCTTATTTTGGCTTGGTTGAGCCTTGTGTCGCCCAAAGTGAAGAGTGTGTCAACCTAGGGTGTTTGTGTCGGCCAACAAGGAGGTGTGTCACCCTAGTGCAAGCTTGGTGTGTCGCCCATGGTGCTTGGTCTTGTTTAGTGGACACTTGGTGCATGTCTTGGACAAGTGTCCTTTGTGGGGGTGACACCTTGCCATGTTCCACCTTGTTTTCTCCTCCCTTTCTTTCTATAAAAGATGGTTCCTTCCTTAGCTTAAGGACCCTTTGGTTCCTCTCCCTCTTGTGCATGACACACTCCCTACTTCCCTTGCTTGGTGGCTGACACACCCTTGAAGGGGTTGCTTCGAGGTCGACACACCCTTGGAGAAGAAGAGTGGTGGCCGATACCCACCCGTAGAGGAGCTTTGGTGGTCGATATCCCTTGAAGCTTGGAGTTCTTCTTCTTCCTTGGATCTTGGATCTTAAGGCAGGTTGCATAACTCTAACCCTAGCTTCTCTACTCTCTTTTCATATATGTTGCTTTAATCTTGCCTTTATGCACGTTAGTAGTTGGTTTTTGGTTATCTTACATGTTGGCCGATCCATGTAAGTTAGGGTTTAGGGAGAAACACTCCTTTCTCCCCTTAGTCTAGAAGAGCGAGTTTGGGTCCTAATACCATGAGCAACACCCCTCTTTCCTAGCTGATTGAGGTGAGCTTATGACTTAGTGGCTTGAGCAAGACTCTCTTCTCACCTTGGGCAAGAAGGTGAGCTCGTTAGATGACCTTAATAAGATGCATCTTGAGCGTTTGGTGCTTGTAGAGGTGCTGCCCGACAGCCCTCATGGCTTAGCTACTCTTACACGACATAAGTGAGCGATGTATCCCTTTTGTTCCTTGGGCAGGTGAGCATTCTGACCTTGCACGCCTTGAGCTAGTTCTTCCCGGAAGGCTGCACACCTTGGGGCTGCTCGCCCGGTGGGCTGCTCGCCCGACACCATGTTGCTCACCCGATACATCTGCTCACCTGACCATCCTACTCGCTTGATGTTTTGCTCACCCAGCGCCCCTTTTCTCGCCCAGTGTCAGTGCTCGCCCCGCTTCAGCTCGTGTCGACCAACGTTGCTCACCCGTCACACCTTGCACGGTCCATAGTCTGCACGCCTTAGTGAATGTTGCTCTGCTGCACGCAAGTGGCGCGTTGCCCTGCACGCTCGGCAGCCTTGCTCACCCGACATAGCGCGTTGTTACCCATGCGCAGCATAAGGAGTAGCGTCTCGCCCGACGTAGCCTGACGCCCGATACCGTGTTGCTTTCCTGGCATCAATCTGTGTCGCCCGACATCCACCTTGCACGCTCAGTTGAACCCTGCACGCCCAGATAGTACCCTGACTCGCCCGATATACTCTGCACGCCTACTAGAGCTGCACGCCCGATAGGGATTAGATGAGAGTGGGTCCTACCCGGGATGACCTTTAGTGAGGGTTTTGGTTACCTCTTGTGAGGGCACGGTCTGTCATGAAAAAGTGATACGTCAGCTAGGTTTTTCTGAATCGTTGAAGCTTGTTCTTTATATCTTCTTATGACTAAGCACATGTGTACGAGTGTGACTACCATGGTTATCTCTTTAATGCTAAGAATAATGTTAAGCATGCATTAGGGTTGTTTGATAATGTACTTACCTATGTGACCTTAAGATGAGGCATGGATGTAATTATCATTGTCATTATGTGCTGGCAATATACTTAACCCTAATTGTCACCTTATGGTAATAATATGAGTCTCTTGATTATTCATATGGTTATTGAATGATGCTAACCATGCAGGTAATGCTTAGCCAAATGAAAGGCTATAAGAAATGGTTATATATGAATACTGTGATGACATGTGCATTACGAATGATGTTCCATAATGATGATGAAAGCTTTGAGAGGCTATGGCATTATGTGATGAGGGATTGAGATCCCATGTTCTATGATGATCCTTGAGGTGGATCTGGATGGTTGGCAAGAGGCGAAGGGATAACATGTGATGCTGGATCCTTGATATGGATCAGGTTGATGTAATTGCAATAATAACATATTATTGAGTTTATGTTGGTTATTTCCCTTCTATAGTTTGCATGTTATACAACTTGGTTGAATCTTGCAATCCATCTAAAAGATACTAATTAATCACAGTGAAATCTACCATGTAGTTTGCCCTGGCCATAGATCCATCATCAGTCAGGATAGGGTGATGGTGAAACGGGTTCTCCTGCGGGTTAACCCAGAGCGCATATTTTTTAATATGCAAGGTTTCTCCTAGCCTCAAATAGAGAGGTGAAACGAGTGCAACTGCGGTTGTAGACTCGGATATGAGATGAGCATGGTGAACATGGCCCATGGCTCCGGATATGTGATATGTGATGAGCATGAATGCATTCATGGCTCAGAGCACGGTGGTGAGACCCGTGGCTCGGTTTTACTAGCGTCGTGACATGTACCAAGGCAGGCTAGAGGAAGGGTAGCATGAGGAGCTGACCCTGTGGCTTAAGACCACTTGAGCATGAGACTGCGGTCCTGCTGTGTTTCTCGTGTACTGACCACGAGGGGTGAGGTCGTGGACTCCGGCTCTTCCATTGACCTTGTATGGCACCGGTTATGGGCTTCGCAACCGATGGTTGGATTTGAACGGTACGATTCACTTCCTCAGGGCATAATAAAACGTAATCCAGCCGTTTAGTAATTACTGCTTAAAGACAAACATGAAACATTGGTTGAGGCCTTGTTTGTGTAGTTACTCTCTTTATATATTGCAGTTATTCATATGTCTTTCATATGCAGTAGAATTTGGGTATCCTATCTCATAAATTGTGTCTCACATGTAATACTTGAATATATCTGGTAAGTTTAATTAGCTTTATTCCAATAAACTATTCTTGCTATATCCTCTATCAGATAGCTGTTTAATGTATATGATCTTGAGGTTTTGTTGTTTTGGCTAGGAGTTATGCCTCCCACTGGGACAATGTTCAATTGTCTCACTCCGCTGGTTTACACCCTTTTTAGGTGGTCGAGTTTATCATGGTGGTGGTCGCGGAGTTGTGGCCGAGCAGCTAGAAGAACAGTAGAAGGCAAGCGTTGGATGTGCTGCTGTTTTGGATGTTTTGTGATAGAGTCTAGAGTCATCCCTGTACTCTCAGGTCCTTGGCGATGTTTTGACGCTGTTTCACGATGTGTATCTACAGATGTTTTGTATATCCTGCTGCTGGCCAGGTGTGGGCCTTATGTATGTATAAACAAGTGGTGAACTCATGATGTGACAAGACAACTGTTGCTCTAAGCTGTGGACATGTATCCAGGCTTGTATGGATGTGTATATAACATGTTTTCTTGCAGAATGAGGACTGATATGTAATAAGTTTCTCAGTTTACCAGTTTTCCGCAATCGGTTTTAATTAACCCGTGTTTTTGATAATCTGTGGTTATGGTGATTTCCGCATGTTTTCGCGTAACACCTCATTATTTGTGTGATAATGGGATGTGTTGCCACAAGTTTTGGTATCAGAGCTCTAGGTTCGCTGAGTCTACAGGGATCTAGGACTAGGTTGTGTTTGTTCTTATGTGTTTTCTAGATTTTTTCATAAGAATCTTCTACCCTCAGTGGAAGAAAAGCCAAGATGTCTGGAAACCATGAAGAACATGCTCCTGAGCATAGTGATGCTGCATCTGTTGATGGAGCAGAAAGACAGGCACATGAAGATCGGGTGCCTGAGGTCCCCCAACCTGACCCAGCCATACTTGAACACCCTTCCTACCAACAGCTTATGGGGCAGATGATGGCTACGATGAATCTCATGGTTGAGCGATTACCACTGCCTCCTCCGCGAGCACAGGTTCCCCATGGAGAAGCATCGAGTATTGGGAAGACCTTCGAGCGGCTTCGCTGAGTCGGAGCTTCAGAGTATGCTGGAACGGCTGATCCAGCGGATGCAGATCTGTGGCTGACAAGTCTTGTGAAGGCTTTCCGGATCCTCAACATCCCCAAAGTAGACAAAGTAAAACATGTTGTCTACCTTCTGAAAGGTAGTGCTGGTCACTGGTGGACCATCAAGGAAGAGAAGTGGCCTGGTGAGGTGATCCGTTGGGAAGTGTTTCGATGCGAGTTCGTCACCAGATACTTTCCCAAGACGTACCTGGATGAGAAGATCCGTCAGTTTGAGAGTTTGCGATAGGGAACGATGAACATCACCGAGTACGAAGCCAAGTTTATGGATCTGTTGAGGTTTTGTCCTCACATGGCGGCAACAGACGAGGAACAGATCAGGTGTTTTGAGAAGGGTCTGAGTACTGAGCTGACGACACCAGTTTCTGCTTTGGAGAACCGGGAACAATTTGTGACGTTTGTGGAATCTGTTCGGAGGATCGAGCGATCTGTTAGGGAGAAAAGAGAGTCTATGGCTAAGAAGAGACCTACTCAGTTTCAGGTTCAGAGGTTTGGTGGCTTCAAGAAGCATAGGTTTTCGACACCGTCAGTGATGAGAGGTTCTGGAGGACCATCTCAGTGGTCTCTGAGTAGAGGAAGAGGTTATGTTTCTTCACCATCTAAGGCACAAAGTTCAGCTTCTGTGGCAGTGACAGGGCCATCCAGGCCACGAGTTGATGGTAGAACATGCTATGCCTGCAGTCAGATAGGGCATGTTAAGTCGAGTTGTCCCTTCAGAGATGATGAAGTAACCCAACAACCGAGGCAGAACCTTCAGGGGTCGGAGAGACCACAACCTAGTGGTAGCAGAGGATGAGGTCGTGGTCAAGCGTCTCAGGCTGGATCGTCTGCTCAAGGAAGCAGAGGTCGTGGACAGCAAGCAACAACTCAATTCTATGCTATGAATCAGCCGGAGGCGATAATCAACCCACGAGTAGTGACAGGTCAGATGGAGTTATTTCATTCTGATATGTCTTCTTCTTGCTTTATATATGTTCTGGTTGACCCGGGTGCTACATACTCTTTTATCACCTATAGTATGCTTGAGAACTGTCGTTTACCTGTTAGTAGTAAGAAGGATAGCTTGTCGTTAGAAACCCCTCTTGATGGTTCCTTTTTGCTTCGAGAAGAGTGTCCCTCTTGTGTCTTGTCTTTCTCGGGACGCTACATTCAAGTGGATCTTATACCACTTGATATGCAAGGTTTTGATGTTATCCTTGGGATGGATACCTTAGAAAGGTATAAGGTTGTTCTGGACTGTGGTTCCAAGCAGGCAATGTTTGATGTTGCTGGAGAGAAGTGGATCTTCCAGGGAGATAGGATGATTCTTCCGACAGGTTTGGTATAAGCTATGGTGGCAGATAGGTTGTTACGAAAAGGTTGCGAAGCTTTCCTAGCTCATGTGGTGGATACCGTTGTGGCTGCCAAGGCAAAAGGTCCTAGCCTTGAGGAGGTTTCAGTTGTTCGTGAGTTTGCAGATGTGTTTCCTAAGGAGTTTCCTGGTATTCCCCCACCCCGAGAGATTGATTTCAAGATCAATCTGGTACCAGGAACACAGCCAGTTGCACAGACACCATACAAAATGGCTCCAACAGAGATGGCCGAGTTGAAGAAGCAGTTACAAGAGTTGCTGGACAAGGGTTTTATCCGATTGAGTACGTCGCCTTGGGGTGATCCCGTGTTGTTTGTTAAGAAGAAGGATGGCTCAATGCGGTTGTGTATAGATTACCGACAGTTGAACAAGGTCACGATCAAGAATAAGTACCCGTTGCCGAGGATAGATGATCTGTTCGACCAGTTGCGTGGTGCTACAGTGTTTTCGAAGATTGATCTACGGTCTGGCTATCATCAGTTGAGGATTAAGGTGAATGACATACCAAAGTCAGCTTTCAGGATGAGGTATGGTCATTATGAGTTTGTGGTTATGCCGTTTGGGTTAACCAATGCACCTGCTGCTTTCATGGATCTGATGAACCGAGTGTTTCGTCCGTTCTTAGATCAGTTTGTCATAGTCTTTATAGATGACATCTTGATCTATAGTCGAGATAGGCTAGAGCATGAGCAACATCTTCGTCGAGCATTGACTCTTCTTCGCCAACATCAGTTGTATGCCAAGTTTAGTAAGTGTGAGTTCTGGTTGGAAGAGGTGGCTTTCTTGGGTCATGTGATATCTGCTGAAGGAGTCAAAGTAGATCCGAAGAAGGTGGAATCTGTTGCAGAATGGGAACAACCGAAGACGCCGACAGAAGTTTGTAGTTTCCTTGGTTTAGCAGGATACTACCGGAGGTTTATCAAGGACTTCAGTACGATCACATTGCCAATGACAAAATTGACAAGGAAGGACGTACCTTTTATTTGGGATGATCGGTGTCAGCAAGCATTCCAGAGTTTGAAGGAGAAGATGACCAGTGCTCCAGTGTTGATCTTGCCAGAATTGGGGAAAGGTTATGTTGTTTTCTGTGATGCTTCCAAGAAGGGTTTAGGTTGCGTGTTGATGCAGGAAGATCATGTGGTTTCTTTTGCCTCGCGACAGCTCAAGAAGCATGAGGAGAACTATCCGACTCATGACCTGGAGCTGGCAGCAGTGGTTCATGCGTTAAAGATTTGGAGACACTATCTGTATGGGGAAGTGTGTCAGATCTTTACGGATCATAAGAATCTGAAGTACATCTTTACGTAGCAAGAGTTGAACATGCGACAACGGCGTTGGATGGAGTTGATCAATGATTACGACTGCACTATCGAGTATCATCCCGGTAAGGTGAATGTGGTAGCTGATGCGCTTAGCAGAAGTCTTCTTCTCCTTCTTCAAAGAAGGCACAGTTGAGTTCCCTGGTATGCCATAAGTGGGATATGTTTGTCTCTTTACGGAAGATGAATGTGCAGATGGAAGTTTCTTTGCTGGCTGGTCTTTTCACACAGATGCAAGTCAAGCCTACATTAAGACAGCAAATCAAGGATGCACAACAGACAGATGAGGCAGTACAGTTGATCAGATCAGAGTTTGGTGGCGACAAGCGTGATGGGTTTCATGAGTCTGAGGATGGACTAGTCTGTTATCGTAATAGGATGGTGGTTCCTGATGTTGATAAGCTGAGGAAGTTGGTGCTCGAGGAAGCACATACGTCGATGTATACGATGCATCCAGGTGTCACCAAGATGTATCATAGTCTGAAGGACTTGTATTGGTGGCCCGGTTTGAAGAGAGATGTAGCTGAGTTCATGGCAAGATGTGCGGTTTGTCAACAAGTGAAGGCTGAGCATCAGAAGCCGGCAGGTATGTTGCAACCTTTGCCAATACCACAGTGGAAATGGGATCATATAACCATGGATTTCATAGTTGGTATGCCCAGGACAACTAGG
This sequence comes from Alisma plantago-aquatica, assembly GCA_963693085.1. Classification (NCBI taxonomy): domain Eukaryota; kingdom Viridiplantae; phylum Streptophyta; class Magnoliopsida; order Alismatales; family Alismataceae; genus Alisma; species Alisma plantago-aquatica. The sequence goes on along the minus strand of OY856415.1, from coordinate 315,475,607 downwards.
AATCATGATTCCATTTGGGTAATAGTGGACAGATTGATGAAGTCTGCCCATTTCCTACCTGTGAAGATGACATATACAGCAGAGAAGCTTGCTAGAGTGTACGTGGATGAGATAGTCCGTTTGCATGGTGTTCCAACAACGATAGTTTCTGACAGAGGTCCTCAGTTTACTAGTCGTTTCTGGGAACAGTTGCACAGAGCGTTGGGAACGTAGTTGAGGTTCAGTACAACCTTTCACCCACAGACAGATGGATAGTCTGAGAGGACTATTCATATTTTGGAGGATCTCCTTTGAGCTTGTGTTTTATAGTTCCTAGGCAGCTGGGATGTACATATGAGCTTAATAGAGTTTGCCTACAACAACAGTTATCAGCGAAGCATCGACATGGCTCCTTACGAAGCTTTGTATGGAAGGAAGTGAAGATCCCCATTGTGTTGGTATGAGTCCGGTGAGTATCAGCTGTTGGGTCCTGAGTTAGTTTAGCAAAGGAGAGAGAAGATCAAAGTGATATAGCAACAGTTGAAAGTGGCACAGGACAGACAGAAGTCTTATGCAGACAATCGCCGATGACCTTTGGAATTCTAGGTAGGAGACAAAGTATATCTTAAGGTCTCACCTTGGAAAGGTGTGCTAAGGTTTGGACGGAAGGGTAAGTTGGCACCCAGGTATATGGGGCCTTACCCAGTGATAGCACGTGTTGGTAAAGTAGCTTACAAGATAGAATTGCCTCCAGAGTTGCACAGGTTGCATCCAGTGTTTCATGTCAGTATGCTGAAGAAAAGTCATCCAGATTCAGGTACAGTGATACAGCCAGTTGAGGTTGAGCTTGATGCCGATGTAACCTACGAGGAAGGTCATATGGTGATCTTTGACAGAAGGAACAGGAAGCTAAAGAAAAAGGACCTGGTTCTTGTGAAAGTTCTTTGGCAGCGTCGTGGCGTTGAGGAAGCCACGTGGGAGCTTGAGGAAGAGATGAGGAGGAAGTATCCCTCGCTTTTCTCTTCGGATTTTGGGGACGAAATCCCTTAAAGGGGGTTAGATTGTAAGGACCCTGACCTTCGTTTAGGGCTTACCCTGTTTGCTTTGCTTAACCCTGGTGTTTTGGTGCTTGCTAATCACCTTTGGTGGTGATTAGGGTTTGGTTGTGCTTTGTTGAGAGTTGAAGGTGCTACTTGCAAATAACCCAAGTCTAGGGTTTTGTGAGCAAGTTTGCCACCTTGAGAGGTGTTCTTCTCTCTCTTTGCTTCCTATAGAGTTGAGGGAAAGGCTTGGGCTTGTTGCTTTAGCTCTTTGGGCCTTAGTTGAGCTTGTTTGGGCCTTGAGGTGCCTTGTTTTGGCTTGGTCGAGCCTTGTGTCGCCCAAAGTGAGGAGTGTGTCGACCTAGGGTGTTTGTATTGGCCAACAAGGAGGTGTGTCACCCTAGTGCAAGCTTGGTGTGTCGCCCATGGTGCTTGGTCTTGTTTGGTGGACACTTGGTGCATGTCTTGGACAAGTGTCCTTTGTGGGGGCGACACCTTGCCATGTTCCACCTTGTTTTCTCCTCCCTTTCTTTCTATAAAAGATGGTTCCTTCCTTAGCTTAAGGACCCTTTGGTTCCTCTCCCTCTTATGCACGACACACTCCCTCCTTCCCTTGCTTGGTGGTCGACACAGCCTTGAAGGGGTTGCTTGGAGGTCGACACACCCTTGGAGAAGAAGAGTGGTGGCTGATACCCACCCTTGGAGGAGATTTGGTGGTCGATATCCCTTGAAGCTTGGAGTTCTTCTTCTTCCTTGGAGCTTGGATCTTAAGGCGGGTTGCATAACTCTAACCCTAGCTACTCTACTCTCTTTTCATATATGTTGCTTTAATCTTGCCTTTATGCACGTTAGTAGTTGGTTTTTGGTTATCTTGCATGTTGGCCGGTCCATGTAAGTTAGGGTTTAGGAAGCAACACTCCTTTCTCCCCTTGGTCTAGAAGAGCGAGTTTGGGTCCTAATACCATGAGCAACACCCCTCTTTCCTAGCTGATTGAGGTGAGCTTATGACTTAGTGGCTTGAGCAAGACTCTCTTCTCATCTTGGGCAAGAAGGTGAGCTCGTTAGATGACCTTGATAAGATGCATCTTGAGCATTTGGTGCTTGTAGAGGTGCTGCCCGACAGCCCTCATGGCTTAGCTACTCTTGCACGACATAAGTGAGCGATGTATCCCTTTTGTTCCTTGGGCGGGTGAGCATTCTGACCTTGCACGCCTTGAGCTAGTTCTGCCCGGCAGGCTGCACACCTTGGGGCTGCTCGCCCGGTGGGCTGCTCGCTCGACACCATGTTGCTCGCCCGATACATCTGCTCACCTAACCATCCTGCTCGCTTGATGTTTTGCTCACCCGGCGCCCCTTTGCTCGCCCAGTGTTAGTGCTCGCCCCGCTTCAGCTCGTGTCGACCAGCGTTGCTCACCCGTCACACCTTGCACGGTCCATAGTCTGCATGCCTTAGTGAACGTTGCTCTGCTGCACTCAAGTGGCGCGTTGCCCTACACGCTCGACAGCCTTGCTCACCCGACATAGCGCGTTGTTACCCCTGTGTGGCACAAGAAGTAGCGTCTCGCCCGACGCAGCCTGACGCCCGATACCATGTTGCTCACCCGGCATCAATCCGTGTCACCTGACATCCACCCTGCACGCTCAGCTGAACCCTGCACGCCCAGATAGTACCCTGACTCGCCCGATATACTCTACACGCCTACTAGAGCTGCACGCCCGATAGGGATTAGATGAGAGTGGGTCCTGCCCGGGATGACCTTTAGTGAGGGTTTTGGTTACCTCTTGTGAGGGCACGGTCTGTCATGAAAAAGTGATACGTCAGCTAGGTTTTTATGAATCGTTGAAGCTTGTTCTTTATATCTTCTTATGACTAAGCACATGTGTACGAGTGTGACTACCCTGGTTATCTCTTTAATGCTAAGAATAATGTTAAGCATGCATTAGGGTTGTTTGATAATGTACTTACCTATGTGACCTTAAGATGAGGCATGGATGTAATTATCATTGTCATTATGAGCTGGCAATATACTTAACCCTAATTGTCACCTTATGGTAATAATACGAGTCTCTTGATTATTCATATGGTTATTGAACGATGCTAACCATACAGGTAATGCTTAGACAAATGAAAGACTATAAGAAATGGTTATATGTGAATACTGTGATGACAGGTGCATTACGAATGATGTTCCATAATGATGATGAAAGCTTTGAGAGGCTATGGCATTATGTGATGAGGGATTGAGATCCCATGTTCTGTGATGATCCTTGAGGTGGATCTGGATGGTTGGCAAGAGGCGAAGGGATAACATGTGATGCTAGATCCTTGATATGGATCAGGTTGATGTAATTGCAATAATAACATATTATTGAGTTTATGTTGGTTATTTCCCTTTTATAGTTTGCATGTTATACACCTTGGTTGAATCTTGCAATCCATCTAAAAGATACTAATTAATCATAGTGAAATCTACCATGTAGTTTTCCCTGGCCATAGATCCATCATCAGTTAGGATAGGGTGATGGTGAAACGGGTTCTCCTGCGGGTTAACCCGGAGCACATATTTTTGAATATGTGAGGTTTCTCCTAGCCTCAAATAGAGAGGTGAAATGAGTGCAGCTGCGGTTGCAGACTCGGATATGAGATGATCATGGTGAACATGGCCCATGGCTCCGGATATGTGATGAGCATGAATGCGTTCATGGCTCAGAGCACGGTGGTGAGACATGTGGCTCGGTTTTACTAGCATCGTGACTTGTACCAAGGCGGGCTAGAGGAAGGGTAGCCTAAGGAGCTGACCCTGTGGCTTAAGACCACTTGAGCATGAGACTGCGGTCCTACTGTGTTTCTTGTATACTGACCACGAGGGGTGAGGTCGTGGACTCCGACTCTTCCATTGACCTTGTATGACACTGGTTATGGGCTTCGCAGCCGATGGTTGGATTTGAACGGTACGGTTCACTTCCTCAGGGCATAATAAAACGTAATCCAGCCGTTTAGTAATTACTACTTAAAGACAAACATGAAACATTGGTTGAGGCCTTGTTTGTGTAGTTACTCTCTTTATATATTGCAGTTATTCATATGTCTTTCATATGTAGTAGAATTTGGGTATCCTATCTCATAAATTGTGTCTCACATGTAATACTGGAATATATCTGGTAAGTTTAGTTAGCTTTATTCCAATAAACTTTTCTTGCTATATCCTCTATTAGATAGCTATTTAATGTATATGATCTTGAGGTTTTGTAGTTTTGGCGAGGAGTTATGCCTCCCACTGGGACAATGTTCAATTGTCTCACTCCACTGGTTTACACCCTTTTTAGGTGGTCGAGTTCGTCGTGGTGGTGGTCGCGGAGTTGCAGTCGAGCAGCTAGAAGAACAGTAGAAGGCAAGCATTGGATGTGCTGCTGTTTTGGATGTTTTGTGATAGAGTCTAGAGTCATCCCTGTACTCTCAGGTCCTTGGCGATGTTTTGACATTATTTCACGATGTGCATCTATAGATGTTTTGTATATCCTGCTGGTGGCCAGGTGTGGGCCTTATGTATGTATAAACAGGTGGTGAACTCATGACGTGACATGACAACTGTTGCTCTAAGCTGTGGACATGTATCCAGGCTTGTATGGATGTGTATATAACATGTTTTCTTGCAGGATGAGGACTGATATGTAATAAGTTTCTCAATTTACCAGTTTTCTGCAATCGGTTTTAATTAACCTGTATTTTTGATAATCTGTGGTTATGGTGATTTCCGCACGTTTTCACGTAACACCTCATTATCTGTGTGATAATGGGATGTGTTGCCACATGCTTAGGTTGTGTATTGATGCAGGAAGATCATGTGGTTTCTTTTGCTTCTCGGAAACTTGAGAAACATGAGGAAAGCTATCTGACACATGATTTGGAGTTTGCAACAGTGGTTCATGCGTTGAAGATTTGGAGACACTATCTTTATGGGGAAGTGTGTCAGATCTTTACAGATCACAAAAACCTAAAGTACATCTTCTCACAGAATGAGTTGAACATGTGTCAGCGACGCTGGATGGAGTTAGTCAGTGATTATGATTGCACCATCGAGTATCACCCATGTAAGGTGAACGTAGTAGTGGATGCGTTAGCAGGAAGTCTTCTTCTCTTTCTATAAAGATAGGCCAGTTGAGTTCTTTGATATGTCATAGGCATGATATGTTTGTCTCTTTGCGGCAAATGCATGTACAGTTAGAAGTCTCTTTGTTGGCAGGACTGTTGGCACAGATGCAGGTGAAGCCTACATTGAGACAACATATCAAAGAAGCACAACAAGCTGGTGCTATAGTGTAGCTGATCAGATCAGAGTTCGGCAGCAAGAAGCATGATGGTTTCCATGAGTCTGAGGATGGACTAGTTTGTTACCATAACAAGATGATGGTTCTCGATGATGATAATCTAAGGAAGTTTCTACTTGAGGAAGCACACACATCTATGTATGCTATGCATCCAGGTGTCACCAAGATGTATCACAATCTAAAGGATCTGTATTGGTGGCCCGAATTAAAGAAAGATGTAGCTGAGTTTGTGGCAAAGTGTGTAGTATGTCAGCAAGTTAAGGCAAAACATCATAAGCCGGAAGGTATGTTGCAAACCATGCCAATACCACAGTGGAAGTGGGATCATGTAACCATGGATTTTGTAGTTGGTCTTATGAGGACATCTAGGAATCATGATTCCATCTGGGTGATAGTAGACAGATTGACGAAGTCTGCACATTTCATACCTATGAAGACAACCTACACAACAGACAAGCTCAATTAGGTATATGTTGATGAGATAGTGCATTTGCACGGTGTGCCAGCAACGATAGTCTCTGATAGAGGCCCTCAGTTCACAAGTTGTTTTTGGGAGCAGTTGCATAAGGCATTGGGAACGTAGTTAAGGTTCAATACTGCTTTCCATTCGCAATCAGATGGACAGTCTGAAAGGACTATCCAGACTTTGGAAGATCTTCTAAGAGCTTTTGTTCTACAATTCCTAGGAAGTTAGGACGTGCATCTCAGTTTGATAGAGTTTGCTTACAACAACAGCTACCAGCAAAGTATCGACATGGGACCTTATGAAGCATTGTACGGTAGAAAGTGTAGATCTCCTTTATGTTGGTATGAGTCTGGCGAGTATTATCTTTTGGGTCCTGAGTTAGTGCATCAGACGACAGAGAAGATCAAGGTGATACATCAATAATTGAAAGTGGCATAGGACAGAAAAAAGTCTTATGCAAATAATCGTCACTGATCTTTAGAGTTCCAGGTGGGAGATAAAGTATATCTCAAAGTCTCTCCATGGAAAAGTGTGCTAAGGTTTGGAAGGAAAGGCAAGTTGGCTCCCAGGTATATGGGACCATATCCAGTGATAGCATGTGTTGGAAGAGTGGCTTACAAGTTGGAGTTACCACCAGAGATGCACAGGTTGCATCCAGTGTTCCATGTTAGTATGCTGAAGAAAAGTCATCCAGGAATAGAGACAACGATACAACCAGTTGAGGTTGAGCTTGATGAAGACATGACCTACGAGGAAGTTCCAGTGTTGATCCTTGACAGGCGAGTGAAGAAGTTGAAGAAGAAGGACCTGGTTCTTGTGAAAGTTCTTTGGCATCATTGTGGCATTGAGGAAGCCATGTGGGAGCTTGAGAAAGAGATGCGGAGGAAGTATCCCTCGCTTTTCTCTTCAGATTTCGGGGGTGAAATCCTTTTGTAGAGGTTATGGCTTGTAAGGACCCTGACCTTCATTTTGGGCTTACCCTGTTTGCTTTGCCTAAACTTGGTGTTTAGAGGCTTGCTTAATCACCTGAGGTGTGATTAGGGTTGTTGTGCTTTGTTGTGGATCTTTTTGGTGCAACTTGCAATTTACCCAAGTTCTAGGGTTTCTGTGCAAGTTTGTCACCTTGAGAGGACTCTCTTTCTCTCTTTATAACCTCTAGGGTTGAGGGGATGAGTTGGACACCTTGCTTGGGTTGTTTTGGGCCTTGTTGTTGGGCTTGAAGCCCTTCCTCCTTGCTTGATGTGTATCAGACATATGGGTGTGTCGACCAGGTGGGGTATCGGCCATGAGGTGCTGGTGGTGTGTTAGGTTGCCATGTTGGGAGACACCCACCCATCCACCTAGTATCATTTGTGTCACCCTTTCTTGGACACATGGTGCTCGTTGCTAGCAAGTGGCAAGTCATGGACAAGTGGTATTTGTGGTGTAAAGCATGTGGTGTGGCCCTTGGACAAGTGTACCTAGGCCGGGCGCCACCTTGCTATACTATCCCTCTTTACACTATAGTATATATGCCACCCTCCTTGCTTGCTAGTATTCCCTTAGTTGCTCTCCTTTCCCTTGGTGGCCGAGAAGAGGAGGTGGCCAATACATCTTGCTTCTTCCCTAGTGGTGGCCGATACACTAGTATAGCTTACTTCTTTCTTATCTAGTTGGTGGCCGAAGGTGGTGCTTTGAAGCTTGGAGAAAGTGTGCTTAAGGAGGGTTACATAACTTCTAACCTAACTATACTATCTCCTTTACATGTTGCTTTGATTTGTTATCTTTATCGGCTATACATGTCTTGCTAGTAGTGCTTTTACCTTAGTTGGTGATGTTGTTTCCCGATATGCTCTTTAGATTGAATTGGGTGATATATGTTCCTTGTGTTGGCCGATCTCTTGGGTGTAGAATCTCAAGCAATACCCCCCTCTCACTTGGTTGTTGAGAGGTGAGCTTAGGGTTTCTTAACCAAAGAGTTATGGTGGTGTGACCATGAGGCATTACCCCTCTCTCACTTGGTTGTTGAGAGGTGAGCCTATGTTCTAGTGGTTTGGGCGACATGGTTAGTTGGTTTGGCCGATATAGGTGCTGACCTTGGTTCCACCCTAGTTGCAGGATATGTCCTTGTGGGCACCTTGGGGTATATGAGTGGCCATGCCTTGATGTTGAGTCTTGAGCAACACCCCTCCTTCTTTGAGTTGTGAGGTGAGATCTAGCTCTTGCCCGATATACTTGAGATTGTGCAAGAACCCTCTCTCTTTTTATGTTGAGAGGTGAGCCAATGCTCTTGATTCCTTGGGCGATATGGTGAGGTTGGCCGTCAGGGTTGTCCTAACCCTAGTCACCCGATATGGATGGTAGTATCTTGAGGCTTGTTGCTTGATATGGTTCCTTGAGAGTGTTGTCTGATATCCCTCTTCTTCCTTTGAGTTAGGGCTTGGGCGATACAATAGTATGAGGCTTGGGCGTTATAGTAGGCAGATACCTTGTTGATCCTTCACCCGATATGGTGCTTAAGGGTTGAGCTAGATTGGGCGTTGTGAGGGTTGTATCCCTTGGATGATATGCTCCTTGTGTGGTGAACCTCTTGGGTAGTGCTGATCGATACTCCCTAAGGAGGTGCTGCCCGATATTAGCTTGCTTAGTGCTCTACCCGATATGGGTGTTAACCGATATGGTAGGTTGTATTTGTTGCTTGGTTGATAGCCGACACCAATAATGTTTGGTTGTAGCCTATACCTTTAGTGAGGTTCGATGTACCTTTAGTGAGGGTTATTGTACCTTTTGGTGAGGGTTATCCCTTACCAGACATGCTTTTATTAGGGTTATACTTTATGTTCAGTTGAAACCCTAATATCATTTGGAATGCTTATATGTGGAAGTTATGTATATGCATGTTCATCTAATGTTGCAAAACTATATCTCAATGATGAAGTGTTTATCTTCTCTTGAGCATACTAACCATGCATGTTTCATCACTTGAGATGTGTACATAGGTATGAGCTATAATGATGTCATTGGTGACATTTGCTTAATGAAGAAAAACACTGTGCTATGAGAATTATGATGGTACATGATGAATGTTGCCTATGTATTGGTAACATGTGCTTAAATATGGGATGGAATCCCTATGATGTTGGATCCTTGTGATGGATCATGATATATTGCAAGAGGCCAAGTGGTAACATGCAATGTTGGATCCTTGAGATGGATCATGATGGTAATGATGGCATTAAGCATAGCAGTAATAGTGTGATACAAGATAATGGAATCTATGTTGTTTACTCTTGTTTATGGTTTGCATAATATAAATTGGTTGACCCTAACAATCCACTTAAAATGTATTAATTAATTACAGATGAACCTTTCATGTAGTTTTCCCTGGACATAGATCCATCATCGTCAGGAGTTGGTGATGGTGAAACAAGTTCTCCTCTGGGTTAACCTGGAGCGCATATTGTTGAATATGCAGGGTTTCTCCTAGCTAAAAATAGGAGGGATAGAGTGCAACTTCAGTTGTAGACTCAAGATGTGTATAAGAGCATGGTGATCAGGCCCATGGCTTAGTGTGGTAGAGCATGAATGCATTCATGGCTCGAGAGCATGGTGAACATGCCCATGGCTCAATGTATACTAGCGCCGAGACCTGTACCAAGGTGGGCTAGAGGAAAGGGTAGCCTACAGGAGCTGACCCTATGACTGAGGTCACTTAAGCAAGAGGCTGTGGTCCTGCTTTGGATATCATGCACTGATGACCACAAAGAGGATGAGGTCATGGAATCCGGCTCTTCCATTGATCTTATATGGCACCTGCTTTGGGTTTCACAACCGAAGGTTGGATTTGAGCGGTACAACTCAAATCCTCAAGGCATAATAAATGGTAATCCATCCATGTAGTATATTTGTTTAGGGCGAACACGAAACATTATTTGAGGCCTTGAATATTGTATGATTGTTTTATATACATGCCCTAAGTACTTCTTGCAACTAGTCATATGCTTCTCAGGTATCATGGTAAGCTGTTATATATATATATATATATATATATATATATATATATATATATATATATATATATATATATATAATCATGTTCTTTACATCTCACATCTGATCTGGTTATCTGCTATATGCCTTTACTACTTTAGCTTTTCTGTGATTTTATAGTTCGGCGAGAAGTTATGTTTCTCACTGGGACTGTGTGTCTCACCCCATTGGTTTCAACCTTTTTAGGTGATCCAGCTAGACATGGTGGTGATCGTAGTGTTACGGTTGATAAGCAAGAAGATCAATAGAAGGCAAGGTTGGATATGCTGCTGTTGTGGTTGTTTTGTAGTAGAGTCTTAGAGTCTCCCTGTACTCTCAGGCCCTTGGAGGTGTTTTGGCTAGGTTTCACGATGTATGATCTTAGTATGGCTTTCTTGTATCCTGTTGTTGGCCTGGCTAGGTCTGATATGTATATGAATAGGTGAAGTCTTTTGATGTATATGGAACAGTTGGATCCTATGTGCTGGTGGACAAATGTCATGCTTATATATATAACATGTTCTTTGCAGGATGTGGATTTGGTTGTGATAGTTCCTTTCTTATGATGTTTTCCGCAATTGATTTTAATTAACTCGGGTTTTTGGTAATATGTTGTTTATGGTGGTTCCACACATTTTCGCGTGGTGTTTCGCTATCTTTGTGATGGCGGGATGTCACATAAAGAGTTTAGTGCAGTGTGTTAAGTGTGGGCCAATGTACCTTGAGAGAAGGATTGAGTCAATTTAATAGAGTATGATGTAATCAACATCCTTATAAGGATGAAAGAGAAAATTATACATGTGTGATAATCATGTTATGAGCATACACTGATATTCCTAATATGAGTGGAGTATGAATTAGGGTTTGATTCTTGATAATACGAACTTGAAACCCTAATCGGTTAGAATGAGAAACCCTAACCCTATTAATGGGAAGGATGTATTTCTCTTGTATCACATAGTGATGGTATGCACTTGAAACCCTAATCGGTAAGAAAGGAAAACCCTAACCCTAATAATGGGAAGGATGTATTTCTCTTGTATCACATAGTGATGATGTGAGTCTATAACCCTAATCAGATAAAATGGGAAACCCTAACCCTAATAAAGGGAAGGATGTATTTCTCTTGCATCACATAGTGATAATGTGAATTTGAAACCCTAATCGGTTAGAATGGGAAACACTAATCCTAATAATGGGAAGGAAACATTTTTCTTGTATTGCATGGTGATGTTATATACTACTAGTGTTTTTATCATGAAGTGCTAACCATATAGAAATCATGAGATGATGAGCATAGCCAGGTATGAGCTATGATGTTTCATATAATAAAGATTTAAATGAGCCTTGTGAGGCATGTGAAATACTTGGGCAGCAATTATAATGTATACCTTGGTTTGAGGACCTAGAGGTAACAATTCCCTGATAAAAGGTGACAATGTTCAGTGCTGAACTAAGGGTTTGAATACCCATATCTAGTTATCATGATGATGATAATGCTAAGGAAGAAGAATCCCTAGTAATGTGATAAGGGACTGATATCCCGAGTGTTATACATTCAATGTGTTCCAAAGATCATAAAAGTACTTGATAAACATATTACACCTTTCTTTGTATCATCTGTTACAATTCATGTTTGTAACTTGATTGATGCTAAAAGATATTGTAATGCACCTAATTAATCAAGTGGAATCTCATCATGTAGTTACCCTGACCATAGATCCATTCAGTGTTAGAATTTGCTGAATGGTGAAATGAGTTTAACTTGGAGAGTATATTTTTGAATATGCGGGGGTGAAGGATGACATATATCCATACGTCCGAATGAAGAATTGATGTAGCACCTTCCTTATTTATTTTATATCGTGATGATGTGAATCTCCTGACCAAATGAGGAATTGATGTGTAAATTCTTCTTCATTAAGTGTTATTGGGATTGATATATGAATCTCCTGACCAGATGAGGAATTGATGCAAAATCTTCCTTATCATTATAATCCAGGGATGGATGATTGAAATCTCCCTGCATGATGCATCTATAGCTCTATAGTGAAGATGTTACAACCCCATTTTTTGGGTTCTTTTGGTGAGAAATGTAATTTCTCCTATTAAAAATATTTGAATAAATAATGATATAATTTGTTTTGAATAAATGGATTTCGTTTACAATAGCCTTGTTGGTTGTTTTATGGGATTTATTGGCTATTGGGCCCAATAACAAGGAAAGGACAAAAGAAACTCCATTATTAATAAGAAATGGAGAAAAGAAAGATGTAGAAACCTCTAGAAGGAAAACGAATATAATCCAAAGGTGGATTTCGTGCCTCTTGGATTCCTTGGGTTCCAAGGAGTCCAAAGTTGCAAAGATAAGGCATCAAGAAAAGAAAAGATCAATTAAATATTTCTTTATTAAGAAATAAATTGAAAACAATGATAAAATGTGGGAAATAAGTGGAAAGAGGTATAATTGAGTTATCTTGGATGATATTTCGAATCCACATGGTTTCTAATGGAAAAAGGAATCCAAATAAATAAATTAAAAGATTAGGAGAGAGAAAATATGCTCAAAATATGTCTTATTAAGAGATATCTTGCATATGAAGAAAAAGCCCATTTCCTATGGAATTTTGGACTCAAACTTGGTACACGAGTAGATAAAGCCAAGATGAAGGTTTCCCTAAATTTTGGTTGAAAAATGAGGTACGGTTTGAGAGTTATGGATTTTATAAATAATCCTAAAGTGAATGGTTACCAATTAGTTTGCTTTAAATGTTGCAACTTATCCAGAATATATTTTTCGGATAGGGAATGATGTGAATAATCCAGACCATAGGTATAAGATCTGACGGCATAGAGGCCATGTATCAAACTCAAGGCAGAGGAGGGAACTGAGGAATTTCTACCTACGATTTCCTTGCACTCAGATGCTTGAGGGGCGATGGGAACCTTCCCATTGAGTTCAGGATGCTTTCCCGATTCACTCTAACCCGGGTTTGTAGGAGTTTGGAGGTCTATCCCCAGATTCCCTATTTTGGTAGGACTGGGAAGCACCCTCTGGGGTTCTACACCTATATATAGGGAGTGAGGATTTCCCCTGAAGCCACTGGCACCACAGGAACCACTCCCTCGACATTGTGTAGCTTTCAATTGATCCAATTGCGACGAAATTTATCTCTATTCTGTCCAGTCCGTCGCCGGAGGTCAGGAAGAATATACCTGCTTGGTTGTCACTTCCCACACCCCTAAAGGAATTAAGGGTGGGGACGAGTTTGACAAAGCCCGACAGAGGTGCTCGATCCTTTGCTTTGTGTTTGAGGGGATTAGGCGGGAAGTCAACCCCGTTGTTGACCGGGGGACGGCCCTATTCTGTGTGTAGGAGTTCTTCGTGAGGAAGAAGAAGATCTTGCTGGAATAACTATTTTACCCCCAAGGCTAATGAAGGAGGAGCGGGATAAGAGTGTCTTTTCGCTCTGTTTAGCTGGGTCTGCATCGCTGGTGCAAGCCACTGAGAGGGCCTCCTGTGTGGCACTCTCTCATTGGTTCAGGTAACTAAATCTTGCGAAAATCATATTTAATTTTCTATAACTCCATTGATAGAAAATAATATATGAATCTTGCTCAAAAAATATGAGGAATCTACTAGCCTAATTCCTCTTGAAATTCGAAAAGTAGTTAAAGTTGTCAACTTTAATGCATTTATGATTAAGAAATCCTAATATTGATGTTAATAAGATTGATAAAAATATTATGGGTGTTTTAAATCGATATTAAATTTTTTAATAAAAAGAACAAATTAGATCCAAAAGGATGAACTTTGCATGTAATTGGTTTAATTTAGAAATTCATGTGCATAAATATGCTTTAATGGGCCTTGAAACCCTAATATTAGTAAATGTGACTCATAATGGTTTGAATTATTCAAATCATGAATAAAGTTGAGATATGATAATTCCAAGTTATTTCAAGTATAAAAGTTCCTAATTGTGGATAAATACCCTTAATGTAGTAATTAGGGTTTTCTAATGGATAAAGGTAGAATTAATGACAAATAGAGTTCATATGTGAATTAGACCATAATGAACTATGAATTGATGACAAATGAGCATAATGATCTTCTCATGGATTAAAAGGATAAAAATGGTAGCTTTAATGTAAAAGAGGCTTAATGGACTTAATTGATGGTTAATTATGTCGTTTATCCGAAATTAAGGTTAGATGTTGAGATAATTAGGGTTTGTGAGTAATTGTATTAAATTAGGGGTTAAAATAGTAAAAGATGAAGGGAAACCCTAATTGCAATGGAAACCCTAAAAGTGGATTAGAAACCCTACGAAGCGAGCTAAGTTTAATGGATCTTGATGGTATGATTAATAATAGGAAATTGTATGCATATTTCAGGATCTCATAATGTGCTTGATTGCCTATTTGGAATTCTTGATTGATTGGATTATTCTGTCTCAAATCTGCCTAACAAGAATGTGGATACGTTTATGAATAATCGCTTTAGTTTCACGGTGATTCCCGAATGCTTTTATCGACTGCCTGAAAATAAATGCTTAGATGACTTTTATTTCATGCAACTATAAAGTGATTATGATTATCACCATAAATACGAGTACATGACTGGCCCAGATCCTGATCCTCCTTTGTGGCTTTGCTAATGATGAAAAGGGTAATATGGTAAAGGGTCGACTTGATAAGGGAGACCATCAGGTTATCAAGAGTTAGGGATTGGGCTACCTATGGGTAGTGCCATGCGACTCTTTAGCACTCCATGAGTTAGGGATTGGACTACCTATGGGTAGTGCCATGCGACTCAACCCTAGATATTGATCTACCTATTAGGTAGGATCATGTAGGGTTTATTGGGGATCTACCATAAGGATGATAACATCCATGTCCAATGTAGGGACAATGCAGAGGCTAGAGTATGTATGTATTGAGCAGTCATGTTTAAAATGTAAAGTTGTTTGTTAAACTGTAATTGATTGAAATAAATTGTTATGGATAATTGCATGATTATTGTTTCCCCCACATACCAACTTTATGCTGACCGATGTTTTGTTTGTCGGCGCTTTAGGTACAAGTGAAAAGAACAAACAGTAAAGTGGCATATGTGGAATTAAATATGAATTAAAGTTCAAAGGAGGATTAGTTAGAGTAGATTCCATGTGGATAGAATTAGATATCCAAGTTTTTGAAAAAGGTATGAAAAGTTTAATTTTATTACAACCTTTTAGTTTAGTTTGGTAGAATTTGATAATTATTATTGATTATTTGTCGAACCTTTGATCCGTAAAATTGGGATAACGACTCTGACCTCTTGGTCTCCCTTAATTGGGGGTTACTGGGAGGCGGGGTCGTTACATTTGATATCATAGCATAGGTTCCTCACTTAATCTTTAATAATTATTAAAATTTACAAACTCTGTAGAAGCCAAGGGAGTTATGAGAGGAATTTCTGAAAGACAGAGGTGTCTAGAAAAGGATCACGTCTGGGGGCTGGCAAGATTTTCCCCCACACCGCTAGTCGGAATAAGAGGACTCCCAGATTAGTTTGACTGCCTGGCCAATATCTCAAGATTTGACTCGAAATAAGATACCTTTAGGACTCTCTCATCTTGTTCATCCCTTCTCAACTCAAATGTTGTTAAGGACCTTAAGGATTAGGGTTTTCTCTCTTTTCCTCACCCTCCTAAGGTATGTGTAAGGTTGATAAGTTTTAAGGAATCCTCCACCAAATTAATAAAAAGCATGTAAATAAGATGTCATGGATATAAGCTTAATAGATTAAGCATAAGAGAATAGATACATGCTTAGATCGTATGACATAAGTCATCATGTCTCCAGGAGAGACCTGAGGCTAGACCTTCTTGTCAGGAGGATAAGTAAAGAGAGTTAGTCTTGGAGGTAGAGATCTCCATTACAAGTAGAGACCTGACACATCCTCTGAGGATGATGTTAACCCTAACCCTAAGTGAAGGTTATAGAGAGAGATGACATGATGAGTTAGATGTCATGGTAGACCAGGTGTTTGGTTAGACATGCCTTGGATGCCATATGATCCATGAGAAGTTGGATGACTGAGTACCTTTGGCGACCCAACCCGGGAAAGGGTCGTGCATGTTAGAGTGAAGGATAGTTCCTTCATTGATGAGGTTAGAGAAGGACCTATAGAAAACCCATGAGCTTATATGAGCATGGCATAGTAGGCACCCAAAATACGTCAGTAGTGTGAGCAGTAGGTTGAAACCCTGGCCAAGGGAGTATGTTGGATAGTTGATGAGATAAGCATAAAGGGCTAGGGATAACCTTGAGAAAACATAAGTTTGAACATAGGCTTCACCCACGTAGGGGTATGCTTGTGAGCTTGATCCATCTTCATGGAGAGAGGACCTCTGGTAGTGAGGCTGTTTGTGGAGTTAGCTCTAGAGAGAGAGAGCATGACCCAAGCAAGAAGGTTGGAAGCCTAGACTATGAGATATGAGGAAAAGTGGGGAGTTGAGGATGATGCGACCTAAGTGGATGTTTGTGGTTGCCTCATGCTTGATCCCTGGAGGCTGATGATGTCTTGGTTTCCATGAGAGGAACCAAACCCTAGAGGATGAGTTTGATGGTACCTCTGTACCTATGGTATAGATGAGAAGAAGAGTTCCTTAGACTTGGAGAGGTTTAGTAACAGGTTGTGAGGCCTTGTACCTTGTTGATTGTCCTTGAGGAGGACTCAACTCTGAAGTGTTGCTCAAGTAGAAGGATGACAGGAAGTGCATGTCATACCCTGTATAGGCTTGGCTTGTGGTTAAAAGTTGAGCAGGCAGTTGGACATCAGAAAAGTGAACCTAGGGTTCCTAGACCTAAGAGGGGAAGTGGTGTACCTGATGCTCATGATGAGATGTGAGTTTCTATAGATTCGAGCATGGTACTCCTCATGGTTAGAGGAGAGGGAACCCCTTAAGTTTAACGATATTTTTGACGAACCCCTCACAGCTAAGTGGATGACATGGGAAGATATGATCTTGATCCAATGTTGAGGATGAGAACAAGTATGACCTAGCATGGTTTAGCAGGCGGTCTGCTTGTGCCTTAGTACCTTACTAGGGTTAAGCATGCTCATGTGGATGTAAACCCTAGACATAAGGATGTTTGTGACCTTGTTGTAAAGAGTTGTAGTTTCCTCCCATCCTGGGAGAGGGACCCTTTGGTAGGGAGTATACCGGTTTTGTGGGTTTTAAGGAAACCTAAAGAGGTCTCATAGGATCTTGAGAAGCTAAGTGAAAAGTACATGGTATGAGAATGAACCTATAGACCCATAGATAACCATCTCTAAGTGCATGTGGATGTGTTACCATGAAGGTAACTGGTATGGGGCCTGACCAAGGTAGGTAGGTCACCAAGACCCCTATGAAAGGATGAAAGTCAGCCCAGGAATGCAGAGAGAGATGATGAAGACTTATGTAAGGTTCTAAGTTGGACATGTACTATAATAGAATCCTAAGTCTATCCTAGGGTCAAGTAGGGATAAGACCGATGGAAGTGGGAGTTGCCTAATTCCCTAGTTGTACATGACCATAGGGTCGGGAGGTAACAATTATCATTGTATGAGGGCCATGGGTTAGGAGATTGATCACCTTCATGAACTCATGGGACCCAAAGGGCAGATGAGTAGGGCACTCTCTGGATGCATAAGGGAAGAGGGAAGACCCCAAAAGTACTGTCACCCTATAGACCTAGAGGAGATGATCAAGGAATGTGTGTGGACCCAAGTAAGTTTGAGACCAGTTTTCCATGGAAGTAACTTTGATATCGAGATGATTGTGATGTAGAGCCATATGTGGCGCATTTCAACTTAGATTTAAAGGTGTACTGGCAAGGTGGGATGTACCATCTCTACTCTTGGAATAGGAAGAAGTCTGTATTTAGACTGTAGCCAAATGCTTATTTCCTCTTGTTATGGGAGTGAGAGATAGGACAATACGCATGCCATACACTAAGGATAAAAGGTGATGTGAGTTGGAACGTTACCATGAGGTATGAGGACAGCGATAATAACATACCCTAGTGGAGCACATGATACATGGATGGTTTACAAACAATAAGAGAAACAAGGTAGTCATCTTATGAGGATGTTTTATCATGAGCTATGAGTTATACAAGTTTGAGTTCGAAAAACCAAGAGAATAAGCTCAAAGTTTTTTTGATGAAGATAGATTTAGAGATGAGATGAGGTAATAAGTGAAATACATGGAGGTGTATGTCTTCAACGTTACCTAACACCTAAGGATGTGAAGTGGTAATGGATGCCCTGGATGAGATACAACTACCTAGTTTAGATAGAGGCTAGAAGAGGTTGTTAGGTTAACCCTCAGTTGGAAAAGAGATAAGTTTGGCTAACACTCAGATGTAACAATATCGGTTGATCAAGTTAATGGTTGTTTGGTTAGCCATCCTAGTCCTGGATGCAATGAAAGGATGGTTGTAAAACCTCAGATGCACTTCTCTAAAAAGGAAGGTGATGAAACCCCATTTAGAGTAATTTAGGGTTTCTGGGGAATCGATCTTAAGGAATCATGACAATACAAGAGATCATGATTTAAGATCGCCATGGTACTACCAAGATAATAAGTGAAAATAGTACTTTGGATGCATAAGATGAATTTGTATGTGGTTTGTTACCATGCATGATAGGAGGTAAAGGACGAACACCAGTAACCCAGTGTAATGATATAGAAGTTAAGAATCCCTAAGAAGGAATGGGAGTTCATCACTATGGATGTTGTGGTAAGTCTCCCCTAGACCAAGGAGGGTCAAGATGCAATACGGGTTATGGTAGATCGCCTTACCTATATTACATGAGGAAGAAAGAGTACTGTCAAGGGACAGATCCGGTAGAACTACATATGAGAGAGATGGTTCAACTACACCATGATGTGAGTTCAAAAGTTCTTCAGTATAACCTAAAGATTCTCTTCCATAAGGTGGAAGGAGATACATGAAGAACTCGATGTTAGTACAGTTTATCACCCCTAACTAATGGTTAGTATGATCTAGACTAGAGGGTCTCATGAGAGCATGTGTGCTCGTTCATGGTGATACATAGAGATAATTTTTTGTCCTTCGTAAGATGTGATGATAACCACCATAGCCAGTATCGGGATGTAAAGAAGCTCTACAAAGGAGGTGGTGTCGGTCACCACTTCATTAAGATGATGTTGGTGAAGGGACCTCGTGAAGGTCAAGAAAGGACCACAATGTGTGCATATGAAGTCACTTTAATCTTGCAATGGCTGAAAGGAGCCCAGAGACGACATGAGTTGTAAGCTGATGCAAAGTAGACTGACATGCAGTTCACTGTGGGGGAATATGTGACATGAAAATCTGACCCCTCTAAGTTATAGCTAAGAAATTTGAGTCCCCGATGCATGGGTTCTTTTGACATGGTTTGGTGGATAAGGTTAAGTTTGCCCTTACCCCTCAAGATAATGTGATGTGTGATGAGTTTCATGTGTCCAATTTAGAGCACAATGTGAGGTACCCAGACCATGTGTGGAGCAATGAACCTAGTGAGCCCCAAGGGAGGCTAAAATGACATGAGTCACCTGTGAGGTTTATAGATGCCAAGGTGAAAGAGCTCAGAGAAAAGAATATGTGATTATAAATGTTCTTTGGAAGTGCCATGGATAAGGTAAAGCCACATAGGGGCCAATGATGGACATGGAGAAGTCTTATCCTGAATTGTTTGTTTGCTTGATGGAATTTTGAGGACAAAATTCCTATAAGAGGGGAAGGATGTTACAACCCCAATTTTTGGGTTCTTTTGGTGCGAAATGCAATTTCTCCTATTAAATATATTTGAAAAAATAATGATATAATTTGTTTTGAATAAATGAATTTCGTTTACAATATCCTTGTTGGTTGTTTTGTGGGCTTTATTGGCTATTGAGCCCAATAACAAGGAAAGGATAAAAGAAACTCCATTATTAATAAGAAATGGAGAAAAGAAAGATGTAGAAACCTCTAGAAGGCAAAACAATATAACACAAAGGTGGATTTCGTGCCTCTTGGGTTCCTTGGGTTCTAAGGAGTCCAAAGTTGCAAAGATAAGGCAACAAGAAAAGAAAAGATCAATTAAATATTTCTTTATTAAGAAAGAAATTGAAAACAATGATAAAATGTGGGAAATAAGGGGAAAGAGGTATAATTGAGTTATCTTGGATGATATTTCGAATCCACATGGTTTATAATGGAAAAAGGAATCCAAATAAAGAAATTAAAAGATTAGGAGAGAGAAAATATGCTCAAAATATGTCTTATTAAGAGATATCTTGCATATGAAGAAGAAGCCCATTTCCTATGGAATTTTGGACTCAAACTTGGTACACGAGTAGATAAAGCCAAGATGAAGGCTTCCCTAAATTTTGGCTGATAAAGGATGTACAGTTTGAGAGCTATGGATTTGATAAATAATCCTAAAGTGAATGGTTACCGATTAGTTTGCTTTAAATGTTGCAACTTATCCAAGATATATATTTTCAGATAGGGAATGATGTGAATAATACAGACCATAGGTCTAAGATCTGACGACATAGAGGGCATGTGTGGCATACAACTCATAAAAACATAATTAACTAATGTGAAAGCGTTCACTAAGCAGCAGATTACCAAAAATCACTAAAAATTAAAATCTTTTTATCAAGAGATCCATCAAAGGAAAACTTTCTCACATAGAACCAAAGTAACATATTTACATTCTTGTTTAAAGGTACATATTCTATATCATCTCCTTCAGAGAATTAGAAGCATTAACTGTCCTGCTAAGCTAAAAACAGGCAGTATAAAATCTCGAGGCACTGAGCCAAAATCTCGAAAGCACTAACTACTACTCCGAGGACCTTAGAGTACAGATATGACACATAGGACTCTATCTAAATCTATACAAGGCATAACAGCCAGTGTCTCCACCTGAGACTTCACTGCTATCCCTACTACTGTTGTTGTTGTCCTTTTCCTACTAAAGGATTCTTGCCTCCTCGTCTGCGTTCACCTAAAAATGTGGTTCCCATGGGGGTGAGACAATTGTAAATTACCCCAGCGAGAGATATAAATCTCGGCCAATAACATTATTATTGCATCTTAAGAAGATAAATATGAATAGAGGAACCATATTTGTTTGACAATAGTTAATTCAATGTCTAACAGATTAGAACATCATTCTTATCAAAAGCATTGCAGTTATAACTTGATAGAACAACACGTTACTTATCCTTCGAGGAATATGAAGAATATGTATAACATTTATTCACTATAGAATCATTACCACAACATTAACTCTCTTCAGGCTTAGATCATATATCTAATGCCTAGAATTGTCATTGGGGAGTCATGACCTATAGCCATTCTCTTTTCACAAAGTGTTGGGATCTTAGTCCATCAACTCATCAAGTACATTTCCACTTCTTAATAAGTTCATTATTATGAATATAGAATGTGGGTAATTGAACCCATAGATCACCATAGAACACTTATTTCCACTTATTAGATAACTTCATACCTTCATATCATCTGACCCAAGGACATTATAACTCTTTCTACACAAAGCATTTCACATAGATCACAAAGTTCATACCACCTCTTATTACCCCTTAATAGGCAATAAGTCATATTATGGCATTTAAAGCTCATAAACAATCTAAGATAATTAGCACATCATGTGACACACATGACTCATTAATTTTAGGTTACCTCTCACTAAGAAACAAAGCATATGAAGGCTTATAAGGCCTATATAACATTTTCAATATACATAACATCATAGCTCACACCTGGCTATGGCCATCTTCTCAATATATCTGCACGATTAGTAATCATGATACAATTACATATTAGTACCATGCGATACAAGGGTTATATTATTACATTCATAACCCATTAGTTTGTATTTGAGCTTCACATAGGATTACTCGGTGTTAAAACTTCACATAACATCATCCTGTATTAGGGTTTCACATAGCAGTACCCTGTATTAGGGTTCACATAGCATTAACTTGTATTAGGGTTTCACATAGCATTATCTTGTATTAGGGTTCACATAGAATTATCTTGTATTAGGGTTTCACATAGCATCACCCTGTATTAGGGTTCACATAGCATTATCTTGTATTAGGGTTTCACATAGCATTACCCTATATTAAGGTTCACATAGCATTATCTTATATTAGGGTTTCACATAGCATTACCCTGTATTAGGGTTCACATAGCATTACCCTGTGTTAGGGTTCACATAGCATTATATTGTATTAGGGTTTCACATAGCATTACCCTGTATTAGGGTTCACATAACATTAACTTGTATTAGGGTTTCTCATAGCATTGCCCTGTATTAGGGTTCTCATAGCAAGGAAATCAATATGAATAACATAAGTATTCAATCATACTTATTTATTCTCATCATTCACCATTAAATGAATTATTAACATACATCATGAGTTTCCCTCTCATCTTTTCCAAAATATGATTACATCATAGTTTATAGGTTTGGATTAACCTTTTTGTAAGGTAGGTTAGCCTATATTCAACAGGGTGCATTACATCTCAATGTAACCATTGACATGACACATCTCATGTGCCATTCATCCAATTATATTGGACTTATAACAAATCAAGGTATACCAGTATTAGGGTGTTGGATGTGATATTTGTCATATCTTGATATATCACTTTCCTCAACACCTTTATCTTACTTGAGTTTATACACTTAGCTTGTATTAGGGTATTCCCCATCCTAATACTTTATGCACCAGTTCATCACATTTATCATGTAAAGTAGTGGTCATTAGTCACTCACTTAGAATATACAACCATTGCCAATACTATGGACTCATCCTTGAGTTAGGGACTATTAATATAAGGATATTCATTATCAACCTCTCTAGGTGTCACATTTGTCATAACATTAATCACTATTCCATTATTAGGAATAGTATTCTCCATATTTATAATTTGAGGATTCACATAAAATATTCCATACATTTATGGATTTCACATAGTATTATTCTCCAATAGAGTTTTACATAATCATCCTTCTATATCAAGGATTCACCTAGTATTATGTGAAATTAGGATTTCACAACACATCACCCAGTGATAGGACTTCACATAGAATTAGTGGCACTACCCTATATTAGGGTTTCATGCACTTTTCCCATTTTAGGGATTAAGGTTTTCTATTCACATCCAAGTAGGGTTTCTCTTACCTCATACCCAAATTAGGGTTAGAATTTGCAATTCCCATTAAATTAGGGTTTCCTTCATTGTTACACTATACATCATCACCATGGATTATGATATCACTAAGCTTAGCCCTAGATTAGGGTTTCACACATAGCTTTGCCCTAATTAGGGTTTCACACATAGCTTTGCCCTAATTAGAATTTCACACATAAATTTTACCTCAGAAAAGGGTCTACATTCAATGACCCACAATTAGGGTTCACTATTCATCCCAATAAGGGTTTCACTTAGAATTGCTCTAAATTAGGGTTAGGGCTCATTGATTAGGGTTTCATGATCTCATTATTATGGATCAAACCCTTATCACATAGTTTACTCATAATGAGAGAATTAGGGCTTAATTATATAAGCATTCATCTTTCTCACTCTCTCTCTCTCATCCTCTTTAGGATGTTAAGTAGGTTCAAGATTGAACTAGGTCATCTCTTCACTTGAGTACACATAGCTAGGGTTAACCTTCACAATCATCATGGGTCTACATCTTAATAATCACATAGATGATTGACATTTGATCATATTAGACGTCTAGATGGCCTAATCAATTAAACTTTCGTTTATATAAGGAATTCAAAAGAATTGACCCATTAAACTATCAATTCCACAAAGTGATCAACTGGGTTAACCATTGAAATCTTCAAATGCATTAAGTATCTAAACAAGTTCACCATATTAGACCTTCAATTACATCAGATATTCAAATGGATTAACCATGTTGGTCTTCACAATGTTAATTACTTAGACCCTCAATGATCTTGGTTCTCATAAATCAATTAGTTGAAAACCATTTGAACAAGTTATAATTGAAACCAATTGGACAAAGTAGGTATTGAAACCGTTTGCACTTTGGGTCTCCAAATGGTTTGAGATCGTTTGGTCCCAAATGGTCTTGAGACTATTTGGACTCAAACGGTCTTGAGACCATTTGGAACCAAACGGTCTTGAGACCGTTTGGTCCAAACCTTCTCAAAACCGCATGGACCAAAAATGTACTTCAACCCTCAATCGACTCAATGTTTCAATCCATGGACCAATTATAAATTGCACCACTAAGGTATTCATCAATTGGACCAATGAATCACCATTCAATTAGACCCTCAATTTAGGGTTTTGAACCCAATTGAACTAGGTTTGATAATCAAGAAACCATCACTTAGGGTTTGAAATCGAGGATCCATCAATAGTTGACATTGTGGAACCAAATCAATTAAAATCAATGAACAATCATCATCACATGATATGACCTGACCTCAAACGGTCTTGGATTACCACCAAACGGTCTTGAGACCATTTGGTTGATCTCCAAACGGTCTTGAGACCTTTTTCCTAGTCCATCATCAAAATTCATGACATCCAATTAGGGTTTTGGACCATTGGATTGATCATCAAATCAGCACTTAGTTGCAATTCAATTTGGTATCTTTGGACCTTCAAACACTTAGCCATACTTAACCCTAGACCTACAAACGGTCTTGGGTCACCCCCAAATGGTCTTGAGACCGTTTGGGTGATCCCCAAATGGTTTTGAAACCATTGGGGTCAATCAACCCAAAACATCATCTCGATCAATTGGAAATTCAACACTTAGTCGATTAGGGTTTGCAATTAAGGAATCATTCACAATTGAAACCTTCAAGATCAAACCAATTGAAACCATTGGATAAAGATCCAAGCACCACAACATATATCTTCAAATGGTCAACCATCTCAAATGGTCAACCATTCCAAACGGTTTGGAACTCAAACCACCAAACGGTTTGGTGAAACCGTTTGGACTCTACATTGAAACTGTTTGCCCTAGATATTTGGAGAGGTGTGTGCTTATGATGATGTCATCATCATAAAGCTCCAAAATCACGAAATATACTATGATTTCCATGGAGATTGCATCAATCAACCAAACTTAATTTCGGAAATGTAGAAATGACCACCAATTGATAAGGAATTGATTGCAATAATAAAATTAAGGGTTCAAGTTATAAAACCCACCTCCAATTGAGCTCCAAAGCTCCACACTCACAGAAAAAATAGTGGATTAAGCTTTTGCAACTCCCCCTAGGCTCGTCCTCAAGATTTTGATTGAAAAGATTGGCTAGGGTCGAAGAGGAGACCGAAATAAGAAGAAATCAATGATTTATTTTCGATTTCCACCATGGAATCAAGGAGAACGAAGGTCAAGGACTTACCAACAGGTTGGGGGTCGTCATCCTGATCCTCCAAAGCTCCTTGGTCGTTTTCCAAGCAAGGGGAAAGAAAGAAATCCGAAAAAGCCTTTATTTTGGCTTGGAAAAGGTACTTTTATAAGAAAATTGATGAGAGAGAAAATACTTTATAAAAGTCTTTTAAATTCCAAAATTGTTGCCACCACTTCCCCCTTGGTTTCTTACATGAAAAGGCATATCTATCCCACCGATATTCCTTACATTATCCAAGAATTAAGGGAAAAGAAATTAAGCACCTTAACCCATATAATAAGGATATCCATATTTGAGTGGAAATTCTTTTTCTTATAATAATGGTGAGTGGAATTTCACCTCCTTAGGATATGCTCGTGCCTTTGAAAGGATTTAAGCTCATCCAAACACATATGAATCCAACCATTTTAATTTTGGTTGAAGGCCCTTTAATTAATACATTTATTTTTGCCCTAAATTGAATTAGGGTTTCACTTAGGATTAAATCTTGATTATTTTAATATCAAGATTCTCTCTCCTCCAACTTAATTCAAATGAGGCGCCCCTCTCATTTTCCTTACTACAAATGTTGAAAAGAAGCATTAGGGACCTTTTTGAAGTGGTAATTTGCATATTGAACCCTAGGTTTTGGGTAAATTACACATTACACCAAAACGAGGTTTTAATACACAAAGATTGCTTTACAAGCTTAATCTTGGTGCCCAAGCTTGTGAAAACCATACCACTACATCATATTCATTCTTATGATGTCTCAATATCAGAGGAACATCTTATCATGAAAAATTTGCAATTTAACCCCTCAACTTGGGTAATTTGCATTTTAGTCCAAAATAAGCAAACATTGCTTCAACATTATTCAAACAGAACCAAAATTGAAACATAAGTTTCTCATGAGCCCTAATCACTTTTCCCAAGATAATATTAAGCATCTACTTGATCTTATTAGATAAATCATCTAGGGTTAACACATAACCCATGTCAGGGATGTTACAAATTATCCACCCCTTATAAGGATTTTGTCCCCGAAATCCCAGGAAAAGGAGGGACATATTTATTCAGTTATCATACCCTCAAGTCTCTATATAATATCTTAATATCATAGAGATATCATGGATTTGTAATCCACACAAAGTTCCTTTCATTAATTCAACCTTATCAATGTTTATGTTTATGCTGATCATAAACCCCTAACATATGATGTCCATATTATTGAAAGGAAGAAGCATAAAAGAGCATACTTCTATCATCACCTAAGAATATTTATCAAAAGGGATAACATATATATATCTAACAGAGATAATTCACTCAGCAATCCTTTATTCATTTAGGAAAGTTCACTTAGCAAACTCTATGTAATTGGAAATGTTCACTTAGCTTTTCCTATTTTATTGGGAAAGTTCACCTAGCACTTCCCATTTTATTGAAATAGTTCACTTAGCTATTCTTATTTAATTGGGAATGTTCACATAGCTTTTCCTTTTTAGTTGGGAATGTTCACATAGCTTTTCCTTTTTAGTTGGGAATGTTCACGTAGCTTTTCCTTTTTAGTTGGGAATGTTCACATAGCTTTTCCTTTTTAGTTGGGAATGTTTACATAGCTCTTCCTTTTTAGTTGGGAATGTTCACATAGCTTTTCCTTTTTAGTTGGGAATGTTCACATAACTCTTCCTTTTTAATTAGGAATGTTCACATAGCTTTTCCTTTTAGTTGGGAATGTTCACATAGCTCTTCCTATAAGTTGGGTATGTTCACATAGCTTTTCCTTTTAGTAGGGAATGTTCACATAGCTTTTCCTTTTAGTTGGGAATGTTCACATAGCTTTTCCTTTTTAATTAGGAATGTTCACTTAGATCTTCCTATTATTTTCATTATACTCTCTAGATTGTTTTAGAATGACTACTTGATCAGAGTAATAAAAAAGATAACAATCTAAGAGTTTCATACTTGCCTTATCTTCAATAATCATATACCCGACCAGGGTATATAAGTATTGAGATTAGGTAGTATGCACTTTATTTACTATCATATTCCTCACTTTTTATATCATTATACACACATGATTTTCCATTCCTAGATTTTCTCCAAGCATCACTTCTATATTTCATCTTATATCACAAAGATAAGAGAAATCATAAAACATTTTAAAGAGCACTGAGTAAAATGTAAATTCTCATCTTCCTTGTATCCTTATAGGACTAGTCAAAGGAAGTTAAAAAATAACTACTTTTATATCTTTAACACATAGAATTAGGAAATGAAATATCAGAATGAATTTATTTCATCTGACCTGTCTAGGACGTCTGTCCATGCCCTCTATTGTTACTAGAAAACTGCCTCCTTTGTGATCCTTACCGACTCTGCCCCTGAGGTTGAGTCATCATTGGATTCCCGCCTGGACAATCCTTTACTAGATGTCCCGGTTGTCTACATTGATAACAGATCCTAGGTGCAAAATAGGGTCTGTGAGGTCCAGTTACCAATGTTGATGCTATGTTGGAGACTCTATTTGGAACATTACTACGATCCCTATCCCTACTTGACATCCATTGTGTCTGAGTATGGAATCTGGATGATGCTGCCGATGTAGAAAATCTTGATTTCTTAAAACTTTCGGACCTTTGTTTTTGAGTCTGAGTGTACACCTTCTTGCTACTAGTATGTTGTTTCTCGATTTCATACCTCTCTATCCTCCTTACCAATTCCACAAAGGTAAAAAACCTCTCCCTGTTCTCTAAAGCAGACACAAGAGTGGTTAGTTCAGCGTTCAACCCCTTCTCAAAACACTGAATTCTTTCCTCATCACTAACTGCCATTTGCGGACAAAACCACAACAACTCCATGAACTTAGCTTCATATTCGCTAACGTTCATCTGTCCTTGTTTGATCCTCTCAAATTGAGAGATCTTCTCATCTAGATATGTCTTAGGGAAGTATCTACTGACGAATTCTCATCGGAAAACCTCCCATCCATTTCTTCACCTAGTCTCTTATCTTCTTCTATCATCCACCAATGACCAGCACTCCCTTTTAGGAGGTACACAACATGTCTTACCTTTTCAACTTCAGGGATATCAAGGATCCTAAAAGCCTTTTCCAGCTCTGTCAGCCACAAATCAGCATCTACTGGATCAGATGTACCAACATAATCTATGGCTCCAACCCGGTGAAGTCTCTTAAAAGTCTTGCCGGCTCTATAACCCTCATGATGGGCTACTGCCCTAGGTGCAGGTATTGGCATCCTATTTGTCATGTGAGTCATGGGAGCTATAAACTGCCCAAACATGGCTTGGAAGGCTGGGTTCCCCATGTCAGCTTGATAGAATTGGGGCTGTTCAGGTACAAGCTCCTCCCTATCATGGTCTCCTCCACCTTCTCCTAGTGCAGCATCACTGCTCTTAGCAGCATGTTCTTCATGTGGTCCAGACATCTTCAAGTTCTTCTTCTCCTATGTGAGTAGAAGATACTATCATATAAACTAGAAGACATTTAGAATAGACTCAACAACCTTAGTCCTATGTCTTTATATACTCAGCGAACCTAGAGCTCTGATACCACTTAATTGTGGAATACAACTCATAAAAACATAATTAACTAATGCGAAAGCGTTCACTAAGCAACAGATTACCAAAAATCACTAAAAATTAAAACCTTTTTATCAAGAGATCCATCAAAGGAAAACTTTCTCACATAGAACCAAAGTAACATATTTACATTCTTGTTTAAAGGTACATATTGTGTATCATCTCCTTCAGAGAATTACAAGCATTAACTGTCCTGCTAAGCTAAACATAGGCAGTATAAAATCTCGAGGCACTGAGCCAAAATCTTGAAAGCACTAACTACTACTCTGAGGACCTGAGAGTACAGAGACGACACATAGGACTCTATCTACATCTATACAAGGCATAACAACCAATGTCTCCACCTGAGACTTAACTGCTGTCCCTGCTGCTACTATTGCTGTCCTTCTCCTACTGAAGGATTCCTGCCTCCTCATCCGTGTTCACCTAAAAATGTGGTTCCCACGGGGGTGAGACAATTGTAAATTGCCCCAGTGAAAGATATAACTCTCTGCCAGTAACATTATTATTGCAGCTTAAGAAGATAAATATGAATAGAGGAACCATATTTGTTTGATAGTAGTTAATTCAATGTCTAACAGATTAGAACATCATTCTTATCAAAAGCATTGCAGCTATAACTTGATAGAACAACATGTCACTTATCCTTCAAGGAATATGAAGAACATGTATAACATTTATTCACTATAGAATCATTACCACAACATTAACTCTCTTCAGGCTTAGATCATATATCTAATGCCTGGCATTGTCATTGGGGAGTCATGACGTATAGCCATACTCTTTTCACAAAGTGTTGGGATCTTAGTCCCTCAACTCATCAAGTACATATCCACTTCTTAATAAGTTCATTATTATGATTATAGAATCTGGGTAATTGAACCCATAGCTCACCATAGAACACTTATTTCCACTTATTAGATAACTTCATACCTTCATATCATCTGACCCAGGGACATTATAACTCTTGCTACACAAAGCATTGCACATAGTTCACAAAGTTCATACCACCTCTTATTACCCCTTAATAGGAAATAAGGCATATTATGGCTTATAAAGCTCATAAACAGTCTAAGATAATTAGCACATCACGTGACACACATGACTCATTAATTGTAGGTTACCTCTCACTAAGAAACAAAGCATATGAAGGTTTATAAGGCCTATAGAAAATTTTCAATATACAGAACATCATAGCTCACACCTGGCTATGGCCATCTTCTCAATATATCTGCAAGATTAGTAATCATGATACAATTACATATCAGTACCATGCGATACAAGGGTTATCTTATTACATTCATAACCCATTAGTTTGTATTTGAGCTTCACATAGGATTACTCTGTGTTTGAACTTCACATAACACCATCCTGTATTAGGGTTTCACATAGCAGTACCCTGTATTAGGGTTGACATAACATTAACTTGTATTAGGGTTTCACATAGCATTATCCTGTATTAGGGTTCACATATCATTATCTTGTATTAGGGTTTCACATAGCATTACCCTGTATTAGGGTTCACATAGCATTATCTTGCATTAGGGTTTCACATAGCATTACCCTATATTAGGGTTCACATAGCATTATCTTGTATTAGGGTTTCACATAGCATTACCTTGTATTAGGGTTCACATAGCATTACCCTGTATTAGGGTTCACATAGCATTATCTTGTATTAGGGTTTCACATAGCATTACCCTGTATTAGGGTTCACATAACATTAACTTGTA
The DNA here is from genome assembly GCA_963693085.1 of Alisma plantago-aquatica. Taxonomy (NCBI): domain Eukaryota; kingdom Viridiplantae; phylum Streptophyta; class Magnoliopsida; order Alismatales; family Alismataceae; genus Alisma; species Alisma plantago-aquatica. The sequence goes on along the minus strand of OY856415.1, from coordinate 315,444,992 downwards.
TTAGGGTTTCTCATAGCATTGCCTTGTATTAGGGTTCTCATAGTAAGGAAATCAATATGAATAACATAAGTATTCAATCATACTTATTTATTCTCATCATTCACCATTAAATGAATTATTAACATACAACATGAGTTTCCCTCTCATCTTTGCCAGAATATGATTACATCATAGTTTATAGGTTTGGATTAACCTTTTTGTAAGGCAGGTTAGCCTATATTCAACAGGGTCCATTACATCTCAATGTAACCATTGACATGACACATATCATGTGTCATTCATACAATTATATTGGACTTATAACACATCAAGGTATACCAGTATTGGGGTGTTGGGTGTGATATCTATCATATCTTGATATATCACTTTCCTCAGCACCTTTATCTTACTTGAGTTCATACACTTCGCTTGTATTAGGGTATTCCCCATCCTAATACTTTATGCACCTGTTCATCACATTTATCATGTAAAGTAGTGGTCATTAGTCACTCACTTTGAATATACAACCACTGCCAATACTATGGACTCATCCTTGAGTTAGGGACTATTAATATAAGGATATTCATTATCAACCTCTCTAGGTGTCACATTTGTCATAACATTAATCACTATTCCATTATTAGGAATAGTATTCTCCATATTTATAATTCGAGGATTCTCATAGAATATTCCATACATTTATGGATTTCACATAGTATTATTCTCCAATAGAGTTTTACATAATCATCCTTCTATATCAAGGATTCACCTAGTATTATGTGAAATTAGGATTTCACGACACATCACCCAATGATAGGACTTCACATAGAATTAGTGGCACTACCCTATATTAGGGTTTCATGCACTTTTCCCATTTTAGGTATTAAGGTTTTCTATTCACATCCAAGTAGGGTTTCTCTTACCTCATACCCAAATTAGGGTTAGAATGTGCAATTCCCATTAAATTAGGGTTTCCTTCATTGTTACACTATACATCATCACCATGGATTATGATTTCACTAAGCTTAGCCCTAGATTAGGGTTTCACACATAGCTTTGCCCTAATTAGGGTTTCACACATAGCTTTGCCCTAATTAGAATTTCACACATAAATTTTACCTCATAAAAGGGTCTACATTCAATGACCCACAATTAGGGTTCACTATTCATCCCAATAAGGGCTTCACTTAGAATTGCTCTAAGTTAGGGTTAGGGCTCATTGATTAGGGTTTCATGATCTCATTATTATGGATCAAACCCTTATCACATAGTTTACTCATAATGAGAGTTAGGGCTTAATTATATAAGCATTCATCTTTCTCACTCTCTCTCTCATCCTCTTTAGGATGTTAAGTAGGTTCAAGATTGAACTAGGTCATCTCTTCACTTGAGTACACATAGCTAGGGTTAACCTTCACAATCATCATGGGTCTACATCTTAATAATCACATAGCTGATTGACCTTTGATCATATTAGATCTACAAATGGTCTAATCAATTACACCTTCGTTTATATAAGGAATTCAAAAGAATTGACCCATTAAACTTTCAATTCCACAAAGTGATCAACTGGGTTAACCATTAAAATCTTCAAATGCATTAAGTATCTAAATATGTTCACCATATTAGACCTTCAATTACATGAGATATTCAAATGGATTAACCATGTTGGTCTTCACAATGTTAATTATTTAGACCCTCAATGATATTGGTTCTAATAAATCAATTTGGTTGAAAACCATTTGAACAAGTTATACTTGAAACCAATTGGACAAAGTAGGTATTGAAACCGTTTGCACTTTGGGTCTCCAAACGGTTTGAGATCGTTTGGTCCCAAACGGTCTTGAGACTATTTGGACTCAAATGGTCTTGAGACCATTTGGACCCAAACGGTCTTGAGACCATTTGGTCCAAACCTTCTCAAAACCGCATGGACCAAAAAGGTACTTCAACCCTCAATCGACTCAATGTTTCAATCCATGGACCAATTATAAATTGAACCACTAAGGTATTCGTCAATTGGACAAATGAATCACCATTCAATTAGACCCTCAATTTAGGGTTTTGAACCCAATTGAACTAGGTTTGATAATCAAGAAACCATCACTTAGGGTTTAAAATCGAGGATCCATCAATGGTTGACATTGTGGAACCAAATCAATTAAAATCAATGAACAATCATCATCACATGATATGACCTGACCTCAAATGGTCTTGGACGACCAAAAAACGGTCTTGAGACCATTTGGTTGATCTCCAAATGGTCTTGAGACCGTTTTCCCATTCCATCATCAAAATTCATGACATCCAATTAGGGTTTTGGACCATTGGATTGTTCATCAAATCAACACTTATTTGCACTTCAATTTGGTATCTTTGGACCTTCAAACACTTAGCCATACTTAACCCTAGACCTCCAAACGGTCTTGGGTGACCCCCAAATGGTCTCAACCATTTGGGTGATCCCCAAACGGTTTTGAAACTGTTTGGGTTAATCAACCCAAAACATCATCTCGATCAATTGGAAATTCAACACTTAGTCGATTAGGGTTTGCAATTAAGGAATCATTCACAATTGAAACCTTCAAGATCAAACCAATTGAAACCATTGGATCAAGATCCAAGCACCATAGTATATATCTTCAAATGGTCAACCATCTCAAACGGTCAACCATTCCAAATGGTTTGGAACTCAAACCACCAAACGGTTTGGTGAAACCGTTTGGACTCTACATTGAAACCGTTTGCCATAGATATTTGGGGTGGTGTGTGCTTATGATGATGTCATCATAATCAAGCTCCAAACTCACGAAATCTACTGTGATTTCCATGGAGATTGCATCAATCAACCAAACTTAATTTCGGAAATGTAGAAATGATCACCAATTGATAATGAATTGATTGCAATAATAAAATCAAGGGTTCAGGTTATAAAATCCGCCTCCAATTGAGCTCCAAAGCTCCAATCTCACGGAAACAATGGTGTATGAATCTTTTTCAACTCCCCCTAGGCTCGTCCTCAAGCTTTTGATTGAAAAGATTGGCTAGGGTCGAAGAGGAGATCGGAATAAGAAGAAATCAATGATTTATTTTTGATTTCCACCATGGAATCAAGGAGAACGAAGGTCAAGGACTTAACAACAGGTTGGGGGTCTTCCTCCTGATCCTCCACAGCTCCTTGGTCGTTTTACAAGCAAGGGGAAAGAAATAAATCCGAAAAAGCCTTTATTTTGGCTTGGAAAAGGTACTTTTATAAGAAAATTGATGAGAGAGAAACTACTTTATAAAAGTATTTTAAATTCCAAAATTGTTGCCGCCACTTCCCCCTTAGTTTCTTACATGCAAAGGCATCTCTATCCCACCGAGCTTCCTTCCATTATCCAAGAATTAAGGGAAAAGAAATTAAGCACCTTAACCCTTATAATAAGGATATCCATATTTGAGTGGAAATTCTTTTTCTTATAATAATGGTGAGTGGAATTTCACCTCCTTAGGATATGCTCGTGCCTTTGCAAGGATTTAAGCTCATACACACACATATGAATCCAACCATTTTAATTTTGGTTGAAGGCCCTTTAATTAATACATTTATTTTTGCCCTAAATTGAATTAGGGTTTCACTTAGGATTAAATCTTGATTATTTTAATATCAAGATTCTCTCTCCTCCAACTTAATTCAAATGAGGTGCCCCTCTCATTTTACTTACTCCAAATGTTTCCAAGAAGCATTATGGACCTTTTTGAAGTGGTAATTTGCATATTGAACCCTAGGTTTTGGGTAATTGCATATTACACCAAAACTAGGTTTTAATGCACAAAGATGGCTTTACAAGCTTAATCTTGGAGCCCAAGCTTGTGAAAACCATACCACTACATCATATTCATTCTTATGATGTCTCAGTATCAGAAGAACATCTTATCATGCAAAATTTGCAATTTAACCCCTCAACTTGGGTAATTTGCATTTTAGTCCAAAATAAGCAAACATCACTTCCACATTATTCAAGCATGACCAAAATTGAAACATAAGTTTCTCATGAGCCCTAATTACTTTTCCCAAGATAAGATTAACCATCTACTCGACCTTATTAGATAAATCATCTAGGGTTAACACATAACCCAGGTCAGGGATGTTACAGCATGTCTCAAACCCAAGGCAGAGGAGGGAACTAAGGAATTTCTACCTATGATTTCCTTGCACTCAGATGCTTGAGGGGCGATGGGAACCTTCCCATTGAGTTCATGATGCTTTCCCAATTCACTCTATCCTGGGTTTGTAGGGGTTTGGAGGTCTATCCCCAGATTCCCTATTTTGGTAGGATTGGGAAGCACCCTCTAGGGTTCCACACCTATATATAGGGAGTGAGGATTTCCCCTGAAGCCACTGGCACCACAGGAACCACTCCCTTGACATTGCGTAGCTTTTAGTTGATCCAATTGTGACGAAATTTATCTCTATTCTGTCCAGTCCGTCGTCGGAGGTTAGGAAGAATATACCTGCTTGGCCGTCACTTCCCCACACGCCCAAAGAAATTAAGGGCAGGGACGAGTTCTACAAAGCCCGATGGAGGTGCTCGATCCTTTGCTTCATGTTTGAGGGGCTTAGGCATGAAGTCAACCCCGGTGTTGACCGAGGGACGGCCCTGTTCTGTGCACAGGAGTTCATCGTGAGGAAGAAGAATATCTCACTGGAATAACTATTTTACCCCTGAGGCTAATGAAGGAGGAGCGAGATAAGAGTGTCTTTTCGCTCTGTTTAGCTGGGTCTGCATCACTGGTGCAAGCCACTGAGAGGGCCACCTACATGGCACTCTCTCATTGGTTCAGGTAACTAAATCTTGTGAAAATCATATTTAATTGTCTATAACTCCATTCATAGCAAATAATATATGAATCTTGCTCAGAAAAATATGAGGAATCCACTAAAATAGTTTTAGAGCCTAATTCCTTTGAAATTCGAAAAGTAGCTAAAGCTGTCAACTTTAATGCATTTATGATTAAGAGACCCTAATATTGATGTTAATAAGATTGAGAAAAATATTATGGGTGTTTTAAATTGATATTAACTTGTTGTTAATAAAAAGAACAAATTCGATCCAAAAGGATGAACTTTTCACGTAATTGGTTTAATTTAGAAATTAATGTGCATAAATATGCTTTAATGGGCCTTGAAACCCTAATATTAGTAAATGTGACTCATAATGGTTTTAATTATTCAAATCATGAATAAAGTGGAGATATGATAATTCCAAGTTATTTCAAGTATAACAGTTCCTAATTGTGGATAAATACCCTTAATGTAGTAATTAGGGTTTTCTAATGGATAAAGGTAGAATTAATGAAAAATAGAGTTCATATGTGAATTAGACCATAATGAACTATGAATTGATGATAAATGAGTATAATGATCTTATCATGGATTAAAAGGATAAAATTGGTATCTTTAATGTAAAAGAGGCTTAATGGACTTAATTGATGGTTAATTATGCCGTTTATTCGAAATTAAGGTTAGATGTTGAGATAATTAGGGTTTGTGAGTAATTATATTAAATTAGGGTTTAAAATAGTAAAAGTTGAACGGAAACCCTAAAAGTGGATTAGAAACCCTAGGAAGTGAGCTAAGTTTGATGGATCTTGATGGTATGATTAATAATAGGAAATTGTATGTACATTTCAGGATATCATAATGTGCTTGATTGCCTATTTGGAATTCTTGATTGATTGGATTATTCTGTCTCAAATTAGCCTGACAGGTATGTGGATATGTTTATGAATAATCTCTTTAGTTTCATGGTGATTCCCGAACGCTTTTATCGATTGCCTGAAAATAACTGCTTAGATGACTTTTATTTCATGCAACTATAAAGTGACTATGATTATCACCATAAATATGAGTACATGACTAGCCTAGATCCTGGTCCTCCTCTGTGGCTTTTCTAATGATGAAAAGGGTAATCTGGTAAAGGGTCGACTTGATAAGGGAGACCATAAAGTTATCAAAAGTTAGGGATTGGGCTACCTATGGGTAGTGCCATGCGACTCTTTAGCACTCCATGAGTTAGGGATTGGACTACCTATGGGTAGTGCCATGCGACTCAACCCTAGATATTGATCTACCTATTAGGTAGGATCATGCAGGGTTTAATGTGGATCTACCATAAGGACGGTAGCATCCAGGTCCACTACAGGGACATCGCAGAGGCTAGGGTATGTATGGATTGAGAAGTCATGTTTAAAATGTAAAGTTGTTTGTTAAACTGTAAGTGATTGAAATAAATTGTTATGGATAATTGCACGATTATTATTTCCCACACATACCAGCTTTATGCTGACCGACGTTTTGTTTGTCGACGCTTTAGGTACAAGTGAAAAGAACAAATAGTAAAGTGGCATATGTGGAATTAAATATGAATTAAAGTTCAAAGGAGGATTTGTTAGAGTAGACTCCATGTGGATAGAAGTAGATATCCAAGTTTTTGAAAAAGGTATGAAAATTTTAATTTTATTACAACCTTTCAGTTTAGTTTGGTAGAATTTAATAATTATTATCGATTATTTTTCGAACCTTGATCCGGAAAATTGGGATAACGGCTCTGACCTCTTGGTCTCCCTTAATTGGGGGTTACTGGGAGGCGGGGTCGTTACAGAAGATATCAGTATACCCTGGTAGGCTAATTGTAGTTGACACAATATGTCCTGCCAGCTATCTTGTACTGACCGAGACATGTGAGGTCTTGGCAGCCGACTCTTCCATTGACCTTGTATGGTACTGATGCTTTACGTAATCGTGGTCGGTTGGAGCATGATTTGTATACCTCATCTCCTCAGGGAAAAAAATATGATTGTAAATATGTAATTAGCCATGTATCATATTTTCTTAAGGATTGAATACATCAAACATTGGTTGATGTACACTTCTTTTATACATCTTAAAGAGATAGATGTTATACATGTTCTTCATATTCCTTATAAAGTGAATAGATGATTTATTGCTCTATCATAGATAGCTGCATTACTTTACAAGATAAGATTGATCTCTTCTGATTATAATAGTGATTAATCTTGCTTATTAATATAAAAGAACCTTTGCTCAATTTTATACTACTTACCTGTGATAATAATATTGTTGGTGGAGAGTTATATATCTCACTGGGACAATTGTCTCACCCCATTGGATCTACAATTTTTTAGATGGACATGCACAAGGAGGTAGATACCATTCTATAGAGGAAGGACAACAACAATAGGGACATCAATAATAGCTCAAGTTGAGTGTATTGTCTGTCGTGTCTTGTAGATAGAAGTCCTATGTGTCGTCTTTGTACTCTCAGGTCCTTGGAGTTAGAATGTGATGGTTTTATGAACAATATGAGATTTTGGCTTGATTGCCTTGAGGTTTTATGTTGCTTATGTATAGGTTTTTGGAAAAGCAACTATTATATGATCCCGGAGATGAGATGATACAATGTAAGTACAATGTGATCAATGATGTATATAAGGTTTTGGTTCTTCCTTTAAGAGAGTTTCCTGGAAATGGATCTCTTTGCAAAATGGTTTTAATTTTTAGTGATTTTCGTTAATCTGCTACTTATGATTATTCCACAATTATTACTGGTTGTGATTTGGCTTGATTCGATGTCAGGTCATCACAAAGTTTTGGTATCAGAGCATAGGGTTCACTGAGTCTACAGAGACATAAGACTAAGGTGTTGAGTTTGTTCTAGTATCCTCCAATATATCTTATAGTGACTTCTGCTTATGCAGAAGAAAGAGTAAAGCTTAAAGATGTCTGGAGAACATGAGGAACACGTTGCTGAAAGCAATGTTGTTGCACCAGGAGAAGGTGCAAGGGATCAGGCACGAGGAGAGAGACTACTTGAGAATCCCCAGGTTGATCCAACCATGATAGAGAACCCTGCTTTTAATGCTCTCATTGGATTGGTTAGGACAATATTGATGCATATAGAGGATTGAATAATAGCAATAAAACCTAGATTACCAGTCCCCAATGATGAAAATTTGGGCTCTAGAAGGATTTCTGATCATTATAGTTATGTTGGAGCAATAGAAAATGTCGAAAAGATTAATATACAACACGGAATCAGAGTCTATTATAGGTGCGGGAAAATAGGACATTTTATAAAAGACTGTCTAGTGAAGGATTATGAGGTATAAATTAAGAAAAGATCTATCCAAACTCAAGAACAGATGCCTAGTAGCTCTAAAAAGGGGAATTTTTGGTGCCACCAATGCAACAAACACCTAGTGCACAAGGGTAGTGGCTACCAAGAAAGGGCAAAGAACCTAATGTTCCACCAGTTAGAACTTTTAATTTAGCTTCTACATCAGTAATAAGGCCGACAAAATCAGGGAGTGCGTTTAAGACATGTTTTAGATGTGGACAGGTTGGGCATATTAGATCCTTTTCTCCAAAAACAAAGGAGTGAATGACCCAACAACTGAGGCAGAGTCAACAAGACTCTCAAAGGCAACAGTTTATCAATGACATATAAAGACATGGACATGCATCCCAAGTAGGTCCATCTGCACCAAACAATAGAGCACGAAATTGGAAACATGCAATGGCAAGATTCTATGTAATGAATCAGTCGGAGGTAGTAATCGATCCACGAGTCAAGACAGGTCAGATGAAATTGTTTCATTCTGATATTTCTTCTCCGAATTTTATCTGTTAGTTATAAGAAAGGTAATTTTTGTTGAGCTTCCTTTGATTAAGTCCTATGAGGACATATGGAAGAGATAAAAAGGATGAGAACTTACATTCTATTCAGTAATCTTTAAAATGTTTTATGATTACTTTTGTCTGTATAAAAGAGGATGAGGTGTAAGAGAGATGCCTGGAGAAATCCATGGATACTAAGTCCTTTGAAATGGATGATATGAAAAGTAAAGTATATAATATAAAACAAGGTGCATACTACCTAAAATCAATACTTGTATACCCTGGCCAGGTATTCATCTATTGAAGGAAATGTAAGTATGAGAATATTATATTGTTGTCTCTCTGATTACTCTAATCAAGTAGTCATTTGGAGAAAATCTAAAGAGCATAATGAAACTAAAAATATGGTATGGATATTTCTATCACATCCTAACTATAATGAAATAGAAACTGAGTGATCTCAAACTAGTCTGTGAGTATGAGGAAGTAAAAAGTACAATCCTCATGATAAGAGAAAGGGAACTAGGGATATGATCCATGTTCAATAAAGAATTTCTAAAGAATAAAGATCTTTTCCATTATGTGAATATAACTAAAATAAAAAAATGTACATAAACATACTAGACAATAACAAAGAAAGGAATGATGACATGTAATCATCTTTAGAATTCCATGCTGATGGCAAGCAACCTAAGATGAAACAAGATTGAATGACACATGAACATATGAAAGTTCATCAATAATTAGAGAAGGTGATAATATCTTTTCTTTGATAAATAACCCTGGATAATGATGGGGAAATTAAAAGAAATATGTTTCCTTGTGTTCTTTCCTTTCAGGGACATGATAATCAAGTAAGTCTTATGACACTTGATGTGCATGGATTAGAAGTAATGTTTAGATGGGTACTTTGAAAAATATCATCTAGTCTTGGATTTTGGTTCCAAGACAAAGTTATATGTGATAACTAATGTCCCAAGATGAAAGAAAGGTCCTATTATATGTTTGAATTCGGTAATAACAATAGAGAGATGGAAATGATGAGGATGTGATGTTTTTTTGGCACATGTAATGGATACAAGATAAAGAATCCTAGTACCCAAGAACTTTCAATGGTATGAGAAAATGAGAACATGACTCCTGATAAGATGATTAATGTTTGGTTACCAAGAAGGGCCAACTTTGAGATTAGTCTAGTTACATACTTTAGTATGGATATCATATGTTAGAGGTTTATGCTCTGCATAAACATAACATCGATAGGGTGTATTATTGAAGGAAAAATTGTAGAATCATCTTGGGAAAAGCTTAAAGCTAAATATAATTCCTTAGAATATCCCTATCTAGATCTATTGAGGCATCTTATACACATAACACCTAGAGTCACCTATGAGATAGTTTTTCTTGATAAGTAGCCTCTCCTTATGATAAGAAAATAAACAGATAATGGGATAGTTGGTTCTAGTCATAAGTAAGTTTAGTGTTCTGTCAACAGATTATACTGGTACAATAGAAGTATGATGAGACTTGTAGCCCCAAATGGATGATAGAATGTAACTCTAGTCTTTCCTTGGAGGTGAAATGCTAAACTAAGCGAGGGTTGTGGAAGAATCCCAATGTTAAGAATCTTATTACATAAAAGATGTAAGTTCAAAAAGTGACAAGTCAATAAGGTTTGACACCCTAATTTTTCAAAGTATTAATAGTACTTCTCTGACTTAGAAAGTGTTACCTGACACAGAAGTGACACTGCAACCATTAATGAAAAGGACAGTTGAGTATGTGTTCTGTATGACAGATTCTATGATGACCCTAAATGGAAAGACTTTGTGCTGGTCAAAGTTCTAAGGCATCTCTGTGACATCAAGATGTTATGTAGAGACTTGATGATATGATGCATGAATAACAATTGTCTTCCTCCATCTGGGATTTCGGGGACGAAATGCTTGTTAGGGGTTTATAACTTGTAACATCCATGATCTGGGTTTAGGGCTAACCTTGTTTGCTTGGCTTAAAAAGTTGCTTATAACTTTAATATAATCCATTAAAGTGTTTTGTTATCAGGTGACAAACTTATGTTTCAAGTTTGGTCCTATTTGAATAATGTTTGAGCAATGTTCTCTTGTTTTGGACCAAAATGCAATTTACCCAAGATGAGGGGTTATATTACAATATGTCACATGTTGAACGTACCTCATTTGTTTTATCATCATAATAGAAAGAAAGATGCTAAGGGGTGGCTTGTGGAAAGCCTAAGTTCCAAGTTTGAGTTTGTTTGAATAATGTTAGTGCCTTGTGTACCAATTTTGGTACAAATTGTAATTTACCAAAAATGTAGGGTTGATATGAAAATTACCACCTCTAGAGTGTCCCTACTCCCTCCTAGTATCATTTAGAGGAGAGAGAAATAAGGAGGCACCATGTTTGAATCATTTATGAGTGATAGTATTCTTGGTGATGAAAATACCAAGAAAGGGTTGATTGTGAAATCCTAATTTGAGTTGTATCAAGTTGTAGAGTTCATATGAGAGTGCCTATCGAAAAAGGAGCCATAGAGGGAGTCTCATATTGGTTTTTGAAATCTTGGCCTTTTCCATGATGGGATAAGCACCTCAAGGAGGTGAAGTGTATCGGTTTACAACTTTCTTGGAAAAGTGGTATCGAGTTGTGAATAAAGTGGTGATTGAGTTGAAATATCTTATCCAACAAGATAGGTGATGGCCAAAATTTCATATCTATATTATCCTCAAGTGTTTTGCATGTCAATATAAATATGAGTGCATGCATGTACATGTGTCAACCATGCATGGACATGTGGCACCTAGTAGCTTAAAATGATGACACCTCATATACACTCTTTTTCATGAACCTCAACTATATATACCACTCATTTCACCTATTAGTGGAAATTTTGGAAATTTACCACCCTATTGCAGATGGATATCGTGCATAGTGTCTTGGTATCATGCATAGGTGAAGGGGTATAGTTCATAGAGCCTTGGTATCGGCAATAGCAAGGTGATATCGGCCAAGTGAAGGGATATCAGCCACAAGTGAGGGATATCAGCCACAAGTGGTGAGGTATCGTGCATAGTGCCGAGGAGCTCAAGTCTTAACCCTAAGAGGAGTGGTGAAGATCATGTTCAACCTTTTAATCATGAATCTTTGGATCTTGGATCTTTTAAGTTGATCTTGAGGCGGTCTATATAACTTGAACCCAATTATGTTATTATTCACCTTCATTTCTGTTATACTTATTGATCTACTTTCAATTTCGAATTCTCTTGGATAATTGATGATCCCTTGAGTTCTAAAAGTTAGGATTGTTGCCCATGAACTATAATAGTAAGAAAAAAGGTCTTGGGCTTATTGATGGTGACATCATCATGGTCCAACCCGATATAGGGTTGAAGTACCTCTAACCCGATATGACAAACCCTAGATGATGGGTAACTCGATATAGTGATGAATTTATACCTCATGGATGATATGAGTGACACATACATACACCTTGTGCACGATATGACATCAATAATACACCTTTTCCATGATATGAGGTCAAGCATACACACCTTATGCACGACATGGTGTCAATTATACCCCCTAACCCGATATGGTGTTGAAACCCTAGATGATGATATGAAACCCGACATACCTTGGAACCCCACACCCCTATCATTTTGTATAATGGGTTTATTGTGAAGGGTTCAACCAATTGTCTAGCTTGTCACCCAACACATGATAGGATTGATCCCTTGAAGGTATGAAAAGGTATGAGCATAAGGGTCTAACCCGATATGCTAACCTGATATGGTAACCCGATATGGTGAGGTGAATATACCACTAACACGATACCATGATGAAGCATATACCTTGTGCATGATATGATGATGAAGTGCACACCTTGTGCATGATATGGTATTAAGTATACACCTTATACACGATATGAGGTCAAGCACTCACCCCATACACAATATGGAGCTAAGTACCTCTAACTTGAAATGACAAACCCTAAATGTTGGGCAACCCAATATGGGTGCACAATATGGTAATGGGGGATACACCTTATACACGATATGGTGATGAGGATACACCTCATGCCCAATATGGATGCATGATATGGTGATGAGGTTACACCTCAAGCACAATATGGAAGCACAATATGGTGTCAAGTACACACCTTTATGCCCAATATGGTGGAAGCACCTCAATATGATGTACTTGATGGAGTAACACATGAATTGTGTTATGTCAAGTAATACATTAAGAGATAAAGAGTTTAATGTAGTGTGTTAAGTGTGGGCTAATGTACCTTGAGAGAAGGATTGAGTCAATTTAATAGAATATGATGTAATCAACATCCTTGTGAGGATGAGAGATAAACTTATACATGTGTGATAATAATATTATGAGCATACATTGATACTCCTAATATGAGTGGAGTATGAATTAGGGTTTGATTCTTGATAATATGAACTTGAAACCCTAATAAGTTAGAATGAGAAATGCTAACCCTAATAATGGGAAGGATGTATTTCTCTTGTATCACATAGTGATGGTATGCACTTGAAACCCTAATCGGTAAGAAAGGGAAACCCTAACCCTAATAATGGGAAGGATGCATTTCTCTTGTATCACATAGTGATGATGTGAGTCTGAAATCCTAATCGGATAGAATGGGAAACCTTAACCCTAATAAAGGGAAGGATGCATTTCTCTTGTATCGCATAGTGATAATGTGAATTTGAAACCCTAATTGGTTAGAATGGGAAACCCTAACTCTAATAATGGGAAGGGTGTATTTTTCTTGTATTTCATGGTGATGTTAAATACTACTAGTGTTTTTATCATGAAGTTATAAACATGCAAAAATCATGAGATGATGAGCATAGCCATGTATGAGCTATAATTTTTCATATAATACAAATTTAAATGAGCCTTGTGAGCCATGTAAAATTCTTGGGCAGCAAGTATAATGTATACCTTGGTATGAGGACCTAGAGGTAACAATTACCTGATAAAATGTGACAATGTTTAGTGATGAACTAAGGGTTTAAATACCCATATCTAGTAATCATGATGATGTAATGATAAGGAAGAAGAATCCCTAGTAATGTGATAAGGGACTGAGATCCTGAGTGTTTTGCATTCAATGTGTTCAAAAAATCATAAAAGTACTTGATAAACATATTACACCTTTCATTGTAGCATCTGTTATAATTCATGTTTGTAACTTGGTTGATGCTAAAAGATATTGTAATGCTCCTAATTAATCAAGTGGAATCTCATCATGTAGTTTCCCTAACCATAGATCCGTTCGGTGTCAAAATTTTCTGAATGGTAAAATGAGTTTAAATCAGAGAGCATATTTTTGAATATGCGGGGGTGAAGGATGACATATATCCATACATCCTAACGAAGAATTGATGTAGCACCTTCCTTATTTATTTTATATCGGGATGATGTGAATGTCCTGACCAAATGTGGAATTGATGTGTAAATTCTTCTTCATTAAGTGTTATCAGGATTGATCAATGAATCTCCTGACCATATGAGGAATTGATGTATAATCTTCCTTATCATTATAATCTGGGGATGGATAATTGAAATCTCCCTAAAGAGAGTGCATGTTGTGGCTGTAGCTCTATAGAGAAGATACTAATATACCCTGGTAAGCTAATTACAGTTGACACAAGATGTCCTACCAATTATCTCGTACTAACTGAGACGGGTGAGGTCTTGGCAGCCAGATATTCCATTTACCTTATATGGTACCGATGATTTACGTAACCGTGGTCGGTTGGAGCATGAGTGGTATACCTCATCTCCTCAGGGCATAAGTTTGATTGTAAATATATAATCATCCGTGTAGCATATTTGCTAAAGGATTGAATACGGCAAACATTGGTTGATGTACACTTCTTTTATACATCTTAAAGAGATAGATGTTATACACATTCTTCATATTCCTTATAAAGTGAATAAATGATTTATTTCTCTATCATAGATAGCTGCATTACTTTACAAGATAAGATTGCTCTGTTCTTCTTATAACAGGGATTAATCTTGCTTATGAATATAAAAGAACCTCTACTCAATTTTATACTTCTTACCTGTGATAATAATATTGTTGGCGGAGAGTTATATCTCTCGTTGGGACAATTGTCTCACCATGTGAGATCCACAATTTTTTAGGTGGACGTGCACGAGGAGGTAGAGACTGTTCTGCAAATGAAGGACAACAACAATAGGGACATCGGTAATAGCTCAGCTTGAGTGTACTGTCTGTCGTGTCTTGTAGATAGAAGTCCTATGTGCTGTCTCTGTACTCTCAGGTCCTTGGAGTTAGAACATGATGGGTTTATGAATGATCTAAGATTTTGGATTGATTGTCTCGAGGTTTTATGTTGCTTATGTATAGGTTTTAGCAAAGCAACTGTTATATGATCCTCGAGATGAGATGGTACAATGTAATTACAATGTGATCAATGATGTATATAAGGTTTTGGTTCTTCCTTTAAGATAGTTTCCTGGAAATGGTTCTCTTTGCAAAATGGTTTTAATTTTTAGTGATTTTGTTAATCCGCTACTTATGATTATTCTACAATTATTACTGGTGGCGATTTGGCTTGATTCGATGTTGGGTCGTCACATCTACCATGGAAGGTTTCAAACAAAAAGTGACATGTAAACTATTTTGAGAACCAAGCCCACATGCAGACCTAAAAAGCATTGGCGAAGAAGATGGAGGTCAAAACATCAATCGAGGGAGGAAAAGACACATAAAATAACTAGAAGATACCGAACATTAACGTTGAACAAAAAAAGGGCCAAAAAGAGGGGTTCTGCACTTACAACAACTATGGGAGAACTATGAGTTGCAGAAGCTTCCCAGATAAGAGAGGGTCCTATCCCCTTCATTTCTCGATAATACAATGGATGTGGTTTGCTGTGTTGATCAGCTGGCTTGGGCCACAACAAAAAGATCTCAAAGTTGGAAGCGAAGGGAGTGAAACAAGGTTAGTCGAGGGTGGGGTTGAAATTGTGGATGCCTCGAGATCCTTTCTAGTGGGTTATACTTATAGCCTTCTTATGATGATGTGTTGCAGGGTTCTGAGATTCCAAAACATGAGAAGACTCAGAGAAACCTAGTCGAGCAGGAAATCTAGGACGCGAAACCCTTACGTGTAAAGGGTCGGAAGGCTTAGGAAGGAACTAGGATGGTGAAGAAGAGATTTGTTTGTGTTGGGAGTCAATAGAGAGGGAGATCGGGATGGCAAAAAATCACCACAACAGTTCAGTGTGATAGGGACTCAGAAAGGTGGGAGAGATGGCCTAGAAGCCCTCAGATGGATCCATGAACTAGATGGATTGTTCTTGGTCATTCAATCTGATCCATTTTAAATAAAGGAGCACATGACAAGTCTATATACCTGGACTATAGTCCACATCAATAGGATTCCATTTATCAGGGAAACTTTTCACATTTTATTTAATTTCTTTCACAATCAAATTGGAACACTTGCGTGAGTTAGAACTTGACCAAAATTGGTGTATTACAAAATTTGGATGCAACAATTCTGAAAATAGAGTCAATGTTTAGTTTTGAGACGTCCTTCTATATATTATTTCCTTTCTAAGTTAAATCTTATTTTAATTACCCGAGACCATCTAAAAACATTTAGATGTTGATGTTTTGGGGAAAGTTATGTATCATCATTACAAGTTCACACAAAAATTGTTAGGCCAAAATATTATTATTAAAAAGGTCAATTTCATTTTATCCCCCTACATAGTAATAATGTGCTAAATTATGATTATAATTGATGAAATTAAGTTTCTATTAAGTTGATAATGAAAAATTACTCTTGGAAATGGTTTAGAAATTATAACTAGCTCTCAAATTTTCAATAGATTTTATATGAAGCATCAAGATTTTGAATTCAAAATTAGGGTCTTCTTATTTAGGATTCTTACAAAAAACTAGTGCTTTACAATTCTACCCACATTAAATGAATTTCATCCCCGAAATTCTACTAGACTACCCACCTTAGGGTTTTCCTTATCCATAACATGAAAATCCTAGCATCTTATAATTATCATGAAATTTTACACATACTTACATCTTGGGAAAGACTAATCACAACCATAGTCTATGCAAAGGTACCAAAGGTGTAACATCCCTGACCTGGGTTATGAATTAACCCTAGATGTTTTGCTTAATAAGGTTGAGTAGATTCTTAATCTTATCTTGGGAAGAGTAATTATAGCTCATGAGAAACTTATGTTTCAATTTTGGTCCTGTTTGAACAATGTTGAAGCAATGTTTGCTTATTTTGGACTAAAGTGCAAATTACCCAAGTTGAGGGGTTAAATTGAAAATGTTGCATGATAAGATATTCCTCTGATGTTGAGACATCATAAGAATGAATATGATGTAGTGGTATGGTTTTTACAAGCTTGGGCATCAAGTTTAAGCTTGTAAAGCAATCCTTGTGCATTAAAACCTAGTTTTGGTATAATGTGCAATTTACCCAAAACCTAGGGTTCAATATGCAAATTACCACTTCAATAAGGTCCCTAATGTTTCTTGGCATCTCATAGAGAAAAGAAAATGAGAGGGACGCCTAATTTTAATTAAGTTGGAGGAGAGAGAATCTTGATATTAAAATAATCAAGATTTAATCCTAAGCGAAACCTTAATTTAATTTAGGGCAAAAATGAATGTATTAATTAAAGGGCCTTCAACCAAAAATAAAATGGTTGAATTCAGATGTGTTTGGATGAGATTAAAGCCTTGCAAAGGCACGAGAATATCCAAGGGAGTGGATAACTCACTCACAATTTTATATGAAAAAGAAATATCCACATATGGATATTAATATAATATGATTTAAGGTGCGTGATTTGCTTTTCTTTAAATCATGGATAATTGAGAGGAATAAGAGGCAAACAAGATAGCCTCGTCCCTAAGGAAGATAAGGAGGGAAGAGGCGTCCATCTTTTTGGGATTAAATGCATTTTATTAAGGCATTTTCTCTCTCATCAATTTCCTTATAAAAGTGCCATTTCCAAGCCCAAACCAAGGCCTTTTCGGATTTCCTTCTTCCCCTTGCTTGAAAAACCAACGAAGGAGCTAGGGAGGAGCATGAGGATGACTCCCAACCTGTTGGTAAGGTTCTTGATTCATTTCTCATTGATTCCATGGTGGAAATTGAAAATAAATTATGGATTCCTTCCTATTTCGATCTCCTCTTCAATCCTAACCAATTCTTTTCACTTAAAGCTTGAGGAAGACCCTTGGAATAGTGAAGGGAGCTTCATTCACCATTTTTGCCGTGATCTTGGAGCTTTGGAGCTCAATTGGAGGCGGGTTTTATAACTTGAACCCTTAATCTTATTATTGCAATCAATTCTTTATCAATTGGTGAACATTTCTACATTTCCGAAATTAACTTTAGTTGATTGATGCAATTTCCATGGAAATCACAGTAGCTTTCGTGAGTTTGGAGGTTGATGATGATGAAATCATCATAAGCACACACCTCCCCAAATATCTTGGGCAAACGATTTCAAAGTTTGGTTGGACCAAACAGTTTCACCAAACCATTTGGTGACCAAACGGTTTGCAAACCGTTTGGGAGAAAACGGTTTCAAAACCATTTGAGATGGTTGACAAAGGGTTGACCGTTTGGGATTCCTGTTCATAATAATGTTTTTTGATAACCCTCCAAAGTTGAGGGATTAACTCTAAAGTAATCATGAGTTGAAGGCAAATCAATTTGGTAAACCTAATTGGATTAAGTGCTGATTTTCAACCTGATTAATTTGACCTTGTTGGACAAACGGTTTCAAAACCATTTGAGAGGGTTAACCAAGGGTTGACCGTTTGCGATTACTGTTCCTAATGATGTTGGTTAATGACTCACAAAATTTGATGGGTTAAATCCAAATGAATCATAGGTTTAAGGCTAATCAATTAGGCCAATCTAATTGGATTAAGTGCTGATTTTTCAACCTGATTAATTTGACCTTGTTGGGCAAACGGTTTCAAAACCGTTTGAGAGAGAGTTGACCAAGGGTTGACCATTTGCGATTACTGTTCCTAATGATGTTGGTTAATGACTCACCAAATTTTATGGGTTAACTCCAAAGTACTCATAGGTTTAAGGCTAATCAATTAGGCCAATCTAATTGGATTAAGTGCTGATTTTCAACCTGATTAATTTGACCTTGTTGGGAAAACGGTTTCAAAACCGTTTGAGAGAGTTGACAAAGGGTTGACCGTTTGATATTACTGTTACTAATGATTTGGGTTAATGACTCACCAAAGTTGATGGATTAATTCCCAAGGAATCGTGATTTGAAGGCTAATCAATTGGGCAAACCCTAATTGAAATTAGTGCTGAAATTCCAATGAGTTGATTTGATGTTTTGGGTTTATTAGCCCAAACGGTTTCAAAACCGTTTGGGGATCACCCAAACGGTTTCAAAACCGTTTGGGGGTCACCCAAGACCGTTTGGAGGTCTAGGGTTGGATATGATTAAGTGTTTGAAGGTCCAAAGGTATCAAATCACTTTGCAACTAAGTGCTGATTTGATGATCAACTCAATGGCTCAAACCCTAATGATTTTTCACTAGAATCCAAGGATTGGGTGAGCCAAACGGTCTTAAGACCGTTTGGAGGTCACACAAGACCGTTTGGAGGTCTAGAGTTGATTTTGGTTAAGGAATTGAAGATCCAAAGATACTAAGTTGAAGTATGATCAATTGCTGATTTGATGATCAATCCAATGATCCAAATCTTTATTGGTTGACTTGGATTTTGATGATATGATGGGCAAACGGTCTCAAGACCATTTGGTGGTCATCCAAACGACCTCAAGACCGTTTGGGGTCAGGTCATGATCAATTTGAATGATGGTTCAATGGTTTCAATGTAACTAATATTGCATTGATTAGTATTGAAGGATCATCGATTCCAAACCCTAATTCAATTGATTCAAACCCTATTTGATAATCAATTGAGGGTCAAATCAGTTGAAGGTTGACCTATTAAACTCAATTGAAGTATGAGCATAGGTCCCATTGATGATTGGTTCCATGAATTCAATGGTTGAAGGTCCAATGCAATCAATTGAAACACAATTAGTAGTTTGATTGATGATCAACTTCAAAGCTCTAATTGGTGATTATAAACTCTAATCCCATTGAAATCAGACCCTAATTGAAGTCCCAATTGAGGGATGAGTTCATGATTCAATTGATGATTGAAATGATGATCCAATTGATTGAAGCTCCATTGATTGGAATTGAGTGTTGTTGAAGGCTTGATTGACTTTTTGGTTCATGCGGTTTTGAGAGGTTTGGACCAAACGGTCTCAAGACCGTTTGAGTCCAAATGGTCTCAAGACCGTTTGGGACCAAACAGTCTCAAACCGTTTGAGAACCATGCGGTCTCAAGTCCATGCAGTTTCAAAGCTTTTTGCTTAAACGGTTTCAGACCGTTTGTGGATCAACTTGGTTAATCCAATTGAGTACCTAATGTAATTGAAGGAACAATGGATTGATCCAATTAAGTACCCAATGAAATTAAAGACTCAATTGACTAATCCAAACGGATACCTAGTGCAATTGAAGGTTCCATTGATCAATCTATTTGGATACCTCATGTTATCGAAGGTCTAATTGATCAAACCTTTTTGGAAACCTAATGTAATTAGGTGAGAGATACCATTAATGGTACTAATCAATAATGCATAACAAATGCATGGATCCAATACATGATGTAAACCCTAGTTGAGGGTGTATCCATGTGAAACCCTAGTTGAGGGTGTATCCATGTGAAACCCTAATTGAGGGTGATTTCATGAGAAACTCTAATTGTGAATGATTAGTAAACCTTAATTATGGGCAATGTGATATGAAACCCTAATGAAGGGTGATGCTATATGCAATCCCTATTATAAAGAAGGGAGATGGTATGTGAAACCCTAATCCCTAATGAGAGAATAGAATTCATACTTGAATATGATTCATGAGGTGAACTCCCTTTGCACGACCATGCAAGGTAGCACGACCGTGGTGACTTTCTTTGCACGACCGTTCCTAGTTGCACGGCCGTGGTGCTCCATGATGGACTTGGAGATGATTGATAGTGACCTAATATGGTCATATACCTTGATGTGTTATAAGTCCAATATAATTGGATGAAGGATACATGAGATATGTGATGGAAAACCCTAATCCTGATAAAGGAATAAGGGTGATACTCTTGAAATAATGATACATTTGTTTTGCATGGTATTGATAGATAATTAATGTACTGCTATCATATGTGCTAACCAATGCAGGTATCATGAGATGATGATCATAGCCAGGTATGGGTTATGATGTGTTATTAGTTTGAATTTGTTTATTGGGCCTTGTGTGCCATAATATACCTTGTGCCTGGTAAGAGGTGGCAAGAGAGTTAATGGGCCTCAAGTGCCATGATGGATTCTTGTGTAGCAAGTATCATATTTACCTTGATCAGATGACCTAAAGGTGTTAGTTACCTAAGAAAGTGATAACAATGCTCAAGTGATGAGCTAAGGGTTTGAATACCCAGGATTTCATGGTTATGGTATTGAAATTGCGAAGGGATGAGAATTCCCAGTGTTGAATTGAGGGATTAAGATCCCAACACTTTATGAAGAGAGTATGGCTACGGGCCATGACTCCACAATGATAATGCCAGGCTTTAGATATATGATCTAAGCCTGAAAAGAGTTAATGCAGTGGTAATGATTCTGTAGTTTGACTAGATGTTATACATGTTCTTCATACTCATCAAAGAATAAGTGACATGTTGATTCTATCAAGTTATAGTTGCAATGCTTCTGATATAGAATAATGTTCTAATCTGTTAGACATTAAAATATCTGCTGTCAAATAAATATGATTACCCTGTTCATATTTATCTTCTTAAGATGCAATAATAATGTTTCTGGCGGAGAGTTATAACTCTCGCTGGGGCAATTTTTATTATTGTCTCACCCCCGTGGGAACCACATTTTTAGGTGGACGTAGACGAGGAGACAAGAATCCTTCAGTAGGTGAAGAACAGCAGTAGCGACATGGACAACAGTGAAGTCTTAGGTGGAGACATTGGCTGTCATGACATGTATAGTTGTATATAGAGTCCTATGTGTCGTCTCTGTACTCTCAGGTCCTTGGAGTTTTAGTTAGTGCTTTTGAGATTTTAGATCAGTGTCTCGAGATTGTATACTACCTATGTTGAGCTTAACAGGTCAGTTGATGCTTGTAATTCTCCGAAAGAGATGATGCATGATATGTACCTTTGATCCAAAAAGTAAATGTGTTATACTTTGGCTCTTGAAGAAAAATATTTACTATGTGTGGACCTCTTTGCAAAAAGTTTTAATTTTTAGTTATTTTCGCTAATCCGCTGCTTGATGAACGCTTCCGCATTAGTTAATCTTGTTTTCGCGAGACGGTCGTAACAAAAGGGAGTTCATAACTAAATCATACCTTGTTCATTATCCTCCTCTTCATCATCATCATTTGCCATGGTGAAGATACTAACTTGTCGTTTCTCCTTAGGCTCTTGGTTAACTTGGGAATCTTTCTTCTGTAGGAGTTTGGGGAAGTTGGATCTGATATGGACAACCCCTCCACAACAGTAACACACTCTAGTTCCATATCTACATTCTCCTATATGATATCTATTACACTTGGTGCACTAAGTCTTTGCATGAGGGTTTGGAGTAATTTCCTCTTGTACTTTTCTCTTCTTGTCATTATGGCTCTTGTGCTCTTTCTTTCTTCCTAAGGATCCTTCATTCTTCCAGTATCATACAGGGTGTTCCTTCATCTCTAAGGATGACTCCAGTGCCTCCTACACTGTCCTGATGCCACGTCCAGTCAAAGCATATCCCAAATCAGGCTTCAGGCCATGCATGAACTTCTTTGCCAGACACATCTCATCTAGACCAAACCCATACTTATACAACATACATAACTTCATTGCGCACTGACTCACAGTCGATTCATACTACCTAAGGCACTTGAAATCCATATCCTTCTTCTTGATCTTAAGATGTAATTGTTTTGGAAGGCAGTCTTAAACTCCTCCTAGGTCAACAGCTCAACAGTTGGTCCTTGAGCATTGGTGAAGTTCTCCCACCAAGTGCATTTTGGTCTCATCAACATGTGTGTCCCTAAGTGAACTTTAGAAGGGTGAGGACATTCAAAATCATAGAAACAGTCTCAACATTGAGTAGCCACTCCTCAGCATGACCAACTACATCAGTCTCAGCTTCTCCATAGAAAGTTTTTGGCTTAATCTTCAAGAAGTCTACTAAGGTCAACTCTTGGTTCCTCGGTTGATGTGTTTTTCCATACTAATCGATAAGGGCATCAATAAGAGCCTTGATAAGCACTTCTAGAGGTGAATTAGGGTTACCATTAAGGTTAGCCCCTTCGGAAGCACTATGATCACTTCCCCCGTTGGAAGAACTATCCTCTCCATTTACGTGCTCCTTTCCCTTATCAAATTTCCTCTTGGGAGACATCTACAAATTGGAACATAAACTATATGAGATTTTGAGAAAAGCATGGTGGCCAAATATATTTTTCACTCTAATACTTGTAGCATCCCACTTTTCTAAAACATATAATTCTTTGAGTAGAAGCATAATCATATTGGGAATGTCACGAACATGAAAATCATTACATAAAAATAAAGTTTAAGAAAACCATCACATGATACATTGCATAGTTTCTTATATCTCAAACTAATAATATAAAACTCAAACTCTAAACTAAAACACATGTCTCATAAACATAAAGGAAAATCTAAACTATTGATAGTTGGCACCCCACTAGGTCTGGTCTCAGATGTTCTTGAGCTCCTTCTCCAACTGGTCCTCAGATCACTCTATCCTTGACATTAATCCTTTCTAGAGGTGGATTCACGCCCCCAACCATGCATAAAATAGTTTGTAAGTGGAATTGAACATATTATAAAAGTGAAATAATATATTCTTTGAAAATAAAACATTTAACATCATGAAAATAAACTTTATATTTTTACCATTGTCTTTTATCTGACTTATATAAGAATCCTCAAGTTTTGCACCAAAGTGCATCTTCTCTTTGCACCAGAGTTCTCTGTATTCTAGAAAGCCCATGATTGCACCAAAGTGCACTGTATACTAGGAAATCCCATGATTTGTACTAAAATAAACTGTATGATAGGAAAGCTCATGGCAAGGATGTTATATAAGATTCATTCATTTTCTTTACTTTTACTCTTAAATACTCTTTACTCTTGATATTAAACATGAATATGATGTGATATTATTATTCTTGAAGATAAATAGTAAACAAAATCAATTATCTAGATAACTTTTAACTTTACTCAAAAAAATCATAGCATGAATAATACATTCAGATAATAACATGTACATTGTACATAGTAATCATATAAACATCCAATAATTATGTTCAAAGTGCATGGACCACTTATAGAGATTGGAGCAACTTCTAATGATCTCTTGTTGTTGAGAAAATCCTAATTACCATGTTGAAACAATTTAAAATTCATTAATGTTTAATATCAACTTGATTTCTATAGTTTAGGATTATTTAGTGGTTGATGGTAATCTGGGACCAAGAAAGAGGCTTCAAAACCAAGTTATTATGATTCCTTATATTTTTTATTTTCCCAACGAGTATTTACTCGAATTTTTCTATCCAACATACAATTTACTGTGAATTTCAGAGTGTTGTACCAATCAGATAAAATGAAAAATATGTGTAAGTTATATTATCCAAAATGGCCAGTGGGACCTCCCTTGTGTTGGCCCCATTGGGAACCTACCACTTGGTCTGACCTTCTCAGAAAAGTATGAGTCAACTTGTAAGACCATAGCAAATAAAATTACATGAGTACCCATCCTTTGCATGATAGAGCAAGTAAATGAAATCATGGTCATTATTGTAAATCTCCCATCCATCAAGTTTGTTGAAAATGATGATGAACTAGTCCTTCTAGAGTTCGTGTTTTAGGCAATGACCACGATGAATAACAACACACTGGATGACGTTCATGCCAAGGATGTTTAGCATCATCATCAATGAGATGTTACGGTCTCAAGAAGCCCAAAAAATTAGGTAGAGATGGTTGTAGAACAACAGGGACATCTCCTCCATGGAAGGTTTCAAATAAAAAGCGACATGTACACTGCATTAAGAACCAATCCCATAGGCAGACCCAAAAAGCATTGTGAAGAAGATGGAGGCCAAAACATCATCTGAGGGAGACAAAGACACAAAAAATGACTAGAAGATGTCGAACATTAACGCTAAACAAAAAAGTGACGAAAAGAGGGGTTATTTGCTTACAACAACTATGGGAGAATTATGAGTTGCAGAAGCTTCCTAAATAAGAGAGGGGCCTATCCTCTTTGTTCTTGGTGCTATAATGGATGAGGTTGTTGTGTCGATCAACCGACTTGGGTCACAGTAAAAAGATCTTGCGGTTGGAAATGAAGGGAGTGAAATAGGGTTAGTCGAGGGTGGCGTTGAAATTATATATGCATAAAGATCATTTTTAGTGGGTTATACTTATAGCCTTCTACTGGTGATGCGTCGTCGAGTTCTGGGAGTCTAAAATAGGGGAAGACTCGAACAAACCTAGTCAAATGGGAAATCCACGGCACGAAACCCTTATGTGTAAGGGGTCGAAAGGTCTAGGATGGCAGAAGGATGGTGAAGGAGATATTTGTTTGTGCTGGGAGTCAGTAGAGAGGGACACCGAGAGGGTGAAAAACTATTACAATTGTTCATTCAGACATGGACTCAGACGAGCGGGAGATACAGTCTGGAAGCCCTAAGATGGATCAGCGAACTAGGCAGATTGTTCGTGACTGCCCAATCTGATCCAATTTTTAAGAAAAGGAGTGTGTGACAGGCTGATACACCTGGACTATAGTCCACATCAATAGGATTGCATTATTAGGGAAACTATCCAAGTTTTATTTAATTTCTTTCCCAATCAAATTGGAGCACTTAGGTGAGATTGAACTTGACCAAAATTGGTGTGTTACCAAATTTGGAAGCAAGAATACTAAAAATAGAGTTAGTTTTTAGTTTTGAGACGTCATTATATATATTATTTACTTTCTAATTTAAATCTTATTTTAATTATCCAAGACCATCTAAAAACATTTATATGTTGATGTTTTAGGGAAAGTTATATATAATCATTACAAGTTCACACAAAAATTGTTTGGCCAAAATATTTTTATCAAAAATGTCAATTTCATTTTATCCCCATACGTAGTACTAATGGGATAAATTAGGGTTATATTTGATGAATTAAGTTTCAAATAAGTTAATAATGAAAAATGACCCTTGAAAATGATTTAGAAATTATAATTGGTTCTCAAATTTTCAATAGATTTTATATTTAGCATCAAGATTTTAAATTTAAAATTAGGGTTTTCTTATTTAGGATTCTTTATAAAAAATTATGGTGTTTTTGGATTTGTCCCTCCTACATGAGAAAGATATACTGGCCACTTGATTAGAGAGACTGAGGAATGCAAAACCATGCTCATATGAGTCAACATGTGATACTAAGCTTACATATATCTCAGACAGACTACTTTGATTAATGGAACTTGGATTGAATGATGAAGAGGATGACTTCTCCATGCCTTGAGTTCAATTTGGATATCAATGACAAAGGAACTATACAAACACTATAATACCAATCACAAATTGTACATTGAAGTTGTTCTCCAACTTTCTATTTACTTGGGTAGCACTAATGTGTGACTAGACACCACTCTTTGCATGTGATGTCATAATTAGTTATGGACATTCACTACCAATAGAATATGGGACCTATAGGGTCACACACATAGGAACTCACTTTGAAGAGAAGTTTTAATCATGAATGATAATTGGATTGATTGCTAAAATGTTTAGGTTTCAAATCACACAACAAATCAAATGACTGAACTCCCAACCGATTAGCTCATGTGATGAAACAACCAGTTGGTGTGTCAGGTTGATTGGATATTGAATTGTATGTGTTATTCCTAAATTGGGAAGTGAAATGACTGGTTCACTTAGTGAACTGATCAGATCAGGTCACCAACCGACCAGTTGGGGTCATGAGAAGACCGGCTCACAAAAGGCAAGACACCCAGTTCATAATGAAATCCGGTTGCATCAAGGATTAGTGTTGATGCCATGTTGTGCATTAATTGGATTCAAATTTCCAATTCATATGTGACTGGGAAACATGACAAAATGACTGGTTCATAGAGAGAACCGATTGGATCGCATGTGAACCGACCGGTTTGCCACTCATAGGTTGCAAATTTTGTGATATTCTGGTCCCTTCCACTCCCACACAGACTGGGAACCCTGACCAAATCCCCTCCTATAATTGTGGGGTATTGGGGGATTCTCAGACAAATCAATTGCCTCTGACAATTGTTTGTCTTCTCTAGTTGCAGTAACCGAGAGAAACCAAGCAAGTCCTACCAGATAAATGGAGGGATAGCAAGGGAGAACAATTATGGGAGAGAAAGTTGGTACTAGTACACCAATAGGAGGGACAACTCCTTCCTGTGTATTCTACTAGAACGAGATCTAGGTGGTCCGTGTGGACTACTACAGAGGTGAGGAGGTTGTTGCCTACTGCTCTGGCAGACATCATCAAGTAGCCATCCATGGTGATCAACTGGGAGGCCGAGACAGATGCTGTTTGAGGGTGTACAACCACACCGACGAATTATCACTGGACTTGCTCCAGGTAAACTAAGCACTGATAGTAATCCATGGTTTAAAGGTAGATAATATGAAAGGTAGATAAACAATATGAAAATGACTCAGAGAAAAGAGTAAGATATAAATTTGAAATGTAACCAGTGTGTTTTGAACAAAAGGAGAAATACAATATAAGTGAAGTGCAATATAAAATGAATTCTTGCAGTTATAGAAAGAAGTAAGTAGTAATTAATGAGTACCCGACACATGATCTGGAAATAGCTATTGTAGTTCATTCTCTTAAAACATGGTGTCACTATCTTTATGGTGAGACATTCCAGGTGTTTACAGATCATAAGAGTTTGAAACATATCTTCACCCAGAAGGATTTGAATCATAGACATCGGAGATGGTTAGAATTGATCACGGATTATGATTTGATGATAGATTATCACCCTGGAAAGGCGAATGTGGTAGTAGACACCCTCAACAGGAAGTCAAGTTCAATAGCTGATGTGTTATCTATGGCATGTTTCAAGGGAGACCTGCTGGTAGAAATGTGAAAGTTGAACTTAGACTTAGGGGTCACAACACAGAGTGGTTTGATTGCACAGATGCAAGTCAAGCCTACCTTTTATGATCTGATCAAGGAACTTTAGCAGAGTGACAGTGAGTTACAACAGATCATGTAGGACATGACAGAGGGAAAGAGACCAGAGTTTAGGTTTTTAGATGATGGTTTGTTGTATCAGCATGATAGGTAGTGTGTACCTTGAGACAATTACTTGATAGAACAGATTCTTGAGGAAGCGCATGCATCGATGTACGCTATGCATCCAAACAACACTAAGATGTTCAGGAATATCAAGGAGTTGTACTGGTGGTCTGGTATGAAGAAGGATGTAGCTGAGTATGTGCTTAGGTGTAGCATGTGTCAGTAGGTTAAGGCTGAACACCAGAAACCTATAGGTACCTTGCAATTTCTTCCTATACCAGAGTGGAAATAGGAACATATCACAATGGATTTTGTGGTAGGGTTACCCAGGACACCTATAGGTTGTGACTCTATATGGGTGATTGTGGATAGACTCACTAAGTCTGCTCACTTTCTTCCTGTTAAGTCAACCTACAATGTTCCAAAGTTGGCTAAGATATATGAGGATGAGATAGTTAGGTTGCATGGTATCCCAGTTTCTATTATATATGATAGAGATCCTAAGTTCACATCCAGGTTTTGGAATCAGTTGCATCATGCGTTGGGCATAAAGTTGAGGTTCAGTACAACTTTTCACCCACTGACGGATGGTCAGTCAGAGAGGACCATTCAGACTCTTGAGGACGTGTGGAGAGGATGTGTCTTGCATTTTAGTGAAACTTGGGAAGAACACTTGAGCCTTATAGAGTTTGCATACAACAACAATCACCATTCCAATCTCGATATGGCACCATATGAAGCTTTGTATGGAAGAAAGTGTAGATCACATATGTTGGTATGAGGTGGGTGAAAAGCAGATTCTTGGACCATAGATAGTGGATTTGACCACTGAGAAGATTGCAGTGATCAGAGAATAGTTGAAAGCTGCACATGATAGATAGAAGAGTTATGCCAAGAAGAGGCATCAACCTCTTGAGTTTTAGGTTGGTGATGAAGTGTATCTGAAAGTTTCACCATAGAAAGGAGTGGTGAGGTTTGGTAAGAGAGGCAAACTGACTCCTAGGTTTGTGGGCCCATATCCTATCATTGAGAGGATTGGACCTATAACATATAGGTTGGATTTTCCATCCGAGTTGGCTAATCTACATGATGTGTTCCATGTATCGATGCTGAAGAAGTGTTACCCTGGTACAAAGAAGATAATAGACCCAGAACTTGCACAACTCAAAACAGATGTATCCTATGTTGAAGGACCAGTACAGATAGTTGATTGGAGGATCAAGAAGCTTAAGAATCGCAAGATACCGTTAGTGAATGTTTTGTGGAGGAACCATAACCTAGAGGAAGCCACATGGGAGCTTGAGTCCGAGATGTGTAAATAATTTCCTTTTCTCTTTTAGGAATTTCGGGATGAAATTCCTATACGGGAGGGAGATTGTTATGACCCACATCAAAGCTAATTAATAAGTACCATGATTATAACATCATTATGTTAATTAAGTTGAGTTAAGTACTCTCTAATGAAATTAGTTATTTTATCAAGTGTTACAGTCTATTTAGCATGAGTTATTGATTTGAGGTTGTAGAGGATCTCGAGCTTGAAATGTTGCAAAAAGAATCGATCGAAAAGGACCACTGAGGCAAAAGTTATGATACTTTTAAGATTCTAGGTCTTGGCTGCAATTTTTCCAGTAATTGATCTCTTATCCTTTTTCCTTTGGGGGTTGGTTACCCCTTTCCTTATCTCCTTCTTCACCCAAACACAACTTGGGTAGTGCCCAAGTGCAGGCCCGATCACAACAACTAGGGTGGAGACGCGATAGCCGATCAAGCACCCCTAGCTTCGGTTCAACTTTGCTCCTCCTCCACCACCTTCCTCTCCTTCTTCTTCCCCTTCTTTACTTCTTCTTCCACCTCCTTGGCAGCACCCCTGGCATGCCCAACCTACTACATTGCAGCATGGCCAGCAACGCCCAATGACTAACAGCACCATCAGGAGCCAGTAGTACATCGTGCCTTCCTCCTTCCACCTTTCCCTCACATTTCTCGCTTCAACCACCAAGGAACGGCGCCCAGCTGTGCCCCCATCTACCCCAATGTGCAAAAATGGCCGACCGACCACCACAGGGGCAGATGCGGCCTGATCGAGTAAGAAAAGGGGAGGGCGGAGCAGTTCTTGGCTCCTAGGGCTTCGAGCAAGCTAAGTCATCTCCTACCTCGCTCAACTGTAGCGCCCATCCACCATGACCAACACCCACCTAGCTAGGGGCAGTGCCCCCAACCAAAGCATCAACAACTGCTGTTTGGAGTATCAACGACAACCCCTGGGCATGAGAAACAAAAACCAACGATGATGTTAAGCTCCATTAGAGAGGTCCTTGTTCGAATCCATAGCTATAGCAATGAACGACGACAAACCAAGGAGGTGTTTGTGTGTGCTTCATTCAAACCACGCTGAACCGAGGTTGAAGATGTCATGCTGATGTCCGGAAATAGGAGTTTGGACGTGTTTCCAGTCAGATTTGGATGTTTCGAACCGTGGTGAGTATAATTTCACTCCCAATCGCACGAATTGACTCGAATAAACAACCGTTTCGATTAAAATCAGTTTTAAACGAAGATATCAACATTTACCCAGGTGTCAGGCAGAGCCGACGTCGCTCGATTACTAAATTGCGCATTTCAATTATTAACATTTTCTCAACACTAATTGGTTGATTGATATGTGTGATGTAAATTAGTAAAATTGCATGATTGATCGAAACTTAAGGTACTCGATTAATGTGGAAAACAGTAGCGCATGACCAAAAATTGGAAAGTTTGGGTATAAACCCAGACTGCACGATTTTAATAGATTAATTGATGCACGATTTCAAAGAAATGATGATGATAAGAAAAATATTCAAAGAAAACCTAGTTGCATGCTCTAGGTCATATTTAATGTGAATGATTTAATATTTACTCAAATTGACGCGCTTTTCAAAGATATCATTAGAAATTCCCAATTATTAATAATAATTCCTGCCATGATAATAATCTGACTCTTATTTGAGTTATGAGATGCTCAACTCAAGAAATCATTTGGAATTTCAATTAATATTAATAATCCGTGTCATGATGAGTAATTATAAACTTAATCAAGTTATGTGATGCATAACTCAAGATTAGGGTTGTTGCACATGTTTATATATTAAATCTTTCCATGACAAATAAATTAATCTTTAATTGAGTTATGTGATGCAAAACTCAGATTTAGGGTTGACGTGCACGATTTTCAAGGAATTTTAGATAATTTACAAGTGCTACTGACAATTACTCATATATCGAGTAATTAACACTTGTTAGTGCGCTACGATGTTCAATTGTATGATTTCAACGTATATGTGCCAAGTTGACATGAATTCTATTTATTTTAAGAATTTTAGTCTGCCTGCATGCACAAAAATGTTGATTTCTCAGTAAATTACAAGTGGACATGTATTTAGTTTATTTAAGAACTTGAAATCTGCCTGCATGCTTAATATGTCGAATCTCTCAGCATTTGCAATGCTTGAATATACTGCTCTGTCAAATTTAGAATGATATTCATGTCATGTTGTAAAGTTCAAGTAAATAGACTTGGTACCATAGAGATACCAAAGCCAAGAATAAGTAAGAGAGAGATACAATGTAGTAAGAGCTTTTCTAGGATAATAAAATAATAGATTAAGGGCCCTGACACTGTAGAATCCCTATGAGAGGTCACTACTACAGAAACGGCCTTTGGCGTCGGTCGTTTAACCCCATTTGGCGTCGGTTTCCGACCGACGCCTATGTGGGCGCCGCTAAAGGTCGAACACTTCGGCGTCAGTTTTTTAACCGACGCCTATCTAATCTACAGGCGTCGGTCTTTTGGTATATAACCGACGCCAAAAGGGTTCCCGCCACAGAAAACGGCGTCATCTAGGGCACTTTCTGCGTCGGTTATTTACTGAACAACCGACGCCTATATGGAATATAGCGTCGGTCTTTTAGTAGATAACCGACGCATAAAGTGCCCTAGATGACGCCATTTTCTGTGGCGCGAACACTTTTGGCGTCGGTTATATACCAAAAGACCGACGCCTATAGATTAAATAGGCGTCGGTTTGATACGAATATCCGACGCCATTTCCAGGACTGCTTTGGCCACATCAGGCGTCGGTTTTTATCCAATAACTGACGTTGTAGGTCTTTGCTGGCGGTTTTCTATAAATAACCGACACCTATTTCTATTTTTTTTTTCATATCAGTTTGCAGGCCTGCTGTGGCTGGTCAGCAGGATGGGAACCTGCATTTCAGTTTTCTGAACTGCAGGTTTACGACATCCATTGATATCAGCCTACAAACAGGCCGCAAACCTGCAAAAGTCACAAGGAAAATTTCACACAAGTACATACATTCAGACATCAATTCAATTCTCACATTCACACATATAGAAACATTCAAATACATGTATTACCATTCAGAAATATTCATTTACAAAGTATCATTCATTATCGCTATCAACATCCCAATTATATCTTACAGTTGCCACTGCTTGTATGGCTTTTGCCCATTCTTCTCTTACTTCATTTAATGCTTCCATCGTATATGGAGCATGTATATTTTTTAAGCGTTTACCTATAGTGTGGTCAGTTTTAAACACCTGTAAAGAGAATGATGTATATATAAGTAATAATATAAAAATAAGATTGATATATTTCATACTAACTAATGAGACTATATATAATACCTCATGTATGGTATCAATGTCCAATGCGGCATGTTTGATAATCATCTGCATAAATCGCATCACATAGTATGCGCATGCCCAGCCATTGTCTTGTGTAGCACACTATAAATTGAAACATACAAAATAATACAACTAAGCACAATTCACATCAATAATATATATATTCGAGTCGGGAACTTACTTGTACGTTCTGCCAATTTATTGGCTGGTTCTTTTTCCTTGGGACCGTTCCTCCAGCCTTTTTGAATGCATCTAAACCCCTACATGTTAATATAACACAATAAATTGCATAAGTAAATAGTAATGTAATAAAAGATGTTAACGGATATAAAAATGAAACATTTCTCACCAGAATAATAGCATTCTCATTACGTGTCCAATTTAGTGTTCAATGTACTCCCCGCAGGATCTAGATAATAAACAGTGAATGTCCCGGGGACAATAAATAGTAACTCCCAATGTCTATCGCTAGAGGTAAGAAGTTAACAATTAATAACTCAAAATGCAAAATAAAAATGGAATTTTCTTAAGTCCAAATTATAAATAAAGTAAACTTACTTGACATTGAATGGAGCTATTATTATCGTCTTCTTTTGCTGACCAAAAATTGTAAAAGCATCTATACAGTATTGTTGAACATTATCAGGGTCTTTAGCTCCCAAACTAATCAATGATGGAATCAAAAATCCCACATGATCAAATGCAAATTGTTTGCAATGATCTTCGACTAAGTAGCTGCAAAACATATAGGCGTATGCATTAATATATAAGAAACCAGATCACCGGATCTTACACAAGGTATATGGATGTATAAACAAGATCTCACCTTATCCATGTCTCTATCATTGATGTATTCATCCAATCATACATAAACAGCTCAATAATATCTTGTATAAATAAAGAGCTATCGTATGATTGACCTGCATAATCTGCATCTAAAGAAACTATTATAGGGCAATGTATATTATGTGCCCGTAGCCAACATGCCATTCCCCTACAAGCAGGACCTAACGGGTATGTTAGGTCAGTTGGAACCCAAGTTGGTAATGCGGGAAGTGGAGGTGGAGGCCTAGGTGCTCCTGGTGTCTTCTTTTTAACCTGTATATATAATTTCAGATCAGTTGACATCATATATACACATTAACAGTCTAAATCAATGTAAATTTATCTTACAATTTCAGTCGTGTAGACGACATCTACTTTGGGCCACAATATGACCCCGCCTTCTGCCTCACCAAGTGTATCAATATCTGGGTGGGCATATGGCAACACAACTTCCCTCCAATCGGGTAATACATGTAGCGGGCTCACACGAATGTAGCCCTGCGGCATTGGAGTCCCATGAAACGTTGCCCCAGGAAGGGACTGGTAAGCCTGCGCCTCTGCAACAACATAGTCTTGCATTCTTAAGAGGCATGGCTTCAATGCCTACAAATTTACGTAAAGAATGTTATACATATATACATATAATCTTGAAAACATATCATCTTGAAAAGACTAGCGACAATGTCATAAACAATACTTACAACAGACGTGCTAGGCGATGGGTCTCCAGGATTACTCGCAGTCTGTGCATCAGGAGAAGAGTGGGTCGCCATAGGCTGATTGGAAGCCTGAGATGCCTGCCACCGTAGCAATTCTTCCTTGACCTTCTCAACAACTACATCGTTGACCTTCTTAGCAACTAAATCCTCAACTCTCTTATTCTCCTATACATGGATAAAAGAAACATTAGCTTCTTATTAATGAATTTCCTTTTGCAGTAACATTCTAAAAAAAGAATAGGTTACCTCTTCTTGAGAAAGTCCCTCTCTGGGTTTGCGTTGGGATGGCCCAAAGAATGCTTTGATGCCAACACCAGCGCCGACACCTCTAACACGTCCAGGATGCTCTGGGTTACCCAGAGCAACTGTCAATTCATCCCTTGTGCCCTGAGGGATGAACGTGCCTTGTTTCATTTGCTCGTGCAGCTCTCGCTAATCACCATAAATAGAAATTGGTAAGTTAAAACCACAAATAATCAATATTCAAACGATTTCTCTAAGAGTTGTATTTTACCATTTTTGCAGCCGCCTCAGCAGTTATAGGCTTCTTTATTTCACCCTTCTTGTTTTGCCTGCCAGCTATCCAGATATCATGGCGAGGCATGGGTGTGGCAGACTCCTGAGTAGGAGCAGACTCCTGAGTAGTAGCAGACTGCTGAGTAGCCGCAGACTCCGCCTGTAGTCTTTGGCGAACGCTTGCATAGCCTTTTGGACCCATAGTGTGGTCATGCACATTCAGTGCACGCCTTGCTTTTTGTGCGTCACTGAGGGCCTAGTTAGTATGCACATTAATGATTTGGTTAGTAGCAGTAAATGTTAATCTTGAATAGGTGAATACAATGTATATTAATTAAATTGGGAGTGACGCCTAATACCTTGAATTCTTCAGATTTTCTTGAAGCAACAAAATTGTCCCAATCTTCTTTGTCCAAGAAGTTCCATTGTTCAAGGGCTGACTTCTTCTTCTTATCACCCTCTTTTATGTATTCTCTGTTCAGATTTGTCCTATAATTCCTAAGCATCTTTCCAGCACGTTGCATCACACTTTTACGATGCAACTTCTCATCCAATGCAAACAGATTCTGTAAAATAGAAATGTTATTAACTAGTATCCAAAATAGAATTGCAAATAATAGAATTTGTAATCTACAAAATAGAATTGCAAATAATAATAACTCACGCATAAATCCTTCCATATCAAGTCTTTTTTCCCTTGAGGAACTTTATGCCAATTATCATACTTAACACCACAATGGCTCCGAGTGGTACACCCAAGATAGTTTACAAAATTATTGCGGTTCACTCCAATTGCATTTCCTCCATTATCAAACTCCACCACCAATTTGGATCCACTACCACTTAGCGCTAATAACTTCTTCAACAGAGTGATGCCCCTTTTCTTGTTAAGTGTTTGGTGCTGCGCATCAAGTTGCTCCAGTGCTTCAGTGGGTACAGGTACATCATCAACCTAAAATTTGACAAAAATAAACACACTAAATTAGCCCAATATAGAAATATAGGATATATGACATAACTAGAAGATAATGAATTTTATAGAAATACAGGATATGTTTTTAGAACTTACATTGGTATCCTCGCCATGCTCGTCATGGACAGCATGCTCATCATGGACTTCATGCTCATCATGGACATCATGCTCATCATGGTCAGCCATCTGAAAATGTCATTAAAAAGGCAAACATTTAGCATTTGTATTAACTAGAAAAAGGCAAACATTTAGCATTTGTATTAACTAGAAAAAGGCAAACATTTAGCATTTGTATAAACATACATGTCTCTAAAATTGTGATCTTTTATCAATTAACAATCCTTCATTGTGATCTCTGCGCACATATAAATGTGTACCACCTATCCCATCCTTGAACACCTAATATCACTAGTAAGTGTATAATGTGTATTGGGTTTTCAAGAAAATTTCGGCAGCATTTCCCCGCTATTCTCTAAGTACATATGTACTTAGAGAACAAACGGGGAAATGCTACCGAAATTTTCTCGAAAACCCAATACACATTATACACTTACATCCTAAGTGAGATTAGGTGTTCAAGAACAGTCCCAAACCGGGGACTATCCAAGATTTACTCCTAATGAGTAAATCTTGGACGGGTTTCTAGGCCAACAAATACATGTGTTGTCATTCTTATATATAATAAATGTCTATAAACTACAGGCAACATGGTTAATCCTAATCAACAGAGCATTATTAAATAATAAATCAAGAAATCAATAGTTTCAAACAAAAGGTCTAGGAATCTTTACTAGACATTATATGTATCCCTAATCATCATATTTAACATACTACATTATTATGAACATCCAGATTAGATTAAGATCATACTATGTTATAACCATTGGTTTAATAACCCTATTTCCGCATGTACATGTTTATCAACTTTAAAACCCTATAATTCATGAAATCATTCTAATTCAATTTAATATGTTGGGATCATATAATTATATAATGACATCAGAATATATAGAAGAATTATAATTAACATGATTAACAACATGCTCATCAAACTAGGGTTTTCTTGAATATCATCTAATATTTGTGTACTAGACATTATATGTATCCCTAATCATCATATTTAACATACTACATTATTATGAACATCCAAATTAGATTAACTCTAATCAAATACATTACATGCATTTTTATCACAACAATTTAATCGATGCAAAAAAAAAGTAGAGCAGCTAGCAGCGGGAAGACCAACCTTGTCAGAGGGAAGAAGGTAGAGGCTCCGGTGGCTCTGGCTGGAGGAGTAGCTAGCAGCGACGACGGTGGAGGAGCAGCTAGCAGCGAGGCTGGAGATGATGGTTGCGGCGGCGCGACGGCGGTGGAGGAGCACCAGGGGCGTGGCGGTGCCTAATCTCAGGCGTGGCGGTGCCTAATCTCAGGCGCTGGCGCTGGAGCAGCAGGGGCGGCGGAGAAGGGAAGAAGGTGCAGGAGTGGCGGCAGAGAAGGGGGCACCGAAGAAGGGGGCGCCAGAGAAGAAATTGCCGGAGAAGGGGGCGCCGGAGAAGAAATCGGCGGCAGCAGAGAAGAAAAGGTAATCAGCTCGCAATGAAACAGAAGAAAGGGGAAAAGTTGGGTGATCGTGGGTAATAAAGTTCCCAAATAGCGTCGGTTGTTTCAACCAACTGACGCCTAAACCTCTTTAGCGTCGGTTGTTTTAAACAACCGACATCCAATTGGACGATATTTTCACGAAATTATTTGGCGGGAACCACTTTCAGCGTCGGTTATAAAAGGATAACCGACGCTGAAAGTGACACTTTTCGCGCAAATTTCCATCGCACATACGCGTCGGTTTTTTATCTACATAACCGACGCTGAAAGTGACACTATTTTTTTTGCTCAAAAATTGGATTTCGCGGGCGACTTTAAGTGTCGGTTTTTTATAAACAACTGATGCTGTATTCTAAGCGGTACCCGTGTCTGGCTGGTCTTCGAATATAGATGTCGGTTTGCCTAAATAACTGACGTCTAATATTATAGGCGTCAGTTTTCCTAAAGAACCGACGCCCAGAAAAGCGACACTGAATGCTGTTTCTGTAGTAGTGGGTATACACCTTAGGGATGAAATGACCTAACCCTGGCAACTTCCAGTATACGGGGATCAGAATGCACCCACAGAGCGTGCGGGGAGACGAATCCCTTGAGGAAGTCTCCTAAGAAAAGATAGGTCACCCAACATGAACCTAATGTCCCGGTGGTAACCCAGAGGTACCCACAAAGCATACCAAGTTGAGGCCCACAGAGCTTCTCAGACCCTCCGCCTGTGTACTCAGCCTAGAGGAGGAGTCTAGTTTACGACACCATAGGAGTGTCGAGGCGAGAGAGCCAGTTTTCCTGTAGCAGACCAGGACAACAGTCAGACTTAGCTATCCCGGGGTGTCAGCTAAGTCTTGTACGGTGGGATTGTAGTTCGCTACAAGTCTTCATATGTAGAGTACACTACATATGATCATGCCATAAGATAAAATATGTTCATATAGGTTCACAGAGTTTCTTATAAGTTTAAGAGTTAAGAAAGATGGAGTTTAGATTTGTATCAGTTGTTCTTTAAATGAAATGTTGATAATCCCTATTATTTAATTGTAACTATAGCTTGCAATAGTTGTTATTTTAATGAGATGTTGATATTTGCTGATATTTAAATTATATTGCTTAGATCTGCTCTATATAGTATTATCTGGTATTTTATTCCAATTAATAAACATAAATGAGTTATCTGCGATGGTTCGGTGAAATTCTATTCACTGATCCAGTAGCTCACCAACCTACTGAAACATTTTTCAGGTCAGCGTCAGCACGAGGAAGTTGAAGGATCGTATCACCCAGACACTTAGAAGGTAGTGTTTAATTAGGTTTAGAGGTCTCTTGGTCCTTTCCCCTCAGTCCTTGGGCATGTGGTGTGTTAGAGAGAGAATGTGGTGTAATATGTAGTTAGTTTTTAGTTATCTATTGAGTTTATATCCCGTTTGAACTATGTAATAAATTGTGTGACTGTGCTTTATCTTCCTAGTAAGGTAAATAGTAAGTTGCTTCGGCAATTTTATTATGATTTGATGTTATTCAAGTTATAAGGTTTTATTTTAAGCTACTCTAAGTGATTAAGAAAAGAAAAAGATTAAGGGTGGTTTACCGAGGGTGACTCCTTGGTCTTTGGGGTCATTAGAGATGGCACGGAGTTTAGGGCGTCACAGTTCATCACTGAACATTGTCACCTCTCATCATGTAAATGTTACCTCTAGGTCCTCAGACTAAGGTTTACATTATACTTGTTGCACAAGGATTTCACATGGCTCACAAGGCCCATTTAAACATCTTGTGAGTTCTCACTAGGAAACAACTATCTTTTTAGGTCATCATACCCTATAAGCATTATACTTGTTGTACAAGTATTTAACACGGCTCAAAATGCCTATTTAAATCTATATTATATGAAACATCATAGCTCATACCTAGATATGCTCATCATCTCATGATTCTTGCATGGTTAGCACTTCATGATAAAAATAATAGCAAGTACATAACATCACCATGGAATACAAGAGAAGTACGACCTTCCCATTATTAGGGTTAGGGTTTCCCATTCTAACTGATTAGGATTTCAGATTCATATCATCACTATGTGATACAAGAGAAATACATACTTCCCATTATTAGGGCTAGGGTTTCCCTTTCTTACCGATTAGGGTTTCAAGTTCATATCATCAACCTTACCATTATTAGGGCTAGGGCTTCCCCTTTCATACCTTCACCCATTATCAGGGCTAGGGTTTCCCCTTCTAGCAGATTAGGGTTTCTTGTTCATACCTTCACCCATTATCAGGGCTAGGGTTTCCCCTTCTATCTTAATAGGGTTTCTAATTCATACCTTCACCCATTATTAGGGCTAGGGTTTTCCCTTCTATCCGATTAGGGTTTGAAGTACATATCATCAAGAATCAAACCCTAATTCATACTCCACACATATTAGGAGTATAATATATGCTTATTACATGAATATCACACAAGTTTGAGTTTCTCTCTCATCCTCACTAGGACATAGATTTCATCATCTTTATCAAGTTGGCTCAATCCTTTTCTCAAGGTACAGTGGCCTACAATTATCAAAATGCATTGAACTCTATACATCTTAATGTATCTTTTGACATAACACACTTCATGTGTTACTGAATCAAGTATATTGGATTGATGTGCTTCCACCATATCGGGCATAGAGGTGTGTACTTGACACCATATCGTGCTTCCTTATCATGCTTGAGGTGTATCCTCATCATCATATCGTGCTACCATATCAGGTTGCTTCATCAATTGGGTTTGCATATTGGGTTAGACCCTTATGCTCATATCCCATCAAACCTTCATAGTATCATCCAACCCTTCATCATTTGATAAGTGATAGGCTAGATATTAGGTTAGTCTAAACTAAACCAACTATACAAACAAATAGGGGTTTGGAGTTCCAATGTATATCAAGTTCCATATTACCAATGTTGGGTTTCAACATCATATTGGGTTAGAGTACATAATTGACTCCATGTTATGCATAGGGTGTGTGGTTGACCCCATATCATGCACATGGTGTATGCTTGACACCATATCGTGCATGAGGTACATACTCATCACCATATCGTGCTAGTGGTGTGTTCACCTCACCATATTGGGTTAGAGATGCTTCAACCTGATATCGGGTTGGACCTTGATGATGTCATCATCATCAACCTCTAGACTCTTGTTATTACTATTCTAGATCATGTACAACAATCCTAACAACTTTTAGAACTCATTGGATCATCAAATATTCAAGAGAATTCGAAATTGAAAGTAGATTAACAAGTACAATAGAATTGAAGGTGAATAATAACATAATTGGGATAAAGTTATATAACCTACCTCAAGAACAACTTCAAAGCTCCAAGCTCCAAACCTTCATGTTCCTAAGGTTGAAGATGAGCTTCACAACTCCTCTATATGCAAAGGATCACCATGGATAAGTATTTGGTGAAGAAGAAAAGAAAGGAAGACCTCAACCCTAGATCCATGCTTAAATCCAAGGTTAAAGATGTTTGTAGCTTCACCTTAGGGCTAAGACTTGAGCTCCTTGTTGTTCCTTAGCACTATTAACGATACATAACTATTCATTCATGATATCCCCCCACTTGTGGCTGATATCCCTTCACCTGTGGCCGATATCACTTCACTATGGTTGATATCACCTTGCTATGGCTGATATCACTTCACTATGGCCAATATCACCTTGCTATGGTTGATATCACCTTTCTATGGCCAATACCAATGCTTCATGCATGATACCCCTTCAACATGCATGATATCTAAGATAAAGAGGGTGGTAAGATTCGAAAAACATCACTAGTAAGTTAAAGGAATGGTATATATAGTTGAGGTTCATGAAAAAGAGTGTATATGAGGTGTCATCATTTTAAGATACTAGGTGTCACGTGTCCATGCATGGTTGACACATGTACATGCATGCAATCGTATTTATCTTATCATGCAAAACACTTGAGGATAATCTAGATATGAAATTTTGTCCATCACTTATCTTGTTGGATAAGATATTTCAACTCAATCACCACTTTATTCACAACCCGATACAACTTTTCCAAGGAAGTTGTAAACCGATACACTTCACCTCCTTGATGTGCTTAGCCCATCATGGACAAGGCTAAGAGTTTCCTTGGCCGATAGGCACTCTCATATGAACTCTACAACCCGATACAACTCAAATTAGGGTTTCACATTCAACCCTTTCTTGGTCTTTTCATCACCAAGAGTACCATTACTCAAACATGGTGTATCCTTCCTTATATATCCCATAAATGGTACATAGAGGGAATAGAAACACTCTAGAGGTGGTAATTTGTAGATCAACCCTTCATTTTGGGTAAATTACAATTTTTACTAAAATTAGTACACAAGGCACTATCATTATTCAAACAAGCTCAAACTTGGAACTTAGGCTTTCCACAAGCCACCCCTTAGCATAATTCTTTTTCTTATGATGATAAAACACTATTTATTATTGATATATGGCAAACTCCCCTCACAAATATACGAGAAGATGCAATTCTAAGAAAAACTTAACCCTAATGGTCGAAGACAATTAAGCCCATTTACATATTTCACTAATAATAGTAACATTTCCCCTCATGTGGGAGCATTGGTGAAACACATATACATGTTTCAATTAGGTGAATAGATAAAAATAGTCCATAGTAATTTTTGATGTCCCCAACAAGAAATGTTCCCCATGAATCTTGTAATATTAAAATTTAAGATCTCTAACACTCCTTGTAAAGAAGATTGCATGTAGAAGGCAGTAAGTGTTATTCTCACTCTAGTTGTGATATCATTAATGCAAAAGCAATACTATCAGAATAGACTCCCCCTAATATTAATAATTCCCTGACTAATAGGAATAATCACAAATATATTTCTAAACCTTTTACAAACATCCAAGCACGTAGATGGTGGAATATATTTGTTAGACCTCATGAGTTTTCAATTTCATTGAAGTAATTTTGCTAAAGAAGCACTGATACAAGAATAGTGAATAATACTTGAAATTATAGAACTTCTATTGGAATATTGCATTCTCGTAGTTGGGAATGCCTTTGATATATGCAGCTGTAGGAAAGATGTGCCACATCATGTGTCAACAAATAAAGACTGCATTGAGTTGGCATATTAAATAGATGCAAGGCACCAATCCTTATATTTAGACATACATCAAAGAGATGCAAGAAGGGGATATAGAAAGATTCCACTTGACAAATGATGATCTTTTATGTTTTTAGGATAAGTTATGTGTCAAAAAGTATCTATATCTAAGAAAGATTATGCTTGATGAAGCACATTCTTCTACATATGTGATTCATCCAAGTAGTTCCAAAATGTAAGAAAATCACAATGAAGGCCTAAAAAGAATAAAGATGTACCTAAGTGTGTTGCAAGATATGGTTGCTGCCTACAAGTAAAACTAGATCATCAAATACCCACTATGTATTTGTAGCTTTTTCCTATACTAGAGTAGATATGGGATTATGTTACTATGAATTTGGTAGATGACTTACGCCTTTGGTAATGGGTGTGATTTCATATGGGTTGTTGTAGATAGATCGATAAGTACAATTCATTTCCTACCAATCATGACAACTTTTTTGGTCAACGACTACATTAA
The DNA here is from genome assembly GCA_963693085.1 of Alisma plantago-aquatica. Taxonomy (NCBI): domain Eukaryota; kingdom Viridiplantae; phylum Streptophyta; class Magnoliopsida; order Alismatales; family Alismataceae; genus Alisma; species Alisma plantago-aquatica. The sequence continues at coordinate 315,401,850 of OY856415.1, read as the reverse complement.
AAATATGTAAATGAGATAATTATACTTCATGGAGTTCTACTTTCTACTGTATCTGCAGATATTGGTCCATAGTTTATTTATAGATTTTCGTATAGATTGCAAGAATCTTTGGGAACTCAACTATTGTCCAGTACTACTTTCAACCTGCAAACTGATTGACAATAAGATAAGACAATACAAACCCTAGATCACATGCTAAGAGATTGTGTGTGCAATTCCTTGGTAGTTCATACTCACATGTTATCCTGATAGAATTTTCATACAATCATAGTTACCAGTCTAGTCATGGAATGACACCTTACGAAGCTTTATATGACATGAAGAGTAGATTACCGATGTGTTGGTATGATACTGATGAGAGATAGATGTTAGGATCTGGGATAGTACAATAAACTTATGAAAAGATTTCTATGATACACCAAAAACTTGGAGCGTCATTTCATAGATAGAATAGTCATGTATATCGCATGAGTAGACCTCTTGAATTTCAATTACGGGGTCTAGTATATCTAAAAGTATATGATTGGGTAGTTGTTCTTATGTTTAGGAACCAAGATAAGTTGGAACACACACACACACACACACACATATATATATGGTATCATATCCTATTCTTCAAAGAGATGATAAGGTATCTTACCAATTCAAGCTAACATAGGAGTTAGAAGAAGGTACATAATGTATTACATGTATATATGCTAAGGAATTGTCATCGTTATACATATATGATCGTTAGTCCATCTGATATATTGTTAGAAGGTGATATGATATATGAGTAAATCCCATTTTATATTACAAATAGGAAGATCTAAAGTTTGTGTAGATATGAGATACCTATGGTGTAGGTATTATGAAAACATTATAGAATGCAGGAAGCTATGTGGGAACATGAGACTAAGAAGAGGAGATGTCATCCCAGTCAATTCTAGAGATTTAACATGAAACTCCAAAAGGAAGGGATACTTGTAAGGAAGCACTCCTGAATTACATAAAAGCGTAGTTGAATCATCCTAAGAGTCATAAGTTCCTAATTAAGTTTTCTCTCAAATAGGTTGAATATTACTTGAAACCATAAATTTTGGTTGTTAGTTTATTGCTTGAGACTATTAAGTTTGTAGAGTTATAGATTGAAAACCCTAATCGCACGACATCATGTATAGAACATGTGTAGAAAATGATATATTTTATTTTGCATGTAACTCACATTAATTTGAATTTTGGATATACCTTGGAAAACTAAATTTTCTACTTAACAAAAGTTTTAGAATTTATTGAGATTTCTAAACCTATTCTTAGGCTAAGTTTTCCCAAGACAAACCTAGCCAACCATGTTATACTAAGAGAAGTATAGTGGTGTGGAATATGATTTTATACACTTGATTTCAAATCACTTATTAAATTTGTATAATTTTAAGAGATTTTTTGGATCATAGACCTAGAAACTACTGAGTTTCTTACCAGGAAAAATTAGACTAACAAAGTTTTTTGGAAAAATAGAAAAAAAGGCTATACATGTAGGTATCGTATTATCTCAAGTACATATGTAAATATATATGATAGTATTATGACCAAAGAACCTCTATTGTCTTCTTTGAATTTTAGAGCTTTAGATTATTAAGTGAGGAGGAGATTTCTAGGGTTTGAAGACCTTTAAGTTGAAATTTTATATTTTATGATTTTTCACTACCCAAGGTAGGTAAGAATGATATTTCATCAATTTTTATTTTTTTAATTTCCTTCATTCATTCATATATTTAAAATTTGTTTGCCTTATTACATGAATAAAAAAATCCCAAATCCATCTCTTTTCTCATTATTTTTTCCTTTCTTCTTTAAGGTTCTTGAGTGAATAAGAACAAGAAAAAGACCAACCACTTGAAGTGTGAACAAAATTCAAGTTTATTAGTAGTTATCTACAAATATTTGGTGCTTCACATGTGAGGTGAGTGTGATGGATTCTTTAAAAAATGTTCATTCAACGTTAACCTTAGTTCAATTCATTTATCTCCATTGGAAGGAAATTGAGTACTTACAACAAATCTAGATGATTATTTTGTGAGTTAATCTTAAATTTGATTCTTTTCCTAATCCATGTGATTTTTTAATCGTGAGAAATATGCATGACTTGAATTCAAATTCACATATTCTTATTATCTATATAGTGTAAACGTCAAGATTGATTAAATATGGATAATTGTGCATAATTGTGTGAATTCATGAGTCGTGATTGGGTTATTTAATTTACTTTATAGAAACAAACATATATGGTAATTGTAATATGAATTGGTACACCATGTATTTGTAAGTCCCTAATTCTTGAATTCTAGGGTGAGAATGTGAAGTAACAAATATGTCATATAACTGCTTCTATTTTTCCTTAAATTGAGTAAACATACTTAATAACCTATAACCGCTACTGGTCTCGATAGGAGCCAAGAAGACTATGATTATACCTTAAGGTCAAGACTAGGGAAATGAAACATGATTTCTTTTAATAGTTCTTGAATTATTAAATAGAATACTAGAGAATGATTCTGGATCTTAAACACCACATCCCCATAATTTAGAAAAGTTTGAGGATAAGTTGCTAACCTAATTTTTTGTTTCTAAAAAATTGAGTTGAATTTAATGTGAAACAAAATTAGGAAAATGGCGATATTTATGTAAAATTATAAATGTATTTCATTAGTATCTCTTACATTATTTCCTAGTTTGAAACTTTTGTCGTTTAACTTATATCATGTTTCTAAGATGAGGTCTGTAAGGTTGAGAAGACTTATGGTCTTACCTAGCCAATGTTTGCCATAAGGAAGACTAGAGTCTATTACTTATCTTAGGTTTTACAGTTAACCCTTAGATATGGATAGTGATTTGTTGAAATGAAAACCTAGCATGTCAACTTTTACTTGATCAAGTATAGATCAAGTAATTTTGAGGTAAATTCAATAATAAACATTGACAAGATGAGATAACGATTTGATTTTTTAAATTTAATTACATGTATGTTACTTAATCATGTTCATGTTATGTAGTTTATATTAGTCATTACCTACAAGATATGTTTGATCTAATATGAGACACATGTATTATCTGTTTATCATAGTGTGAATTCTTGTTCAACTAGAATAACTTGAATTGAATTAGGGTTAACAAGAAGAAGAATCATTATATGAAGAATCCCAACAACCTAAGTTTTACTACATACATGATTCTTTCCGATTTTCACATTATTTCATATTATTCATCATCAGTTGGCTATCAACGTTAGGCATATGTACATCCTCATGTAGTTACCGTAATCAGGGTTTCTCAAATATGAATCATTATATTTCAATTCAATATATCATACTTTTCATCATTTCATTCTGTCACACTCTTTTCTCCATGTACATTTACAAAGAAATTAGAACCCACAATGCGAACAATGTATAAACATTTTTTAATACTCTTTGTACCCAAATCATGTCTCTAATGTAACATAAGAATTACCCCACTAGTATTTTCTCAAAAATAGAGTAATCTCAATCATAAGCATTCATATCACACAATTATAATTTCATACTAAATTCTTATTGATATCATTCAACAACCTTTATTTACTCTCTTCTAAATAAGACAATTTGCATTCAATCATCTACATTCATCAACACTTCATTCTTCATAGCTATTTCTTTACCCATCATATTAGGGTTCGGGTTAGGGTTAGGTTCCTGGATCCAACTTATAATTTTATTAATTTTACTTCTTTTAGATTCATTAATATTAACTTCATTCATTTCTCATCCAATATAACTATAGGAATTATGCATACTAAATTCACTTAATGCATGCTGCTTCTCTCTCATTAAAATCCTTCATAGTTTCTTGATTTCAATTTAGATCAACTCAATGTATATATATATATCAAATAAATAGATTAAACACTTCCTTATACTCTTTTTGCTAATAATTAATCCATTCTTATCATCACACTTTATTTCACCCTTTTACATCTCCTTTCTTGCATTTTGATACATGTATCATGTCATTTGACTTTGATTGGAATTTTGATGAATAAAAAACCCTTCAATTCCTTATAAGACCACTCACTTAAGTAGAATGGGTTAGGGTTACTTCTTCTTACTCCTTAATATTTGGTCATATTTTCAATCACTATTATGCAAATCATAGAAAGACTTGCATTCATGTGGCTTCACACATTATTCCTTAAATTATACCAATAGATACACTATGATTATATAGTCTTAATAAGATTTGTTTCCTTCACTTGGATTGATAATACTTGTACTAGAGAATCTCTTTGCATTTCAAGATTGCATACCAGTTAGGGATTCATGACCCATTTTCATCCAAGTTGTGAATTTTAGGGCACTCAAGAAGTCAGTTTTGTTTCATACAAAATGATACATCATCAAAATAACATAATGACTAATAACCTCATTAGCGTGTACTAAGAACTATTAAGTATATTAGAAAAATAGGGTCATCACAACACATTAACAGAATAGTTTCCTTTATAATGTTATTTAATCGTCAATTACAAAACTACATAATGTCATTATCTCTTTTGAATATATTCGTCAAAATTGATTCTAATCATGGAAACCTCATTTAAAATCTTCACATTAACTATTATATAAAAACATTTGAAATTCATGACAGATTCAGTAATAGCTACTGAGAATCTATATTTACTTCATTCATTCTCAATTCAAACTTCATCATGTTCATGATTACTCAATTGCTAAACATCTTGTTCATTTAAGTTATTTCAGATATGGTAGAATAAAATAATGTAATTTATTTCTACAAATTCACAATAGATATAAATTCAAGACATATGATTAATAAAATATTATTCATAGTTAGTGAATATAAAACATAAGGAATACAAGCTCATTACTATTCATTGTGATTATATCAAGTATTATTTTCCATTTATTCACCCAAGTGTTAATAAATATGCAATCAACACGCTCATCATCATGTAGTCTAATATAATTAGAATTTCCACATGTATAAATATCTGAGAAGAAATTAGCCACTCACCTCAAGAAACAAGCACCATAAAAATTTATCACCAACGACTAATAATTATGAATTTAATTCAAGCCACAAGTAATCAACTTTCTTCTTGTTCCTCTTAGATGAGTTTTGGACATAGGTGGGAAGATAGAGAGCAAAAACCTAAGAAAATATTGATGAAAAGTAATGAATCCACCAACCTTTTGAAGTGAGAATCCTAATTATGGACTTCCAACTTCAAAATCTTCAAGACCTAGAAATCACATTCTCTCTCTCAAGAAAATCAAATCACATGGATGAATGATGAATTTTGAGAGCTACTATGACTGATATAGGTTAACTAAGGTGCTTGTAATAAATACAAACAAGCCCTTTATTATAACTTTTTAGCAGAAAATATCATCGGTTGAGTAGTACAAGTCATGAAACTTGGATGATGACGGGGGATGTAGTCATTCAAATTTTCTCCAAAAATTACAAAATTTTGATATGTCATCAGGAACACATTTTCCAAAATATTATTAAAATGATCCACTGAATTGAGTATATCAATAAATTAGTAAAAATCAAACATCATACTTTATCTTTTTCCTGAATGCATTGTTGGCTAAGTTAGTCCTAGGTAAAACTCAGTTGATAAATAGATCAAAAAAACTTCAAAATTTTGATATTTTGTGGAAAAACTTGTATTTGAGTTAACTAAACTACATCCAAATTTCAAGTAAATCCTAGTTAAGCATAAAATACTAAAAATCATTTACTATACCATTGTATTTATCACATTATGTATTCATATCCTGTCGAAATACTAATTTTGACCGACTAGGGTTTTCAATTCTCAATCCTAATTATTCAAAATAAAATCATGCTAAGAGTTTCTCCTTATCTATACAACATATTAATTAAACTATCATCATGAATCATGCTTAAATAATGAGAAATTTGATTAAGCATGTAATCACCCAAGTAAACTCTAATTAGATGGATAAATTGGATCATTACATATTCTCCCCTCCTGTTAGGGATATGTCCTAAAATCCAAAGGAAGGGATATGGAATAAGATGCTGAAATTCAACTATGTATCTCTCTCATTATCTTCTTAGTGTGATTTTTGTGTTATCTTTCTTCTGTAGTGCATCATTTTATTACTTTTTAGATCCTTCACACAAAATTCCTAGATTTTAGTAGTATTAGATGCATATGTTGTCTCATGTCATCATCATACACCTTTTTTAGTACTGCGGTTGTTAATTTACAAATATTGTTAATGTATCATTTCCAGGGTGTAGTTCATATCTTCTTTCGCATGGTTATCAAATTTGAATATGTATCTTGCGTTCAAGAATATAATTCATTCTTTTTAATCTTCCACAATGATCTCTTCTCTCAATGAAGATCATTTTAGCATGACATCATTATCATATCTCATTTTTTCTTGTAAGTTTCAAAATCAGGGTTAGATCCATTTGTTAGGAATTATTTTCATATTCCTTCAAATTTATTCATATATTACATATAACATTTCTAGGTTGTCTTTGGTTTCATATTTAATTATATATGATTTTGTCCTTCTCCATATTATGATTTTTACTACCGTCATGCATCTTAATATACTCCCAAGTTGTCTTAATTAGGATGCTTGGTCAGGGCAGCCAAAAGAAACACATTTGGAAGCTCCATACTAGCTAATCCTAGTACTGGATACTTGACCAGAGTAGCCAAATATTGACTTTTTTCAATATGCATATCATTCAAGTCATTTTCAACATCCATCTTATCCATTAACACATAATCATATAGTCCTTGTACATTCCTGTAACCTGGCTCTGGTACATTTTGGGGACTTCTCTTTTGATAAAGTATAAATGCCAACCAATAGAGAGAAACCCTAAATCTAAACCCAGATTAAGAATAAAAACATTATATGCTCAACAAACATGATTGAAATAGTAAAAAGAAAACATGTAATTCTTTTCTATTTTGTAAAACCTCATAATCAAATTCCACTTCCAAGTATCCAAAAATTCAGTTATCCCAAATACCATTCATCTTGATTAAAACTAAATCAAATCTTACTATTCATATACAATTCAATTTACATTGATTGCAAGCACATGAAAGAACAAAAAAATATACAATGCATCCTAGAAAGTGAGAATGCATGGATACTCTAGACTAAATGATTATGTTTACATCTTCTTTGTCATAACCTTTTTGTTGGATGTCATTATACCTTAAAACAAGTGGAACAACATCATGAGACTCGTATAGATCTCCAATGAATGCAAATTTCACACTCATGTAGATAACATGCATTAACATTAGGTTAAATATATTGAACTCTAAAGAAACTTCAGACATTGATAAGTATAACAAATAATTTAGCACTTGGTACATCCAAATCATGACATAAATATAATAAATTATAAAGATATTGTTCTAGTCAATTTCACAATTTTAATCGTTTTAAGAGCATATCTAGTTACAGATCAACAATGCAAATTAATTTCATACTAAAATCAAAATTAAATGAGTCACAACTCAATACCTACACATATATAATCCATCTGTAATAATACTATCTTTGTGACACCCAACCAAAAAAACTAGGAACACATCCTTAGTCCCAAAGATGAATTCCACAAATGACATGTCTACCAAATAGAACTATTCAAATTACAACTAAAGACAAAACTAAACAATATTATATATCAAATCCATCTCAGACTAGATGTCAAAGCTTATAATCACATTTCATGCTATACATATAATAATAACAAAATAGATTATCTTTAACTAAAGATTTATTTATTTACATAAATAAGAAGCATATTCAAGTGCGATAGGTTTATCAATTAGAAGTCACAAAAATATAACATACATTCATCTCATAATCTACAGGGCTTATTATTTTTTAAATCATTTGCCCTAAAACTACTTGGCTCATATTTGACTGAGTTGAAATCGCCATGCCAAGTTCTCGTGTAAATGACTCATCATTATTATTTTAGAGTTTGGCTGACCAATAGACCCTTGTCCACCAAAGGGTTTCATGAAGAGGCTTAATTCCTCATTTTAGGTACACGAGATAGGAACAAATAGAAAATAATATCACATATCAGAAATTTTCTCATGTTTTATAGTTTGCATTACATAAGAGTCTATTCCTTGTCGACATAGACTTTCAAATGATAGGATTCAAGCTATAATCTACCATATGACTCACTCATAAATCCTGATGGTCTAAATTCAAGACCTCAATCCACACTCCAAAAATTATTCTCATAGTCCTCTGATTACAACAAGGAGATCTGTTGCATTTCACCTGTATGGACCTCGTAGGAAACTCACAGTGTTCAAGGTGACTAAATAGACACATACATCATTTTACTCTTTACTTAATCCTATTACTCATCGTAGAGAGAATTCAACTCATCATTTATCATGGTGTGTATTTTTGTGCAACTAGAATGACATAAATTAGATTAGGGTTAATAGAAAGATAAGTATACATGTTTGTTTTTCATTTTCAGATCATTTCATATGATTCAACATTAGTGGGCTATCAAACTTGTATATAATCTCATTATCATGTATTTATCCTAGTCAGGGTTTTTCAAACACTTAAGAATATATTCCATTTAAAAAAAATCTTATTTTCCATCATTTCATTTTGTCTCACACTTTTCAATAAATACATTTATGATGCCATTATAACCCACAATGAGAACAATTGATAAGCATCTTTATACTTCATTCTACCCAAATCATGTTTATAGTACAAGAACCCCACTTATATTTTTCTTAGAAATAGGGTAATTTCAAGCATAAACATTAATACCACATCAATCACTGAATTCTTTTCAATACCAGTCAGCAACCATGCTTTACTGTCTTTTGATTTACCTAATTTATATCTGATCATCTACATTCACTAAACCTTCATTCTTCATTACTATTGCTTTTTCCATCATATTAAGGTTATGGTGAGGTTCCCGGATCTAGCTACCAGTTTCATTAATTTTCCCTTCATTTTAAATTCATTAGTCTTAGCTTATTCCACTTCACACTCAATACAAGTATAGGAATTGTTCACACTAAATTCACTTATGTTTCTCTCTCATTGAAATACTTCTTAATCCAATTTCATCAATTTTATTTCAATTTAGATCAACTCAAATATATTTCAAATAAATAAATTTAAGACTTCTCATACTCATTATATTAATTGTTCATTCGTTACTTATATCACCAATTCAATTCACCCTTGTATAGTTTCTTTCTTACATTTAGATAAAAGTATCATGTCATTTGACTTGTAAAGGCATTTTGAAAATAAAAGAAAAAAATCATTCCATTCCTTATAAGACAACTAACTTTAGGAAGTACGAAGAGTTAGGGTTACTTCCTTGTGCCCCTTAATCTCTGGTCATATTTTCAATTCATTATTATGTGTCAAGACTTGTATTCATACGTCATTCACACATTTTTCTTTTAGTAATGCCATAAAAAATGCATCATGATTAGATAATCTTAATATGGCTTCTTTCATAGTACCTAAATTTGAGCATATATTTATGTTTTCAAGATTACATACCAATTAGGTCTTAATCTACCATTTCCATCCAAATATTGTATTTTAGGGTGTTCAAGAAGTTGAATTTGTTCAATACAAAATTATACATCATCACAATACCATATTGACCACTATCCTTATTAGTGTGTTCTATGAACTAGTATGTATATCACACATGCAAACCCCAACTTCCTTTTCAATGTTATATATATATTATTTAAAAATACTTCATCTCATCAGTTCTTTTGAAACAATCTATCAAAATTGATTCCAATCAGAAATCCTCATTTAAATTGACTATGCTCTTGTCTTTTGAAAGATATTGTAGAGTAGATCCCTAAGATGAGAAATGATATTATCCTTTAAAGTTGAATTTGATCTCAACATCATACTTTCAAAAAATATGTTTTCTACATTAGCTATACAAAGTCAAGCCTGAAGAGGGTGCATATAATACATATAACTAACAAAGAAATTATGTTGTCCTTTTAAGCATATGTGTCAAAAGTCTTGGCTCACATTGCACACCATATAATTATTGTTCCAACCCAATTAATTTGGTCCAAACCTAATATTAGGTTTATGATACATCAAGGTGTGATAATAGACTAACCATCTTTTTCAAGCTAAATAGAACAAGTAATAAACTAAAGTGTTAACTAGAAATATTAAAAATAGATTAGTAATGAAAGGTAACATAGCTACTACATTACGACATGAAGTGTAAATATAGTATAATGTTTACATATACATATGTCCTCTCACTCACACAAAGGACTCCAAAATAATAACAAACATCTAAATAAAACTACTACTATAACTATCTCTCTAGTCTTAAAACTTTGGCTATATAACTGATCAAGGAAGTGAGTCTCTTCTTCCATGTCATCAAGCATATCTTGATGACCAACTCATTCCTGATGGTCTCTCTAGAAGAGAACAACAAGCACTTAAATGAAAATTCATTCTAGTGCATCTTAGGAGAGGGACATCTTTGCATATTATACAATCAAAGTCTCCTCAGATGTGTTGACTAGATAGAGGGAAAATCTATCATAAAGAGGTCCACAAATATCATGTGGCACACACATGAGTGCAGCCATGATCCCAAATAATATATGTCTTCTAGAATTGTGATGACCTCCTCCTTTCATTATTTGTAAGGATGTTGAACTAGAGAGGCAAGGACCATTACTCTGTATGACATTGATGTAGAACTAATAAAAATCAATAATATTTAATAATTCCAAACCAAACAATGTTGATGACATAATTGGGAAGATAAAATATCTTGAAGGGGTAGCATAAATTTAAAAAAAAGGAAATATACTAATTGGAAGGAAAGGAAATATATTAAGTGAAAGGAAATAACTAGAGACAATCTAGATAATCCTTTAAATTTCATCCACTTTATTGTATTTCATTTATTTCTCTAGAAGTCTATGTCTTCAATCTTCACATATGTATCTAATGGAAAACATCAGCAAACAAAAATTTGGTTGCATATTTCAATGTCATGTACATGGGTGCAAATTAAGTGTGTGCATATAGGTGTAACAACATATATTGTTATACAAACTGATATTTTCAAGATTACAACCTATATTTAATATGTGAAACCATGAACCTAGATTAACCCTAATTCACTTATAATCTTTATTTATTTTCATAATCATGTTCTTGATAGACTAACTGATCACATGAAATCCTTAATTGGGATCAAATTGCACTTTTGTTACCCCTAATTTTGTGTTTACTTGAAATATGTGAGCCTAATTATAAATTCATCATAATTTAAGGACCTGATTTAAAATTATCTAAAAAGTATATTAACTTGTGTTTGATTTCATATTTGCACTTGATTTATCCCTAAAATCATTTGTTTAAGAGACAACTTTAATGTGACTGACATCAATTTGAAATCAGAATACAACACTTGTTCCTGACTTGGTGCTCTTGAGGTACTTTGAGAAATAGGCATGTGGCCACAAGTTAGCTTAACTAACATCAAATCATTTGAGCTAGGTGATCAATGCATATATCCACTATCAGATATTGTGATCATCTCTCAAGCTTCTCTTTCACATAACCACTTCAATATTACACCTTAATTGCCTCAATTTTGATATTTCATATGCAATCATGGAATAATATGCAATTTCACCTTAACTGGTGACCTAATTGCAAAATTGGATGTTAATTATCTAATCTCATTCTTTCCTTTGTAATGTCTCTTATTTTATGAACATATAACCTTTTTATGTATGGGTGTTCATCACAGGGTTTCGAACCTTACATCCTAACCATAATCCTAGATAAGTGTCATAGTGGTGGTGGTTGAGTAACAACTATAAATTTGATGGCCTTGCAAACTTATCATAATTATCAAAACATAAACTGATGAGGATCCTAGAATTTCAACCAATGAAATAGTACACTAGTCAAACAATAGAAGAGTAGATAGTTTCAATCGATGAACATATGAACGGATGAAGCTCCCATGTGTGTGTGAACTAATGGAAAACCTATATAAATCAATTGATTAAGGTATAAACTTGTAGGTTGATCGAAAATCATGTATAGACTGATAAACAACATGATAAGGTCTATGAAATGAAAATATAGGGATTGAATAGTCTGGTTTTACAAATGAAAGTTCTACATTGACCAATGGTAACTCTAGAGACTAGTTATGGGTAGTTTTGATAATTGCATACATTTTAATTTATATTACCCCTACCTTTGTCGTTGATTGTCTTTTGACATCCCTTTTTCCTATAAAATCTTGAAGGGAGACATGTGGGAATAGGAAAGATATAAGGATGTCTATGGACATGAATGGGAGCTTACAAGTGAATGCACGTCAAATATCAAGCAACTCCATGGTGTTATCATGCTTCCCAACCTTGTTTCTTGCATAAAAATGTAAGATAATCTCCCCTAATATTTTCTTCCTTCTATTACTCACAAATTCTTACTTCTTGGTTAATGTCCTTGGCCTTCCATTGTAGAGACTTCCTCACTAGCTAAAGCACCCTCTTTTCTTCTCTTTTATTCTTGTTTTCCCTAGATCTACAATGGGGAAGTCATATTGGATATGGAGAGGTGATCATGGGCGTGGAAAGGAGTTTTCATGGAAGTGTTCTTTTTGTTCCTCATTTTTATCACCAACCTAGGTGAGTAATAAAACATCTAATATTTCCTTTTGCCTAGAATTCATCTATAATCCCTAATTTGTCTCTAAATGTTCTAACTGCTTAATAATGAAACTTTATGGCCTGATTTGGATGATTAATATGTTCATACAGATTTGTTATCCTTATTTTCTATTTTAAGAAAATTTTTAGTACATAAAATTTCGTTTTTTAAGTGTTTTTGGGTTGGAATGATGAAATACATACTCAAACCCTAAATGACCTCAATATGGAACATTTTGATACCAATTTTCATAGTGAACAAAAAATAGGTGCATCCTTATTGATTTTGATGTGTCCCAAAATGATTTTCATACATTTACCTCATCATTACCTTGGTTTTATCAACCTCTTGGGCGTTTGTTCTCTACCACAAGAATGGAATAGGGGGGAGAATGCCTCTCTTTATCCCATCATTCTGCTAGATACTTGTTTAGAGGAAATCTAATACTTAAATATGGTTCATGCCCTAATTTTTCATTTTATACCCTAATTGACCCTTATAAAACTTTAATATTGTACTTATCATAACTTTCATACCCTTTTTACTATGTGCAAAATATCATATGTATTTGTTTTTCTTATGAGAAGTTATCTCTGTTTTGACCTTAACAATGTGATAATCCTGATTGTTCCCTATTTGTGACAACCAAGTCCCCACTATGGGGGTTCTGGGCCTCTACCACTAAGCTACAAATCCCTCATCACCTCAAACAAGTTGTAAACAACACATAGAAATGCAATTGTATTATTAATTAAGTGTACCAACTCCAGATGATATAAAACGTATTCACATATATCAAACCATCCCAATCAGGGTATTATTTACCACATTTGGTCATACCATTCATCAACTCATGGCATAAAATCTAAACTTACCAATCTCGATCAAAACAAGGACCAATACATCAAGTAAGGGCATATCAACATTAAATAAGGCATCAACATGGGGTATTTATTTTTAGACTATTTCATATGTAAAACATATAGAGACACAAAAGATAGGCCATTGGGCCTTAAATATAACTTCTAATAATCATCATTCTAAAAGAAATATTTTGCAACAAGACAACCATCATTCTTATAGTTTAACAAATTATCATTATGAGCTAGCATTTTATATTGATATTAAAACAATATATCATCACTTCATGTCTCTTTCCGAGCCTACTGTGTTCTCATAAAGTGTACATCATTGCTAATGGCATTTGATACCTTAAGACTAATTGATTATAGTAAAGAATATCTCATTATTTCAATGGTGAGTTTATCAAATACACATGACTACATAACTCTTCATATTAAGTATATCAAAGTCCTTTCCATTACTTTCTACTTTGGTTACACCCAAACATAATTTTAAAATTTAAGACTTGGATGATGTCGACATTCCAATGATAGTACCCTCACCATTTATATCAAGGAAAAATCCCTAAGGCCTCATAACTACTTATATATTCCATATCTGAGTTCATGATATTGTGTCACATTTTATGTTGCATTTAGTTGATTCATTAAGATTATAGGAAGATAAGAGAAAAATAGATAAAAGAGTTATATATTTATTACGAGAAGGTGTTATATACCATTAGGTGGCATTTTTAAATTAAGGTTGTGCAAAATTGCATAAAGTCCATGTCTGATTTGGAAAACCCATACCACTTCTTAAACACATTATTGATTGGTTCCATTCAATATGATTTGCACATTCAAATAATCATTCTCTTGAATTTATAATAAATGTTAAGCTCACTAACAACTCAATTGTGGTATTCCTAAACATTATTGGCCTTAAAAGAATCAAACCACCAAAGAAGGGCATATAAATGCCTAAAACATCTTCAAGGACAAAATAGGCATAAGTCCCTGCACAAGTGTCATTTGCACCTAACATTTTAAATGTGTCTTTAAGAAACATAGTCTAGATAGCACCCAAAATTTCATATTTATCCTCAAATGAAAGTAAGGTTTACATTGTCTAGGGGGTCTCAACTAGGGACCGTCTACGGGGGTGGTCCCACATCATAAAAAAACTTGTTTGATGTAGTTGAAAACCAAGTAACTATATCAATTAATCATGTGTAATACTAATCATGCATCCTATGACTATAGAACTATTTCAATGATAAACCTTTTTGTATAGTAAAATGAGTAATACTAAAAGAAATTTTAGATTGTGAGATAGATCTCAGTGTCGTATACTGTTGAATGTATGTGAATGTGGGGAGGGTATTTATCCCTCATCCTAAATTTATGGAATTTTGAGAGGAAATTTGGTTTTGTATTGATTCATATGTGATTGAGAGAAGATGAGGCTATAAGTTGAATATGAGGGTTGTTATACCCTAGTTTTTTGTGTGGCTTGCATATCCAAGAGAGACCAATATTTAACAAGATGGCCATGTGTCCCTATTGGTTGTTGGACCATTGTGCCACTACAATTTTCCAATCACATTGACTTAGGGGAAGAGATCTTTAGGAGTCTCAAATTCCTAAGATATAATATGGGGATGATTGTGACTTTGCAGTGGTTAGCTAGTGGTTTGAATGGTTTCCTCAAACTACCCAAGGTATAATAAAACATGCAACCATCATTTGGTGTATTTGTTGAGGTTTAATTGGAAAATAACATTGATTCACATTTGGATGTGTTATTATTACACTTATATTTCTATCAAGTAATTTGGTGGGTTCATATTTTGTCTTTCAATATATACTATAACATATGCTCAATACATTATATACTTCTTGTTGAACTATGTGCATGTTTAATATAGTTATATAACCAACTCTTACTCTTAAGCATAATATGTTCTTAGTTATCATATCATATCACTGGGACTTGGGTCTCACCCCTATGGTTATCCACATCTTTGAGGTATGTTGGAGCAACTGGAAGGACGTGTGGATCAAGATGTAACAAGAAATAATATAGTCAAGTCTAGTATAAGACCCCTACCCTGAGTTTTGGGGTAACCCTATTTTCTATGGCTTAATATTATTCTTAGAACCTTGCTCTAATCCTTTGAGATGTAATTCGGGTTTTTGGAGAGCTTAAGTGTCAAGTTGGAGCTTGTTTGGATGAGTGTCTGCTTTCTGTGCTAGTTTTGGCACAAATTGCAATTTACCGAATGTAGATGGTTGATGTGCAATTTACCACCTCTAGAGTGTTCCTTCTCTTCCTTGACATCATCTAGAGGGTAGATAAAGAAGAGGGTGTCTTGTTTGAGCTCTAGTTGAGGAGTTGACACCTTAAGAGTGATTAGGGTTTCCATGCATGTTGGATGTCTCGATCCATGAAGTATGTTGGGTTGTCTCAACCATGGGTCAAGACCTAGGTCTATCTTGGGGGCTGCCACAGTCGAGAAACCTCCTCTAGAGTGTAGGGTCTTGACCTATATAGTTTAGCATGGTTTTGGGTTGAGATGGATGACCTAGCATGTGTTGTCTTGATCTAGGGTTGATGGTGGTACCTTATCTCGACCTAGATAGTGGTGTCGTGACCATGGGAGGTGCACCTAGGATGGCGGCGACCACGACCATGGGGGATGACATGGTGGTCGAGAAACTAACTAAAGTATATCACCATGTCTTGCATGTCATGTTTAAGTGGTTGCATGTGGATGCATGTTGGTCTTTTGCAAGGACAAGTGTCCCTTAGTATGTTGACACCTCATTCCTTGCTCTCTCTCATATTCCATCTATATAACCCCTTAATTTTCCTTATTTGCAACCCTTTCAACCATCTATCTTCTTCCTTCTTCTTTGTTCATTCTTGGTGCTTAGTGGAGCAGGGTGGTTCGTTCTTGGAATTGGGGGGATCAATCTCCTCTTGCATGTGGTGGTGGTGATCATATCCACCCTTGGTAAGATTTTGTCTTCTAAGTTGATGTTTCTTTTGATCTCCTATCTTCGTATTATTCTCTTTTCTTAGCCCTAGACCATTGTTCTTCCATGGTGATCATTATGGGAGAGAAAATCCTCATCAAAAGGGTCATAGACCATGTCTAGACCCAAGTGTGAAAAGGATTTCTCCTCTCTTTTCCCCTTTCTCTTTTGATTCATCCAAGATCTTCTATGCTTATCTCCTTTAGATATCTTTGAAATTAGTGTCTTATTCTTCTTAAGGTACTCTTATGGATGAGTGTAGAGCTTTTGGTGAAACTTCTTCAACCCTTGGATTGTGTGCTTGGAGCTCTTGATCTTGGAGTTTGGAGCTCTTGGTGGTGATCATCTTAAGGAGGATTATATAACTCTTTACCCTCTCTATTATTTGCACTCTTTCATACATGAAAGATGATGTATTCTCTCTAAAACCTTTCCTCAAACATGATATTAGATTATGATAATCTCTATAACTTGTTTCTCTAACTTAGTTTGGATGAAATCTGAAGCCCTAATTTCAGATACTCGACTTTGATTATTGGGGTGTTATGATGATATCCCTCTATCCTTTAACCTTAGTTTTGCTCACATGAATGATGATCATATACTTAGATGTTGTAGGAAGTTTAGGTTCTGCTTTGGGTACCTTACTCATGTTTTCCTTCCTCTTAGATGAGATAATTCCATGTGGTATCATGATGTATGACTTGGGGTTATGGTGATCATTTTGCTTGAGTTGTTCCTCCATAATGATTATTGTTTTTCCTTTGTCTTGTTTCTATTTTGAGACCCTGACATCATCTAATAGGGTGGTCAAGACACCTACCCCATGTTAGTCATGACCATAGTTAATTTTGAGAAAGATGCTTCTCTTTGGATGTGTTGTACCTAGTGTTTATGGAGGTCACGACACTTGAGGATTGATGGTCACATTGAAACCTATTTGGTGAGGTGGTTGCCATATCTTTTGGGACTTTATCCTACCTTAGTTTTGGTCATGCATTGAGATAGGTCGTGAAAGGGTGCTTGGTTGCGACATGCTACTAGATTAAGTTTGAGACATCTATTGGTCGAGACACCCTTTGGTCAAGACATTTGTGGTGATTAGAAACCATAATCCTAGATGTCACGGGCACGACATGATCCAGGTGCTGGAGGTCATGACACTTGGTGTTGATCGATATGTTGATTGTTATGGTCAGGTTGTTGCCCTAGCTTTTGGGTCTTGGTCATTATCTTAAGAGTGGCTGCGACATGGCATCATGTCTTGTGGTCACGACATGGCATCATGGCTTGGGGTCATGACATGGAATCATGGCTTTGGGTCACGACATGGTGTCATGTTTGGTGCTTGAGACGACCATGTCTCTTGAGGCCAAAACATCAATGCTCCTTGAGGTCACAACATGAGCCTTTGGTAGGTTAGAACCTTAACCATAGATGGGTTGAGATGCCCTAGGTTTCATGGTCGTAACCTAGATGTTTATGTGGTCGACACACATGATGAGGTTAGTGGTGGTTGAGAGGTATGCTTGGACACCTAATAATACTCTTGTATGAGTGATACATATGCCATGTATAGTGATGTTTGGAATAATGTATAATCAACTCTAATGATGTACCTTAACCTTAATACACTCCTAGATAGTGGGAGGTGGTATACCAAGGGTTGGGTGGTTGGTTGTGACTTCAAACCCCTAATTTTCTATGGATGGAAAACCCTAACCCTAATGATGGGTGATATGACATGTTGCTTCTCTTTCTTAGAACAACTAATATGTTATGATGTTTCCTCTCTCTTGTTTATCAATTTTTAACAATGTAGGTGATATGAAGTTGAATATCATAGCTAGTGTATGCTATGATGAGTATGTTGTGACACATGTTAAATGAGCCTTCAGGAGGCTTGTTGAGACACTTATGATACATGGTTGATGTGAGTAGGTCCTATGACCTGGTGATGGCTTTATGGCTATTGTGAGGTGACACCCTATGGTGCTATGGTTAAGGGATTGGTATCCCACAATGAAGTGACATTAGTGATAGCCTTGAGTGGTTGTGTAACAGTAATGGTGATCTTGTGAATGACAATGTTACATGTGTTATGTGGTGATATTGTGACAAGATCATACCTTATATGTCTCATACATATTTTAAAGTTGTACCATGCCCTTATCTTTGTAGAGCTTGTTATGTTTTGTACGTTTTAACTTGATTGATGCTAAAAGTCACTTAATTGGCATAACTAAGAGATGACCATGTGTAAGCTAATCTCATTGTGATATATGGAACCACCATGTGTGAGTCAGTTTCCTTGCTAAATATGGATGGCCATGCGTGAGCCACTCCTTCTTTTTGGGATGGCCATGCACAAGATGGTTCCGTTGCGATATATGGGTGGCCATGCGTGAGACACTTCTTCTTTTTGGGACGGCCATGTGTGAGCTGATTCCCATATGATATGTGGATGGCCATGCGTGAGCCACTTCTTTTTGGGGCGACAATGTGTGAGCCAATCCCTTGGGATATATGGATGACCATGCATGAGTTGATCCATTTGTTGATTAAATGTCACTTGTACAAGTTGACTAATAAGACACTATAGTGTTACCCTCGTGCTAGCTAGGAGGTGTTAGAACAGTCACATAATCTGAATCTTCCATTGACCATGGTTGATACCAATAAGGACTCACTAGTAGTACTTCCATAAGATCAAATGTGAAAATATTGAATGAGACTTTAATTGCTTTAATAGTTTTGTTGGTAGGAAATATACATGTTTTTCATATTCCTTTCAGTTTATAAAATGTCTATGGATCTGTTATAGTTCCCTGATATATTTAGAGGATGATAATTGCCCTGCTTATATCAATAATTGTATCTATTTATTAAAGTTGTAGCTTTACAACTGTTCTTTAGTTACATTACTTGTTCTTTAATAGTGTTGGCAGAGAGTTATATCTCTCGCTGGGATGTTTGGTCTCACCTCGTGGGTTTCCACATCTTTTAGGTGCTTGTGCACGACGTGTTGGTGATTGTGTAGTAGAGGCTAAGCAACATCAGGAAAGGAAAGTAGATGACAAGGTTGAGTGTGCTGCTTGATGGTTTTTTGGTATCAGAGTCCTAGAGTTGTCCCTGTACATCGATTCTTGGGGAGAGTTCAGTGTGTTTTGTGGTTATGCTATCGAAATGAGTTTTTGATTTATGCGCCCTTATTGTATATAGTTGGTTGATGTACATGTATATGTAAGTGGAATAAAAATCATGAGTGCTAGGTAAGTCTATGGAACATGTTGTAAGCATGACATATTATGAGATATATGAAAAAATGGTAGGTAATGGATCTTTATGTCACACGTTTTCTGATGTTGGTGCCTTGTGCAAGCATTTTTAATTTTTATTAGTTTCGGTAATCCAATGTTAGTGTTTTGTTTTAATATCATGGTTGTGACGTGTGGTGATACATGGTTGGTATCAGAGTTTTAGGTTCATTGAGTCTATAGGGACCTAGGACTAGGGTTTGTGTCTATTCTTGTGTCCTCTAGTTAGTCTGATAGTGACTTCTTCTTATGCAGAAGAAGAAGAAAAGTTTAAAGATGTCTAGAGAACATGAAGAATAGGATGTTGAAATCAATGTTGTTACACCACATAGAGGTGCAAAGAAGCAGGAACAAGGATATTGGGCTCCTGAGGGTCCCCAGTTTGACCAAGCCATGCTTAAGAATCCTACCTTTCAGTCTCTTTTTGGGAAGTTCATGGCTACCATGATGCATATAGAAGACATGATGTGTGCACCTCAGCCTAGGGCACCAATTCCCAATGTAGGATCCCCGGTCTCTGGGAAGATTTTTGAGCATCTTAGATGTGTTGGGGCAGTAGAATATGTTGGGATGGTAGATCCAGTTGTTGCAGATCTCTAGTTGATGAAGCTAGAGAAGGCTTTCAAGATCCTTAATATCCTAGATACTGATAAAGTGAAGCATGCACTGTACCTTTTGAAGGGGAATGTTGGCCATTAGTGGGCCATAGAGGAGGAAAAGTGGCCTAGAGTTACTATTGGTTGGGAGGAATTCTGACATGGGTTTGTTAGTCGGTACTTCCCTCAGACCTATCTAGACGAGAAGATCAATGAGTTTGAGAGGATTTGACAGGGATCCATTTCAATCAATGAGTATGAAGCAAGGTTTATGGAGTTGTTAAGGTTCTATCCTCACATGAATACTACATATGAGGATAAAATCCTATGTTTTGAGAAAGGTTGAACGTTGAGTTGTCAATGCCAGTGGATGCATTAGAGAATGGAGACAGTTTTGCCACATTTGTGGAGTTGGTTTGAAGAATAGAGAGGTCTGCGGCTGCAAAGAGAGAGAAAGGTGCCAAGAAGAGGTCTACTAAGTACCAAGGACAATCCTCAGGAGGCTCTAAGGAACCTAGGTTGAAAACACCACTAGCACAAAAGAGGTCTAGTGCACCAACACAGTGATCACCAAGTAAGAGCAAGAGATGTAGTTTTCTTCCTATAGGAACCGAGAGTGTTTCCTCAGTGTCTGTGACAAGGCCGCCTAGGCCTTGGTATGAGAGCAAAGCATGCCATAGGTGTGAACACATTGGGCATACTAGACCATTCTTCCGTGAGAAAGATGATGAGGTGACCCAATAGTCAAGGCAGAACCAACAGTGCTCGCAGAGACAACATTACAATAGTAGTGGAAGGGGTCATGGACATGCTTTACATGTTGGTTCCTCGGGATAGGCTAGTGAGGGATGAGGACGACAACAGGTGACAACTCGACTTTACACCTTAAGTTAGCAAGAAGGAGATGTAACATCCCTGACCTGGGTTATGTACTAACCCTAGGTGTTTTGCCTAATAAAGTTGATTAGATGCTTGCTTGTATTTCTTGAAAACTAATTAAGGCTTTTGAGGAAATTATATTTCATTTCAGTCCTTTTTTAATAATGTTGAAACATTGTTTTGTTAATAATGAACTAAAGTGCAAATTACCCAAGTAAATGGGTTAACTTGCAAATTTCACATGTTAAGATGTTTCTCTGATGTTGAGACATCATGAGAATGTATATGATGTGGTAATATGGACTCCATAATCTTGAGCACCAAGATATAGCTTGTAAAGTAATCTTTGTGCATTAAAACCTAGTTTTGGTGTAATGTGCAATTTACCCAAAACCTAGGGTTCAACATGTAAAATATCACCTCTTGAGGGTCTCTCATGTTTCGTGAGATCATGTAGAGAAAAGAAAATGAGAGGGGAACCTCATTTGAATCATCTTGGAGGAGAGAGAATTTGAACTTTGAAATAATCAAGATCTAAGTATAAATGGCTCTTTAATATAACTTAATGCAAAAGGGAAAATATATTAATTAGGGAGCCCTTCAATCAAAAAATTGGAGGATGTGTTTGCAATATTTTGGACAAGCTTGTGCCATGCTTGGGCACCAAAAGGATTTTTGTTGAAGTGGAAGTTATTCCCATTAATAATATATAAAAGCAATATCCAATAAAAGGGTGGATATTAATATACATCTCTTTAAGGTGTTTAGTTTCTTTTCCTTTAAACCTTGGATAATTGAGAAGTCTTGTAAGAGTTTAGAAGGCGGCCACGTATCCAAGAAGTGGAGGAGGACTTGGTGGATATTTTGCGAGAATAAAAGCAAGTAATCCTCTTCTTTCCATTTGTAGTGAAAACCCATAAATATATATATGTATCTTTTCCAACAACACAAAGGATCATTTCCCTTAGTTATTTTCTTCAGCACCTTGTTTTGGCCTACCAAGGAAGAGCTATGAATCGGTTCTAGAGGTGGGTTTTATAACTCTAACCCTTAAGCTTTGCTAATGCATCCATTCCCTTAATAATCGTTGGCTTTTTCCTTCTTTGATATTCCTTTGGTTAATTGCTATAACCTCCGTGAAGAACATCAATAGTTCTTGGTTGTTCTTAGGAAGAAGATGATGACGTTAACTTTTATGATTATCCAAATAAAACAACTTTAGCAAACGGTTTGGTTTTGTTGCTCAAACGGTTTTCCAAACCGTTTGAATGCAAATGGTTTCACCCAAACCGCATAGAAGAAAACGGTCCAAGACCGTTTGGTGGTGTTGACCAAGTGTTGACCATTTGGAGATCTTTTGAAAATAATGTAGAATAATCATCTATCAAAAATGATCAATTAACTCCAAGTGGTTCACTAATTAAAGGTCCATCAACTATCTAAACCCTAATAGGGTTAATTGTTGATTTGATGATTGATTAAGGTTGAGACTTGGATTAAGTGACCCAAACGGTTTCAAAACCATTTGGGGATCACCCAAACGGTCTCAAGACCGTTTGGTGATCACCCAAGAGCGTTTGGAGGTCTAGGGTTAAGTATGTTCGACCAATTGAAGACCCAAAGGTTCTAAGTTGAAGTACAATCAATTGCTGATTTGGTGATCAACTCAATGGTCCAATCCATAATTAGTTGACTAAGTTTTTGGTTTTGACTTGGGAAAACGGTCTCAAGACCGTTTGGAAGTCATCCAAACGATCCCAAGACCATTTGGGGTCAGGTCATGACCAAATTGGATGATGGTTCAATGATTTCAAATCAATTAAACTCACATTGATTAATGTTGAAGGGTCATCGATTTCAAACCCTAATCCAATTGATTCAAGCCCTAATTGATGATCAATTGAGGGTCAGTTGAGGGTCAAATCAGTTGAAGGTTGACCTAATTAACTCAATTGAATGAAGGTGATAGATCCAATTGATGATTGAATACATATATACAACTATTGAAGGATCCAACAATGGAAACCCTAATTCAATTTGAGGTGTTGGGACCATACTTGGTCCATGCAGTTTTGAGGTGGTTTGAACCAAACGGTCTCAAGACCGTTTGGGACCAAACGATCCCAAACCATTTAGGTTCATGCGGTTTCCAAATCAGTTGAGTGCATGCGGTTTCAAAACCGGTTGAAGTCATACGGTTTCAAAAGTCAACCACGAGCATACGATCTTCCCCTCCTACTTTAGCAAACGGTCTTGAGTGTGTAACTTTACCAAATGGTCTCAAGGGTAGACCATGACTGCATGAAGGTCCAAACGGTCTTAGATCGTTTGGAGGTTTAATATGCAAGACCGTTTGAGGTCTAAGTTAGTCAAGATCGTTTGGGGCCTTAGTGGCCAAGATCGTTTGGTGGATGTTTAACCTAAACCTCATGGGTACTTAAGGTGGTTAAAGGACAAGTAATTAGTTAATTAAGATATGATGTAATACAAGGTGATTCATGATACTTGTACCTTAATGGGATAGTGTGATTGAAACCCATGAAGTAATTAAGCTCTAATAAATACAATGGTAATGATATAAACCATGAAGTCAATTCTCTTTCATGATTGAGTTACTTAACCTAATCAAGTTTGAAGTAAACATCATCCTATATAGGATGAGAGAGATGACTCCTTTTATGAATGTTAATCAAGTAATGGACTTCCAATAGTAATGAATATCAAATTAGGGTATGATCCTTCATAGTGAGATCATGAAAACCCAAATTATGATGGTAAATGAATCTTAACCCTAATTGAGGGTAATAATGGAAGTATCCCTAATGCATGATGATGATGTAATCCTAATTCATAATGATGACATAGTTAACCTTAATTAAAGGCACCTTGTTGATCACTCCTACTTGGGGTGAATAGTAAACCCTAATGGAGGGATATTAATTATAACCCTAATCAAGGGCGATTCAATGTGAATAGTAAATCCTAATTCAAAGTATGTTAAATGAGAAACCTAATCTAGAGTGATGTGATATGAACAGTGAATCCTAATCTAGAATGATGTGATATGAATAGTAAACCCTAATTCCAATTAAGGTGAATAACAGTGTGAAACCCTAATTCTAGGTTATGCTTTTAAGCATGAAGCTCTATGATTAGATAACGAAATGAAGAATCACTATTTCTTTTTAAGCTAAGGGGTTGGTTAGCCCTAATTGAGTTGAAAAGGGAAACCCTAACCCTAGTAAGGGCATAGTGGTGCAACCCTTGAATAGTAAATTTATCCTTGTTTTGCATTGTGTTGATAATGTGCATGTTATCATTTTTATTAATCATGCAGGTTTTTATGAAATAGTGAGCATATCCAGGTAAGAGCTATGAAGCCATATCCATTGAAAATACTTTATAAGCTTTGAAAGTAATGATATGCTATGTTACCTATTGAAAGGTGACAAAAGAGATTGATAGGCTGTATGAGCTATGAGAAATATTTGCATTTCTACTATCATGATTATACTGTCAAATGACTTGATGGCAATATGTTACTTGGTAACAAGTGTTTGATGATCTAAGGGTTTGAACACCCATGTTCTTTTATCATAATGATGAGATGGTTAGGGATTGATATCCCAATGTTAACAAGATGTGAAATGAACTTGATACAATTAGTACTCTTTCTTTATAGCAATTATTTTAATGGTTTATGTTTGAAAACATGCTTGATGCTAAAAGAATGCCATAATGTACTTAAATAATAAAGTATAATGATATCATGTAGAGCCCTGACCATAGATCCATCATCGTCAGAAGCTAGATGATGGTGAAATAGGTTTTCCTAAGGGAACTCCTGGAGAGCATACTTTTGAGTATGTGGGGGTTATGGACCCGAATATCCTTACGTCTTAATGAAGGAATTGATGTGAGATAAACATTTAATCTCCCAATCCTTCATTATATGCATATGCTGGGAAGATGTATCACTAATCTCCCGATGATGATGTTAATGCTGAATCGATGTGAGATAAACAAGAAATCCCTCGATTGTGAAGAGAGTACAACATGCCACTGTAACTCTGATAGTGAAGTGCCAGAATACCCTGGACAGCTATTATGGCAGCGACACAAGATGTCCTGCATGTTGTTCCTCACACTGACTGAGGAGAATGAGGTCATAGGAATCCGGCTCTTCTGATGACCTATGTATGGTACCGATTGCGATTTCGTAATGGTCGGTTGGAGTATGAGCGGTATACCTCATCTCCTCAGGGCATAAGTATGTGTGTAAAATGTAATTAGCCGTGTAGCATATTTGCTTAGGTTGAACTATGAGAAACACTGATTGATGATACATTGTTTATTAAGTCCTAGTTGGACAAATAATATACATGTTCTTCATATTCCTTATTGAATTAAATGAGTTGCTATTCAATCAAGTTATAATTGAAATGATTGTATAAAGTATACTGCTTTATTGAGTTATTCAATGAATTGCCTGCTGTTGAATAATTATAATATTACTGCTCAGTGTTATTCCATTATTTGCAATGACAATGCTTCTGGCGGAGAGTTATAACTCTCGCTGGGACAATTTGCATTTGTCTCACCCCCGTGGGATTCAACTTTTTATGTAGACAATGAGGATGAAGAAACCCATCAGTGGGTGAGCGGCAGTAGCAACAACATCAAGGACAGTAGTGATCCACAGGTGGAGTCACTGTCTGATAGGTTTTGTATATAGATAGTCCTATGTGTCATCTTTGTACTCTCAGGTCCTAGGAGTTAGTAGATAGTTTAATATAGGTATGAGATTTTTGGCTTAATGCCTCGAGATTTTTGTATACTACTCATGTACAGTTTAACATGGCAGTCAGTGTTATGACTCTCGAGATGAGATAATACAGAGATGTACTGATGAATCAGCTTGTAAATAACTTACTTGTTTCTTTATGAAAGAGTTTTACCATTTGTGGATATTTTAATAAAAGAATTTAATTTTTAGTGATTTTCAGTAATTCTGCTGCTAATTAATCGCTTCCGCATTGCTAATAACATTTTGTTCGAACGGTGTATCACAAATAGTGGTATCAGAGCCCTAGGTTCGCTGAGTCTACAGAGACATAGGACTAAGGTTTTAGAGTCTGTTCTAGTGTCTTCCAGTATATCTGATAGCGTCTTCTGATCATATAGGAGAAGAGAAAACTAAAGATGTTTGGATCACATGAGGATCACATTGTAGAGAGTAGTGTTGATGCACCTAGAGAAGGTGCAAGAAACAAAGAAAGGGAAGAATCTGTACCTGAACCACCTTAGTTCAACCCAGCTGACATGGGGAACCCAGCCTTCCAAGCCATGTTCATTCAGTTCATGAATGCCATGACACACATGACTGATAGGATGTCTATACCTATACCTAGGGCACCTACCCATCCAGAAGGACAAGGATCTGGCAAGATGTTTGAACGACTTCGCCGAGTTGGAGCCACAGAGTATGCTGGAACAACTGACCCAGCAGATGCTGACTTGTGGGTAACTGAATTAGAGAAGGCCTTTAGAGTTCTGAACATCCCAGAAACAGAGAAGGTTAGACATGTAGTGTATCTTCTCAAGGGGAGTGCTGGTCATTGGTGGACCATGGAGGAAAGGAAAAGGCTAGGTGTGGAGATTGGATGGGAAGTTTTCCTATGGGAATTTATCAACAGATACTTTTAAGACATTCTTGGATGAGAAAATCTCTCAGTTTGAGAGGTTAAGACAAGGACCTACAAACATTAGAGAATACGAGGCTAAGTTCATGGAGCTATTGCGGTTCTGTCTGCATATGGTAGCTACAGATGAAGAAAGGATTAGACATTTTGAGAAGGGGTTAAACGTTGAGTTGACCACCCCTGTGTCTGCTTTGGAGAATAGGGAAAGGTTTGCTACTTTTGTAGAATCAGTCAGGAGGATAGAGAGGTCTATGTCAGAGAAGTGACAGACCAAGAACAAGAAGATGTATCCCCAGTTCCAAGGATCCTCATCCAAAGGTTTCAAGAAACCAAGGTTTTCCGTGCCTACACCACCACCTAGATTCAGTACCCAGATGCAGTGGATGTCAAATAGGGGTAGAGGGCGAATTTTACCTCTAGAAGGAGCTCGTAGCTCAGCATCTATGTCGGTTACATGACCAACCATACCACAATAAGCGAATAGAAGCTGTTATATATGTGGAAAGGCAGGACATCTGATGAAGGATTGTAGAGCCAGAGAAGTGAGTGTGACTCAACCTCAAAGGCAGAGTCAGCAAGGATCTCAAAGGAGATAGTTTCCAGGTAATGCTAGAGGACGTGGACAAGCGTCCCAAGCTGGATCATCGACACCTAGTCATCGAGCACCGAATCAACCACAGACGACGACAAGATTCTACGCGATGAATCCATCTGATGCAGTGATCAACCCTCGAGTTGTGGCAGGTCAGATGGAATTGTTTTACTTAGATATGTCTACATCTTGCATTGTATCTATTTTAATTGATCCGGGTGCTACACACTCCTTTATCACTCGAAGAGTGATTCTTATCTGCAACCTGACTATAAGTCATAGAGCAGATAGTTTGTTGCAAGAAACTCCTTTGATGGGATATGCTGTGTTGTGGGAGGTATGTTCTCCATGCATCCTCTTCTTTTCTGAACATCGCATTCAAGTGGATTTTATACCACTTGAGATGCATGGGTTTGATGTAATCCTTGGGATGGATACCTTAGAAAGGTATAAGGTTGTCTTGGATTGTGAATCCAAGTGAGTTGTATTCACTGATGATAGTGACACATGGATCTTTCAAGGAGATAGAAAGATTCTACCAACTTGTCTTGTGTCGGCTATGGTTGCTGAGAAGCTGATGAGGCAAGGATGTTATGCATTCTTGTCCCATGTGGTAGATACCACCATGGAGAGTCCTAACCCTGCTGAAGTTCCGATAGTCAGGGAATTTGAAGATGTATTTCCTGAAGAACTTCCAGGTATACCACCACCCCGAGAGATTGATTTTGAGATTAATCTAATTCCAGACACACAACCTATAGCACAAACACCATATAGGATGGCACCTGCTGAGATGGTAGAACTCAAGAAGTAGCTGCAAGAGTTACTTGAGAAGGGTTTCATCCGACTGAGTACTTCACCCTGGGGTGCTCCGGTCCTCTTTGTTAAAAAGAAAGACAGGTCAATGCGGTTGTGCATTGATTACAGGAAGTTAAATAAAGTAACAATAAAGAATAAGTATCCTTTGCCGAGGATTGATGATCTCTTTGATGCGTTGCGTGGTGCAACTATCTTCTCAAAGATAGATTTGAGTTTGGGATATCATCAGCTGCATATTAAGGAGGGTGACATACCTAAGTCTTCCTTTAGAACAAGGTATGGTCACTATGAGTTCACAGTTATGTCATTTGGACTAACTAATGCACCAACTACATTTATGGAACTCATGAATAGAATCTTTCAACCTTTTCTTGATCAGTGTGTTGTCGCCTTCATAGATGACATTCTGATCTATAGTAGAGATGCTCAGCAGCATGAACAACATCTTCGTCAGACTCTAACTTTGCTAAGAAAGCATAAGTTATATGCTAAGTTTAGCAAGTGTGAGTTCTAGTTATCAGAAGTTTCTTTTCTTGGACACATAATATCTGCTTCGGGTATTCGTGTTGACCCTAAAAAGGTAGAATCTATCCTATAATGGGAGCAGCCAAAGACACTGACAAAGATTCAAAGTTTCTTAGGGTTGGCAGACTATTACAGAAAGTTCATTAAGAACTTTAATTCTATAGCTTTACCCTTGACTAAGTTGACCAGGAAGGATGTTCTTTTTACCTGGAGTGACAAGTGTCAGCAATCATTTCATTTGTTGAAGGAAAGGCTGACAAGTGCACCTGTGCTTGTGTTACCTGAGCAAGGGAAAGGGTATATGGTGTTCTGTGATGCCTCTAAGAATGGACTAGGATGTGTGTTGATATAGGATAAACAAGTTATTTCTTTTGCTTCTCGATAGCTTAAGAAACACGAGGAGAATTATCCAACGCACGATCTAGAACTAGCTGTTGTAGTTCATGCCTTGAAGATCTGGAGACATTATCTTTATGGAGAGATATTCCTGATTTTCACAGACCATAAAAACCTTAAGTATATCTTTACTCAGCATGAGCTTAACATGAGGCAACGCCGTTGGATGGAGTTAATCAAGGATTATGATTGTATAATTGATTACCATCCAGGGAAGGTCAATGTAGTTGTTGATGCTTTGAGTAGGAAATCAGCAACACTCGCTTTAGACATAGCACAACTGAATTCTTTGGTGTGCTCTAGGAGGGATATGCTTATCTCTTTAGGGAAGGATAATGTACAGTTAAAAGTATCATTGCTATTAGGATTGTTAGATGAGATGCACATAAAACCTACTATGAGACAATAGATTAAGGAGGCACATCAAGTTGATGCTACAGTTCAACAGATTAGATCAGAGTATGGTAGTGAAAAATGAGATGGTTTCCATGATTCAGATGATCAGGTAGCCTGTTATCATGATAGAATGATAGTACCGGATGCGGATAATTTGAGAAAGTTAGTCCTGGAAGAAGCTAATTTTCAATGTATGCTATGCATCCAGGAAGCACCAAGATGTATCATAACTTGAAAGATATGTATTGGTGGCCTGGTTTAAAGAAGGATGTTGCTGAGTTTGTTATGCGGTGTCCAGTGTGTCAGCAAGTTAAAGCTAAACACCAGAAGCCCGCAGGAACAATGCAGCCTTTGCCCATACCTCAATGGAAGTGGGATCATGTGACTATGGACTTTGTGGTTGGTTTACCTAGAACAACCAAAGGACATGATTCCATTTGGGTAATAGTTGATAGGTTGACAAATACATCACATTTTTTACCTGTCAAAACAACCTATTATGCTGAGAAGCTGGCATAGTTATATGTAGATGAGATAGTGCGACTGCATGGGGTTCCAGTTACCATTGTTTCTGACAGAGGTCCCCCATTTACGAGTCATTTTTGGGAGTGACTTCATAAAGCCTTAGGCACACAGTTAAGGTTTAGTACATCCTTTCATCCTCATACTGATGGACAATCAGAAAGGACCATACAAACTTTGGAGGACTTGATCAGAGCATGTGTCCTTCAGTTTACAGGAAGTTGGGATCTGCACCTAAGTTTGATAGAGTTTGCCTACAATAATAGCTATCAACATAGCATTGACATGAAACCTTATGAAGCTTTGTATGGTAGATGTTGTAGATCTCCCCTATGTTGGTATGAAACTGGTGAATATCAACTTTTAGGTCCTAATCTTATGCAGCAGACCACTGAGAAGATTAAAATAATACAACAACAGTTAAAGACTGCACAAGATAGGTAGAAATCTTATGCTGATAAGCATCATAGACCTTTAGAATTCCAGGTTGGAGACAGAGTGTACCTCAAGGTCTCACCTTGGAAGGGAGTTCTTAGATTTGGAAGGAAAGGAAAGTTAGCTCCTAGGTTTATGGGGCCTTATCCAATCATTGAATGGATTGGAAAGGTAGCTTATAAGCTAGAGTTACCACCAGAGTTGCAAAAGTTACACACAGTTTTCCACATTTCCATGCTAAGGAAATGTCATCCCGACACAGAATCAGTTCTACAACTTATGGAAGTAGAATTGTATGATGATATATCTTATATAGAAGGACCTGTGTTGATCCTTGATAGAAGAATTAAAAAGCTAAAAAAGAAGGACATAAGTCTTGTGAAAGTCCTCTGGAATCACCGTGGCATTGAAGAAGCTACGTGGGAACTAGAGGAAGAGATGAGGAGAAAATACCCTGCTCTTTTCTCTTAATATGTTTTGTAGATGATTTCAGGGACGAAATCCTTGTAAGGGGTGGATAATTTGTAACATCCCTGACCTGGGTTATGTACTAACCCTAGGTGTTTTGCCTAATAAAGTTGATTAGATGCTTGCTTGTATTTCTTGAAAAGTAATTAAGGTTTTTGAGGAAATTATATTTCATTTCAGTCCTTTTTGAATAATGTTGAAACATTGTTTTGTTAATAATGAACTAAAGTGCAAATTACCCAAGTAAAGGGGTTAACTTGAAAATTGCACATGTTAAGATGTTTCTCTGATGTTGAGACATCATGAGAATGTATATGATGTGGTAGTATGGACTCCACAATCTTGAGCACCAAGATATAGCTTGTAAAGTAATCTTTGTGCATGAAAACCTAGTTTTGGTGTAATGTGCAATTTACCCAAAACATAGGGTTCAACATGTAAAATATCACCTCTTGAGGGTCTCTCATGTTTCGTGGCATCAAGTAGAGAAAATAAAATGAGAGGGGTGCCTCATTTGAATCATCTTGGAGGAGAGAGAATTTGAACTTTGAAATAATCAAGATCCAATTATAAATGGCTCTTTAATATAACTTAATGCAAAAGGGAAAATATATTAATTAGGGAGCCCTTCAATCAAAAAATTGGAGGATGTGTTTGCAATAGTTTGGACAAGTTGTGCCATGCTTGGGCACCAAAAGGATTTTTTTGAAGTGGAAGTTATTCCCATTAATAATATATAAAGCAATATCGAATAAAAGGGTGGATATTAATATACATCTCTTTAAGGTGTTTAGTTTCTTTTCCTTTAAACCTTAGATAATTGATAAGTCTTGCAAGAGTTTGGAAGGTGGCCACATAGCCAAGAAGTGGATGAGGACTTGGTGGATATTTTGGGAGAATATAAGGAAGTAATCCTCTTCTTTCCATTTGCAGTGAAAACCCATATATATATATATATATATATATATATATATATATATATATATATATATATATATATATATATATATATATATATATATATATATGTGTGTGTGTGTGTGTGTGTGTGTGTGTGTGTGTGTGTGTGTGTATCTTTTCCAACAACACAAAGGATCATTTCCCTTAGTTCTTTTCTTCATCACCTTGCTTTGGTCGACCAAGGAAGAGCTCTAGATCAGTTCTAGAGGTGGGTTTTAAAACTCTAACCCTTAAGCTTTGCTAATGCATCCATTCCCTTAATAATTATTGGCTTTTTCCTTCTTTGATATTCCTTTGGTTAATTGCTATAACCTCCGTGAAGAACAGAAAAAGTTCTTGGTTGTTCTTTGGAAGAATATGATGACGTTAACTTTGATGATTATCCAAACAAAATAACTTTAGCAAACGGTTTGGTATTGTTGCTCAAATGGTTTTCCAAACCGTTTGGGAGCAAACGGTTTCAAACTGTTTGAATGCAAACTTTTTCACCCAAACCGCATAGAAGAAAACGGTCCAAGACCGTTTGGTGGTGTTGACCAAGCGTTGACCATTTGGAGGTCTGTCGACAATAATTTAGAATAATCATCTATCAAAAATTATCAATTAACTCCAAGTGCTTCACTAATTAAAGGTCCATCAACTATCTAAACCCTAATCGGGTTAATTGCTGATTTGATGATTGATTAAGGTTGAGACTTGGGTTGAGTGACCCAAACGGTTTCAAAACTGTTTGGGGATCACCCAAATGGTCTAAAGACCGTTTGGTGATCACCCAAGACCATTTTGAGGTCTAGGGTTAAGTATGATCGACCAATTGAAGACCCAAAGTTTCTAAGCTGGAGTATAATCAATTGCTGATTTGGTGATCAACTCAATGGTCCAATCCATAATTAGTTGACTTAGTTTTTGGTGTTGACTTGGGAAAACGGTATCAAGACCATTTGGAGGTCATCCAAACGATCCCAAGACCATTTGGGGTCAGGTCATGACCAAATTGGATGATGGTTCAATGATTTCAAATCAATTAAACTCACATTGATTAATGTTGAAGGGTCATCAATTTCAAACCCTAATCCAATTGATTCAAGCCCTAATTGATGATCAATTGAGGGTCAGTTGAGGGTCAAATCAGTTGAAGGTTGACCTAATTAACTCAATTAAATAAAGGTGATAGGTCCAATTGATGATTGAATACATATATACAACTATTGAAGGATCCAACAATGGAAACCCTAATTCAATTTGAGGTGTTGGGACCATACTTGGTCCATGCGGTTTTGAGGTGGTTTGGACCAAACGGTCTCAAGACCATTTGAGTCCAAATGGTCTCAAGACCATTTGGGACCAAACGATCCCAAACCGTTTAGGTTCATGCAGTTTCCAAATCGGTTGAGTGCATGCAGTTTCAAAACTGGTTGAAGTCATGCGGTTTCAAAAGTCAACCATGAGCATACGGTCTTCCCCTCCTACTTTAGCAAACGGTCTTAAGTGTGCAACTTTACCAAATTGTCTCAAGGGTAGACCAAGACCGCATGAAGGTCCAAATGGTCTTAGACCATTTGGAGGTTTAGTATGCAAGATCGTTTGAGGTCTAAGTTAGTCAAGATCGTTTGGGGCCTTAGTGGCCAAGATCGTTTGGTGGATGTTTAACCTAAACCTAATGGGTACTTAAGGTGGTTAAAGGACAAGTAATTAGTTAATTAAGATATGATGTAATCAAAGGTGATTCATGATACTTGTACCTTAATGGGATAGTGTGATTGAAACCCATGAAGTAATTAAGCTCTAATAAATACAATGGTAATGATATAAACCATGAAGTCAATTCTCTTTCATGATTGAGTTACTTAACCTAATCAAGGTTGAAGTAAACATCATCCTATAGAGGATGAAACAGAGATGAATCCTTTTATGAATGTTAATCAAGTAATGGACTTCCAATAGTAATGAATATCTAATTAGGGTATGATCCTTCATAGTGAGATCATGGAAACCCTAATTATGATGGTAAATGAATCTTAACCCTAATTGAGGGTAATAATGGAAGTATCCCTAATGCATGATGATGATGTAATCCTAATTCATAATGATGACATAGTTAACCTTAATTAAAAGTACCTTGTTGATCACTCCTACTTGGGGTGAATAGTAAACCCTAATGGAGGGATATTAATGATAACCCTAATCAAAGGTGATTCAATGTGAATAGTAAATCCTAATTTAGAGTATGTTAAATGAGAACCCTAATATAGAGTTATGTGATATGAATAGTGAATCCTAATCTAGAATGATGTGATATGAATAGTAAACCCTAATTCCAATTAAGGTGAATAACAGTGTGAAACCCTAATTCTGGGTTATGCTTTTAAGCATGAAGCTCTATGATTAGATAAAGAAATGAGGAATCACTATTTCTTTTTAAGCTAAGGGGTTGGTTAGCCCTAATTGAGTTGAAAAGGGAAACCCTAACCCTAGTAAGGGAATAGTGGTGCAACCCTTGAATAGTAAGGTTATCCTTGTTTTGCATTGTGTTGATATAGAGATAATGTGCCTGTTATCATTTGTATTAATCATGCATGTTTTTATGAAATAGTGAGCATAGCCAGGTAAGAGCTATGAAGCCATATCCATTGAAAATACTTTATAAGATTTGAAAGTAATGATATGCTATGTTGCCTATTGAAAGGTGAAAAAAGAGATTGATAGGTTGTATGAGCCATGAGAAATATTTGCATTGCTACTATCATGATTATACTGTCAAATGACTTGATGGAAATATGTTACTTAGTAACAAGTGTTTGATGATATAAGGGTTTGAACACCCATGTTCTTGAATTATAATGATGAGATGGTTAGGGATTGATATCCCAATGTTAACAAGATGTGAAATGAATTTGATACAATTAGTACTCTTTCTTTATAGCAACTGTTTTAATGGTTTATGTTTGAAAACATGCTTGATGCTAAAAGAATACCATAATGTACTTAAATAATCAAGTATAATGATATCATGTAGAGCCCTGACCATAGATCCATCATCGTCAGAAGCTAGATGATGGTGAAACAAGTTTTCCTAAGGGAACTCCTGGAGAGCATACTTTTAAGTATGTGGGGGTTATGGACGCGAATATCATTACGTCCTAATGAAGGAATTGATGTGAGATAAACATTTAATCTCCCAATCCTTCATTATATGCATATGTCAGGAAGATGTATCACTAATCTCTGGATGATGATGTTAATTCCGAATCGATGTGAGATAAACAAGAAATCCCTCGATTGCGAAGAGAGTACAGCATGCCACTGTAACTCTGATAGTGAAGTGCCAGAATACCCTGGACAACTATTATGGAAGAGACACAAGATGTCCTGCATGTTGTTCTTCACACTGACTGAGGAGTATGAGGTCATAGGAATCTGGCTCTTCTGATGACCTATGTATGGTACCGATTGAGATTTCATAACGGTCGGTTGGAGTATGAGCGGTATACCTCATCTCCTCAGGGCATAAGTATGTTTGTAAAATGTAATTAGTCGTGTAACATATTTTCTTAGGTTGAACTACAAGAAACAGTAATTGATGATACATTATTTATTAAGTCCTAGTTGGACAAATAATATACATGTTCTTCATATTCCTTATTGAATTAAATGACTTGCTATTCAATCAAGTTATAATTGAAATGATTGTATAAAGTATACTTCTTTATTTAGTTATTGAATGAATTGCCTGCTGTTGAATAATTATAATATTACTGCTCGGTGTTATTCCATTATTTGCAATAACAATGCTTCTGGCGGAGAGTTATAAATCTCGTTGGGACAACTTTTTAGGTAGACACCGAGGATGAAGAAACCCATCAGTGGGTGAGCAGCAGCAGCAACAACAACATCAAGGACAATAGTGATCCACAGGTGGATTCACTGTCTGATATGTTTTGTATGTAGAGAGTCCTATATGTTGTTTCTGTACTTTCAGGTCCTAGGAGTCAGTAGATAGTTTAATATAGGTCTGAGATTTTTGGCTTAATGCCTTGAGATTTTTGTATATTGCTCATGTACAGTTTAACAAGGTAGTCATTGTTATGACTCTCGAGATGAGATAATACAAAGATGTATTGATGAATCAACTTGTAAATAACTTACTTGTTTCTTTATGAAAGAGTTTTACCATTTGTGGATCTTTTAATAAAAAGTTTTAATTTTTAGTGATTTTCAGTAATTCCGCTGCTAATTAATCGCTTCTGCATCGCTAATAACATTTTGTTCGAACGGTGTATCACAGGAGAGGTCAACCGTCGAGTTGGGAGAGGTCAAACAAAATTGTTTCACTCTGATATGTTTGCATCTGTTTATATCTTTTATGCATTGACCGAGTGAGAGTTTGAGGAAGAGTTGGGGAGGTAGTACTTGTCTCTTTTCACTGTGGATTTTGGGGGCAGAATCCTTGTTAGTGGTATATGGATTATAAGATCCCTGACCTAAGTTTTGGGGTAACCCTATTTTCTTTGGGTTAATATTGTGCTTAGAACCTTGCTCTAATCCTTTGAGATGTAATTAGGGTTTGTGGAGAGCTTAAGTTTCAAGTTTAAGCTTGTGTGGATGTTGTGTGTGCTTCCCTGCTAGTTTTAGTGCAAATTGAAATTTACCAAATGTAGAGGGTTGATATGCAATTTAACACCTCTAGAGTGTTTCTTCTCTTCCTTGACATCATCTAGAGGGTAAATAAAGAATAGGGTGCCTTGTTTGAGCTCTTGTTGAGGAGTTGACACCTTAGGAGTGATTAGGGATTCCATGCATGTTGGATGTCTTGACCCATGCAGTATGTTGGGTTTCCTTGACCATGGGACATGATCTAGGTCTATTTTAGGGGGTGTCACAGTTGAGACATCTCCTCTAGAGTGTAGGGTCCTGACCTAGATAGTTTAGGGTGGTTTTGGGTTGATATGGATGACCTAGAATGTGTTGTCTCGATCTAGGGATGATGGTGGTAGCTTTTCTCGACCTATATACTGGTGTTGCGACCATGGGAGGTGCACCCTAGGATGGTCGTGACCGCGACCATGGGTGATGACATGGTGGTCGATACACTACCTAGAGTGTATCACCATATATTGCATGTCATGTTTAACTGGCTGCATGTGGGTCTTTTTCAAGGACAAGTGACCCTTATGTCCCTTAGTATGTTGACACCTCATCCCTTACTCTCTCTCTCTCATCTACCATCTATATAACCCCTTAATTTTCCTTGTTTGCAACCCTTTCAGACATCTATCTTCTTCCTTCTTCTTTGTTCATTCTTGGTGCTTGGTGGAGCAGAGAGGTTCGTCCTTGGAGCTTGGGATATCAATCTCCTCTTGCATGTGGTGGTGGTGATGTTTTAATCTCATCTCTGTCCTTGGTAAGTGCTTGTATTCTAAGTTGATGTTTCTTTTGATATACTACCTTCATCTTCTTCTCTTTTCTCGGCCCTAGACCATGGTTCTTCCATTGTGGTCATTGTGGGAGAGAAACTCCTCATTACAAGGGTCATAGACCATGTCTTGATAAGGTAGACCCAAGTGCGAAGAGGATTTCTCCTCTCTTTTCCCCTTTCTCTTTTGATTCAGTCCATATATTCTTTGCATATTTCCTTGGGCTAGCTTTGACCTTGGTGTATTCTTCTTGTTGAGGTACTCTTGTAGCCAAATGTAGAGCTTTTGGTTAAGCTTCTTCAACTCAATAAATTCGAAAACTTTTGTTAAATAGAAAATTTTGTCCTCCAAGGTATATCCAAAATTCAAATTAATGTGGGTTACACACGAAATAAACAATATCATTTGTTGCACATGTTCTATACATGATGGCATGCGATTAGGGTTTTCAATCTATAACTCTATAAACTTA
Organism: Alisma plantago-aquatica; assembly: GCA_963693085.1. Classification (NCBI taxonomy): domain Eukaryota; kingdom Viridiplantae; phylum Streptophyta; class Magnoliopsida; order Alismatales; family Alismataceae; genus Alisma; species Alisma plantago-aquatica. The sequence goes on along the minus strand of OY856415.1, from coordinate 315,363,673 downwards.
ATAATCTCTAGCAATAAACTAACAACCAAAATTTATGGTTTCAATTAATATTCAACCTATTTGAGAGATAACTTAATTAGGATCTGAGGACTCTTAGGATGATTCAACTAGGCTTTTATGTAATCCAGGAGTGCCTCCTTACAAGTCTCCTATCCTTTTTGAGTTTCATCTTGAATCTCTAGAACTAGCTGGGATGAAATCTCCTCTTCTCAGTCTCATGTCCCCACATAGCTTCCTCCGTTCGAAGATGTTTTCATAATACCTACACCATAGGTATCTCACATCTACACAACTTTTAGATCTTCCTATCTATAATATAAAATGGTATTTACTCATATCATATCACCATCTAACAATATGACATATGGATAAAAGATCATATCAGTATAACGATGATGATTCCTTAGCATATATACATGTAATACATTATGTACCTTCTTCTAACTCAGTGCCAAATCATATACTTTCAGATATACTAAACCCTCTAATTGAAATTCAAGAGGTCTACTCATGCAATATGCATAATTGTTATGTCTATGCAATGCCACTCCAAGTTTTTGGTGTATCATAGAAATCTTTTCATAATTTTGTTGTACTATCCCGAGTGCCAACATCTATCTCTCATTAGTATCATACCAACACATCGGTGATCTACACTTCTTGTAACGACCGACAATCAAATCATTACTTATTAAGCAGAATTAAACATAAACAGCAGATTAACGAAAATCACTAAAAATTAAAACCATTTTTCAAAGAGATCCATTCCAAAGAAAACTCTTACTGAAAGGTCCAAAACCTTATATACATCATTATTCACATTGTACATATCCGGTACATCTTATCTCGAGAATAACATATAACAGTTGCTTTACCAAACTATACATGAGAAACATAAAACCTCGAGGCACGTAAGCCAAAATCTCTTATTGATCATAAAACAAGTACGAACCAACTCCAAGGACCTGAGAGTATAGAGACGACACATAGGACTTATATCTACAAGAACTGATAGACAGTACACTCAACCTGAGCTGTCACTGCTGCCTCAGTTGTTGTTCTTACTCTGCAGAAAGGTCTTTACCTCCTCGTGCACGTCCACCTAAAAATTTAGGTCCCACGGGGGTGAGGCAATTGTAATTGTCCCAGTGAGAGATATAACTCTCCGCCGACCATATTATTAGCACAATTAATCATTTATAAACTGAGCAGAGGTTCTTATTATATTAACATGCAGGATTAATCATTGTATAAATAGAATGAAGTAATCTCCTTTCTTAAGGAGAACATTGCATCTACCCATGGTAGAATTAATAACCAACTATCTGCTTTGCAAGGAATGTAAAGAAACATAAATCACATCTATCCACTAAGGATGCATAAAACAAATATAACATCAGCCAATGATTTCTGTATTCAATCCTTAAGAAAACATGCTATACGGATGATTACATTTTACAATCACACTTATGCCCTGAGGAAGTGAGCCGTACCGCTCAAATCCAACCGACCATTGCGAAGTCAAAATCGGTACCATACAAGGTCCATGGAAGAGCCAGACTCCATGACCTCCCACGTCTCGTTCAGTGCGAGACCACAAGCAGGACCACAGTCTCTTTCTTAAGTGACCTTAGTCACACAAGGTCAGGCTACCCTCTGCCTAGCCCACCTTGGTACAGGTGTCGGTGCTAGTGAATCGAGCCACGGGCTAGTTCACCGTGCTCCCTGAGCCATGAACGCATTCATGCTCTATCACACTGAGCCATGGGCCTATTCACCATGCTCTTATCATACTGAGCCACGAGCCTGAAACTGTGCTCTGGAGTCTACAACCGAAGTTGTACTCTAACCTTCCTATTTGTGTCTAGGAGCAACCCCGCATATTCAACAATATGCACTCCGAATTAACCCATAGGAGAACCCGTTTCACCATCACCAGCTGCTGACGATGATTGATCTATGGCTAGGGAACTACATGATAAAATTTCACTTGATTAATTAAGTGCATTACCATATTCTTTTAGCATCAGTCAAGTTTTCACACATGAATTATTATGACAAATGCTAAAAAGAAAGGTATAATACATCTATCACGTACTTTTCAAATCTTTAAAACACATGATACTTGGGATCTCAGTCCCTTATCACATTACTGGGAATTCTCATCCCTTCACATAATCATTATCATGATTGCTGGATCTGAGTATTCAAAACCTTAGATCGTCACATAACATTGTTACCTCTATAACAGGTAACCATTACCACTAGGTCCTCAGACCAAGGTATTCATTTCACTTGTTGTACAAGTATTCTCATGGCTCACAAAGCCATTCACATCTTATCACCTCTCACTAGGCAACAACTTATTCACATGGCTCATAAGGCCATTCACATCTTGTTACCTCTCACTAGGCAACAACTTATTCACATGGCTCACAAGGCCATTCACATCTTGTCACCTCTCACTAGGCAACAACTTATTCACATGGCTCACAAAGCCATTCACATCTTGTCACCTCTCACTAGGCAACAACTTATTCACATGGCTCACAAGGGCATTCACATCTTGTCACCTCTCACTAGGCAACAACTTATTCACATGATACTTGTTATGTAAGTATTTAACATGCCTTACAAGGCTTATGCAATAAGAGAAATACAACCTTCCCATCATTAGGGTTAGGATTTTCCTTTTATAACCGATTAGGGTTTCATGTTCATTTTATTGATCCAGACCCTAATTCATTGCTCCACACATCTAGGAGCAAACATTGATATCATAAGTATTCAATCATACTTATTTATTCTCATCATTTATCATTAAATGATCATCAATACAAGGTATGAGTTTCTCTCTTATCCTTACCAGAGAAAGATTACATCATACTTTATTAAATAGGCTAAACCCTTTCTCAAGGTATGTTAGCCTACACTTATCAAAGCGCATTAATCTCATTACATCTCAATGTAACAATTGACATGACACACTTCATGTGTTACTCATCCAAGTATATTTGATTTAAGGTGCATCAACCTTGAAGTGTTGGATGTGATATCTATCATGTCTTGATATATCACTTCCCTCATAACTTTTAACATACTTAAGTTCATCAACTTATCTTGTATTAGGGTATGTCCCATCCTAATAATTTATGCACTAGCTCATCACATTTATCATGTAATGTATTGGTCATAAGTCACACAATTGAATTATTCAACCATCATTAATGATTTGGACTCATCTCGGGTTAAGGCATTATTGGTATAAGGTTGTCCATTAACAACCACTCTGGGTGCTTCACCTATCAAGGTATTAGCCATACCATTACTTGGTGCTACACAAATCACTCCTAAGAGTGTCTTACTCTCACCTTTACAAGGTATATAGGGTTAAATCATATGCGTGTGTTCACCATATCAGGTTGTAGGTGTCGAGATACCATTGTATCGGGTTGGAGGTGTATGAATACTCACCATATCGGGTTAGGATTTGCACTTGTCTCCATATAGGGCATAAGGTACCTTCTTGACCACATATAGAGCACAAGGTATATGTATGTGTAGTCCATGAGACTTATGAGGTATCAACCCATCACCATATCGGGCTAGAAGTACATTCAATCACCCTATCGGGATAGTCACCATCTAGGGTTAGCCATGACGGGTTAGGGTTACCATATCGTCTAGGGTTGTGTATCGTGAAACCCTATTGTGCAACCATGTCATGCAACCATGTCGTGAAACCATGTCGTGTAACCATATCACTTGTTACACTTCACTTATATCGGGTTACCCAAATTAGGGTTTCTTGTCAACTTACAAGTATACAATTGACCTTGTATTGTGCATGGAGTCTATACTTGACTCCCTATCGTGCTTCAGGTGTATAATACACCCCTATATCGTTCAATAAGGTTTACAAACCTATTCATATCTTTTTAGTGAAGTAGCTGCATCATCATATCGGGTTAGAGGTGCTTGCATATGTGCTTGCAGCCGATATCACTTTTATAAAGTGAAACCATCATCGTCAAGCTCTATACCTTTGTTATAACTGATATAATTCATGGAAACATGTCTAAGAAACTAATTGAACTCATAATTTCATCAACTATTTCAGGAAATTTCGGAATTAAAAGTATTTCACTAATTATAGCAATTTAGGTGAAGAATAATAACATGGTTGAGTTCAAGTTATATAACCCGCCTTAAGAACCACTTAAAAGCTTCAAGCTCCAAAGCTCCATGTTCCTAAGTTTGAAGATGACTTTATCAAAGGTCCAAGGCTCGTTCAAAATTCCTTCATATACAAGGAATCACCATGGATAAGCAATTGGTGAAGAAGAAGAGAAAGGTAGATCATAACCCTAATTCATGCTTCAATTCAAGCTTGAAGACAACTATAGCTTACCTTAGGGTTAAGTTTTGAGTTACTTAGCTCCTTGGCCGACACCCTACCACTCTTGGGAAATATTGACTTCCTCTTGGCCGACACAACTTTGCTTGTGTCCGATACCCCCTCACTTGTGGCCAAATTCACTTCAATTGGCTGATATCAACTTACTATGGGCAATATCAACATGGTATGCCCGATATACTTGCTATGGCTGATACCCAAGGCCTATTCACGATAACCTTGTTATCTTGCACGACATGCCACCCCTCTTGCACGATATGATACTCACTTGCACGATATGGCACTCACTTGGAGTCAAAACACTTCACTCTATGGCTGATATCACCCTATATGGCCGATCTCACCTACTTGGGCGATATGGTATTGCCATGGGCGATACCCCAAGGCCCATGCACGATAACACAGCATAACTTCACGATATGGGAGCTCTATGCACGATACCTTAGGGTTGGAGGGTGGTAAGGGTCGCAAAATTGCACCAAGGGGTGAAACTAGGGGTATATATACTTGATGATCATGAAGAAAGGCAAAAATGAGGTGTCAAAATTTTGAGCTAGTAGGTGCCACGTATCATGCATGGGTGACACGTGTACATGCATGCATAAACATTTATCTTGTATTGAAAAATGATTTAGGATCATCTTGAGATGCAAATTCTTCCATTATTTATCCATTTGGATAAGTCATCTATGTTTAATTACTATTTTAAATCAAACTGATACACTTTTTCTAAGGAAACTTGTTGGCCGTCACACCTCACCTCCTTGAGGTGCTTTGCACGATATAGACTTTTAAAGGAGTTCAAAAAACGATATGAGGCTTGTCCTATGGCTCCATGGCCGATAGGAACTCATATATAAGCTTTTCAACTTGATACAACTCAAGTTAAGCTTCCAAATTCAACCCTTTTTCTTGGTCATTTCATCACCAAGATTACCATCATTCATAATGGAATCAAACATGGTGTATCATTCATTCTCTCTCCTATAAATGATGCATAGAGGAAATAGAAACACTCTAGAGGTGGTAATTTGCATATCAACCCCACATTTTGGGTAAATTACAATTTGTACCAAAATGGGTGCACAAGGTACCAACATTGTTCAAACAAGTTCAAACTTGGAATTTAGGCTTTCCACAAGCCACCACCTTGCATAATTCTCTCAATAATTATTCTAAAACACATGAGGCATGTTCAATATGTGACATTTTGCATTATAGCCCCTCAATTTGGGTAAATTGCACTTTGGTCCAAAACAAAGGAAAATTGCTCAAACAACATTCAATCGGGACCAAACTTGAAACATGAGTGTGTCACATGGTAATAAAGCACCTTAGAGGATTATATTAAAGTTCTAATCAACTTAATTATCCAAAATAAATAGGGTTACCTCATAACCCCGGTCAGGGTCGTTACACTTCTTGTCATATAAAGATTCATAAGGTGCCATTCCATGACTAGACTGATAACTATGATTGAATGAAAATTCTATGAGGATAACATGCGAGTCTGAACTACCAAGGAACTTCACACACAATCCTTTAGCCTGTGATTTAGGGTTTGTATTGTCTTATCTTATTGTCAATCAATTTGTAGATTGAAAGTAGTACTGGCCAATAGTTGAGTACCCAAAGCTTCTTGAAATCTATACCAAAATCTATAAATGAACTATGGACCAATATCTGATATAGTAGAAAGTAGAACTCCATGAAGTATAATTATCTCATTTACACATATTTGATGAAGTCTTTCAACCAAAAAAGTTATCATTATTGGAAGGAAATGAATTGTACTTATCAATCTATCTACAACAACCCATATGGAATCACACCCATTACCAAAGGCGTAAGTCATCTACCAAATTCATAGTAACATAATCCCATATCTACTCTAGTATAGGAAAAGGCTACAAATATCTAGTGGGTCTTTGATGTTCTAGTTTTACTTACAGGAAGACACCATATCTTGCAACAAACTTAGGTACATCTTAATTCTTTTTAGGCCTTCCTTGTAATTTTCTTACATTTTGGAACTACTTGGATGAATCACATATGTAGAAGAATGTGCTTCATCAAGCATAATCTTTCTCAGATCTAGATACTCTGGGACTCATAACTTATCCTAAAAACATAAAAGATCATCATTCGTGAAGTGGAATCTTTCTATATTCCCTTCTTGCATCTCTTTGATGTAAGTCTAAATATAAGGATTGGTGCCTTGCATCTATTTAATATGCCAACCCAATGTAGTCTTTATTTGCTGACACATGATATGCCACATCTTTCCTATAGCAGCATATTTCAAACGCATTCCCAACTACTATAATGTAATTTTCCTATAGCAGTTCTACTATTTCAAGTATTGTTCACCATTCTTGTATCAGTGCTTCTTTAGCAGAATTACTTCAATGAAACTGAAAACTCATGAGGTCTAACAAATATATTCCACCATCTATGTGCTTTGGATGTTTGTAGATTTAGAAATATATTTGTGATTACTCCTATTAGTCAAGCAATTATCAATATTAGGGGGAGTCAATTCTGATAGTATTGCTTCTTCATTAATGATAACACAACTAGAGCAAGAATAACACTTACCACCTTCTACATGCTATCTTCTTTACAAGGAGTGTTTGAGAGCCTAAATTTTAGTATTACAAGATTCATGGGGAACATTTTTTGTTAGGGGATGTCAAAAATCACTATGGACTATTTTTATCTTTTCACCTAATGGAAAGATGGACATGTGCTTCACCAATGCTCCAGCATGAGGGGGAATGTTACTATTATTATTTAAATATGTAAATGGGCCTAATTGTCTTGGACCATTAGGGTTAGGTTTTTCTTAGAATTGCATCTTCTCCTACATATAATAGGGGAGTTTGCCATCTATCAATAAGAAATATCTTAGTATCCTCTCATCTTATTTTTACACAAGGTGGATGTTGTATGGGAGGGATATGGACTTTAATGTGCATGACTTTTGATGAGGGAGTAACTCCTTATGCCTTCTATTGCCAGTTGCCTAAATTTAAGGGATGCAAAATAAACTCATATGGTGTTGGCTGCTCCAACACAGTGGATGTAGATGAGAGAAAAGCTCCTTGTTGGTTTGTATACAAAGTAATTGTATGAGCCATTGTCTTCTTCCCTTTGGTTTATTATTATAAACATATATGTTTTAGACTCATTACAATCAATATATGGGTTCATGTCCTTTTGTCATTTGTAGGGTATATATAATGGCATTGGATTTCTAGAATAGAAACAAAAAGTGAAGACAAATATGATTTGGTATTTCCCAAATATCTAGAGTATGCATCAAGGTTCAATAAATGAAGCATAGAAACTCTATGTATGAACCTCTCTAGGGACCCACCATCTTTGTATCTCATATATTTACGTAAGAGGGCATATCCCTTCATAATGTGAAAGAGTATTTTCTTAAGTCTTGTCTACATATACGCATAGTTGGCATAGATGTTGAGATTTGGTATCTTTAGAAGTCTACCAATGTCTTTGAGTTGCAATATAGTAGTAGTCCCCATAATGTGGAGCAAATAATTCACATTTGGTTTGCATATGGAACTATGAAGAAAGCATGTACTACTACAGAAATGCCTTATAACGTCACATTTAGAGGCGTTGGTTGTATACAATAAACTGACGCCTAAACCCTACAGCGTCGGTTTAATACACAAACCAACATCAATATGTGAAGAGAGGACAAACACGGGTATCACTTTTAATTTAGTGTCGGTTCCTTAATAAACAACCGATGCCTAAAATCGACCGCCAAATCCAAATTTTCCAGTGAAAAAAATTACCTCCAAAATTTAACATACAATGTCAATTATTAACTAATTAACCGATGACTAAAGTTTTTGGCAAGATAGAAATTGGGCACATCTTTATCGTCGGTTGTCTTTCGATAACCGATGCCTATGTGTTTTCCCCTGATGTTCGTGTGAAAATTTTCACCCCCCTTTGGTGTTTTTCTAAGGCAACCGGTGACTATGGTCAGAATTCGAGAACATTTTCTTTTGTCGGCCTATGTAGATAGACATCAATTTTTTGAGTAGAAACCGACGACTATAATTGAGCATAGGTGTCAGTTTTTTAGTCATAACAGATGCCTATTTTTATTATTGTCGGGTTTTTTGAATACCCGAAGCTGATGGTTAACTTAATAGCACCCGCGCAAAGCCGACTCTTCCCCTTTCTCTATTTCATTTCTGATTGAAGGTTAGGTTCTAGCTTTGGAAATTTTGCCCCCTGCTCCCTCCTCCTTGTGCACTGCCTCTACCCTTCTCCCTGCTTGTCGCCGTCGGCCGCCCTATCTCTGCTCACTGCCACTTCCGGCCGCCCTCTCTCTACTCATCCTAGCTGCTCGGCCTACTCTATGCCCTACGGCATCCTCCTCGGCCTACGTTGGGTCAGAACCTAGTCGTCCTCCTCGGCCTACTCCCTACCCTCCACCGCCCAAGGTCAAGACCTACTCATCCTCCTCTGCCTCTGCCTACTCCCTACCCTCTGCCGCCCAAGGTCAGCCCCCCCTCTTTTCTATATCATTGTTTTCTTCTCTTCCATCATTTTTTGGACACTGTTGAGGTGATGCTAACTATTCCACACTACACATCACTTGCTAGCAACTTGGGCCTCCTTGCTTTTGATCATATTACTACATTAAGATCATAGTAAGATGTCCATGGTTTCAAAACACTAAATCATCTACTTTTTGTATTTATTTATGTACTGATTCAGGAATTAATTGATCATCTACTGATTTATATTAGTGTATCAACAAATTTGTATTTATTCATCTACTTATTTGTATTTTTTGTCTACTATTTTTTATATAGTTATCTACTCATTTGAATTTATTTGTGTACTACTTTTGAAATTATATAATCATCTAGTTATGTAACTTTATCACAGGCTCATTATGAACCATTAGATCTAGATCTTAGGGTATCTCTACTGTCCTAACTATGAAATTGGTAACTTGTTTCCTTATTGAGTATATTGAGTGAACCACAACTCATTTATTTCATATCTTGGGGTTCTTACTTGCAGCCATTGCAGTCCTAACCTAGAATCCTGGCATAAAGTTCCTAAGGGGAAGAAAGACCAAATATGGAAGGAACTATGCATGAGCTATTATTATTTGTAATTCTATTTGTGTAGATTACTAATTTTTAGGATACTAGTTAATAGAAGTTCTAATTAATTTGTAGAGCATATTTGATCTGGATGAAAAGTTGCATTGTAAATGTGTGATGCAACATTGTGGGAGGGTCCTAAGGAACTATAGGACCAATCTCACCTGAGATTACATACGCGATGCTGAGAAGAGGTTCTTGGTTGATTTCCAATTCTAGACATTGATCACTATTTGACTAACTCCACACTAATATTTTTTGTTTGTATTCTCTTTAAAAAATAAATTTAGGAAGAAGGAAGCCACAAAACAATGGAACTATCTGGACCCCAAAGACTGGGAGGAGTTTGTTACCCAAAGAAAAATGAATGAATTCAAGGTATTAAGCGCCACTCCCAATTTAATTAATATGTGTTCTTATGTATTCACCTATTCATGATTAACCTTTAGTGTTACTAACCAAATCAATGTGCTAACTAACTAGGCTATCAGTGATGCTCAATGAGCAAGGCGTGCACTGAATGTGCATGACCACACAATGGGTCCAAGAGGATATGTAGGCGTTCGCCAAAGACTATAGGCTGAGTCTGCTCAGCCTGCTGCTACTCAGGAGACTGCAGAGTCCTCTACTACTGCTCCCACACCTCTGCCTCGCCATGCTATGTGGATAACTGGGAGGCAAAACAACAAGGGAGACATACTGAAGCCCGCAACTGCTGAGGTGGATGCAAAAATGGTAAAAATCAACTCTTTGAGCAATCGATCGATATTGATTATTGTTATGTTTACTTACTAATTTTTGTTGATGGTGATTAGCAGGAGCTGCATGAGCATAGGAAGGAAGGCAAGTTCATCCCTCAGGGCACAAGGGATGAAATGATAGTTTCTTTGGGTAACCCAGAGCATCATGGATGTGTTAGGGGTGCAGGCGATGGTGTGGGCATCAAAGCATTCTTTGGGCCATCCCAGTGCAAACCTATTCCAAAAGCGGGACTTTCACAAGTTGAGGTAACCTATTCTTATTTTAGAATGTTATTGCGAAAGGGAATTCAATAATCAGAAGCTAGCATTTCTTTTATCCATGTATAAGTAGATGCATTAATTGATAGGAGAGTTGAGGAAGCACTTGATAAGAGACTCCATGATGCAATTAGCAAGTGGCAGGCATCTCAGACGACCACTCAGACAATACCTGTGACATGTCGTGCTTTTCCTACTACTCCTAATGTAGAGCTTGGGAGTAATCCTATAGACCCACCACCTACCACGTCGTCTGTAAGTATTTTTATGACATAGTAGCTAGTATGTTCAAGATGATATGTTTGTGTATATATGCATATAACATTCTTTACGTAAATTTTTAGGGGTTGAAGCCATGTTGACTAAAAAGTCAAGAATATATCATTGCAAAGGGGTCCGCTTACCCACTCCTTAAAGGATGCATGTTTCATAGGTATCCAGTACCAGATGGTGTGGTATGTGTGAGCCCAATACATGTACTCCCCGACTGGAGGGATCTTGCACTGCCTCATGCACACCCAGATGCTAAAACACTTGGTGAGGCAGTAGGTGGAGTGATATTGTGGCCTGAAGAGGATGTCCTCTATGCTAATATTGTATGATAAATTTCCATTACGTTAATTTGTTAGTGTGTATATATGAGTCAATTGATATGAAATTATATATACAGGTCAAAAAGATGAGACCCACTACATCTCGGCCTCCACCTCCTTGACTACCAAGTTGGCTTCCAAGGGACCTATACGCCTCGATAGGTCCTAATTGTAGGGGTGTGACAGTGTGAATCGACGAACATGATCCAAATTTCCCTATAAATGTTACTATTCTGGAGGATGTTGCAGGTAAATCATACGATAAAAATCTATTTATACAAGTTTAGCATACATATTAATGCATATGTAATACAAGTTTTGCATATGTATTAATGCATAGGTATTAATGTAGGTCAATCATACGAAAACAAGATATTTATACAAGATGTTTTGGAGTTGTTTCATTATGATTGGTTGAACACGTCTATGATAGAGCTGTGGATATGGTGAGATCTTGTTTATACATCCATATACCTTGTTTTATATATGGTGATCTGGTTTCTTATATATTAGTGCATATGTAATATATGTTTTGCAGCCACTTACACACGATATGTACAAATTTTGGGTTTTCCCATATGGGATTTTTGGTTCCATCTTTGATTAGTCTTGTAGATGCAGACCCTTTTTCAGTTACTTCATACTGCTGTGATGCTTTTCAATATTTTGGTAAAAATAATAAGACGGTGATAATAGCTCCATTCAATGTCGAGTAAGTTTACTTATCTTATAATTTGGACTTAAGAAAATTACATTTTTATTGTGGATTTTGAGTTATTAATTTTCTACTTTCTTACATGTAGTGATAAACATTGGGAGTTACTAGTTATTGTCCCCAATATGTTCACTATCTATTATCTAGATCCTATGGGGAATGAGTTGAATACATTATATGGACATGTAATTAAAAGGCCATTATTCTCGTGAGAAAATTCATGTTTTTATATCCATTAACATCTGTTACTACATTACTATTTAATTATGCAATTTAATATGTTACATTAACATATGTAGGGTTTTACAAGATTACAAAAAATCTAGAGGAAAGGTCCCCAGGAAAAAGAATCTATCACAAATTTGGGAGAATGTGAAAGTAATTTCCTGACTCCAATGTATATATTATTTATGTGAACTGTGCTCATTTGTATTTTTGAATATTTTGTATGTTTCAATTTATAGTGTACTACACAAGACAACGGTTGGGCATGTGCCTACTATGTGATGTGATTTATGGACCTAATCATCAAACATGTCGTAATGGAAATCGATACGATACAACAAGTATTATACATAGTCTCATTAGATAATATGAAATATATCAATCTTATTATATATTATTAATTATATATATACGTCATTCTCTTTATAGGTATTTAAAACTACTGACTTCAGCACAGGTGGAAATCTATTAGATGTACATACTCCCTATACGAGAGAGGAATTAGATGTTGTAAGAGAAGAATGGGTAAAAATCCTACAAAGAGTGGGAATTTTTAAATATAATTTTATTGACAATGATGATGATGATGATGAATAAAGAATAACTTTGTTCTCATAATTATTTTGTTTGAATGTGAATGACTTTTTATGAATATGTGTGAATGTGAATGTGAACGACTTTTTCTAATCAATACATGAATGTTTCTACATGTGTCTGAATGTGATAAAGATGAAATGAAAGGAACTGAATGTGTATGTAAATAACTTTGTAGGTTTCTACATGTATCTGATCAATACATGTGTTTGAATGTGAATAACTTTGCAGGTTCTTGGCATGATGTATGGTTGATATCAATGATGATGTAAACCTATAGTTCAAAACTGAATTGTAGGTTCTGCATCCTGCTGACCAGCCATACAGCAGGCCTGCAAACTGATAAGAAAAAAAAAGCAAATAGGTGTCGGTTGTTTATAAACAATTGACACCAAAATCATATGGTGTCAGTTATTAGAAAAAAATTGACATCTTTATCATGTCCTGGTGTCGGTTGTCGATAAAAATCGAAACATATTACCACGGCCGTGTTGGCTAGCACGGCCGTGCTGGCAGTGATATGGCATCGGTTATTTACATAAAACTGACAACTTTATCAAGATATAGTGTCAATTATATACAAGAACTAATGCTGATAGTGCCCTTGCTGGCGCTTTATTGATGGTGGGAAGGGTAATGGCGTTGGTCCTTTTAATAACTGACGTCGTTAACCACTCTATAGTGTCGATTTTCTTAAATAACTGACGCCAATAGTCTCTTTGCTGGTGTATTTTTAGTGGCGGGAAGCATTTTGGCATCGGTTAGGGAACTGACGTCGAAGGGGTCCACCTTTAGCGGTGCCCACTTGGGTGTCGCTTGGAAACTGACACTAAATGCCTTAACTACCCGACGCTAAAGGCATGTTCTATAGTAGTGATGTCACTAAAGATGAGAAATATTGAAATAACTCACCAATTGTACTACCTTTGATATCTTTAGTGGTTTATGTTTGTTTCATTTCATGGATGTTGTAACATACTAGATCTTAAATCCTACCCTAGAACTATGACCTTATGGCTTATCCAAACAAGGTTGAGGTTAGATCTAAAAGATGTTTAGTATAGCCCTAATGAGATAATGTATGTATATATCACCCTAATGTATCCTAATGTTCTCACATTAACCTTAGGACAATAATGGACACTTAAATATATCACATGAAGTAATAAAGTAATTATATTAAATTCTGTGAAAATAATCACACATAACTCTGTTGGTGAAATTATTAAGTTTTTGAGTAATCAATGGTGATAAAAATGAAATAATGTGAAAATAATGGCAAAAAATATTAAAGGTGAAATAACTCATTAAACAAAATCACAAAGGTGGAATTTAAGTTGAGAATCATGTTCCTTGAGTCCCAATTACCTTGGGAGTCAAGCTTCACATTATTCACATTGTAACATCCCTAACCTGGGTTATGCTTTAACTCTAGGTGTTTTAATAAAGAAAGATGATTATACGATTAATCTTATCTTGTGAAAAGTAATTAGGGCTCATGCGGAACTTATGTTTCAATTTTAGTCCTGTTTGAACAATGTTGAAGCAATGTTTGCTTATTTTGGACTAAAGTGCAAATTACCTAAGTTAAGGGGCTAACTTACAAATGTTACATAATAATATTTTCCTCTGATTTTGAGACATCATAAGAATTAATATGATGTAGTGGTATGGTTTCCACAAGCCTGGACACCAAGATAGAATTTGTTGGACAATGTTTGTGCATTAAAACCTAGTTTTGGTGTAAAGTGCAATTTACCCAAAACCTAAGGTTCAATATGAAAATTACCACTTCAATAAGGTCCCTAATGTTTCTTGATATCATTTAGAGCAAAGAAAATGAGAGGGGCGCCTCATTTGAATTAAGTTGGAGGAGAGAGAATCTTGATATTAAAATAATCAAGATTTAAGCCTAATTGGAACCTTAATTCAATTTAATGCAAAAAAATAAATAAAATAATTGAAGGGGCTTTCAAATAAAATTAATATGGTTGGATTCAGATGTGTTTGGACATCCTTAAGCCTTGTAAAGGCACGGGCATATCCTAAGGAGGTTAAATTCCACTCACCATTATTATAAGAGAAAGAATTTCTACTCAAAAATGGGTATTCTTATTATAAGTGTTAAGGTGCTTAATTTCCTTTCCCTTTATTCTTGGATAATGGAAGGGAGATCTGTGGGGATAGAGATGAATTTTCATACAATAAACCAAGGGGGAGAGGGTGGCAACAATTTTGGAATTAAAAGGCTTTTATAAAGTATTTTCTCTCTCATCAATTTTCTTATAAAAGTACCCTTTCCTAGCCCAAACAAAGGCTTTTTCGACCCCACTTCTTCTCCTTGCTTGGAACCCAACCAAGGGGGCTAGGAAGGACTAGGACGACGACCTCCAACCTGTTGTTAAGGTTCTTGACCCTTTTTACCTTGGTTCCATGGTGGAAATTGAGAATAAACCATTGATTTCTTCTTATTTCGATCTCCTCTTCAACAATAGCTAATCTTTTCAACCAAAAGCTTGAGGACAAGCCTAGGGGGAGTTGCAAAAGCTTCATCCACCATTGTTTCCATGATCTTGGAGCTTTGGAGTTCAATTGGAGGTGGGTTTTATAACTTGAACCCTTAATATTGTTATTTCAATCAATACATTATCACTTGATGATCCTTTTTACATTCCCAAAATTTGTTTTGGTTGATTGATGCAATCACCATGGAAACCATAGTAGGTTTCGTGATTTCAGATCTTGAAGATGATAAGCACACACCTCTCCAAAATATCCAAGGAAAATGGTTTACTTTTGTTACTCAAACGGTTTCCCAAACCGTTTGGGAGCAAACGGTTTCAAACCGTTTAGAAGCAAACAGTTTCACCAAACCGCATCAGACCAAACAGTTTCAGACCGTTTGGTGGTGATGACCAGGGTTGACTATTTGGAGATCTGTTGAAAATTATCTAGGTTAATGACCCATCAATTAAGATTGATTAGTTCCAATTGGTTCATGAGTTGAAGGTCCATCAATCACCAAAACCCTAATCGGGTTAAGTGCTGATTTGTAATTTGATTAAGTTGGAAACTTGGGTTGATTGACCCAAACGGTTTCAAAACCATTTGGGAATCACCCAAACGGTCTCAAGACCGTTTGGGGGTCACCCAAGACCAATTGTACGTCTAGGTTTGAGTATGGTTAAGTGTTTGAAGATCCAAAGATATGGTATGAACCCTAATCGACTAAGTGATGATTTTGCAAGTGATTGAGATGATGTTTTGGGTTGATTGACCCAAATGATTTCAAGACCGTTTTGGGATCACCCAAACGGTCCCAAGACCATTTGGTGATCACCCAAGACTGTGTGGAGGTCTAGGGTTAAGTATGTTTGAGCAATTGAAGGTCCAAAGATATTAAGTTGATGTGCAATCAATTGTTGATTTGGTGACCAATCCTAGGATCGAACCCTTAATTGAATGACATGGTTAATGATGATGTGATGGGAAAACGGTCTCAAGACTGTTTGGAGGTCATCCAAACGATCCAAAGACCGTTTGGGGGTCACCCAAGACCGTTTGGAGGTCTAGGGTTGACTATGGTTAGGTGTTTGAAGATCTAAAGATACTAAGTTGAAGTGCAATCAAATGTTGGTTTGGTGATCAATCCAATGATCCAAACCCTAATTGGATGACTTGGATTTGAGTGATGAGATGGGAAAACGGTCTCAAGGCCGTTTGGAGTAATCCAAACGACCTCAAGACCATTTGGGGTCAGGTCATGTTCAATTTGGATGATGGTCCAATAGTTTTAAAGTAACTAGTTACACATTGATTAATGTTGAAGGATCATCGATTCTAAACCCTAATCCAATTGATTCAAACCCTAATTGATGACTAATTGAGGGTCAAATCAGTTCAAGTATGACCTATTTAACTCAATCAAGGTATGGTGATAGGTCCAATTGATGATTGGTTACATGAATACAATGGTTGATGGAATCAACATTGAGAACCCTAAACCGATTGGAGTAGTTGAGACCATCTTTGGTCCATGCGGTTTTGAGGAGGTTTGGACCAAATGGTCTCAAGAACGTTTGAGTCCAAATGGTCTCAAGACCATTTGGGACCAAACGGTCTCAAGACCATTTGATACCAAACGATCCCAAACCGGTTGAGTTCATGCGGTTTCAAAAAGGTACTTTAGCAAACGATCTTGAAGCTCACCTTTACTAAATGGTTTCAAACCGTTTGAACTTTGAAAGACCAAGACCGTTTGAGGCCCAAGTAATCAAAATTGTTTGAGGATCAATATGGTTAATCCACTTGAATACCTATTGTAATTAAAGATCCAATTGGTCAATTCATTCGGATACATCATGTAATAGAGGTCCAATGTGATTGAATCTCTTGAGAATTAAGATGATGACTGATCCATTGTTCCAATGATGATTATTAAGGTTAGGTACAAAGGTTTAAACCCTAAAAGTACCTAGATGATCAATACCTTTAGATTAATTAACCCTAAAAGGTTATGAGAGTAATGTCTTAGCATACTATGTTAACCATAGTTGTATGTACTTGATTAAAGGGTTGCTGTGACCTAATCAAGTTGGGAGGATGATAGAAAGGAATTCATACATGAGTATTGATCATGTGATGATTAGGTTATGATCCTTAATAAAGAGATCATGAAACCCTACTCCAGAAGGTTAATTAATCTTAACCATAGTTCAGGGTAACATAATGTAAAACCCCAATTAGGGGAATAAAGAGTGAAACCCTAATTGGGATGAGTATCTCCAATTGATAGGAAAGGAGAAACCCTAATCGAGGGTGATGCCATAAGAAACCCTAATTGAGGGTGATGTCATGAGAAACCCTAGTTGGGATGAATAGTAAGTGAAACCACAAAGCCCTAATAAAGGGTAAAGGTAGTGAAATTCTAAATGGAGTTATAATATTTAAAGCCCTAACCTTGTGCAATATGATGACAAACCAGAACCCTAATAATAAAGTAGAGGGTGAAACCTTATAAAGGTGAAATACCTTAAAGGATTGAGTATAGGAAACCTTATTGTAGGCAATACCTTAATCTAAAATGAGTCCATACCATTAAAGGTAGTTGGACCATTCTTGTGTGTGACCTATGCACTTCATGAGGAGAGTGATAGGTTAATGGATGAAAGTATTAAGATGGGAAGTGCCTTAATATAAGATAAGTTGAGAACTCAAGGAAGTTAGAGGTGATGAAGAAAGTGATATACCTTGATGCATTTCAAATCCAATCTATTTGAGTAAGAGACATATAAAGTGTGTTATGTAAATTGTTACAATAAAATGTAATGAGTTTGATATACCTTGAAAATCATAGGCTAATATACCTTGAGAATAAGGGTAAGCCAAACTAATGAGTATGATGTAATCATACCATGATAAGTATGAGGAATGAACTCATACCTTATACTGAGAATCATTTAATGATAAATGTTAAGAGTAACGAACATGCCTGAATTCTAAAGATGTGTAATGGCCTTATGAGCCATATAGTTAGATGTTGCCTAGTGAGAGGTGACAAGGTGTTTTATGGGCCTTATGAGCTATGAGGATGGTTTTTGCCTAGTGAGAGGTAACAAAATGTTTTAAAGGTTACACAGGATTGACATAGTTCAATACCTGGAATGATAACACAGGATTGGTAATAATTCAATACCTGGAATAATAACACAGGATTGGTTAAATCCCAATACCTGGAATAATGTCACATGATTGACATAGTTCAATACTTGGAATAATAACATAGGATTGGTTAAATCCAATACCTGGAATAATGTCAGAGGATTGACATAGTTCAATACCTGGAATAATAACACAGGATTGGTTAAATCCCAAAACCTGGAATAATGTCACAGGATTGACATAGTTCAATACCTGGAATAATAACACATGATTGGTTAAATCCTAATACCTGGAATAATGTCATAGGATTGACATAGTTCAATACCTGGAATGATAACACAGGATTGGTAATAACCCAATACCTGGAATAATAACACAGGATTGGTAATAACCCAATACCTAGAATAGTTGCACAGGATTGGCATAGTTCAATACCTGGAATGGTTACACAAGATTGACATAGTTCAATACTTGGAATGGTTGCACAAGATTGACATAGTTCAAAACTTGGAATGGTTATACATGATTGACATAGTTCAATACTTGGAATGGATACACAGGAATAATATAAGTCTAATGCTTGTACTAGTTGCACATGATTGATGTAATCCAATGCCCAGAATATTTATATAGGATCGATATAGATCAATACCTGAATAAGACATGATGATGTACACTCTCATGTCCAATATAACCAAAATCTTTTTATCAAATTGGCTAAGGCCAATAAGTTGAAACGTGAATGTCTCATGGGTGACATATCAAAATAGTGAGTGTCACAAGAGAAGTTTGACATGATGGTATAATATGAAGGATAAATGATATACATATTCTTCCTATTCCTTATCAAGAGAATAGTTGATCTATTGTTCTATCATAAATAGTTACAATGCTTTAAGATGAGAATGCTTTAAACTGCTTATCCTCTGCCCAGTTTTATATCCTTCACTGCAATAATAATGTTTTGGCGGAGAGCTATATCTCCCGCTGGGACAATATACAATTGTCTCACCCCTGTGGGATCCAATGTTTTTAGGTAGATGTGGAAAAGGAGGTAGGAAAACTTTAGCAGAGAAAGAACAGCAGCAACATTGAGGACAGCAGTAATATCTCAGGTGGAGATACTACCTATCTAGTCTTATAGTTAGAAAGTCCTATGTGTCGTCTCTATACTCTCAGGTCCTCGGAGTCAATAGTCAGTGTTTTTATTGAATCGATCTAAGATTTTGGCTCGATGCCTTGAGGTTTTATTTTTTCTGTATATAATGTTGGATAGGACAGCTGATGTTGTAATCCTCGAGAAGAGATAGTACAAGTTGTGTACTTATGGAACCGAATGTAAATATTATACTTTGGTTCTTGATGAAAAAGATTTCCTATGTGTGGATCTCTTTGCAAAAAGTTTTAATTTTTTTTATTGTGATTTTTAGTAATCCGCTGCAAATGATTCGCTTCCGCTTAAGTTAATCTTGTGTTTTGTAAGTTGGATGCCACAATTGTATCAGAGCTCTAGGTTCACTAAGTCTACAGAGACATAGGACTAAGGTATCGAGTCTGTTCTAAGTATACTTCAGTGTATCTTATAGTGTCTTCTACTTATGTAGAAGAAGATATATAACTTAAAGATGTCTGAAGGACATGAAGAATACGTTGCTGAGAGCAATGTTGCTGCACCAATGGGAGGTGCAAGGGATCAGGCAAGGGAGGAACCAGTGCTTGAAAATCCTCATGTTGATGAAATCATGAGAGGAAACCCAGATGTTCATAATCTTTTTGGGAAACTCATGACTACAATGAGGTATATAGAAGACCAGATGCCAGCACCAGCACCTAGGACACCAGTTCCCAATGAGGGATATGGGTCTGGTAAGACCTTTGAATGACTACGTCGTGTAGGAGCCATAGAATATGCTGGAACATCTGACCCAGTAGATGTTGATCTCTGGCTCACTGAGTTAGAAAAAGCCTTTAAGATCCTTAGTATCTCAGAGCCTAACAAAGTTAAACATGTGGTGTACCTTTTGAAAGGTAGTGTTGGACACTGGTGGGCTATAGAAGAAATAAAGAGGAATGATGAAGAGGTTGGATGGGAGGAATTCTATCGAGAATTCATCAATAAGTATTTTCCAAAGACTTATTTAGATGAAAAGATCTCACAATTTGAGAAAATATGATAGGGAACCATGTCAATAAGTGAATATGAGGTTAAGTTCACATAACTTTTACGATTTTGCCCCCAGATGGCTGCTACTGAGGAGGAAAAGATTCGACATTTTGAGAAAGGATTGAATGTTGAGATGTCCATTCCGGCATCTTCCCTAGAAAGTAGGGAGAGATTTGCCACATTTGTGGAGTCTATACGGAGGATAGAAAGATCTATGATAAAGAAACATGAGACAAACCTCAAAAGAAAGTCTACACAGTCACATGGACTAATGAGTAGTGGCAGCAGACAACCAAAATCTTCACCAGTCCGACCACAATATAGTACACCTATGCAGGGGTCATCAAGTTGGGGTCGAGCTTGTCATAAATGTGGACAGCTAGGACATTTTAGACAACAATGTCCAAGGAGAAACAGTGAAATGACCCAGAAGTCAAGGCATAATATGCAAAACCCACAAGGACCTCAGTCCAGTAGAGCATATGATAGAGGACAAAGACAAGTGTCACAGTTTAGTCCATCTACTTATAGTAGTAAAGGACAAAGGCAATAACAAATAACAACTAAGTCCATGTTCTGGGTTAGATAAGATGCTAGTTATCTTGTAAAAGGTAGACTTGTCAAGATAGAACTTTCTATTTTGAGTTACCTTCTGTTTCCTACTATAAGAAAAGTAGTTGTTGTTTAGTTCATCTATATAATCCTTTAAGGATATGAGGAAGAGATAGTAGCATGGAATTTGTGTTCAGTTTAATATTCTTTTATATGTTTTGAAGTTTCTCTTTCTCCATTAAGAAAGGGAAGAGATGAAAAAGGAACTCAGAAGAAACCTGAGATATTAAATATACTAAATCTAAAGAGATGGAAAACATAAAATAAAGTAAGTGCATACTACTTGATCTCAGTATTTATATACCCTGGCCAGGTATACAACTATTGATGACAAAGTGAGTATGGAGACTCTTAGATTGTTATCTTTTTGATTGCCCTGATCAACATTCTGATACAATCTAATGAGTATCATGAAATAAGAAGTATGGAATGAATAAATGTGTCCTGCCCTAAGCATAAGAAAGAGAAATCTGAGATAACCTCAGATGAGCATGTTTGTATGAGGAATTAAAAGTATATTCCTCATAAGATAAGAATGAAAATAAGGGAGATGAATCTTATCCAATAAAGTTGTAAGTATTATAAAGATCCCTTCCATGATGTGGGAATGGAAAATGTGATGAGATCCTAAGATGATCATAAACATGTTAGATAATAATAAAGAAAGAATAATGTTATGTGATCATCCTTATAGATTCCTGATCTTAGGGCAAGGAACTTAGGATGAGATGAAGAGTAAATGGTTAATGAATAGTTGAAAACACAGGAATAAATATGAGGAATATGAATCCTTGTTTTCTTTCCTTTTAGGGACATGGCAATCAAGTGGGTCTTAGGACACTTGATGTGCATAAGATAAAAAAATGTTCATGTGATGGATACTTAGAAAAGTATCATTTTACCTTGGACTTGGGTTCCAAAGAAAACATATATGTAACAAGTAAAGTCCCGAAGATGAAAGGAAGATAAATATGTGATGTGTATTTAAAAATATGTGATGTGTATTTAAAAACATGTGATAGGTACCAAGGTAAGAAATCCTGGTATCTAAAGATATATCAGATAATTAATGTTGACTACTTGGAATGGTCAACCATGAAATCAAATTAAATATGTAAAATAATATGAACATCACATGTTAGGGGTTTCTGATTTTCATAAACATAACAATTGAAGATATCCTTGAGAAAAGTTCTTGGTTGATATGTAACCTCTTCTTATGGTAAGAAAATACACAACTAATGAGATAGTTAGTGCATGTAATAAGGAAAGCTTGTGCTGTGTCATCAGGTAATGTGACACAATTAAAGCATAAAAAGATTTACAGTCCCAAGTGGATGACAGAATATAATGGTGAATCTTGTATGAGAAAGGCGGAAATAATTAAGGAACATGGGAGTATATTTTCCATGTGAATCATTCCATGATAAACTTGTATGGAATAACTTTGTATTGATAAAAACTCTATGGTGTCTCCATAATAATGAGGTGTTATGTGATTACATGATGATATTATGCATGAATAATAACTATTTTCCTTTATCTGGGATTTCGGGGACGAAATCCTTATGAGGGGTGGATAATTTGTAACATCCCTAACCTGGGTTATGCTTTAACCCTAGGTGTTTTAATAAATAAAGATGATTATATGCTTAATCTTATCTTGTGAAAAGTAATTAGGGCTCATGAGGAACTTATGTTTCAATTTTGGTCATGTTTGAACAATGTTGAAGCAATGTTTGCTTATTTTGGACTAAAGTGCAAATTACCCAAGTTAAGGGGCTAACTTACAAATGTTACATATTAATATGTTCCTCTGATGTTGAGACATCATAAGAATGAATATGATGTAGTGGTATGGTTTCCACAAGCCTGGACACCAAGATAGAGCTTGTTGGACAATGTTTGTGCATTCGAACCTAGTTTTGGTGTAAAGTGCAATTTACCCAAAACCTAAGTTCAATATGCAAATTACCACTTCAATAAGGTCCCTAATGTTTCTTGATATCATTTATAGCAAAGAAAATGAGAGAGGTGCCTCATTTGAATTAAGTTGGAGGAGAGAGAATCTTGATATTAAAATAATCAAGATTTAAGCCTAATTGGAACCCTAATTCAATTTAATGCAAAAAAATAAATAAAATAATTGAAGGGGCCTTCAACTAAAATTAATATGGTTGGATTCAGATGTGCGTGGAAATCCTTAAGCCTTGTAAAGGCACAAGCATATCCTAAGGAGGTGAAATTCCACTCACCATTATTATAAAAAAAAAGAATTTCCACTCAAAAATGGATATTCTTATTATAAGGGTTAAGGTGCTTAATTTCCTTTCCCTTTATTCTTGGATAATGGAAGGGATATCAGTGGGGATAGAGATTACTTTGCATACAAGAAACCAAGGGGGAGAGGGTGGCAACAATTTTGGAATTAAAAGACTTTTATAAAGTATTTTCTCTCTCATCAATTTTCTTATAAAAGTACCCTTTCCAAGCCCAAACAAAGGCGTTTTCGACCCCACTTCTTCTCCTTGCTTGGAAACCGACCAAGGGAGCTAGGGAGGACTAGGAGGACGACCTCCAACCTGTTGGTAAGGTTCTTGACCCTTTTTACCTTGGTTCCATGGTGGAAATTGAGAATAAACCATTGATTTATTCTTATTTCGATCTCCTCTTCAACCCTAGCTAATCTTTTCAACCAAAAGCTTGAGGATGAGCCTAGGGGGAGTTGAAAAAGCTTAATCCACCATTTTTTCCATGAGCTTGGAGCTTTGGATTTCAATTAGAGGTGGGTTTTATAACTTGAACCCTTAATATTGTTATTTCAATCAATTCCTTATCACTTGATGATCCTTTTTACATTCCCAAAATTTGTTTTGGTTGATTGATGCAATCACCATGGAAACCATAGAAGGTTTCATGAGTTCAGAGCTTGAAGATGATAAGGACACACCTATCCAAAATATCCAAGGCAAACGGTTTACTTTTGTTGCTCAAACAGTTTTCCAAACCGTTTGGGAGCAAACAGTTTCAAACCATTTAGAAGCAAATAGTTTCACCAAACCGCATGAGACCAAACAATTTCAGACCGTTTGGTGGTGTTGACCAGGGTTGACCATTTGGAGATCTGTTGAAAATTATCAAGGTTAATGACCCATAAATTATGATTGATTAGTTCCGATTGGTTCATGAGTTGAAGGTCCATCAATCACCAAAATCCTAATCGGGTTAAGTGCTGATTTGTAATTTGATTAAGTTGGAAACTTGGGTTGATTGACCCAAACGATTTCAAAACCGTTTGGGAATCACCCAAACGGTCTTAAAGAACATTTGGGGGTCACCCAAGACCATTTGGAGGTCTAGGGTTGAGTATGGTTAAGTGTTTGAAGATCCAAAGATATGGTATGAACCCTAATCGGCTAAGTGCTGATTTGCAAGTGATTGAGATGATGTTTTGGGTTGATTGACCCAAACGGTTTCAAGACCATTTGGGGATCCCAAAACGGTCCCAAGACCGTTTGGTTATCACCCAAGACCATTTGGAGGTCTAGGTTTAAGTATGGTTGAGAAATTGAAGGTCCAAAGATATAAGTTGATGTACAATCAATTGCTAATTTGGTGACCAATCCTAGGATCCAAACCTTAATTGGATGACATGGTTAATGATGATGTGATGGTAAAACGGTCTCAAGACCGTTTGTAGGTCATCCAAATGATCCCAAGACCATTTGGGGGTCACCCAAGACCGTTTGGAGGTCTAGGGTTGACTATGGTTAGGTGTTTGAAGATCTAAAGATACTAAGTTGAAGTGCAATCAAATATTGGTTTGGTGATCAATCCAATGATCCAAAACCTAATTGTATGACTTGGGTTTGAGTGATGAGATGGGAAAATGGTCTCAAGACCGTTTGTAGGTCATCCAAATGACCTCAAGACCGTTTGGGGTCAGGTCATGTTCAATTTGGATGATAGTCCAATAGTTTTAAAGTACACATTGATTAATGTTGAAGGATCATTGATTCTGAACCCTAATCCAATTGATTCAAACCCTAATTGATGACCAATTGAGGGTCAAATAAGTTTAAGGATGACCTATTTAACTCAATCAAAGTATGGTGATAGGTCCAATTAATGATTGGTTACATGAATACAATGGTTGATGGAATCAACATTGAGAACCCTAAACCGATTGGAGTAGTTGAGACCATCTTTGGTCCATGTGGTTTTGAGGAGGTTTGGACCAAATGGTCTCAAGATCGTTTGAGTCCAAACGGTCTCAAGACTATTTGGGACCAAACGGTCTCAAGACCGTTTGGGACCAAACGATCCCAAACCGGTTGAGTTCATGCGGTTTCAAAAAGGTACTTTAGCAAACGATCTTGAAGGTCACCTTTACCAAATGGTTTCAAACTGTTTGAACTTTGAAAGACCAAGATTGTTTGAGGCCCAAGTAATCAAAATTGTTTGAGGATCAATATGGTTAATCCACTTGGATACCTATTGTATTTAAAGATCCAATTGGTCAATTCATTCAGATACCTCATGTAATAGAGGTCCAATGTGATTCAATCTCCTGAGAATTAAGATGATGACTGATCCATTATTCCAATGATGATTATTAAGGTTAGGTACAAAGGTTGAAACCCTAAAAGTACCTAGATGATCAATACCTTTAGATTAATTAACCCTAAAAGGTTATGAGAGTAGTGTCTTAGCACACTATGTTAACCATAGTTGTATGTACTTGATTAAAGGGTTGATGTGACCTAATCAAGTTGGGAGGATGATAGAAAGGAATTCATACATGAGTATTGATCATGTGATGATTAGGTTATGATCCTTAATAAAGAGATCATGAAACTCTAATCCAGAAGGTTAATGAATCTTAACCCTAGTTCAGGGTAACATAATGTAAAACCCCAATTAGGGGAATAAAGAGTGAAACCCTAATTGGGATAAGTATCTCCAATTGATAGGAAAGGAGAAACCCTAATTGAGGGTGATGCCATAAGAAACCCTAATTGAGGGTGATGCCATCAGAAACCCTAATTGAGGGTGATTTCATGAGAAACCCTAGTTGGGATGAATAGTAAGTGAAACCCCAAAGCCCTAATAAAGGGTAAACGTAGGTGAAATTCTAAATGGGGTTATAATATTTAAAGCCCTAACCTTATGCAAAATGATGACAAACCAGAACCCTAATAATAAAGTAGAGGGTGAAACCTTATAAAGGTGAAATACCTTAAAGGATTGAGTGTAGGCAACCTTATTGTAGGCAATGCCTTAACCTAAAATGAGTCCATACCATTAAAGGTAGTTGGACCATTCTTGTGTGTGACCTATGCACTTCATGAGGAGAGTGATAGGTTAATGGATGAAAGTATTAAGATGGGAAGTGCCTTAATACAAGATAAGCTGATAACTCAAGGAAGTTAGAGGTGATGAGGAAAGTGATATACCTTGATGCATTTCAAATCCAATCTATTTGAGTAAGAGACATATAAAGTGTGTTATGTAAATTGCTACAATAAAATGTAATAAGTTTGATATACCTTGACAAGCATAGGCTAATATACCTTGAGAATAAGGGTAAGACAAACTAATGAGTATGATGTAATCATACCATGATAAGGATAAGGAATGAACTCATACCTTACACTGGGAATCATTTAATGATAAATGTTAAGAGTAACGAACATGCCTGAATTCTAAAGATGTGTAATGGCCTTATGAGCCATATGGTTAGATGTTGCCTAGTGAGAGGTGACAAGGTGTTTTATGGGCCTTATGAGCTATGAGGATGGTTGTTGCCTAGTGAGAGGTAACAAAATGTTTTAAAGGTTACATAGGGTTGACATAGTTCAATACCTGGAATGATAACACATGATTGGTAATAATCCAATACCTGGAATAATAACACAGGATTGGTTAAATCCCAATACCTAGAATAATGTCACAGGATTGACATAGTTCAATACCTGGAAAAATAACACATGATTGGTTAAATCCCAATACCTGGAATAATGTCACAAGATTGACATAGTTCAATACCTGGAATAATAACACAAGATTGGTTAAATCCTAATACCTGGAATAATGTCACAGGATTGACATAGTTCAATACCTAGAATAATAACATATGATTGGTTAAATCCGAATACCTAGAATAATGCCACATGATTGACATAGTTCAATACCTGGAATGATAACACATGATTGGTAATAACCCAATACCTGGAATAATAACACAGGATTGGTAATAACCCAATACCTGGAATAATTGCACAGGATTGGCATAGTTCAATACCTGGAATGGTTACACAAGATTGACATAGTTCAATAATTTGAATGGTTTCACAAGATTGACATAGTTCAATACTCGGAATGGTTATACAAGATTGACATAGTTCAATACTTGGAATGGATACACAGGAATAATATAAGTCTAATGCTTGTACTAGTTGCACATGATTGATGTAATCCAATGCCTAGAATATTTATATAGGATTGGTATAGACCAATACCTGAATAAGACATGATGATGTACACTCTCATGTCCAATATAACCAAAATCTGTTGATCATATTGGCTAAGGCCAATAAGTTGAAACATGAATGTCTCATGGGTGACATATCAAAATAATGAGTGTCACAAGAGAAGTTTGACATGATGGTATAATATGAAGGATAAATGATATACATGTTCTTCCTATTCCTTATCAAGAGAATAGTTGATCTATTGTTCTATCATAAATAGTTACAATGTTGTAAGATGAGAATGCTTTAAACTGTTTAACCTCTGCCCAATTTTATATCCTTCACTGCAATAATAATGTTTTGGCAGAGAGCTATATCTCCCGCTGGGACAATATATAATTGTCTCACCCCCGTGGGATCCAATGTTTTTAGGTGGACGTGGACAAGGAGGCAGGAAAACTTTAGCAGAGAAAGAACAACAGCAGCATCGAGGACAGCAGTAATATCTCAAGTGGAGATATTGCCTGTCTAGTCTTATAGTTAGAAAGTCCTATGTGTCATCTCTATATTGGAGTTAGTAGTCAGTGTTTTTATTGAATCGATCTGAGATTTTGACTCGATGCCTCGAGGTTTTATGTTGTCTGTATATAATGTTGGATAGGACAGCTGACGTTGCAATCCTCGAGAAGAGATAGTACATGTTGTGTACTTATTGAACATAATGTAAATATTATACTTTGGTTCTTGATGAAAAAGATTTCCTATGTGTGGATCTCTTTGCAAAAAGTTTTAATTTTTTTTTTGTGATTTTCAGTAATCTGCTGCAAATGATTCACTTTCTCTTAAGTTAATCCTGTGTTTTGTAAGTTGGATGCCACACACATAATAATAATTAATTTAATAAAATTTAGAAAGAGAAGATCTGAGTTTTTCCCAAAATATCAAATAAAATATTAGATGACTTCAAAAGAGGAAAATAATCATAATCTACATAATAAATATATCCTTTGGGTGAATTTTCATCCAATCTGGAAGATGTTTGGTTAAAAGATAAAATCAGGGGAGAGAAAGTGTGTTGAATCTTCAAAATATTTAATAGCTGTACAAACCTTTCCAACATGTAAAATTAATGGCAAATTCATATCCATCGCACTAAGTATGACTTGTGGGTGAAGTTTCATCAATCACTAATACACGAGGAAAGAGAAAATAGGATTTGATTAACACATCAAAAGTCTTCAAAAGGAAAATCTAATTGCATAATTGGAATCTTTACTTAATTTGGATAATGTTTGAACCCTTATTTGAAGAAAAATAAAAAGAAAATTAAATGCAATGTCACTTTATTAAATTAAAATTGGTTTTGACATGTTGTCATGCGCCTTGGTTTCTATTTCGGTAAAACGCTTGATCTGGACCGTTCAATTTTTGATATGACGGCTCTGGATTCGTCTCCTACCTTGGGTAGGAATCCGGCCAGGCCATGAATAATGCCTCAAAGTCTGACTTACCATATCTCCCTTCCTACTCCATCTTTTCACATAATTTTTCTTTCTTTGAACTTGAGAGAGGATTACAAATCTAGCAACCCCTACTTTTCCTATCTTTCACCTTCCTAATCACAAACCCCCAAATCTTGACTCTTCCCCAAGTTTTCCCTGCACTATCATACCTTTTCCCCTCTATGTATATCTCACCCCGAAGCATCCTTGACCCCATCCAAGATCTTTGCAAGCTTCAATTGGCCCTCACATCCCGCCATCATGCTAACCTATTCCAACTACCTCGGGGTTGTTCCAGAGTTGTACTACGGTGGTTGACTCTTCCCCCGACCAATTGCTCTTTCGTACAGCATCCTTGGGGGATTTTGTTGCTTTCTAGGTTTGTTTTGGGATCTGATACGGATTCCCCTTCTCCCTCAATTTCAAGCTCTCTCTGTTAGCAGCTGGACCTCAATGGTTGGTCTTGGGTGGCCTTCTCTACCTTATTGTGAACTGGGCTAGCATACGGTGACCCTCTGAGGTTTTGAGCGCTACAAGTCATAGTGTTTTTAGGTATGAAACGCTTCTCCCTTCTTCTTTCCTCTTTGTTATTTCTGAGGTTTTTCTCTGATGAGACATTTGTTGTTTGCTCCGATTTTGGGTTCTCCGCGTTTGGTTTGTGACTGTGAAGGCGTTGAGTCTGTTTACTATGGGAATCGAGGTCCTGCCTTTGGTTTTGGATTTGTGATTTGAGCTTTTTGAAGTTGTCGCTTCACTCGTTTGGGGAGCCATGTCGAGGCTTGTTTCCCCTATGTGATTTTCTGTGTATACCCCTTACTTTCCTTCTTTAATTTGTTTTTTGAGTAGGGGTATAATGGTAATATCACATGTCCTCTCATCTTTTCTTTGAGCTTTTGAGTTGATAATGTGGATGAGTGGCCAGCTGAGTTGGCCAAGTCTGATTGGGTCAACTCAGATTTTCACCCCTCTCCCTCTCTTTTCTTTCTCGCAACAAATTTGCTGATTTGGAATTATTCTATTGGCCGGTTTTGAAAAAATAATAACTGATTAGATACTGATCAGAAAAATATGAATAAATAGTCAATAAATTCATAAAAATGTAAGATTTCTAATGGTGTTGGTTTTGTCACCTTAACCCAATGTTTAATAATAAATAATTTTAATGGATTAATCTAAATAAGTAATAACTTGCAAAATTTATAACTAATAATTCATAAGTCAAAAAAATACAATAAATGTCTTGGACTCAGAAAAAGGTAGACTAAAATATGGTATGGTTTTTATAACTTAATTTTCATGTAAGGAAAAGGTGATTTTTAGGGTTTGAATAATTAATGAAAACCTAACCCTAATTCTAAATATATGCATCATAGGTGCGTTGGAGACCTAGGCTTGGATCTAGGACTGACTTTGGACCGTTTTGATTCTTGAGCGAGGTATGTTTGCATCCCCTATTATTCCTTTTGAGCAATAACCTAATTTTATCTTTCTCTTGGTCCTAAGGACATTAGCCTACACATTATCTTGTTCTTTTTGAAAATGTGTTTCATGTGAAGTACCTTTTATTTGTTACTGATCTTGTGATCATGTTTGGACATTCTTTTGGTCTTTCTTATGCTTTGTTCATGTTGGAACTCTATATGATGACATGTGCTGTCTTTTTCCCACTTGTGAGGTGGATGTATATTCTAGCCACTGTTGTGGTGATTTTGTAAGATCTGACTATACTTTTTACTTTCCTCTACATTAAACATATTATGTGATTCAGTAGCACTAGAGTAGTGTAATTGCATTGGTTTTTGGGCAGTATGGCCCGTTATTATTGGGATGGACGTGGTAGTGCCCCATACCTGGGTTTCAAGTTTGTAAGGCTTGGCCCATGTAATATATTTGGGAGTTAGAAAGTACATCATTCTCTATTAGGTTTCAAGTTTGTGAGGCTTGGTCGCCTTTGTATTTATATTGTTCTAGTGTTATGCTTATCTCACATGCATGTAAGTTGATGATTATGGGGGGTGTGCCCTATTCCTTTATATGTGATAGTATGGCACAATTTTATTTGTTTGGTTATGGAAAGTATCTCTTTTGTTGATGTTCTTTCCTTTTATACCCTTTTGGGTAGTCCTTGTCTTTCTCATGGGAAGCCTTATTTATTTTTTATGTCCTTTATTCCACATATTGCTTAATTTTCCTATTTAATATGCACATACCAGCTTTTGCTGATGTTTCCTTTTCTTATCCTTTTTGTGGGGTATGCTTCCATCCCTAGGTTTAGATCAAGGAGAGGATAAGCAAGGTGGACTGGGGTAAAAACCTTTGTAGCTAAGATTTTGGGAGACTTGAAAGAGGTGGTTAGATGATCCTCAACTAGATCCTTGTTTGTTTACGATAGTTTTCCTTTGACTCGCCCTTGTGTGGTGTAGTGATGTATCAAGATATCAAGATTTGCAATAGTTAGATGTATTTCTCTTCCGCTACTACTTTTTATGTTATGATACATACATGATGAATGAATCGGTACTATCCCTTTGGTGAAAAAATTTATGTGGCGTTTGGTTCAATGGATGTTACCTTTTTATTTCTAGTAGGGAGTGGTTTCCCTCTACGATCCCACTCCTTATAGATGTTCCATTTTATCTTGGTAATGCTCACTCTACTCTCCTGACATTTGTTTTGGTTCATACATGCTTCACTTTAGGAAAAAATAAAATAATAAAATTTAACGAATCAAATTTTGAATATAGTTTATTTGTGAAAATAAATCCCTACATAGCCCCATTCATGTAAAAAGGTCACTTTGATTGGAATTTTTTGGTATAAAAACATTACACTCTACATCATCAGACACATATGTTTTAATAATAAGAAAGGAAAGAAGATAATGTAACATGAAGTGGCCTTTCTTCCCTTACAACAAGGGTGAAAATGCCACTTCATGTGATCTTTTTGTCTTTCATTTTTCTTAAATTAGTTTTTCCATTTTTCGACAAAGTTCTAGATGATGTGGTGTATTTTCCTATAGTACCTCAAAACACCATTCAAAGTCTTTTTTTCACACTAATGCGGAGTACTTCAGGAATTATCTACATATGTGTTTTATTGAATGTTTTTCTTGACAAAGCATACCATTTTAGTTTTTTCCTTTACATTGTCACTCCTTAAACGATATTCAAGTTTGTTATGATTCATGCCTATTTGTATTAACTAAGAAACCATATTTGTACCATCTTGCCATTTGTTGTGGTTCATGCATGTTTCATCGTAACACAATAACACTCTCTGCACTCTCTTAGCGTTTGTTGTGGTCTATTATTATTTCATTTTAAGACCCAAAAAATGTGTGTACTCTCTTGGAATTTATTCTGGTTCATGCTTATTTCGTTTTAACATAATAACACTCTCTGTACTCCCTTGATGTTGGTTGTGGTTAAGCCCATTTCATTTCATTAATAAGTACTCTCAATTTTCTCCAGTAGTTATTTTTTGTTCATGCCTATTTAACTTAAACTTTATAACACACTCTTTACTCTCTTTGTATTTAAAATAGTTCATGCGTATTTTATTGTAAGTCTATAGCAATCTATAGCTTCATATTTTAACTTAACTCAATAACACTATTTGTATTGTGTTGGAGTTTTTTGTATTTCATGCATGTTCCCTTTTAGCACCAAAAAGCATTATATATCATGTACTCATCTATTCTAGTATTCTTCTTCTTGTTTATGTTTTGGTTCCGCCTCCTCTAACAAATTTTGTCATGAGGTAATTAATATATAAAAGAATCACCACAATATCTTGTATAAGTTAGAACAAAAATCTATCCTTCTAATGCAGCTATTTCATTTCACTCATATTTTTTGGTGTAATGAAGAAAATGAATAATTTGTGGAAACATGATATTTGAAAATAAGAATTCCTGGCTAGTTCATTTGTGTACCACTACAAGGATTCAAATGCATCAAGGAGCTTGACATGTAGTTTAATATATAAAGTGGTTGTAATATTCTCAATTTTGATAAAATCGAAGTATATAGATGGGAAGCATGAAGTGATAAATAATCTTCAAAATTATATTATTGTTGAATAATTATGTTACTCACCTTGTGGCATGAGTGCAACCTAAGACTCATATAATGGCTTAGGAGACTATTTGCCTTGCACATAGGTCCTTGTGGCATAAGTTAGAGAAATATAAAAAATCATGCATAAATAAAAGATAATGGTTTTCTGAAGTATTAGATAACTGAACTATGAGATAATATGCAAGTTTCTAATAGAAAATATTATATATGGTGTTTTAGCTAGTTAAAAGAGTAATTATCAGGCCAAGAATGGCAAAACAATCTGGGACAAAATAGAATATTTCCATCTAACTTTTGGTATACTGGAAAATAATAACAAAAGGAAGAGAAATTTATAATTTGAAAGCTTTTGATGTGGTGTGGGTGATTAATTTAAGATTATGCTAAGCGATTCCAATAAATTTCAAAAATTAGATTTAAATTGGAAAAGTTATTAATGAGTTGTTTTCCAAATTTGGGATCGAAAAGATATTTCTAATGACTTGGAAATTCAGAAAAGGAGGAGGGAGGTTATTGCAATGATTAGATGAGTTTTCTGTTCTGAAAATCAATTAATATAACCAAATTTAGCGATGAGTATCCCACGCCCTTTTATTACGTCACGCGCATGATAACCATCATATCGGGGATCAACGGATAGCCCATCCTCTCGTACCCAAGTCCAGAAAGGGAAGGAAGCCAGAACTAGCCGCGACCCTCGCTACCCCGGTCTCCTTTCACACGGTATCTCACTGCCCATTATTCGGGAAGGATTGGGAATTCTCCCTAATCGCTGGTTTAAATCAATACCCAGCCGTCACCCCTCCTCCATCATCTGATGAATATAAATAGGGATGTAGAGATCCCAACAGATCGAGGGAGGGGCCTTTGTGCGTTTGCTTTTCGTGAAAGAATCTCCACCTAGCCCAGGCTTAGCTGCCCCAGGGAATATCTCCTCTAGGGACGATGGAAGTTCATTCGGATTCCGAGAAGGCCTGTGATGCTAACGCAGGGCCTAACAAGATACGGTAGCAAGAGCTATCTCATCGACTCACATACGCCCTGTTTCCTTGACCTGGGGCTGCTTGTGGTGCGACCAACCATGACCTCCAGCGAAAATAGCAAGGAGCTCTGTGAGTTCGCCCAAGGGAGGCGGAGCCCATGGGGCAATTGCATGGGCGTCCAGAGCAGTGAAGGCGGGAGTCAACTCAGCGATTGACCCGACCTTGGTACAGCGGCAATAGGCCGGCGTGAAACGGAGGAAGGAGATGAATCGGTGAATTTACCTCGGACGCCCCTTGGCCGACATAGTGAGGTAAGGGGCGTAAGTGACTTTTGATTCTTTTGCTTAGCCTAAGCCCCGCGGGCACGGGTAGCATAGGTGGCGCGAGCCCATAGGTTCAGACCCGGCCCCGCGGCTGAGTGGGCTGTTCAAGGATGAACCGGCTGACACACCTACAATGATCTAGCTGGAACAACACAAGGTTCTGACGGGCACCATGAGTGCCCTAGTCCTTAGAACATAGCTCGATATGAGAATGGTGAACACCACTTTGTTTGTCTTCATCTTAGAACTACCATCTTAGACTTCATCAAGATGAACACTAAGAAATGATGTGGAGAAGAAAAGTATGAAGTCATGGACAAGGTGAATTCTTGACGGTTGGCAATGAAGAATGGTTTTCTCGTTTTGGAAGTGCATTTAAACAAGAAGGCAATCTTCGTCACCCATTTTCTTGAGGAAGCAACTAAGCTCAAGTTGAAAAACTACATCATTGCTCGAGATGTGGCTAAGGACCAGATGACATGGGAAGACATCCAATACAACATCACCCCAAGATTCATCCCCATGTCTTCCCCAAAGGGAGAAGGGGAAATAGTTTATGAATCTCTATCAGAGAGTATGATTGTTTGGAGTAAGATAGAATTTCAAACTCCTCAAGACTTTCACTCATATGTTGGATTAGGTACTTTTGATTCTTTTACCTAGCCTAATCCTTGCGGGCACGGGTAGGTGGAACAACTCAAGGCTCTAAAGGGCACCATCAGTGCCCCAGTCCTTAGGAACATAGCCCGAGATGAGAATGGTGCACCCCACCTTGTCTGTCTTCACCTTAGAACTACCATCTTAGACTTCATCAAGATGAACACTAACAAGTGATGTGGAGAAGACAAGTATGAAGTCGTGGACATGGTGGATTCTTGACAGTTGGCAATGGAAAATGGTTATCTCATTTTGGAAGTGCATTTGAACAAGAAGGCGATCTTCGTTATCCATTTTCTTGAGGAAGCAACTAAGCTCAAATTGGAGAACTACATCATCGCTTGAGATGTGGCTAAGGACCCGATGACATGGGAAGACATCCAATACAACATCACCCCAAGATTCATCCCCATGTCTTCCCAGAATGAGAAATAGTTTATGAGTCTCTACCAGGGAGTGATGATTGTTCTGGAGTAAGATAGAATTTCAGACTCCTCAAGACTTTCACCCATATGTTGGATGAGGAACTTCGAGTGAAGCACTTCGTAAACCACTTAAGTCTTTTTCTATAAATGCATGCATTGTCTAGCAAGCCCCTAAACTTCATCTAGGGTCGTAGACTTCAACTTGAAGATGGAGAACACTCGAATGACCTCAAAGATGCCACCTTCATGTTATCTAGGATTCACTGAAGGTGTCTCTGCTCGAAGAAATTATGGAAGAAAGACACAAGACACAACCTCAACAAGGAAAAGACAAATGATGAAAGAAAACTCATAATGAAATTTGCAATTTGGAAGGTCTGCTAAGGTGCAAAAAGTATGAAAGGAGGATCCCAGAAAAATGTTACTTCAAATAGCCAGAAATCTATCAATGCAAGCAGGAGTGACACATGTAGTCCAACTGCATTATCCAACTTCTATATAGGTTTGGCCTTGTGATGCTCAACTATTGGCGACAACCCACCCTATTGTCGACCATTGAAAGTCTAGAGTTTTCACCACCAACAATGCAAAGGCCCCCACTAATGCTAATAGATTTATAGAAGGTATCAGTCTTTAGAATAACATATTCGTTTTGTATGCCTCATAATAAGATCATTTAGAGCTTTCATTACATGTATTAAAATTATAGGAATACTTGATATGATGGGGCACTCTCCCAATGGTTTTTTCAACTTTGGTTCCATGAATACTTTCACTTCTCAAAATCTCATAAAAATGCACAGTTTGGATTTCAAGGAGTTAGCTTATGT
Source organism: Alisma plantago-aquatica (assembly GCA_963693085.1). Taxonomy (NCBI): domain Eukaryota; kingdom Viridiplantae; phylum Streptophyta; class Magnoliopsida; order Alismatales; family Alismataceae; genus Alisma; species Alisma plantago-aquatica. The sequence continues at coordinate 315,327,236 of OY856415.1, read as the reverse complement.
GTTAGATGCCACTACACAAGCGTTCATATTTTCTCACCTTTACCGAAGACAGTGACCATACTTGTTAATTATTATAACTTTGAATTCATACCAATTTAACCCTCCTTGGTATGAATGACTTTGATGTCATAATGGGAATTTATATTATTTATAATTACCATGCAAAAATACTATTTAGAAAAAGAAATTCGGGTAGATAAGATGAGATACCCACCTTTCAGCATTTGCGGTAGGAAAGATGCCACCACCAGTCATTATGTATCAGCCTTAAAAGCAAAAAGGATGATAGTTAAAGATTGTCTAGCATTCCTAGATATGGTAACTAAGCTAGATTCTAAGGAACACCCCCTTGGGGAAATAGAGGTAGTCAAGGACTATCCTAACGTGTTCCTGGGAGATTTTCTAGGCATGACTCTAGAGAGAGAAGTTGATATCTCCATTGAGTTATATGCCTGGAAAAAACCAATTTCTAGCCCCCTTCCAGAATGGCACCTACCAAGTTGCTTTATATAAAAAAGCAAATATGGGAAATTTTAGAAAAAGCCTTCACCTGACCTAGAGCCTCTCCTTAGAGATCCTATGTACTCTTTGTCAAAAAGAAACACGGTTCACTTCCCATGTGCATCTATTTCCAAACGTTGAACCGAGTATCTATAAAAAGAACAAGTATCCTCTATCTAGAATTGACGACCTCTCTAACTAATTGAAAACTACATGGGTATTCTAAAAAATTGACCTATGATTCTAGTATCATCAATAGTGATTTACAAGAGAAGATATCTCAAAAATTTCTATCCAAACCTGATATGGAAACTATGAGTTCTTAGTAATGCCTTTTGGGTTACCCAATGCACTAAGCATATTCATGAACCTTATGAATAGTGTGTTCGAACCCTTCCTTGATACCTTTATCATAGCTTTCATTAATTGAATCCTCTATGTAGGTTCAACCCTCTATGGGTGTTGATTTCGGGATTTGATACAAATAACATATTTGGATCCCTAAATATCTGTCGTTGAAGGTTAACTTCATGTAAGAAGCTCATGGATCAAAGTATATAGTACATAATGGTACCACCAAGATGTTTAAACCCTAGCAATGGTTTTTCTGGTGCAATGTATGAAGCAACACATGGCCTCCTTAGTGGCTATTTGTCTCTTGTTCTAAGTGGTGAAGGAAAAGCATCAATGACCAAGGGCTTTAGTACAATCCATCAAGATTTCCAAATGGAAGTGGGACCCTTTCACCATGGATTGACGGTGCTTCCCAACTACAAGAAGGGATACGACATAATATTAGTTGTAGTAGACTGTTCAACAAAATAGGCACACTTCTTATCCTAAAAGACCATCTCCAATGTTTTTGACCTATTTGATCTCTACATATAGGAGATTGTACGTCTTCATGGAGTTACAAGCTCAATCGTCTCCGATCGCGATCCCAAGTTCACCTCCAATTTGTGGAAACAAGTCCAAAAAGAATAGGACACGAGATACAAAATTTAGTATTGTCTATCACCCTCAAACTTAGAGATAGTCAGATCACATTATCCACACCCTAGAAGACTTGTTAAGGGCTTATGTCCTAAATGAAGGTGGATCTTGGGGACAATATATACATTTAACATGAGTTTACTTATAATAATATCTACCAAGGCAGTGTCAAGTTTCTCTTTTGAAGCTCTTTATGGGAGGGTGTGTCAATCACCACTTCAATGGGATGATGTAGGCAACATGACTTTGTTCACATCAGAATAACTATGCTTATACAAGGATAATGTCACTTTGATCAAGAAAAGACTAAAGAAAGCCCAAGATTGAAAGAAATCTTATGAAGATGCAAAGAGAATGGATTTACATTTCTATATACAAGTTTGTGTGTTTTTAAGATTGACGCCCTTCATGCCATAGCTAAAAATTGTTGAAAGTTGAATCTCCAATATGTGGGTCCACTCAAGATTTTGGAATGGATTGGCAAGGCCTATTATCATCTTTCCCTACCACCTTAGTATAATATGATACATAATGTTTTTCACATGTTTAAGTTGAAGCTCTATGTGAAGGTCATGCCCTTGGGTTTGAACATTGAACCTATAGAGATCCAAGGTAGGTTGTCTTACCCAAAGGCACCTATAAGGATATTGAATTTAAAGGTGAAGGATCTCAAGAATAAAATAATTGAGATGGTTGAGGTTCTATGGAAAAACCATGGCAAGGAAGAAGCCACATGGGAGATGAAGACAAACATGGAGATAGCACGCCCATAACTTTTCTCTAGCTAGGACAAATTTTGAGGGCAATATTCAGAATAAGAAGGAAGGATGTAGAATCTTGAAATTTGTAGAATGTGATAAATCATTGTATTAAAATTGAATCAATCTAATAGACAATATTGTTGTCCCAATTGCATACTTTATAATATTTTGTTTTTCAATTAGGTCCCTGATGTGCAAATTTTCCAAAGTAGTGTTTCATGTCTTCAATAAATTCTAAGGATACTTTAGATGAATAAATGAATTTGTAAGCCATGGCAAATATTCCACAAATTTCTAAGCTAATTCGTGATTTTTATAAATAAATAAATAAATATTGAAATGTCTCTTTATTTACTTAATATTCAAGTTTTAGATATCAAACAAGGATAAATTGGTTTTGTATTTTCCAAAGGCTAGATAGTCATTAAATAAATATTATCATAATATTTGAGATAAAATAGAGTCATGACGTGGCCTAGGGAAATATTTTTGCAGATTGGGGCTCTATCTAAAAATAAAATAAAAAATATTAGAGGTAGAGTCCACCCAAACCCTGACATTTGGTATAGGTAGAGTTACAAGAGGAGAGGTATCATGCCTCACCCGAACTGTTATCACCTTGTGGATAAAGGAATACAACTATCTTCTAGACTCCCCCCATATCTCGATCACGCTTCTATGCTTTTGGTACCTGCAACCTATTAGATAATGATGAATCCAAATCACCACTCACTTGGCATTATCATTAAGATATATGATAATACCTAAATTATACCCGATAGGGTTGAAAAATTGATGCATTTACACTCTACCCCCAACCCTATATGAAGGCCCCTCTAGTTCCCTCTTAACCCCTATATCACAACACACTCGTGAAATTCCCACGAGAAGTGTTATAGCACTTAGGTGACTTTCACCTTCTTCTCTAGTGCCAGCAACACCATCACTGGATACTCTACACCTAGAACCAGTTGTGGTCTCGAGCAAAGCCTGAGGACCCTAAAGGGTTCTCCACCCTATATGAGGCTCCAAATTAGGTACAAGATCATGAATTCCTTTCATCTTCTCTATTTTCAATTCCAGTAGGACCTAACCTAGCTTGAGCTGTCTATGGCCACCCATTCCTTTATTCTGGCACTTGTCAAGTTTGGAAGAGCCTAGAAAATACAATGGAAGTCTCAGTCAGTGATATCATGGCCCTTATTTAAAATTCAACCATGGTGTTTACTCCATGGTTGCATGGCTAGTGCACATGTTGGAGATTGAACAATCCCCTCAATATTGACACACCTACCACCAAACCACATCAGCCAACTAGGCCACCGTATAGGAGAAAATAGGCCCTTCTCCCTAGTTTGAAATCCTATCGAGCTATGCCCCACTAGGATGACAACGTGATTGGCTAATGAAGGTTTTATTTTGTAAGAGATTCTAGTAAAACTACCATAGCTCAAAAAATTGACAACATATATATCAAATTTATTAAAAAAATATGTTGCATGTAAAATTAAGGGTTTTGAAACCCAATCTAGTTTTAGATTCAAAAATTATGCTTTGATGCTTGAATATCAAATCATGATTATATGTTAACCCTATTTTGAGCAATCATTATGTGATATTGTTCAAAATGATATTACTTGGATATAGTTTTATCTTGCTTAATGATAATGAATGTTGATGGTAAAATTAATTATTAGGGTCATCATGATGCCTGTTAGGATTTACTATTCTAATGACTCATTATATGAAACATTTAGGGAATCGAAGTGAAAACCTTAACCTGACCCTAATTTGAGACTAAACTCGACTTGTAGGACCAATACCAGACCTAATCCATATTATGTGAATACAATAGTTACACCTTAGTGTTATGTAATAGTTTTAGATTGATTGGTTGGGCTAAGTGTTGATGGGATCTCAATATGATTGTTGGATTGTTGTTACTTGTAAATGAACCTCACGTTTAAAAGGAACTTGGTCATTTTATGAATAATTGGTTATGTCGACTTCTTCAATTTTAAAATGGTTTCCTAATGACTCTTTATATACGTAAATTGTTGGATGTTCATTTTAGTGTAAGTTCAATTGTAAATCCATATGAGTATATCACATATGTACATATGAATTTTATCAATCCACCATGTACTCTCTTAGAGGTAGTTTAAGAAGACCATTACTCACAGGAACTAAGGGAAAGTCATTGAGGAAATGACTGAAAATCCAATGATGATGTTGTGACCAAGTATAATGCTGGATAGTAACCATGAAATCCAGTGGTGGTTAGAAAGCATAGAGTCCATGGATGGAACAAGGGAATTGATACACCATAAGAGTAAATCAAGCATGGATTAGAGAATTAAATACAAAATGCAAGGTTTGATTTTTGTTAATTATTCAGCGACATGGTTGATATATTATTATTCATATATACACATCTTTTTGTATGCACCATGTCTCAATATAGAAATGTGTTGAAAAAAATTTGGCATTTTAGTGAGATACTTTTAAAAAATCTTGAAGATATGGGCATCTATAAGAATGAATCAAAAGATCCTAAGGCTAAAGATTATCTGGAGGATTAACTAGATGATAGTATTATTTCTTTCAAGGTTAATCCACAACTAGTTTTCAGACTGGGTAAAGGAGCTAACTATAAACGGAGTACTTGTATCCAAGATTGTAGGTGGCAATGCCCGAATTTCAGGGGTAGTGATGAGGTGCAGGTTGTTCTTGATAGTTGTACTATTTCTAGTAGCACTCGAGATTCTATTTGGTTCAATGGTGGTATTAGCATCAAGTTGAGGGATGGCCAGAATATTTCAAGTCGCAAGTATCCTAAAACAAATTAGGGGAAATGGATTTGGAGAGGGGGCATTCCTGGAAGATATTCGTGTGTGTTATGGAAAGCATTCCTTAATAAATTACCTATGGTGGATTATCTACAAAGGATTGGATATAATTTTGCCTCTGGATGCATTCTATGCAGAAAGTGCATTGAGAATAGGGAACACATCTTCTTTCATTCCTCCTTTACTTCTTAAATCTGGGAAAGGTATATGGAGAAGTATGGTTCCAGATTGTACTCTCTTGATGATCTTCTAAAGATGGAAAAGGAGGAGAAATTTGTTGTTGTTATGTTGATTTACAACATCTGGAGTGAAAGAAACTGTAGATTGTTTGTAGGTGCTGAAAGGGAGGCTTGTGCTGTTTGGAATAGATGTAGTAGTGATATACATATGATGCATAGACAGGTCTCTTTGACTCTTTCTAATGTATAGCATTTTGTTTGCTATTTCTTGTTTTTTCCTTGTGGTTGCACTCTGTAATTGCTGGATCCCAATTTTGGTTTAATGGAATGAGACATGCTATTCTCAGCAAAAAAGGTATTATTTCTTTCTATACAATTTTTTTCACTCCTTCAAGGAGAAATATCTTCTACTATGTTATCAAACAAACTTTATGAATGAAATTCGTTGAAAGTTATAGGTCATTTATTATGGATCCTAGAAAACAAAGTAATGATCCTTGCCTCCTTAAATATCCTTCAATTGGGATAATGTTGGGAGGGGTCATTAAAAATATAGTTATCCAATTACGAGTAACCCAAAATCACATATAAAGGTGTGCGACTACTTATCTTAACCCTTCCATAAGTGAAAAATGGAGAATAGTTGAAATCTCTCTTAGTTTATATCAATAGAAGGATTACAGGAGTATTCATATTCATGGAGCTACAATATTAAAAGATGTTTAAATCCATTTACATTAAATAATCATAAGAAAATCACATGTTCAAGCAAGCTATCAGGTGTAACATGTACTACCCACCCTTCACTTAAGAAAGAGAGATTATAGGGACACCTTTAGAGTTAACTATAATACATCTTGTTATAACTAGATTGACATGTTCTTTTATATGCATAGACATACCTCAAATATGTATATAACCACAGACATGAGAACTTAAATCCTAAAAAGAAGTCGCTCACGCATGGCCATCCATATATCACAAGGGAATCAACTCACACATGGCCATCCCAAAAAGGAGTGGTTGATGCATGTCCATCCATAGGAATCGGCTCACACATGTCCATCCCAAAAAGAAGGAGTGGCCCACACAATGAGCATCCATATCTAGCAAGGAAACTGACTCACACATGGTCGTTCCATATATCACAATGAGATTGGCTGATGCATGGTCATCTCTTAGTTATGACAATTAAGGGTCTTTTAGCATCATTCAAGTTACAACGTACAAAACCATAACAAGCTCTACAAAGTTAAGGACATGGTACAACTTTCAAATATGTATGAGACATATAAGGTATGAGCTTGTCACAGTATCACCACATAACACCCATAATGCTTCCATTCATAGGATCATCATTACTATTACACAGCCACTCAAGGCTATCACTAATGTCACATCATTGTGGGATATCAATCCCTTAACCATAGCACCAAAGGGTGTCACCTCACAATAGGCATAAAGCTATCACCATATCATAGAACCTACTCACATCAACCATGTATCATAACTATCTCAACAAGAGCATCATGAAGGCTCATTTAACCTGTGTCACAACATACTCATCATAGCATACACTAGCTATCATTTTCAAGTTCATATCACCTGCATGGTTAGAAATTGATAAACAAGAGAGAGGAAACATCACAACATACACTACAGTAAACATTCACATCAGTGGCCTTTTCGAAATGCCACTGGAAAAAAATAAACGCCACTAAACATGTTTAGTGGCATTTTTTGACATTTAAAAAAATGCATCTAGTACCAACGCCACTAGAAAGATAGTGGCATAATATGTAAAAGCCACTAAACGTTTGGCTTTAGTGGCTTCCAATAAATGCCAAATAAATGTCCCTAAAATATCATTTGGCATTTATAAAAATGCCACTATCCATCAATCGTCTTTAATAAAAATGCCAATGTTTTGTATTATGTTGTTGTATAAAAATGTTCTTATTGAGTTTAATGGCATATAAAAAAGCCACTAATGACTACTAGTTTTGTAATACTACATTTTCATGGATTTTAGTCATTCATTTTTTAATTCATTATTAAGATTTATAAATGAATGTCAATTGTAGATGAACTCACTTTCCAAAAGTATGAATATTTTTTATTTATAATCAACTGAGAATTACATGGGGAGGAAATTTTACCTTTCCCCTTATATTAAATACAACATCAATGTTATACTTCCATACATCATTTTTCTATTCAGTACAATAACTTCTACATCATTGGATCTGTCTCTCCCATGATATGAATATCTACTTTTTTACATGCTGACTTCAGAGCTCATTCAGGAAATAGCTTTACGTTTTGGTGGAATCTCCGCGTCCAATACTGATCTCTCCAAAGACTGAAATTCCTTTCTCAAATTCTCGATGTCATTAACCAATTGATCAATATGTTGCTGGTCTTCCTTGGAGTGCATCAATATGATTTTAAAAGTTGAAGCATATTCACTTATGTATACATACATAAAAAATATAGTAAACACCATTGAAACCCTAAAGAGTCAGATATGAAGAAATTGTCAAATTGTATATATGATTTGGAGTGTTTCGAATGTAGTCATTAAAACACCAACCTTTGCTTCAACTTGGAGATATGATCTGGTTCAAGGAACTTCCTTGGATTTGGTTCTATTTGTGAGCCGCCATCTGAGTTTGGGATTCCATCAGACCTAAGGACGTTGTAAAGGGATAAGACTCGATCAATTAGTATCCAACATTTTAGCCATAAATGAATATTTTTCAACAGCCTCATCGATCTAACAGTAAGAAATACACACAACCGCTGTTAGACCAATGTATCACAATCATATTATGTTGAATAAAAAAATAGATGTACCATTTTCTGAGTAGACCGTCTAGCTCCATGTCCAAATTTCTGGTCAATGTGACCAATGACCAGATTGGTCTGAGGGCTATTCTCTATACTTGTACAAAGTATGTATTGCATAGTCTATGAAACATTAGACATATATGAGACTTCTGCCATAACAACCACAACCTCATTGTGTGTTGTCATCCAAAAACTAGAAGGAAAAATTGCCTTACTGCCAGTAGTTTTAATGAATGTAATGGAACAACAGGATCATCGTGATCAACGGTCAAAATCATGGTAGATGGATATTGGCATGATTCACCAGCTTTTTGTTCCCACAACCATCTCACATTGTGAAGTGGTGAATATCTAAGCAAATGAGAGGAATATTTTAAGTAAATGAACAACTCAATTAATTCAAAACAAATAAAATGCTAGGAAGTCATACTAATAAATAAATGCAGTGATCACTATCAAGTGTCATGATCTTTTGTAAAGAAAATCAATAGGACTAACATTGAAGGTTACTTATTAGTCAAAAAACTTTCTAGGAAAATTCAAAGTCATGAGTGACAACTGACAAGCTAACTATATGATCAAAGTGAAGGTGTAAAATGTAATTCAGCCATTGGATTCACTTCACATATGACATAAACTTCAATGTAGTATATTTTTATATAAAAAAATCAAGAAGTGATTTTTTTCTCTATAGAATGGAGGCAATTCGACTAAGTGCCTACTTAGTGCGGTGTGGTTGGAATGACCACAACTAATTCAATTCAGTTCAATTAGATGTCATTTTAAGTGATTTTTCTATGAATGCTAGAAGCAACTATACTAGATTCCAACAATAAACATTGAGTTGGATGATAGTGAAGAATAAATGGTATATCTCTTTCAATCTTCATTCCAACCAGACAGGTTGTTAAAAATATACATGGGTGTGTACACAGTGAATAAGTTTGCATTATCTGTAACACCCTGCTGAAGAGACGCAATCAAAAGAAGTGGTGGATGATTATCAACTAAATATCTCAAATCAAATTAAATAACCATCGACCGAAGTGCAAACACATGACAAATGGATCAGATAGCATGTATAATATCAACTATACAAATTTGCAATGGAATAGTACAAATCTCAGTAATTATGTCCCAGAAGATGCATGTCTGTCAAATAAAAAGGATATGGTTTTAGGTCGATTCATAAAATCCCATATTTTTTATTGAAATTAGTGTATACTGCAATTGCTAGATTTGCAAAGGAGAACCATATACACATCCCAATTCATTTAATGGGTATGGGCTTTAATATAGACATCTCAGATCAGAATAACTAAAATTATTTTTCTATAAACGATAAAAAGAAAATAAAAAATCACCAAAAATGTCAACATTCGGTATAATAGGTTACGTTATTCATTTCCAAAGATCCTAAAGGACTATGACCAAACAAAATAACCAATCCCACCCGACTTTGATGTTAGGATGACACAAATAACATAAGTGGATAGGAAACCTAAGTGGAGTGGAGCATAAAAGGTAGTTTTTTTACCATGAATTCAAAGCTTTTTGTATGGAATTCTAGGGGCGTTCACAACTAGAGAACTAGAAAAATACTTTGTAGATGGATGAGAATGAATCTCGATGGAGTGGCAATCCTCAAAATTTTCCAGATGGAAGATCAGATGGACTTCACTCTAGATATGTTGGGGTTCAACTAGGACACTCAAATGCACCGCCATGATCTCATATTTGGGTCTTTTCCAACTCATCAAATATCCCATTATTAATTCTTGTTGTCAAGCAAAGGAGGAGGTTGTTGCCTTTGATTTTCTCTGGTTTATGCCTCTTATGATAGGATTAAGAAAAGAAATTTGTGGTCCACTTTGAAGGATGTAGGGTCAGCATCATTAGGGATTGAATGGCTAGTGGGGGGGGAGATTTCTATGGCATTAGGTCTTCTCAAGGCAAAGCAAGGGGAGGAAAATCTAACCCCTTGTCCATGGAGGAATTAAACTTCTGGATAAATTTAGTAGGTGTATCTGAAGTTCCCTTCTTAAGCTCCCCCTTTACTTGGGTTGACAAACAATATGGAAACCCAAAACAATTCATGTGCTTCACTGTAAGCTCATGGCCTTCCAAACTCTTATGTAATATCAAACTTCTTCTCTATACCAAGGTTTCAGATCACACACCACTCTTGTTTCATATACACCTTGATCAGTCTTGGTCTGTGAGTCGCCCTCCTCCTCCTCCTTCATAAAGGTTGGGGTCCATCATGAGGGATTCATTGATACTATCAACATGGGATGGAGTATCGAGGGATGGGGATACTCCTCATATATAGTGTGTCAACTATTGGTAAGAAAGATCATAGATTACCACATTAAAGATAAATGGCATGGAATAGACAAGTACAAGAGGTAATGGATGCTAATAGATGCATAAGTTCATATGAGTAGGCAGTAAAAAAAGTAGCCAGGACAAATGGACAATTTTATTTATAGATTAACCATAATGTAAGATTACTCACCCTCACACATCTGAAAGGAAAGCCTAAAAGGTCATCCATTTGGTGCCTAATCAGATTCTTTTCTTGAGAATCTGAATATCCTTCACTTGAGAATCTGAAGAGGCCAATATAGGTTTGAATGTCTTAACACCTACAAACAATGTAGGCTACTTACAAAACTCAACAATACTTGATAAAATATGGTATAACTTCATAGATTATCAAACTTCATATTTAAAACATGTGGAGTCTGAGAAGTCCAGTTCAAATATATAGTCTATGATTCAAGAAGGGTAGTGATACAATACTTATACCTCTAGGTAATGATAAGATACAATGGAAGTATAATATAATAGCCTGGGCACTAAGTAGTTTACAAATATATAGTCTATGTATCAAGAAGAAAAAATATATAAATCAGAGCCCCTTTTAACCAAATATATCCCACTGTACTACACAAGTAAACACATTCCTCAAAAACAAAAAAATAAGAAACTCTGATTGTGGTGGAGAATCTTACAAAGAATTATAGAAGCAAGTAAGAAACTAATGTGGTAAACTAACATGTTTATAGTAGTTCTTATGGCAGAGCACGAGGAGTTTCCTTACATACATATATAATTACACCTCGCTTCACTAGGGGGAAAATGCCTCAATGTGCCTCACGCCTTCAAAAACCTTGTGCACTCTACCCTGTGACATGATATAGATGTGTGGATGCTTCTTATTGATCTCCCATATAATATTCTATCATCATCAATCTACAAGGTGGAAGGAATATGAACCCCCTACTAAATTGGATCTCCATGTGACACAATGGCATCATCCCCTAAGACCTGTTCGACATCATCCTTAACACTCTAGAAGAGGGGTTTAAGGCTATGAATCATCTCATATGGATCGACAAAGATTGTATACCTTCACCATCTACTATGGCAATGCCTCTAGCTTGCATTTTTAGGGGGGCGGGTGGATTAGGGTTTTGGTTCAAATAGACTCACTCATAAAATAGGTGAGAGTGCCAACACTCAAACACCTAGGTTGACACACAAACAACAAAACTCAAAATATGGTTGTCTACCGGTAACCAACACTTAGAGTACACCACTACACTCAAATCATACTAGTCTACTCAGTTAAACTTTCATAGGAAAGAGACACAAGATATTTTTAGGTATCAGTCAATTAAAAAAGGGAAAATACAAATACACATGGCAAATTAGGCTAAAAAATAAATGGTATGTGAAATTCAATCACAATAATAGGAAATCTGAATAGTATTAGGATTTATAAAAAATATTTTTAGGTACATATGGAATGATTAGGTTGTCAAATTCATAATGAAGAATTAGGGCCAAATTAGTTTTGTGGCTACAAAAAGAAAAAAGAAATAACAACATATATGTTTGATGAGTTTCAAAACTCCCATAAAGGTTTTAGACAAAATTATTACTATAATTTGCATTATTTATTTGAAACCTCAAGAAATGTCTTTTGCATATGAGCAAACCTTTTGTATAAAATCAACAGGATTAAAGTAACTCATTTCTTTTGTATTGTCTTATATTCTTACATATTTTGTGATAACAATAATTTGTAGACCCTGCCATAAATGTTATCACTTACATGTTAGGAAGTATGATTTTCTATTATTCGGTGTTACACATACTTCTAAAGACTGAGTATAAATATTGCAACCTCAGTTAATGAACCTATTGGAGGTTCTTCCACCTTTCCTAGACCCTGCCAGTCATGATGAAACCAAAAATGGGTTGTAGGAAGCCAAAACTAGTATAAACAATCTCTACCATGAAAAGCATAGTAGATATCTCATAAAACTCTCCATGGTCAAGAAAAACCCAAAATAGAGCATGATACAGTTGGTAGAGGCATATTGAATTTTTCATGAAGCTGTCAAATGCAAAGGAAACATGATACTTGTAGTTGAAATCAGATCTTAGTCCTAGTAGCATCATATGGACAGAGGGAGAAATCAAGAACAACTATAGTTAGTTGCAAATGGAGGAATCGACAACTTCATGTGGAAACTTGTATCATATTTGGACCCTTGACATGGTATATATTGGCATCAATCATGGTTATTGAGCAAAAAAATAAAGTTGGGGGATGGGTAGCGATCTAGGTAGAAGGGCAACGTATCTAGTTATATATGAGTTGAGAGGTGATATGGAAATTACTTATACATGCCTCAATTACAACCTCATTTAAGATTAGCATAATTTTAACAACAACATAAATCCTTATCTCAATATTTAGATTTATTTGTCCTTGTATTCAGTGGTACCCTGACCTACATCTATCATCATCAAACAAATTTTTCCTAAAAACATGGAGTTATCTCTATATATTGTTCTCTAAAACTCTCCATCTATGGGGTTTAATTACCCATTTTGATAAGTTTCAAATAATTATTAAGTAGAGATAGTGTATACAACTTATACTATATGCAATGAAAATCATGTATGGTGTTTAACTTGGCAGGTATCTATTTCTCTTGCACCTACTTTGTGACTTTGATTCCTATATGATCCTATAAACAAATTAAGAAAACATGTTCACCCAGTGGAGTCGAGTAATGCAATAAGAGAATATATCTCATGATCTAGGAGAACAAGGTACATTGACATATATGTAGTAGGAAATTGATTCCTATATTGTAAGGATGGATAAACATATAGTCCCTTTATTTCCCTATGAGTAACTCTTATAGGAGAACTACACAAACATACGTGACTTTATAAATTATAGTAACAATTGGTAAAAAGATTACAACCCTTCATAAACACCTTCGTACAGGCACAAGCAACAATTGAGATGCCAATCCAATTTAAGATTATCTTCAAGCTTAGATGCTAGTATTTTGTATGAGAGTCCATTGTTACATTATAAGGTGCAATGACCTTTGTGCGACTTGCCCATGTTTGTGATTTATCATTTAGTAGAGATGTTCACACTGATACTATTATTGTTTTCAGTTTTGTAGGGGGATTTTTCTCACATAAATTTTCTTCCTTATAATGCTACAACAAAAAATATTTTCTAGCTCTCATTAATGTTTATGGAACAAATTATCAAGTAAAGAACAACAATGAAATTTTTCAAAGGAAACCAAAATACTAATTAGGTCAACCATCAATCTATATTTTCATGTAAGATAATGATTGAAAAGGCAGAGAGCATAATTTGATATCAATTACTGTTGAGTTGTAATGGTAGCCTAAACCATATGGTATCGGTGCACAGTTAAACTATTGAGGATAGCATTAGCTGGCAGGAACATAGAGTGGAACAATAAATCAAGCAATCATTGCAAATCAAAACTAATAAATCAAACACCCATCCCTTATATCAGTAAGCGGTATAAAACATCAGTCGGGTTCTTAATGGAAATCACCTTATATTTGTGGGGATCAGCATGTTCCCTTGCTTGTTGATCTTTCCAATGTGCATTGAGACCAGAGGAACACACAAGTATCTGATGAGCATCCCGACCTCCGACGCTTCGAAGTGCTGAAACATAAAGTAAGATGACACGGTGATAACATATTTCAAATTTCAGAAGAAAATATAACAGCATGTAAGCTCCCTTCTAGAAAACATGTTTATATAGCCGGAATGGTCGATAAGCAGGATGAACGACGGTTAGGTATGCAAGTGAGAACACCGATTTCAAATGGAAGACCGATCCGACCTTCACATGGAAGGGGAAAAGGATGAAGAAACAAAGAAAACACATACATACCTGGCTGAGCTGCACTAGGAGATGGTTCTCGGTGGCACCGCAAGAGGAGTTGAACTTGAGCAGAGGCTTGAGCCTCTCGTCGGCCCTACAGGCACTGATGACATGTAGATCCAAGGCCTAGAGCCAGCGCAAGACTCCACCCTCGAAATCGTCACTCCCAAGCGCCAGATCCGCATCGGCATCGGCATCGTCGAGGAGAATACCTCGAAGCCTCCGGGCCAGCCTGGGGCTCCTACATGAAGGAGGAGCCCCCTCCGTTGATGAGGAAGATGACGATTCCGGTTGATCTAAAGCAAAATCATCTCCTCCAGAGCCGCCATCCGAGTCGTCATCCCGGCGAGGAGCGGCCGCCGAACGTTCCGGGACCTCGTTGTCGTCGCGGTCCGCGAACCCACCATCTTGCCTCTTCATGTTCATCGGAGGGTAAAGAAACATTCTCGATCTGGAAAACCCTAGCGGACGGATTGATCGATCGACGGAGAGAAACGAAGGCGGAATTGGAATGGGGAAGAAAGGGAGTGGGCGGACGTGGAATCGGGGCAAAACCCTCCCTCTGGTGATTGCAAATCTCGCGGCGTATTTTGGGAAGTCCGCGAAATACAAATGGTAGAGAATGGAGGGAAGGGTGATGAGAGGGAGGGAAACATTTGACACGGAATTTTTCACGGAGTGATTAGTGAGTAATATATTTTTGACGGATTAGTGTTCACATAAAAGGTCTAAGGATGTTAAAAACATGGTTGAGGGTTTTGGTCCCATATTTGGAGGATGAGCCCTCACAAATAGACATCATTTCACGATTTTTGGTTCCTCACAAATGTTCTTCAACAAAGGCCAAATTTTTTGTAGTGAACTAGGCTTCTAAGTAAATATAGAAATTAAAAAAACTATTACCGATATCAAGCTCAATAACCTCGATGTTCATAGCTCGGTATCGTGGACAATCTGTTGATCCAATGTTCAAAGCTGAACAAGGATTTGTAACAATTAACTTCCTAGATGTTGCCTACAAACTCCTACTTAAGCCAACAAGATACACATAATCACCTCAGCACATGTATGGCTCTGTCATCAAAGAAAGAATGTATGAAGTAACGTACAAGATTACTAATTTTGATGCCTACTGATATTTGGAATATTCAAGATTTAACCACATATTTCCATATATAATGTAGAAAATAAGCATATTGCAGATTTATGGATAGTGTAATTGAACTTTTGTCACCATTTCACTTTATATACAGATGAAACTTGTAAGAAAAGAAGCAACACAGAATGTATACTAATGCAAACCCAAATGCATTTTGTAGGGCATATAAAAAGATTTTGCTGATATATATATATATATATATATATATATATATATATATATATATATAATGATTTATAAGATAGACATTCCAAAGAACATGAATGCTGAATAGGGTGTATTATTTTTCAATGAGCCTGTTTCCAGGCAAAAAGAAATTACACTGACCCAAGGGTGACTTCTATGATGGGGGTTGCGAAGATGCACATAATGTTTATCACAATGTGTAACATAGAATTGAAGTCATATTGAAACTCCATGGAAGCCTATGAGTACTGAGTTAGCCCATAGCTTTGTTGTAAGTGACAACAAATATTTTTAATAACTTGTAGCGCATCTTTAGAACTTAGAATCCAACTGATGTTTTGGAGTAATGGGCTAGTTATGTAAGCACATTGAAATGCACTAGGAAGCATCTGCATAGAAAGATAACTCAACTGAGTCCTTTTTTAAAGTGCACTATGGAGTTTCCGTGGTCAATTTGTTTTAGATTGCATGTCCTTAGAAAATAGTAGAGTTTAGTCATGCCTAATGCTACCCTATAATTATTATTAAAATACATATTACAGTGTTACCTTGTAATATATTACAGCTTGCTACCATTTAAAAAATATAACCGAATGTAAATCGGCTTTAAACTATATATCTGAATCATGAAGTTTTCAATAATTTGAGAAAATGCAAGGTTATATTGATTATTGTTTTATAAATTAATTGATATCAAATAGGCTAACCTAGAATAAGTTTAGATGCACGGACATAAGAAGCACCTAAAGGGCCTAGGGAAGAAGATCATAAGCCACAAGTGTGTAATTGTGAACAGGATGGAGGAATATAACCTGATGAATTGTGAAGACATAATAATCAATATATGCTACTATTAAAATGCACAATGAGAACTTATTACCTCTCCAGGAATTTCAATCGAAAAGGAAGCAAATGAAAGCATAACATCAGATACATATATGACAACAGTATTCCTATCAATAGCCACCAAACCCATAGCTTCAGGATGGTATACAATAACACCAGTTCCAAAAAAAATGTTGAGAATGAACACCATCAACCATGCAAGATGGTGGCACATGAACCTATATGAAAGTAGATAGAGTATAAGGCAATATTACATTAGAAGATAGCACAAGGGGAACTCAGTTACCCATAATACGCAACCCATAAGCATTATTGGTAGGGAATAATAACAAACATCAAGTAAACAATTTGGTGGTGTACCAGATGGTTAAGTCACAACTTGAGGAGGAATCTAGGGTAAGTGTTTTATGTAGTTGGTAGAATAATTTATGAATTATGATTCACCAAAAGACCAAGGAGGACATCCTTCCATGAGTGATCCTAAACTTTGGAAGAATTTGAAGAAACTATTTGTTCATATATTATGTGCATATATAGTACATTAGTAAGAATCTTGCAAAGCCATAATGGTTAACATTATTGAAACATACCTTGAAAGATTTGAAAATGATGAACACCTCATTTCAGTAAACATGAAAACTGTGTTGGTATTAGACCAGGGTACCTTTACACCCAAAACTGCGCAAACCAACAAATACTTTATTGAAACTACATGATCACGCTACCAGACCAGGGTACCTTTACACCCAAAACTGCACAAACCAACAAATACTTTCAGTCCATTATGCATATGCAAGGCGTTGTTTGAGACCCATATTGGATGGGTAAGTAAATCTACAAATAGATTCCCATCTGCGGGACAATTTCGTTCTGCTATCCTACAATTATAATCAGTTATATGTTGCCTCACATTTTGGCTCTTCCACTAAAGTCCAGTCGTTTCAACTCCTCAAAAAAATTCATTATGAATCTATGCAAAAGAGGAGGCAAAGAACAATATTTGTGGCCATTACCAACCACCACATAAGAAAACACAAGAAACGGACCGTTTGCTTCAAATTCGGTGTGTTAAATCAATTGTTGATGCATGCATGACATTATTGGCTTAAAAGTATGTACATGATAGATAACTTATTGATGACCAGACGAGATAGACCTCGAATCAAATAGAAAGGCCATAACCATCAATGACATGGGGGATCCAAACGGGGTACCTTGCCATCGATGAGGATCCAACAATCCTTGGGGTCGTTGTGCTTGGAAACTTCCTCCAAAGTGAACACCTTAGCACTGCCACCACCCTTGCTGCTCATCTCTGCTCTACTTTCTCTATCTCGTGACTGATAGGGAGTGGATCCTTTGTTGGACGGACTGATGGGGTGGACTAACAGATGGGAATAATAGGTCGCCGCACATGTGCTTTGAGATTAATATCACGGGTAGGAAGCGGGTGGAAAGAGTTGAAGAATGAATGCCCTCGCCTTGGCTCGACACCTACACCGCTGCGTGCTCCTCAGAATTGGGTGTGCCTTGTGGGGTTAGGATGGTGGGAGGAAAGGATGAGGAGGAGTCTAGAGGTGCTTGGGATTGATATTTATGAGAAATACTCGAGGTCTTATATATACCAATACCCCAATCTGACGAATGGAACTAGGAGACTGCTCTTCTCTCTTGTGATGTCGTGGAGGGGAGATCGTGGGGGAGAAGTAGGTGGGGGGGGGTTGTGGGGGAGAATTGTGGGTGGGGGAGGGGGTTTAGGAATAGCGTGAAGCCTAATTGTTGGCAAGCGAACTGCCCGCTATCAAATCATATATATAAATGCCCTTAAAATTTACTATTTTTGAGAAACTGAATAGTAGGGGATTTGAGGCATTTTATATAAAAATGCCTATAAATTAAATAAATAGTGGCTTTTTTTTATAAAAGCCACTAGAATAAATGCCACTAATGAGCATTTTTTCTATAGTGATATTAGTTGTTCTAAGAAAGAGAAGCAACATGTCACATCACCCATCATTAGGGTTAGGGTTTTCCATCCATAGACAACTAGGGTTTTGAACTCACAAACAACCACTCAACCCTAGGTACACCACCGCCCACTAAATTGGAGTGTATTAGGGTTAAGGAAAATCATTAGAGTTGATTATACATTATTCCAAACAACACTATACATGGATTATGTATCACTCATACAAGAGTATCATTAGGTGTCCAAGCATACCTGTCAACCACCACCATCAACATGTATTTGGGGCACTAACCTCATCATGTGTCTCGATAACATAAGCATCTAGGTCGCAACCGCAACACCTAGGGCATCTCTTACAATCTATGGTTAAGGTTCTAACCTACCAAAGTCTCATGTCGTAACCTCAAGGAGAATTGATGTTTCCACCTCAAGAGACATGGTTGTCTCGACCACCAAACATGACACCATGCCACAACCCCAAGAAATGATGTTATGTCATGACCCCAAGCCATGATGACATGTCATGACCACAACACATGATGCCATGTCACAACCACAAGACATGATGCCATGTCGCAACCACTTTTAAGATCATGACCAAGACCCAAAAGCTAGGGAAACAACCTAGCCAAAAAAATCAACATAGCCCTCAACAACAAGTGTCGCGACCTCCACCACCTAGATGGTGTTGCGCCTATGAAATCTAAGAGTAGGGTTTATAACCACCACAAACATCTCGACTAAAGGGTGTCTCGACCAACAGATGTCTTGACCTCAATCTAGTATCATGTCGTGACGAAGCACCCTGTCATGACCTCTCTTAAGGGGTGTGCCACTACTAACACTAAGGTAGGGTCAAGTCCTAAAAGCTAAGGCAAGCACCTCATCAAACAAGTGTCAACATGATCATCAATCCTCAAGTGTCATGACCACCATAAACACTAGGTACAACACATCAAAAGAGAAGAATCTTGCTCAAAATTAACTATGATCGCAACCAACATGGGGTAGGTGTCTCGACCACCCTATGGGATGATGTCAGTGTCTCAAAATAGAAACAAGACTAAGGGAAAACCATAATCATTACATCTCATGCAAAATGATCGACATAGACCTTAAGTCATACATCATGATACCACATGGAAGGATCTCATCTAAGAGGGAGGAAACCATGAGTAAGGTACACAAAATAGAACCTAAAATCCCTTCAACATCTAGGTACCCGATCATCATGCATGTGAGCAAAACTAAGGTTAAAAGGATAGAGGGATATCATCATAACACCACAATCATCAAAGTTAGGTATTTGAGATTAGGGTTTCAGATTTCATCTAAACCAAGCAAGATAATCACCACAAAATAAGTTCTAGAGATTATCATCATTGAATATCATGTTAGAGAAAACATTTTAGAGAGAATAAAATAGCTTGCATGTATGAAAGAGTGCAAGTAATAGAGAGGGAAAAGATTTATAAAACCCGCCTTAATATGATCACCACTAAGAGCTCCAAACTCCAAGATCTTGATTATTTTAATATCAAGATACTCTCTCCTTCAAAGAGATACAAATGAGATGCCCCTCTCATTTTCTTTGCTCCACATGATCCCAAGAAACAGTAGGGACCATTTTGAAGTGCTAATTTGCATATTGAACCCTAGGTTTTGGGTAAATTGCACATTACACCAAAACTAGGTTTTAATGCACAAACATGAACCTATTTTTATGCCATGTTTTCCTAAGATGAACCTAGCCAACCGTGCTATACTGAGCAAAGTATAACAGTGTGGAATATGATTTTTTACACTTGATTTCAAATAACTTATTAAATTTGTAGAATTTTAAGAGGTTTTTTGTATCACAAACCTAACAACTAGTGAGTTTCTTACTAGAAACAATTCAACTAACCAAGTTTTTTTGAAAAAAAAAGGTTAAACATGTTGATATCATATTATCTCAAGTACATATATGAATATATATGATACTATTACTACCAAATAACCTCTATTGTCTTCTTTGAACTTTAGATCTTTGAATTCTTGAGTGAGGAGGAGATTTCTAGGGTTTGAAGACCTTTAAGTTGAAATTTTATATTTTATGATTTTTCACTACCCAAGGTAGGTAAGAATGATATTTCATCAATTTTTACTTTTTTTTCCTTTCCTTCATTCACTCTTATATTTGAAATTTGTCGACCTTATAACAAGGATCAAAAGATTCCAAATACATCTCTTTTCTCAATATTTTTTCCTTTCTTCTTCTTCAAGGTTCTTGAGTGAATAAGAGCAAGAAAAAGACCAACCATTGAAGTGTGAACTATATTCAAGTTTATTAGTAGTTGGATACAAATATTTGGTGATTCACATGTGAGGTGAGTGTGATGGATTCTTTGAAAAATGTTCATTCAACTTTAACCTTAATTCAACTCATTTATCTCCATTGGAAGGAAATTGAGCACTTCCAACAAAGTTGGATGATTACTTTGTGAGTTAATCTTCAAATTTGATTCTTTCCCTAATTCATATGATTTTTTAATTATGAGAAATATGTATGACCTGAATTCAGTTCACATATTCTTACTATCTATATAGGGTAAATGTCAAAGATTGATTAAATATGGATTATTGTGCATAATTATGTGAATTCATGAGTTGTGATTGTGTTATTTAATTTACTTTATGGAAACAAACATATAGGGTAATTGTAATATGAATTGGTACACCATGTATATCTAAGACCCTAATTCATTCATTCTTAGGTGAGAATGTGAAGTAACATTTATGTCATATAATTGCTTCTATTTTTCCTTAAATTGAGTAAACATACTTAATAACCATATAACCCTTACGCATCTCGATAGGAGCCAAGAAGACTGTGATTATACCCTAAGGTCTAGACTAGGGAAATGAAACATGATTACTTTTAATAGTTCTTGAATTATTAAAGGGAATACTAGAGCATGATTCTAGACCTTGAATACTACATCACCAAAATTTAGGAAAAGTTTGAGGATAAGTTGCTAACCTAATGTTTTGTTTCTAAAAATTGAGTTGAATTTAATTGAGGATAAGTTACTATCTATTAAGTTAGGAAAATGGTGATATTTATGTAAATTATGGATGTCTTTCATTAGTATCTCTTACATGATTGCCTAGTTTGAAACTTTTTTCATTTAACCTATCTCATGTTTCTAAGATGAGGTTTGTAAGGTTGAGAAGACTTTGGTCTTACCTAGCCAATGTTAGCCAACTACAAGGAATACTAGAGTCTGTTACTCATCTTAGGTTTTATAGTTAACCCTTAGACATGGATAGTGATTTGTTGACATGAAAACCTAACATGCTTACTTTTACTTGATCAAGTATAGATTAAGTAATGTTGGGGAAAATTTAATAATAAACATTGACAAGATGAGATAAATATTTGATTTTTTAACTTTAATTATATGTATGTTGCTTAATCATGTTCATGTTATGTAGTTTATTTCAATCATTACCTACAAGATATTTTTATTGTTTGATCTAATATGAGAACAAATGTATTATCCATTTAAAAGTGAGTAGTTCAGTGCTAGTTTTTATCTTGATCTCGTTCTTCTCACTCAGTGATATTGATAAATGGTGATTTAAAATTTTGCATATATTGATTCAACTTTAGTCCACCTAAAAGCTACTCATTCACAGTGATCCTTTTTGCACCATTCGGGGTGGAAAATTCTAATTGTTAGTTACATGTATAGGATATTCCTATACTAGGGAGTTTTGTGAGGGTGGGTGAATGCAATGTTGTACTTGTATTTATCTATGTCCATTATGTATTTGTATTACTATATATGTAATTCATGTTGTACTAGAGTTGTAATGATCTAGTTT
The DNA here is from genome assembly GCA_963693085.1 of Alisma plantago-aquatica. Lineage (NCBI taxonomy): Eukaryota > Viridiplantae > Streptophyta > Magnoliopsida > Alismatales > Alismataceae > Alisma > Alisma plantago-aquatica. Next base: position 315,304,822 of record OY856415.1, on the reverse strand, counting down.
TAACTTAGCCATCTAATTAGGGTTTACTTGAATGATTACATTCTTTACCAGATTGATACTTGATTAATATTGACTGATGACAATAGTTTGTTATGATATTTTGAACTTTGTGACACTATAAATATTCTTTGATTTGTAATCAGGTTTTGCAAGTGAAATCTAATTCAGTTGAATTTAGGATCTTAAAAGTATGCGAATATAAAATGTGATCTTATTTGTGGATAGGAAACCATTTTCAGTATTTTATTTGTAATTTATTTTTTTGTTTTTGACATAGTTTATATAAGTTATATATAAGTTTTAATATAAATTTAATAATGTTTTGATGTCATTTGATGCTATTGGATGGAGGAATTCTAATTTGACCAACCATGCCGCAGACTACAATTTAGCAGTATGGTTTTTGCTTTTTAGTTATTTATTTGTAACTCTATATGATTTGACATTTTAATTGTAACTCTGAAACTTCATTTCAAATAATACTAATATTCCATATTTTTGAAGGAGATTTGATTGATGACAAATAACTTTCTCAGTTAACTTTTGTGACACAATTTTTTTTATTAAAATAAAAATAAATCTAATTCGAGGATCATTTGCAATTATCTAAAGCATCGCAATTGATCTATATGAGTAGCCTAACACCCTAGTAGATCCAATAGATATTTATTTCTTCCAAATAAATGATATCTTAGAGAGTGTGGGATAATTAGTGTTTGGATGAGGAGAGAAGTGGAGATGTTGGTTTAAGGTTTTATCTTTTGAGAAGTGATGAAAGCAAGTAAGTTTACCTTCTTTAGATAAATTTAACAGTGAATATTATCTTATACATATACATTCCATACCTCCTATGATTTGGATAAAAAATGATATCAAATCAACCACTTTCCTCATTCATTGTTTTTTTTATCCTCATTTTCTAGTGCTATTGAGATTAAATAAGAAAAAATGAATTGAATCCTTCATAGTTGGTTGCATTTTTGTAAACAATTAGGCTCGATCAACTAGAATGTGTATTATCCATATGGGAGATCCTCAATTGAGAAGATCCATCGACCTGGGACTAAAAGAAACATCTAATACATTGGAGGAACCATTTTGAAAGTTTCTTTGTTCCTGAGGTGAGTGTTTAAATCCATTTTAAGATACATTATCATGTTGAAATCATAATTATATCAGACTAAAATAAATAGGATCACTATTATTATTTGTATGTGATTAGATATTTCATTGGGAAACTTTTAGGGAATTGATTTCTACTGATTTAATATATTTCTGATTGACTTGTATTTGTCTATGGATACATAAACATGTTGTTTTATACTAATATTTCCTAAAATTAGCCTAATGAATGATACAGTCAAAAGTTTATTTAGTCAAGTGTATTATTGAAACTATTAAAATTTAATGTAGATGCCATGAGGATCATGACTAGAATTTGAAACGAAAGTATTCAATGTGTAGGGTTAATGTTGAGGGTCTTGATTCAAATGAGAAAATGAACCAATCCATGCTTATAATTGATAGATAAATTGTGCAAAAATGGAAACTAGGGTTTTCATGTGTTTTGAATAGCCTTGATGAACCCACATAATCCTGATGCAGTTAGTGGAACTAAGACAACTTCTTGAAAACCCTAGAAGTTTAGTGTTAAGATTTTTATAGAGGTAAATACCAAACTTCTATACAATCTTGTAGAAGGAAAGAAACTATTCAATTTTAGTGATTATTACTTCACTCGAAGGTGATAAATCATATTAAAATGATCTAAGTATAATGAACCTAAATTGAACGAAATATAAAAATGGACCATGAAGGATGTTAATGAAAGAAAAGCTTTTACATTATGTTAATTTTATATGATCAGTTCCTATTATTATATTGAAATTGATATGAAAGAAGTTATGATTAATAATATGAAAAGAAGGCATAATGAAGAAAAATATCTAGCTGGATCTGATAATGTATCCTAACCCTACTATGATGGATGAATTAGGTGAAATAATGAATGAAAGGATAATGAATGTATATGAGTGAATACAAATTGACTTAATCAAAAGAGAGTAAATCATTGTTGTTGTCTAGTAATGAAAAGAATTCAATATGAAATGTTAATTACATACTAACATTACTCTATGTCAGAGCAATATTTAAAAGAAATAATCCTTGAATCTTAGATAGTAATGATATGGGTAAAATAAATAATGTTAAGGGACTATGGAATGTAGACAAGTATAGTTTAAGTCGATTACAAGATGAAGTTGAAGATGTTAATTGATTTATAAGAATATGCATTCTATGATTGCTTAGAATACTTTGCATTATGAAAATAGTCTATTATGATGAATTTCAAATGATATAAGATGTATTGAATTCTAATCCTAGCTAAAAAATAGTAGATAAAAGTGAACTAGTAAATGTGGTATGCACATTAATACCATGATCTTTTTTATATCTATTGAAATTTGATGGAATAATTTTATTTGTATAATTATCAAAATTTGCACATGATGGGTATATAAGATGTTCATATATTGGAAGTTCTTTTCATCCTATTTTCTTTGCAAATATTTACTAAAATGTATGAAATAATTGAAATTATAATAAATGTGTTGGGATTTAAACAAGATGTATCTATTTTGCAATTGAGAAACCACATTTCAAGTGTATAAATGATAATGAGATTAACTTTTAGGACGATTGACCACTAATGAAAAATCAATTAAACATGAATTCTCTAAATGATAACTTTTTTCTAATTACTGATATAATGATTTTTTTCTTGTTAACACTAGTCCTCTTTTAGTCATTCTTGTTGTGCCAGAATAAAAAAATATGATAAATGATTATTTGAATTCTCATTAAGGTCCATGATGGAGAAATGCAATGAATATCCTTATAGTAATTAAAGGAATATGAGAAGGATTTCATGAGTGTGGACCAAAACCTTGAAGGTTAGACCAACAGGAATTAGGAGTGAGTCACATGGCATGATTTCATCCTTATATCCTCTACTTTGAAATGAATGTCCATGAGGAATAGTCTCTGATGAAACATAAAAGGTGAAACATGAGAAAATTTCGGCTATGTATTCTTACGATTTTTTAATGTCATGTACTCAAGTTGAGGACCTTAGACTTCTTAGGCAACCTTGTAGTGGACTAGGATCTATTTTATCTATCTTAGGGGTATCAAATAAACCCTAAGATAATGATGATGAGTCATTAACATGACATTCAGGCATAGTGACTTCTACTTGGTGAGGTATGAGCCAAGTCATTCCAGGGCAAACAAATAAAAGATGACAACCCATTTAGAATATCAGTCGAATGTTTATTATATTCCTTTTACTACTAATTGATAAAGCTACTATTATTGAATATGTTTATTGTTGAAGTTACTAGTGTGGAAATCAATCATTCCCAGTCAGGGCTACTACTTGATCCACCCCCAACAAGAAAAACTCTTAAGGCCTGACACCTGGAAGAAGGTCACCCAGTCTCACTATGATTCGAAGTTACATGTCATTTGAATAGTTCTATTTGGTAGACATGTCTTATATGATGTTCAACTTCAAGAATACATGATTAGTTTGTGGTCTTGCAGGTGGGGTGTCATAAAGATGATTTTATAGTATATCTTGATTCTATCTGCTTAGATATTGACCTATTATATTTGTAATAGTATTGTACCTATGAAGCTATTAATATTTGATAATTTGTGCATGGATATGATATCACTGATGGTTAAGGATGGGATTTGAATAACTTATTGACCTTATAAATAATCAAATTATTGTTATAAACTAGATTTCACTAAATGATAAAATTATAAATTAGACTTAAAAATATCTACAAGTATCTTTCAAGTTCAATATACTTAATTTCATATTGATGCAAGTACATCACTTCACTGAGAGGTATCCACTAACTAGGCTCTTTACAAGTCTCATGAAGCTGTTTCAAAACTTTTTAGGTATAATGATGTCTAATAGAGAGGTTGTGACATAGAGTATGTAAATATAATAACATAGATTAAAATGTCTAGTACTCACTTAAAGGGATTACTCTTCTTATAAACCCTAAATCCTTACACCTGATTTTATGGTGATTAAATTATTTATGCGTTCTTTTAAATCATCATCTATAGAACAATAATACTTGATGTATGGTTCGGTTACCATAATAATAGTAGGTTTTCAGTATATTAACATACAAAAGTATTGTAGTTCTCTCTCTATATACATAATTCTTTTGGTGACTCCCTATGATCATGTATTAGGGTTGATAAACACCGTGGTATAGGGTGTTGTGTACCCTATTGACATTTAGTATTTTCTTGGTTAATCATCTATCTACACAATTGAACCCTAAATATTATCATTCCTCCTGTCATATAAAGAATATGTTTTAAAGTCTGAAATAGCAACATAAGATCAGGTTTAAGGTACACATAATAGATGTGGGAAAAGTTATACAACCAGCCTGATATGAAGAGAACCCATCTCCCAAGATCACAAGCTCCAAGAGCTTCAACCAAGTTTAAACGCTTCGGCCAAAGGATCAAAAGGGAAAACAAAGCCATGGTCAAAGGAGAGCTTAGGGAAAGAAAAACTAAATCCTAGGTCGATCCAAAGAAGAAGAAAGAAGAGATATTGTTCTCACTCGGGTATTATCATGTCAAAATATGATCTATGACCCTTGTAAAGAAGATATCTCTAAGGAAAACCACCATGTATGATCCACAATCATATGGATGAGAAGGAAGAATAAGATGATGGAAGTCTTAGAAAAGAAAATATGATTAGAGGATAAGATCACTTACCAAGAGAAGATACACCAAGAATCACCACCAAAAGTTGATTCTAGTACAAGCTGTTCAACATGCAAGGTGGATCGGCCACCCAAGCTTCAAGAATAGATCTTACTTGCTCCCAAAGATTCAAGGTCGGCCACAAGGAAGGAGAAAGAGGGTAGGAACAAAAAGTTTCCCTCATGTGAAGGGAAGGGGTTATATACCCAAAGGAAGAGAGAAGTAGAGGTTTATGATGTGTCAACATATTAGATCATCAAAGGGCACATGCCCTCCAAGCAACCAACCTTATCCCCACTCACATGCATAATTGTAAAGTTTAATGTTTATCCAGAAAAAGTGTAGCGACCTCCAAGGTCGGATACCACCTTGTCTCGGTCGAGACACTCTCATGCACACTTGGTCTCAACCAAAACCCTAAAACACCATAACATGGTCGAGACACTCCACTAGAGGACAATTGTCTCGACCATACTCACCTCTAGGTCATCTCAGTTAAGAGAATACTACCCAGGGCATGTGTCATGATCTCTACACTCACCTAAAGGTAGTGTAGTAGTCTCAACACTCAAACCCTAGCATAGTCACCATATCAACTAAGCAACTCTAGAAACCTTAATATCACTTAATGATGGCATATCACCAACTATGATTCAAACATGGTACCCCATAGCATCATCTTCTCTCTCATGATGCTAAGGCACAAAGAACACTCTACACATGTGACATTTTGCAAGATAACCCTCACTCATGGGTAATTGTAGACTGGTCCAAAACAAGCACATATATAGGGAGATAACTCAAACATAAATCATGATCCACATTGAAAATACAAGCATGACACATGTTATTAGGGCATCTCAAAAGATTAGATATTGGTTTAAGCATCTCATTATACAAAGAAAACACAATTATGCATAAAGCCAGGTCAAGGGTCTTAAAATTTCTTTCTTTCATATATATGTAATCTTCTGTATTGAAAGTACATATGAGTAATCACACAATATTTGGCTTTAATAGTATTGAATGAGATTTTTGATAATTGAGCATCTAGATGTCCTGATGTATAATTTGTTTATAAAGTTTCTTGAAGAAAAGGAAATAAACTTACATGTGTTTCTGGTGCATTGTGTTAATCATGTTTGTCATTAATGAGGTGTTGTTTCTTTATTAGGGTTAGATATATGGGTTTTCTCTAATGGTTGGCATTTATGCTAGTCAAAAGTTGGGTTCTGACAACGTGGTATCAAATCATTGGTTAGATGAGTCTATTGGAACAATAGTATTTAGGGCTAAATGATAATACATATGTTGAAGATAACTTGAATGATATGCATAATTACTAGACTTGATATTATGCTATTTGATCAAGTATCTTAATATTGGAATAAGTGAATGTAGAAATGCCAATTGCACTTCTTTTGAATGACCTAACTAAGCATCCAGATGAAGACAACTTAGGAATGTAATAAGATGCATGATGGTAATAAAATTCATATATTGGAGAAATAGAAAGGAATGTATGATTAAATACATAACTTAAGACAATTTGAAAACTCACATGGAAAGATGACTAAAGCTAAATGATCATGAATACAATTCCTAATGGGTTAGAATCTAAGTATGAATATGAAAATTGTAAGAAAAGTTGAGATATAAGAATGTTTCCTTAATGAAATAATCTTCATTATTAAAGGAACAAATGCTAATAGATGATTAATTTTAATATTGATTCATGTGATGCTTAAACTAATATAATAAGGAACATGAAGAAGAAGTGAACCACTACCTAGACAAGAAGTATTAATAAGATTAGTAATGTAATGACCATAATACTAAAACTACTATATAAGGGTGACAAGGGACAAGATAATACTAGTAAATTTATATTTTCAGTGTGAAGGATCTAAGTGGTACGAAAATGATCCAATAATGATGAAAGATAACTTAAAGATAATTGTAACATCTCTGACATGGGTTATGCCTTAACCCTAACAGTTTTGCTTAATAAAGTTGATTATATGCTTGTTCTTATCTCTTGAAAAGTAATTAAGGCTCAAGAGGAACTTATTTTCAATTTTAGTCCTTTTTGAATAATGTTGAAACAATGTTTTGTCTGTTTTGGACAAAAGTGCAAAGTACCCAAGTTGAGGGGTTAACTTGCAAATTGTACATGATAAAATGTTCCTCAGGTGTTGAAGCATCATAAGAATGATAATGATGCAGATGTATGGCTTGTGATAGCCTGAGTACCAAGACAGATCTTATTGAACAATGTTTGTGCATTAAAACCTAGTTTTGGTATAATGTGCAATTTACCCAAAACCTAGGGATCAATATGCAAAATGCCACCTCTAGAGAGTCCCTCATGTTTCTTGGCATCATGTAGATAAAATAAAATGAGAGGGGCGCCTCATTTGAATCACTTTTGAGGAGAGATAATCTTGATATTAAAATAATCAAGATTTAAGCATAATTGGAAACATAATTCAATTTGATACAAAAATAAATATATTAATGGGAGTGCCCTTCAACCAAATATGTGAAGGTTGAATTTGGATAAGAGTGGAATTCCTTGTTCCTTGCAAAGGCCACGAAAATATCCTAAGTGAGTGGAGAGCCCACTCACATTAGTTAACTAAAAAGAAATATCCACTAAAAATGGGATATTAGTATTATATGAATTAAGGTGCTTAATTTGATTTCCATTAATTCATGGGTAATGAAGAGGAATTCGAAGGTGGAGTTGATAGCTTCATATTCAAGAAATTGAAGGGGTTAAGTGGCATCAATTTTGGTAATTGAAGGAATTAATTAACATTTTCTCTCTCATTGGAGTTTCCTTATAAACATCCCATTTCCAACTCAAATGAAAGGCTTTTTCGACCCTTCTTTCTTTCCTTGCTTTGGTTGAACACAAAGGGACTTAGGAGCAACAGGAGGACGAACTCCAACCTGTAGGTAAGCTCCTTAATTATCTTCAACCTTGATTTCATGGTGGAAACAAAAAATTAATGCTTGATTTCTTCTTTTCTTCATTCAATCTTCAATCCTAGCCAATTCTTTTCACTCAAAAGCTTGAGGACGAGCCTTGGGAGGTTGAGAAAGCTTCATTCACCATTGAGGACGTGAAGGTTGAAGCTTGGATTCAACTTTGAAGGCGGGTTATATAACTTGAACCCTTAAACATTGTTATTGATTTCATTCTTTTATCATATATTGATTCTTTCTTCATTCTCAAAATTCCATTTGATTAATTGTTGATTTCACCACAAGAATCACAATGGATTTTGAAGGTCTCAAGCTTGAATATGAAGATGTCACCTTAAGCACACACCTCAATATAGAACATGTGCAAACTGTTTTGCTTTTTTGGTGATCAAACGGTCTCAAGACCGTTTGACACCAAACGGTCTCAAGACTGTTTGAGGGCAAATAGTCTCAAGACCGTTTGAGGTTATAAGGGGCCCAAGACCATTTGTGGTCAAGTAATGTTATGATTGGAGGAAGATTCAATGGTTATATATGATTGAGAGAAAAAGGATTTAACAATCGATGGTCCCTTAATTTTAAACCCTAATTCAATTGGGTTCAAAACTCTAATTGATGTTGAAATGGTTTCAAATCGAATGAAAGTGTTGACCGAATGAAAGTTTTTGAAAGTGTTGACCGAATGAAAATGTTGACCGAATGGAGGTGTTGACCATTTGGGATCAAACGATCTCAAACTATTTGAGGTTCAATTGATCTCAATGTTGGATTGTCCATTCGGTTTCAAAACAATTGATGAGTATTCAGTTTCAAGACCGAATGAATGTAATCAGTCTCAAGATCGAATGGTTGATTCAGTTTCAAGATCGAATGGGCTGTTTTGAGTTACACTTGAACCAAGACCGTTTGAAGGTCCAATTAATTCTATTCAAGAAAGTACCAATTAACCCCTTGATTGTTAATAGCATATATCAAAGTTGAAATCAGTGGTTGTATCTCTAATGTACTTAGGTGATTAGTACCTTTAGAGTGATTAACCTTTGATGCTTATGGAAGCAATGACTTAATAAACTATGCTAACTCTTCATTCAAGTTGAATCAATTCTAATTGAGATTAAAGTAAATAACCTCCTAGAGAGGATGATAGTGAGGAACTTATACATGAGTGATAATCATGTAGTGATTTATCTTCAACACTTTCAACTTGAATAAAATATGTAATCAGGGTTTGATCCATGATGATGAGATCATGAAACCCTAATCGAGGAGGTTGATGATCTCTAACCCGAATTTAGAGCAATGCTAAGTGAAACCCTAATCTAGGGGGATGGTGTAACTATAATTTAGGGTAATCATATGATAAACCCTAATTCAGGGTATTTTATTGGTGAACCCTAATTTAAAAGAGGATGTTTCATGAAACCCTAAATTTGGGTAAAGGTTCATGAAATCCTAATTTGGGGAAATGTTGTAAGAAACCCTAATTCAGGGTAATGATGTGTAAAACCCTAATACAGGGTGATGTAATGTGATATGAAACCCTAATCTAGGGTGATGCTATGTGTTACTATATGAAACCCTAGTTTGATGCCCTAATCCTAATACAAGGTAAAGGTATGAGAAACCCTAATTTTGGGTTATAGTACATGAAACCCTAATTTTGGGCAATGAGATGATTAACCATAGCCCTGATGATGGATAATGGGACGTGTATCTCTAATTGACATGAATTGGGAAACCCTAATCCTAATAAAGGACTAGTGTATTACCCTGGTATAGCATGATGTTGATATCTAATTGATATAGCTATTGTCATGATTACTAACGATGAATGTATCATGAGATTATGAGCATAGCTAGGTATGAGCTATGATGATTCATTTATTATTGTTAATGGGCCTTGTGAGCCATAATATGCTTTGTTGCCTAGTGAGAGGTAACAAGAGATGAAATGGGCTTTGTGAGCCATATGAGATGCTTGTGTAGCAAGTATCATGTTACCTTGGTCAGATGACCTGAATGTGTTCTAGTTACCTGATAAGTGGTAACAAATGTTCTTTGATGAACTATGGGTTTGAATACCCATATTCTATAATCATGATGATGAGTTTGTGAAAAGATGAGAATGCTCCTGGTGTGATGAGGAATTGAGATCCCAATGCTTTATTAAAGATTTGAACAATACTTGATGAAAGTATTACACATTCTTTGTAGCCATTTTTAAAATAATTGATGTTTGAGAACTTGTTTGATGCTAAAAGAATATGGTAATACACTTAATTAATCAAGTGATAGCATATAATGTAGTTGTCCTGACCACAGATCCATCAGCATCAGAATTTGTTGAATGCTGAAATGAGTTTATCTCAGAGCACATATTCTTGAATATGTGGGGGTAATTGGGCAATTATATCCTTATGCCCTATAGGAAAGGTTGTGGGCTATATCATATGCACTGGATTGGTTACAGACCATACCCCCGTATGAGTATGGCTACGGGCCATGACTCCATGATATGATACTAGGCATTGGCTATGGGCCATAACCCTAAAGAGAGGATATGATGCGGGCTATAACTCTATAACGAAGATGCCACTATACCCTGGCAAGCTAATTGCAATTTGACACGTGATGTCTCTGCCATGTAATCTCGTACTGACCGAGAAGGTTGGGGTCTTGGAGTTCGGCTCTTCCATTGACCTTATGTGGTACTGATTCTTTACGTAATCATGGTCGGTTGGAGCATGAATGGTATACTTCATCTCTTCAGGGCATTAAGTATGGATGTAAAATGTAATCAGCCGTGTAGCGTATTTTCTTAAGGTTAAAATATGAGAATCACTGGTTGATGTTATCTTGCTTAGTATATCCTAGATGGATAAATGTTATACATGTTCTTCATATTCCTTATTGGATAAGTGACATGCTACTTTATCAAGATATAACTGTTATGTTCTGAATAAGAATATTGCTCTAACCTGTTTAGACATTGATTTAACTTCTATTGAATATATATAATTCCTCTGCTCAGTTTTACTCTAATAAATTGCAATAATAATGTTTCTGGAAGAGAGTTATATCTCTCGTTGGGGCAATTTTCAAATTGTCTCACCGCCGTGGGGACCAACATTTTAGGTAGACGGGGAGGAAGAGGTAGAAACCCTACAGTAAGGGAAGAGAAGCAGTTGCAGTAGGGACAACAATGAATTCTCAAGTGGAGACATTGGATATCATGTTTGTATATAGAGTCCTATGTGTCGTCTCTGTACTCTTAGGTCGTCGGAGTTAGTAGTTAGTTTAGTAAACCGATCTGAGATTTTGGCTTGATGCCTCAACATTTTTATGCTGCCTATGAACATTTTTAATAGGGCAGTTGATGTATGTGATCCTCAAGAAGGAATGGTACAAGATATGTATTTGTGACCCAGAATGTAATTGAATTACTTTGGTTCCTTTTGAAAGAGTTTTCCAGTGTATCGATCTCTTTATAAATGGTTTTAATTTTTAGTGATTTTCAGTAATTCCGCTGCTAACGATAGCTTTTGTTTAGTCAATAACATTTTGTTCAAACGGTGTATCACAAGTTTAGTGGTATCAGAGCTCTAGGTTCGTTGAGTCTACAGAGACATAGGATTAAGTCGTTGAGTCTGTTCTAGTGTCTTCTAGTTTATCTGATAGTGACTTCTGCTCATATAGGAGGAGAAGAAGAACTTGAAGATGGCTAGATCACATGAAGAACACAATGTTGAGAGAAGTGTTTCTGCACCAGGAAGAGGTGCAAGGGACCAAGCTAGGGAGGAATCGGCACCTGAACATCCCCAGTTTGACCCTGCCATGATAGAGAACCCAACTTTCCATGCTCTATTTGGGCAGTTTATCGCAACTATGATGCATATGGCGGATAGGATGCCACTACCTTCACCTAGGGAACCTACCCATAATGAGGGATAGGGAACTAGTAAGATTTTTGCGAGGCTTCATCGGGTAGGAGCCATAGAGTATGCTGGTGTAGCTGACCCAACAGATGCTGACTTATAGTTGACTGAAATGGAGAAGGCTTTCAGAATCCTCAATATTCCTAAAGCCAAAAAGGTGAGGCATGCAGTGTACCTGCTGAAGGGAGTGTTGGTCAGTGGTGGACTATTGAAGAAGGCAAAAGGCTAGGTGTTGAAGTTGGATGGGAAGAATTCTGACGAGAATTTGTCATTAGATACTTCCCTAAGACTTACTTAGATGAGAAGATATCTCAGTTTGAAAGGATAAGACAAGGACCGATGAACATTAGCGAGTATGAGGCTAAGTTCATGGAGCTTTTATGGTTCTGTCCGCATATGGCAACTACTGATGAGGAAAGAATTCAACGTTTTGAGAAGGGGATGAACGTTGAATTAACCACTTCTGTATCTGCTCTAGAGAAAGGGAGAGGTTTGATACCTTTGTAGAATCTGTGAGATGGATAGAAAGGTCAGTGATCAAGAAGTGAAAGACCAGTGGTAAGAAGGTATACACTCAGTTCCAAGGACACATGTCTGAGATCTTTAAGAAGTCGAGGTTTTCTACACTTGCAGCACCATCCAGATTCAATACCTAGACGCAATGGACATCAAGTAGGGGAAGGGGCCATAGTTTTGTTCCAAATAGATCCCCCAACACAACATCAATGGACCTCATAAACCCTATCCTGAGACCAGGATCTGTCATCAGTGTAAACAAGTGGGACATCTGGCAAGGGATTGTCCAGTCGGGAATAGAATGGTGACTCAACCCCAGAGGCAGAGTCAGCAAGGCTCTCAAAGGAGGCAGTTTTCTAGTAGTTCTCGAGGATGTGGACAAGTGTCCCAAGCTGGTTCGTCAGCACCTAACAAACGGGCACAGGGTCAACAGCAAGCAACAGATGATTCTATGCGATGAATCAACCTGAAGTAGTAGTCAACCCTCAAGTTGTGACATGTCAGATGGAACTATTTCATTCTGATATGTCTTAATCCTGTTTCGTATCTATTTTAATTGATATGGGTGCTACACACTCCTTTATCATTCAAAGAGTGATTCATGACTACAACATGACTGTCAATCATAGAGTAGATAGTATGTTATTAGAAACCCCTTTGTTGGGATCTACAGTGCTGCGAGAGGTGTGTTCTCCCTACATTCTTTCCTTTTCTAAACATCACATTCAAGTGGATCTTATACCACTTGAGATGCATGGGTTTGATATAATCCTCAGGATGGACACCCTATAAAAGTATAAGGTTGTCTTGGATTGTAATTCCAAGCAAGCTATGTTCACTGATGATAGTGACACATGGATCTTTCAGGGAGATAGAAAGATTCTTCCAACCTATCTTGTGTCAGCTATGGTAGCTGAGAAGATGATGAGACAAGGATGCTTTGCATTCTTGGCACGTGGTTGACACCACAATGGAGAGCTCGAATCTTTCTGAAGTTCTGATAGTTAGGGAGTTTGAAGATGTGTTTCCTGAGGAACTTCTAGGTGTACCTCCACCCCTGAGATTAATCTAATCTCGGGCACACAACCAATAGCACAAACACCATATAGAATGGCACCTGCTGAGATGGCATAGCTCAAGAAACAGCTACAGGAGTTACTTGAGAAAGGTTTTATCCAACCAAGTACTTCACCATGGGGTGCTCTGGTTCTCTTTGTTAAGAAGAAGGACAGATCAATGCGGCTATGCATTGATTACAGACAGTTAAATAAAGTAACTATAAAGAGCAAGTATCCTCTGCCAAGGATCGATGACATGTTTGATCAATTGCGTGGTGCAACTATCTTATCTAAGATAGATCTGAGGTTGGGGTATCATCATTTGCGTATCAAGGAGAGTGACATACCTAAGTCTACCTTTAGGACAAGGTATGGTCACTACGAGTTCATAGTTATGCCGTTTGGACTAACTAATGCACCAGCTGCATTCATGGAACTCATGAATATAATCTTTTAACCTTTTCTTGATCAATTCATAGTAGTATTTATAGATGACATCTTGATATACAGTAGAGATGCTCAACAACATGAGCAGCACCTCCGTCAGGCTTTAACTTTTCTAAGAGAGCATAAGTTATATGCTAAGTTTAGCAAATGTGAGTTCTGGTTACCAGAAATTTCTTTTCTAGGACACATAATATCTGCCTCAGGTATCTGTGTTGATCCTAAGAAGGTAGAATCTATCCTGCAATGGGAACAGCCAAAGACACCAATGAAGATACGTAGTTTCCTAGGGACGGAAGGATATTATAGGAGGTTCATTAAGAACTTCAGTTCTATAGCTTTACCCCTAACCAAGTTGACCAGGAAGGAGGTTCATTTTGTCTGGAATGACAAGTGTCAATATTCTTTCCAGCTGTTGAAAGAAAGGTTAACAGGTGCATTTGTGCTGGTGTTACCTGAGCAAGGGAAGGGGTACATAGTTTTCTATCATGCATATAATAATGGTCTAGGATGTGTGTTGATGTAGGATAATCAAGTGATTTCTTTTGCCTCTTGACAGCTTAAGAAGCACGAGGAGAATTATCTGACACATGATCTAGGACTAGCTACTGTGGTCCATGCTTTGAAGATCTGGAGACATTATCTCTACATTTCATATTTTCATAGACCATAAGAATCTAAAATATATCTTCTCACAACATGAGTTAAATATGAGACAACACCGCTGGATGGAGTTAATCAAGGACTATGATTGTACAATTGATTATCATCCAGGGAAGGCTAATGTAGTGGCTGATGCACTAAGCAGGAAATCATCATCACCTACAATAGATAAAGCACAGTTGAACTCCTTAGTGTGCTTTAAAATAGATATGCTTATATCTATGAGGCAAAACAATATACAGCTTAAAGTATCATTGTTAGCCAGGTTGCTAGCTAAGATGCAAGTAAAACCTACTCTAAGACAACAGATTAAAGAAGCACAACAAGTTGATACTGTGGTTCAACAGATCAGGTCGGAGTATGGTAGTGAGAAACGAGATGGTTTTCATGAGTCATAGGATCAGGTAGTCTGTTACCATGGTATGATGGTAGTACCTAATGCCAATGACTTAAGGAAGTTGGTCTTGGAGGAAACTCATACTTCGATGTATGCAATGCATCCAGGGAGCACCAAAATGTATCATAACCTGAAAGATATGTATTGGTGGCCTAGATTGAAGAAAGATGTAGATGAGTTTGTTATGTGGTGTCCGGTGTGTCAGCAGGTTAAAGTTGAACATCAGAAGCTCGTAGGAACAATGCAACCTTTACATATACCGTAGTGGAAATGGGATCATGTGAACATGGACTTTGTGGTTGTTTTGCCTAGAACAACCAAAGGTCATGATTCCATATGGGTGCTAGTTGATAGGTTGACTAAGATAGCACATTTCCTTCCTGTCAAAACAACCTACACTGCAGAGAAGCTGGCACAAATATATGTAGATGAGATAGTGTGTTTACACGAGATTCTAGTTTCTATTATTTCAGATAGATGTCCCCAGTTCATGATTCATTTTTGGGAACGACTACATAAAGCTTTGGATACACAGTTAAGGTTTAGTACAACCTTTCACCCACAGACAGATGGACAATCTGAGAGGACCATACAAACCTTGGAGGATTTTCTTAGCGCATGCGTCCTTCAGTTTGCAGGAAGTTGGGATCTACACCTAAGATTGATAGAATTTGCTTACAATAATATCTATCAACACAGTATTGACATGGCACCATATGAAGCATTATAAGGTAGATGTTGTAGATCTCCATTATGTTGGTATGAAATAGGAGAATGTCAACATTTGGGTCCTGAGCTTGTGCATCAGACAACTGAGAAGATTAAAGTGCAAATTACCCAAGTTGAGGGGTTAACTTGCAAATTGTACATGATAAACTATTCCTTAGGTGTTGAAGCATCATAAGAATAAGAATGATGCAGAGGTATGGCTTGTGATAGCCTGAGTACCAAGAAAGAGCTTGTTGAACAATGTTTGTGCATTACAAGCTAGTTTTGGTATAATGTGCAATTTACCCAAAACCTAGGGTTCAATATGCAAAATGCCACCTCTAGAGAGTCCCTCATGTTTCTTGGCATCATGTAGAGAAAATAAAATGAGAGGGGTGCCTCATTTGAATCACTTTTGAGGAGAGAGAATCTTGATATTAAAATAATCAAGATTTAAGCATAATTGGAAACATAATTCAATTTGATACAAAAATAAATATATTAATGGGAGTGCCCTTCAAACAAATATGTGAAGGTTGAATTTGGATAAGAGTGGAAGTCCTTGTGCCTTGCAAATGCCACGAAAATATCCTAAGTGAGTGGAGAGCCCACTCACAGTAGTTAACTAAAAAGTAATATCCACTAAAAATGGGATATTAATATTATATGAATTAAGGTGCTTAATTTGCTTTCCTTTAATTCATGTATAATGAAGAGGAATTCTAAGGTGGAGTTTATATATTCGTATGAAATAAAGTGAGGGGGTTAATTGGCATCAATTTTGGGATTTGAAGGAATTAATTAACATTTTCTCTCTCATTGGAATTTCCTTATAAACATCCCATTTCCAACTCAAATGAAAGGCGTTTTCGACCCTTCTTTCTTTTATTTATTTGGTTGAATGAAAAGGCACTTAGGAGAAATAGGAGGATGAACTCCAACCTGTAGGTAAGCTCCTTAATTATCTTCAACCTTGATTTCATGGTGGAAATCGAAAATCAATGCTTGATTTCTTCTTTTCTTTTTTCGATCTTCAATCCTAGCCAATTCTTTTCACTCAAAAGCTTGAGGACGAGCCATGGGAGGTTGAGAAAGCTTCATTCACCATTGAGGACGTGAAGGTTGAAGCTTGGATTTAACTTTGAAGGTGGGTTATATAACTTGAACCCTTAAACATTGTTATTGATTTCATTCTTTTATCATATGTTGATTCTTTCTTCATTCTCAAAATTTGATTTGATTAATTGTTGATTTCATTACAATAATCATAATAGATTTCGAAGGTATCAAGCTTGAACATTAACATGTCACTATAAGCACACACCTCAATATGGAACATGTGCAAATAGTTTTGCTTTTTCGGTGATCAAACAGTCTCAAGACCGTTTGAGGGCAAACGGTCTCAAGACCGTTTGTGGTCAAGTAATGTTATGATTGCAGGAAAATTCAATGGTTATATATGATTGAGATAAAAAGGATTTACCAATCGATTGTCCCTTAATTTTAAACTCTAATTCAATTGGGTTCAAAACTCTAATTGATGTTGAAACGGTTTCAAAACGAATGAAAGTGTTGAGCGAATGAAAGTGTTGACCGAATGAAAATGTTGACCGAATGAAAGTGTTGACCGAATGAAAGTGTGAACCGAATGAAAGTGTTGACCGAATGAAAATGTTGACCGAATGGAGGTGTTGACCATTTGGGATCAAAAGATCTCAAATCGGTTGAGGTTCGATCGATCTCAATGTTGGATTGTCCATTCAATTTCAAAACAATTGATGAGTATTCGGTTTCAAGACCGAATGAATGTAATCAGTATCATGATTGAATCGTTGATTCAGTTTCAAGACCGAATGGGTTGATTCGGTTTCAAGACCGAATGGGTTGTTTTGAGTTACACTTGAACCAAGACTGTTTGTTGGTCAAGGTAATTCAAGACCGTTTGAAGGTCCAATTAATTCAATTCAAGAAAGTACCAATTAAACCCTTGATTGTTAATAACATATATCAAAGTTGATATTAGTGGTTGTATCTCTAATGTAATTAGGTGATTAATACCTTTAGAGTGATTAACCTTTGATGCTTATGGAAGCAATGACTTAATACACTATGCTAACTCTTCATTCAAGTTGAATCAATTCTAATTGAGATTAAAGTAAATAACCTCCTAGAGAGGATGAGAGAGAGGAACTTATACATGAGTGATAATCATGTAGTGATTTATCTTCAACACTTTCAACATGAATAAAATATGTAATCAGGGTTTGATCCATGATGATGAGATCATGAAACCCTAATCGAGGAGGTTGATGATCTCTAACCCTAATTTAGAGCAATGCTAAGTGAAACCCTAATCCAGGGTGATGGTGTAACTCTAATTTAGGGTAATCATATGATAAACCCTAATTTAGGGTATTTTATTGGTAAACACTAATTTAAAAGAGGATGTTTCATGAAACCCTAAATTCAGGTAAAGCTTCATGAAATCCTAATTTGGGGAAATGTTGTAAGAAACCTTAATTCAGGGTAATGATGTGTAAAACCCTAATACAGGGTGATGCAATGTGATATGAAATGCTAATCCAGGGTGATGCTATGTGTTACTATATGAAACCCTAGTTTGATGCCCTAACCCCTAATACGGAGTAAAGGTACGAGAAACCCTAATTTTGGGTTATAGTAAATGAAACCCTAATTTTGGGCAATGAGATGATTAACCATAGACCTAATGATGGATAATGGGATGAGTATCTCTAATTGACATGAATTGGGAAACCCTAACCCTAATAAAGGATTACTGGTATTACCCTGGTATATCATGATGTTGATATGTAATTGATATAGCTGCTGTCATGATTACTAACCATGCTGGTATCATGAGATGACGAGCATAGCCAGGTATGAGCTATGATGATTCATTTATTATTGTTAATGAGCCTTGTGATCCATAATATTCTTTGTTGCCTAGTGAGATGTAACAAGAGATGAAATGGGCTTTGTGAGCCATATGAGATGCTTGTGTAGCAAGTATCACGTTACCTTGGTTAGATGACCTGAAGGTGTTCTAGTTACCTGATAAGTGGTAACAAATGTTCTTTGATGAACTAAGGGTTTGAATACCCATATTCTATAATCATGATGATGATATTTTGAAAAGATGAGAATGCTCCTGGTGAGATGAGGAATTGAGATCCCAACACTTTATTAAAGCTTTGAACAATACTTGATGAAAGTATCACACATTCTTTGTAGCAATTGTTAAAATAATTGATGTTTGAGAACTTGTTTGATGCTAAATGAATATGGTAATACACTTAATTAATCAAGTGATATCATATAATGTAGTTGCCCTGACCACAGATCCATCAGTGTCAGAATTTGTTGAATGGTGAAACGAGTTTATCTTGGAGCACATATTCTTGATATGTGGGGGTAATTGGGCAATTATATCCTTATGCCCCATAGGAATGGCTGCGGGCTATATCCTATGCATGAGATTGGTTACAGACCATACCCTAGTATGAGTATGGATACAGGCCATGACTCTATGATATGATAGCAGGCATTGGCTACGGGCCATAACCCTAAAGAGAGTATATGCTGCGGGCTATAACTCTATAGCGAAGATGCCACTATACCCTGTAAAGCTAATTGCAGTTTGACACATGATGTCTCTTCCATGTAATCTCGTACTGACTGAGAAGGTTGAGGTCTTAGAGTCCGGCTCTTCCATTGACCTTGTGTGGTACCGATGCTTTACGTAATCATGGTCGGTTGGAGCATGAATGGTATACTTCATCTCTTTAGGGCATTAAGTATGGATGTAAAATGTAATCAACTATGTAGCATATTTTGTTAAGGTTAAAATATGAGAATCACTGGTTGATGTTATCTTTCTTAGTATATCCTAGATGGATAAATGTTATACATGTTCTTCATATTCCTTATTGGATAAGTGACATGCTGCTTTATCAAGATATAACTTCTATGTTCTGAATAAGAATATTGCTCTAACCTGTTTAGACATCGATTTAACTACTATTGAATATATATAATTCCTCTAGCAGAGAGTTATATATCTCACTGGGGCAATTTTCAAATCATCTCACCCTCGTGGGGACCAACTTTTTAGGTAGACGTGGAAGAAGAGGTAGAAACCCTACAACAAGGGAAGAGCAGCAGCAGTAGGGACAACAGTGAATTCTCAGGTGGAGACACTGGCTGTCATGTTTGTATATAGAGTCCTATGTGTCATCTTTGTACTCTCAGGTCCTTGGAGTCAGTAGTTAGTTTAGTAAACCAATTCGAGATTTTGGCTTGATGCCTCAATGTTTTTATGTTTCCTATGAACATTTTTAATAGGGCAGTTGATGTATGTGATCCTCGAGAAGGAATGGTACGAGATATGTATTTGTGAACCAAAATGTAATTGAATTACTTTGGTTCTTTTTTAAAGAGTTTTCCAGTGTATGAATATCTTTATAGATGGTTTTAATTTTTAGTGATTTTTAGTAATTCTGCTGCTAATGATAGATTCCGCTTAGTCAATGATGTTTTGTTCGAATGGTGTATCACAATAATGTTATGAAGATAATGTGAGTTATGTGTGGTAAGATTTTATAATAATCTTCCATATATTTTGTTGGATTATGGGACACAATCCCAAAAGGAGGGGAGAATATGTAACATCAACTTAGACATCAAATTATTGTTTACTTGAGTGATTTCTTTACTTACTAGATTGGTTCTTAATTAGTCTTTATTTATGAAAATACTTTTTTATGGTATTTTTAACCTTATAGACATTGTAAACTGCCTTGATTTTAATCATTAGGATTTGCACGTGAAAACCTTAGTAATTGGAAATTAAGAAACTATATATATAAGACAATTGTGATCATAATAATGGATACCAAATTATTTTTACTATTTTATTTTTAAATTGAATTTCTTTATTTTTTCATATTTTTTTAAAAACTAATATATATGTGGTACTAAAAAATTTCAAAATTTTTGGATGTAATTGAATATGTTGATTGGTTGAATTCGAATTATACCAACCATGTTGTATATTATAGTATAGTAGTCTTGTCTTTATTTGTAATTATTTATTGGTAAGAGCTAAAATTTTATTTGTAGCTCTAAAACTTCACTTTACCCAACATACAAATATTTTATTTTTTTGAAATAGATTTGATTGATGATAGATATGTTTCCCAGTTTAATTTTATGACACTTAAAATGTTTTGATTTGAGATAAAATGTAGTATTGGAATTATTTGATATTAAACAAAGCACCTTAAATGATCTATACAAGTAACATAAGGCCCTATTAACTTCCATAATTCATCATTACTTCTAGAGATATGAAATTCTAGAGAGAGAGAGAGAGGGAGAATTAGGGTTTGAGTGAGGAAAGCAGTGGATATGCTGACCTTGGGTTTTATCTTCTAAGGAGGTAATTAAAGCCAGCAAGTTTACCTTATTTAGATAGATTTTCATGGAGAATCTTCCCTTCATTGTATAAATTCCATCCGCCCTATGATTCAGAACAAAAGGATATCAAATCAACCTCTTTTTTCTTTCTTTCTCCTTTATCCTCCTTTTCTAATGTTCTTGATTGAAAAGAGTAAGAAATGAATTGAATTCTTGAGAGTTAGATGGATTTGTAGAAATGCATAACATGGCAACAACATTTTAAATGTTCTTAGGACTTGAGGTGAGTTACTGCATTCTTACATAGCATTGTACTCATGGTGAAAGCATAATTCTATCTGGGTAAAAATAACCAGACCCTTGCTCGTATTTGTATGCAATTCAATAATTTATATGGAAGATTTTGGAAAATTCAATGCTATAGATTTAGGTTCTTTTGCTTTGACTTCTATTTGTCTAGGCCCAAACCTATTGATTCAAGTTATATGAAATGTCCATTGAATAAAGAGTTATGTTGGTTTATGATACTATTGCTTAAAATATATCTAATCAACACCGTGGTAAAAAATTTAGTGGACATGTATACGATTTTACTTGTATTGAATAAGAATGAGTTACTCAAGTGTTTGTTTAATCATACTATAATTCATTATGGTTGTATATGACGATCTGTCACTCCAAAGTTTCTTATCACATGAGTGGAAGCTAATTTTTTTACTGGGCAGTGTTACTAACATGATATGCATTATAATAATGATAAATAAGAACCAATACAGACTATGTATGAAGTGAATTCCCATAAATTCTTAGGAAAATAAACATGGTTACATCAAACTATATGAAAAGCCTATATACATGATGCTAAAACATGTACCTTATCTTAATATCTCAGATCGCGTGATGGAGCCCCACCAAGTAAGCCTCCTAAAATTATTGATGTATCCTCTATATTGATCGATCTTCCTAAAGATTAGTACCAATGGACATCTCATCCTCGACCATGAACATATAGGAAAGTTACCATTAGAGTAAGTGGTGTTGAATTTCTAATAAGATAAACATGAATATACTATAACTAAAAGTTGAGCTAAGATCTGAAAGTTGTAAACTTATATTGAATCCATGTGAATTTATTTACATATTTTATCTATTTTTTGGCCACCATTATGCGATAAGTCCTTCTGAATTGGCATAACTACACCCCTAAGTTGGTACCAAAGTACCTCTGAATTGGAACTACATGCCTCTAAATGACACCGAGGTGTCTCTGAATTGGCATGACTATGCCCTGAATTGGTACTAAAGTACCTCTAGATTGGAGTAAACACTCCTCTAAGTTGGCAACACATGCCTCTAAATTATCACGAGACTAACTGAATGAGGACTTATCATATAATGTATTATATGAAGGTTCTAGCCTAATCTTAGCTTATTGAATCCTCAGTCTAAAGGTATTTTATAATGATACCAAAGTTCATATGATCAGTTAATCTAACATCCTTAAATATTCAAGTATAGCATATTAATGTTGTGATTGTAGCCCTAAATATACTTCTAAATGTTGACTTGTGATTTTACTATCTACTAGATCAATTATGTATAATCCCAATATACATATTGGTAACTGAAATTTTTTCTAGGGAATTTAATTGGTTACTCATCTGCATAAGCATATATCAGTCTATCTCAGGGATTCCTGAATATTAGCATCAAAATTTCATACACACAAATCGATCACTTGAACTTATATGCTTCTGAGACTTTTCGTGATACAAGTCATATACTTAAAATATTACCTAAGAGCATCCTCTAGGATCGTAAGATCCATTACTAGTATCATACTTCTCCATATAGGGTTGTGGAGGATGAATCATTAAATGTTGTTTCATCATTATTTATTAGTATCATGATCTTCTAATTGCAATTAGTGAGTCATTTATGGTGAAAAATTCACAAAATCTTACATCATAGTGATTATTACATCAATGTGCCTATTTTACCATAGTGTTCCATTAACTTGGGGAACCAAAACTTTCATTACTTTTATAATATTATTCTAACAAACTTTCTTCATCTAATAATGGTTTTCTAGGCCAAGTGAACCCAAGGTACTAATGGTCACTACTCTCTCATGAAACTATTCTTATCCCCATAAATACTAAACCAAACCTTAGATAGGCAACTTGTCTAGGCTCTATATTGTGTGAAAATCCTTCTAAAATCAATATTATAGTGATCCTAGATTATTGATTATACTATCACATGTTTTTTTATCACCATATGCTTAAAGCATCCTCATGTATAACCTGAAATACTTTTAGTCATCTCCAGAAATTATCATACCTGAAGATTAAACTTAGTTCATAACATCTATTCTATTACCCTCAAGTATTTTTCTTAAAAACCATCATAATTTGACTGGTGACTGCAATTCTTTCCTGAGTTAAAGGTACAAAGATTTCTCTAATTCTCATCAAGTATATTAGGAAAAATACCTCATCTCCCTCCAACCATTGTTCTACATTAATGCCAAGTTACTCATATATTTCAAATATCTACCTTTTGTATGAATTCTAGGGCTCTAATAGGTATGCAGTTAGGTTTACGTGACCATCTACCTCAGAATTTTGCTGTCAACCCTTTTTTGGTCCTCATGATGCATGTCAGACAGTCATACATTTGAAGGTGTCATGTCTTGTCATACTTATCTCACCTGACAGTTTACATGTCTCATGCCATGTGTACTACAAAGAGCGTGACAAGCACAATAAGTATATAACTATACATATAGAATCCCCTCTACAAAACCCCATATGCTTGTGTCCCATACCACAAACTTTTGGGGAAAAGAGAGGATATGATATACACATATCTAAGTCAACGTAAAAGTCCAAAGAATCTAGAAAATAACCCTAACCTAGCTCAACTTCTATTTGTTGACTAACCCTGAAATATGGATTCTACTATCATTCACTCACTTCTTTTCTAACTAAGGATACTAACTATATGTCTAAATATATCTAGTATCACTAAGCTTCTAATGGGGAAATCTATACAAATAACATGAGGATTTGTCTGGTTTCCATCTGCATCATTTCTCTATACCATATTGTAACACCCCAAGTTTTCTTATCAAATGAGTGGAAGTATTTTATTGGGGAGTGTTACTAACATGATATGCATTACAATAATGATAGAAAAGAACCATTACATACTATTTATGAAGTAAATTCTCATAAATTCTCAGGAAAAAAACATAGTTACATCAAACTGTACAAAAATCCAATATACATGATACTAAAACTTGTACCTTGTCTAAATATCTCAGGCCGTGTAGATGGGGACCCCACCAAGAAAGCCTCCTAAAATTATTGATGTATCCTCTATCTTGATCAATCTTCCTAAATATTAGTACCTATGGACATATCATCCTAGCCATGCAGAAATAAGAAAACTACCATTAGAGTCTAATAAGATAAACATGAATATATATTATAATAAAAGTTGTACAAAGATCTGAATGTTGCAAATATGTATTGAATCAATGTGTATTTTATTTACATATTTCATCTAACTGGTGGCCACCATTATATGATAAGTCCTCCAAAATTGGCATAACTATGCCTCTGAGTTGATACAAAAGTGCCTCTCAATTGGTACTACATGCCTCTAAATGACACCACAGTGTCTATGAATTAACATGACTATGCTCTAAATTGGTATTGAAGTACCTTTGAATTGGTGTAAACACTCCTCTGAAATGGAGTAAACACTCTTATGAATTGGAAACACATGCCTGTGAATTGTCCCGGGACTAACTGAATGAGGACTTCTCTTATAATATATTATGTGAAGGTTCTGATTTAATTATCTTAATATAAGATTATTGAATTCTAAATATGAACTTATCTTATGCTGAAACTTAATACTAATAAGTAAATACTAATAATTGAGATGTGCTGATTTCAAAATATGAATTCAAATCTAAATATCTGCTATTATATTTAAATCTGATATACTTATGAACTAATTTGATATTTTTCTAGAAGTTATTGTAACACAAAATTTGTAAAACATGACTTAATATGATATTTCATTAAAATATATGTTGTCTAAAATTTAAGTCTAAAGACTTGAGAAAATAAACTAAACTGAATGTAGAAATACTAAGTGACTCAAGATAACTGAAGTATCAAATATCTAAAGTATGATGTTTTAACAAGATAACTCAATCCCAATATGGTCTTTTTTCTCAAAGAATTATTAGATATAAACTAAGCATGAAATACTAAATGTAATAACAAAATTCAATGGATATCCCCACTTACCTTATTTGAAGAGATTCTTAACATAGTCTTGAGTCCTTGGTTAACAAATATTTACTTGGACATCAAAAAATTTCTATAATCTAATGTGTATTCTCCTCTCTTCATTTCTAAACCCTAATCCCATCACCCTAGCACAATAAATAAAAAAAGAGTTCTCTTGAGACTGAATATAACCCATAATCAAAACTAGGAGAGAATCTTAGCACTAAATGTAAATATAAAACTCACATTATATAATAAATACATGCTTTCATACTCTAACAAGCCATAATAATCACAAAAGTACTAATGTGTGAACATATTTATCCATGATCAAGAAAAACGTTCAATTACAACCATATGTATATAATTACTATAATTTGGTATAAGTTAAATATAAATATCCAAAAACTATGTTTCATGGCAATTAAGAATATATTTAATGTAATATCCCATCAATATCCATAAAACACCTCATATAATATCCTATTATGTCTAAAAACCAAATACTACTTTGTTAAGGCATTAAACCACACCAAAACTTCACTAAGAATGATGATACCATGTACTCTGGTCTAGAAAAAAATAACAAGTTGATTCATGGTCACATCATGGGTGAAATACCAAAAATACCATTGTTAGGGTCAGAATAAAAAATTCATATAAAACATCCAAATAAGGATGATACATAATTCTAATTAGGTCAAAAACATCAAAATACATACCATAGAAATTTTGAAACTATTTGAAACTTATTGTAACATCCCTGACCAGGGTTATGCCTTAACCCTAAATGTTTCGCTTAATAAATATGATTATATGCTTGTTCTTATCTCTTGAAAAGTAATTAAGTCTCAAGAGGAACTTATGTTTCAATTTTAGTCCTTTTTGAATAATGTTGAAATAATGTTTTGTCTGTTTTGGACTAAAGTGAAAATTACCCAAGTTGAGGGGTTAACTTGCAAATTTTACATGGTAAAATGTTACTCAGGTTTTGAAGCATCATAAGAATGAGAATGATGTAGAGGTATGTCTTGTGATAGCCTGAGTATCAAGAAAGAGCTTGTTGAACAATGTTTGTGCATTAAAACCTAGTTTTGGTATAATGTACAATTTACCCAAAACCTAGGGTTCAATATGCAAAATTCCACCTCTCGAGAGTCCTTCATGTTTCTTGGCATCATGTAGAGAAAATAAAACGAGAGGGGCACCTCATTTGAATCAATTTTGAGGAGAGAGAATCTTGATATTAAAATAATCAAGATTTAAGCATAATTGGAAACATAATTCAATTTGATACAAAAATAAATATATTAACGAGACTGCCCTTAAACCAACTATGTGAAGGTTGAATTTGGATAAGAGTGTACTTCCTTGTGACTTGAAAAGGCCACGAAAATATCCTAAGTGAGTGGAGAGCCCACTCACATTAGTTAACTAAAAAGTAATATCCACTAAAAATGGGATGTTAGTATTATATGAATTAAGGTGCTTAATTTGCTTTCCTTTAATTCATGGATAATGAAGATGAATTCGAAGGTGGAGTTGATAATTTCGTATGAAAAAAAGTGAGGGGGTTAAGTGGCATCAATTTTGGGAGTTGAAGGAATTAATTAACATTTTCTCTCTCATTGGAATTTCCTTATAAACATCCCATTTCCAACTCAAATGAAAGGCTTTTTCGACCCTTCTTTCTTTCCTTGCTTTGGTTGAACACAAAGGGACTTAGTAGAAATAGGAGGATGAACTCCAACCTGTAGGTAAGCTCCTTAATTATCTTCAACCTTGATTTCATGGTGGAAACTGAAAATCAATGCTTGATTTCTTCTTTTCTTCATTCAATCTTAAATCCTAGCCAATTCTTTTCACTCAAAAGCTTGAGGACGAGCCTTGGGAGGTTGAGAAAGCTTCATTCACCATTGAGTACGTGAAGGTTGAAGCTTGGATTCAACTTTAAAGGCGGGTTATATAACTTGAACGCTTAAACATTGTTATTGATTTCATTCTTTTATCATATGTTGATTCGTTCTTCATTTTCGAAATTCCATTTGATTAATTGTTGATTTCACCATAAGAATCACAATGGATTTTGAAGGTCTCAAGCTTGAAGATGAAGATTTCACCTTAACCACACACCTCAATATAGAACATGTGCAAACAGTTTTGCTTTTTTGTTGATCAAACAGTCTCAAGACTATTTAAGGGCAAACATTCTCAAGACCGTTTGAGGGCAAACGGTCTCAAGACTATTTGAGGTTATAAGGGGCCCAAGACCATTTGTGGTCAAGTAATGTTATGATTGGAGGAAGATTCAATGGTTATATATGATTGAGATAAAAATGATTTAACAATCGATGGCCCCTTAATTTTAAACCCTAATTCAATTGGGTTCAAAACTCTAATTAATGTTGAAACAGTTTCAAACCGAATGAAAGTGTTGACCAATTGAAAGTGTTGACCGAATGAAAATGCTGACCAAATGAATATGTTGACCGAATGAAAGTGTTGACCGAATGAAAGTGTTGACCAAATGAAAATGTTGACTGAATGGAGGTGTTGACCGTTTGGGATCAAACAATCTCGAACCATTTGAGGTTTAATCAATCTCAATGTTGGATTGTCAATTCAGTTTCAAAACAATTGATGAGTATTCGGTTTCAAGACTGAATGAATGTAACAAGTCTCAAGATCGAATGGTTGATTTGGTTTCAAGACCGAATTGGTTGATTCGGTTTCAAGACCGAATGGGTTGTTTTGAGTTACATTTGAACCAAGACCGTTTGAAGGTCAAGGTACTTCAAGACTGTTTGAAGGTCCAATTAATTCAATTCAAGAAAGTACCAATTAACCCCTTGATTGTTAATAGCATATATCAAAGTTGAAATGAGTGGTTGTATCTCTAATATACTTAGGTGATTAGTACCTTTAGAGTGATCAACCTTTGATGCTCATGGAAGCAATGACTTAATACACTATGCTAACTCTTCATTCAAGTTGAATCAATTATAATTGAGATTAAAGTAAATAACCTCCTTGAGAGGATGAGAGAGAGGAACTTATACATGAGTGATAATCATGTAGTGATTTATATTCAACACTTTCTACATGAATAAAATATGTAATCAGGGTTTGATCCACATGATGATGAGATCATGAAACCCTAATCGAGGAGGTTGATGAGCTCTAACCCTAATTTAGAGCAATGCTAAGTGAAACCCTAATCCAGGGTGATGGTGTAACTCTAATTTAGGGTAATCATATGATAAACCCTAATTTAGGGTATTTTATTGGTAAAACCTAATTTAAAAGTGGATGTTTCATGAAACCCTAAATTCGGGTAAAGCTTCATGAAATCCTAATTTGGGGAAATGTTGTAAGAAACCTTAATTCAGGGTAATGATGTGTAAAACCCTAATACAGGGTGATGCAATGCGATATGAAACACTAATCTAGGGTGGTGCTATGTGTTACTATATGAAACCCTAGTTTGATGCCCTAACCCTAATATAGGGTAAAGGTACGAGAAACCCTAATTTTGGGTTATAGTAAATGAAACCCTAATTTTGGGCAATGAGATGATTAACCATAGACCTAATGATGGATAATGGGATGAGTATCTCTAATTGACATGAATTGGGAAACCCTAACCCTAATAAAGGATTAGTGGTGTTACCCTGGTATAGCATGATGTTGATATGTAATTGATATAGCTGCTGTCATGATTACTAACCATGCATGTATCATGAGATGACGAGCATAGCCAGGTATGAGCTATGATGATTCATTTATTATTGTTAATGGGCCTTGTGATCCATAATATTCTTTGTTGCCTAGTGAGAGGTAACAAGAGATGAAATGGGCTGTGTGAGCCATATGAGATGCTTGTGTAGCAAGTATCATGTTACCTTGGTCAGATGACCTAAAGGTGTTCTAGTTACCTGATAAGTGGTAACAAATGTTCTTTGATGAACTAAGGGTTTGAATACCCATATTCTATAATCATGATGATGAGTTTTTGAAAAGATGAGAATGCTCCTGTGAGATGAGGAATTGAGATCCCAACACTTTATTAAAGCTTTGAACAATACTTGATGAAAGTATTACACATTCTTTGTAGTACTTGTTAAAATAATTGATGTTTGAGAACTTGTTTGATGCTAAAAGAATATGGTAATACACTTAATTAATCAAGTGATATCATATAATGTAGTTGCCCTAACCACAGAACCATCAGCGTCAGAATTTGTTGAATGGTGAAACGAGTTTATCTCGGAGCACATATTCTTGAATATGTTGAGGTAATTGGGCAATTATATCCTTATGCCCCATAGGAATGGCTGCGGGCTATATCCTATGCACATGATTGGTTACAGACCATACCCTAGTATGAGTATGGCTACGGGCCATGACTGCATGATATGATACCAGGCATTGGCTACGGGCCATAACCCTAAAGAGAGTATTTGCTGCGGGCTATAACTCTATAGCAAAGATGCCACTATACCCTGGCAAGCTAATTGCAGTTTGACATGTGATGTCTCTGCCATGTAATCTCATACTGACTAAGAAGGTTGAGGTCTTTGAGTCTGACTCTTCCATTGACCTTGTGTGGTACCGATGCTTTACATAATCGTGGTCGGTTGGAGCATGAACGATATACTTCATCTCTTCAGGGAATTAAGTATGGATGTAAAATGTAATCAGCTATGTAGCGTATTTGCTTAAGGTTAAAATATGAGAATCACTGGTTGATGTTATCTTGCTTATTATATCCTAGATGGATAAATGTTATACATGTTCTTCATATTCCTTATTGGATAAGTGACATGCTGCTTTATCAAGATATAACTGCTATGTTCTGAATAAGAATATTGCTCTAACCTATTTAGACATCGATTTAACTGCTATTGAATATATATAATTCTTCTGCTGAGTTTTACCCTAATAAACTGCAATAATAATGTTTATGGCGGAGAGTTATATCTCTTGCTGGAGAAATTTTCAAATTGTCGCACGCCCGTGGGGACCAACTTTTTAGGTAGACGCAGAGGAAGAGGTTGAAACCCTACAATAAGGGAAGAGCAGCAGCAACAGGGACAACAGTGAATTCTCAGGTGGAGACATTGGCTGTCATGTTTGTATATAGAGTCCTATGTGTCATCTCTATACTCTTAGGTACTCGGAGTCAGTAGTTAGTTTAGTAAACTGATCTGAGATTTTGGCTTGATGCCTTAATGTTTTTATGTTTCCTATGAACATTTTTTAATATGGCAGTTGATGTATGTGATCCTCGAGAAGGAATGGTACAAGATATGTATTTGTGAACCAGAATGTAATTGAATTACTTTGGTTCTTTTTGAAAAAGTTTTCCAGTGTATGGATCTCTTTATAAATGGTTTTAATTTTTAGTGATTTTCAGTAATTCCACTGCTAACGATAGCTTCCACTTAGTCAATGACATTTTATTCGAACGGTGTATCACAAGTTTAGTGGTATCAGAGCTCTAGGTTCACTGAGTCTACAGAGACATATGATTACGTCGTTGAGTTTGTTCTAGTGTCTTCCAGTTTATCTGATAGTGACTTCTGCTCATATAGGAGGAGAAGAAGAACTTGAAGATGTCTGGATCACATGAAGAACATGCTGCTGAGAGAAGTGTTACTACACCAGGAAGAGGTGCAAGGGACTAGGATAGGGAGGAACCAACACCTGAACATCCCCAGTTTGACCCAGCCATGATAGAGAACCCAGCTTTCCATGCTATATTTGGGCAGTTTATGGCAACTATGATGCATATGGAGGATATGATGCCACTACCTGCACCTAGGGCACTAACCCATAATGAGGGACAAGGAACTAGTAAGACGTTTGAGAGGCTTCTCCGGGTAGGATCCACAGAGTATGCTAGTACAGTTGACCCATCAGATGCTGACTTATGGTTGACTAAACTGGAGAAGGCTTTCAGAATCCTCAATATTCCTAAATTCGAAAAGGTGAGGCATGAAGTGTACCTACTGAAAGGGTGTGATGGTCACTGGTGGACTATTGAAGAAGGCAAAAGGCCAGGTGTTGAAGTCGGATGGGAAGAATTTCGACATGAATTTGTCATTAGATACTTCCCTAAGACTTACCTGGATGAGAAGATATCTCAGTTTGAAAGGATAAGACAAGGACCGATGAACATTAGCGAGTATAAGGCTAAGTTTATGGAGCTTTTATGGTTCTGTCCGCATATGGCAACTACTGATGAGGAAAGAATTCAGCATTTTGAGAAGGGGTTGAACACTGAATTAACCACTCATGTATCTTCTCTAGAGAATAGGGAGAGGTTTGCTACCTTTATAGAATCTATGAGATAGATAGAAAGGTCAGTGATCGAGAAGTGATAGACCAGTGGTAAGAAGGCATACACTCAGTTCCAAGGATAGAGGTCTGAGAGCTTTAAGAAGCTGAGGTTTTCTGTACCAGCAACACCATCCAGATTCAATACCCAGACACAATGGACGTCAAGTAGGGGAAGGGGTCGTAGTTTTGTTCAAAATAGAGCCCCCAACACAGCATCAACATCGGTGACTGGACCTCATAAACCCTATCTCGTGACCAAGATCCGTCATCAGTGTAAACAAGTGGGACATCTGGCAAAGGATTGTCCAGTCAGGAACATAATGGTGACTCAACCCCAGAGGTAGAGTCAGCAAGGCTCTCAAAGGAGGTAGTTTTCTAGTAGTGCTCAAGGACGTGGACAAGCATCCCAAGCTGGTTCGTCAGCACCTAACAACTGGGCACATGGTCAACAATAAGCAACAACTAGATTCTATGCGATGAATCAACCCGAAGAAGAAGTCAACCCTCAAGTTGTGATAGGTTAGATGGAACTATTTCATTCTAATATGTCTTCATCCTGCTTCGTATCTATTTTAATTGATCTGGGTGCTACACATTCCTTTATCACTCGAAGAGTGATTCATGACTGCAACATGACTGTCAGTCATAGAGCAGATAGTCTGTTATTAAAAACCCCTTTGTTGGTATCTGCAGTGCTATGGGAGGTGTGTTCTCCCTACATTCTTTCCTTTTCTAAACATCGCATTCAAGTGGATCTTATACCACTTGAGATGTATGGTTTTGATATAATCCTCGGGATGGACACCCTAGAAAAGTATAATGTTGTCTTAGATTGTAATTCCAACCAAGTTGTGTTCACTGATGACAGTGACACATGGATCTTTCAGGGAGATAGAAGGATTCTTCCAACCTGTCTTGTGTCAGCTATGGTAGCTGAGAAGCTGATGAGACAAGTATGCTTTTCATTCTTGGCACATGTGGTTGACACCACAATGGAGAGCTCTAATCTTTCTGAAGTTCCAATAGTTAGGGATTTTGAAGATGTGTTTCTTGAGGAACTTCCAGGCATACCTCTACCTCGAGAGATTGATTTTGAGATTAATCTAATCTCGAGTACGCAACCAATAGCAGAAACACCGTATAGAATGGCACCTGCTGAGATGGCAGAGCTCAAGAAATAGCTGTAGAAGTTACTTGAGAAAGGTTTTATCCAACTGAGTACTTCACCATGGGGTGCTCTAGTTTTCTTTGTTAAGAAGAAGGACGAATCAATGCGGCTATGCATTGATTACAGAGAGTTAAATAAAGTAACTATAAAGAACACATATCCTCTACCAAGGAGCGATGACCTGTTTGATCAGTTGCGTGGTGCAACTATCTTCTCTAAGATTGATCTGAGCTCGGGATATCATCAATTGCGTATCAAGGAGAGTGACATACATAAGTCTACCTTCAGGACAAGGTATGGTCACTATGAGTTCATAGTTATGTCGTTTGGACTAACTAATGCACCGACTGCATTCATGGAACTCATGAATAGAATCTTTCAACCTTTTCTTGATCAGTTCATAGTAGTCTAATAGATGACATCTTGATATACAGTAGAGATGCTCAACAACATGAGCAACACCTCCGTCAAGCTTTAACTTTGCTAAGAGAGCATAAGTTATATGCTAAGTTTAGCAAATGTGAGTTCTGGTTACCAGAAGTTTCTTTTCTAGGACACATAATATCTGCCTGAGGTATCTGTGTTGATCCTAAGAAGGTAGAATATGTCCTGTAATGGGAACAATCAAAGACACCAACGGAGATATGCAGTTTCCTAGGGCTGGCAGGATATTACAGGAGGTTCATTAAGAACTTTAGTTCTATAGCTTTACCCCTAACCAAGTTGACCAGGAAGGAGGTTCATTTTATCTGGAATGACAAGTGTCAACATTCTTTCCAGCTGTTGAAAGAAAGGTTAACAAGTGCACCTGTGTTGGTGTTACTTGAGCAAGGGAAGGGGTACATAGTTTTCTGTGATGCATCTAAGAATGGTCTAGGATATGTGTTGATGCAGGATAATCAAGTGATTTTGCCTCTCGACAGCTTAAGAAACACGAGGATAATTATCCGACACATGATCTAGAACTAGCTGTTGTGGTCCATGCTTTGCAGATCTGGAGACATTATCTCTATGGAGAAACATTTTAGATTTTCACAGACCATAAGAATCTAAAATATATCTTCTCATAACATGAGTTAAACATGAGACAATGCCGCTGGATGGAGTTAATCAAGGACTACAATTGTGCAATTGATTATCATCCAGGGAAGGCTAATGTAGTGGCTAATGCACTAAGCAGGAAATCATCATCACCAGCCTTAGATAAAGCACAGTTGAACTCCTTAGTGTGCTTTAAAAGAGATATGCTTATCTCTATGAGGCAAAACAATATACAGCTTAAAGTATCATTATTATCCGGGTTGTTAACTGAGATGCAAGTAAAACCTACTCTGAGACAACAGATTAAAGGAGCACAGCAAGTTGATACTGTAGTTCAGCAAATCAGGTCAGAGTATGGTAGTGAGAAATGGGATGGCTTTTATGAGTTAGAGAATCAGGTAGTCTGTTACCATGGTAGGATGGTAGTACCTGATGCCAATGAGTTAAGTAAGTTGGTAATGGAGGAAGCTCATACTTCGATGTATGCAATGCATCCAGGGAACACCAAAATGTATCATAACCTGAAAGATATGTATTGGTGGCCTGGATTGAAGAAAGATGTAGCTGAGTTTGTTATGCGGTGTCTGGTGTGTCAGCAGGTTAAAGTTGAACATTAGAAGGCCGCAGGAACAATGCAACCTTTACTTATATCACAGTAGAAATGGGATCATCTGACCAAGGACTTTGCGGTTTGTTTGCCTAGAACAACCAAAGGTCATGATTCCATGTGGGTGATAGTTGATAGATTGACTAAGACAACACATTTCCTTCCTATCAAAACAACCTACACTGCAGAGAAGCTGGCACAGATATATGTAGATGAGATAGTGCATTTGCACGGGATTCCAGTTTCTATTATTTCTGATAGAGGTCCCCAGTTTACAAGTCATTTTTGGGAAGGACTACATAAAGCTTTGGGTATGCAGTTAAGGTTTAGTATAGCCTTTCACCCACAGACAGATGGACAATCTGAGAGGACCATACAAACCTTGGAGGATTTTCTTAGGTCATGTGTCCTTCAGTTTGCAAGAAGTTGGGATCTACACCTAAGCTGGATAGAATTTGCTTACAATAATATCTATCAACACAGTATTGACATGGCACCATATGAAGCATTATATGGTAGACGTTGTAGATCTCCATTATGTTGGTATGAAACAGGAGAATGTCAACTTTTGGGTCCCAAGCTTGTGCAATAGACAACTGAGAAGATTAAAGTAATCCAACAATAGTTAAAGATTGCACATGATAAACAGAAGTCGTACGCCGATAAATGACGAAGACCTTTAGAATTCCAAGTTGGAGATAGAGTACATCTTAAAGTCTCACCTTGGAAAGGTGTTCTTAGATTTGGAAAGAAGGGGAAGTTAGCTCCTAGATTTATGGGGCCTTATCCAATCATTGAACATATTGGAAAGGTAGCCTATAAGTTGGAGTTGCCACCCGAGTTGCATAAGTTACATCCAGTGTTCCATATCTCCATGTTGATGAAGTGTCATCCTGACACCGAGTTAGTGTTGCAACATGTAGAGGTAGAATTAAATGATGATATATCATATGTTGAAGGACCTGTGATTATCCTTGATAAAAGAATTAAAAAGCTGAAAAAGAAAGACATATGTCTTGTGAAAGTTATCTGGCATCACCGTGGCATTGAAGAAGCTACGTGAGAACTTGAGGAAGAAATGAGAAGGAAGTACCCTTCTCTTTACTCTTGATGATTTTGGGGACAAAATCCCTATTAGGGGTGGATAATTTGTAACATCCCTGACCTGGTTTATGCCTTAACCCTAAATGTTTTGCTTAATTAAGTTGATTATATGCTTGTTCTTATCTCTTTAAAAGTAATTAAGGCTCAAGAGGAACTTATGTTTCAATTGTAGTCCTTTTTGAATAATGTTGAAACAATGTTTTGTCTGTTTTGGACTAAAGTGCAAATTACCCAAGTTGAGGGGTTAACTTGCAAATTGTATATGATAAAATGTTCCTCAGGTGTTGAAGCATCACAAGAATGCGAATGATGCAGAGGTATAGCTTGTGATATCCTGAGTACCAAGAAAGAGCTTGTTGAACAATGTTTGTGCATTAAAACATAGTTTTGGTATAATGTGCAATTTACCCAAAACCTAGGGTTAAATATGCAAAATTCCACCTCTAGAGAGTCCCTCATGTTTCTTGGCATCGTAGAGAAAATAAAATGAGAGGGGCACCTCATTTGAATGAATTTTGATGAGAGAGAATCTTGATATTAAAATAATCAAGATTTAAGCATAATTGGAAGCATAATTGAATTTGATACAAAAATAAATATATTAATGGGAGTGCCCTTCAACCAAATATGTGAAGGTTGAATTTGGATAAGAGTAGACGTCCTTGTGCCTTGCAAAGGCCACGAAAATATCCTAAGTGAGT
This sequence comes from Alisma plantago-aquatica, assembly GCA_963693085.1. Lineage (NCBI taxonomy): Eukaryota > Viridiplantae > Streptophyta > Magnoliopsida > Alismatales > Alismataceae > Alisma > Alisma plantago-aquatica. Next base: position 315,268,589 of record OY856415.1, on the reverse strand, counting down.
GGAGAGCCCACTCACATTAGTTAACTGAAAAGTAATCTTATATCTTGAAAAGTAATTAAGGCTCAAGAGGAACTTATGTTTCAATTTTAGTCCTTTTTGAATAATGTTGAAACAATGTTTTGTCTATTTTGGAATAAAGTGAAAATTACCCAAGTTGAGGGGTTAACTTGCAAATTGTACATGATAAAATGTTCCTCAGGTGTTGAAGCATCATAAGAATGAGAATGATGCAGAGGTATGGCTTGTGATATCATGAGTACCAAGAAAGATCTTGTTGAACAATGTTTGTGCATTAAAACCTAGTTTTGGTATAATGTGCAATTTACCCAAAACCTAGGGTTCAATATGCAAAATGCCACCTCTAGAGAGTCCCTCATGTTTCTTGGCATCATGTAGATAAAATAAAATGAGAGGGGCACCTCACTTGAATCAATTTTGAGGAGAGAGAATCTTGACATTAAAATAATCAAGATTCAAGCATAATTGGAAACATAATTCAATTTGATACAAAAATAAATATATTAATGGGAGTGCCCTTCAAAAAAATATGTGAAGGTTGAATTTGGATAAGAGTGGATGTCCTTGTGCCTTGCAAATGCCACGAAAATATCCTAAGTGAGCGGAGAGCCCACTCACATTAGTTAACTGAAAAATAATATCCACTAAAAATGGGATATTAGTATTATATGAATTAAGGTTCTTAATTTGATTTCCTTTAATTCATGGATAATGAAGAGGAATTCGAAGGTGGAGTTGATATCTTTGTATATGAAAGAAAGTGAGGGGGTTAAGTGGCATCAATTTTGGGAGTTGAAGGAATTAATTAACATTTTCTCTCTCATTGGAATTTCCTTATAAACATCCCATTTCCAACTCAAATGAAAGGGTTTTTCGACCCTTCTTTCTTTCCTTGCTTTGGTTGAACACAAAGGGACTTAGGAGCAACAGGAGGACGAACTCCAACCTGTAGGTAAGCTCCTTAATTATCCTCAACCTTGATTTCATGGTGGAAATCGAAAATCAATGCTTGATTTCTTCTTTTCTTCATTTAATCTTCAATCCTAGCCAATTCTTTTCACTCAAAAGCTTGAGGACGAGCCTTGGGAGGTTGCGAAAGCTTCATTCACCATTGAGGACGTGAAGGTTGAAGCTTGAATTCAACTTTTAAGGCGGGTTATATAACTTGAACCATTAAACATTGTTATTGATTTCATTCTTTTATCATATGTTGATTCTTTCTTGATTCTCAAAATTCCATTTGATTAATTATTGATTTCACCACAAGAATGACAATGGATTTAGAAGGTCTCAAGATTGAAGATGAAGATGTCACCTTAAGCACACACCTCAATATAGAACATGTGCAAACAGTTTTGCTTTTTTGGTGATCAAACGGTCTCAAGATCGTTTGAGGGCAAACGGTCTCGAGATCGTTTGAGGGAAAACGGTCTCAAGACTGTTTGAGGTTATAAGGGGCCCAAGACCATTTGTGGTTAAGTAATATTATGATTGGAGGAAGATTCAATGGTTATATATGATTGAGATAAAAAGGATTTAACAATCGATGCTCCCTTAATTTTAAACCCTAATTCAATTGGGTTCAAAACTCTAATTGATGTTGAAATGGTTTCAAACCGAATGAAAGTGTTGACCGAATGAAAGTGTTGACTGAATGAAAATGTTGATCGAATGAAAGTGTTGACCAAATGAAAGTGTTGACCGAATGAAAATTTTGACCGAATGGAGGTGTTGACCGTTTGGGATCAAATTATCTCAAACCGTTTCAGGTTCAATCGATCTCAATGTTGGATTGTCCATTCGGTTTCAAAACAATTGATGAGTATTCAATTTCAAGACCGAATGAATGTAATCATTCTCAAGATCAAATGGTTGATTCGGTTTCAAGACCGAATGGGTTGATTCGGTTTCAAGACCGAATGGGTTGTTTTGGGTTACATTTGAACCAAGACCGTTTGAAGGTCAAGGTACTTCAAGACCGTTTGAAGGTCCAATTAATTCATTTCAAGAAAGTACCAATTAACCCCTTGATTGTTAATAGCATATATCAAAGTTGAAATCAGTGGTTGTATCTCTAATGTACTTAGGAGATTAGTACCTTTAGAGTGATTAACCCTTGATGCTTATGGACGCAATGACTTAATATACTATGCTAACTCTTCATTCAAGTTTAATCAATTCTAATTGAGATTAAAGTAAATAACCTCCTGGAGAGGATGAGAGAGAGGAACTTATACATGAGTGATAATCATGTAGTGATTTATCTTCAACACTTTCAACATGAATAAAATATGTAATCAGGGTTTGATCCATGATGATGAGATCATGAAACCCTAATTGAGGAGGTTGATGAGCTCTGACCCTAATTTAGAAAAATGCTAAGTGAAACCCTAATACAGGGTGATGGTGTAACTCTAATTTAGGGTAATCATATGATAAACCCTAATTCAGGGTATTTTATTGGTAAACCCTAATTTAAAAGAGGATGTTTCATGAAACCTTAAATTCAGGTAAAGCTTCATGAAATCCTAATTTGGGGAAATGTTGTAAGAAACCCTAATTCAGGGTAATGATGTGTAAAACCCTAATATAGGGTGATGCAATGTGATATGAAACCCTAATCCAGGGTGATGCTATGTGTTACTATATGAAACCCTAGTTTGATGCCCTAACCCTAATACAGGGTAAAGGTATGAGAAACCATAATTTTGGGTTATAGTACATTAAACCCTAATTTTAGGCAATGATATGATTAACCATAGCCCTAATGATGGATAATGTGATGAGTATCTCTAATTGACATGAATTGGGAAACCCTAATCCTAATAAAGGATTAGTGGTATTACCCTGGTATAGCATGATGCTGATATGTAATTGATATAGTTGCTGTCATGATTACTAACCATGCAGGTATCATGAGATGATGAGCATAGCCAGGTATGAGCTATGATGATTCATTTATTATTGTTAATGGGTCTTGTGAGCCATAATATGCTTTGTTGCCTAGTGAGAGGTAACAAAAGATGAAATGGGCTTTGTGAGCCATATGAGATGCTTGTGTAGCAAGTATCATGTTACCTTGGTCAGATGACCTGAAGGTGTTCTAGTTACCTGATAAGTGGTAACAAATGTTCTTTGATGAACTAGGGGTTTGAATATCCATATTCTATAATCATGATGATGAGTTTGTGAAAAGATGAGAATGCTCCTGGTGAGATGAGGAATTGACATCCCAATGCTTTATTAAATATTTGAACAGTACTTGATGAAAGTATTACACATTCTTTGTAGCAACTGTTAAAATAATTAATGTTAGAGTTTTTGTTTGATGCTAAAAGAATATGGTAATACACTTAATTAATCAAGTGATATCATATAATATAGTTGCCCTGACCATAGAACCATCAACGTCAGAATTTGCTGAATGGTGAAAAAATTTATCTCGGAGCACATATTCTTGAATATGTGGGGGTAATTGGGAAATTATATCCTTATTCCCCATAGGAATGGCTACGGGTTATATCCTATGCACGAGATTGGTTATGGACCATACCCCAGTATGAGTATGGCTACGGACCATGACTCCATGATATGATACCAGACATTGTCTACGGGCCATAATCCTAAAGAGAGTATATGTTGCGGGCTATAACTCTATAGAGAAGATGCCACTATACCCTGGCAAGCTAATTGTAGTTTGACACGTGATGTCTCTTCCATGTAATCTCATACTGACCGAGAAGGTTGAGGTCTTGGAGTCCGGCTCTTCCATTGACCTTGTATGGTACCGATGCTTTACGTAATCGTGGTCGGTGGGAGCATGAACGGTATACTTCATCTCTTCAGGTCATTAAGTATGGATGTAAAATGTAATTAGTTGTGTAGCATATTTGCTTAAGGTTAAAATATGAGAATCACTGGTTGATGTTATCTTGCTTAGTATATCCTAGATGGATAAATGTTATACATGTTCTTCATATTCCTTATTGGATAAGTGACATGCTGCTTTATCAAGATATAACTATTATGTTCTGAATAAGAATATTGCTCTAACCTATTTAGACATCGAACTGCTATTGAATATATATAATTCCTATGCTCAATTTTACTCTAATAAATTGCAATAATAATGTTTCTGGCAGAGAGTTATATCTCTCGCTGGGGCAATTTTCAAATTGTCTCACACCTGTGGGGACCAACTTTTTAGGTAGATGCGGAGGAAGAGGTAGAAACCCTACAGTAAGGGAAGAGAAGTAGTAGCAGCAGGGACAACAGTGAATTCTCAGGTGGAGACATTGGCTATCATGTTTGTATATAGAGTCATATGTGTCGTATCTGTACTCTCAAGTCCTCAGAGTCAGTAGTTTGTTTAATTAGTAAACCAATCTGAGATTTTGGCTTGATGCCTCAATGTTTTTATGCTACCTATAAACATTTTTAATAGGGTAGTTGATGTATGTGATCCTCGAGAAGGAATGGTACAAGATATGTATTTGTGAACCAGAATGTAATTGAATTACTTTGGTTCTTTTTGAAAGAGATTTTCAGTGTATGGATCTCTTTATAAATGGTTTTAATTTTTAGTGATTTTTAGTAATTTTGCTGCTAATGATAGCTTCCACTTAGTCAATGACATTTTGTTCGAACGGTGTATCACACTTATTACTATTTATAAGTCTCGAAGCAACCAAACAGATAGACTTTAGTTCAAAAAAAATTATTTATTAACTATTATAAACACTTCTTCAAGGTATTTGTATTTTATTCTACGTCCAAATCCCTTTCCATTGATATCTTACTTGTCAGAATTGGATAACTAACTTGAGAGATATGTACTTCTGAACCTTACCTTTTTTGAGAGAAATCAAGTTGTTCATTTTATATCTTATGGATCACAACATGCCCTAATGTTCCCTTTGTTCAGATGTTACCTGGGATAACTAGTTCTTGCATTGGGATCCTTATCTCCTCCACATGGCTGATTAGTGCGACTCATTTCCAGTCTGATCCTTCTTTTGCAAAACTGAGTAGGGTTTCCACCTCGCTGCCTCATCAGTGACCTAGTGCAACCTTAGATGAAAGCCAACACACCTAGACCTTTCTCATGACTTCGATCTCTCTTTTCCCATGCTTATGGAGTCTCATCACTGGTGCTGAAGCCTAGAGGGGAACATGGGGGATAGACCTCAAGAAAAATGATGCATGTTTAACAATGGATCCTCATCATCCATCTTCTTCATTTCACCTTCTCTCTATTGCATATGCCTCTTCCCAACATTTCCTTTTATCACGCAACCCAAAAGATAGGGGAGCCCTACCCCAAGATCCATAAAAAATGACACCCCACACATCCTTCTTGAAGTTGCATCATCTGAGTTGATAAACTTCACCCAAAATATAGGGGAGTCCTACCTCAGAATCCATGAACGATGACACTCCAAACATCTTTCTTGAAGCTGTGTCGTCAGAGTTCAATACTGCACAGGATGCCTATGTTTGTTGATGAAGCGAAGGACCTTCCTTCCATTCTTTTCACCTCCTGCACATGTCCCTCATTTTCTCTACAATAGGGGATGAAGATATGAGGAGGAGGAGCAAGAAAATCTCCTAGTGCAGGCCTTTGTCAAAACTAATGGGGAAGCATTAAATGAATCCCTTAGATGTTGTATAACCTCACAAGCGGCCAAAAACCTAGTATAGGATCTACTCCAGAGATTAGATCTTGAATCAAGTCAATCAGTTCAAATTCATTAAGAAATTTGCAGATAAAATCTTCTTCAACCTGTCCCTATTTATACTATTCTTACTCAAAGTAGCCTCCTAACCATCACAAACTCTATTGAAGATAACTTGATAAACTCCCTCTTGTCTCCTCGCTAATGGTTAAATAATGGTCCAAGATTATAAAAAAGGAAGATCTTCTTATTACTTATAAAAAACAATCCATCACTACAAACAGGCAAAAGGGGTCATGCATTTATAGGGGTTGGTCTCCTCCCTATTATTTGGAACAAGTCCTCATAGGGTCATCCTTTTTTGGATTACATTGAGAAATACAGTTTCACACTAATCAGTTGCAACACCTAGCCCCCAGGATAAATGTTGTCTTATGAACTAATTTCCTCAATCATACTTATTCCAGTTGATATTCAAATCAATACTAGATATTAACACCACCACAAGCCAAAAGATATCATGTATATCCATACATTACTTATTAACCTTGCATGTGGTATGGTGACTACACTATGATCCCAAAGTGCATATGATTGTTGAGTCTAACATACTTAAATAACCAAATATAACATATTAATGATATGATTGTAGCCTTGAATAAAATTATCAATGTTGACTTGTGATTTTACTATCTACTAGATCATTTCATAATAATTCCATATACATCTTGGTAATGAATTTTTTTCTAGGGAATTTGATTGGTCACTCATCTGTATATGAATATATCGGTCTATCATAGGGATTCCTAAATATTAGCAACATAATTTCATAAAAACAAACATATCACTTCAACTTCTATGCTTCCTAGACTTGTCATGTTACAAGTCATTTACTTAACATATTACCTAAGACCATCCTCTAGGGTAATGTCTATTATTATTATCATACTTCTCCATATTTTGTTTCTAAGACATAAGGATACCCTTGAACTAACCATGACTTTGAATTGAGTATAGTGATATATATACATTGATATGTTAGGACTCCCATGTTTCATACAACTATAGAAATTAGTATGTTATAGAATCAATATAATTGTTTGAAATGAAGGAATACTATGTCTAGGGCTAGTCTAGATGGATTAAGTAGAATGAGGCAATGGATCATTACGTACATACAAATTGATGAATAAATTGGGTGAAAATGGACACTTGGGTTTCTGTGTGTTGTGAATATCCTTAATGAACCCATGTACAACCTGATGAGGTTAGTGAATAATAAGGTTCTAAAAACGTATTGAACTAAGTTGACTTCGTTAAAAATTGAAATTTTTTGTTTGAATATGATTATGAGAGAAAATTCTCAAACTTGTATATAATTTTGTAAATTTTGAATAAAATTCAAAATTGTAGCTATTATTACTTCAATTGAAGGTAATAAGTCTCACTAATATGTATAAGTAGAATGCATATATTATCATACAACATCTAAAAATTTAATAATAAATCCTACAAGAGTTTAAGTATTTCATTAGATACATGTGAAGAAAATATGACCATCGTAGGTATTATTACTTCAATTGAAGATAAAAAGGCTTACTAAGATGTTATAAGTAGAATACATATATTATCATACACCATATATGAATTCAAGAATAGATCCTACATGAATTTATGTATATCCCATTCATTAAGTATTTCCCATTAATCAAGTATTCCTTTAGAATAAATCCTACATCAGTTTAAGCATATGAAAATATGTCCTTAGATATGCTATCAATGATGGTTATGGTTGGAAATTGAATAACTATAAGACCTTATAAATAATTCAAATATCACCATAAAGTGGATTTTATCAAATGCTAGAATTCTCTACTATACTTAGCAATATTTAAAAGTTTAATTAAGTTCAATATACTTAATTTGACGTTGATTAATGTAATCATGAGGTTGTTTCAAATGTTTTTAGGTATACAACCTTCCAACTAAGAGTTCCCAAAAAACAAGATGTAAATAGAATAATCTAGATTAGAACGTCCTTGAACTCTCTTTTTCTGGAGATGGGTTGTAGTTTTGATTTCTTTTCATATATGTAGTTTGTTTTATATCAAAGTACATGTGAGTAAGAAGACCCAAATTGGATTTAACAATGTTCAACCAGATTTGTGATAATTGAGCATGGGGATGTTCTGATGTGAAATTCGTTTCACAAGTTTTATGATTAAAAGGAAAAAAATACATTTCTTGCATACTATGTTAATCATGTTTGTCATGAATGAGGGGTATTATTTCTCAATATGAGATTAATTTTGGGTTTATCTCTAATTATTTTCCTTTTATTCTAATCAAAGAGTTCCCACAAGAGTAGCATCTTACAACTCTTACATCTAGGGTTTGTTTATATATGATGCGGTGGAAATGATTATAACCTACTTCTTACACCATATATTGTAAATGTTAGTTGTGTTTTTCAAATAATTGAATGTTGTTATTCCATAATTAATCACTATTGTATGGATTAAGTGTTGGTACTATGGATAACCCTGTGGGGTCTTAAAGGAGGAGTCCATGATTGTGATATTAGAGTGAGGTTTTTGTTAGTACCTATATATATATGGCCATTAGATGAGTCTATGCATCTTTTCGAGTCCTTTACGTTACCTAATGATATATATCTTATTCCCCTTTCTTTCATGTGATTTTTGATAGAGTGAAGAATAAGTGGAGAGTCCCTATGTGGCAACTCCATCAAGTGGATCCAGAGTAGAACCAGGGCTAGAAGGGCCTCCTATTGAAGTAATGGAATAAAATCCTATATTGAATACCTTATCTAACATTGATCCTCTTTATTGTATGGAATAGAAATTGCTTTCAATTATGTCTTACACAACAACAAGGGACTTCCTCCAATCACATACAAGTGTTCCTAATTCATTTTATGATATTATAGGATCATATGTTAGGTTGAAAAGATGGGTTCCTGTGACTTCTATGACATTATTGATCATGTAGAAGTGGATTTTGTTGGGTTTTGTGGGACAGAGAAGGTAGCAGAAACAAAAAATTTCTCACCACAAACCCATAAACAATAGATCGTATCAATGACTATGAAATAGGAAGGATGGTTTTAGCGAGGTGTACCTAGTCATGAGGCTTTCTTAGCAACACTACCTTGTAGCTAGTACATACTTCAACCACCTAGTCTTAGATGGTGTCTGTGTAGCTCCTGGGCTCCACCTGGACTACGATTAACTTTTGTCCTCCTAAGTAGCAGAAACCTCCCTCCTCTACAGATAGTCTACATGGACCACTGAGAACTCTAATCATCATGTCCCATAAGATGCTAGAATGAGTTGTCCCCTTCTGTCGGCGTACTAGTCACTGGCACACTCTCCCACCATCAGTTGTCATCCTACAGTTGTCTTTCCCTCATTGTGCCTCCCTAGCAGGGTAGCACTTGCTTGGGCTCGCTCGGTTACTAAAACTAGAGAGGACCACTTTGTAGAGAAACTGATCATCTGATTTGTTCTATCTGGGAAGCCCCCTATACCCCTCTATTTATAGTAGAGGGCAGGGTCAGGGATCCCAATCTATGTAGGATTAGAAGGGTTCAGAATTTCCACAAACTGATTACACTGTGATAGGTGAACCGGTCATTTCACAAACAAGTCAGTCATTTGGGTAGGTGAGCTAATTGGTTCACCAAGTGAACCAGTCATTTCACTTTCTAGACCAGCCTCCAATTGACTTTCCTCTTTTGTTTCTAATTAATCCAAAGATCAATTCTTGTCCCAATCGAATTGTACAAGTGAAACAAAAGTCTTTTCTCACAAATCGGGACAGCCCTACCTTGCTCATCTGGTCTAACTGAACCAATCAGTTCACCAAGGTGAACTGGTCATCTCACTGACCATGAGTTGATCGGTTCACCAAGTGAATCGGTCGGTTGGTGGTCCTAGTTGTGCAGAAATCAATCAAGCAGTTCTCAATCAATCTGACACTCTAATCAGTTGGTTCAATACTTGAGTAGTATGATTCTGAATCAAGTCAATTGATTGAATTTTTAATTGAGTACCTAAATACTTTAGTAATCAATCTAAACATCATTTGTGGATAAAATCCTCTTACAGGTTAATCCTATGTGTGTGACCCTATAGGTTCCATTTCACATTGGCAGTGAAAGTCCATAACCACTTATGACTTCACAAGCAAAGAGCGGTGCCTAGTCTCACATCAGTACTACCCAAGTGAAAAGGAAAGTTGGAGAACAACTTTCAAACCTACAATCCATAATTGGTGTTACAGTGAAAGTATAGTTCCTTTATCATTAATATTTGGATTGAACTTGAGGCATGTACATGTCAACCTCTAGAAATGTTCAATCCATGTTTATTGATCCATAGTAGACTGTCTGAGATATATGCAAACTCAATGTCACACATTGACTCACACGCGCATTGCCATGATTTTTTCTCAGTCTGACTCATCAAGTGGCCAGGATATCATACTCCCTTTGGAGGAATAAATCCCATATCTATCGCTCACAGTCAGAAACCCATGTGTGAAAGTCACCCAATCATCACCTTTATAACAATCCATATTTCAGGACTGCGTTTGATGATGTCAAAGTGTACCCAAAGACATGTGATGAGTGTAGTGATTTCAAGTCTATGAACCACAGTCACCACTAATACTATAAGAGTTGATCGTGACTAACCAAACATAGTTTCCATGCATCACTTTTATGGTGGGTCTGTCCGATACACTATTCTCTAACATGTATCTATGTGCTTTGTTTGATATCCCATATCATGACTAATGAGATTTTGTCATCAACCAACACACAATCTAGTCTTTTGTGTTATTGATGTCTATGGTTATTTCCACAATAACATCCGACTAGGGACAAAACAAGAATGTATACTCTTGACAACCGTATGATCTCATTGTTCATGTCCTTAACCCAAAGGCATACGTCATTGAGTAAACACAATTCTTTAGACATCTATCATGTTATACTATTATCTCAAAATTGTTGAAACATATAGACAAAAATTGCCTTTTTTATTATTCAAATCATTTACAAAGTATCCCATTACAATCATCATATGACTTGCTCTATGGGAATACATACCAACAAATTCTTGGCTATATGAAATTGAAAATGATTTTACAATATTTCATGTATCTAATATAGAGAAGGAGAATCATGAACTTTTCTTCTAAATGACAATGTGTAAAGACTCTATCTTTATGGTCGAATATTTACAAAATAATATAAAAAATATAAACAATCTTTATTACAATCATGCTTGTACATATGAGTCACAGAAGCTTACAAATATGATTACAAAGTTTAAGAAACAGAATTCATTCCTACCTAATCTTCAACGGAGGACTACCCATGCACATCTCTTTAAGATCATCCATCTACCACATGTCCATGAGTTCCCAGAGGGAACAAAACCACACATGGACCCCATATAGGGAAAATTTGGGTCAGTAAAGCTGGTACTGAATCTAATCATTTAACTATGTATGAAACACGATGTAGATATATAATAAAAGTTAGGAAAGAACTATTTGGTGGACTAAAGGCTAACAAGAAGAAATTTCAATATCAATTTCAAGATAGCAAATCTTTAACAAGAATATCACTAAGCAAGATTCAACATTTCATGTATGCAAAGTTTATCCAAGCCATTCAAAAAGTATATCGATTCAAGATATTAGATTTGACAAGTTTTGGCACCTTCCTATCATCTCTTTTCTAGGGCTAAGTTCCTTGTGTTCTCACACTCTTGGATATAATGACACTAGTGCCTTATTAGTAATTCCAGTTAACTGGGGGACAACTAATCCCTATTGACTGTGCAGGGTTGTGGGGTACTTGGCCAACTTAATTGATCCAAAGCTCTATAGGGCCAAAGCCCAAGAGGCAAAAGTCCACAAGGAGTCAAAACTCCAATAGATCAAGTCCAATACCAAAATTATTATTGACAATATTTCATCAATTGCAAAATGAGAATGGTGAACTTTCAAGAATAAATAATGATTTCAAAGCTACATAGAATTCACATAAAATCAAGATATATGTGGTCCATCGAGAGGGAAAATAGCTCAACAATGAAATAGAAGATTTAGTACCTCAATTATTCATGACTGTGAGGATTGCATAATCATAATGTGTCTCTAAGAATCTATGAAGAGGTAGCTACAAAGAATAATAATCTTGTCACCATTTGGCTTGGAATCAATGTTGTTCAATTTGTCTTATTTATGATTAGGTTTGTTTCCATCTAGGTTTCATACTTAGCATATAATTATGTTCTCTATTTTAGGTCTTCAATCATTTAATATAAGGTATGACTTATCAAAATTTTCTTGCTAAGAATCTATAGTTTTAGTCATATATAGTTCAATGTATACTAGTTATACATTCTTACTTAGGTCTCAGTTTTGTGCATAAGTATGCATTTAGATGAAATATTAATGAACATACTTTTATTAATGTCATCTATAATTCATATGCATGAATATAAAGTCGTACATATAAATAAATAACCTTCTTTTAGTACCCTTCATATATACTAATGTATCCACACTAGACCAACTTAGATAAGTAAATTTCTAGATTCATCAATTGTAAGTATTTGAATTTGTAATAAGGTTAAGTTTGTATATACATTAATCTCATTATAAGTTACTACATTTTCTATTCAATTAGTTATTGGTTCATCCATATATGGGAAACAATATGAACAATATTAAAGATAATATATCAACTAAGTTAATCATCATGGTAACCATATTCTATATAAATTATGCGTATATTACCAATGTACTAAGTATTTTAGGTGACCTACATGAATGAGTAGGTTTTAGGGCTCCATTCATATTGGTTATTATCGAGCCATCTATTATCTATATTTGGCATCAACTTATAGTGAGATACATATATACTTGTAGATAAGTGTGTATACCATGGTGTTATCTACTGGGGTATGAATCGGTCTAGTTCTATGAGACTTTATATCATCGAGTTCAACTCTTAGAATACTATGTTTAGATATCTTGTAAATCTTTTAATTGAATTCACCAATCTGAAAATGTAAGGTGGTATTGACTTCCCAAGATAGGGATTCACTGTCATATCCTATGAGCAACCTTGGTATGGGGTACATCTCTCCTTAGTCTTCTTTATACATGCCTAGTGATGTTGTCATGCACACAAACTTGGGTGAGGAGATATTCACTACTGGTTTCAGGATTGGGATCCCAGTCATGGATTTTGAGTGGTATGTTAGATCTCCTTTGGGATGTCGGTAGTGAGGATAATGGTTAACATATGAAGGCTCTAACCATGTGTCCATGACGAGGTCAGACAACACCTCCATTGCTATAAGTCTGGGTAGCAATATGAGTTACAATCTTTAGATCTGGGCGCATGATTCGAACTAAAGGAGTTAAAAATCGGTCACAGATAGGAGGTGAAGGAAGATCATTGCCTAGTTGTTCATTACCCTCACTCTTACTATTGGTCTCGAGTAGAGGGAAGGAGTTCAATAGGTGGTGGTCTTCTAGATTCCAAGTGACAAGGTTGCTACAAGGTTGGCGATCATCATGGAGTTTGTAGGTATGTGGATTAGATGTTGAGAGAAACTCCTGCTAGCAGTGGAGTAGATCAGGTGGAGGAAAAATAGGAGATGAGGGATCAATGGATGTTAGCGTCGACCTATGTATGTAGATGATTGATTGTGGGTGATCGAGTTGCAGGTTGCCACAGTGGATCTGCAACTATTGGGGTTGATGGCATTTATAAGACTCCAATAGTCAAGACAGATCCTGGACAGAGGAAAGCACCACCACCTAGGTTTTTTAGTTCGACAATAAAAGGTCACAAGTCATGTAGAAGGTCTAACTGGCTGTAGGATGGTGGTGTTTGGAGGCGGCCAGATAGGGGTAGGAGGTGATGCTTGCCATTATGGTCTATGTTGTGTTTCTCATCTCTATCGTGTAGGCCTAGTTAGTTGGGATATAAAAAATATATATATAAGTTATACTTTATCAATTTAATATCATTGCCACATATATTTTTGCAATGATTTATTGGGCCAAGAAGGTTTTTTATTTTTCTTATATATATACTTCTATTTCAATTTCAAGTAAGGTAGGTTTTTACATCTCTATGATGTCTAGGTTGTACTAGTTATGTACATGGAAACTACAACTTAAAAAATTATGAGTTTATCATTTTTATCTTAGTTCGACATAATATTAACTATGTCTCATTAATTTATTTTTTATTCAATCTCCTACTCATGTGGATCTAGTTTTGAATTTAGTTCAAGTGTCATATCTTATCTAGATAGTTCTTTTTTTTTCTCAAAGGTGTAACTACACAATTATAAAGGGGATCATACTAGTCACCTTTTTTTCCAAATTCTCAACATTTTTTCTTAAATATTTAAAATATAATTGTAACAAGATTGACATGAATGGAAATGATTTTAGGACTTAACTTATTCATTCTATTTTCCATATTTATAATTATTTGTGTATGTCTCAAACCAAGGAGATAATCTAGGGCACTCTACCTCATTCGTATACTAGGGGCAAAGGGATGTTCTACTAGACCTCATTAAAAAAGTAAACACATATACCTCAAAAAATTTCATTCCTGACTCAAAATAAGTCCATGCCTATATAGAGAGTTAAAAATCTACTAGATGATGGAATTATATTCTAAATACTTCAAGGGTAAGGTATATATATGGCCACTTATGCTTTTATTTCTACCCTTGGTAGTTGGGACTAGTAAAACTAGAATTTGTTGTCAACTAGTTATCTAAGTCTTCCCTACTCAATTTATGTTCTTGACTAACCTAATTTCCATGAGAAATGCATGAGTGTCGATTGTTTATGGCTTTGAGACCATGTTGTAAAGACTTGATCTTTATAGTTGAATATCTACAAAATAATATAAAAAGCATAAACGATATTTATTACAATCATGCTTGTACATCAGATTCGCAAAAGCTTACATATATGATTAAAAAGTTTAAGAAATTGAATTCATTCCTATCTAGTATTCAACAAAGGACTACCCATGCACATCTCTTTAAGCTCATCCATCTACCCAGAGGGAACGAAACCACACATGGACCCCATATCGAAAAAATTTGGGTCAACAAAGCTGGTACTGAATCCAATAATTGAACTATGTATGAAATATGATTTAGATGTATGACAAAAGTTAGGAAAGAACTATTTGGTGGACTAAAGGATAACAAGAATAAATTTTAATAATTTCAAGATAGCAAATATTTCACAAGAATATCACTAAGCAAGATTCAACATTTCAAGTATGTAAAATTTATCCAATCCATTCACAAAGTATATCAATTCAAATTATTCTATTTGACAAGTTTTGGCACCTTCCTATCATATCTTTTCTAGGTCTAATTGCCTTGTATTCTCACACTCAAGGAGAGAAAGACACTAGTACCTTATTAGCTATTTTAGTTAATTGGGGGATAACTAATCCCCATCCACTATGTAGTGTTGTGGGGTACTTGGCCCACTCAAGTGATCCAAAGCTCTATAGGGCCAAATCCCAAGAGTCAAAACTCCAATAGATCAAGTCCAGTACCAAAATTATTATCTTCAAGAATAAATAATGATTTCAAAGCTACATAGAATTCACCACAAATCAAGGTATATGTGTGTCCATCAAGAGGGGAAATAGCTCAATAATGAAATAGAATATTTAGTACCTCAATTATTCATGTTTCTGAGGATTGCATAATCATAATGTGTCTCCAAGAATCTATCAAGAAATAGCTACAAAGAATAATAATCTTGTCATCATTTGTCTTGGAATCATTGTTGTTCAATTTGTCTTATTTATGATTAGGTTTTGTTTCATCCAGGTTTCATACTTAGTATATAATTATGTTATCTATTTTAGGTCTTCAAGCATTTATTATATAAGGTATTTCTTATCAAAATGTTCTTGCTAAGAATCAATGGATTTAGTCATATATAGTTCAATACAAACTAGTTATACATTCATACTTAGGTCTCATATTTGTGCATAAGTTTGCATTTAAATGAAATATTAGTGAACAAACTCATATTAATATCATATATATTTAATATGCATGAATATAAAGTCTTACATATAAATAAATAACCTTCTTTTAGTACCCTTCATATATACCAATGTATCCACACTAGACTAACTTAGATAACTAAATTTCTCGATTCATCAATTGTAAGTATTTGAATTTGTAACAAGGTTAAGTTTGTATCTACATTGATCTCATTATAAGTTACTACATTTTCTATTCAATTAGTTATTGGTTCATCCATATATGGGAAACAACATGAACAATACTTAAGATAATAGATGAACTAAGTTAATCATCATGGTAACCATATTCTATATAAATGATACATATATGACCAATGTACTAAGTATTGTAGGTGACCTACATGAATGAGTAGGTTTCAGGTCTCCATTCATATTGGTCATTATCAAGTCATCTATGAGTTATATTTGGCATCGACTTATGGTGAGATACATATATACTTGTAGATAAGTGTGTATACCATGGTGTTATCTATTGGGGTATGAATCCGTCTAGTGCTATGAGACTTTATATCATCGAGTTCACCTCTTAGAATAATATGTTTAGATATCTTGTTAATCCTATAATTGAATTCATGAATTTGAAAATGCAAGGTGGTATTGACTTACCGAAATAGGGCTTCACTGTCGTATCCTATGAGAAACCTTGTTCTGGGGTTGATCTCTCCTTGGGCTTCTTTATACATGCCTAGAGATGTTGTTGTGCACACAAACTTGGGTGAGGAGATATTCACTATTGGTTTTATGATTGGGATCCCAGTCATGGATTTTGAGTGGTATGTTGGATCTCCTCTGGGATATCGATAGTGAGGCTAGTGGTTAACATATGAAGTCTATAACCATGTGTCCATGAAGAGGTCGAACAACACCTCCATTGTTGCAAGACTGGGCAGCAATATGAGTTACAATCTTCAGATCTGGGCACATGATTCAAACTGAAGGAGTTACATATCAGTCATCACAGATAGGAGGTGAATGGAAGATCAGCAGCTAGTTGTTCATTACTCTCACTCTTACTGTTGGTCTCGAGGATGGGGAAGGAGTTCAGTAGGTGGTGGTCTTCTGGTGTCTAGGTGAAGGTTGTTGCAAGGCTGGCGATCATCATGGAGTTTGTAGGTATGTGGATTAGATGATGAGAGCAACTCCTACTAGTAGTGGAGCAATTCGGGTGGAGGAAAAATAGGAGACAAGGGATCAATAGAATTCAGTTCCAACATGTTTTTGCATGTGATTGATTATCAGTGATTGAGTTGTAGGTTGTCATAGTGGATATGAAACTATCAGGGTTGATGGTGTTTGTAAGACTCTAGTAGCCGAGACAGATCCCTACCAAAGGAAAGGCACGACCGTCTAGGTTTTGTAGTTTGATAGTGTCACATCACAAGTCATGTAGAAGGTCTGATTGGATGTGGGGTGGTGGTGCTTGGTGGTGGCCAGATTGGGGTAGGAGGCCATTCTTGCCATGATGACCTGTGATGTGTTGCTCGTCTCTGTTGTGTAGGTCTGGTTAGCTGGGAGGTGAAAGCACCAGATTTGGAGGGGTGGTCAGAGGCAGAGGATCAAGGTTGATGCTAGATCAAGTGGTTGTGGCCTAGGCAGTTTGGCAGGTTTAGAGACCAACATCGGTGTTAGGGAGTGGGGAGGTGCGTCTGCGACATGGTGTTGTAGGCAGACGAAGTAGGGATCAAATCGCCACTAGAGTTGTAGGTTGCTATCGAAGTGGTGGTAGGGGCGTTGATGGCTTTCCTGAAGCTTTTTTGGTGTGCTCCTTGCCATCATGGCAGTATGATGTCCATATAGAGAAGGGACAATTATAGTGAGGTCAGGTGGAGAGTGGGATATTGGAAGGAAGCAGGAGGAGGCGGAGGGGTGCTAGCAAGAATGAGGTGGCGTTGTGTTTGTAAACATGTGATGGGGTTGTAGGTTCGTATATGGTTGCATATATATAGGAGGAAGATGATGTTAGGGCTTTAGGGAGGTCCTTTGAAGTGTTTTCGATTAGGGTGGGGGAGGAATAACCATAAAGAGTTGTGTAACGGACAAACCTAGTGGCATTACATGGAGGGAGGAGGTTTAGGGTTTATGAAAGAGAGAGGAGGTGAGAGAGTAATGAGTTTTTGGTTTACTTGGTGGTGAGGTAGGGCATCGAGAGACCTCCTTGCTTCTACAACCCCTGCGCTGATAGCATTACAAGGAGAAAATAGGGGACCATCCTCATAATCCTAGGTAACTAATGCTAACAAACATGGTCATTATTCTTACTTAAAAATTATGTCTTAGAAGAAATTAAATTCTTGTAATGAAATATCCAAAACCACTCATAGTTTAACATAGGTTCATATGTCATAAAGACTAATTATAAAAATAGTAGCATCCCTAATTATAGTTCTAAGATGGCTAATTTAATCACCCTATTGATATATTTAGTAATTTTTTATTGATTACAAACCAATAATCAAATTTAGAGTACCTGATAGGCTCATGGTCTGGTCAAGTTAGTTAGGCACAAAAACATCAAAATGGGTTTAAATGACTTCAACCATGAAAAATGATACTCAATTGAGGAACGATATTGCAAATATTTCTCATGTGAGGATAATTAATACCTTAAAAAAAGAGAATGCAATTGAAGACTATTGTACATCAAAGGCCATGATAGTTTAATCAAGTAAGTGGAATCTAGAATGAAGGACAAGATTGTAAATAAATTCAAATTTAGGATAATGGTCAACGTAGATACAATAGCCAAATTTGAGTATGTTACAACACTCCCACCCTTAAGAGAAATTTCGTCCCCAAAATCCTATCATTCTTGACAACTACATTCCTCCCAAGGCCTAATTTTCTATCATATTACTTGTATTTGCACAAATGTCATCCTCAATTAATGCACATGATCCTAATTCTCCTTCAACTAACCTATGCATTAGTCAGGTTGGCCAACCAATTCTCTTACTACCCCTATATAGTTACTAAATTCATTCACGATCAAATTACAGTTGAAAGGTATATCTTCTACCGAGGTGATAACTTAGTAAAGATAAGTCCATATATGATTTCTGGTATAATTTTCTTGTATATATCCAATTCACATTAATAGGCATTAACTACTTTTATCAAAAGCTTCCTTTTTTAACCTTCTATTACCTATTTGTATGAATCTAATATTGAGTTCAGAACAAGTTTATCTCTAATTATTGAATTTTTTAAGGTCTTAAATATATAAAAAAAATATATGTTATACTTTATCAATTTAATATTTTTGGAACATATAATTTTGCGATGATTTATTGGGCCAAGAAGGTTTTTTATTTTTCTTATATATATATATATATATATATATATACTTCTATTTTTAATTTTAGGTTAGGTAGGGTTTTACATTTCTATGATGTCAAGGTTGTATTAGTTATGTACATGGAAACTACAACTTAAAAAATTATGAGTTCATCATTCTTATCTTAGTTTGATATAATATTAACTATGTCAAATCAATTTGTTTTTTATTCAATCTTCTACTCATGTGGATCTAGTGTTGAATTTATTTTGTGTCATAGCTTATCTAGATACTTCTTCTTATTCTTTTTTCAAAGGTGTAACTACACAATTATAGAGGGGATCATAATAGTCACTTTTTTCCAAATTGTCAACATTTTTTCTTAAATATTCAAAATATAATTATGAAATATTGACATGAATTGAAATGAGTCTACGACTTATTTTATTCATTATATTTTCCATATTTATAATTATTTGTGGATATCCCAAACTAAGTAAATAATCTAGGGAACTCTACCTCATTTGTATACTAGGGGTCAAAGAAATGTTCTACTAGATTTCATTGCAAAAGTAAACACATATACCTCAAAAAAATCTCATCCCTGACTCAAAATAAGTCCATGCCTATATAAAGAGTTCAAAATCCACTAGATGGTTGAATTATATTCTGAGTACTTCTAGGACAAGACATATATATATATTATATATATATATATATATATATATATATATATATATATATATATATATATATATATATATATATGGCCACTTATGCTTTTATTTCTACCCTTGGTAGTTGGGACTAGTAAAAATGGGATTTTTTGTCAACTAGTTATCTAAGTGTTCCCTACTCAATTTATGTTCCTGACTAACCTAATTTCCATGATACATGCATGAGTGCCAACCATTTATGGATCTGATACCATGTTGTAGAGACTCGATCTGTGCGGTCAAATATTTACAAAATAATATAAAAAAACACAACCAATCTTTATTACAATCATGCATGTACATCAGAGTCGTGGAAGCTTACAAATATGATTACATAGTTTAAGAAATATAATTCATTCCTATCTAGTCTTCAACGGAGGACTACCCATGCACGTCTCTTTAAGCTCATCCATCTACCACATGTCCATGAGTTCCCAGAGGGTATAAAATCACACATGGACCCCATATAGGGAAAATTTGGGCCAGCAAATCTCATACTGAATCCAATCATTAAACTATGTATGAAATAGGATTTTGATGTGTAATCAAAGTTAGGAAAGAACTATTTAGTGGACTAAAGGCGAACAAGAAGAAATTTCAATCTCAATTTCAAGATAGCAAATCTTTCACAAGAATATCACTAAGCAAGATTCAACATTTCAAGTATGCAAAATTTATCCAAGCCATTCACAAAGTATATCAATTCAAGATAATCTATTTGACAAGTTTTGGCACCTTCCTATCATCTCTTTTCTAGGGCTACGTGAATTGTATTGTCACAATCTAGGAGAGAACGACACTAGTGCCTTATTACCTATTCCAGTTAACTGGGGACAACTAATCCCTATCCACTGTGTAGGTTTGTGGGGTACTTGGCCCATTCAAGTGAGCCAAATCTCTATAGGGACAAATCCCAAGGGACCAAAGTCCACAGGGAGTCAAAACTCCAATAGATCAAGTCCAGTGCCAAATTTATTATCAACATTATTTCATCAATTGCAAAATGAGAGTGGTGAACTTTATAGAATAAATAATGGTTTCAAAGCTACATAGAATTCACCAAAAATCAAGATATATGTGTGTCCATTAAGAGGGAAAATAGCCCAACAATGAAATAGAAGATTTATTACCTCAATTATTCATCAGTCTAAGTATTGCATAATGATAATGTGTATCCAAGAATCTATGATGAGGTAGCTACAAAGAATAATAATCTTGTCACCATTTGTCTTGGAATCAAAGTTGTTCAATTTGTCTGATTTATGATTAGGTTTTCTTCCATCTAGGTTTTGTAACTAGTATATGATTATGTTCTCTATTTTAGGTCTTAAATTATTTATTATATAAGGTATGACGTAACAAAATGTTCTTCCTAAGAATCTATAGTTTTAGTCATATATAGTTAATTACATACTCATTATATATTCATACTTAGGTCTCATATTTGTGCATAAGTATGCATTTAGATGAAATATTAATGAACACACATGTATTAATGTCATCTATATTTAGTATGCATGAAAATAAAGTCTTACATATGAATAAATAACCTTCTTTTAGTACCCTTCATATATACCAATGTATCCACACTATACCAACTTAGATAAGTAAATTTCTACATTCATCAATTGTAAGTATTTGAATTTGTAACAAGGTTAAGTTTGTATCTACATAGATCTCATTATAAGTTACTACATTTTCTATTCAAATAGTTATTGGTTCATCCATATATGGGAAACAACATGAACAATCCTTAAGATAATAGATGAACTAAGTTAATCATCATGGTAACCATATTCTATATAAATGATGTGTATATTACCAATGTACTAAGTATTGTAGGTGACCTACATGAATGAGTAGGTTTTAGGTCTCCATTCATATTGGTTATTATCTAGTCATCTATAAGTTATATTTGACATCAACTTATAGTGAGATACATATATACTCATAGATAAGTGTGTATAACATGGTGTTATCTATTGGTGTATGAATCAGTCTAGTGCTATGAGACTTTATATCATCGAGTTCACCTCTTTGAATACTATGTTTAGATATCTTGTTAATACTTTAATTGAATTCATGAATCTAAAAATTCCAGGTGGTATTGACTTACCAAAATAGGGCTTCACTGTCATATCATATGATCAACCTTGTTCTGGGATTGATCTCTCCTTGGTCTTCTTTATACACACCTAGAGATGTTGTCATGCACACAAACTTGGGTGAGGAGATCTTCATTACTGTCTTCACAATTGGGATCCTAGTCATGGATTTTGAGTTTTATGCTAGATCTCCTCTGGAATGTTGGTAGTGAGGCTAGTGGTTAACATATGAAGGCTCTAACCATGTGTCCATGATGTGGTCGAACAACACCTCCATTATTGCAAGACTGGGCAGCAATATGAGTTACAATCTTCAGATCTGGTCACATGATTCAAATTGAAGGAGTTAGAGACCGGTCATCACAGATAGGAGGTGAAGTAAGATCATCAGCTAGTTGTTCATTATCCTCACTCTTACTATTGTTATCGAGGAGGGGAAATGAGTTCAACAGGTGGTGGTCTTCTAGAGTCCAAGTGAAGGCTTCTACAAGGCTGGCGATCATCATGGAGTTTGCAGGTATGTGGATTAGATGCTGAGAGCAGCTCCTACTAGCAGTGGAGCAGATCAGGTGGAGGAAAATAGGAGACAAGGGATCAATGGATGTCAGTGTCGACCTATGTCTGAAGGCAATTGGTTGTGGGAGATCGAGTTGTAGGTTACCGCAGTGGATCTGTGACTATCAAGGTTGATGGTGTTTGTAAGACTCCAGTAGATGAGATAGTTCCTGACAAGAGGAAAGGAACCACCACCTAGGTTTTGTAGTTTGGCAGTGTCAGGTCATAAGTCATGTAGATGGTGTGACTGGTTGTGGGATGGTGGTGCTTGGCGGCAGCCGGATTGGGTCAGGAGGTGATGCTTGCCATGATAGCCTATGATGTGTTGCTCATCACTGTCATATAGGTCTGGTTAGTTGGGAGGTGATGACAATAGATT
Source organism: Alisma plantago-aquatica (assembly GCA_963693085.1). Classification (NCBI taxonomy): domain Eukaryota; kingdom Viridiplantae; phylum Streptophyta; class Magnoliopsida; order Alismatales; family Alismataceae; genus Alisma; species Alisma plantago-aquatica. The sequence continues at coordinate 315,245,711 of OY856415.1, read as the reverse complement.
TTAAGGGGGCTCAGAGGTGGAGGATCAGGGTTGATGCCTGATCAAGTGGTTGTGGCCTGGGCAGGTTGCCGGGCTTAGCGACCAACGTTGGTGTTAGGGAACAAGGAGGTGCATCTGTGACATGGTGTTGTAGGCAGACAGAGTTGGGATTAGATTGCCGCTAGAGTTGTAGGTTGTTGTTGAAGTGGTGGTAGGGGTGTCAGTGGTTGTCCTGAACCTTTGTTGGTGTGCTTCTTGCCATCATGGTAGGAGAACGTCTGGATGGAGAAGAGACAGTTACACCAAGGTTAGGTGGAGAGCGAGGTATTGAAAGGAAGTAGGAGGAGTCAGAGGGGATCCATCAAGGATGAGGCGGCGTTGGGTTTGTAATCCTGTGATAAGGTTGTAGGTTTGTATATGGTTGCATATATATAGGAGGGAGATGATGCTAGGGATTTAGGAGGTCCTTTGAAGATTTGTCGGTCAGGGTGGGGGATGAGTAGCCGTTGAGAGCTCTATAACGGCAAGCCCTAGTGGTGTTACATGGAGGGACGAGGTCTAGGGTTTATGAAAGAGAGAGGGGGTGAGAGAGTAATGAGTTTTCAATACTCTTGGTGGTGAGGCAGGGTGTTGAGAGACTGTCTTGCTTCTCTAAAGCCTGACATTGTTGGCATTACAAGGAGTAGATGTGGGGTCATCCTCATAACCCTAGGTAACTAATGCTGACAAACATGGCCATTATGCTTATTTAAAAATTATGTCTTAGAAGAAATTAAATTCTAGGAATGATACATCCAAAACCAGTCATATTTGACTACATGTTCATATTCCATCAAGAATAATTATAATAATAGTAGTATTCATACTTATAGTTCTAAGATAGCTAATTTAATCATCCTATTGATATACTTTGTATTCTTTTATTGATTCCAAACCAATAATCAAATTGAGAGTACCATATGGGCTCATGGTCTGGTCAAGTTAGCTAGGCACAAAAACATCAAAATGGGTCTCAATGACTTCAACCATAAAAAATGATACTCAATCGAGGAACGAGATTGCAAATATTTCTCAAGTGAGGATAATGAATACCTTAAAAAAGAGAATGAAATTGAAGGCTATTCTGCATCAAAGGCCATGATAGTTTAATCAAGTAAGTGAAATCTAGAATGAAGGGCAAGATTGTAAATAAATTCAAATTTAGGGGAATGCTCAACGTAGATATAGTAGCCAATATTGAGTATGTTACAAACTACCACCCTTAAAAGTGATTTTGGGGACAAAATCCTTTCCTTCATGACAATTATATTCTTCCCAAGGCCTAATTCCCTATCATACTGCTTGTATTTGCACAAATGCCATCCTCAATTAATGCACATTATCCTGATTCTGCTTCAACTAACCTATGCCTTAGTTAAGGTGACCAACCAATTCTCTCACTACCCCTATATAGTTACTAAATTCATTCATGATCAAATTACACTTGAAAGGTATATCTTCTACCAAGTTGGTTGCCCAACCGAGACAGGGAGGAGGGCTGGGTTTAGTCGACCCCTCGGATATCATGTTGGAAGCTACTGCGAGAAGGGTCCATGATTTCCTTATTAATCCTTGTTCTACCTGGAGTATATGGATGAGAGCTCTTTATGGTGGCTGCCTTGATACTGGAGCTGACATTGCTGGTTCTTCTAGAGCTTGGAGGAGAATGTGTGATGAGTGGAAATTTTGCAAGACAAATTATGTGGAGATGCACGGGAACTGGAGTGTGATTTCGGGTGGGATGCCTTGGAAGATCAACCACAATTAACCTCAAGTTCCTTGGTACCAGCTGCTTTGGGGGAGCTTCCACTGCCCCAAATGGAGCTTTTGCGCTTACATGGTGATTTTGGGGAGGCTTCCCACCAGTGACAGAACCAGCAGGTGGTTCAATGGCAGTGTGAGCGCTTGCCCATTATGCCATCATGTCGAAAAAACACAGCAACACCTCTTTTTTGAGTGTGACTTCACCAAGTATCTTTGGACCCCGATCCTCTCTCAAGCTCATGTGGGGTGGCAACCCCCCCACGGGTATCAATAACAACTTGACATGGATGCTTAGTAGGTCCAAAGGGGACATACATCATATGCGGTTTGCCGTCCTGGTGTGGACCAGCCTCATGTTCCATATATGGCAGGAGAGGAACATTAGAACTCACGGTAAGAGTGGGAGTGATAAATACCATGTGTTTGATGCTTTTATAAATAGGTTAGCTTGGCATTGTAAAGAGAACCCGGGGTGCCTATTGAAGGTTAATCCTGAGGTCATTTTGAGGTGGGGTCTTAAGTGACCTTGTATAGTATATGGGGTGGTTTACCCCTATACGCTCTTTTTGATGATCTAGTAATATTTTACCTTATCCAAAAAAAGATAACTTAGTAAAAATAAGTCCATATATGATTTCTGGTATTATGTTCTTGTATATATGCAATTCAAATTAATATGCATTAACTACTATTATCAAAAGATTCCTTTTTAACCTTCTATTTCCTATTTTTATGAATCTAAAATTGTGTTTAAAACTCTTTTATCTCTAATTATTGAATTTTTCAAGGTCTTAAATATATATAAAATTTATAAGTTATACTTTATCAATTTAATATTGTTGCCACATATATTTTTGCAATGATTTATTGGGCCAAGAAGGTTTTTTCTTTTTCTTATATTTATACTTCTATTTTCAATTTCAAGTAAGGTAGGGTTTTATATCTCTATGATGTCTAGGTTGTATTAGTTTTGTACATGGAAACTATCACTTAAAAAATCATGCTAAAAAATCATGAGTTCATCATTTTTATCTTAGTTCAACATAATATTAACTATGTCTCATCAATTTCTTTTTTATTCAATCTCCTACTCATGTGGATCTAGTGTTGAATTTTTTTCAAGTGTCATAGCTTATCTAGATACTTTTTTTTTTCTCAATGGTGTAACTACACAATTAGGTGCCACTATTGCCCAATAGTGGCATTTATTCTAGTGACTTTTTATAAAAAAACCACTATCTTTCTAATATACATGATTTTTTAATTAAAATGCCTCTAAACCACCTATTATAGAGTTTCTAAAAAGGACATAACATTAAAGGCATTTTTATTTTTAATTAGTGCCAATCTTAAATTGCCATAACAAATTAGAAAAGTAATTGGTAACACAATATTTACTTCCCGCTCCAAGTTTTCCCCTTTTCTCTCCAAAAGATCGTGATAGCCCGATTGATCTAGCGCTCTGCTCTCTCCCGATTGATCTAGCCCTACGCTCCTCAGACCAGTGCATGGAGCATCCTGGTCGATCGTCGCCCTAGTTAGGTGTTGGTGGAGAATGGTGGCAGTGCGCTATGTGCTGGTTTCTAGTGGTGGAGTGCCAACTTGTTGGCTGCGCTTGGAATGCCAACCATCTATCATCAGGAAGAGCTATGCAAGCATCATTCGAACTTCCTCTACCGCCTATGTCACGGAACCAGAATCCCAGTCCCATGAACCAAACGTATACCAAAGGCGAAATGCGGAAGCATAAAGCTTAGCACACATGAACAGATAACAAGATAAATGCACCAACATAAACTCAACAATCAACAAGATATATTAAGAAACATCATTATATTACATGATTTGAATTACACGTTCAAGAGTCACTTTGTACAAGTCTGCTCATGTATACTATATCTGGATCTTACAACAAGTACACCTAGCATAGCTCACCAAGCCCATCAACCTTCTAGCCATCTCTGAACCTAAAAACAACATACGAGAAATGGGTCAACACACGAGGTGTTGAGTATGGGGCCGAAAGATACACATATATATAAGCTTTGCATAATTTTGAAAAGATTTCAAGACTAAATGAACAAGAATAAACATGTTAATTGTTTAACAAATGCGAAACCATATTTTATGTCATTTCACTCCATTATACCAACAATATCAAACATGTTTAAGGCCTTTGACCATCTTCCCGTCGGAAGGGTCCGTAAGGGTGCTCAAGCTTAGCTACCCTTTTATACGAGAGGGACCTCAAGGTCGTAACCAAGAGCCCTTTATCAACAATATTATAATGGAGTTCCATATATATATGTGTTCAAGTTATAAAACAGACGAAGCAAACATCGAGTATGACATATCAATACTACATGGCAATATTTGAGAAAATAGACAAACAAGCATATAATATATGTCTTTTCAAGCAAGAAAGCGGTAGTCATATAACTAGATAAGGCCCATACCTGATTCAGAGATTTCATAAACTAACATATCCTTCACCATCTAGCCATATGCCACACCTGATTAAGCACAATATCATATATATGCATTAGATTCTCATCATTAACCACGATTATCTTTATTTTATGGTTTTGGCCAAGTTGGGTTCAAGGTTGGTTATAGTACATTAGGTGATCTCATATTGATTTAGGGTCCATCATAAGAGTGTGGTTCAAGTTCCATATCCTCTCGAGGTTTCATCTGGACATGATAAGATTTAGGACACTTATGCTCAAATTAGGTCACGAGACTCATAATAGAGTAACCAAGGACAAAGGTCATCAATGAAATAGAACCAAGCATAAGGGATGGTTTAGATCAGCAAGAGTAGGACATAAGAGGCATAAACAAGGTTGGGTAGATGTCCCTTAGGGTCTAGATATCATCAAGACATTGATATATGAATCATATTCAAGAAACATAACAACTTTGATCAAGATCACACATTAAAGTCCAAGGACAAGTCCCATAGTGCAAACGGGAGTAATTCTTAAGCAATAGGGGTGATAAGGACCCTCTTGTAGATCAAAAATGTACTAAAGATTCTAATTTCATGATTAGGCAGATAGATGATCATTAAAGGTTCAAGTTTTATCACCTAGATGCATTGAATGAACTCAACATGGATAAAGTTATCATTTTCAAGAAATCAAGGGAGTAAACATCAGATTTAGGACCTGGAACCATGATCTTAAAAGGAATGATTGGACTACCCATATCACCAAGGTGCACCTCCTTTTCCGGGAGCCCATCACTAAGAACTCCATAGTTAAGCGTGCTTAGCTTGGAGTAGTACTGGGATGGGTGACCTGTCGGGAAGTTGATCCTGGCATGCACGTGAGTGGACAAAAAAGCGTGCAGTTAAGGCTAGTGGTGGTCTGTGGGGCCAGTCGTCATTCCTGAAACTCTACTAGAGCCTTGGGAAGTGGGTCCGGGCGTTACAGCCTATTTGGACCGATCCCAACCGAAGCACTGCAACAGACTCAATCTTCCCCTCAGGCACCAGTGATCTCAAGTGAGGGACTCCGATCAACTCAGTCCAATTCCTCTACAGGCAACCATCCAAGCTTTGCAACTTTCTGAAGAGGTATGTTGTTGGCGATTGGTTGCATTTCGTCTAATTTTTGGTTGATTCATTCATCATGGATGATGTATCCATGTTGATTCATTCATCATGGATGATGTATCCATGTTTATTCATTCATCATAGATGGTGTATCCATGTTGATTCATTCAGAGTGGATGGTGTTTGCTGATTCGATGGTGTTTTTTGGCTCCAAATCTCACTCGTGTTTAGATATTTACTCATTGTGAAAGCTTTCTTCCTTTGGATTGATCCCTGTTAACTATGTTTCTCTAGTTTGTATTTGGTTTATGGTTAAAATCACTCTTTCTTATTAGACAATGTTCTCATTTGGATTTCATTGTGAACATGATGTTGGAGATAATTCATAATGTTGTTGTTTGTAAACGGATTTGCTGTTAGAATAATCAATCATGTTGGTTTTTGATTTCACCCATCAGTAGATAATATAGAATATGCCCTATGCTCCACATTTGTCATTTTGTATAATAAAATTTGTCTGGTGTGGGTGTGAAATTATCCTATGTTTTTATTTACAAAATATCAAGGACTAGACTATAAAATTTTGTGTTATTTTAGAAAACGAATTGGATGTTGTGTTTTAAGGATAAGTGAAATTTTGGACACAAAATAGAAAATGCAATCGACATGATGGGAGCAATATATCTAGGTTCATTCAAAATAATAATAATAATTTATATATAAATGAACCATCTATAATGATAAAAAATAGATACAACACATTAAAACTAATTATGTCACACTTATTTGAAATTTCCTTAGATATGTAAACAACTCAATTTTCACCAATAGTTTTGGTGTTTTTTTGGACCGATTAAAGTTAACAAACATATTGAGAATTATATACTAAACCAAAACCAAACAATGAAATCAAAGGACGTCTACATACATGATCGCATACATGATCACCAACTAAACTAAGGATATGTGGTCCAACATTATAATACAGGGAACACTAATGTGTTCAAATTTTAACTTTCAAAAAATGAATGATGAAATATAATCATACCATTTTGGAAAATTTTGAAGAACTAATACCAGAGATAAATAAAAAACCCAATAAATTCTATATTTTGTTGTTTATCTAATTAAACTAATACTGGTGCCTTTTGGACCATGTCATGTAATGACCAACATGGTAATTTAGTCAACCATTCCCTATGTATTTAGGTCTATCTTTTTAATGTCTCAATAGTAGGTTGCTTTTTATTAACAAATTATATTGATATGTGTTTAGTTTTGCATTTTGTACACAGTAGGCTATTTTTCAAATAATGGGAACCCTTTTGACATAAATATTACAAAATATTATACCAATTTGTGTCTAGTTTTGTGTCTGGCTTTCCAAATAGTCTGAATTTCTTTTTTCCCATGCAATTGCACCTTGATGTTTAATGTTCTGAAATGCATTGTGATGATTTTTCAGATGGATTTGAACCATCACTGGGTTTGATGTCACATTCTAGGTTGGGCACAAAATATTTTCCTGAGCCAAATTATACAGGATTTCAATAGAGATTTTAACTTAAGATTTATTGATTTTTTCCCATGCTTAGCTTTAGTTGTGTTTTTCTTATATGGATTGGACTGATATGATCTTTTCCATGGATATGAACCACCACTTTGTTTCATGCCACATTTTCCTCAATTTGGGTCATATTATTGTTGTTGTAGTTTCATCTCATAATCCTGATACATTCAGGCCTGACCACATTTTGTATGCTTAGTTCATTTTTAGCCAAGTTGTTTGCCAAATTATGGCCATCAATAGGATTCAGACCTACCTTTAATAGGGTTTGGTTTCCATTTGAGCCAATGCAACTGAACATGGCTCTTTTTCATGTGTAAATCAAGTTGCATGACATACTTTGCAGTCATTGATACATGTGTTAGGAGTCTGCAACTAGTCTGTAAATCATGATGAGGCTTTACTATGGTTGTTAATGTGTGTTGACCTTGTCTTAACCAATTTTCTAAACAAGTAGATGTCAATGGTAATTCAGTTAACCAATCCCTATGATTGATCATAATTCAGTTCAATATTGTTTTGCATTCATACACAATCGTGCTAAAATTTATAGTGTGCATTTCCACTTTTAGGTTTGACTTTTTTGATGTCACAACTTTACTGTGTGGGGCATGACATTTTCAGTACATCCAATGCAATTAGTTCAGGGCAGACCACAATTTGTATGCCTACTTTAGTTTTAGCCAAACTATTTGCCAAATAGTACTTGTGAGTCAGATTTAGACCTATCCCTAATAAGGTTTTCTTTCCACTTGGGCCAATAGAACTGAACATGTCTCTCTTTCATGTGCCAAGCAAGCTGCATGATAGACTTTGTCGTCATTGATACATGCAGTCATTGATACTTTCTGGTTGTATATGTTCTAAAGGTTTGTAGAAGGTGAGCTTGTAGAAGCTGATGTTGTAGGTTTGGAAACCATGTTGGTGGTTTTGAGGTTTATGAATTCTCCTTTGATACTAGCGGATAGGACCCATGCTCCTGTTCATTTTCTGATTCAGTTCAAAATTATTAGAATGTGCATGGGTCCTTATTATAAGTATATTTTTTTATCCTTATAAAAAGTATTTCAAACATAGTGTCATGTAATCATAAAACTAAAGATGTAGGAATCTATCCCATTTACATATAGGTTAGAGAATAATAACCTCACATAACTCATTTAGCAAATTTACAATTTTTAGATGAATCCTTCTTGTCATAAGCTTTGTGGTACTATCAAAATAATAAGATGATAAGATATCTTGTAGTAGTGTTTTGATAAACACATAAGGATAAGACTATAGTAAAATTTTGGAAAGACACCAGTAACCTCTTTAAATAGGTCTCACACCTTCTATAGTAGTGCATGTATACTCCAAATTAAATATGTCTCACACCTATACAAAATAAGCCAGACACCAGTAACCTCTTTGATAATCTAAAATATGAGTGTTCATACAACAAATAGTTAATAAGTGTCACCTTATTGTGTGAAATACCAAGCTACATCAAATTATAGAAAATACTAGTTACTTCCTTGAAATTCTCAAAGAAGGATTAGTGAACATTGGACCAATTGCAAAGATATAATACATGATCTCCTCTCTTAGATTTCTTTTCAAGCTATCATGTCCACCACAATAAAGTTGGTTATGACAAGCAAAAAAAGGTTAACTGATGTTATACTACTTTTTCTAAAAATATATAACATCGTTATATATACTTACAATTGTTAGTACTAATATTTTGCAGTCTCTGTCCACCCACAACAGTCACTATGAATTGGGCCTCTATGCCAATGTTATTATTCCCTGATGAAGAACAATTGAACATCATCATAGATGATCATTCTTTAAACCAACTAACCATACCCGAACATTGACATTTTCTAAACGAAAGACACTACAGGCCTGGTGAAGTGACCCTAAATTTTGGCAATTCTTCACATGTTATCGAGGTTGAGTCTGATTTGGTGGGAAATCCTATATCAAAATATGGTTGGCGTGATTGGATTAGAAAGATGCTAGTGGTCCATAGCGACAAGCTTTTTCTCCATCCAGTTGGCCATAATACCATCAAAGTTTGGATAACCAACATCAACAATGAGACCCCCTATAATCTACGGTGGTATGAGTGCACGATGGAGCAAACCAACTCAGATGAATCTGATGATGAGACCCCTATCAGTTTAGATTTGTCTAAATATAGTGAGGAGCTCCGCGACACAACACAATCATCAAAAAGACCATGGTAGGTCCAATTAACAAATATAATTGTCCTGTCTTGTTTTGTGTTTACACTTTTTGTCTTAAAGTAATCAACCCTCATAGCTACTTTCTTTTCTGAACTTCAGGAGAAGATCGCCACAATGAAAAGGCCTCGAAGTTACTGATGTGGGACCATGTTGGTGTAGTATTTAGTTGTCTATCTATCTAGACTTGTCTGTATTAATAGTTATTTTAATTATGCACATGTTTAGGGGTACACCAACCCCTTTGTTCAGTTATTGTTTAGGGGTACACCCCTGTGTGTGGATGTAAAAAGAGATTAATGAATGGAACTAGTATTTTCTCATAATGTATAGTCTTTTTTGATATGACATACTTACTCATATATGTTATATGTTTTACTATTTTTATAGAATGGATAAGTCTTGGATAGCAGAGGATGATCGGACGAGCAGTAAATACTTATGTGGAGTATTAAAATTTTGGATTTTGCTTTTGAACATTCATCGATTGGAGACAAGATTGTATGCCTGTGTATAAAGTGTGCTAATGTATACTAGGTCACCAGAATGACTACATTGAGCCATCTATTATGGCATGGCTTCTTACCAAGTATATTTCTTGGGCTTTTCATGGTGAAGATGTCGATGTTCAAATGGGTCCTCCTACTGATCAGGGAAATTTCCTGAATGCTAAAAATTTACAAGATATGTTGCATGATACTTTTTTGAGTTTCAGTGAAGATGGAAATATGGAAGGAGTGGAGCCATCTAGTGATCAACATTTCAATGCGGACAAATTTTATATCTTGTTAAAGGATTCTGAGACAGAATTATATCTAGGGTGTAAGAAATATAGCAAACTTGCGTGCATCCTAGAATTCTATCACCTGGTTTGTCTTAATGTCTTGAGTAAGAAAGCATCATCTATGTTTCTTACGTTCTTTAAGAAAATGCTACCAGAAGGAGAACAGTTACCTAATTCATTTTATGAGCTAAAAAAGACTATTACGGGGTTGGGCTTAGATTATGTGAAGATTCATGTTTTTCCAAATGGTTGCATGTTGGTTTGGAAGGATTCTGCTGATAAAGACATCTGTGATACATGTGGAACTTCAAGATGGAAAACAATTACAATCCCAGATGATGATGACGACCTTGCAAAAAAACCCAAGAGAATACCTGTCAAAGTGCTCAGACACTTTCTACTTATACGACGCCTAATGCAGTTGTTCATGTCATCAAAAACCTCTTCCTTAATGAGGTGGCATGCAGAAGAATATGAAAAAGATGACAAGTTAAGACACCCGGTAGATTCACCTGCATGGAAAATATTTGATGTGATGCATCCAGAATTTTCTACAGATGCTAGAAACATTCGATTGGGACTTGCAACTGACGAATTTAATCCTTTTGGGACAATGAGTTCTTCTTACAGTACATGGCCTGTTGTGATTATTCCATATAATTTACCTCCTTGGTTGTGCATGAAGAAATCATATTTTATGTTGTCCCTACTCATTCCTGGACCAACTTCACCCGAAAATATAGATGTGTACTTGCATCCATTGTTTGATGAGTTGAAAGAACTATGGGATACTGGTGTACATACATATGACGCTGGAACCAAGGAATTATTTCTGATCCATGCCTCTTTATTATGGACTATTAGTGATTTTCCAGAATATGCACATCTATCTGATTGGAGTACTAAAGAATACAAAGCATGTCCTTATTGTAATAAAGATGTTGTCTCACATTGGTTGCCACATAACCGTAAAGTTTTCTACAGAGGACATCGTAGGTTTTTTCCAACTAGCCACATATTCCAAAAAGAAGCAAAGGCATTTGACGGTGAGCAAGAATTTAGGTGTCCCCCTAAACCTCCTTTTGGAGCTCAAATCTTGTCACAATTGGAGGACGAAAGAATTGTAATTGATAAGAAAAGGCCAAGAGGCAACAATTCAATGCACAATTGGGATAGGAAAAACATATTTTTTGAGCTACCATATTGGAAATATAACATTGTAAGGCACAATCTTGATGCCATGCACATTGAGAAGAATATATGTGAGAGTATTGTTGGAACATTGCTAGGTTTGAAGGATAAAAGTAAGGACAACTTGAATGCAAGGAAGGATTTTGAGGATATGGGAATCAGATTTCCACTTCATCCAAAAACTATTGGTAAATATACCATCCAACCTCTAGCTTTCTATACAATGAGAAAAGAAAAAAAAATATTATTTTGCAACCTCCTAAATCTATCAAAGTTCCAAACAGGTATGCGTCTAATATATCTAGATGTGCACAACCGAAAGATCAAAAGATGCTACCAATGAAAAGTCACAATTATCACGTGCTGATACAACAACTTCTGCCATTAGTTGTCACTGTGTCTTTGCCCAGTAAGAATTCTAAGTCATGTATTATTAATCTTTATCGCTATTTTCAAAGGTTGTGTACTAAAGTCATAGATCCAAATGATTTTGCTACATTGGAAAATGTAATAGTTGTGACACTTTGTGAGATGGAGAAGATATTCCCTCCATGTTTTTTTGGACATAATGGTGCATCTATCAGTCCATCGCTCTTATGAAGCTAAGATAGCCGACCCTATTCAGTATCGTTGGATGTATCCAATTGAAAGGAAACTTTTCATACGCCATGATGACTTTACCTATTGGAATGTAAGTTGTCATAATATTTTCCTCAACTTTGTTATCAGGTATCTGATGACCCTAAAAGGATATGTTTGTAATAAATGATATCCAGAAGGATCAATAGCAGAAGGATATATAGCCGAAGAGTGTCTAACTTTTTGTTCAAGATACTTAGATGGAGTTGAAACAAAATTAAATCGGTCAAATAGAAACGATACTGACAAAGCAAAATTGGAAAATGAGCCAACACATGACAATGATGATTGGTCTATTTTCTCGATAGTAGGCCGTGGTGTTGGTAAAATGGTAACATGTGTCTTGGATGAACATACATTGCAACAAGCCCATAAGCATGTACTATTCAATTGTGAAGCAATTGAACCCTACATTAAGTAAGCTAGTGACAATTGTCTTCTATTAATAAAATCCTATAACATATTCCAATGACATATTGCACATATTTTGTATTCAGGAATCACTATGATATCATTAGGAAAAAACATCCTCAGAAGTCCTTAAAGGAGGTTCAGAGAATACATAGTAACTCATTTGATGGATGGTTTAAGGAACATGTAAGTTTAGTTATGGTAATTAAATTTGTAATGCTTAATGAATAAAGTCTAACAAACTTTTCTTTTGTTAGATTGAGACACTCCTAAGAACAGAGATGGTGGATGATAAAATCAAGTTTCTTTCTCAAGGTCCACATCAACTGGCCATTAAGTACAAGGGCTATGTTGTCAATGGTCATAGACTTCATACCAAGGGAAAAAATGCAAATTGAACAACACAAAATAGTGGAGTCTTTCTGGTAGCTAAGACTGATTGTTATTCTAAAACCACTGACTGCAATCCAATTACTAAAGATGTTACCTACTATAGTGTTTTGAAGGATGTTATTGTTCTCAATTATTATGAAAACTTTAAGGTGACATTATTTAAGTGTGATTGGGTGGGCATCTACTCAAAGAGGGGAATCAAGCATGATGAACATGGGTTGACTCTTGTTAATTTGAGATGAATTCAAACTACATGAGAACCGTTTGTAGTATCATCTCAAGTTGGACAAGTATTTTATGTAGAAGATGCCACTACAAAAGGGTGGCGTTTTTCTATAAAGATTTCCCCACGAGATATGTTCAACATGGAAGAACAATATTGTATTGAAAATGTCGAAGCTTATGTGCAAGGTGAAACTAGAGATGGGCCATCAATGACATCAGAGGATGAAGATACTGATTGTGACATAGTTAGATTGGATATGGAAGGAATTACTATTGATAGTTCAACAATTGAAAAAGACCAATCCCAAATTCAGTAGGATGATGAAAGTGTATCTCAAAGTGATGATGATGAGAGTTTTGAATGAGAAGATTACAAAATAGCAGCCAATGTTTCTTTTAGTTTGTCATTATTATTTTACTTAAATAAGCCTTTTTTGGCTTGATGTATCTCTTTAATTTCCTGTCTCACATTGTGCTCTAGCTAGGTGTATGCATTTTGCATGTCTGACATTCTTCTTAATCAAATTTATCCTTGTCTCTACTGTTGTTTATAATTATATTTGATTAAATATCTATGTTTCATTTTTAAATATTAATTATAAAATTGTTATTATGTTGTTCAATATTTTTTTAAATGTCTTCATTTTTATGTGACTTGATATACTCAGGATGAGAGAACAGTACAGTGACAACTGCCATAACAAGACAACCACAACGAATGATAAGAACAACAACAATGACTCTTGTATGGTGACTCATTTAACTAGCATTACTCGACATGGTTGTTGGCAATCTTTGAACTTGTCATCCTCAAATCGCTCCAAAAAAATTTCAGCTTCCCTTCCAGTTGAAATTCAAAATGATAGAGCAAAGAAATTCAATAAAACTAATGATAGCTCTGCAAAAAAATACCCAATCAGCCACGTTTCCCCAAGACTCTAATATGGTTGGTGGTTCAAAATCCTCTCAAACATGCACAACTGAAAAGGAGATGGGAACAAGGTTCCAAAATCAGCACAACAAAGAAAGTGGCGATAAAGTTACAAGATTAAGAAATTCACAGCTATCACATGTGCCTAATGTCAATGCTTCTGTGTCTATTCATTCTAGAAGTGTAGAGAATAGAGCTGCCAATAACCAAAATAGCAATGCATTTCCTGATAACATGGACCAAAATGACATCTCCGATCACCATGTTGAGTCATTGAATGTTACAACAACACCTTCTGATGGGCTAGGTAATCATTTTATTCATATCATTGCATTTATAGTGCTGCATTTAATGATATATAATTTTCCATATATATTTTATCCTTTATGAATGAATGCTTAGGTCAAAAACATCACGCACATGGCCGAACATAATGTTTGAAAGTCTAAAAAAAAGCCCGACAATCCAATTCCCATTGAGAAAAATCAATTTGGACAACCAGTAGGTGAAAACCAATGTCACTTATCAAGTTTTCTGACAAGCATTGCAAGAGATCCCAATCTTTGTCCACTAAACTAAGAGGACTAGAGACAATTTACAGTAAATAAAAAAGATTCTTTATGGAATTTTGTGAAGGTATATTATAAATTTTAGTTTTAAATTGTTAAATGAAGCTTCTAATTGATATCCTTTATGTCGGTAGAGAAAATTCACAATGGATTTAGATCGAAAGGAGTGGACAATGAAGAGACTAGGAGAGAAATGGAAGGACCACAAGTGGGAGTTAAGGAGATTATACTTCCTAGAAGATAGTCCATATGAACAATAGCTTGAACAAGTTGTTCCCCGTGTGGACAAGTCTCATTGGAAATTTCTTGTTGATTATTGGAGGAGTAATAAAGGAAAGGTAATACTTCTTTTTCTATTCATTAGTACTTAAATTACCTCACAGATAATTACTATGCACAATACTAAAATATTTGTCACAGAAAAAGTCTATAACTAACAAGACAAGCAGAAAATTTCAAAAGGTTAGCCACACAACAAGAACCAAGTCATTTGCATGTCTGAAATATGATGTAAGTTAGTAATTTTTGTGATCCATTTAGACAATTTGATGACATCTATTTATTTGATGTTTACAATAACCTTGTTTGAATGATAAAGATGGAGAAGGAAATAGACGGAGAAGTGGATCCCATAATGTTTTTTGAGAAAACTCATCGTAAAAAAGATGGGAGCATAGTTGATGTTGAATTCACCAAAATTTTGGTACAACACATCCTATCCTATAGTATTATGTTACATATACTAATTGGAAAGAGGTATATATTTGGTATAAAATTCATCTCCTATGAGTTGTTGTATGTAGGAAAAATTTTCTGAGGTAGGAGAAGAGTTGGGAAGAAAACAACATGATGTTACTTCAGATGAAATTTATAGGCATGTTATGGGAGAAGAGAGACTAAGATATGTTCATGGTTATGGACTTGGACCATCACCTTATGATATTTGGGGCAAGAATTGTAAATCTCAAGAAACTGAAGAAGCGCACATGAAGCATTTCCAGGATAAGCTTGAAGAACAACAATTGGAATTTGATGCAAAACTCCAAGAACAAAAGGATGAATTCAACCAAAAATTAGAGGAGTTACTTGCCCTAACTAGAGTAGGAAACAGTCAAGCACAACATTTTGGCACTGGCCAAGTATGAATACATTTTATACAAGATGTGTGGTATCAATTATTTTTTATGTTGACTATTATGGACTTATGACAAAAATAAAATAATTGTGCAGACAAACTTATCAATGCAAACTCCACTCCATATAAGACATTCATCATTTAACAAGGGACAAGTATGTTTGTATTTATGTAAATTGCACATCTTTTTACGGTTATATAAATTTGTTATGTAAACTGTATTTTGTTTCTAGGATGCGTATCTGTTGAATTTCACAGATCCAGATGCTAGAATTGTGTTTGGTCGAGTATCTGAGGTTGACCCCATGAAAAGGATGGGAGGTGCAATTTTAGGCTCATCATTTGTTGGTGTTTTTGTATATGTTGTGTTGTTGGATAATGATCCTCTAGTGAGACCTTATGATCAATATCAATCTATTGATGATGTTGTTGGAAATGCCATAGCATGGTCGAAAACACATATATTGCCAAGGCGAGCATAAATTATTGCTTATAATATTACATAATTGAAAACAAAAGTAGTATCTAAATTCGTTTCCATTTGCTGTAGGACATGAAGTTTAAAGATAATTGCATTCTTGGATACTATCTAGAGAGATGACATATGTAGTTGTTTTTCTTTAATACAATTTTTTATTAGTTCATGACGATCCAAATAATGGTGTTTCATGTCCATTGTCGTAGACAATGTTGACAAATGACAATCCTATTTTGTTTTGACCTGCTTTTGATTTTGTTATGGAGAATCTTAGTATTATGGAGAATACATTCACTATGAATGGTTTGTGGTTTTTAGATATGAGAAATGTTTGAGCATCTTGTTTATAAGATTTACATTTGAGCAATGTTTGAGTTTTTGGGTTAGGTTTTCAAAAACTAGATCTGTAGTGAAAGTGTGTTATTTCTGTGTTAGATGTTTCAGTTTCATACTTGCATGGCATTGACAATGTTGCCAAATGACAATCCTATTTTGTTTTGACCTACTTTTAATTTTTTATGGAGAATCTTAGTATTATGGACAATACACACACTGTGATTGGTTTGTGGTTTTTAGCTATGAGTAGTGTTTGAACTTATTGGTTGTGAGATTTACATATGAGCAATGTTTGAGCTTCTGGGTTAGGTTCTCAAAACCTATATCTATAGTCAAAGTGTGTTATTTCTTGAAGAGGGTAGGGTTTCTTGTCGGAGAGAGAGAACACCTTTCTCGTTGTTGTTTTTTGGGATTGTCTCGATTTAGAAAGGAAAAGAAACTAGTTGTTTATTTAATCAATAATTTTATAGCTGCTCTTGTATTTTGTGAATGGCGAAATGCCTTCTTGAATTTGTATCAACATTTCTTTATTTTGTTCAATCCTCAGTCATACCAACTGTTCCATTACTTGTTATTTTTATTCTATCTTCTTTTTATCTGGATTATGGTGTTTCACTCCCTCTTCTTCTCCATTTATTTGCCCACTTGCTACATGCTGTCTTATCCCTCTTTAGTCATGATCAACAATGTTCAGGGATCAGAGACAATCAAGGCGACTTTGAAATGCCATTAGTGGGCCTTTAGCTCTAAAATCACTATAGATAATGATTGAAAAAGTATTTACAAACTTCGTGGTGTACTTTGCACTATATGAACAAGTTGACTTATTAATATATTCTATGACTGCAATGTACTTAACATTTTATTATATGGTTAACTTGTTTGTTGTTGAACCACCTATATAAAAAACCATTTATCCTCCATTGTGTTCACCAACTGTTTTAGCTGGAAGGTAGTGAAGGATGTTCTCCTATCTCACCACAGAATTTGACACCCACAAAGCTTTATGAAGTCAGATACGTTCTAGTGGGAATCAGCTACATGTCATCAAGGCTGAAAATAGACAAGTCATCTGGTTCAATGGTCTAAGGAAGGTATGTGTGGTTGACAGTGCTTCAACAAAGATATGCTTTCTAATGTTGATTTAATTGTTTTTTGATAGATTAAGTTGATCTTTCTTATTGTTATTTAGTTGCTTCCTTCTGTTGGATTGTTTGTGGCTCAGTTTGTCAAGCTGATCTTTTTAGCATGCCAATGTGTCAATGTACATAATAAACCAAAGTCCCCATATTACAAATTCTACAGATGGGGCTACTGACCAGTAGGTCTGAGATGATCTAAGATGACTAATATGCATGTCAAGACATAATTAACCAATGTACATAAGCTATCAGACAAACTGCTCAGGAGGTGGTAAATGAACCATAGCATGTAGGGCATTGTTTTGATGGTAAAATGAAGTGGTTGATACTTCTTTTTGTTAATACTCACTTTGTACAAGTATCTCACTCGAGCAGACTTTATTTGGTATATTGGTTCTCTTTTTCCATTTTAAATGCATCTACAATCACATCTCTTTGTTATGCATTATTTAAATGTAAATAATGGTTACTACCTGATTTTTCTTCTTCTATAAAGGCTCATCAACACAATATAATATATTTTATGTTTCTAATATGCAGGACAACCTAGGAGGCATCTCTTCACCACTGGAAGGAGTCACTTTGTGAGCTCTAAAAAATTAGTAGTTGGAGACTATCTTGAGGTTGACTCTGGCCGGGGACTATCTCATTCAACTTGGATAAGAGGTTCATGAAGAATGTAAAAATTCACATAAATCACATCCAGGTACATGTCTATAAGGCTTGTTTTAAGTATTATCACGTTTTATATCAAGTGGTTCCCTAGTATTAATAAAATAGAGTTACAAGAGTGATCCCCCAACCAATAAGAAGAGAGATAAAAGAAGAAAAATCTTTAGATTCATTTGTGAGACAACCTACATATTTACACAGACACCACACAGACACCACTGTATGGATAATTACTAGGCAGGTTCTATGATCAGCCTAGTTGTGTTTTATTTATTATACTTTTTAGTACATTGTTAACATGATTTCGTTTAGACATGTGGTTTAATGCCACATTGGATACCATGAAGGTATGTCAAGGACCTACCTAGCATTTGTAAGCCTCATGAGAAGACATGCTAGTTAGTTATTTGCAATTTCAGATTCTACATTTTCTATATAGAGTTGAGTTCCATGTTAGCTTCACCTATCAGTTAGTCAACTGAGTTACTTGTTTTCCCTTTTGGCACTCTGTGTGTAGTAGTAAAAGCTTGTTAACATGTCACCTTAAACAAATGTCCAATGAAGTCTGTTTACAAAATCTTATGATAGAAATTTGGTCCAGCTTTTACATAAACTGTTCTTATGGTTATGATATCTTGACACCGGCTTGAGGGGGGAGTAGAATGTGCAATATGTATATTTTCTTAGTGTGTACAACATGAGTTTGTACACATGTTTAGTGTACTAATTTCATATCTTTTCTGGATTCTTGGTTATATATACTAAGTGACAATTTCTTCTCAACTATAAGAAGAAGGTCAATCTCAAGTTTTTGGTTCGTTGTAAAACTTAATGAAAAGTTTAGGAACAATTGCCTTGTTATCTCTATTCCCCCACTTAATATCATAATTATCTAATGGTTTTTAGATGCATACTTGCATTTGTTGTTTTGATGCACTGCAAGCTAGACCCTATGGTTGCATACTACTTTGGGAATGGAAATTGAGGATATATGTGCTCTGATATCATGAAAACTGGTGTTAAATCTGGTAATTGGCATTCTAGGATGAAGGAAATTATCTCCATTATGGTGAGTTAGGTATGTGTCAACTCAGTGTCATTGTGATGCACTGTAAGCTAGACCCTATGGTTGCAAAGTTTAGGAAAGTCTTTTGTATCCAAGAAATATACAAGTAGATGGGAGTGCTCTCAATCCAAATGTTTGGTTTTTGAACTTTTATAAATTTAGTATACCTAACTAAAACCAATTGTTTTTATATTTTTCCAGGTATGCTCTCATGGAGATGGGTGATGACAGTCCAGATCTCTCAATGGACATGTTATGAGAACTTCAATTTATAAGATGTACTTAGATCCTTAAAGAATTCTTGGAATAGATTCCCTTACCTCTCGAGTATGCAAATGTGTCCTTCACACCAGTAGCTCACTGTTCAAATGAGGTATTCGGTATTTTTTGAACATCACTATTTTTCATAGTTACTATATCTGAATATATATACGCGGATTTCTACCTAGGTATTTATCACAAGTATCCCCCATTCTAATCCCCTCATATACACTATCATCACAAGTTAGTATTTTTCCGTGTGAGATTAATCCATTGGATTCAGTCATGCACATAGAAGATTTTTTGAGTAGATTGTGCTCCTCTTCAGGCTTGCTTGCACAATGAAGGTGTCTTTCATATTTTTTCTCTTATATTAAGGATCACCAACTTAACGATGGTGGTTTTGGTGGTGTTGAGGGCATTCTATAAATTGGCGTAGGCCTTCTTATATGGCCAAAAACATCATACAACTGTCACAATGGCTCCAAGAAACATAAAAAAAGTGTTGTACATGGTGTAAAGATCTACCATGATTGAGTAGGTTTGTCTCTGTAGTTCATCTAATGCACATTGTGTTGGGTTTTAATATAGCTCCCCTATAAATGCACCAAAGTGCGTCTATTTTTCTTGTTGTTGGTGTCCAATAAGGAAATCTACTTAAGCACTCCTTTTCTTGTTGGATTTGCATTCTATTATTTTATAAGTGAACAAGGAATGTCATCTTGGACTCCTTTCACTCTATCATGATGATGAAAAACTCATTGGAGACATTGGTGTTGTTTCTCAGTCTCTATCACTTATCCTAGATCTAGGCCCAGTCTGTGGTCTTTATTAAGTATCATAAAGACATAAATGATTCATCCTTTTTTGCCCCATATAAGACCTAGATCAGGGATTGTTCATGCTGACATTTCTCATTTAGAGCATGAATGTAAGATTACCATAGACCTATGTCTTTCCAAGGAGATTCTCAAAAACATATCGCCAGCACTCTTGCCATGATGGATAATTTTGCCTTTGGATATGACCAGTACTGTCAGATCTTCTTCTCCAATCATATTTTATAGGCTTAAGATATTTTTTGGTCTCCAAACAACACCCCCTACTTTTGTTTCATATGTATTAGATGATTTCCATTAAGCGACCTTTGTCATTGTCTTAAACACATTGTAGTTGGTGATGAATTAATACTTGGTGATATATATTTCCTCCTCTATGAAATTATGTACCTCAACACCTTGGGTGATAAAGATGTACATTTTCATTCAAAACTAGGTTATAAGTTCCATAATTCTAGGTTATAAGTTCCATAATTATGTCATTTGTTATCACCTAATTTCTAATGCAACAATAGTTAAACTAGCTTGTCCGTGGATTAGTCAAAGCCATGTGCATGTGCATAAAATTGAACAATTATGGAATTGATGAATTGATACTTTCTAATACAATAACAGTTAAGATCTGCCTTGGCTGGTAAATGTATGGTAAACAATCTCATTTTATAAAATAAGCAACGTTATACAACATTTTCCATCTGCGCATATATACAAAATATAAAAGATCTGCCTATTCTGGAAAACAGATTTGTCTTTACAAGTTTTGGTTTACAAGTATTGTTTCCATCTGTGTTATGACTTGCGAGTATGCTCTTTGAATCTTATCAAGTGGAATCACTATGTGAATGAATGACCGTCTAGGTCACTGAATTTTGCATAAGCTGGAGTTTTTATGCTTCTACTGTTGTTGTAGAGTGTCAGTTATAGTTGTGGTAGTAGCAGTAGCAAGAAACATAGGACAGCTTCCAGCAGATATACCATGGGTAGAAAAATACTACCATGTGGTATGGTAACTAGAAACCACACACAAAGAACATTGCACACCATCTCTGTGAAGGAAAGTGTGTGGTATGATGTGTTGCGATGCAGTGGAAGTTGTCCATTATCCAGGTAGGCATCCTATCTAAAGTACAAGGAAACACTCCTATCTATGTTTGATGCATTCTTGCAGTTTACATCTTCACTAACATAGAACTTGTATCTTTCAACAGGTTTTCATGCACAAGGACATCGTCCTAGCGATGCTTTTAGAGAACAAATGATTAGAAACCTTGAGGTAAGAGTTGCATTCCATTATGATTTATAGTAGACAATATTATATCTATCTTATTTAAAATGCTTTATAACAAACTAGTATTATTTCTTTTTTATACATGTTGTTAGATAAAAATAGAGTCAGTGCAGAATTTAACCTTTGAAGTATAAAAGAAGTTCTCAGTAGCTACAAACTTTCCTTGTAGTTCAGGAACATTAAGAAAGGGCATGGCAAGATAATATTGAAGAAAAATGGGGCTTGTTTGGGCGTATGCTTATCCAAGCATTAAGTTCCAGGTGATATGTTTATAGGATGATAATTGAAATATCTTTCATCCAATATAAATAGCTAATTGTGACTACAAAAAATTGTAGAAGTGTTTCTTTTATTTTATTGTTTTATCTCCAGGACTAATCTTTTTCATTTCGTCCAATTATAGGTCACCAGAATTGCACCATTTGCAATAGTTGGAACTGCTGCTAACTCAAGCACATGAATTGTTTAGCTGCAACTACTGCTGAAGCTGGGAATTTGATGGTTAAGAAGGTTGCAAGCCTGATTTCAATATATCCATGCAACACTCATGGTGGAATCTTGTTACAATCTTTACAAGATGAAAACAGAGGTACTTGTCTGTCCAAGTTTCTAAACACATTCTTAACCATGCTGAATGCAAGAACCACTGAATTCAACAAGGGAGTTGGTGACCAACTTGTTGTTGGCATTGATCTACTACTACTATGTCAGTGTGTTTTCCACCACGATAATGAAAAATTATAAATGAGACATCTTTATTTCAAGTTGGTTTTGGAGTGGTCGAAGATCATGAGGTGATTTGCTTCCCAACATTTCTCTCTCTCACTCTCTTCAATATAGACACACTAAAAAAGTTGGAAAATAACCCAACTTAGTAGAAGTCGTTAATCTATCTACAATACCCTGAATACAAGTAAAATATCTATTTCATGTTGCATCTAAATTTTTTCTAGTGATAGGCTACTGAGAAGAAGGAACCTCCAAGTTTTTTTTCTTCTGTTGCACTACTGATGTAAACCAGGTGCAGGTACTTAGTAGGCTGATGATGTAGATGACAAGCACACAAATGAGGTGATGGATGGCTACGCACATTTTGTGTGGACGCAATGTTATTAGAATTAAAAAGTTTTGCTTCTATCACTGGTTGTTATGGATATGTTAGAGTTGAATGTCTTGTCAACTTGGGAAATTTGTAGTGGACTTAGGTCTAGCCTGAGAGGGTTTAAAGAAATCCACTCTAGACTTTTACCTCTCATTCTATTTTTACTAGAATCTTGGATCCATAATCTACAATGACAATTACTATGTTAAGAAATATTATTATTCCATATAGTTTGAATCTTCTTTTTTGCTGTATGAGTTTCTTTGGTAAGTTCATCTTCCTATTTGAGGCCTCAAGTACTAATTGTTTATATTCTTATTGGAATTGGAGGTTGATCTTTAATTACCCCTTTATGTTATAGTTCTATCTTGATGCTGGAAAGGGACATGTATACATGTACATCTTTGTGAAGATTGAGTTGCATTGAATTTCAAAGATTGTTTGTTGTTGAGGCCATATGAGTTGTAGAAAATGATTAAGCTATCTTCATCTTTGAATGCCAAAAATCCAAGATTCTCAGCAGCTGTGGCAGACAATCAAGTCAAGAAGCACCATCTGAGAAGGTGCTTGCTGAATGGGTTGTGGAAGTTATTTCCTAAAGAAGCTCTGAAGTCGGCATGCTTAAAAGTAGATAGTCATATCAGGTAAGCGACACATCCAATGATGTAGAAGTTATTATACTAAATAGAATAATGTTGTATGAAAGTATATCAATGGTATTGTATTCAATATAAGGGGCAAGGTAAAATGTCGTCCCCATGTAATTGTCATTTGATTATAAATAAAAAATATTCATACTTTTAGAAAACTGAGTTCGACTACAATTGGCATTCAATTAGAAAACCTGATAATGAACTAAAAATTGAATGATCAAAAGCCATAAAAATGTAGTAATACAGAATTAGTATGTCATTAGTGGCTATTTTATACGCAATTACACTAAAAAAGAATCACTTCATACAACAACATAATACAAAATAGTGGCATTTGTATAAGAGCCAATTGATGGATAGTGGTTTTCTTATAAATGCCAAATGATGGTTTAGTGGACTTTATTTGGCATTTATTGGAAGCCACTAAAGACAAACGTTTAGTGGAATTTACAACTTACGCCACTCTCTTTCTAGTGGCATAAGTACTAGAGGAATTTTTTTAAGTGTCAATAAATGCCTCTAAGCATGTTTAGTGGTGTTTATTTTTTTGTGGCATTTCAAAAGGGCCACTAATGGACATTTTGGTTGTATATACTAGTCAGTTTGTTTCCAAATTGTCGAATTTTTTCTTAAATATTTAAAATATAATTGTGACAATATTGACATGAATTGAAATGATTTTAGGACTTAACTTATTCATTCTATTTTCCATATTTATAATTATTTGTGGATGTCCCAAATTAAGGATATAAATTTAGGGCATTCTACCTCATTCGTATACTAGGGGTCAAAGGGATGTTCTACTAGACCTCATTGCAAAAGTAAACACATATACCTCAAAAAAATATCATCCCTGACTTAAAATAAGTCCATGCCTATATAGAGAGTTCAAAATCTACTAGATGATAGAATTATATTCTAATTTCTTCTAGAAGAAGGTATATAAATGGCCACTTATACTTTTATTTCTACCCTTGGTAGTTGGGACTAGTAAAACAGGGATTTGTTGTCAACTAGTTATCTAAGTTTTCCCTACTCAATTTATGTATCCGACAAACCTAATTTCTACGAGACTTGCATGTGTTCCGACCATTTATGGCTCTAATACCATGTTGTAAAGACTCTATCTTTACGGTCGAATATTTATAAAATAATATCAAAAACATAAACAATATTTATTACAATCATTTTTGTACATCAGAGTCGTAGAAGCTTACAAATATGATTAAAAAGTTTAAGAAATATAATTAATTCATATCTAGTCTTCAACAGAGGACTACCCATGTATGTCTCTTTAAGCTCATCCATCTACCACTTGTCCATGAGTTCTCATAGGGAACGAAACCACACATGGACCCCATATAGGGAAAATTTGCATCAACAAAGCTGGTACTGAATCTAATCATTGAACTATGTATGAAATAGGATTTAGATGTATAATAAAAGTTAGGCAAGAACTATTTTGTAGACTAAAGGCTAACAGGAAGAAATTTCAATCTCAATTTCAAGTTAGCAAATCGTTCACAAGAATATCACTAAGCAAGATTCAAAATTTCAACTATACAAAATTTGTCCAAGCCATTCACAAAGTATATCAATTCAAGATATTCTATTTGAAGAGTTTTGGCACCTTCCTAACATCTCTTTTCTAGGGCAAAGTGCCTTGTGTTCTCACACTCTAGGAGAGAACGCACTAGTGCCTTATTAGCTATTCCAATTAATTGGGGGACAACTAATCCCTATACATTGTGTAGGGTTGTGTGGTACTTGGCCCACTCAAGTGAGCCAAAGCTCTATAGGGCCAAAGCCCAAGGGACCAAATTCCACAGGGAGTCAAAACTCCAATAGATCAAGTTTATTGCCAAAATTATTAGCAACAATATTTCATTAATTGCAAAATGAGAGTGGTGAACTTTCAAGAATAAATAATGATTTCAAAGCTACAAAGAATTCACCACAAATCAAGATATATTTGTATCCATCAAGAGGGAAAATAGCTCAACAATGAAATAGAAGATTTAGTACCTCAATTATTCATGACTCTGAGGATTGCATAATCATAATGTGTCTCCAAGAATCTATGAAGAGTTAGCTACAAAGAATAATAATCTTGTCAGCATTTGGCTTGGAATCAATGTTGTTCAATTTGTCTTATTTATGACTAGGTTTGGTTCCATCTAGGTTTCATACTTAATATATAATTATGTTCTCTATTTTAGATCTTCAATCATTTATTATATAAGGTATGACTTATCAAAATGTTCTTGCTAAGAATCTATGGTTTTAGTCATATATAGTTCAATACATACTAGTTATACATTCATAATTAGGTCTTTGATTAGTGCTTAAGTATGCATTTAGATGAAATATTAATGAACACACTTGTATTAATGTCATCTATATTTAATATGCATGAATATAAAGTCTTACATATAAATAAATAACCTTCTTTTAGTACCCTTCATATATACCAATGTATCCACACTAGTCCAACATAGATAAGTAAATTTCTAGATTCACCAATTGTAAGTATTTGAATTTGTAACAAGGTTAAGTTTGTATCTACATTAATCTAATTGTAAGTTACTACATTTTCTATAGAATTAGTTATTAGTTCATCCATATATGGGAAGCAACATGAACTATACTTAACAAAATAGATGAACTAAGTTAATCATCGTGGTAACCATATTCTATATAAATGATGTGTATATAACCATTGTACTAAGTATTGTAGGTAACCTACATGAATGAGTAGGTTTTAGGGCTCCATTAATATTGGTTATTATCTAGTCATCTATGAGTTATATTTGGCATCAACTTATAGTGATATACATATATACTTGTAGATAATTGTGTATACCATGGCGTTATCTATGGAGTATGAATCGGTCTAGTGCTATGAGACTTTATATCATCGATTTCACCTCTTAGAATACTATGTTTAGATATCTTGCTAATCCTTTAATTGAATTCACCAATCTAAAAATGCAAGGTAGTATTGACTTACTAAAATAGGGCTTCACTATCATATCCTATGAGCAACCTTGGTTAGGGGTTGATCTCTCCTTGGTCTTCTTTATGCATGCCTAGAGATGTTGTCATGCACAAGAACGTGGGTGAGGAGATCTTCACTACTAGTTTCACATTTGGGATCCTAGTCATGGATTTTGAGTGGTATGCTGGATCTCCTTTGGGATGTTGGTAGTGAGGCTAGTGTATACATATGAAGGCTCTAACCATGTGTCCATGACGAGGTCAGACAACACCTCCATTACTGCAAGATTGGGCTACAATATGAGTTACAATCTTCAAATCTGGGCACATGATTCGAATTGAAGGAGTTATAGATCGGTCATCACAGATAGGAGGTGAAGGAAGATCAGTAGCTAGTTGTTCATTACCTTGCTCTTATTGTTGGTCTCGAGGAGGGGGAAGGAGTTCAACATGTGGTGATATTATGGAGTCTAGGTGAAGGTTGCTGCAAGGTTGATGATCATTATGGAGTTTGCAGGTATGTGGATTAGATGCTGAGAGCAACTCCTGCTAGTAGTGTATAGATCGAGTGGAGGAAAAATAGCAGACGAGGGATCAATGGATGTTAGTGTCGACCTATGTTTGTAGGAGATTAATTGTGGGTGATCGAGTTGCTAGTTGACGTAGTGGATCTGCAACTATTGGGGTTGATGGCGTTTGTAAGACTCCAGTAGCTGAGACAATTCTTGACCAGAGGAAAGGCACCACCACCTTGGTTTTGTAGTTTGGCAGTGTCTTGTCACAAGTAATGTAGAATGTCTGAATGGATGTGGGATGATGGTGCTTGGCGGTGGCCACATTGGGTAGGAGGTGATGCTTGCCATGATGGCCTACAATGTGCTGCTCGTCTCTGTCATGTAGGTATGGTTAGCTGGGAGGTAATGGCAACATATTTTGAGGGGGGCTAGGAGGTGGAGGATCAATGTTGATGCCTAATTAAGTGGCTGCAGACTGGGCAGGTTGCTGGGTTTAGAGACCAACGTCAGTATTAGGGATCGGGGGGTGCGTCTGAGACATGGTGTTGTAGGCAGACGAAGTAGGGATTAGATTGCCGCTAGAGTTGCAGGTTGGTGTCGAAGTGGTGGTAGGGTCATCAATGGCTGACATGAAGCTTTTTTGGTGTGCTCCTTGCCATCATGGTAGGAGGACGCCTGGCTGGAGAAGGGACAGTTACATAGAGGTAAGGTGGAGAGTGGGGTATTGCAAGGAAGTAGGAGGAGACGCAGGGGAGCTAATGAGGATGAGGTGGCATTGGGTTTGTGACCCTATGATGAGGTTGCACATCTGCATATGCTTTCATATATATAGGAAGGAGATGATGCTAGGGATTTGGGGAGGTCCTTTGAAGTGTTTTCAGTTAGGGTGGGGGAGGAGTAGCCGTCGAGAGCTCTATAACAACCAACCCTAGTGGCATTACATGGAGGGTGGAGGTCCAAGGTTTACGAAAGAGAGAGGGGGTGAGATAGTAATGAGTTTTCAGTTCTCTTGGTGGTGAGGTGAGGCGTTGAGAGACCACCTTTCTTCTGTAACACCCAATCCTGACGGAATTACAAGGAGAAGATGTGGGGCCATCCTCATAACCCTAGGTAACTAATTCTAATAAACATGGCCATTATGCTTATTTAAAAATTATGTCTTATAAGAAATTAAATTCTAGGAACGACACATCCAAAACCACTCATATTTGAGCACATGTTCATATACCATCAAGACAAATTACAAAAATAGTAGCATCCCTAATTATAGTTCCAAGATGGCTAATTTAATCACCCTATTGAGATAATTAGTAATTTTTATTGATTTCAAACCAATAATCAAATTGAGAGTACCAGATGGGCCCAATGCCTGGTCAAGTTATTTAGGCACAAAATCATCAAAATGGGTCTAAATGACTTCAACCATGAAAAATGATACTCAATTGAGGAACGAGATTACAAATATTTCTCAAGTGAGTATAATTAATACCTTAAAAAAGAGAATGCAATTGTAGAATATTCTGTATCAAAGGCCATGATAATTTAATCAAGTAAGTGGAATCTGGAATGAAGGGCGAGATTGTAAATAAATTAAAATTTAGGGGAATGCTCAACGTAGATATAGTAGCCAAATTTGAGTATGTTACATAATTCAAGTCATTGGTGGAGCATAGAAGAGACACAACTGGCTGAGCAAAGTCTAACAAGGGCTAAATTTATGAAGAGGTTCGAGTCCCGCTATTATCCTACCATGTATATATGGGACAAGATTTGTCAGTCTTAGACTTTATGACAGAGATAGATGATAGTGATTGCATATGCATTTATCTTATATATTTTCTTATTTTTTGTCCTCAGATATGTGTTGCAAATGTGGTAAGATAAGGCAATTGAATAGGATATTTGAACTGTGACATACAAGATATAACTGTTACGATAGACACTAAGACAACTTTTCATGTCTTGTTGGTGCGGTCAGATGAATGGAACATGTCATCTAGTAGAGGTAGAAATTTGAGAGCCTAAAAAGGAAAGATCATGAGTTGAGAAGGACAAGACCTAGTGTAAAACTGAGGATGACTAGGCCTCCTTCCTATCCTTCTAGTAGGGCAAAGTCATTGGCTAGTGCACTAAAAAAGATTCGACATGGGAGGGGTACTACTACTTGTGCAACATAGGGACCAATAACTAAGAGGACAAGGAGTGTAGGAATTATGATAGGATAGCAGAGGAAAATCACTCACTCAATACAACCACAGTGTAAAACTTGTCATATGTTCCATAGAGTTCCATGTTGGGGTCCTATTTTTAAGGGTTGTTTACATGTGGTTAGGAAGGAATTATGGTAGGGTTGTCTTTAGAGAACTCAACACCAGTCAATAAATTGAAGATAGAGACGAACATCATAACAAATCTTAGGTTGAGGGTATGCATCAAAGTAAGGTTCTAACACTTAGGGATCCATGGTACATCATAGTAGAGTATAAGGTCAAGTTAGGTATCATGATACATCTTGTTCTTACACTTTGACCCAACAAGAGGGAGTAGTTTCTTCAAATGTAGTGATAGGTCATATTTGAATAGTTAAGTCCATTCTTATACCTTATGTAGTGTTGATTGACCCTAATTTTGTACATTCGTTCGTGACTTTTGATGTCCATTCTAGAGAACAAATTTGTTTTGAGGATCTACATTATGATTTCTTATCAAATTTACCTATTGTAAAGCCTAGAGTTGTAATAGAGGTTTTCCTAAATTTTTCTTTATTGGACAATTTGTTCCAGTGTGGTTATTCCACTTGAAGTACATAAATGTGTTATCCTAGTAATGATATGCTTAGATATATATCGTGTAACATACTGAAACTTGGACATATTATCTTTTTAGCCCTCTTTCTAAGCTTTTACTTTCATTTCTATCCTTCTTGGCTTTGATGTTTAATTTTTGGAAATAATAGTGGTTTCATGAACATTTGATCACCATTTATGCCAACATATGGGTTTATGCACAAATACCTCAATAAACATTTTTATAAGGGCCTAATTACAAATTTACCACTTATGTGGCATATTATCAGAATAAATTCGTTCAAGATCATTTCTTAGCCTTATGAAGGAAGGAAGAGAAAAATGAATGAATAATAATGCTATAAACATGTTAATGTGATATGGAATTATTTAATAAGTAAAATTTAGGTAATAATGAATAATGGGATAAAATTAATAAAAGGAGGATTAATTGGTTAAATATAACTTGAGATTCATTTTCCTTGGGTTTGGTTTTGCTTGGAGGCCAAGTTTCATAATTTTTGGATAATATTAACTATATCAATTAATTTTGAAAAGAAAATGTGAGTTTTTCTCAAAATATGAAATAAAAACACTTAATGGCTCCAAAAATGGAAAAAATCTTAGATTCATAATCTACACATTAAAAATAGCCTTTGGGTGAATTTTCATGTATTTGATAATCTTTAATATACATGTGAAGTCAGGAGAGAGATAATGTGTAGAATGTTCAAAATATTAAATAAATGTACAAACAACTCCCACATGTAAAATTGATGGCACATTTGTATCCAAGCCACTTGATATGACTTATGGATGAAGTTTCATTTATTTTGGAGAATCCTAGAGCCATTAATGCATGAGGAAAGAGAAAATGTGATTTGACTCATTTAACACATCAAAAGTTTTCAAAAGGCTAACTAATTTCATATTTGAATTCCTCGTGTCCAAAATAGGTTGGTTGTCAAATTTCATTAAATTTGGGATTCATTTGCACCCTCAAATGAAGAGAGAGAAAAAGGAAATTAATTTAAATAGAACTTTATTCGAATCAAAGTAGGGATGGAAAATAGTGTCATGCGGATGATTTATTTTTCCAAAATCTCGTGCACGATCTTCGTCGTTGGATCCCAAATTGAATGGCTCTCGTTCGTCTTCAACCTTGAGTCAGATCGGGAAACAATACCATAATTTTCAAATCCATTTCTCTCTCTCATCTTCTATCTAAATCCAAAAATTTCTTTGCTGGTGGTTTTCATTTTTGATTGTGATTCTTTTGAGCTATGTCGAACAATTGTGAATTTGTGGGAAACCCCAATTCTTTCCTCCTAAGGCATCTCAGTCAAGTTGGAAACCCTAATATCCAACCCCCATCTATAAATACCTATGCCCAATGCTTCCCTAGATTCTTCGCAACTTTCCTCTCTTCCCAATTTGATCGTTGATTGCCTTTTTAACCCTAATGAGCAAGATTTTCCTCCAAGATTGTGGCGCCTGCTACTCTCTCCTCACCACTTTCAACCAAATTATAAGTATGATTGAGTTTGTTTTGGTCTTGGATTTCTTTCAGTACCCTGGGTTTTGAGTTTGGTTGTGATTTGTGAAATCACCTAATCTGGAGCTAAGCTCCTCAGCACAGTGGCTGCAACCAAACTAGGGGACAATCCACTTCATGCTTTTATCAGTTTTCCCTCTCCCTTCTCCTTCTTTTCTCTTTGTTCGCATGGAGGGTTTTTTTAGTCATTAGATCTTTTGTTTTGCGCCCCCAACCGAAGCCACGCAGGCTTGATGAGGCGATGACTTGGTGATTTGGCTGCCTCCTAGAGGGCCAGGTCACCAGTCAGCCCCCCTCTCCCTCTCTCTCTTTGCCTCTCTTGCCTTGATGCTTATATATCAAATTATAATTGGTTTATTTTATAAAAATCATATCTTTTTACACCTTTGTCCAAAAATTAAAAGAAACTATGTTTTGGAATAAGAAAAATGTAAGCTTTCTAATAAAAATGTTTTCAAGACTTGATTTTGAGTTCTATTAGAAGGTGTTTTCTAAAAATGAATTTAATAGATAAAAATCACTAAAAATGCACTTTTAACCTCATAACTCTAAAATAGACAAAATTATATGTTTTCTTAATCGGGAGAACCTAACTATATCGATGGTGATGTTTTTAGAGTCTAAATTAAAGTTTTATTTGAAATGTCCATGACTAGGATTTTCTTTACCTTTATGCATATGCAAAACCCTAATACATGTTAATACATTGAAAATAGGAAAAGTTGGTCTTGGATCATCTAAAAGTGGTGAAAGTTAATAATTGCACTCAATAAGAGAGGTATGTTCTTTCCTTACACCTAAGTTGGGAATATTTACAATCCCTAACCTAGTTTCTTTAATGAGGCTTCTATGAAACCCTAATTTCCCTTTTGATAATTCCTTTGCTATATTTACCTAAAAATCAATTTTATTATTTATTTCTTGGGTCTTTTACCCTACTTCCATGACTATATTTACTTGATGATTATACTTGCCATAGTTATTTAGCATTTTGATTGTATTAGACAATTTAACAAGTGTAGTGGTACTTTTGTACAACCACCCATAGATAGGGCATGTGTAAATTCTCCCAGAGGAATGTGTTACTCTCCCCAATATAAAATATTTTATAGGTGATTGGAATGTGTTACTCTCCCTTACCTATTTGGTTGAGGTTTGGTAGGTCCCTCAACCCTACTTAGTTGATGTAGTCAATGTTAATCATGCATGCAATATTTTACTATTTTTGTTATGGAAAGCATCTATTTATTTTTGCCTCATGCTTTTGACCATCTTCATCTTATGATGAAATCTTAGCCTTATTTTCCATGTTGTTTTCTTATATTTTTTCCTTGTTCATTTTCTCTAACACATACCTTGCTTCTTTCTTTTGTTGGGTTCTTTCCTAACCACCCAGGGTTTGATCAAGGAGTTGAGCAAGTCCTAGGACCAGAGTTGTACAACAGGAGCATGGATGAACATCCAAGGAACAGGATAAAGAGTACATGGATTTAAGATTGAACCTATCTCATGAAGTTGTTTTCTTGGAAACAAAGTTGGTGTAGTTTAGATTTCCCACTATCTAGATCCTTTTGTTGTTTTAAACCCTTTATGGGAGAATGATGATGTACACTTTTATAAAATTGATTATAGTCAAGAAATTATATTTCGTTGCAATACTCTTTGGTTTTTGTATACCATATATATATATATATAAATATTTGAGAATTTTATGCCCGTTTCAACATACCTTCTGAGTATGTTGGGATGGAGGTTTGATTTTTCAAATTTTTAGTAAAGGGGTGATTTCACTCTTTTACAGCATGGTATCAGAGCCCATGGTAGTCAAAATCTGACTATTTCAATTTTGTCTCCCTAGTCAGAAACCTTTCCTTGTATAGTTTCCCTTTAAGTGACATGTTTGCCTTATAATTGACCTATTTTTTCATGAGGTGATAAAAGATCGATTTAGGATCATAAGAGTTTCACATTAGAATCATGATGTATAAACCTCCTTAAAATATTTACAATTAAAAGATGTAAGTAACCATAGGTTGTTTAGCTTTGCCTTTCCGCAGCTACTAGAACATGAAGTTAAAAGCAAAGGTGTCTAGAAATGATTAGGGTTCAGGAGTTGGCAATATTTTCCTCCATGCCATTAGCTTGGTTTATGAGGACTCACAGATCCATATGATACCTTCCTGGCCTGAGTAGATACAAATTGTTCAAAATAGCATGCTTTTAGGCAATAGTAACCTTAGACATCTATGTTGGATATATTTGAGAACATGGATATGTTGACCTTGTGACTTGTTTTGAGGATGGATACCTCATATAATTCTCTTACGTCCCTTAGGGCCACATGTTTGGTCAACCTAACCCTAGAACCTAGACTTTGAAGTTTGGTGATTAGTAAGCTATCAGAGTGTGTAGTGGAAGCATGATGGATCTTATACATGATTTAGTTAGACTCACCCTTTTACCTGTAGTTTAGTTTGGCTTGGTCAAACCCTTTAAGGGGTGGAGAGTAGTTAGTTGATGATGATTGGGTAGTAAGATTTTGAGGACAAAATCCTTCTTTATTGGGGATGGATCTCTATGCCATACCGCGATCTAGCTACATGACTTTAGAAACCCTAACTCCATTATCAGGAGGATAGTGTGTTTGGATCCTTAGTTTTGATCAAACAAGTTATAGTTCTAACTCCACATGCTTGTTTATATACTAATCAACATATAATGAATATTTAGTGCACATAATATGAGTAACTCATGTATAAATACTAACAATAGACACATGATACTGAACATGTCATAATTTAATAAATCCTAATGATATGATGAGTAAGAAATTGGAACTTAACTCTGGTTTTAATGCATGCTAAAAATATATATGTGAAGAATAAAGATCATGTTGATCTAAACCCTAAGTTGTAATCATCTAACCTTAATATATAAATCCTTAATGCCTTTCATGATACATTAGTGACATTAGGTGTGATAATGAGATAACATACTTTGATACACATAAATGTTATATAATCACCTAATCATAGATTAATCAACTCATCAATATATAATGCATATCACCTTGTTCTCTATAGACACATAATTAATAAACTAATCATGCCTTGGTATGCCAATCAAATAATTAATGTGTAATATGTTCCACCTTGTTCACTAAAATGCATATAATAACTCAAAAATGGATAAGAAGTAATTGGATTCACATAAATTTCCATAATCAATAATAAAAAGTGAATAAATATGAGAAAATGATTAATGATGATATTAATGTGTGCAAGAAAGGTATTGTGACAACGTTTAATATAGATATAAGTAAATAAAGTGACATAATTTGTCTTAATTGTAGACTTAGTCTTAATTGTAGACTTAATTGGATAAACTGTCTTATTCCATGTAAATAATCTGATATAATTCGATATGGTGATATTATGAACATAATGGAGTCTAATTCCGAATTATCAAAAATAATGATCAAGTATATTGAGATAATTCACCAAACTCTAATTATGCTTAAAATTCTTAATAAGATAAATGAGTAATTTATATATGAGGTTTCTTGCATAATATTGAAATATAATTCTTTTGGAAATGAAGAAAATATAATTGGATACAATTATAAGAATAATAATGATAATGTGATATCCTAATAAATATAGTGCTAATGAGCCAAAAATATTAATAATGATTGTTTCTCATAAAAGAAATCTTAATAGTGGAACCCTAGGAGATCCTTGATAACCTGACCTATGAGAAGATGTTGGTAAAAGTTTTGGTGGAAGTTTCATGGTTGGAGGAACAACCTGAAGGTAGTGTTGAGATGTTGCACACTCACAAATGCCACTGAATTGGCACCTCAGTAGTAAAAGTGAAGATGCAAGACTAAGAGGTCATGAGTTTGAACCCAGGTGACGGGATGAATGAATCACCATTTTTAAAAAAAGTCCTCTTCTAAAAAAAATGTTGCACACTCACCCTTCCCTCTTTACTTGTGATTTTGGGGACGAAATCCTCTTTAAGGGGTGCAGTGTTGTAACATACCAAAACTTGGACATATTATCTTTTTGGCCATCTTTCTAAGCTTTTCCTTTCAATTCTATACTTTTTGGCTTTGATGTATAATTTGTCAAAATAATAGTGGTTTGGTCAACATTTGATCACCATTTATGCCAACATATGGGCTTATGCACAAATACCTCAGTAAAGGTTTTTAATATGGGCCTAATAGAAAATTTACCACTTATGTGGCATACTATTAGAATAAATTCGTTCTATATCATTCCTTAGCCTTATGGAGAAAGGAAGAGAAAAAGGAATGAATAATAATGCTTAAAACATGTTAATGTGATACATAATTATTTAATAAGTGAAATTTTGGTAATAATGAAAAATGGGATAAAATTCATAAAAGGAAGATTAATTGGTTAAATATAACTTGAGATTCATTTTCATTGGTTTTGGTTTGGTTTGGAGGACAAGTTTTATATTTTTGTATAATATTAACTATATTTTTAATTTTGAAAAGAAAATGTGATTTTTCCTCAAAATATGAAATAAAAATACTTAATGGCTCCAAAAGGGGAAAATAATCTTAGATTCATAATCTACACATTAAAAATAGCCTTTTCATAAATTTTCATGTACTTTGGATAATCTTTAATATACATGTAAAGTCAGGAGAGAGAAAGTGTGTAGAACGTTCAAAATACTAAATAAATGTACAAACCATGCCCACATGTAAAATTGATGGAAAATTCATATCCTAGGCACTTAATATGACTTGTGGGTGAAGTTTCATTAATTTTGGAGAATCCTAGAGCCATTAATGCATGAGGAAAGATAAACTATGATTTGATTTATTTGACACATCAAAAATTCTCAAAAGGAAAATATAAATTCAAATTTAGATTCCTCATGTCCAAAATAGGGTGGTCATCAAATTTCATTAAATTTGGGATTCATTTGCACCCTCAAATGAAGAGAGAGAAAAAGGAAAATAATTTAAATAGAACTTTATTCAAATCAAAGTAGGAATGGAAAATAATGTCACGCGGGTAATTTATTTTTCCAAAATCTCACGTGCAATCTTAGTCGTTGGATGGAAGATCGAATATCTCCCATTCATCTTCAACCTTGAGTCAGATCAGGATGCAATATTGCAATTTTCAAATCCATTTTTCTCTCTCATCTTTCATCCAAATCCAAAAATTTCTTCACTGGTGGTTTCCATTTTTTATTGCAATTCTTTTGAGCCATTACTCATGTAGAATAATTGACAATTATGGAAAACCCCAATTCTTGCCTCCCGAGGCATCTCGGCCAAGTTGGAAAACCCTAATACATTATCCCCATCTATGAATACCTATGCCCAAAGCTTCCCTAGATCCTTTGCAACTTTCCTCTCTTCCCAATTTGATCGTTCATTGTGTTTTTGACCCTGACAAGTGAGATTTTCCTCTGAGGTTGCGGTGCCTGCTACTCTCTCTCCTCACCGCCTTCGACCAAATTAAATGTTTGGTTGAGTTCGGTATGGTCTTGGCTTTCTTTCGGTACCCTCGTCTTTGAGTTTGGTCATGATTTGTGAAATCATATAATTTGGAGCTAAGCTCCTCACCGACATGGCTGCAATCAAACTAGGGGACACTCCCCTTAGTGCTTTTACCGATTTTCCCTCGCCCTTCTCCTTCTTTTCTCTCTGTCTGTGTGGAGGGATATTTCAGTCATTAGATCTTTTGTTTTGCGCCCCCAACTGAAACCACACAGGCTTGACAAGGTGATGAATTGGTGATTTGGACACCTACTAGTGGGCCAAGTCACCATTCAGCCCCCTCTCTCTTCACCTCTCTCGCCTTGTTACTTATGTGTCATATTCTAATTGGCTTATTTAATAAAAATCATATTGTTTTACTCCTTTTTCCAAAAATTAAAAGAACATATGTTTTGGAATAAAAAAAATGTAAGCTTTCTAATAAAAATGTTTCTAGGACTTGGTTTTGAGTTTTATTGGACGGTGTTTTCCAAAAATGAATTTAATAGATTAAAATCACCAAAAATGCACTTTTAACCTCATAACTCCAAAACAGACAAAACTATATGTTTTCTTAATTAGGACAACCTAACTAGATCAATGGTGATGTTTTCAGAGTATGAATCAGAGTTTTGTTTGAAAAGTCTAAAACTAGGGTTTTATTTATCTTTATGCATATGTGAAACCGTAATACATGTCAATACATTGAAAATAGGAAAAGTTGGTTTGGATCATCTAAAAGTGGTGAAAGTTGATAATTGAACTCAATAAGAGAGGTATGTGCTTTCCTTACACCTAAGTTGGGAATATTTGCAATCCCTAACCTAGTTTCCTTAATGAGGCTTCTATGAAATCCTAATTTCTCTTTTGATCATTCTTTTACTATATTTGTCTCAAAATCAGTTTACTATTTATTTCTTGGGTCTTGTACCCCACTACCATGACTATATTTACTTGATGTTTTTACTTGGCATAGTTCTTTAGCATGTTGATTGTATTATACTATTTAACTAGTGTAGTGGTACTTTTGTACAACCACCCATAGATAGGGCATGTGTAAATTTGCCCCGGGGAATGTGTTACTCTCCCCCAATATAAAATATTTTATAGGTTATTGGAATGTGTTACTCTCCCTCACCTATTTGGTTGAGGTACGATAGGTTCCTCAACCCTACTTAGATAAGGTATTCAATATTAATCATGCATGCAACCTTTTATTATTTTTGTTATGGAAAGCATTTATTTATTTATGCCTCATGCTTTTGACCATCTTCATCTTATGATGAAATCGTAGCCTTATTTTCCATGTTGTTTTCTTATCTTTTTTCCTTGTTCATTTTCTCTGACACATACCCTGCCTCTTTCTTTTGTTGGGTGCTTTTTCAACCACCCAGGGTTTTATCAAGGAGTTGAGCAAGGCCTAGGATCAGAGTTGTGCAATAGGAGCATGGAGAACCATCCTAGGAATAGGATAAAGAGTACATGGCTTTAAGCTTGGACCTATCTCATGAAGTTGTTTTCTTGGAGACAAAGTTGGTGTAGTTTAGATTTCTCTCTATCTATTTCATTTCTTTGTTTTAAACCCTTTATGGGAGAATGATGATGCACACTTTTATAAAATTGAGTACAGTCATAAAATTATATTCCTCTACAATACTCTTTGGTTTTTGTATACCATATATATAAAGATTTGAGAATTTTACACCCGTTTCAACATACCTTCTGAGTATGTTGGGATGGAAGTATTATTTTTCAAATTTTTAGTAAAGGTATGATTTCACTCTTTTACATATTGGTTTAAGATCGTGTAACATCCCTCCAAGCTCATATATACGTCAGTGGAAGAAAACCCGATGTTGTCCATAACATGGATCACTTGGCTTGGAGAAACATTACTAACATGATATTCATAGCAAAAAGATAGATGACACACCATACATTACATGGAAATGTAGATTCATACATTTTTCTCTGAAAGAGAAAACTAATAGCATAGACGGTCTCATCCTTGAACTAAAATTTAACACATGAAAGGAAAAACAATCTATGACATAAATCTTCTTTGGGAACTTGATACTGGATCTTATAAGATGTAGATGGCACCCCACCAAGATAAACTCCTAATTTTTCCTTTATAGGTATGCTCCTTGGTCAATCTCCCTTATTCTTTCCTCCCGCGGACATCACATCCTCAGCCATGCATTCAACATGAAAAACATGTTAGTGTAATCAACATTGAGTATTGTTGTAACAAAATAATAACTTGGCAATAAGAAAACATGAATTTAATTGAATAGTAAATTTGGATTCTCATAACATGCTCTTAAAGTTTAACTGTAATGTTCTCTACTATTATGCACCAACTATGCTGATAAGGCCCATAGGTTCAACTGATGTTCCACTTGAAATCATGATTTACACAAAAGTGACATAACTATGCTCCAATTGATCTCAGGATTTACACATAAGTGCCATTAATAATGCTCCACTTGAGCTCATGATTGCACATACGTGACACTATGTTTCATTTGAACTCATAATTTGCACATAAGTGCCATAATGTTCTATTTGAACTCATAATTTTTACATAAGTACCATAATGCTCCATTTGAACTCATAAGGCCCGAGGGCTCAACATTAACATGATGAGGACAAAATAATACAACTCATTACATGATTAATCATTAACTTAACAATTCTTTACTTTAACTGAATTTGATTTGATTGTGACCTATGTGCTTGAAAATAAATCTTGAAAGCATAGAGAATGTTGAATAACATTGATTTGAGTAATATTCAAACTGAGGCACATAGTTTTTCATATAATTCATCTGGATTATTATAATAATCATAAGGCAATTAAAAACCATTATTTAATACTCAAAGTGCGTGGACCTTCTTACCACTTTCTTAGAGAAGATCCTAATTGCTTCTTTTATGTTGATAACATCCTAATCACGTTCATGAGATTAAGAATCCCTAATAACCCTATTATAACAATCATTATTCATATCTATTTCTAGGGTTTGGGGATTCTTGATTAAAAGAGGCAAACACTGAGTCAAACAGGATTTGAAACATAGTCCATTGTATAG
Organism: Alisma plantago-aquatica; assembly: GCA_963693085.1. NCBI lineage: Eukaryota > Viridiplantae > Streptophyta > Magnoliopsida > Alismatales > Alismataceae > Alisma > Alisma plantago-aquatica. Next base: position 315,205,979 of record OY856415.1, on the reverse strand, counting down.
ATCTCAAAAAATAGATCAAAAAACATATATGGTTTGACCCCATAGGAGTTACCAATAAAAATATATAAATTTCCATTTATCAGCCATCAGAAACTCAAGAAAAATCCACGTCTATCAACATAAATCACAAAAATGAAAGTGGGCCAGAACCCATTCTGAAGCGGACCAATCAGGCATCGCTTTCCTAACATGGAGGTTGATCTAGTTAGTGCACAAGCCAGAGAGGAGGGCATGTTCAAAAACCCTGATATGCCCTTGTCTGTGTAACCTTAATACCAAATTGGGGAGGGCAAAGGTGGTATTCTTCTACTTGGGATCTCTGTCCTCAAACCAGAAATCAACCTAGACCTCTGTAGTCCAAGCTCTATGGAAAAACTATGATGGAGAGACAAAACCTCAGCGGAAATTGTGCCAAGAAGTAACATCATCTTCGTCGAGACTCAGAGGTATCAACAATCCCTCAATTCATGGCTTGGGGTGATCGCAGGAGAGAAAGCACCTCTCCATCATAATTGGTGAGGGGTTGAGGTTGGATTTGAAAAGAAAGTAAACTTGGGAAGACATAAGAACCATGAGAGTGTCTAAAACATGTCTTCGAAGGCAAGAAGCAAGGAAATCAAGACCAAAAGGGGTCCAGGGGAAAATAGCTAAAATAGACCGAAACAATAGAATAAAAATGGTGAAAGGGGAAATGTGAGGTTACTTAGTAAACGATGAATCTGGGAGTGCAAAAAAGCCTTGCTAAGATCCAGTAATCAAAATTGGGGATCCATATGTGGCGGTGATGGTAAGAGAAGCTTCAACATAACCACACTTGTGGAGGATACTCATAGGACAAAGGGAGACTAGGTGGAGGTTGCTCGAGGGAGAGGGGGATCTGAGTTCAATTCGTTGTTGTCAAGAAAATGTTTTCAGTGGGTTTTCTTATATAGAGAAGGAATATGTTGTGGCCATCATTCATGGAGTAGGTGAAATAGGGGAGGGACAGAGGATTCCCACTATCTACTGATGTCTGGGGCATCAAAATATCATTTAGGATCTTTGGGTTCGATATTCTTAGATAAAGGAGTTTATGGGTTCCATTGGGATAAGGATTGTACTATGGTAGAGATTGGGGCTGAAGGGACCTTACGCACAGATGGAGTCCAACAGGGACTTGGGCATAGGGCAAAGATGATGCTTTCATCTCGTGAATTCTCCAAGGGTCTGAGAGTCCGGAGTGGAGTAGAACTCTTATCCGTGTGACACCCATCACTAAAACAAGACCTCTTCTATTTTATAATGTAATTGGAATTACATTTATGATTATATAGTGAAGTTAGGTATCTTCTTTCCAAATCAAATTGGGACATCCATAACTGATCAAATACAATTAAAATTTCATGTTGGCTAATTCAAATATGGATAACCCCAAAATTAACATTGTCTTCTATTTTGAGAGTAACAACAACCAATGATTTCCAATATAGGATAAACATATCTGTAACTATTTAGGAGTATCAAAAATCAATTAGTGGTGCATACATTAAAGGGAGTTACTTATTATCAAAATAAACTCATATAATTTTAATTAGGACCATGTATGCTTATTAAATGGGTCATTTCACTTTAACCTCATATGTAACAAAAATTGAGGAATCAAGGTTTTATTAATTACAATTGAATTTATAAGGTGAAATCATCTTCAGAATTAGAGGAGACAAACTCAAGACATCGTATTAGATCTCATCATTGCGTTAAGGTTTAGTTGTAGATCACTTTCAGATTTTTAACAAAATTAGGTTTATTTGCATAGAAGTCCAACATTTGAGTTTAATTACTAGAGAAGTTTCTTCTATATTCCTAAAGTTATTTTAATTTAAATTTAGGATGTTGCAGATGGATTGCTTTATCAAGAAAGATATCTTTTTGGATGGAATTTTTTTCTTGTATCTTTATAGGATATGGGAAACTACTACCTACATGTTTGATATATTCTATATTTGGTGAGGAGATGATAAAGATGGGATATACATGTTATATTACACATGTGATGGGGAGAAACAACGTTATATGTGAAGAATAGGATTAGGATGATGTGTCTTTTACTTATTATAAGAAAAAAATCCACTATCAAAGATAAATATATTTTGTCTAGGACTGATGATATTCTTTTATCAACTGCGAGTTGTGTCTTTGAAAATGGATTTATGATCATGTTATCATCAGATTGGATTCAAGGATGGAGATGTTCCTAATATAGCTTTGAGGACTAGACATGGAAACCAAAACAAACATAATAGAAGAAATTAAAATCAAATACATGGCATCCCAATAGCCATTATATGATTGTCTCTCTTGGCCAACATACCCAAGTGTTATAATGAAGTAGTCTACCTTGGTGTGAAAATGACACTTTAGATGGCATTGTCTAGTATAGCATGGAAACACATTACATCCTCAGTTGAAATTCAAAAGTGAAAGAAAAAAGTAAAGAAGAAAACACCACATGAAGTGAAAATTAACCCTTGCCTTAAAAGGTGAAAATGACACTTCATACATAATTTTATTATTTCGTATTTTTTTCTCATTTTTCATTACATCAAGGTGACATTTTACACCAATGTAGGTTATACCAAAAATTATTTTTGGAGGTTTTGTTCATGGTTTCTTTGTAAAATGTAACATTAGTTTTTTTTGTAAAATGAAACATGCATGAACACCAACAATTTGAAATAGGTATCAAATGAAATGGACATGAACCCAAAAAGATGTTAAGAGAGTACACTTGTTTTACTAAAAATAAATAGGCTTGAACTACAACAAGCACCACATGAATACAGTCGATTCAAGTCCTTTGTAGTGTTGACTCTAGGTCAATGTTGACTTTAGGTCTAAATTGACCAAACCCATATTTTGACGATGACTAAACCATTGCACTTAATTGTGTCTAATGCTTCTACCTCAATGATTTCAGGTTAGGTATAGACACACTTCAAATGTCCTAACTTGTGTGTCTCAACTTGGGGAAAAGACAAGTCAAATTCAATGCAAGTACACTTTTGTGGAATATGATATAAATCCATTAGAATCATGTTGTAAATCACTTGTAATGATTGTATGACTTGTAATTAAGCTTAAAAAAGTCAAGAGCACTTAAATTGAATATTTATGCACTTTAAGCCATTTTCTAAAATTCATTACAGTCCATTCATTGGTCGAGTTACAAACTCGATCGATCCTTAATGGATTTTGAGAATGACTTTAGTTCGAATGAGTTTTCCACTCATAGAATTCCACTAATCCTTGCACTAGAGAAAATTGATTTTAATGATCGGTTAAGTTTCGTCCATGATAGACTCGACTGATGCTTAAAATCTGCTTTGTCACATAGTGCAATCAGTCGAAATATCTTTATCAAAACTCGACCAATTGCAATGTATGAAAAAGTGCAGAAAAGTGTTTCTAGCCATTGGAATGTTGTAAAACTTGAAATGATATCTGTTGCAACATCCCAAACGGCTAGTATTCATCCTTAAGTGTTCCCAAAGGCTTCTAGGCATCCCCAACTATAAATAGGAGCCCTTGGGCTTCATCCCATGGTTATCTAAGCACTATGAAGGTCTCTACTCTATTGTTGAGTGCATCCTACAACCTCCTCTCTCTCTAAGCTTAATCACTTGCATCATCTATTAGAATGAGTAGGAGATTTCTAAGAGAACTAGTCCTACATGTATATCTTGTGAGGCTCTCACTTCCACCACCTCCCAATCTCTCTTTCAACCATGAAGATGAAGGTTTTCTCTCTTGGATAAGAGAGGTGAAGAAGAACAAGGGAAGGATTCCCTTGGTGAAGAAGAAGGTTCAATGCCAAAGGCTTAGAGCTAGAGTGGGTAAGCCTTTGGTGAAGGCAAAAGACTTGTTGCTCAAGTGGGTAAGTCCTTGGTGAAAGATTCTCCTTGATGAAGGTGAAGACAAAGGGTGAAGATACAAGAAGAGTGGGTAATTACTTCAAGGACGAAGACTTGTGTAGGAGTGGGTAAGTCCTTGGTGAAAGAAGAATACTCCTTGCAAAGTGGGTAAGTCCTTTGTTGAATAGGTAAGTTCTTTGAACGATCATGAATTATAAGTCTTATGAATGAATATAAGAGTGCAATAGTTAAGAAATCCTAGAGGTTGACCTCTATAGGTAGTGGACTAACATACTTCTAGTTTGAAGTGTGGAACCACTCTACATAGCTTGTCTATCGGTGTATGTTCAATATCTCTCATCCTTGCTATGTATGTTTAGTTGCACATGAAATTCTCTATTTAGCAAGCTTATCTTGTGATATAATTTGAAGGTCAAAGGAATTTTGTTTAAGTACATTCAACTCTATTCACCCTTTCTAGAGCACACAATCACCCATCCTAGGAGCCAACTGGTTGTATCAGAGTAGGTATTCTCCAAGCATACTTCCACAAGTAGTAGAAGAAGGGTGATCACCAAGATGAGAGATGCTTCATCAACCTTCTAATCTTTGATGGGAGTAACTGCCTCTATTGGATGAGAAGGCTTCAGTTTCACATCCAAGGAAAAAGTCTTGAGTTATGATAAATGGTGGTTGTCCATACAAACTACCAAAGAAAATGATGAAAGAATGGGATGATGCTACCATGAAGAAAGCCACCTTAAATGCAAGAGAAATCAACATCCTCTATGTATGCATGACCCCCACCGAGTTCAACCAAATTTCATCTTGTGAGATGGCCTATGAGGTATGGAAAAAGCTATGCGTCACTTATAAGGGGACTCGACAAGTGAATGAAAGAAAAGTCTACATGCTCAAGGGTCTACTTGAGATCTTCAAGATGTGGAAGAATGAGAGGATAGCTAATATGTACCCAAGGATCAACATTGTTGTGAATGGTATTTCCATTCTAGGTCATCCTATGAGTAGAGGAAAGATCAACTCAAAGATCCTTAGAACTATTCCCAAGAGGTGGGAACCCAAAGTGACTTCCATTGAAGGAATAAGGTCTCTTGTTGATATACCTATTGAAGAGCTCATAGGAAATCTACAAGCTCATGAAGCCAAACTTGACTAGGCATGGAAAAATAACCACCTGAACTGATCCAAACTGAGTAATTGATTTTTTGTTGTCATGGTTTGGTTTTTGGCTCAGACTGGTTGAAACTCGAAAATAGCCATACTTACTTTGGTTCAGTTTGTCCACTCGAGAGGTGAAATCCATCCACCTGCGAGGTAATGGAACAATTTTGGCCATGCATACAACACACTAAAATGTATCCCTTACCCCCTCAAACCCTAGCCACAACTGCAAAGAGTCTCTCGACTTTCACCTCACCTCACAAACCCTAGCCACAAGTGAATCCTCACCGCCTTCCTCTATATCTTCCTCTATATCGTGTACACCCTCTCCCAATTTTAGTAGTCAGTTGGTGAATCCCTGCCACCTTGCTTGTCTCAACTCTGACTTGCTCAAATTTCAGTGTCGACAATTCCACTCGAGTCTAACTTTCTTGAACACTACCTTCATCATAGTTGGTTGTCCACACCGTTGGTTGCATGACCTCGGGTACTACCTCACAGGATGGGATTTATTGTTTTCGGAGTTGTCACCGGCTCGGGTTCCCTTGATTCAGTTTTGAATTCAAGTTTGGGTGGATTCAGTTTTAAACTCACACGAAGCCCTTTGATGCGGGTTTTGTGAATTAAGTGAATATCAATTAAAATTTGGATAATTTCTTGCAATTAAATACTTCAGCTAATTGGGTTTTGTAACAATTTTTTAGTTTAATAAGCATGAATTTTGTTCAAACTTTAAGTATATAGAAATTTACAAACAAATATCTTCATGTAAATGGTATTTGATGCAATTTTTTAGTTCATAAACAATAAATTTTGTTAAAGCTTTACATATACAAAATTTTGAATAAATATTTTTAGGTAAATGGGCTTTGATGCAAAATTTTAATTTACAGACAATGAATTTTGTTCAAACTTTAAGTACACAGAAATTCACAACTAATATTTTCATGTGGATGTGTTTTGATACAATCTTTTAGTTTGAAATGGGTTTAGTTTAAATATGAGGTATACAAAATTTTCATAAATAAATATTTCAATAGGTTTTTGTATAGTTTATCAATTTAGTAATGGGTTTTGTTGGGTCCCCATTACCCAACTGGGTGGGTATGGGTTCATGTATAGATGCCAATTGTTTAGTGGGGTGGGGGTGGGTATCATAATAACTGAAATGGGTACAATAGGTATGAGTATGGGTACCCCATACCTTCCCAATTGCCATTCGAGGGGAAGCCCCTAAAATTTCCCAAGAAGGTTGTCAAGTTCCTGAAGAAGGTTAATTTCCTATGGATGTAGTAGTTTATCTAGCGGGTTTTTTTACCCAGGAGCTGGATTATGGATGCTCGTCTCTGGATGTCCTTGATTGTTGGTGTGCATTCATGATTCAATGATATACAGTCAATGATATACATGAATTCATGATTCAATGATTCTTTAAGTCTTGTTATGGTCATATGGATAGTAAGATGTTGATCGACGGTGACGTAAGAAACCAAACCATCATATCAATGGCAATGGGGAAAACATTTTAAAAGAGTATTTTTAAGAGGAAAGTAAATACTTGTGAGTACTAGTCTGTCTACATGATAGCAAGTGCCGGTATGGAAATACCTTAGCTCTTGACTAATAAATCTGGGAGCATATGGTATGATGTAGGATCATGTTGGTCCCATAGTCATTGGAATCTGGTCGACTGATGATGCACATGATGGGTAGGTTCTTTGTTGTACGCCCCTTCAATTGCATTGAGGAAGTTGAGCCCTCAGACGATGAAGGTGACGATGCAAGCCTCCACACCTCACCACTTGGCGTACCCATCGGCAGCATACCCGACATTGAGCTCGTTGCAGTACCTGATGTTGTTTAGCTCCAATTTCATGATGAGGTTGAAATACCCATGGTGATCTCAATGGAGTCGAGCATGGCCTCACACTGGGTCACTCAATGCTTATTCAACTATCATCAATTTTAAAAAAAAATACATAGACCTCTCCATCATATAGATTCTTCATCAATCAACTCCCTACAATCATAATACTTCTTAAGTGATTTTGTTGCATGAATTGCTAGCATTGCTGGTTGTTGTTCACAGTGGTCCATAAAATGAGGGCAAGGCCTAAATACTACTGGCATGACACCCTCACCTGATGTTGGAGATGGGCTACTGGTGAAGGTTGGTTGTTGACGATGGATAGAAGGACAAGTGTAGAAGGGAGGCCAATGATCCCATCAAGTGAGAGAGAGAGAAGGTTGGAGAGGAGAGGGAGTTGATAGAGAGGAGAGAGAGGTGTTGAGAGTTACGATGGGGTTATGGGAAAATAAATTGGGCCAATCATCCATTTCTTTTTCAGATCAGAATTCTAATCCAATAATTAAAAACTTGATTGTATTTGAGGCCCCATACATTTGAGTGTATTCTAATTTCATTCCCTCCCCCCTCTCTCCCTCTCTCTCTCTCTCTCTCTATATATATATATATATTATATTATATTATATTATATATATGGCCGTTTCTTTAATACCTGCATGGGTAGCCTAGATTTTCGCTACCCATCAGTACCGAATGTAACTATATGGAAAAAAAAGTAACTATGTTTCTAACAAAGTAACTATACGATTAAAAGAGTAAAACCGAGCAGAATACACAATAGATATATATGTAATCTTGTTTTCAAATCTGTTGTTATAAACGTAACTATCTATGCATTAAACTTAGCAGTTTACAAGGTAAAGTAACCGTCTACATGTCAAAAGTAAGAAACTCAAAAAAAGTAACTGAAATAGGGGGCGGGTAGCTACCCACACAGGTATTAAAGATGGGCTATATATATATATATATATATATATATATATATATATATATATATATATATATAGGGGATTTATTCGCTATCTGTGCGAGTAGCCTGATTTTTCACTACCTGCACATCCAAAAGTGTAACTATATGGTACACAAAAGTAACTCTACGATCAAAAGAGTAACTATATTGATAAAAAAAGTAATTATATGACTAAAAAAGTAATTGCGTAGAAAATATACAGTCAGTAAATATATGGATATATTTTTTTATTTTGGTGGGGAAAATGATATTATTTTTGGATAAAAAAATTTAGGGATCTAGATAAAATGCTCCTCTACAATTGTGAAAAAAAAAGTACAGGTAGGGTGTGCGGGTAGCTACCCGCACGGGTATTAAAGATGAGCCCATATATATATATATATATATATATATATATATATATATATATATATATATATGAGGATGTATTGGCTGCCCGCGCGGGTACCGAATCCAAAGCTACCCGTGCATGAATACACGGTGGCACCAGTTGTAAATAATGAGAAATTGTAGCAATTCTAAAACCCGAACTGCACGCTCACGGCTCTAGCGCCTTCAGCCCCAGCACCGCCGCCGCGGCGCAAGGCCTCCCTCCGTACTAGGTCTAGAACCGGAAGGTGTCAAAATAGGCTACACCGCCCTTCTTTTCCCTAATGACTTTCTTTGAAACCCCCATTGCTCCGGCCACAATCTGCATCCAACAGTATCAACCAATATATCAGAGGGAGAGCCGGATGTCTTGGAGGAGTTCGAACGGAGGACGGCGGGGACAGGGCATGTGATCCGTGGGTGGGCGCCACAGGTTGCGATCCTTAGCCACCCGACAGTAGGGTGGTTTCTGAGCCACTACAGCTGGAACTCGTTACTGGAGGCCGTGATAGCAGGCGTGGCGGTGCTGGCGTGGCCCACGACCGCCGACCAGTACTTCAACACCAGGTTGCTTGTAGACGAGTTCGGCGTTGCTGTGAGAGCGTGTAAGGGCACGGACGCCGTGCGCGACGTTGATGCCTTGGCGCAACTCTTTAAGGATGCTGCTGGCGGCGACCCAAAACGGTTTCGACAGTGCTGCCATTGCGGCGTATAGAGAATAAGAGAAAAGGCCCTGTTGTTGAGCGAGATGGCCCGTGAGTCAATGCGACGAGGAGGAAGTTCTGACAGAGATTTGGATTGATTAGTCAAGGAGCTGTGGAAGCTCAAGCTAAGCTCTTGAGACGGCACCGATTTGTTAGAATGTAAATTATTTATTTAGTTCGTATGTAAAAAGTGACAATTCAAGCTATCACGATTCCATTCTCCTGTAACTTGTGGGTCTGAATAGCGATGCACTAATGATAAACCATTTTATTAGTATGGTGTATGAAGTGTATGAGGAAATGCGTGTACGGTCCTGTAATATATGTATGCTGAAAAAACTTAACAATGATTGAAAAATTTGCTATCTTGCATTTTTTTTTCAGTTACTCATTTCATCAAAGATAATATCTTTATCATCTATTAGTTCTTACTTTTTCTTAAGCTTGATGCCAATGAGATGGAATAGGAAGCGAAGAATATGAATCTGTATTTCAGAAGTTCAATATGACTGGATACTTAATTTTCATTTGCAACAACATCTAGTATCAACCTCTGAGAGCACTATTGTGCATTATGTGAATAACGATTAAGCCTTGTGGAACCGCTGCCTGCAAATCATCCACTCACACGACGGCCATGAGGGAGGGAGGTGTTGAAGTAGGTACAACAATTATTGATGCTTCTGGATTCTACATTGCTCGTAGCACTGATTGGGTTTCTTTAAGTGTAATTCAGCCCCCAAATGCTCTAGTTGTGTGATATGTACATGTAATGCACAGTTTATGTTATTTCAGAAAATTATTCACAAGCAGTGGCTTTGGTTGTACAAAACAACTGGTTGTCACCTATTCATTTCTGTAGAAAGATAATAGTTTACTATGAAGTGCCCCTACTTTACTTTTTCTATTATATTGGTTTTACTTATTCATTAACTTGGTTACCTTCCGTCATGTTCAATACTTTGTGGATGACGGGTTGGAGAAAAAAACATAAGGGGGCGTGCTCAAGCCTATTACCATGTGGATACTCATATTGTAATAAGCAAGTGTCATCTATAATATGGACAGTCATACTGTAATAGGCAAGAGCCAACCGTAATGTAAGTGACAGTTTTATAATATGTACAGTCAAATTGTAATAAGCAAGTGTCATTGTTACGACCCGCGTCGAGCTTATTCCGTAAGTAAGTTGTTCAGCATGTGTTTAACTGATGTGTTAAGTTATAAGCCTGTATTTGTTAATAATGCTTAAAATGGACATGATATGTGCTTAGTGTGTTTTCTAGCTTCTAAAGTGTGTAAAATCTTACGCTTGAAACGTTTCCAGAAAAATCGTTCGAATCCGACCTTCGAGTCAAAAGTTGCATGTTTTTGGGCTTCTAGGGACCCGATTGCAATTTGCGAAAAAGTTCGAAATTTGCGATTTGACCCCTAAGTTTTTCTTCCTTATCTTCCTTTCTCTCTTTTCTCGGTTCATTTCACAGAACCGCAGAACGCTTCCTGCGTTCAGCTCCAGCGAGAGAGAAAGAGAGAAAAAGAGAGGGAAAGAGAGAGAGAGCTGAGGAGGGAAGCTGCGGAGCTTCGTTTTGCTCCGATCGGTTGCGGTAGATCGTCCCTTTCTTCTGCAAATCATCTTCTCCGTCGAATCGAACCAAGTCCGTAGCTGGAGCTGCGTTTGTAGTGGAAACGGCTGAGAAATTGGGGTGCACGGTGCAGCCCTAGTTCGTTTTCTTGCTCCTTTCAGGTACGGTTTAGTCGTGTGGATCGTTTGTAATCGTTTGGCGTTGTTTGCGCGAAGTTCGCCCGTCGATTCGTGAGAAATCGACTTCTGCAGGTCGTTTTTCTGTTCTGTCTGTGCGCGGTTCGGCCGAGTTTCCAAATCGGTCGGCCGAGTTCTTGTTTAGGGCTTTTGTACAACGTTTTCCGGATCGGCCGAGTTTCGTCTTGATCGGCCGAGTTTCCTGAATTAGATACGCGAACAGGGATTTGGTCGGCCGAGTTTGGATCTGATCGGCCGAGTTTCCTTTGTAGGTTTTCAAGCGGTGAGTCTGTCGGCCGAGTTTGGTCGGCCGAGTTCCAGGATATGGGAAGTGATCGGCCGAGTTTCACAGTGTTCGGCCGAGTTTCATGTTGTGAGTGGCAGTTCACCTAGAAATCATTATTTAACTCATTTTAAATGTCTGATTGCTTCAGTGATAGTTTAATAAGATTATTGGGACTGAAATTGTGTAATAAGAATGATGAGAAAGAGGAAATTCCTGTGTTTACAGTTATAAAATGTTATTTATGTTAATTGTTAATCAGGTATAGACTTAGATGCCCTAACACCGTAGAACCCCTAACATGTGTCTGCAATTTAGGGGTGAAACTCGTGTTGCAACATCATCCGTGCGTGTGTCGCGGGCAAACGAGGAAAGAGAAAGAGGGCAGTGTCTAACAACAATTGTGCTTGTGTCACAATGGCACTGCGGTTTCACCAGAAAACACGGTTATCTAACACCATTCGTGCGGAGTCGCGAAGGTAACCCTGTGACCCTCCGCCTGTGTGCTCAGGTTAGTAGGAGGAGTCGAGAGAGAGCACTCAGAGTAGTGCATTGAGGCCAGAGAGCCTGTGGTCCTGTGGCAGAACAGGGCTGGCGTCAGATTCAGCATCTCCCGGGTGTGTCGCTGAATCTTGTACGGTGGGGCCGTAGCATGGACTTGTTGCGGTTCCTTATATGCAGAGTACACTGCATATATTTAGGGCATAATAATAAATGAATAAATAATCACATAGGATCACAGTAAATTTATATAACTGCTTTCAACTTGAATATGTCTGAGGATGCTTAGAAATGTGATTGATAACTGTATATCTGCTATGTTAGTAGAATTGCTCTGCTTAAACTGTATATTTGTTTACCTTCAGTTAATGAACCTGACGAGTTGTTTATTGATAGCTAAGTGAAATGTTATTCACTGAGCGAGTAGGCTCACCCCTCTACTCAAAAATTTTCAGGTCAGCATCAGCTTCAGGAGTCAGAAGGATCGTTCCATCTCAACGTTTAATAAGTAGAAGGTTGTAGTTAGTCTAGTTAGAAGGTCTCTTAGTCCATTCCCCTCGATCTACGGGACAAGGTGTGAGTGAGAGAGAGAATATGTATATTGACGTAAATTAACTGTTGTGTTTTAGTTTATGTTGAACAATGCTTATGTTGTAGACTTGTTTAATTTCTTATCAGTTAATAGAAATGCTTCCGCAGTTTGTTTAGTTTCATTTGATATTGATATCTTTAAATGTTTTAAAAAGTAATGAATGGTTGGTTATGCGTTGATTTCACCTGTCGTGCCCTAATCCGGTGGTTTGTGCTTAATGTGGGGTTGGGGCGCGACAATTTTTTGGTATCAGAGCGTAGGTTTGAGTACTTAGTTACTCAAGGTCAGGGGACGATAAGAGACCAATATGATTAAGGTTTAAGTGTCTTTCTTCTATCTGTAATTTTCTAATAGGAAATATTCTATTATATGATTGCAGATGGCAGGAAGAGGTTTTGATCGTGATGATCAAGCTGAGAGCCATGTTGGCCCTGATCCGCGATACTTGGGTCCAGGTGGTGGTGACCACGTGGATGAAGCATCCCGGATGTACAGGATGTTCCTGGAAACCAAGGAGAGGTACAAGGCAGATAGGCGAGAATCTTCTTCTACTAGCAGTAAAGATCTGATGCGATCTTATGAGCTCGTGAAGAAGCTTGGCGGCACAGAGTTCAGTGGCACCACAGATCCCGCAGAAGCTGATGAGTGGTTTAGACAGATAGAGAAGGTCTTCCGTCTGATGGAGCTTCCAGAAGACAAGAAGATCAATCATGCAGTTTACCTTCTGACAGGTGATGCAGAGCTGTGGTGGCGTGGTGTGGAAGAAAAGAGGAGAGGCACAGAGCGTTCCTGGCAGGATTTCTCTAAGGAGTTTCATCTCAAATTCTACCCACCCACCTTCCTTAATGAGAAAATCAGGCAGTTGCAGAATATCAAGCAGGGGAACATGACAGTTACAGAATATGAAGCGCTTTTCACACGTTTGGCGAATTTCTGTCCACAGCTTGTTCCTGACAACATAGAGAGATGCAGAAGGTTTCAGGAAGGGCTAAGGCCAGAGATTCGGCATACAGTTTCTGCTACTAGTAGGAGGAACAGAGAGAACTTTGGTGAGTTTGTTGAGGCCGCCAGACAGGTTGAAGAATCTGTGAATGCTGATAGGGTGCCTGAGTCTAAGAAAAGATCTGCAGAGTTCAGTGGAGGACAGTTCAGTGGTGGGTAAAGAGGTGGAGGTAGAGGTTTCTTTTCTAAGCTTGGGCGTGGCTTGGGTTGTTTTGGCAGGCAGAGATCTGAGGATGTCACTACTTCTAGAGGCAGAGGAGGGCACAACCCAGGAAGATGGAGTAGTGCTGATAGTGGGCAATCTTCTGGATCGTCAATGTCAGTGACTGGTCCACAGAAACAGGAAAAGCGAGTATGTAATACTTGTGGAAGGTTACACTCTGGACAATGTTGGGGTCCAAACCCTATAGAATGCTACCATTGTGGACAGATGGGACACATAAAGAAGTTTTGCCCTCAGCTTCAACAAGCAGCATCACAAGCTTTTCAGCCTCAATACCATGATGTTCCGAGTTCCTCTGTGGCCTCCGGTTCTAGAGGTGGCGAAGCGTCTAGTGGCAGGAGTGGTCAGAGAGGACAACGTGGCAGAGGGAGAGCTTCAGCACGTTTCTTTTCTTTGACACCTCAGGAAGGTATAATCTCTTCACAAGTTGTTACAGGAGAAATGCTTTTGTTTAATAGCATACCAGTTTCAGTTTTGATTGATCCGGGAGCTACTCATTCTTTTATACGACGTTCTTTGGTAGTTGAGCTTAATCTGTTAATTCAAGAGTTGGCAGATGAGTTAGTGTTGAGGGTTCCACTAGGTGGACCGACAGTTTTGTCTGAGTCCTGTCCCGGATGTTTGTTATCTTTTGGAGGTTTTACCTTTGCTGCTAATCTCATACCCTTGGATGTAAATACTTTTCAAGTCATCTTGGGTATGGATTGTCTTGAGACATATCGAGTGCAACTCGATTGCTGGAAAAAGGAAGCTACCTTTCAATTAGGAGAATTTTCTTGTGTCTTTACTGGAGACAGGAAAGTTCTGCCTACGTGCATAATATCAGCTGTTGTGGCTGATAAGATGTTACAGAAAGGATGTGAAGCGTTCCTTGCTCATGTGGTTGATACCAGAGCAGAGAAGAGCACTGCCATTGTTTATGATGTACATGTAGTTCGTGAGTTCTCTGACGTTTTCCCAGAAGAGTTGCCAGGCTTACCTCCTGTCAGAGACATTGATTTTGAAATTCAGATATATCCAGGTAGTCATCCAGTAGCGCTGCCGGCCTACAGAATGGCACCTGCGGAGTTGAAAGAACTCAAGGTACAGTTGCAGGAGTTATTAGATAAGGGTTTCATTAGACCCAGTACTTCACCATGGGGTGCTCCAGTTTTGTTTGTTAAGAAAAAGGATGGAACCATGCGTCTCTGTATAGATTACAGGCAACTGAATAAGATCACAATAAAGAATAAATATCCTTTGCCGAGAATTGATGATCTGTTTGATCAGTTGCGTGGAGCGACGATCTTTTCTAAAATTGATTTGAGATCCGGATATCATCAGCTTAGGATAAAGGCTTCTGACATTCCTAAGACAGCTTTCAGAACCAGGTATGGGCATTATGAGTTCTTGGTCATGTCGTTTGGGCTGACCAATGCCCCAGCAGCCTTTATGGATATGATGAATCGGATTTTTAAACCTTTTCTAGATCAGTTTATTGTAGTTTTTATAGATGATATTCTGATTTATTCCAGAGACGAGGAACAGCATGAGCAATACTTGAGAGTAGTGTTGCAGTTGTTGAGACAACACCAGTTGTTTGCTAAGTTTAGCAAATGCGAGTTCTGGTTGGCCGAGGTAGCATTCCTTGGGCATGTTATCTCGAGAGATGGAGTCAGCGTGGATCCCAAGAAAGTTGAGTCTGTGCTTCAGTGGGAACAACCTACTACTCCTACTGAGATCAGAAGTTTCTTGGGGTTAGCCGGTTATTATAGAAGGTTTATAAAGAATTTCAGTGAGATAGCATCACCTTTGACACGCTTGACAAGGAAGGATGTGTCGTTTGTTTGGTCTGATAACTGTGAAAGAAGCTTTCAGATTTTGAAGAAGAGGTTGACTTCAGCACCAGTGTTGGTTCTGCCTGAGGCAGAAAAAGGCTATACAGTGTTCTGCGATGCTTCTAGAAGAGGTCTGGGCTGTGTACTGATGCAAGAAGGTAAAGTTGTTGCTTACGCATCTAGACAGCTTAAGAAGAATGAAGAGAATTACCCTGTTCATGATTTGGAGTTAGCTGCTATAGTTCATGCTCTAAAGACGTGGCGTCATTATTTGTATGGTGAAACATGTCAGATGTTCACCGATCATAAGAGTTTGAAATATATCTTTACTCAGAAAGACTTGAATTTGAGACAGCGCAGATGGCTAGAGCTGATTAAAGACTATGATGTGACAATTGATTACCATCCCGGTAAGGCAAATGTTGTAGCTGACGCTTTGAGTAGAAAGTCTAGTTCTTCAGCCAATGCATTTTCTATGGCATGTTTCAAAAGAGACTTGCTTGTAGACATGTGAAGGTTGAACTTGGACTTGGAGGTGACAAGACAGAGTGGGCTGATTGCGCAGATGCAAGTTAGACCTACCTTTTATAATCAGATTAAAGAGTTGCAGCAGAGTGATAATGATTTATGGCAGATTATGCAGGAGATGTCAGAGGGTAAGAGGACAGAGTTCAGATTTTCTGATGAGGGCATGTTGTATCTTCATGATAGGCTGTGTGTACCTGGAAATAGTGGGTTAAAAGAGCAGATTCTTGAAGAAGCGCATACTTCTATGTATGCCATGCATCCAGGTAATACAAAGATGTACAGGAACCTCAAGGAGCTGTACTGGTGGCCAGGTATGAAAAAGGATGTGGCTGAATACGTAGCTAGGTGCGGGGTGTGTCAGCAAGTTAAAGCTGAACACCAGAAACCTGCTGGTATTTTGCAGTCACTTCCTATACCAGAATGGAAATGGGAACATGTTACGATGGACTTTGTGGTTGGATTACCTAGAACGCCTAAGGGTTCAGACTCGATATGGGTGATTGTGGATAGACTAACTAAGTCTGCTCATTTTCTTCCTGTCAAGTCGATCTTTGACGTTTCTAAGCTGGCTAAAGTTTATGTGGATGAGGTAATCAGGTTGCATGGGATCCCAGTTTCTATTATTTCTGACAGAGATCCAAAGTTTACATCTAGATTCTGGAATCAGTTGCATCGTGCGATGGGCACGAGGTTAAAGTTCAGTACAGCATTTCACCCACAGACAGATGGTCAATCTGAGAGGACCATACAGACCCTTGAAGACATGCTGAGAGCATGCGTGTTACAGTTTAGAAGCAACTGGGAAGAGCACTTAAGCTTAATAGAGTTTGCTTATAATAACAGCTACCATTCTAGCTTGGGAATGGCTCCATTTGAAGCTCTATATGGCAGGAAGTGTAGATCGCCAGTTTGTTGGTATGAAGTGGGTGAAAAGGAAATTCTTGGACCTGAGCTGGTTGATGTGACTACTGAAAAGATATCCGTGATTCGGGATCAGTTAAAAGCTGCACAGGATAGACAGAAGAGTTATGCTGATAGACGACGTCGACCTCTTGAGTTTGAGGTTGGCGACGAGGTTTTCTTGAAAGTTTCGCCGTGGAAAGGAGTTCTGCGGTTTGGCAAGAGGGGTAAGTTGACCCCTAGATATATGGGCCCATATCCTATTGTTGAGAGGATTGGACCTGTAGCTTACAGGTTGGATTTGCCGTCTGAGTTGGCAAATCTACATGATGTTTTCCACATATCTATGCTGAAAAAGTGTCACCCTGGTACAGATAAGATTCAAGATTCAGAACCGGTGCAACTTAGGACAGATGTGTCCTATGTTGAAGGACCTGTGCAGATAGTTGATTACCGGATCAAAAAGCTTAAGAACCGCGAGATTCCTTTAGTGAAAGTTTTGTGGAGAAACCACAATCTTGAAGAAGCTACGTGGGAGCTAGAGTCTGAGATACGTAGCAAGTTTCCTTTTCTCTTCTAGGAATTTCGAGGACGAAATTTCTATAAGGGTAAGAGGAATTGTTACGACCCGCGTCGAGCTTATTCCGTAAGTAAGTTGTTCAGCATGTGTTTAACTGTTGTGTTAAGTTATAAGCCTGTATTTGTTAATAATGCTTAAAATGGACATGATATGTGCTTAGTGTGTTTTCTAGCTTCTAAAGTGTGTAAAATCTTACGCTTGAAACGTTTCCAGAAAAATCGTTCGAATCCGACCTTCGAGTCAAAAGTTGCATGTTTTTGGGCTTCTAGGGACCCGATTGCAATTTGCGAAAAAGTTCGAAATTTGCGATTTGACCCCTAAGTTTTTCTTCCTTATCTTCCTTTCTCTCTTTTCTCGGTTCATTTCACAGAACCGCAGAACGCTTCCTGCGTTCAGCTCCAGCGAGAGAGAAAGAGAGAAAAAGAGAGGGAAAGAGAGAGAGAGCTGAGGAGGGAAGCTGCGGAGCTTCGTTTTGCTCCGATCGGTTGCGGTAGATCGTCCCTTTCTTCTGCAAATCATCTTCTCCGTCGAATCAAACCAATTCCGTAGCTGGAGCTGCGTTTGTAGTGGAAACGGCTGAGAAATTGGGGTGCACGGTGCAGCCCCAGTTCGTTTTCTTGCTCCTTTCAGGTACGGTTTAGTCGTGTGGATCGTTTGTAATCGTTTGGCGTTGTTTGCGCGAAGTTCGCCCGTCGATTCGTGAGAAATCGACTTCTACAGGTCGTTTTTCTGTTCTGTCTGTGCGCGGTTCGGCCGAGTTTCCAAATCGGTCGGCCGAGTTCTTGTTTAGGGCTTTTGTACAACGTTTTCCGGATCGGCCGAGTTTCGTCTTGATCGGCCGAGTTTCCTGAATTAGATACGCGAACAGGGATTTGGTCGGCCGAGTTTGGATCTGATCGGCCGAGTTTCCTTTGTAGGTTTTCAAGTGGTGAGTCTGTCAGCCGAGTTTGGTCGGCCGAGTTCCAGGATCTGGGAAGTGATCGGCCGAGTTTCACAGTGTTCGGCCGAGTTTCATGTTGTGAGTGGCAGTTCACCTAGAAATCATTATTTAACTCATTTTAAATGTCTGATTGCTTCAGTGATAGTTTAATAAGATTATTGGGACTGAAATTGTGTAATAAGAACGATGAGAAAGAGGAAATTCCTGTGTTTACAGTTATAAAATGTTATTTATGTTAATTGTTAATCAGGTATAGACTTAGATGCCCTAACACCGTAGAACCCCTAACATGTGTCTGCAATTTAGGGGTGAAACTCGTGTTGCAACATCATCCGTGCGTGTGTCGCGGGCAAACGAGGAAAGAGAAAGAGGGCAGTGTCTAACAACAATTGTTCTTGTGTCACAATGGCACTGCGGTTTCACCAGAAAACACGGTTATCTAACACCATTCGTGCGGAGTCGCGAAGGTAACCCTGTGACCCTCCGCCTGTGTGCTCAGGTTAGTAGGAGGAGTCGAGAGAGAGCACTCAGAGTAGTGCATTGAGGCCAGAGAGCCTGTGGTCCTGTGGCAGAACAGGGCTGGCGTCAGATTCAGCATCTCCCGGGTGTGTCGCTGAATCTTGTACGGTGGGGCCGTAGCATGGACTTGTTGCGGTTCCTTATATGCAGAGTACACTGCATATATTTAGGGCATAATAATAAATGAATAAATAATCACATAGGATCACAGTAAATTTATATAACTGCTTTCAACTTGAATATGTCTGAGGATGCTTAGAAATGTGATTGATAACTGTATATCTGCTATGTTAGTAGAATTGCTCTGCTTAAACTGTATATTTGTTTACCTTCAGTTAATGAACCTGACGAGTTGTTTATTGATAGCTAAGTGAAATGTTATTCACTGAGCGAGTAGGCTCACCCCTCTACTCAAAAATTTTCAGGTCAGCATCAGCTTCAGGAGTCAGAAGGATCGTTCCATCTCAACGTTTAATAAGTAGAAGGTTGTAGTTAGTCTAGTTAGAAGGTCTCTTAGTCCATTCCCCTTGATCTACGGGACAAGGTGTGAGTGAGAGAGAGAATATGTATATTGACGTAAATTAACTGTTGTGTTTTAGTTTATGTTGAACAATGCTTATGTTGTAGACTTGTTTAATTTCTTATCAGTTAATAGAAATGCTTCCGCAGTTTGTTTAGTTTCATTTGATATTGATATCTTTAAATGTTTTAAAAAGTAATGAATGGTTGGTTATGCGTTGATTTCACCTGTCGTGCCCTAATCTGGTGGTTTGTGCTTAATGTGGGGTTGGGGCGCGACAGTCATCTATAATATGGACAGTGATACTGTAATAGGAAAGAGCCAACCGTAATGTAAGTGACAGTTTTGTAATATGTATAGTCAAATTGTAATAAGCAAGTGTCATATGTAATATAGAAAGTCGCATTGTAATAGGCAAGAGGCAATTGTAATGTAGGTGACAATTTTGTAATATGGATACTCATATTGTAAAAAGAAAGTGTCATCTGTAATATGGACCGTCACATTATGATAGGCAAGAACCAACTATAATGTAGGTGACAGTTTGTAATATGGGTAGTCATGTTGTAATAAGCAAGTATCATCTGTAATATGGAGAATCACATTGTAATAGGCAAGAGCCAACTGTAATGTAGGTGACAGTTTTGTAATATAGATAGTCATATTGTAATTTTCAAGTGTCATATGTCATATGGACAGTGAATTGTAATATGTAAGAGTTCGTAATGTAGGTTACTCGTAGTGTTTCACAGTTACTCACATGTTTTTTTCAGTTACTCGCATGCTTTTTTAGTTAGTCACATGGTTTTTTCAGTAAGGTAGGTGATAATTTATAATATAGATACTTGTATTGTAATAAGTGTCATCTGTAATATGGATAGTCACATTGTAACAAGAGGCAACTGTAATGTAGGTGACAATTTTGTAATATGGATAGTCATGTTGTATTAAGCAAGTGTCATATGCCATATGGACAGTCACATTGTAATAGACAACAACCAACCATAATGTAGGAGACAGATTTGTAATATAGATACTCATATTGTAATAAGCAAGTGTCATCTGTAATATGGACAGTAATAGGCAAGAGTCAACCGTAATGTAGGTGCCAACTTGCAATATGGATAGTCATTTCTCTCTGTACATTAAAAATATCCACCTTCCTTATAATTTGTTCCTACAAATTACGGTTTCTTTATATACATTACACAAGTCCACCTACATTACTATTTAATAATACACATTACAAATTCACTATGCACATTACAAAATATCCACCCACCTTATAATTTGTTCTTGTACATTACAGTTTCTTTATATCCATTACAAAATATCCACTCACTTTACTGTTTCATCATGCATATTACATTTTCTCTATGTACAACAAGATAACCACTCACCTTACACTTTAATCATGCATATTATAGTTGGTATGACCTTGATGGGCGCCATAGTCATGGGCCTTTAAAGATTTCTCCTCGTAACATATTTTAGTTTATTCTTTCTATATAAATAATTGTTTCATATGGGTTGTATGCTTGTTTTAACTAAAATTCAATCGAATCCACCAAAATGGTGACATGAGGACATACAACATCTAGTTGCACATAGTATTTCCTTAATAAAATATTGTGGTACTGCCCGGCTACGTGTCAAAATGCCATTATAGAGATGAGCAATCTCTTCACTGAACGAGGTCTGTTAATTTTTTTGACAATCTCATCTTTTTATCACATTTACAAAATCTGGATATATCACGACGATACAACAAAATATCTGATCATCATTTTTATAAATAGGTGATGTTCATTCTAACTAACAATGAAAATTAAAGCACACATCTTCATGTTTACGTACTTAATCCACAATCTGTGTATAGATAAGCATTAATAAATAAACATTTTCCAGATTGTTTCCAGTGATGTCACAGTGGACTTCATGGGTGCCAAGCTATGGTTGTCGGTCACCTGCCCTCACCGTGCCCGGAGATGCACCTACGGTAGCTGCTGCTTGTCCTCGGCCTCCACTTTCGTCGCTCCATCTTCACCGATGCATTTTCTCTTCTTCTCATTGTTGC
Source organism: Alisma plantago-aquatica (assembly GCA_963693085.1). NCBI lineage: Eukaryota > Viridiplantae > Streptophyta > Magnoliopsida > Alismatales > Alismataceae > Alisma > Alisma plantago-aquatica. Next base: position 315,184,756 of record OY856415.1, on the reverse strand, counting down.
TGGGCTTGCCCTGCATGGATTATGGAAAATTAGAATGGACCTAGACTAGGCTAATCTAGTGGAGTGCCTTGGGGTGAAATTTGAACCAGGGAGAGGTGGAATTTTGGTGTCTCTATACCTTGTTCTTCTCCGGTTCCTTCCTCTTCCCACCTCGCTGCTGTGACGGTGGCAGAGGAGACGGCGACCGCACCATCTGCTGCTCAAACCTTGAGTCGGAGTCTACCGGCTCCGATTTTACAGTGCGGGTGGAGCTGCTAGAATTGGATGGCTACAGGTTGTTGGTATCCGAGGAACCCTCTGCATTACCTGCCGATGCTGCTTCTGAAGCAGCGAAAATGGGGTGGCGCGCAGTGCGCTCCACTAAGGCCGCGTTGGACGGGAAAGTCGGCGAGATGCCAGTGTACGGGAAATCGACGACGATCAGTGGAGGCGGGAGGGTCGCGGCGGTAGTGTGAGGAGGGACCCCGGTGTCATGGAGGAGGTCCATGGCTTGGCTAGTCGGGAGGCCAAGTAAGGCTATGAAAGAAGGGAAAGATGATGAGGTTGGAGGTTGAGAAGTAAGAAGGACGCCAGCAGCGACGGGGCCATGAACTACTTGGGACTCTAGTAGTGTTTCGCGCATTAGGCTCTGGATCTCTTCTTGGAACCACAACGACTCGGCGATCTCGTGCGCGTGATCGCTGTCCCCATGCCCCGTTGCGACTGTTTGGAGCGACATGTAGTAATTACAATTGATGCCACCATGTTTACAGCCACGGGTAGCGAACGATTGTTACCCGCACGGGCATTGAACAAATCCCCTATATATATATATATATATATATATATATATATATATATATATATATTACTGACTGTATATTTTCCGCACAGTTACTTTTTTTATTCATATAGTTAGTTTTTTTATCAACATAGTTACTCTTTTGATCGTAGAGTTACTTTTGTGTACCATAAAGTTACACTTTTGGGTGTGCGGGTAGTGAAAAATCAGGCTACCCGCACAGATAACGAATAAATTCCCTCTCTCTCTCTCTATATATATATATATATATATATACATATATATATATATACATATATATATATATATATATATATATATATATATATATGTTTGTATGTGTGTATGACAACGATCCAGTTAGAAACATATCTTGGTGAGAGCATGAGAGGCATTTGAATAACTTTACAAAGTGATCCTTTTCTTCATAATCCAACTGTATGGATTAAAAATACACCTTATTATTTACCTTCCTACACAATTTAATCATACATGTATATATATATATATATATATATAGTAAGTGTGTGTGTATATATAGGCCTTTTTTTAGCCTGGAGTTTTTCTACCCCGCAATCAAAAAAGTAACTCTAAGATCAAATGAGTGACTATATTGATAAAAAAAGTAACAATATGATTAAAAAAGTAACTATGCAGAAAATATACAGTCAGTAAATATATGGACGTATTTTTTATTTTGGTTGGGTAAATGATATTATTGTTGGATGAATTTTTTTGGGGAGCTAGATAAAATGCTCCTACCCACGTGGGTATTAAAGATGAGCATATATATATATATATATATATATATATATATATTTGTGTATGTGTGGGTGTTTGTGTTTGCTCATGACGTATAGGATAATTGAGCATTCTTATGTTTTATATTATCAATTTTTGTAACATATGATGTTTCCATCAAATTGCAAAAATGCCTTCACATAACATATATTGTAATAATCACAAGTTTTATTTTTGGTATAGGAGGGGATGAGAGAGGGAAACTATATTTACAAGAATAAACAACATTGGATTAATTTTGCAAAACAACTACAAAAAATAAGGAAATCACCTTTGGGAGTCGCTTTTTGCTGGGAAAGAAGTTATGTGGATGGGTTCCTCATGCCTCACTTTTAATTATAGAAGAGTAGTGATACACATTATCTCTTGATTCCAGATCTGAATATTTATTCTTGAAGAAGAAAAAACTAACTTTATGATAAATGTTTAGATCCCACCAATTCCACTATTAACCACTATATCTTGAGAACATGCAACATGCACTACTAGCATTGTCATTTTCAAAGCGTCCACAATGGATCCATTGTAGATGGAGAGAGGCAGATGAATGGATGGAGAGAGTGTGGACCCTAAATTGTCAGTTCATTAGAAATCGACATCTATCACGGTGGGTAGTGTTGGTTGCAGCCCAAAAAACTGACAATTTTGATTTAAAGGAACGATTATATCTAACAAACTGATACCTATGAAATGCTACCCAGTGAGGTTGTGATGTCCAGCATGACCATTTTGGTTTTATCATTTAATGTCAGTTATTTGACAAAAATTGACAATCAGTCCTATAATTTCATTTTTTTGATGCAATCAATGACTAACTTGTGATTTTTTTTAAATGATAGGCCTACAATCTTCTACTCAGCTAGCCAGTAGGATGCAGAACCTACAGTTCAATTTTGAATTATAGGTTAACAATATCATGTGAGTTCATCTTAGCAACATGCCACCAAACCTACAATAAGAAACATAATATGCACATAGTTTTATTCATCACATGTGCAATCATAATTCATTCATCTTCACATTCATCCACACACATGTTACTTCATTTACATATATACTAGTTTCATTCTCATGACGTGTAGAAACATTCATTCATTCATCTTCACATTCACACACATGTATGTAGATCATCATTCAGATATGCTTGCATTAAATTTAGAGTTGCCAATGTGTACATCAAATTTAGAATTGCCAATATATAGATCTTCATTCACATGTATATAGATCATCATTCATAAGCACCACATGTATAATAGGATTCAAAGTTCTTCATCTTCTTTATTAGAACCAAAATCAAATATGACACCCCTTAAAAAGGCTTCTTCTCATTGTTCTCATGTCTCCTCTAGTTGTACTCTCATATAGGGCATGTGTACATATACTATCTTTTCTTTCATAATATCTAATGCCTTTTTATACTTATGATGATCAAGACTATATATATATATATATATATATATATATATATATATATATATATGTATATATATATATATATGTGTGTGTGTGTGTGTGTGTGTGTGTGTGTGTGTGTGTGTGTGTGTGTGTTTGTGTGTGTGTGTGTGGATTACATTATGTATGTTGTTGATATCTACTTTTTCATATCTTACAATCATGTCCATATACCAAATCACGTAGTATGTGCATGCCCAACCATTGTCTTCTATAGAACATTATAAATTTCAACATACAAAATGTTAATAAATAAAACTGAGAATAGTTGGCATAAATATGCATTGGAGTCATAAAACTACCTCGACATTCTCCCAAACCATTGTTTTCTTTTTTTGTCCACCATTCCAACAAACTTTTTTGAAATATTTTTGTGAAAAATGCTATCAAACTGATTGAACATCTCATAAAACTATGTGGAAATTACCATTAGCAGTGGATTATCAAAACTCACTAAAAATTAAAACCTTTTTTACTAAGAGATCAGTGTTACCAGGAAACCCTTTACAGAAAGAACCAAAGCCATATATATATATATATATATATATATATATATATATATATATATATATATATATATATATATATATATCACAGTTCACTTCATACATTGTTTAATCACATCACAAGGATATGAGATACAAGTTACTTTACCAAAACACATCTAAAAGCAACATTATACATCTAGGCATCCAAGCCAAAATCTCAGATCGATTATAAAATTGTTTGTGTATCACCTCCCAAGGACCTGAGAGTACAGGGATGACACATATGACTCTATTTCTACAAGGCGCATAACATCACACTCAACCTAAATTGTTACTACTGTCCTTGCTACTGTTGGCAGCTCTCTGCAGCACGATCTCTACCTCCTCGTGCATGTCCACCTAAAAAGTATGGAAACCCACGGGGTGAGACAAAAGTCCCAGCGGGAGATATAACCCTCTACCAACAATATTATTATCACAGATAAATCTTTATGAAAGAGAGAAAAAGAAATCTTTATTGAATTAAACATGTATAACTACTAGTTATATGTAGATTAGAGAAATCTCATCATTCAAGCAGTTCAAATATCTATAATTGAGCAATAGATCATCTAATCACTTTTAAAAGGAATATGAAGAACATGTAAAACATCTAACAACTATGACATAAAGAAACAATTACAACCTCATTCAATAATACCATTCTTGATCCTTAAGCAAATATGCTACATGGATAATTACATCTTTCAACAATCAATCTTATGCCCTGAGGATATGAGGTATACCACTCATGCTTCAACCAACCTAAATTAGGTAGCATCAGTGCCATACAAGGTCCATGGAAGAGCTAGACTCCATGACCTCACCCCCTCAGTCACTACAGGATTATTGTCAGTGACATTATGAGCCAAATTTCAATTAGCTAGTCTGGGCATATAGGCTCATCGCTAGAGAGATACAACATGTAGTTGTTCCCTTATCAGGGTATGACCTGTGGTCAATCCTGATTGTGTCAGGGTATGGTCTGTAACCAATCCTAATTGTATATTGAGTCACGGTCTACAACCACACTCTTGTTAGGGTATGGCCCAAAGCCAATCCTAATTGCATTAGGGTATGGCTCGCATCCAATCCTATTAGTTAAGGATACAAGGAGATACCTCAACTTGCACCCCACATATTCAACAATATGCGCTCTGAGTAAAATTCATTTCACCATCCAACAAATTCTAACACTGAATGGATCTATGGCTAGGGAAAACTACATTTTTAGTTTTACTTGACAAGTTAAGTGCATTACATAACATTTTAGCATCAATCAAGTGACAAGCATGAATTATAGATAAATACTACAAAGAAAGGTGTAATATATCTTTTAAGGAATCATGTATCAATTGGAACACATCTTGTTACACCTATCATGGGATATCAATCCCTTGAACACATTATTGGGAATCTCATCCCTTCAACATTTTCATTATCATGATCACATGTATCAACCCCTTAGTTTATCATTGAACAATGTCACCTCTTACCAAGCAATAATCATCTCTAGGTCATCAGACCCAAATATATACCATACTTGTTGTACAAGTATATCACATGGCTCACAAGTCCTTATATAATATGTATGATGCTAAATCATCATAGTTCATACCTGCTATGTTCATCATCTCATAATACCTTCATGGTTAGGATTTCATTGTAAAAGAAATATCAAGTAAATATTATCACTGTGTCATAAAGAGAACCATTCAAATTTCAACCCTCTCATGAGTAGGGTTAGGGTTTCCCCTTGTAGCCAATTAGGGTTTTTAAGTTCATACTTGACAAACAAACCCTAATTCATATCATAAGGGATTATATTATTGCCACAAGTATTCAAGCATACTTAATTACTCTCATTAATTATCATCAATTGATTATCAACATGAAGTATTACCTTTCTCATATGAGTAGTATAAGTTTCTCTCTCGTCTTTACTAGGATATTGATTTCAACATACTTATTACATTGGCTTGACCCTCCTTAGGGTTTAACAACCTACATGTATCAAAGTGTATCCATCTCATTACTTCATAGTGTATCAATTGATTATATTCATCATGTGTCAGCCTACACTCATCAAGATGTATCAACCTATACACTAACACTTGTGTCGGCCTAGACACATTCACTTGTGTCATCCTAGACACTCTCACTTTTTTCAAACTAGACACCATTATCACTTTGTGTTGCCCATGACACTATCAAATTGATATTAGTTTAGAGGTGCTTAGGGTGATTTCTATTTAAAGGTGCTTAGGGTGATATTGGTAATGAATCATTTCTTGGTGTATCACCTTCATCATACCTTGGTTCATCACCTTATTCACACTTAAGAAAAATATTTTCACCTCACTTAAGCATAACATCTTGTCCTCACTTTGGGGTATAGGCCACCCTATCACTTTGTGTATCGTCCATCCTAGCACATTATGTATCGGACACCCTACTACTTTGTGTGTCAGCCACCCTATCACTTTGTGTATCGCCAACCTATCACTTTGTGTTTCAGATATAGTATGCTCTAAGGTATTGGCCACACTATCATCTAGTGTGTCATCCATAGCATCATCTATTATTTCACCAAGTGATATTGGCCTCTAGGGTTTTGATAGTTATCGGGTTGACCATCATCAACACTCTTCTATTCTTTCCCCTATCAAGGTATTGGCCTCACCATCACTTGGTGTTTTGGCCAAGGTTCCAAGGAGTGTGTCACCCACACCTTCACATGGTGTGTCAGCCTAGGTGTGTCTCCCATCACACATGTGTCGGGCTAGAGGTGTATCGGGTTGATAGGGTTATGGCATGTCCGGTTAGCCCTATTAACTACATCTCTTCACTCAACTTCAAGATATAGTCCTGCCCCCATCTTTAGCCTTAGGTTATAGGATAAGAAACTATAAGAATGATGGCATTTTGCACGTAACAAATTGGTAAGGAGTTAGGACATCTTGTGTATTGGTTTCCATTCATATGACATTTTATTGAGTTAGGGTTTCTCAAACCAATATCGGTTTGTGAATGGGAGGTTCCACAATATTCAAGCTTCAACCCTTCATCCATTAACACTCTAGTTTATGGACAATAGTCCCAAATATTTATTAGATCTCATAGAATCATCATTCAATCAAAGAAAGTCGAAATTAAAAAGGAATCATCAAGTATTTGCATGACTGAAGGTGAATAATAATAACATTGAGTTCAAGTTATATAAACCACCTCAAGATCATCATAAGAGATTAAAGCTCCAAATCTTCACATTCCCAAGGTTGAAGATGACTTATCAAAAGTCCAAGACTCAGTCACGACACTTCTATATGTAAGAAGATACCATAGTTAGGAACTTGGTGAAGAAGAAAAGAAAGAAAGGAACCATGATTCGAGAAGCATAGTCTATCCAAGGTTAAAGATGATCATGGCTTCACCTTAGACAATATGATCGACCTTCCTCTTGCTCCTTGATCTCCTAGGGTCGTCTACTAAGAAAGGGATGAAATGAGAGTCAAAAGGTTACTTGCTTTGAAAAGAGGGACTTATATAGTTGAGTTTCAAGAGAGAGAGTCTATGTGAGGTGCCATCACCATATGTAACTAGGTGACGCGTGTCCATGCATGGTGACTCCATGCATCCATGATTATCTCGACATGAAAAACTCTTGTTGATAATTCAAGGATGAGATATTGGCCATTGGGTAGATTTCTTGAGAATATATCACAACCCAATATCACTTTATGTGCAAACTGATACAACTTTTGCAAGGAACATGTAAACCGATATGCTTCACCTACTTGAGGTGCTTAGCCTGATATGAATACTTCAAAATAGTTTCTAAACCAATATGGGACCTTCTTTATGGCTTCTAAGCTTATAGGCACTCCCATATATACTTCATAACTCAACATAACCCCATCTAGGGTTTAAGACACTCAACACTCTTTGGCTCTTTCACCACCAAGAGTGTTATTAATTAACCAAGACTCAAACAAGGTGCCCCTCCTTTCTCTCTCTTCTAGATGATGCTCAGAGGGAGAAGGGACACTCTAGAGGTGATAATTTGCACATCAACCACTATTTTGGGTAAATTGTAATTTGTACCCAAACTATCATATAGAGCATAAACAACTTGTAAATAAGCTCAAACTTGAGAATTAAACTCGCATTAAGTCTTAATTCACTACTACAGAAACAGCCTTTGGCATCGGTTGTTTAACCCCCTTTGGCGTCGGTTTCTGAGCGATGCCTATGTGGGCACCGCTAAAGGTCGAACACTTCGGCGTCAGTTTTTTAACCGACGCCTATTTAACATATAGGCGTCAGTCTTTTAGTAGATAACCGACGCCAAAAGGGTTCGCGCCACAGAAAACGGCATCATCTAGGACACATTCTGCATCAGTTATCTACTAAAAGACTGATGCCTATATGGACTATAGCGTCGGTGTTTACTTGGTAACCGACGCAGAAAGAGTCCTAGATGACACTGTTTTCTGTGGAGCGAACCCTTTTGGCGTCGGTTTTCTATAAAAAAACTGACACCATACTTCAAGACGACACAGCCGTGCTTCCCTGCATGGCCGTGTTTAGTACTATAGGCGTCGGTTTTATATGAATAACCGATGCCTTTTCCACCACGGCCGTGCTTTCCTGCACGGTCGGGTTGTTTGTACTATTAGGCGTCAGTTTTTATCCAATAACCGACGCTGTAGGTCTTTGCTGACGGTTTTCTATAAATAACCGACGCCTATATCTATTTTTTTATATCAGTTTGCAGGCCTACTGTGGCTGGTCAGCAGGATGAGAACCTGCAGTTCAGTTTTCTGAACTGTAGGTTTATGACATCCATTGATATCAGCCTACAAACAGGCCACAAACCTACAAAAGTCCCAAGGAAAATTTCACACAAGTAGATACATTCAGACATCAATTCAATTCTCACATTCACACATATAGAAACATTCAAATACATGTATTAACATTCAAAAATATTCATTTACAAAGTATCATTCATTATCGCTATCAACATCCCAATTATATCTTACAGTTGCCACTGCTTGTATGGATTTTGCCCATTCTTCTCTTATTTCATTTAATGCTTCCATCGTATATGGAGCATGTATATTTTTTAAGCGTTTACCTATAGTGTTGTCAGTTTTAAACACCTACAAAGAGAATGATGTATATATATAAGTAATAATATAAAAATAAGATTGATATATTTCATACTAACTAATGAGACTATATATAATACCTCATGTATGGTATCGATGTCCAATGTGGCATGTTTGATAATCATCTACATAAATTGCATCACATAGTATGCGCATGCCCAGCCATTGTCTTGTGTAGCGCACTATAAATTGAAACATACAAAATAATACAACTAAGCACAATTCACATCAATAATATATACATTGGAGTCGGGAACTTACTTGTACGTTCTGCCAATTTATTGGCTGGTTCTTTTTCCTTGGGACCGTTCCTCCAGCCTTTTTGAATGCATCTAAACCCCTACATGTTAATATAACACAGTAAATTACATAAGTAAATAGTAATGTAATAATAGATGTTAACAAATACAAAAATGAAATATTTCTCACCAGAATAATGGCATTCTCATTACGTGTCCAATTTTAGTGTTTAATGTACTTCCCGCGGGATCTAGATAATAAACAGTGAACGTCCCGGGGACAATAACTAGTAACTCCCAATGTTTACTGCTAGAGGTAAAAAGTTAACAATTAATAACTCAAAATGCACAATAAAAATGGAATTTTCTTAAGTCCAAATTATAAATAAAGTAAACTTACTTGACATTAAATGGAGCTATTATTATCGTCTTCTTTTGCTGACCAAAAATTGTAAAAGCATCTATACAGTATTGTTGAACATTATCAGGGTCTTTAGCTACCATACTAATCAATGATGGAATCAAAAATCCCACATGATCAAATGCAAATTGTTTGCAATGATCTTCGACTAAGTAGCTGCAAAACATGTATTATGTATGCATTAATATATAAGAAACCAGATCACCAGATCTTACACAAGGTATATGGATGTATAAACAAGATCTCACCTTATCCATGTCTCTATCATTGATGTATTTAGCCAATCATACATAAACAACTCAATAATATCTTGTATAAATAAAGAGCTATCGTATGATTGACTTGCATAATCTGCATATAAAGAAACAATTATCGGGAAATGTATATTATGTGCCCGTAGCCAACATGCCATTCCCCTACAAAAAGGACCTAACGGGTATGTTAGGTCAGTTGGAACCCAAGTTGGTAATGCGGGAAGTGGAGGTGGAGGCCTAGGTGCTCCTGGTGTCTTATTTTTAACCTGTATATATAATTTCATATCAGTTGACATCATATATACACATTAATAGTCTAAATCAATGTAAATTTATCTTACAATTTCAGTAGTGTAGACGACATCTGCTTTGGGCCACAATATGACCCCGCCTTCTGCCTCAGCAAGTGTATCAATATCCGGGTGGGGATATGGCAATGTAGCTTCCCTCCAATCGGGTAACACACGTAATGGGCACACACGAATGTAGCCCTGTGGCATTGGAGTCTCGTGAAACCTTTCCCCGGGAAGGGACAGGTAAGCATGTGACTTTGCAACAACATAGTCTTGTATTCTTAAGCGGCATGGCTTCAATGCCTACAAATTTACGTAAAGAATGTTATACATATATACATATCATCTTGAAAACATATCATCTTGAAAAGACTAGCTACAATGTCATAAACAATACTTACAGCAGACGTGTTAGGCGATGGGTCTCCAGGATTACTCGCAGTCTGTGCATCAGGAGAAGAGTGGGTCGCCATAGGCTGATTGGAAGCCTGAGATGCCTTCCACCGCAGCAATTCTTCCTTGACCTTCTCAGCAACTACATCGTTGACCTTCTTAGCAACTATATCCTCGAATCTATTATTCTCCTATACATGGATAAAAGAAACATTAGCTTCTTATTATTGAATTTCCTTTTGCAGTAACATTCTAAAAAAAGAATAGGTTACCTCTTCTTGAGAAAGTCCCGCTCTGGGTTTGCACTGGGATGGCCCAAAGAATGCTTTGATGCCCACACCAGCGCCTGCACCCCTAACACGTCCAGGATGCTCTGGGTTACCCAGAGCAACTGTCAATTCATCCCTTGTGCCCTGAGGGATGAACGTGCCTTGTTTCCGCTGCTCGTGCAGCTCCCGCTAATCACCATCAACAGAAATTGGTAAGCTAACACCACAAATAATCAATATTCAAACGATTTCTCTAAGAGTTGTATTTTACCATTTTCGCAGCCGCCTCAGTAGTTACGGGCTTCTTTATTTCACCCTTCTTGTTTTGCCTCCCAGCTATCCAGATATCATGATGAGGCATGGGTGTGGCAGACTCCTGAGTAGGAGCAGACTCCTGAGTAGCCGCAGACTTCGCATGTAGTCTTTGGCGAACGCTTGCATAGCCTTTTGGACCCATAGTGTGGTCATGCACATTCAGTGCACGCCTTGCTTTTTGTGCGTCACTGAGGGCCTAGTTAGTATGCACATTAATGATTTGGTTAGTATCACTAAATGTTAATCTTGAATAGGTGAATACAATGTATATTAATTAAATTGGGAGTGACACCTAATACCTTGAATTCTTCAGATTTTCTTGAAGCAACAAAATTGTCCCAATCTTCTTTGTCCAAGAAGTTCCATTGTTCAAGGGCTGACTTCTTTTTCTTATCACCCTCTTTTATGTATTCTCTGTTCAGATTTGTCCTATAATTCCTAAGCATCTTTCCAGTGCGTTGCATCACACTTTTACGATGCAACTTCTCATCCAATGCAAACAGATTCTGTAAAATAGAAATGTTATTAACTAGTATCCAAAATAGAATTGCAAACAATAGAATTTGTAATCTACAAATAGAATTGCAAATAATAATAACTCACACATAAATCCTTCCATATCAAGTCTTTTTTCCCCTGAGGAACTTTATGCCAATTATCATACTTAACACCACAATGGCTCCGAGTGGTACACCCAAGATAGTTTACAAAATTATTGCGGTTCACTCCAATTGCATTTCCTCCATTATCAAACTCCACAACCAATTTGGATCCACTGCCACTAAGCGCTATTAACTTCTTCAATAGAGTGATGCCCCTTTTCTTGTTAAGTGTTTGGTTCTGCGCATCAAGTTGCTCCAGTGCTTCAGTGGGTACATGTGCATCATCAACCTAAAATTTGACAAAAATAAACACACTGAATTAGCCCAATATAGAAATATAAGATATATGACATAACTAGAAGATAATGAATTTTATAGAAATACAGGATATGTTTTTAGAACTTACATTGGTATCCTCGCCATGCTCTTCATGGACAACATGCTCATCATGGACTTCATGCTCATCATGGACATCATGCTCATCATGGTCAGCCATCTAAAAATGTCATTAAAAAGGCAAACATTTAGCATTTGTATTAACTAGAAAAAGGCAAAGATTTAGCATTTGTATTAACTAGAAAAAGGCAAACATTTAGCATTTTTATAAACATACATGTCTCTAAAATTGTGATCTTTTATCAATTAACAATCCTTCATTGTGATCTTCGCGCACATATAAGTCATCATTAGCTTCAATATTTTGTGGAGTTGGCAACCCAACTGAGAATGGACTGGAGTCATCATACTTATCATAGTACTCTTCTTCATCTATAGGATCTTCAATGAACTGTCTTTTACCATGAAGAACAATCGACCATTTATCATTTGCAGGATCATCGATATAGAATATTTGTTTCGCCTGTGATGCCAATATGAATGGTTCACCCTTCTCGCCAATCTTTTCAAAGTTCACCAAAGTGAAACCCAATTCATCCACTATAACTCCTTTGGTGTTATCAACCCAATTACAGTTAAAGAGCGGAATTTTGAAATCTATGTAGTCAAACTCCCAAATGTCTTCAATGACACCGTAATATGACATTTTAGCTTCACGTGGACTCTTATCCTTTGCACTTGCAAAGTACATAGTCGACGCTTGAAGAGTGACCCCACTATTTTGGACGACACTCTTATCATCTTGGCACTTTGTGTAATATGTGAATCCATTAATGTCAAACCCTTCATAAGACATAACATTCGGTTTTGGTTTAAAGGTGAGGCATTTGATCGTTTCTGTAATATCATTTGGTGTTTGAGATAGTTGATGTAAGACTTTATCTTCAAACCACTTAGTAAAAGTCTTATTATGCTCTCTAGCAAGCCACATTGAACTTGCTCGAGGATGTTGTCTCTTTATGAAATTGGTATGTTCCGCGATATAAACACTCACTTCGTCCATATTGTGTAAAATATACAAGTGAGCTTGTTCCAACTGCTCACGGCTGACTACTTTCACCCGTGATCCCAAAATTCCTTTGCCCTCCTCAATATTCTTGTCATTATCAGGAGTATCATTACCACTGAGAAAGTCATTGCAAAAATCCATAACCTCTCTCGCCACATAACCTTCAATAATACTCCCTTCAGGCCGATAACGGTTTCGAACATCACCTTTAAAAATGCTCATGTATCGTTCAAAGGGATACACCCAATGCAAGAAAACTGGTCCCAAAATTTTCACTTCCCTAGTCAAGTGGACAACAAGATGTACCATGATATCAAAGAATGAAGGAGGGAAATACATCTCAAGCTGACATAGGGTAACAACCACTTCTCTTTGCAAATTATTGAGAGTATCAGGGTCAATAACTTTGTTGCATAGACTGTTGAAAAAGAAACAAAGTCTGGTAATTGCAAACCTTACATGCTTCAGCAATATAGATCGAATTGCCACGGGCAATATTTGTTGCATTAGAGTGTGACAATCATGAGATTTAAGACCTATCAACTTCAGATCTTTCATTGATACCAATCTACGGATGTTGGATGAGTAACCATGTGGCACCTTAACATTTACCAAGCATTCACAAAAAGTTTTCTTCTCCTTTCTAGACAACGTGTAACAAGCGGGAGGTAAGTATGTTCTTTTATTACCCATTTCACATAATTCTGTTAATTCTGACCTTATTCCCATTTCACGTAGGTCCAGTCTAGATTTTATCCCATCTTTAGTCTTACCTGGTATATTTAACAGAGTACCAATGATGCTATCACAGACATTTTTCTCAACGTGCATTACATCGATACAATGCCTGACTATCAAAGAACTCCAATAAGGAAGATCCCAAAATATTGACTTCTTCTTGAATGAAGAATTGTCACTCCGTGTGGCCATACTACATTGTGATTTCTTACCAAATTCATTGAAAATGTCTTTTACTCTTGCATAAACAACATCCCCTGGTATAGGTTTAGGTGCACTCCGTTCATCATTCCATCCATTGAATGCTTTGCGCTTCCTACGATGCGGATGGAATTTTGAAAGAAACCTTCGATGACCAAGATATACAGTCTTGCCGCCATGTTTTAGTCTTATTGAATCAATGTTTTCTTCACATATAGGACACGCTTTAGCTCCTTTGACACTATATCCAGACAAATTCCCATATGCTGGAAAGTCATTAACAGTGCAAAACAACATAGCGTGCAAATGAAATGTCTCTCTTGCTGAAGCATCATAGGTCATCACACCTTCAGCCCAAAGTTTCTTTAAGTCATCAATCAAAGGTTCAAGATAAACATCGATATCATTTCCGGGTTGTTTAGGGCCCGATATCAACAACGACAACATAACGTACTTATTTTTCATACACATCCAGGGAGGAAGATTGTATATAATAAGCATGACTGGCCAAGTGCTATGTTGGCTACTCAATGTCCCGTACGGATTCATCCCATCTGTACAAAGCCCAAGTCTTAGATTCCTATCTTCTTCACCAAATTTGGGGTACAATAGATCAATCTTCTTCCATTGTGGGGAATCAGATGCATGTCGTAGGATCCCATCATTATTTTTCTTAACATCTGCATGCCACCTCAAATTCTTCGCATCTTTCGGATTTGCAAACAAGCGTTGAAACCGTGATATTATAGGTAGATACCACAACACCTTGGCAGGAGAACCAGTTTTGGACTCCCCCGAAGTCATCAATTTATACCGTGACGCACCACATTTTGGACAATCTTTCAAATCTACATAGTCCTTTTGAAATAATACACAATCATTCGGGCATGCGTGTATCTTCTTGGCCTCCATTCCCATTGGGCACAACATTTTCTTTACCTGGTATGTTGAGATTGGCAGCTCGTTTCCTTCAGGAAGCATTTCTTTCAACAAAGTCAACAATGAAGTGAAGCTTTTGTCGCTCCATTTATTGTTATCTTTCAACTTATACAATCTCAACATAGCGCTAAGCTTCGTAAACTTAGCACAGCCTGTGTATAATGGTATCTCAGCATCATGCACAATGTTTCTAAATATAGGAGGTGGATCGGTGTGCTCTACCCTACAACTATCCAGCATCACATCAACGATGTCTACTGGAACTGGTTTGTTCACATTTACGTCATCGGAGGCAATTTCTTTTTCCACCCAAGCACTGCTATCGACATCTACTGGTTTCGATTTTGAAATCTCTCCATGCCAGTGCCATTCTGTATAGCCTTGTACAATCCCGTTGCACATGACATGAGTTTTGATTTCCTCACCAGTGTTGACTTTCAAGTTGTTACCGCAATGCCTACATGGACAGTAGAACCTTTCTGTAGGTTTTTTCCTATGTTCCTCGGCAAATCTAATAAACTGATCAAGACCAGATATAAACTCTGGGGTGCAACGATTATGAATGGACATCCATGATCTATCCATTCTATGATCAGAGAAAACAAGTATATATTAGGAAACAAGTATATATTAGGAAAAGATTAGGGTATACACTTACATCCTAAGTGTATAATGTGATGTCATTCTTATATATAATAAATGTGTACCACCTATCCCATCCTTGAACACCTAATATCACTAGTAAGTGTATAATGTGTATTGGGTTTTCAAGAAAAATTTGACAGCATTTCCCTGCTGTTCTCTAAGTACATATGTACTTAGAGAACAAACGGGGAAATGCTACTGAAATTTTCTCGAAAACCCAATACACATTATACACTTACATCCTAAGTGAGATTAGGTGTTCAAGAACAGTCCCAAACCGGGGACTATCCAAGATTTACTCCTAATGAGTCAATCTTGGACGGGTTTCTAGGCCAACAAACACAATAATAGATATCTACAATGAAGTCGGACTCCATACAAACAGTATATAATTTAGTGATTGTTCATTCTAATTTATACCAATGTACAAGTAATATAAAGAACAATGATTGTTCACTTTATAGGCCAACAAACACATGTGATGTCATTCTTATATATAATAAATGTGTACCACCTATCCCATCCTTGAACACCTAATCTCACTAGTAAGTGTATAATGTGTATTGGGTTTTCAAGAAAATTTCGGCAGCATTTCCCCACTGTTCTCTAAGTACATATGTACTTAGAGAACAAACGGGGAAATGCTACTGAAATTTTCTCGAAAACCCAATACACATTATACACTTACATCCTAAGTGAGATTAGGTGTTCAAGAACAGTCCCAAACCGGGGACTATCCAAGATTTACTCCTAATGAGTCAATCTTGGACGGGTTTCTAGGCCAACAAACACAATAATAGATATCTACAATGAAGTCGGACTCCATACAAACAGTATATAATTTAGTGATTGTTCATTCTAATTTATACCAATGTACAAGTAATATAAAGAACAATGATTGTTCACTTTCTAGGCCAACAAACACATGTGATGTCATTCTTATATATAATAAATGTGTACCACCTATCCCATCCTTGAACACCTAATCTCACTAGTAAGTGTATAATGTGTATTGGGTTTTCAAGAAAATTTCGGCAGCATTTCCCCGCTGTTCTCTAAGTACATATGTACTTAGAGAACAAACGGGGAAATGCTACCGAAAGTTTCTCGAAAACCCAATACACATTATACACTTACATCCTAAGTGAGATTAGGTGTTCAAGAACAGTCCCAAACTGGGGACTATCCAAGATTTACTCCTAATGAGTCAATCTTGGACGGGTTTCTAGGCCAACAAACACAATAATAGATATCTACAATGAAGCCGGACTCCATACAAACAATATATAATTTAGTGATTGTTCATTCTAATTTATACCAATGTATATAAAGAACAATGATTGTTCACTTTCTAGGCCAACAAACACATGTGATGTCATTCTTATATATAATAAATGTGTACCATCTATCCCATCCTTGAACACCTAATCTCACTAGTAAGTGTATAATGTGTATTGGGTTTTCAAAAAAAATTCGGCAGCATTTCCCCGTTGTTCTCTAAGTACATATGTACTTAGAGAACAAACGGGGAAATGCTACCAAAATTTTCTCGAAAACCCAATACACATTATACACTTACATCCTAAGTGAGATTAGGTGTTCAAGAACAGTCCCAAACCGGGGACTATCCAAGATTTACTCCTAATGAGTCAATCTTGGACGAGTTTCTAGGCCAACAAACACAATAATAGAAATGTACATGTTAGGCTTTCATCACAATTGATGTTAGGGTTTCATCAATGTTAGTGTTTAATCAAATCAAATTAGGATGCTAGAATGGACAAGTTTAAATCAAATTAGGGTTTAAATCAAATCAAACACAGCCGTGGCTGTGTTGGCCTACCACGGCCATGCTGCCCAGCACGGCCGTGGTAGGCCATTCTTCTCAGTTCTCAGTGAAAGAAGTAGAACAGCAAGCAGAGCAGAGCAGAGCAGAGCAGCAAGCAGAGCAGAGCAGCGGGAGGCAAGGAAGAAGACAAGGAAGAAGGTGCTACGGCTAATACCTTGTGAGCAGTGGAGGCAAGCAAGAAGACAACGCCGCAGTAGGGCATGAGCAGGGAGGAAGGAGCTGGCGGCGGCGGTGCAAGGAGGAAGGCGGCGGGCGGCGGCGGTGATGCAGAGCAGCAGCAGGGATCGTCGACGGCGAGCAAGAAGCAGCAGGCACCAGGCACCAGGCGGCGATTTTGGGAGAGTGCACAGGAGAATCGATGAAATAGGAAGAAAGGGGGAAGAGTCGGGTGATCGGGCCTCTATTAAGTTGGTCAACGACGTCGGTTATCTAGGATAACTGACGCCTATTATCTTCAGCGTCGGTTGATCGTAATAACCGACGTCCAATTAGACAATCTTTACCCCAAATTAATTGGCGGGAACTATTATAAACGTCGGTTATCCAAGGATAACCGACACCGAAAGTGGAACTTTTCACGCAAAATTTCATTTCACATAGGCGTCGGTGAATTGTTAAACAACCGACGCTGTATGTGACCCAGATTTTTTTCGCTCGAAAATTGGATTTCGCGGGCGCCTTTAGGCGACGGTTGGTTACACTCAGCCGATGCTGAATACAAAGCGGTACCCGTGTCTGGCTGGTCTTCGAATATAGACGTCGGTTTGTATAAATAACCGACGCCAAATATTATAGGCGTCGGTTGTCCAAAATAACCGACGCCCAGAAAAGCGACACTGAACGCTATTTCTGTAGTAGTGATTGAAAATATTAAGACAAGGTTCTAAGAAACTTACTTCAGTAAAGCTTCTAGGGTTATCCCAAAACCCAAGTGAGAGGTGTTACTAGTTATCAACCCCTAACAAGGATTTCATCCCTGAAATCTCAAGAGAAAAGAGAAGGGTACTTCCTCCAGCTCCCATGTGGCTTCTTCAATGCCACGGTGATGCCAAAGAATTTTCACAAGCACTAAGTCTTTCTTTTTCAACTTCTTGATTCTTCCGTCAAAAATCAACTCTGGGCCTTCCACATAGGATATATCCTCATCTAATTCTACCTCTACAAGTTGTAATACAAGCTCTTTATCAGGGTGACATTTTCTCAACATGGATACATGAAATATTGGATGTAGTCTATGCAACTCAGGTGGTAGTTCCAACTAATAGGCTACCTTTGCAACACATGCTATCATCAGGGACGGTGCCATAAATCTAGGGGCCAACTTACCCTTCTTCTCAAATCTGAGAATACCTTTCCAAGGAGAAACCTTGAGATACACTATGTCTCTAACTTGGAATTCTAAAGGTCTTCAGCGATTATCAGCATATGACTTTGGTCTGTCATGTGTTGCCTTTAATGGTTGTCATATCACTTTGATCTTTTCAGTTGTCTGTTGCACAAGTTCAAGACCTAGAAGTTGGTTTTCTCATGTTTCATACCAACATAATGGAGATCTACAACATCTACCATACATCACTTCATAAGGTGTCACATCAATGCTTTTCTGATAACCGTTATTGTAGCTAAACTCTATCAAACTTAGATGTATATCCCAACTTTTCGATATGGGGCTCTAGAGGGGGTGAATAGAGCTTCAAATTCTCACAAGATAAGTTAGACCTTCAAATTATACCAATAAAAACCAATAGCTTAAGACCAATTTGAGGTCCTAACTAAGAAAGTATAGAAAGGATGAGAGAACTTGAAACATGCACTTGGACAAGGTGGTTTAGAGTGGTTCCACTCTCCAAACTAGGACCGAGTCAATCCACTACATAGAGAGGTCAACCTCTAGGACTTTGCAATTAGTGTATACTTATATTCCATTCATAAGAAACAAGGAGACCACCATACATCTAAGGATTTACCTATTCAAGACAAGAGTCATCCACCTACACAAGGACTTACCCACACTTGCATCAAGATGTCTTCAGCCCTCAACAAGGACTTACCCACACTTGCATCAATTCTTTGTCCTTGAAGTAATTTTCCCACTCTTCTTGATTCTTGTCCTTGCCCTTCTCCTACACCTAGAGACATCTTCACCTTTTCTCAACCTTGAAAAATAACAACAACATCTTCACCTTCACTCAGAGAAGCTTGCTTCACCTTTGCTTCTTTAAGAAAGGGGTAGGTAAGATGGAATAGAATGAGAGCTTTACAAGAACATTGAGGTAGATCTCTTATAACTGACCTAACTCACTCATAATCACGAAATGCATTATAAATGAGAGAGAGAAAGTGGCTCAAGGAGTTGGAACACACTCAACTATAGGAAGGACTTAAAATAGCATGAATGAGGAAACTTTGAATGAACTCCAAGGGGTCCTATTTATAGTTGGGGGTGTTCCCTTCAGTGTGGGATCACTTAAGGACGAAATATAGCCACTTTATAATTTGCAAAAGATCTATTTTTTCTCACAACAACTCTCCAACAATTATAATCAATTTTTCTACATTTTTCATGCAGTACACTCGGTTGAGTTTCAATAAAGATAACTCGACTGATCCACTAAGTGAAAAAGTCAATTTTCAAACTATCTGTCGAGTTTGTTCTAAAAAACTCCACCAATGATTCAAAATCAATTTTTCTTAGTTGATCGATCAGTCGAGTTTGTCCTAAAAATCCACTGATGATTCAAAATTTAATTTTTATAGTTGATCGGTCGGTCGAGTTATGTGAGTGTGCAACTCAACCGATTGGCCATTTAAAAAAATCCATCACTGGATTGGTCAAGTTTCCTACTCAATCGATAAACAACATGTGATGAATTTTCTAATTTGACTTTTGAGTGACCAAACCTTGGAATTAAGTGTCCCTGATTTTTTCCCATCTTAGTTACAAACCATATCATCAATACAAGTGATTACAAAATTAATCTATGGCCATTTGGAGTAATTTCCCAAAACTCGCACTTGCATTGCTTTTGATTTGAACTTGAACAAGCTAGGGATTGTGTAATTTGATCTTTTTCATGTACCTAAAGCCTGAAATCAATCTTGAACAAACATCTTAGATACATAGGAATGGAATGGTTAAGTCATTATCAAAATATGGGCAATGTATGACTCTCAAGTTAACATTCTCCCCCTTTTTGACAAAGAAGAACCATTCCTCAATCATATTGAAAAGGATATACAAAGTTATACCTTTTCCTTGTGAACTGTAAGGGGATTCATGATTTTAACAAAGTGAATTTGCTCTCTCTCTCAATCTATGCTTACTCTTACCTACATAGTTAGACTTTCTACATAAAGCAATGTAACATATATACTATATGGTCCTTTAGCAAGTCATATGATAAAGCATATAATGAGAAATAAAAAGATCACATAGACAATAAAAGAAATATGGTTGAGCTTCAAAACATCAAACTTCTCTCCCCATTTTGACATTATCAAAAAGATAGGGGGTAGAAGAGCAAAGAAATGAGTTTTCTCTCAGAACAACCAAACATGCATCCACAACATGCAACATCAAAGCATACACCAAACATAGATGAGTGAAACAAGCAATCTAAGTCATAATCAAATATGGTAAACATGGCACCAACTCATGAGATATATTAAATCAAGGAGTAAGTTTACAAAGGATTAAGATTACAACTCAAAGATCATGTCCTCAGAAATAACTACAAGCCAAAATGACGAAAACATGATGATAAATAGTACGGCTCAGAAAATATGCCCAGATGTTTTAGTACAAAAATAGCCTAGAAAAACATATATGATCATCATCTAGACTAAAAACTAAAAAGTCAAAACATCAAGGTCATCTATGTCCACATCATCAACATCCGCATCCAAGGCCTCTGGCTCATAGTCATCATCTCTGTCTAAAGGTGTAGTAGATACATCAACTTCTTCATTACCAGAGTCACCAGAAAATCCATATAAACCATCACCACCATCATCATCCTCAAAAGCCTCCTCATTAACAGTAGCATCCTCATCATCATGGTCTGGCATTTCCTCATCAGCAAAAGAACTAAAGCCACATCTGGGCCAACTGGCATTTAGCTCAGCCCAAGACATGTCAAGAGAATGAAGCTCATTGGACTATGGGAAAGAGGGAGCAGAAGTACCAAGACCAGCAAGCAAGGTGGCCAAGGGGACAGCAGGTAGAGGCAGCACTCTAGGGGTAGATCCACCAGTAGCAGAGGGTGTAGCAGTAGAAGTAGCTGGTGGAGGTGCTTGGTAAAAGTGATCATATGCATAGGATGCATAGTCACCTCCTAAGGAGGGCTGGTAGGCAGGATAAGGGTGTGCACATGATAGGTTCATGTTGGGCATGATGGCATAGAGATCTTGATGCTTGTGGTCATGAACTTGATGGTTATATGCCTGGTAATGCATCATGTAGCACATGAGGGTTTCATTTAATACATAGAATGAGGCACAGGCGGGCCCGGTAAGCTGAGGTGGTGGAGGTGCATGGGTGGAGGTGGAGGTCTAGGATCCGGGTGTGGTAAAGGAAGGGTTAGGCACAGACTTTTGAAGTGTGGTCTCACTGATGCAAACTCCTTTTTGGGGTAGTTTTTAATGAAGGTCATGGAAAAGAGATTTTCCTGTGACAACTTGAAACAAACCACAGATCAGGGTTGGGTAGGGTGGGTGGGTGCGACGAGTGTTCTTACTAGAGTCAAAATAGGTCATACGGTGTGACGTCCCCGGATTTTCTAAAACTTAATCTAATGTGTGACGTCCAAATTGAAACCCTCACCTCAGCGAGAATCCCAATTTAAGCACCACACACTAGGCTAAGAAGAAGAAAATCGAGGGAGTCAGAAGGAAACAATCAGTAGCACATGTACATGAACAATAATAAAACCATACACACATGTTCACCATTCAACATATATTTACAACATGAATTATTACAATATTTGATATTACATATTGAACAACAACTATACATATACATGTACTACATCTAAACAACAGGATCTTAAGACAACAGGTCCACCTGTACATCAGCTCGCCATACAACTCTCACTATCCTGGATCTTCAAGAGCATAAGCACAACCTAAATAAAAGATTACATGCGGTACACGTCAGCACAATATTTCATGAATATTGCACTGAGTACGCCTACGTGTCTTTTTATTTACCTCTCATCATATCTTGGCAATAAGATAAAACTAATACTTGGCAGTAACAGAAGAATATAAGAAAAGCGTATACTGGCAAAAAGATATTCATTAACAAGAAAGAGAACACACATATTTTAAGCACATTTCCATCATATATCTCGTACATCTGCCCCCAATGGCTTTGATGTTTTTAGGCCTTATGATCTACTACCAAAGAGTTTGAGATCATTTTACGTGTGATCTACTACCAAGGAGTTTGAGATCTAACACATGTGATCTACTACCAAAGAGTTTGAGATCACTTCAATGCACTGTACTACCAAAGAGTTTAGTGCTATTATATGATGGATCAGATATCTTATGTTTCATGTTTTCATAGCCATAAGTATGGAAAATCATGCAACATATCATACAAGCCAATCATTTCAATCAATACCATATGCCAAGTCTTTACTACCATATAACACAAGCATAATGTATAATAAGCCAAGTAAGAGGTAATGGTGTACCTTCCAAAGAGATAGATCATACTAAACATATATCACTGATGTCAACTATAAGCTTGGTCAAACCTGATCAAAACAAGACCATATACTATCATCAGGTTCTCATCTTATTATATCTCATCTTAACCCTAGTCGTGCTCATATTAGGGTTTGCTTACTCATTTGGATATGTGTACCATTACTTGTATTCTTGTCTTATAATTATCTCACTGATGTCATTTTCCAGATTACATCTCATTATCAAAGTTCCTCGTCTGAACATTAGGTTCCATATCCTTTTTGTGCACATATTAACCCTAGTTACATGTATTACTCGAATTAGGGTTTCATCATATGTATTATGGGTTATCTTCGTATAACATAGATTATGTGTATCATATTGATCTCATATTTAATTTTGAGGTTCCAGATACTGATATGAGCTTACTCTGTAAATTTCACCATGATTTATTGAGCATGCATGTATTTATTGCATTTCTTTTAGGGTTATTAGTCCTAATTAACCATATAAATCAAATTATCTGATTTAGTACATCATCATGACCATCCTTGACATCAGGTGCATTATAAACATTATTATGGAGTTACTGACATTTTTCCATAATTTTTATGTCATCATTTGCTATTTATTATTCACTAAACAAGCATTACACATCTTTCATGATATCACTGAGATTTGAGCGTCAAAAGCCTGATATTATAGTTCCATCTTGTTCTATGCATTTTTCTGAGAATTTCGATATATTATTTGTATTTTTCTGATCAGCAGACTATTTATTACGAAATATCTAAGAACTGGATATTTACTGAATTGTTTACCTTTTTGGGCCAATAATATCTCGCCATGTGTCCACTTAGGCTAGCACACATCCTTTTTCTTGTTGCGGCCGGTTCATGGTTGGACCTGTCTGGTTCATCGGTTGGTCTAGCTGTTTCACTGGTTCGGACCCAGTTCGCTTGCCCCGTCCCTCTCCTGGTCTCGCGATTGAGAGTCTACAGACTCTGCTTTACGAGTCCGCCGCCACAGCTAACTCTTCCGGCGAGCAACCAAAGACGCCGAGATGATCATCAATCGTCTATAAGACTGCCCTCAGCTTCGGAGGCTTAGCAAAGACCTCCGCGGTTGGTTTAATCTCCAAGTTTTCCTTTGGAACTCCATGACCATGAGCTCACCGGTGACAATCGGCGTTGCAGCGGTGGAAAGCGGGGATTCTCTTCCCTTGGAGTCTAGCTAGAAGGTGAAGCTTCCAACAAGTGTGTTGGGTCTTCCAAAACTTGACCACGCCTTCTGTAAGGGATGAGAAGGCTCGAAGCTCTGCCCCAATGAGTCTACCGGTGACAGGTGCTACTGCGGCAGTGGGAGGAGGGGGGAAACTTCTCCTCATGTTGTAATTGGAAGATGAGGCCTCCACGAGGTGCACTAGGGTCTCAAAGACTCGTCCCTGCCCTCCATTTACGATGAGAGGCTCTGCGTACAAGCCCCCAATCTCCACCACCTCTTAAGGTAAACTGGAGCTCGGTGGCCAGCAAAACCACCACAGATCAAGGAGCAAGAGCCTGGATTGGACTTGACTTGGCTCAAGCTTTCTTTTAGCCCCCTTTTACTCCTTCACTTGGCCTTCTACCTTCGTTTTCTAGATCCAGCATTCACCTGCTCACCGTGATGGAGAGCTTTGGGAAGCGAGGAGGTCGTTCCTACTCTATAGACTACCAGAGGCCCTCATCTTGGGTTCGAGGTGGATGTATGGAATGAGGCAGACACAACCGTCCCCTCGGTTTTGTTCCTTGGCCCACGATTTCAAAGTGGTGGCGACGAGGCTCACTGCTCATTCACACACCCCCCACGATCTCCAGTCTGACCGGAGGTAGGGGATGAAGATCCATCCGTCCAAGGTACATCCAAAGGCCACAAGGAGCCTGCACAACACCTGATCCGTAGCTCACTTAAAGAAGCCCCCACTACCGCTAGATCGAAAATCTAGGGCTAGGATCTGACCACGCAGACTTAGCCCAACTGAGGGGTGCGTGACACTGATATAGATTAGAAACTTAGGTCCTCAAATTATCAATTATGCACATTATTTCCCAAATTTCAAACCTCCATAACTTCATCTAGGGACATCCGATTGCCACCAAATTTTAACCATAGCTTCCTTACCTCTCGAGCTATCTTCTATTCAAATTTGGTGACAAAACTCATCTATTGGACCATTCAAATAAATTCCTAAAAAAGGCATAAAGTTAAGGATGATATTAACATCAATCAACAACCTATTTTGTCGAGGGCTTGGAACCCTCAATCTAACTCATACGTATGCTTTCACTTAAGTCATTGGACGATTAAGGACTCCAAAAGTCCACTCCATCACATCCTACACACCTTAAAAGAAATTTCATCCTCGAAATTAAGCCAGAAAAGCCAGTCTTTCACATCATATACATCTTAAAAGAACTTTCGTCCTCGAAAGTAAACCATACTCATACCTTCAGGGAAAACCTTATATTGCCATCATCCACAAGTAGGCACTATTCCATGGTTAACATATCCACAAAGGTTACCTAAAACGATGTATCCAAAGCACTATAAGGGGGGGCGGGTTACAACCATCTTGGTGTACAAACGCTCCATTCAAGGTTAAACTCAGGGTTTAGAAACTTAGGTTATGGCATTACATGTCTCATATGTTAGATTTGCTTCCTTATCTTTAGCCATGCATTAGGGTTTTCACATAATATTCCATGCTCTATAGGAGTTAAGTAAGATTAACTCAAGTTAACCCATACATCAAGGTATCATCAACATTTTATTGAGCTAATTATTAGAACATGTTCAACATTAACATATGCCTTTTAGGTGGGAGTTAACTAAAGTTAACCCACTTTATTCATCTAGATCATATCAGGGTATCATAATCATTATGTTGTTCTAACTATCAAACTATACTTTTCATCTTTATTAAGCATTAAGATTAACACCTCATGTAACTTGTTTCATACATATGATCTTATTTCATTGTTCATAATAAATTGCACTTTTACTAGCGATTTTATCACAAGATTAACCAAAAATATAACATTATCATCTTCATTCATGTACATGGTTAACCATATGTACTCAGATATCTATTAAGACATTTCTAGATTTCCATCATATCATGTCCATATGTAAAATCTCAAGATTAGATCAAATATTACGATCAGATTCACATATATTATATTAGGGTTGTGCTACACAAACTTATGTGAGTGGCTTATCAAACATATATCAAAACTTCATCTAGTCCAACTGAGGTTATCCTAACCCATGTCACAAGGGTAGTGTCATGCTCAATCTCTCTGAGCTAACTCGACTCTATGAGTATCTCATAATCACATACTTTATCTTTCTTCTCTTAGTCTAGGGTTCTCGGATTTCGTCATTGGCACTAGTGATCAACTTCATAAGATCTAGCCACATAAGCACAAAACAAAACATGATATGACATTCTCATCATAGATCTCTAACCATGAAACATGCTTACCCAAAACTCTCTTATATACACCACTAGATTCCTATGTGGGAAACCACCAAAACTATAGGAATCATGCATAAAGCAACTCAACTCAATCACTCAAGAGTATTCTAGTTTATGACATATCATATCACGTATCTCTTATTTCTCATATCGTGGAGTCTAGGTTCTCTGACCTTCTCCCTATGGGTCTCGCTCTCTCTTGAGCTAACCCCAAAACTGGTCCCAACACTAGAGGTCCTCCTTTGTGAAAGAGCTTGAGGCTCATGCTGACTCTCATCCTTGTCTCAGCTTAGCTTATCTTATCTCATAAAAGCCTAGTTACTTGCATCATCAAAACTCATCTTGCGTCCTTAAGACTGAACTTAAGTCCTCAAAGACAAACATATATCATCATAACTAACTTATGTCATATATATAAGACTTACATCATATCATCAAAACTTATTTCATCTATTCCATCTATTATAATATATCAAACAAGGCTCTATACATCTAATCTAGAACTACTCTCTCTTCTAGACTGATGTCATTCACTTTCACTTAGGTTACATGACCACCTCCTACTCGTACATGTGTGGGAACACATTTTTGTAATACATATACATAATAAAATATTATATAGTTTTTCTCCGATAAAACAAGCGGCAGAGAAAACTATCGAGGTTCGATTCGTTTGGAATCAAAAACCAAATCCAGAAATGAGTGTCCCACACATAGTAGAGAGTCCAGTGTCATGAAAACTAGTGAAAAGGGTGAGAACAAGGGGTAGACTAGTGTAGCTACTCTAGACAACGTGCACAATATGTCTAGGGTTTCTCTTCCTTTTATGTACGTCATTTCCAAATAGTGCAACGTCCCATACCGCTGCACTGCAAGGAAAGAACGACATCTAAGGACTTGCTACTCAACAAGCACTAGTCTAGACCTAGTTCTCGGACATCTAGGTGCTAACCTAGAGGCTAGGTCAGATCTAGTCTCTAAAAGATGACTAATCTAACCCTAAAAGATTATTAAGGTTCAAAGTTCTTTAGTTTTAAGTTGCATAATGAGCAAATGTCAGGCTTTGCTATTGTTCATGCTCTGATACCACCTGTGATGTCCCCGGATTTTCTAAAACTTAATCTAATGTGTGACGTCCAAATTGAAACCCTCACCTCAGCGAGAATCCCAATTTAAACACCACACACTAGGCTAAGAAGAAGAAAATCGAGGGAGTCAGAAGGAAACAATCAGTAGCACATGTACATGAACAATAATAAAACCATACACACATGTTCACCATTCAACATATAATTACAACATGAATTATTACAATATTTGATATTACATATTGAACAACAACTATACATATACATGTACTACATCTAAACAACAGGATCTTAAGACAACAGGTCCACCTGTACATCACCTCGCCATACAACTCTCACTATCCTGGATCTTCAAGAGCATAAGCACAACCTAAATAAAAGATTACATGTGGTACACGTCAGCACAATATTTCATGAATATTGTACTGAGTACGCCTACGTGTCTTTTTATTTACCTCTCATCATATCTTGGCAATAAGATAAAACTAATACTTGGCAGTAACAGAAGAATATAAGAAAAGTGTATACTGGCAAAAAGATATTCATTAACAAGAAAGAGAACACACATATTTTAAGCACATTTCCATCATATATCTCGTACATCTTCCCCCAAGGGCTTTGATGTTTTTAGGCCTTATGATCTACTACCAAAGAGTTTGAGATCATTTTACGTGTGATCTACTACCAAGGAGTTTGAGATCTAACACATGTGATCTACTACCAAAGAGTTTGAGATCACTTCAATGCACTGTACTACCAAAGAGTTTAGTGCTATTATATGATGGATCAGATATCTTATGTTTCATGTGTTCATAGCCATAAGTATGGAAAATCATGCAACATATCATACAAGCCAATCATTTCAATCAATACCATATGCCAAGTCTTTACTACCATATAGCACAAGCATAATGTATAATAAGCCAAGTAAGAGGTAATGGCGTACCTTCTAAAGAGATAGATCATACTAAACACATATCACTGATGTCAACTATAAGCTTGGTCAAACCTGATCAAAACAAGACCATATACTATCATCAGGTTCTCATATTATTATATCTCATCTTAACCCTAGTCGTGCTCATATTAGGGTTTGCTTACTCATTTGGATATGTGTACCATTACTTGTATTCTTGTCTTATAATTATCTCACTGATGTCATTTTCTAGATTACATCTCATTATCAAAGTTCCTCATCTGAACATTAGGTTCCATATCCTTTTTGTGCACATATTAACCCTAGTTACATGTATTACTCGAATTAGGGTTTCATCATATGTATTATGGGTCATCTTCGTATAACATAGATTATGTGTATCATATTGATCTCATATTTAATTTTGAGGTTACAGATATTGATATGAGCCTACTCTGTAAATTTCACCATGATTTATTGAGCATGCATGTATTTATTGCATTTCTTTTAGGGTTATTAGTCCGAATTAACCATATAAATCAAATTATATGATTTAGTACATGATCATGACCATCCTTGACATCAGGTGCATTATAAACATTATTATGGAGTTACTGACATTTTTCCATAATTTTAATGTCATCATTTGCTATTTATTATCCACTAAACAAGCATTACACATCTTTCATGATATCACTGATATTTGAGCGTCAAAAGCCTGATATTATAGTTCCATCTTGTTCTATGCATTTTTCTGAGAATTTCAGTATATTATTTGTATTTTTCTGATCAGCAGGCTATTTATTATGAAATATCTAAGAACTGGATATTTACTGAATTGTTTACCATTTTGGGCCAATAATATCTCGCCACGTGTCCACTTAGGCTAGCGCACATCCTTTTTCTTGTTGCGGCTGGTTCTTGGTTGGACCTGTCTGGTTCACCGGTTGGTCTAGCTGTTGCGCTGGTTCGGACCCGGTTCGCTTGCCCCGTCCCTCTCCTGGTCTTGCGATTGAGAGTCTACAGACTCTGCTTTACGGGACCGCCACCGCAGCTAACTCTTCCGACGAGCAACCAAAGACGCCGAGATGATCATCAATCGTCCATAAGACTGCCCTCAGCTTCGGAGGCTTAGCAAAGACCTCCGCGGCTGGTTTAATCTCCAAGTTTTCCTTTGGAACTCCATGACCATGAGCTCACCGGTGACAATCGGCGTTGCAGCGGTGGAAAGGGGGATTCTCTTCCCTTGGAGTCTAGATAGAAGGTGAAGCCTCCAATAGGTGTGTTGGGTCTTCCAAAACTTGACCACGCCTTCTGTAAGGGATGAGAAGGATCGAAGCTCCTCCCCAATGAGTCTGCCGGTGGCAGGTGCTACTGCGGCAGTGGGAGGAGGGGGGAAACTTCTCCTCATGCTGTAATTGGAAGATGAGGCCTCCACGAGGTGCACTAGGGTCTCAGAGACTCGTCCCCGCCCTCTATTCACGATGAGAGGCTCTGAGTACAAGCCCCCAAGCTCCACCATCTCTTAAGGTAAACTGCATCTCGGTGGCCAACAAAACCTCCACAGATCAAGGAGCAAGAGCCTAGATTGGACTTGACTTGGCTCAAGCTTTCTTTTAGCCCCCTTTTACTCCTTCACTTGGCCTTCTACCTTCATTTTCTAGCTCCAGCATTCACCTGCTCACCGTGATGGAGAGCTTTGGGAAGCGAGGAGGTCGTTCCCACTCTACAGACTACCAGAGGCCCTCATCTTGGGTTCGAGGTGGATGTATGGAATGAGGCAGACACAACCGTCCCCTTGGTTTTGTTCCTTGGCCCACGATTTCAAAGTGGTGGCGACGAGGCTCGCTGCTCATTCACCCACCCCCCACGATCTCCAGTCTGACCGGAAGTAGGGGATGAAGATCCATCCGTCCAAGGTACATCCAAAGGCCACAAGGAGCCCGCACAACACCTGATCCGTGGCTCACTTAAAGAAGCCCCCACTACCGCTAGATCGAAAATCTAGGGCTAGGATCTGACCACGCAGACTTAGCCCAACTGAGGGGTGCATGACACTGATATAGATTAGCAACTTAGGTCCTCAAATTATCAATTATGCACATTATTTCCCAAATTTCAAACCTCCATAACTTCATCTAGGGACATCCGATTGCCACCAAATTTTAACCATAGCTTCCTTACCTCTCGAGCTATCTTCTATTCAAATTTGGTGACAAAACTCATCTATTGGACCATTCAAATAAATTCCTCAAAAAGGCATAAAGTTAAGGATGATATTAACATCAATCAACAACCTATTTTGTCGAGGGCTTGGAACCCTCAATCTAACTCATACTTATGCTTTCACTTAAGTCATTGGACGATTAAGGACTCCAAAATTCCACTCCATCACATCCTACACACCTTAAAAGAAATTTTGTCCTCGAAATTAAGCTAGAAAAGCCAGTCTTTCACATCATATACATCTTAAAAGAACTTTCGTCCTCAAAAGTAAACCATACTCATACCTTCAGGGAAAACCTTATATTGCCATCATCCACATGTAGGCACTATTCCATGGTTAACATATCCACAAAGGTTACCTAAAATGATGTATCCAAAGCACTATAAGGGGGGGCGGGTTACAACCATCTTGGTGCACAAACGCTCCATTCAAGGTTAAACTCAGGGTTTAGAAACTTAGGTTATGGCATTACATGTCTCATATGTTAGATTTGCTTCCTTATCTTTAACCATGCATTAGGGTTTTCACATCATATTCCATGCTCTATAGGAGTTAAGTAAGATTAACTCAAGTTAACCCATACATCAAGGTATCATCAACATTTTATTGAGCTAATTATTAGAACATGTTCAACATTAACATATGCCTTTTAGGTGGGAGTTAACTAAAGTTAACCCACTTTATTCA
The DNA here is from genome assembly GCA_963693085.1 of Alisma plantago-aquatica. Classification (NCBI taxonomy): domain Eukaryota; kingdom Viridiplantae; phylum Streptophyta; class Magnoliopsida; order Alismatales; family Alismataceae; genus Alisma; species Alisma plantago-aquatica. The sequence goes on along the minus strand of OY856415.1, from coordinate 315,153,326 downwards.
TCTAGATCATATCAGGGTATCATAATCATTATGTTGTTCTAACTATCAAACTATACTTTTCATCTTTATTAAGCATTAAGATTAACACCTCATGTAACTTGTTTCATACATATGATCTTATTTCATTGTTCATAATAAATTGCACTTTTACTAGCGATTTTATCACAAGATTAACCAAAAATATAACATTATCATCTTCATTCATGTACATGGTTAACCATATGTACTCAGATATCTATTAAGACATTTCTAGATTTCCATCATATCATGTCCATATGTAAAATCTCAAGATTAGATCAAATATTATGATCAGATTCACATATATTATATTAGGGTTGTGCTACACAAACTTATGTGAGTGGCTTATCAAACATATATCAAAACTTCATCTAGTCCAACTGAGGTTATCCTAACCCATGTCACAAGGGTAGTGTCATGCTCAGTCTCTCTGAGCTAACTCGACTCTATGAGTATCTCATAATCACATACTTTATCTTTCTTCTCTTAGTCTAGGGTTCTCAGATTTCCTCATTGGTACTAGTGATCAACTTCATAAGATCTAGCCACATAAGCACAAACCAAAACATGATATGACATTCTCATCATATATCTCTAACCATGAAACATGCTTACCCAAAACTCTCTTATATACACCACTAGATTCCTATGTGGGAAACCACCAAAACTATAGGAATCATGCATAAAGCAACTCAACTCAATCACTCAAGAGTATTCTAGTTTAGGACATATCATATCACATATCTCTTATTTCTCATATCGTGGAGTCTAGGTTCTCTGACCTTCTCCCTATGGGTCTCGCTCTCTCTTGAGCTAACCCCGAAACTGGTCCCAACACTAGAGGTCCTCCTTTGTGAAAGAGCTTGAGGCTCATGCTGACTCTCATCCTTGTCTTAGCTTAGCTTATCTTTTCTCATAAAAGCCTAGTTACTTGCATCATCAAAACTCATCTTGCGTCCTTAAGACTGAACTTAAGTCCTCAAAGACAAACATATATCATCATAACTAACTTATGTCATCTATATAAGACTTACATCATATCATCAAAACTTATTTCATCTATTCCATGTATCATAATATATCAAACAAGGCTCTAGACATCTAATCTAGAACTACTCTCTCTTCTAGACTGATGTCATTCACTTTCACTTAGGTTACATGACCACCTCCTACTCGTACATGTGTGGGAACACATTTTTGTAATACATATACATAATAAAATATTATATAGTTTTTCTCCGATAAAACAAGCGTCAGAGAAAACTATCGAGGTTCGATTCGTTTGGAATCAAAAACCAAATCCAGAAACGAGTGTCCCACACATAGTACAGAGTCCAGTGTCATGAAAACTAGTGAAAAGGGTGAGAACAAGGGGTAGACTAGTGTAGCTACTCTAGACAACGTGCACAATATGTCTAGGGTTTCTCTTTCTTTTATGTACGTCATTTCCAAATAGTGCAACGTCCCATAGCGCTGCACTACAAGGAAAGAACGACATCTAAGGACTTGCTACTCAACAAGAACTAGTCCAGACCTAGTTCTCGGACATCTAGGTGCTAACCTAGAGGCTAGGTCAGATCTAGTCTCTAAAAGACGACTAATCTAACCCTAAAAGATTATTAAGGTTCAAAGTTCTTTAGTTTTAAGTTGCATAATGACCAAATGTCAGGCTTTGCTATTGTTCATGCTCTGATACCACCTGTGACGTCCCCAGATTTTCTAAAACTTAATCTAATGTGTGACGTCCAAATTGAAACCCTCACCTCAGCGTGAATCCCAATTTAAACACCACACACTAGGCTAAGAAGAAGAAAATCAAGGGAGTCAGAAGGAAACAATCAGTAGCACATGTACATGAACAATAATAAAACCATACACACATGTTCAACATTCAACATATAATTACAACATGAATTATTACAATATTTGATATTACATATTGAACAACAACTATACATATACATGTACTACATCTAAACAACAGGATCTTAAGACAACAGGTCCACATGTACATCAGCTCGCCATACAACTCTCACTATCCTGGATCTTCAAGAGCATAAGCACAACCTAAATAAAAGATTACATGCGGTACACGTCAGCACAATATTTCATGAATATTGTACTGAGTACGCCTACATGTCTTTTTATTTACCTCTCATCATATCTTGGCAATAAGATAAAAATAATACTTGGCAGTAACAGAAGAATATAAGAAAAGCGTATACTGGCAAAAAGATATTCATTAACAAGAAAGAGAACACACATATTTTAAGCAAATTTCCATCACATATCTCGTACATCTTCCCCCAAGGGCTTTGATGTTTTTAGGCCTTATGATCTACTACCAAAGAGTTTGAGATCATTTTATGTGTGATCTACTACCAAGGAGTTTGAGATCTAACACATGTGATCTACTACCAAAGAGTTTGAGATCACTTCAATGCACTGTACTACCAAAGAGTTTAGTGCTATTATATGATGGATCAAATATCTTATGTTTCATGTGTTCATAGCCATAAGTATGGAAAATCATGCAACATATCATACAAGCCAATCATTTCAATCAATACGATATGCCAAGTCTTTACTACCATATAACACAAGCATAATGTATAATAAGCCAAGTAAGAGGTAATGGCGTACCTTCCAAAGAGATAGATCATACTAAACACATATCACTGATGTCAACTATAAGCTTGGTCAAACCAGATCAAAACAAGACCATATACTATCATCAGGTTCTCATCTTATTATATCTCATCTTAACCCTAGTCGTGCTCATATTAGGGTTTGCTTGCTCATTTGGATATGTGTACCATTACTTGTATTCTTGTCTTATAATTATCTCACTGATGTCATTTTCCATACTACATCTCATTATCAAAGTTCCTCATCTGAACATTAGGTTCCATATCCTTTTTGTGCACATATTAACCCTAGTTACATGTATTACTCGAATTAGGGTTTCATCATATGTATTATGGGTCATCTTCATATAACATAGATTATGTGTATCATATTGATCTCATATTTAATTTTGAGGTTCCAGATACTGATATGAGCTTACTCTGTAAATTTCACCATGATTTATTGAGCATGCATGTATTTATTGCATTTCTTTTAGGGTTATTAGTCCTAATTAACCATATAAATCAAATTATATGATTTAGTACATCATCATGACCATCCTTGACATCAGGTGCATTATAAACATTATTATGGAGTTACTGACATTTTTCCATAATTTTTATGTCATCATTTGCTATTTATTATCCACTAAACAAGCATTACACATCTTTCATGATATCACTGAGATTTGAGCGTCAAAAGCCTGATATTATAGTTCCATCTTGTTCTATGCATTTTTCTGAGAATTTCGGTATATTATTTGTATTTTTCTGATCAGCAGGCTATTTATTACGAAATATCTAAGAACTGGATATTTACTGAATTGTTTACCTTTTTGGGCCAATAATATCTCGCCATGTGTCCACTTAGGCTAGCGCACATCCTTTTTCTTGTTGCGGCCGATTCTTGGTTGGACCTGTCTGGTTCACCGGTTGGTCTAGTTGTTTCGCTGGTTCGGACCCAGTTCGCTTGCCCCGTCCCTCTCCTGGTCTCGTGATTGAGAGTCTACAGACTCTGCTTTACAGGACCGCCACCACAGCTAACTCTTCCGGCGAGCAACCAAAGACGCCGAGATGATCATCAATCGTGCATAAGACTGCCCTCAGCTTCGGAGGCTTAGCAAAGACCTCCACGGCTGGTTTAATCTCCAAGTTTTCCTTTGGAACTCCATGACCATGAGCTCACCGGTGAGAATCGGCGTTGCAGCGGTGGAAAGGGGGATTCTCTTCCCTTGGAGTCTAGCTAGAAGGTGAAGCCTCCAACAGGTGTGTTGGGTCTTCCAAAACTTGACCACGCCTTCTGTAAGGGATGAGAAGGCTCGAAGCTCCGCCCCAATGAGTCTGCCAGTGACAGGTGCTACTGCGGCAGTGGGAGGAGGGGGGAAACTTCTCCTCATGTTGTAATTGGAAGATGAGGCCTCCACGAGGTGCACTAGGGTCTCAGAGACTCGTCCCCGGCCTCTATTCACGATGAGAGGCTTTGCGTACAAGCCCCCAAGCTCCACCATCTCTTAAGGTAAACTGGAGCTCGGTGGCCAGCAAAACCACCACAGATCAAGGAGCAAGAGCTTGGATTGGACTTGACTTGGCTCAAGCTTTCTTTTATCCCCCTTTTACTCCTTCACTTGGCCTTCTACCTTCGTTTTCTAGCTCCAGCATTCACCTGCTCACCGTGATGGAGAGCTTTGGGAAGCGAGGAGGTCGTTCCCACTCTACAGACTACCAGAGGCCCTCATCTTGGGTTCGAGGTGGATGTATGGAATGAGGCAGACACAACCGTCCCCTCGGTTTTGTTCCTTGGCCCATGATTTCAAAGTGGTGGCGACGAGGCTCACTTCTCATTCACCCACCCCCCACGATCTCCAGTCTGACCGGAGGTAGCGGATGAAGATCCATCCGTCCAAGGTACATCCAAAGGCCACAAGGAGCCCGCACAACACCTGATCCGTGGCTCACTTAAAGAAGCCCCCACTACCGCTAGATCGAAAATCTAGGGCTAGGATCCGACCACGCATACTTAGCCCAACTGAGGGGTGCGTGACACTAATATAGATTAGCAACTTAGGTCCTCAAATTATCAATTATGCACATTATTTCCCAAATTTCAAACCTCCATAACTTCATCTAGGGACATCTGATTGCCACCAAATTTTAACAATAGCTTCCTTACCTGTTGAGCTATCTTCTATTCAAATTTGGTGACAAAACTCATCTATTGGACCATTCAAATAAATTCCTCAAAAAGGCATAAAGTTAAGGATGATATTAACATCAATCAACAACCTATTTTGTCGAGGGCTTGGAACCCTCAATCTAACTCATACTTATGCTTTCACTTAAGTCATTGGACGATTAAGGACTCCAAAAGTCCACTCCATCACATACGGTGAAGGACATGATGAGACCATTTGACTCTAATGTTCTTTCAGAGACAGAACATAATCACCACAGTATTTTTGGCAATTTCATTCTGGTTTTTCTTGGGATGAATATTGTAGTTAACAACTAGGGTGAGTATGCAGTTCTTGAGGTCTAAGGCAGAGGAGGGAAGGGTACACTTCTTTAAATATGGAAACTGAGGCTTCCTCAAGTATTTATGAAAATTAGGAAGAGTGAGATCATACTTCTTATAGAAGGCCTCAGGGTCAACTAGGTCAAAATACTCAGGGTAGTCCTTCCTCCAAGTAGTAGTCACCTCAGTACCTGAGAAGAAGATGTTTAGGGTATTCTAGGAAACTTGGAATTTGTTCCCAGCAATCATGGAAGAGAGGACTACTTGAGCATTAGGAAGGGGTATGAGTGTGTCACAATTCCATTGCAAGTTAGCATAGAATTCTTGAATGACTTTTGTGTGTGTCATGGATATGTGGTAGCACACGTGTTCGACACACAAGGCAGAGAGGTGGTGATTGTATGGAAACTCGGCTACTTGATCGATGTCCCTTTGTCTATGTGGGGTTGGCTCAAAAAGGGAATGAAAAGGAAAAGGATTCTGATGAAGGATCTCCTTGTACCTATTGAAAGCCTCATTGGAGACAAAGAAGGTATCGTCAAAGGGTATGAGATGTGAGTTGGAAGAGGAAGATGGTTCTCGAGTTGGGGTGGATCTCTTTCTCCTATTGGACGCCATGGAGATGAAAAGAGAGGATGGAGAGAGAAAAATCAAGGAAACACACCACCACAAACCGTTCACACACCTAGGGTTGATGGGAAAGAGGTCAAGGAAGGTCAAACTAGGGCAAGGGAGAGGAAGGTTGGGGCTAGAATTCATAGATTGAGTTTGGATCAATCAATTTTTATATACTTGAGAGAGAGAAGAGATGACCAAACCTATCTTAAGTTTGCTCCAACTCGGACATTGGTTGAGTTATGTGACTCAGAAACTCGACCGATCGGCTCTTTAAAAAAGCTCTCAGCCATTGATCAGTCGAGTTGGCAACTCAACTGATGGTCCACCTGAACCAACTTTAGAAGTCTTAATTTCTTTCCATTAGAGTGCTAATTAAATTTATTTTTCAAGTCCATTTTGCATCTTAAACATAATTAGGCACATATCACACATCATTGGGTACTATTTTGCGATAAAATGTGTGTTTGCAAAAATACCCAAAAATAAGAGAAAAATAAAGCAAAAGAACATGAAAATTGATTTTAGCATATTAGAAAGCAAGGGTGATCAAAACATAAGAAAATAATATAGGATAGATAACAACTAGATAGAAGGTATATTAGATTCATCCAAACTAGTTATGAGAAATTTTGATCTAATAAAATTAAATTGCTCTCTCACTAGGGGTTTATTGAAAATGTCCACCAACAAATTTTTTGTGTCCACATACATGATATAGATATCCCTTTTGGTAATGTGATCATGAAGAAAATTATGGTGAACCTATAAGGAGTGGGATCCCAAAGGGGAACCACTCCCTACTAGAAATAAAAAGGTAACATCCCTTGAACCAAACACCACATAAAAGTTTTCAACAAGGGATGATAACCAATTCATTCAACATGTACGTATCATAACACAATAAGTAGCAGTGGAAGATAAATTATCTAACTATTACAAAGCTTGATATCATTATACATCACTACACCACACATGGGTGAGTTACAAAAGAAACTATAAGGATCTAGCTGAGGATCATCTAACTACCTCTTTCAAGTCTCCCAAAAGCTCAACTACAAAGGTTATTGTCCAAGTCCACCATGCTTATCCTCTCATTGATCTAAACCTGGGGATGGAATCATACCCCCTAAGAAGGAGAAGAAAAGGAAACACCAGAAAAGGCTGGTATGTGCATACTAAATAGGAAAATTAAGCAATATTATGAAATAAAGGCACAACAAATATAAAAGGATTCCCATAGAAAAGTCAAGGACCACCCAAACAGGGCATAAAAGGAAGAGAACAACAATAAAAGAGATACTTACCATAAAAAACAATAAAGTTGTTCCACAATATAACCTATAGATAAAGTAGGGCACACACCATACAATAATCAACCTACATGCATGTGAGGTAAACATAGCCCTAGAACAATATTAAAACATGGCGGCCAAGAATCGTACATATTGCACCTGATCGAGAATGGTACATTAACCAAACTCCCAATTTATGAATGTGGGTTAAGAGTTATACATCTTGCAAACCCGGGTATGGGGAATCATACATCCTCCATCCCAATAATATCACAATGTTGCCATATTACACAAAACCAATGTAATTACACTACTCTAGTGCTACTAAATCACATAGCATGAAAAATGTAGAGGCAAGTAGAAGGTATTTTCAGAATTATACATTGTTTCCATATCATACAATGGAAAACACATACATTCACATGCAAGTGGGTACAAGATACCACATATTATCAAAATAAACATCCACATCAAAGTGGGCACATATCAACAATAAGTCCATCATGCACCAAAGCACAAGATAAGAGTTCAAGAGAATATCCAAGATCACAACAAATAAGGTATTTCACCATGATATCAAAAGATAAGACATAATGTGTAGGAAAATGTCCATAGGACCAAGATAAAGAAGAAACATAGGCTAACTGCTCCAAAGAATAATCAGGGATACAAACATACCTCAACTTTAGAGTCTAAACAGTCCAAGTCAGTCCTGGATCCAAGCCTAGGCCTCCAAAAAACCTCTAGAGAAGGTGGACAGGTCCAATAAGTAAGGTTCCCAATCTTAGAGAGGTTGGTTTCTCCAACAAAGCTCCTATCTCGAACAAGAAGAACCTTCTCCGCTTTAGAGGTGAAAAACCCTAACAAAAGAACATGGAGATGAGGTGTTTAAGGATCTAGGTGGGGTTTCGTCATGGAAGGCCATGGTTCTAACCTATAAGAAGGTGGGAGGAAGACTAACAACATGACAATAGGGAAGAAAAGGAGTAAACTTACTAGTTTTGGTTGAAATCACCTAGGAGGAGCTTTAGAAACCCTAAATAGAGAAAATTTGGAACCCTAGGAGCCTTCTTCACCAAGGTAGGCACCCTCTATTACCTTGGGATAGAAACTTTGTGGAAAAACATAGAAGGAATGATGCTCTAAGATAGAGGAAATAAATGAGAGAAAGATTTTTCAAATTGGGAGTCGGGGCAGGGGTAGATATGGCTATATAAAGAAAGAGGTCAAGTATGAGGTGTGTATGAGACTTTCCATGTGTCATGTATAAGGGTGTCCATGGACATGCAAACCTTTATGGATAAGGAATAAGTCAAGCATGAGGTTTCAAGTTACTTTCTATCTATCCAATGCTAAGGGTGCCCATGGACATGCAAGCCTTTATGGTTAAGGAAGAAGTCAAGCATGAGGTGTCCATGGAGCTTTCCATGTGTCCTTAGCCTAGAGATTTCATGGCCATGCAAGAGGATAGCTCATAGAGGCTTCTTGAATATCAAATGTCAGTTTATGGAAACTTATAGGCCATCCCAAAAGGCCTTCAATCAAAGAAATAACCCCATTAGTAGATAGCTTCTAAAGATAAGCTCATTTATAAAGAGGAAATCCCTAAAATGCCCTTGGAAAACAACACCTTCAAACCAAGGTGCAACTAGGTTCCCCATGGTTCAAAAACACGAGAATGGTAAGAGAATATATAAGTATTATCATTCATGTGACAATTTGCATAGAAAACCTCCCAATTGGGTAAATTGCAGAGAAGTCTAGAATGTACCTAAAATTGCATAACTTATACAAACATCCAAATTGGACCACACTTCATCCACAAGTAATATTTGATGTTTTGAATACAAATTTGACATTATTTCCATCTTTTGAAGTTATATAATCACATTATTCATTACTTATGCCTTTACTCATTTTCTCTCTCGTAAACTTATCCTAATAATTCAAGGTTGTCCAAATTAGATGAAATTTGACATATAGGCTAATTTTGATATGTAGATTATGAATATGAAGATTTTTTTCCAATTTTGAGACTTATTTTTATGAGATATGTCATATTTCCCATTAAAAACCCATTATCTAAATTATTCATCCAATTAAGTTCCTTATCTTCATATTACCACCAAAATGAGTTATGAGACATATTTTATGAATCCATTATTAACCTAAGACTAATGTGAAAACATTAGGCTACATTAGGGTGATAAATTCATGTATTATCTCATTAGGATCATACTAAAGATCTATTTAGGTCCAACCTTCAATCTTGTTTGGCTAAGTCCAAAATGTCAACTTCTAGGGTAGGGTCTGAGATCTAGTATGTTATAGAACCTCTATATGCTTAGCTCAACTATGCAAGATAGGATTCTATGACAAGTTAATTGCACTAGTATTATCATAACAGATAGAGAAGCATAAAATTAAATGTTAAAGTCTTGGAGCATTTTCTTAATCCATAGGACTTGGGAACAACAACCCCCAGCTACAATGTACTCAGTCTTGATAGTTGATAATGCCACTGTACTCTATTTCTTGGAAAACCATGACACTAAACAAGGTTCTAGGAGAAAGCAAGTGCCACTTGTGCACTTTCTATCAATCAAGCATCATGTGTGATATGTATCACTATAATATGTAAGAGTAGAGTCCCTTGACTTGGGATACCATAGTCCAAAATTTTAGGTTTTGGCTAAGTACCTTAAAATCCTCTTAACAGCTATAAGATGTGATTTCTTCATATTTGATTGAAAGTGAGCACACAATCCAACACTAAACATTATATGAGGCCTAGAGGTAGTTAAGTACAGTAAAATTTCAATCATACCTCTATAGAGCTTCTCATTTACCTTCTCACCTTCATCATCTTTATCAAGTTTGGCAGTATTTGACATGGGTGTGTCCATCAGCTTGGTGTTCTTCATCCCAAAGTGCTTAAGTTGCTTAATTGTGTACTTGCCTTGGTTGATGAAATTCCCATATTTAGTTTGTTTGATTTAAAAGTCAAAGAAGAATGTGAGCTCACCCATCATACTCATCTCAAATTCACTCTACATAAGATCACTAAATTCTTTCAAAAGATCACGATTAGTTCCTCCAAAAATGATATAATCAATATATATTTTAATGATAAGAAAATTGTTAGAAGTGTGCTTCAGAAATAAGTAGAATCTACTTTGCCCATGATATACCCATGATCTAACAAAAAGTTCTTTAATTTCTCAAACCAAGCTCTAGGTTCTTGTTTGAGTCCATAGAGAGATTTTTGTAACAAATAAACTTGGTTAGGTAAACTATCATGTTCAAAGCCCGGGGGCTGTGCAACATACACTTCCTCCTCAATTGTACCATTCAAAAATGCACTTTTAACATCCATTTGATAAAGAAAAAAGTTTTTATAGCTGGAAAAAGCAAGTAACATATGAATGGACTCAAGTCTAGCTATAGGTGCATATGTTTCATAAAAAAACTATACCTTCCTGTTGATTGTAGCCTTGAGCCACTAACCTTGCTTTGTTCCTTACCACTTTGCCTCTTTCATCTAGCGTGTTGCGGTAGACCCACTTGGTACCAATGATCTTTCTATCACTTGGTCTTGGCACTAGGGTCCAAACTTTGTTCTTTTCGAATTACTCTAACTCTTCTTACATGGCTAGGATCCATTCATCATCCCTAAGAGCTTCTTTGATGTTTTTTGACTTGAGTTGTGAGATGAAGGCTTTTTTGGCTTGTTCATTGTTGAAATCAGCCCGCATCTTCACTCTTTTAAATGGATCACCTAAAATCAGCTCTTTTAGATGGTTCTTTATAAAATGGGGAGTTGGATTCGTCTTCTCTTCATCTTTCTCTTCTTCTTGAGTGGCCACCTCTTTTCCCTTTTAGGTGATGTTGAGTTCTTTTAGAACAGGAATTACCTCACCTGCAACATCATCATTTAGAACAATATCTTTGGGAATAGAGGGGTTAGTCTCAATAAATTTAACATTTATAGTTTCTTCGACTTTACCAAGATCAACATTAAACACTTTATAAGCCTTGCTAGTAGTGATATAGCCAAGAAAGAAAGCCTTTAAGATTTTGGATCAAACTTGTCGAGAGAATCTTTTGTATTCAAAACAAAACAAGGACATTTGAAAACATGGAAATACTCAATAGAAGACTTCCTACCACGCCATAGCTCATAGGGGGTTTTATTCAAAGAAGGATTTGTAAACAACCCAATTTTGCACAAAACATGAGGTACTGACAGCTTCAGCCCAAAACTTCTTTAGAGTGTCATACTCTAACAACATGGTCCAAGCCATCTCCTATAATGACCTATTCTTCCTCTCTACAACCCCATTTTGTTGATGTGTTTGAGGTGAAGAGAAGTTATGTACATAGCCATATTCTTCACAAAAATGCTCAAAAAGATCACTTTCCAATTCCTCCCCATGATCACCACGTACGCAAATGATCCGGCAAGAAGCTTCATTCTCAAATCATTTGCAAAAACTAGAGAAAACATCAAGCGTACCACTCTTGAAAACAAGAAAGAAGGTCCAAGTATATCTAGACAAATCATCGACAATAGCAAGGCAATACTTGGAACACGAAGCGATTGAGTTATCATTGGTCCAAAAAGATCAATGTGAAGTTCAAGATCTCTCTTGGTACTAAGGACTCCTTTAGCTTTGAAGGAGGACTTGGTTTTCTTTCCTTGGGTACAAGGTTGGCATTCCTCATCCTTTTCAAAATCAAATTCAGGAAGTCCCTTGATCAAGTCCTTTTTGCTCAACTTCTTCAATTGATGCATATTTACATCACTAAGATGATGATGACAAAGAGAAATATCATTTGAGTTGATTACTAGGCATATACCAACAACATGCTTTATAGATTCAAGCACAATTACATATAAATTATCGCTTCTAGTTCCCTTATATATGACTTGATAGGTAAGGGAATCTAGAATGAAGCATTCAAAAGAAGTAAATAGCACAAGGTAACCATTATCACATAATTTACTTACAATTATTAAATTTTGATGTAGGTAATCCACAAAAAGAACATTCTTGATACACAAGGATTCACCTTCATCACCCTCACCTTTAACCTTACCTTTCTTGTTGTCCCCAAAAGTTACCGAACCTCCTTTCTACTTAGTGAAGTTGTTGAAATGGCTTATATCACTTATCATGTGCTTAGTGCAGCTACTATCAACAATACATCTACCTTTTACTGCAAGAAAGGAGAATGTCAGTTCCCAACTCAAACTTTGGGATCTGGAGTTAGCTTGGGGACCCATTTCATCTTTGGATTGGTCCCCTTAGACTTGTAAGGGCAATAAGTAGAGTAATGATCATCACATTTACAATGAGAACAAATCATAGGTTCTTAGTGCCGGAAGACTTTCCAATGAAAAAGGAGGTTTCCTTACTCTTTTTCTTACCTTTGGCTTTGTTCTTGCCCTTAGGTTCTCCCCGTACGAATCCCAAACCACTAGTACCACTTTGTTTGGTAGAATGGTCAAGGATTACATTTAGGGAGTTTTTTCCTTTGAGCAATTTCTATAGAGAAGCTCTAAGTCTATGATTGTCATCATTAAGAGATACAATAGTAGAATACAAACTAGCAAGATCATCTCTAGAATGAACAAGGTCAACCTCTAAACAAAGGGCTTTAGTCAAATAAGAATCTTTTTCAAGAGAAATAGAAGCAATGTCATTACTAGAAAAGATAGGTCTAGAGGATAAATCATTAACTTGACCAAGCAACCTAGCATTTATCACTTGAATTTCTTTAATATAAACATCCCTCTCATACCTACGAGCATCAACAATGAGCTTAAATTTAGCATTTTCAGTTTTAAGAGTTTCAAGCTCATTTAGGCAATTTTGGATATCTTCCTTAAGATTTTCAATGTTCTTAAGGTAAACACCATTCTCTAATTAAACTCCATTGTATTGGATCTCAAGATAAAAATATTGGCCTTACAAGATATCAATTCTCTCAAGATGAGTTTTCTCATTTAGCTTAAGAATTTCAAGTTTAACATACAAATCATCAATATTTTTTCCTAACATTTTTCTTTTAGATTTACATTTAGTAAAGCAAGAATGGCCAGAAACAAGCATATCAATAATAGCTTCCTTAGATAACTCATGCAAGCTTAACTTACTTACCTCAATGATTCCTTTACTAGTAGAGGCCATGAGTGCAAGGTGACACTCTCCATCTTCTTCAGAGTTTGAACTACTTGAGGATGAAGCTTCCTAGTTTGCATGAGCTGCATTCTTGTGTCTTTTCTCCTTCTTTACCTTCCTCTTGTACTTTATCTCCTTGTTGTACTCTTCCTCCTTCTTGGATGTGACCTTGTGGTGTGGCTTTCTTGATTTAGGACATTCACTCTTATAGTGTCCCTTTCGCCCACACTTATAGCATCTAGGAGTAGAGTAGGAGGATTGCTTTCCCTTGATGTAGTTGGCTTCATGCTTACTAGGGCCATCATCTTCACTAGAGGAGGAAGGAGAAGTCTGACAAGTAAGTTGTTGTTGAAGGATGACTGCCTCCACTTGAGCTTTGAAGGCACTATCTTTGATATTCTTAGCTTCCTTATCTTCTTTCTTGGCTTCTTCTTCTTTCTTGTCAAGCCTTGGCTCATGATCTTGGAGGTTTCCAATGAGCTCTTCGGTTGGGATGTCACCACGACTCCTTACTTCTTCAATGGAGGTCACCTTTTACTCCCATCTCTTTGTTAGAGTCTTTAAGATCTTCGATTTGATTACACCTCTATCCAAAGTGTTGCCCAAAGAAGCTAGGTCATTGATGATGACATTGAGCCTAGAGTATATCTCCACAATCCCTTCTTTCCTACCCATCTTGAGGTTCTCTAGAAGGCTATTCAACATGTAGATCTTAGCCTCCTTGCCTTGATTTGTTCCCTCATAGGTGATGAACAACTTGTCCCAAATCTCATAGGTGGTATCCCATGAGGAGATGTGGTTGAACTCTGTTGGTTAAGGGATGCATAGAGGATGCTTATGGATTTGGCATAGAGTTGGGCTTCTTTATGTGCAACTTCATTCCATGTTGACATAGCTCTGGTTTGCTCCTGGTATGGTGTGACCATCACTTTACACATATCAAAGTTCATCCTTTGAATGTATAAATACATACACCTCTTCCAATAAAGGAAGTTGGTGTCATCAAAAATTGGAGGATGCATGGAGAAGCTTCCCCCTAGGTTTAGTGAACCAAGTAGGTTGTCTCTCATCTTCTCATCTCATGAGAGATTGTTGGAGAAGATCATTGGCTCTGATATAACTTGTTGGATATAGGGCTCTAGGGGGGTGAATAGAGCTTCAAAATTCTCACAAGATAAGTTAGACCTTCAAACTATATCAGTCAAAACCAATAGCTTAAGACCAACTTAAAGTCCTAACTAAGAAAGCATAGCAAGGATGAGAGAAATTGAAACATGCACTTGGATAAGGTGGTTTAGAGTGGTTCCACTCTCCAAACTAGGAGAGAGTCAATCCACTACCTAGAGAGGTCAACCTCTAGGACTTTGCAATCTATATATACTTATATTACATTCATGATAGATACAAGGAGACCACCATACATCTAAGGACTTAACTATTCAAGACAAGAGTCTTCCACCTATAGAAGGACTTACCCACTTGATCAAGATGTCTTCATCCTTCAACAAGGACTTACCCATGCTTGCATCAAGTCTTTGGACCTGAAGGAATTTTCCCACTCTTCTTGAATCTTGGCCTTGCCCTCTTCCTTCACCTGGAGAAGATGTTCACCTCTTCTTCAACATTGAATAAGAACAACAACAACTTCACCTTCAGTTAGAATAGCTTGCTTCACCTTTTCTTCTTTGAGAAAGGGGGTAGGAAAGATGGAATAGAATGAGAGCTTTACAAGAACATTGAGGTAACTCTCTTACAACTGGCCTAACTCACTCATAATCATGAAATGCTTTGTAAATGAGAGAGAGAAAGGGGCTCAAGGAATTGCAACACACTCAACTATAGCAAGGACATAGAATAGCATGAATGGCAAAACTTAGAATGAACTCCAAGGGGTCCTATTTATAGTTGCAGTGTTCCCTTGAGTGTGGGATCACTTAAGGATAAAATATATCCATTTTACAACTAGCAACGGATCTATTTCACTCACAACAACTCCCTAACGGTTATAATCACTTTTTCTACATTTCCTATACAATATATTTGGTCGAGTTTCAATTATGATAACTCAATCAATCCACTAAGTGACAAAGTCAATTTTCAAACTATTGGTCAAGTTTGTTCTGCAAAACTTGACTGATGAGTCAAAATTAGTTTTTCTTAGTTAATTGATTGGTCGAGTTATGTGAGTGTGCAACTCGACCGATTGGCCATTTTAGAAAATCCATCACTGGATCGGTCAAGTTTAAAACTTGCCAAATCAACAGCCTGTGATGGATTTTCTAATTTGACTTTTGGGTGACCAAGCCTTGGAATTAAGTGTTGCTGATTTTTTCTCATCTTAGTTACAAGTCATATCATCAATACAAGTGATTACAAAATTAATCTAAGGTCATTTGGAGAGATTTCCCAAAACTCGCACTTGCATTGCTTTTGACTTGAACTTGAACAAGCTAGGGATTGCGTAATTTGATCCTTTTCATGTACCTAAAGCCTGAAATCAATTTTGAATAAACATCATAGATACATAGGAATGGAATGGTTAAGTCATTAACAAAATATGGGCAATGTATAACTCTCAAGACAAGACCAAATACCTACAAACTGAAGAACACATGCCCTAAGAAAGTCCTCCAAAGTTTGTATAGTCCTTTCATATTGTCCATTATTTGTGGGAGGAAAGTAGTACTAAACTTTAAATGCATACCCAAAGTCATGTGTAATCGCTCCCAAAATTGACTTGTAAACTGAGGACCTCTATCAGACACAATTGTTGTTGGGACTCCTTGCAATCGTACTATCTCATCTACATAAATTTGTGTAAGTTTCTCAGCAGTGTATGTTATCTTAACAGAAAGAAAATGTGATGTTTTTTTCAATCTGTCAACAATCACCCAAATGGAATCATAACCTTTGTCTGTTCTAGGAAAACCAACTACAAAATCCATTGTCACGTGATCCCACTTCCACTGTGGTATATGTAATGGTTGTAATGTTCCTATAGGCTTCTAGTGCTCAACCTTAACATGCTGACACATTGAACATCACATAACAAACTCAGCTACATCTTTCTTCAAACCAGGCCACCAATACATATCTTTTAGATAGTGATACATCTTGGTACTTATTGGATGCGTAGCATACTTACGCAAGTGAGATTCTTCAATAACTATCTTCCTTATCTCATTAACATTAGGTATCACGATTCTACCATGGTAACAAACTATCTCATCCTTTGACTCTTGGAAGCCGTCCTGTTTCTTACTGCCATATTCTAACCTGATTTTTTGTATCACAATATCATTATGTTGTGCTTCTTTGATCTTGTGAGAACTCGTTACACTAAACAAGATTAGTCAAATCATAAAACACAATCAATCACTAACTAATCCCATACCAAAAAATATGGGTAAATTAAAACAAATTTCAACAACAACATCAGCTCAAAAATGTCTTCTTAAGAGCCCAACATCTTTCTTATATCCATACTATGCCAAGAATTTGATACAAATTGTTCTATCGTCTTGGCCACAACATATATACATCGGAGAACAATATTTGTATATGCCACACAAATAAGAATTAACATTCTAACAAAAGATTGATTTGTTTGATACACCATATACAAACTTTTCCTGCCCGGACCTGAGAGTACAAGGATGACTCTAGGACACACTAGACATCTAATCAACTTTCTCAAAGATTCATTATTGTATTTCCTCTTTACTTCCACAGTTTTGTTATTGTTAGTGCTGATTACCTAAAAAGATGTAGTGAACCATAAGGGTGAGACCCATGTCCCAACAAGAGATATAACCTCCAACAATGCTTATTGATTACAACATTTTAAATAGCAGATAATTGAGAAGTTGTAGTATTTAATAATCAATTGAACAGATTAAATAGTTTATGTTTGTTAAACAGATTAAGAAAATAATCTTAACAACTAGTATGATCATCAATGCATATATAGGTAACAAATAAATCCATTTCTCTGGATAGATATCTACTTGAATATCATCAAATTGCATCTAATAAAAATCATCATCATTGATATGACTATCACCATAATCCTTGCTAACAACACAAGAAATCTAGTAGCATAAACATCCCTAACATCATGAATATGTCTAGTAACATAACATGGATATCAATATTGGCATCTCAAATAAAGGGAACAAATCTATATCATAAGTAGAACTAACATCATAATACAATTAACTGCATAGGCATGATTAGCAGTTTAAGAATTTATAATTACATAGGCAAGGCTAGCACTATTAGACATAGCTAGCAACATCATCTTAACCATCAGTGTCAGTTTATTTGACAACATAAGCTTGTTTACAACATGAGCATAACTACAACATAAGCATATCTATTATCTCTTATTATACAATACATGATCTTAGTGAAAAGAAAGAAAACAAGGATTATCATCAAACATGAAGCATTGTGTATAACCCTAAACAGATATGCTACACGGCTATCTTACATCTTTTATTCTGCCCTGAGGAATTTGAGGATACCACTCAAAATCCAACTGACCACTGCTAAGTAAAAATTAGTGTCATACAAGCTCTACGAAGAGCAGAACTACTAAGATCTTCTCTTCCCCCAATCAGTACGGGTCCGCCACAACAACATGTAAGGTCAAGATGCTAACATCCTAGTTCGTCCTTGGTATAGTTCACAACACTAGTGACAGGAGGTGGTATGCATACCCTACCATCCGAGGTACAACCATAGTTTTCCTCCAATCTCATCACATATATAATCACAGAGACATGACCACAGTCATTTTCAAACTGAGGGATAGGTATGACCACTTTCATCCTCCCTAAACACTTGGATTTACGATGACAAGCATCCCACATACTCATTAGTATGCACTCCATTTCCCTTAGGAATACTCATTTCACCATCTGGCAAGTTCTGACACTCAGACAGATCTATGGCATAGGGCACTACATGATTATAATTTCACTTGATTAATTATTTCCAATTGGATGAATTAAGGCTGCATCATACTAGTGGACATACAAACCCTTATTCATCTCTAGAAAACATTTCTATATAACAATTTTAGAAGATATAAAATGTATGAGTCATATTTTTCATCATCTCATCATCACATGATGCTATTCACTTCCCATTCACGAGACCGCACTTGTAATCATACTATATTAGGATATAAATCCTTTTCTTAATATCATAGGGTATCAACACAAGAGTATTACACCTTGTTCAGGGCTCAACCATGCCCAAAGGTCATTAAGACCATCATACTATTCCCTGCGAGATCATCATTATCTTTCCATGCATTATAAAAAGGCTTAACAACATCACTTACATATAATGCACCGGACAACACAATATTGCATTAATGAGCTGGGAGATATTCATAAACAATCATAGCAGGGTTATATTAACATTAAGAGCATTCCTTTATTACATCAACATGCAAGGAATCTAGATATGATTAACCCTCATCATATTCATAATGCACAGTTTTAGCATAAGAAAGTATCATCCATGTGGTTATGATAACCACCAATTAACACATTAAGGTTATGACCATATTAAGGATATTATTCCACCATATTTCCATCATATAAGAACGTTAAACATGAATACTCATATTTATATATTTGCATTAGAGTTAGGTACAACAAGTTAAATTATATTAATATTACTAATCAACACTCATACCCAAACCCTAACTCATGGAATCCCCATTGGATCATAGAAGCATAAGGTGAAGCATCACCATCACAATCCATACCTTTCTCACATATGGATCCACACATATCTCAAGGTTTAACCCTTAGTTTATACCATACTAGGGTTCAACCATAAAAGAGAGTACTCCGTGATTGTATTCACCATTCAAGGACTATTCATAACCACTTACCAACATTCGATTGTATTAAAACTAGGTATAACAAGCTATACCTCATTAGGGTTACATATCAACACAATATGGTCATCATCCCTTCTATTCATATGAGTTAAAAGGTAAGACTAACTTATTAAGGGTAACCCTCCATTTGTTCCATCATCTTTCAACCCATATCACCATACCACTACGTCACCTAGAACCATTGGATGTTGAAAAGGTAAGACCATTGGTTGTTTACATAAGTAAACACCTTGGATAAGCCACCTATGAAGTCATTGAGTTATGCTCTAGAAAGATTCACCATTTTACCCTAGGCATCCCTTGATTAACAACATAAAAATTTCCATTGAGAGTAGGGTAAAACCCACAAGTGATTATTTATTTAAAACAAGCCATCAATAAATGAGCTTATTAAGTTGATCTCATAAAGGAAATCATATTTATCACTTTATTAGGACCAACATATTACATTAGGCATCATTCCAATTTATTGGATGAAGAATCATTAGATCTTAACCATTGGGTCAAGTTCATATATTAAAACCATCAATTGGAGTATAGGTCCAACCATTGCATCAAATGACCCAAGATACCATTGGTTTAATGCTTAATTGATGCTATAATTGCATGCTTAACTCACCATAGGTTATGAATACCTGATCCACCATCAGTAGTGACCATTAAGTCATAATAGATGGTTAGATCAGCACTATATTCATTAATCATCATCGGATATCAAGCTAATGTCACTGTTGATTGATAGCATCATTAGGGTACTTAGTTGTTGATCATTAAGATTATAATTAGGAAAAAACGACCTAAGGGATGAATTTCAGTTGAAACCCTTCATCACCACCATCAGTTTTCATGAAGACAACACCATCAGTTGTTGCAATGGTACCACCATTGGGTCATGTGTTTATATAAGAAATCAGCTTTAAACCCTAAAATTGACCATTGGTTGATGGGTGCTTAGCACCACCAGTTGTCAAACCAATCTGATCCAAGTCATAATATATCTTAGTAGTAATGTACACATGGTTAAAAGTTCATATAGAACTGAAATTAGAATAGGGAATATCATAAAAATCAAAATCCAAGTCAAGCATAACTTTTTAGTGCATCGATCATCATTTTAAAGAAAGAACATGAGCTAGCAAGATTATAGTAAGCAATAAATGTGGAGCAAGTTATAAATATTGCCTCTGTTGAGAATATAGAATCCCAAACATAAGAAAACATGAGTAGGTAGGGTTGAAAATCTAAGCATAAGCTATGAACTTGTCCATCTAACACCTTTCTCCATCAAAGAAGCAAACCCTAAGCATAAGGAGCAAGAACGGTAGGGTTTTAGAGCTTTAGAGGAACTTATATACCATGGAACAAAACAGTTATGACCTGGAGGAATGTCTTAGGAAGGAGAAGAGAAAGAAAAATGGAGAAGGAAGGAAGAAAACAACTTTTCTTGGTCGAAATCCCTAGAAGACGACCTTGGAAACCCTAAGTAGTGCTAGATGGAGCTCTAGGAGACCTTCTTCTTCAAAAAGAGGTTGCATTATACATTAAAGCACTTGGTTCTACATAAAAATAGAGTGGAGTCATTTCTATAGGTTAGAGGAAATAGAAAGCAAACAAAGGTTTCGAACTTGGGCAAGGAAGAGGTACATATAGCCCATAGATAAGGATAGAAGCAAGCATGAGGTGTACAAGTAGCTCCCTATTTGTCCATGGCCTTAAATTATTAAGGTTATACAAGCAGGAACACAAGTATATGACTCACCATCCATGGATACCTGCTCAACCCTCATTTCTTTATTTTGCAAGAAAAGCAAATAAACCATTTTTTTGATAGCTCCTAAAGGTAACTCATCCATAAAGGGGTAAACCCTAAAATACCCTTAAGGAAAACACCTCCAAACCAAGATGCAAATAGGCACCCCATGGATCAAAAATCTCAAGAATGATGAGATAACATCAAAATAACATAATGAAAGTGGTAAATGGCAAGAAAAACCTCCCAATTGGGTAAATTGTAGAAAAGTCCAAAATGTACATAAAATTGCATCACGTGCACAAACATTGTTCAAATTGGACCAAACTTGAAACTTAAGCTTGTATTATGATTATAAATCATATCACAAGTTTATATTATAGTTATAAGAATTAAATAATGGTTATTATGCATGTTCAACCATTTAAGCAAGCTTAGGGGTCTCACAACCATAAACCCCTAACAGGGATTTCACCCCCGAAATCCAAGATAAACAAAGATGGATACTTACATTCACCTCATCCTCAATCTTCTACATTGTTACTTTCATAAAATGATTATGTCATGTCATTCATATAGAAGATATATTATTCTCCCTCAACTCTTGCATGTGTCACCTTGGTTCAACATAAGAACTATTGTGCCACCTATACTGGTCTGGTAGTACCTTTCAACTTGGAACTCCAACTATTGTCCTAAACTATTCTATATAGTGTACCACACATCATTTATAGGTCATACTTTATGGATCTTATCAAACATGAAACATCATACATCTCATATCAAAAGTAACTTTACAAGGTTTCATCTCTATGCCCCTTTAATGATTGTTGTAATTAACAACTCGATCAACCATGTAGGCATCCCCTAATTTTCAAGAACTATGAGGAATATGTTTCTAGAGGATTCTCCGATAATCTCAATGGTGTACTGACCATCTATTTGGTTGAAGAATCATACACTTGTCTATAACTATTAACAAAAATAACTTCCCGATGGACATTGTTAGGGGTAGAGCAATGACATTGTCTTCATCTTACCAAGATTCACATAACATACTTAAAAGAGGTATCATAACTCCAAGAGGATACTTTAGTCAACCCCCAACTCATTCTTGCTAGACTTGTCACACATAAGTATAGTTTATTCAACATTATTAAGGTTTATCAAAGATGTTGACCATGTTACTGACCATCTATGAAATACCTTGCCATGTCATCATTAAAATCTTGCTACAACTTGTAAGACATGACTTGAACACTCTATTCCTCCTATTCATAAATTTTATTGGTACACTGGTTCGTATAAAGGACATAACCCTAAACTCACCATGGTCATGTAGATTATGTCATTCATTCTAACTCTTATGTCTGAAGGATATTTTATCTTAAAGGAACATGGTATCACATGTCTCTGGTCAACAAACCATCTATCCTTGATAGTGGTCTTGCCCATCTATCATTGAACCATACACAACATTATAGAATCACTTTTGTTTTTACTTCCAAACAACATTTATAGGGTCATAATCAACTCTCTCTCTCTAAGAGAGAGAAATACTTGGAATGTTCATTTTGTAAACATCTCCAACCTTCACATACTTCCCATATTGTTGATACATCTTGGATACTAGGATTCATTACCTTGGTATCCACATCATGTGATATAAGGACTCACATCCTTATCTCATCTACTTTTACCAACATAACAAATCTCAAGACATAAAAGAGGAGTCTTCCTAATTATTAGAAGGCTCAAAAGCAAACTCATCACAAAATTTATGATCTTGGAACCATAGTCCAAGCAACCTTATGATATAATAATCCATCCGCCCTCATGGTCACAATGAATCCACACATACCAAGTGGAAATGATACACTTCAAAGTTGTACCCTAGAAAGGAAAGACACAAAGGGAAACACACTTCCCACATCATAGCAGCATTGTTCAAGGGACACTAGCAAAATGGTAACCAATTCTATTTTCATTATGCAAGTTACAACTTCTTATGTATCATTTTACCTTTTTCATTTTGTGTTCCTTGCCATTAGCATAGTAATCATCATGATTAACATATCTCATTACTCCTTCCTTGATGACTATTTATCACACTTGGGTATTTTCTTTTATTTTATTATGTTTTTCAACCACTTACCAACATGTAAATCATCATATTCCACATTTTCTTCATTAAACAAGGATCATCTCCCTTAATTTCTTTCACATGCCATATTGATTTTACATTAACACTTTCTTACACACATAGGTTGGTCTGATATTAACTCAGGTTCCACTCATTGTTCCCATTAATCATCTCATTTTGTACTTATTATAGGAGTTCTCTCCATCTGATGTTGATTTCATACCTTGATTCACTTTATAAGCACGAACTTATCTATCTTTTACTTTATTATCTTCTTGAATAACATCTTCAAGAACTCCTATTTTACTTATTTGTATTCAAATTTAGATTTCATGGTGTTGCATCTTTCTCTTATAGTTATCAAACATTCAAGTTTTGATAGATAATGATGTAATTCTCATCTTCTCTTGAGGTAATGTTGAGTTATTTGCACCATGATTTCTGATTCATTATGCTCTTTAGATTGTCTCAAAATGACTACTTGATCAGAGTAATCAGAAAGATAAGACTCTAAGAGTTCCATACTTACCTTTTCTTCAATAATTGAATACCTACCCAAGGCATATAAGTGCTGAGATTAGGTAGTATGCACCAAATTTTCATGTCATGTTCCTTACTTAAACATCATCCTAGAGCTAAGTCCTAGTGTCCTTGTAGACTCAGTGAACCTAAAGCTCTGATACCAACTTGTCAGAACCCGTTACACTAAATGAGATTACTCAAAACATAAAACACAATCGATAACTAATTAATCACATACCCAAAAATATGGGTAAATTAAAGTCGATTTCAACATCAAAACATGCTCAGAAACATTTGCATAGGGGCCCAACATCTTTCTTATATCCATACTATGCCAAGAATTTGATACAAATTGTTCTATCGCATTAGCCACAACATATATACACAGGAGAACAATATTTGTATATGCCACACAAATAAGCATTAACATGCTAACAAAAGTCTAATTTGTATGAAACACCATATACAAACTTTTCTTACCCGAACCTGAGAGTACATGGATGA
Organism: Alisma plantago-aquatica; assembly: GCA_963693085.1. Taxonomy (NCBI): domain Eukaryota; kingdom Viridiplantae; phylum Streptophyta; class Magnoliopsida; order Alismatales; family Alismataceae; genus Alisma; species Alisma plantago-aquatica. Next base: position 315,129,235 of record OY856415.1, on the reverse strand, counting down.
CTCTAGGACACACTAGACATCTAATCAACTTTCTCAAAAATTCAATACTATAGTTCCTCTTTACTTCCATGGTTCTGTTGTTGTCACTGCTGATTACCTAAAACAATGTGGCGAACCACAAGGGTGAGATCCATGTCCCAGTAAGAGATATAACCTCCAACAACGCTTATTGATTACAACATTTTAAATCAAAGATAACTGAACAGTTGGAGTATTTAATAATCAATTGAACAGATTGAATAGTTTAAGTATGCTAAACAGATTAACCAAATAATCTTAGCAACAAGTATGATCATCAATGCATATATAGGTAACAAATAAATCCATTTCTCTGGATAGATATCTACTCAAATATCATCAAATTGCATCTAATAGCAATCGGCATTATTAATCTGACTATCATCATATTCCTTGCTGACAATACAAGCAACCTAGTAGCATAAGCATCCCTAAAATCACAAATATATGTAGTAACATAACATGGATATCATTATTGACATCTCAAATAAAGGGAACAAATCTATATAATAAGTAGAACTAACATCATAGCACAATGAATGGCATAGCCATGATTAGTAGTTTAAGCATTTATAATTTCATAGGAAAGGCAACAATATTAAACATAGATAACAACATCATCTTAACCATCAGTGTCAGTAAATTTGACAACATAAGAATGTTTACAACATGAACATAACTACAACATAAGCATATTTATTATCTCTTATTGTACTATAAATGATCTCAGTGAAAAGAAAGAAAACAAAGATTATCATCCAACATGAAGTGTTATGTATAACCCTAAACAGATCTGCTACACTGTTGTCTTATATCTTTTATTATGCCCTGAGGAATTTTAGGATACCACTCAAAATCCAACTGACCACTTCTAAGTCAAAATTAGTGTCATACAAGATCTATGAAGAGTCATACTCTTAAGATCTTCTTTGCCCCCATTCAGTATAGATATGTCACAGTGACACATAATGTCAAGCTGCTAACAGCCTAGTCCATCCTTGGTACAGGTCACAACACTAGTGAAATGAGGTGGGTATGCATACCCTACTATCTGAGGTACAACTACAGTTGTCCTCCAATCTCATCACATATATAATAACTGAAACATGACCACATTCATTCTCAAACTGAGGGTTGCGTATGACCACAGTCATCCTCCCTAAACACTTGGATTCAGGATGAAAAGAACCCCACATACTCAATAGTATGCGCTCTGAGTTTCCCTTAGGAATACTTGTTTCACCATTTGTCAAGTTCTGACACTCAGATGGATCTATGGCACAGGGCACTACATGATTAGAATTTTACTTGATTAATTATTTTTGATTGGGTGAATTAAGGCTGCATCATACAAGTGGACATACAAACCCTAATTCATCTATATAAAACATTGCTATATAACAATTTCAGAAGATATAAAATGTATGAGATATATTATTGATCATCTCATCATCACATGATGTTATTCACTTGCCATTCATGAGGCTACACTTGTCATCATACTATCACAGGATATAAATCCTTTTCAAAATATCACAGGGTATCAACCCTTATCAACACAAGAGGATTACACCTCATTCAGGGCTCAACCATGCCAAAGGTCATTAAGACCATCATATTATTCCCTACAAGATCATCATTATCTTTCCATGCCTTATAATAAGGCTCAACAACATCACTTACATATAATACACTGGACAACACAAGATTGCATTAATGAGTTGGGAGATATTCATCAACAATCATAGTAGGGTTATATTGACATTAAGAATATTCCTTTATTACATCAACATGCAAGGAATCTAGATATGATTAACCCTCATCATATTCATAATGCATAGTTTTAGCATAAGAAAGTATCAACCATGTGGCTATGATAACCACCAATTAACACATTAAGGTTATGATCATATTAAGGAGATTATTCCACCATCATGCCTTCATATAAGAAGGTTAAACATGAATACTCATATTTATCTATTTGCATTAGAGTTAGGTTCAACAAGATAAATTATAATTATATTACTAATCAACACTCATACCCAAACCCTAACTCATGGAATTCCCATTGGATCATGGATGCATAAGGTGAAGCATCACCATCACAATCCATACCATTCTCATGTATGGATCCACACATAACTCAAGGTGTAACCCTTAGTTTATAACATACTAGCGTTCAACCAAAAAAGAGAGTACTCCATGATTGTATTCACCATTCAAGGACTATTCATAACCACTTACTAGCATTTGGTTGTATTAAGACTAGGTATAACAAGCTATACCTCATTAGGGTTACATATCAACACAATATGGTCATCATTTCTTCTATTCATATGAGTTAAAAGGTAAGACTACCTTATTAAGGGTAACCCTCCATTTGTTCCATCATCTTTCAACCCATATCGCCATACCACTACGTCACCTAAAACCATTGGATGTTTAAAAGGTAAGACCATTGGTTGTTTACATAAGTAAACACCTTGGATAAACCACCTATGAATTCATTGAGTTATGCTCTAGAAAGAGTCACCATTTTACCCTAGGCATCCCTTGATTAACAACATAAAAATTTCCATTGAGAGTAGGGTAAAACCCACAAGTGACTGTTTATTTAAAACAAGCCATCAATAAATGAGCTTATTAAGTTGATCTCATAAAGGAAACCATCTTTATCACTTTATTAGGACCAACATATTACATTAGGCATCATTCCAATTTATTGGATGAAGAATCATTAGATCTTAACCATTGGGTCAAGTTCATATATTAAAACCATGAATTGGAGTATAGGTCCAACCATTGCATCAAATGACCCAAGAAACCATTGGTTTAATGCTTAATTGATGCTATAACTACATTCTTAACTCACCATGGGTTATGAATACGTAATCCACAATCAGTAGTGACCATTAAGTCACCATAGATTTTTAGATTAACACTTTATTCATTAATCATCTTTGGATATCAAGCTAATGTCACCATTGATTGATAGCATCATTAGGGTACGTAATTGTTGATCATTAAGATTATAATTCGACCAAAACTTGACCTAAGGGATGAACATTAGTTGACACCCTTGGTCTCCACCATCATTTGTCATGAACACAACATCATCGGTTGTTGCAATGGTACCACCATTGGGTCATGTATTTATAGAAGAAATCACCTTTAAACCCTAAAATTGACCATTGGTTGCTGACTGCTTAGCACCACTGGTTGTCAAACCAACCTGATCCAAGTCATCTTATATCTTAGTAGGAACGTACACATGATTATAAGTTCATCTAGAACTGAAATCAGAACAGGAAACATCATGTAAATCAAAATCCAAGCCAAGCATAGCTTTTTAGTGCATGGATCATCATTTTAAACCATGAACATGAGCTAGCAAGCTTATGGTAAGCAATAAACGTGGAGAAAGTTATAAAACTTGCCTCTAATAATAAGATAAAATCCCAAATAGAAGAAAACTTGAGCTGTTAGGGTAGAAAATTCAAGCATAAGCTCTGAACTCGTCCGTCTAACATCTTTCTCCATCAAGGAAGCAAACCCTAAGCATAAGGAGCAAGAAAGGTAGGGTTTTAGAGCTTTAGAGAAACTTATAACATGGAATAGAAAAGTTGGAAGAATGTCTAAGGAAGGAGAAAATCAAGAAAAATGGTGAAGTAAGAAAGAAAACAACATGTCTTGGTCAAAATCCCTAGAAGATGACCTTGGGAACCCTTGGTAGGGCTAGATGGAGCTTTAGGAGACCTTCTTCTCCAAAAAGAGGTTTTCTTCTACCTTAGAGAACTTGGTTTTATAGGAAAACAGAGTGGAGTCGTTTCTACATGTTAGATAAAAGAGAAAGCAAGAAAAGTTTTCGCACTTGGGCAAGGAAGAGGTAGATATAGCCCATAGATAAGGATGGAAGCAAGCATGAGGTGCACAAGTAACTCCCCATTTGTCCATGGCCTTAAACTATTAAGGATATACAAGCATCAAAACAAGTATATGGCCCAACATCATTGGAGACCTACTTATCCCTTGTTTCTAAATTTTGTAAGAAAAGCAAATAAACCATTTGCTTGATATCTCCTAAAGGTAGCTCATCCATAAAGGGTAAATCCTAAAATAGCCTTGAGGAAAACACCTCCAAACCAAGGCTCATCTAGGCGCCCCATTGATAAAAAATCTGAAGAATGATGAGAGAACATCCAAAGAACATAATTAAAGTGATAAATTGCAAGAAAAACCTCCCAATTGGGTAAATTGTAGAAAAGTCCAAAATGTACATAATATTGCATAACTTGCACAAACATTGATTAAATTGGACCAAACCTGAAACTTAAGCTTGTCCTATGATTACAAACCATATCAGAAGGTTAGATAATAGTTATAAGAATTAAATCTTGGTAATTAAGCATATTCAACCATTTTGCAAGGTTAGGGGTCTCACAGATCTGTTGTCTCAGTGTAGGTCTCACTTGCATCTGTGCCAACAATCAGGCTAGCAAAGATACTTCCATCTTTACATTCATCTATCATAAGGAGACTAGAATGTCCCATTTGTAACTCACCAAACAATTCAGGTATGCTTTATCTATGAATGAAGATGAAGACTTTCTGCTTAGTGCATCTACCACTACATTAGCCTTTCCTGGATGATAATCAATCGTGCAATCATAGTCTTTCATTAGTTCATCTAGAGGCACTGTCTCATGTTCAAATCTTACTATGAAAAGATGTACTTCAAATTCTTATGGTCTATAAAAATGTGACACTTCTCCCCATATAGGTAATGTCTCTAGATTTTCAAAGCATGAATCACAACAGCCAACTCTAGATCATGTGTCGGATAATTCTACTCGTATTTATTAAGTTGTCGAGAGGTAAAAGAAATCAATTGTTTATCCTACATCAACACACATCTCAAACCATTCTTTGAGGCATCACAAAAGACAATGTATCCATTCCCTTGCTTAGATAAAACTAACACCGGTGCACTGGTCAACTTTTCCTTCAACAACTAGAAAGAGTATTGGCACTTGTCATTCCTGAAAAAAGGAACATCCTTCCTGGTTAACCTAGTTAGGGGTTATGCTACAAAACTGAAGTCTTTGATAGACCTCCTATAGTAACCTGCCAAACTTAGGAAACTGTAAATATCTATTGGTATCTTAGGTTGTTTCCATTCTAAAATAGACTCCATCTTTTTAGGATCAACACAAATACCTTTAGCATATATGATATGTCCTAGAAAAGACACTTCCAACAACCAAAACTCACACTTTCTAAACTTGGCATATAGTTTGTGTTGTCTTAACAAAGTCAATGCTTGATGAAGATGTTGTTCATGTTGTTGCGATTTGGACTGTATATTAGAATGTCATCTATAAAGACCACTATAAACTGATCAAGGAATGGCCAAAACACTCTAATCATCAAATCCACAAATGTTGCTGGTGTATTAGTTAGTCCAAATGACATAACTATGAACTCATAATGACCATATCTTGTACTAAAAGTTGATTTAGGTATGTCATCCTCCTTAAAATGTAACTAATGATTTTCTGACCTCAAATCTATCTTAGAGAACACTGTTGCAACATGCAATTGGTCAAACAAATGATCTATCCTTGGCAGAGGATACTTGTTCTTTATAGTCACCTTGTTTAATTGTTTATAGTATATACATTACCTCATAGACCCATCCTTCTTTAGAAAAAGTACCAAAGCACCCGAGGGCAATGAACTCAGCCGGATAAAACCTTTATCAAGTAATTCTCATAACTGTTTCTTTAATTCTTCCATCTCAGATGGAGCCATCCTATAAGGTGTTTGGGATATTGGTTGTGTACCAAGAATTATATTGATCTCAAAATCAATCTCTCGAGGTGGGGGAACTTCAGGAAATTCCTCAGGAAACACATCCTTAAATTCCCTGATAACTAGCATTTCTAGAATACTAGGACTTTCTACCTTGGTATCCACCACTTGTGCTACGAATACCTCACACCCATGTTGCAACAGTTTCTTGGCTACCATTGTTGATACTAGACATGTTGGAAGAATCTTTCTATCTCCCTAAAAGATCCATGTCTCATCACAATATGTGAACATAGCTTACTTGGAATCACAATGTAAGGATATTTATACTTTTCTAAGGTGCCCATCCTAAGGATTACATCAAATCCATGCATCTCAAGTGGTATAAGATCTACTTGAATGTTGTGTTTCGAGAAAGAAAGAACATAGGGGGAACATACCTCTTACAACACTGCAGTTGCAACTAACAAAGTTTCTAACAAAAATTATCCATTCTACAACTAATAGGCAAAAGACAGTTATGAATCACTTCACAAGTGATAAAGGAGTGTGTAGCACCTGGGTCAACCAAAATAGATATGAAAAAAAATGAAGATATATCAGAATGGAATAACTCAATCTAACTAGTCATGACTCATAGGTTGACTACTGCCTCCAACTGACTCATAGAATAGAATCTCCTTGTTGCATGTTTTCGACCTCATCCTCTGTTGCCTTATGTAGATGAACCTAGTTGAGATGCATGTACATGTCCTCATCCTCCTACACCACTACTGAAATGTTGTCTCTGAGAGCCTTGCTGACTCTGCCATAGTTGTTGGGTTACCTCAGTATCTCTTACTGGACAATCCTTCATTAGATGTCATGCTTGCCCACACTTGTAGCAAGCCCTAGTCTCTTGATGTGGCCTAGACAGCTCTGCTACTGACAATGATGTTGCACTCTGGGCTCCAATAGGTGGAAAACTATGACCTCTACCCTTACTTGATGTCCACTACGTCTGAGCACTAAACCTCTGTGGTGTTGGCGGTGTAGGAAACCTTAGTTTCTTGTAACTTTCAGACCTCTATCCTTGGAACTGGGTAGGTCCTTTCCTAAAGTTGGCCTCACATTTCTCATAAACTAGCCTTTCTATCCTCCTAACTGATTCCACAAATGTATAAAATCTCTCCCTATTCTCTAAAGCATCTGTAGAAGTGGATAACTCAGCATTCTCAAAGAATTGAATCCTCTCGTAGTCTGAAGTAGCCATGTGTAGACAGAAATGCAGAAGCTCCATGAACTTAGCTTCATACTCATTAACCTTCATAGGACCTTGCCTAACCCATTCGAACTATGATATTTTCTCACCTAGGTACATCTGGGGAAGGTACCTACTGGTAAACTTACTTTAGAATTTCTCCCATCCGACCTCAACATCAGGCCTTTTCTCTTCTTCAATGGCCCACCAATGGCTAAAACTTTCCTTCAATAGGTACACAACATGCCTAACTTTGTCAGTTTTTGGGATGCTAAGGATCTTAAAGACTTTTTCTAACTTAGTGAGCCACAGATCTACATCTTCTAGGTCAGCTATTCCAGCATACTCTATAGGTCCTACATGTCATAGTCATTCAAAAGTCTTACCAGAACCAAAGATTCAACATTGGGGACTAGTGCCCTAGGTGATGACGCTAGTATCCTGTCTGCCATATGTGTTACCATCATCATGAACTCTCCAAAGAGAGCATGAAAAGCAGGATTCTCCAACATAGTTTAATCCAACTGGGGATTCTCAGGCACTTGTTCTTCTCTCTCATGTTCCCTTGCACCTGCTCCTGGTGCAACAACGTTTCTCTTAGTAACATGTTCCTCATATTCTCCAAACATCTTTAGGCTTTATTTCTTCTTCTATATAAGAAGAAGTCACTATAAGATAAATTGGAGGACACTAGAATAGACTCAATGACCTTAATCCTATGCCCATGTAAACTCAGCAAACCTAAGGCTCTAATACCAAAATTTTTGATGAAATCGACAGCGACATCGCACAAAAATACATGGAAATAACCATTAGCAGCGTATTACCAAAATTCACTACAAATTAAAACCTTTTTACTTAGAGATCAGTTACCAAGAAACTCTTTATAGAAAGAACCAAAGCCAATATACATCATGGTTCAGTTCATACATAAATCATTCCATCACATCACAAGGATATGAGATACTAGTTGCTTTACCAAAATACATACAAAAGCAACATTACACATTGAGGCGTCCAATCCAAAATCACATATCAATTATAAAAATGTTTACATACTACCTCCCAAGGACCTGACAGTATAAGGATGACACATAGGATTCTATTTCTACAAGACACATAATAGCACACTCAACCTAAGTTGTTATTGTTGTCCTTGTTGTTGTTGTCCTTGTTGTTGTTGCCCCCTCTCTGTTGTATGATCTCTACCTCCTCGTGCATGTCCACCTAAAAAGTGTGCAAACTCATGGGGTGAGACAAAAGTCCCAATGGGAGATATAACCCTCCGTTAAGTGGGGAGTATTCCCACCTATCACGCGGGTGACCCGGGTTTGATCCCCGGTAACCCACGTAAAAAAGGTCGATATCTTTGACCGACCAAAAAAACAATATTATTATCACAAATAAATCTTTATGAAAGAGAGAAGAAGAAACTTTTATTGAATTAAACATGTATAACTACTGGGTATATGCATAGTACAGAAATATCATCATTTAAGTAGTTCAAATATCTATAACTGAGCAATATATCATCTAATCACTTTTAAAAGGAATATGAAGAACGTGTATAACATTTACCATCTATGACATAAAGAAGAAATTGCAGTGTTATTCAATGTTTCCATGCTTGATCCTTAAGCAAATATGCTACATGACTAATTACATCTTTCAACAATCAATCTTATGCATCATTAAATGCACCTATGCTCGATCCTTATCAGGGTATGATCCGTAGTCAATATTTATTGTGCTAGGGTATGGTCCATAACCAATCCTGGTTGTATCTTGAGTCACGTCCTACAATTGCTCTCTTGTTAGGGTATGGCCCGAAGCCAATCCTAATTGTATCATGGTATGGCCCACAACCAATCTTGTTAGTTAAGGATATAAGGAGATACCTCAACTTACACCCCGCTATTCAATAATATACACTCTGAGTAAAACTCGTTTCACCATCCAACAAGTTCTGACACTGAATGGATCTATTGTCAGGGAAAACTACATTTATAGTTTCACTATGTTAAGTGCATTAAAACATCTTTTAGCATCAATCAAGTTACAAGCATGAATTATAGATAAATGATACAAAGAACGGTGTAATACATTTTTCAAGGAATCTTGCATCAATTGGAACACATCTTGTTACACCCATCATGGGATCTCAATCCCTTAAACACATTATTGGGAATCTCTTGCCTTCAACATTTTCATTATATTGATCACATGTATCAACCCCTCAGTTTATCATTGAACTATGTCACCTCTTACCAGGCAACAATCATCTCTAGGTCATCAAACCCATACATTTATATCATACTTGTTGTACAAGTATATCACATGGCTCACAAGGCCTTATATAATTTGTATCATGCTAAATCATCATAGCTCATACATGTATATGCTCATCATCTCATAATACCTACATGGTTAGGATTTCATGGTAAAAGAAATATCAAGTAAATATCATCACCATGCCATAAAGAGAATCATTCAAATTCCAACTGATCGGCTCAGAAGTGATTCAGACTTTTAATTTATAACCCAAAACCTTCAAAGACCCTCGCAACTTTTATTATGGGGTTGGAGTAGATATACGGGGTCAAACACAGGGACGTGGTGACGTTTAGGATGCTTAAGATTTTATTCTTGAGTCAGATAACCCAATATGATAGTAGACAAAAGTATCGGGCTAGAACTAGTCTAGCGAGTTGTCATGAAATAAAACAAAACAAAGAAAACAAAACAAAACAAAACAAAGTTCGCGAGATTCTAATAATCAGAGAGAAGGAGTTCATGGCTATGTAACCACAAGATGGGCAATCTATGCACCCATTCTCAGGCGTAGACAACCCTCAAACACCTGAGCAAGCAATCTATATCCAAACGTAGTATGTATTGTCGTGTCTGCTGTGAAAAAGTGGGTTTTCTGGCTTAATTCTGAGGACATAATTTCTTCTAAGGTGTGTAGGATGTGATGGATTGGACTTTTGGAGTCCTTAAGTGTCCAATGACATAAGTTAAATCAGATAGTTGAGCTATTTTGAGAGTTCCAAGGTTTTGACAAAGTAGGTGTGTTGATATCATGAGTAAGATATCTCTTTTTATGCCTTTTTGAGGAATTTAATTGAATGGTCTAACAATTGATTTTTGGCACCAAATTCGTGTACAAGGTACCTTTTACAGTGAGGAATATATGGTTAAAATTTGGTGGCAATTGGATGTTCTTAGATGAAGTTATTTAGGTGTGAATATCATGAAATAATGCACATCATTGATGGTTGATAGACCTAAGTTTGCTAGCTTGAGCCTAAGTCAGGTTGTGTCACGCCCTTGGTTTGGATGGGTTTGCATGGCCTAAATCTGACCTTGGATCTCAGATCCAGTGGTTTTGGCTTTTCCCAAGGGGGAGGCCACGGATGAGTGTTGGCAAGGGATCATCCCAGGCCCTCGGATACACGATCGACGAATAATAGGTCATATCCCTACATTGCGGTTAGAACAAGGTAGTGGAGCAATTGGCGCCGCAACTCCCCCATCATCCCATGTTGTGGTCATGGCCCGGTGAAGGGCTTGAAGTGGGTAGTTTTTCTCACCTTGACCAGACCTATACCCTGACCCCTCTTTTGGAGTGTTTGACGAAGAGAGTAGGGAGAACGAGCTCTCCCATTCCTTGCCCTCTCCACCGCACAGAGCAGGTGGTGGATGGGATGAGGATACAGAGGCAGAGGGTAGATTGGAGGAAGATGAAGAAGGGAAAATGAAGCTCGTGGTCAGTGGAGTCGAATGCAGGAAATTTCGTGCCCAGCGATGGTCATTTCCATGGTGGAGCAACCCAAGCTGTCCGGAGCTTGAAGATGAAGCTCGGAGGCTTGTGCGTAGTTCTTCTCTCCGGAAATGAGGGATGTGTATGAGTTTGTGGAGGCTTTGCAAAGCTTTCCAAAGCTTCAGAGTGGTGCCAGGATGAGCTGTGACTGGATGCCTCTTCTGCTCTGCCGTAGTAGATGCAAGCGGCGGCGACCTGGTGGAGAGTGAACTCCACAGCCGCATCCTAGAAGGCTAGCAGCCGTGAAGGTGAGTTGTAGGTGGTCGAACTTTTTGAGGGCCTTAGTAGTTGATGAGTATCACATGCTCCCAACAGATTGCTCGTCGGAGCAGTCCTGTGCGGCGGTGCACCTGAAGAATAGGGGAGTTGGGCGTCTGTGTTAATATGTGAGAGAGAAAGAAAGAAAGGTCAGGTCCAATAGTTGTAAACCGGCTCTAGCCCCAACCAAAGAACCCCTGAACCAGATGAACCCCACCGAGGCAAAGGATTTGGGCCTCGCGTTGGACGTGTGGCAGTTGTGGATTGGACATATAAAGGTAAATTACCTCAAATCATCCAGTTCTTAGATAAATCATATAAAATAGATCGTTTATTAGAAAAATACAAACAAAGTGCCAAAATGTTCATATAAATGAGTATAACGTAATGAAATCATAATATCAGGCTTTTGATGAACTAATATCAGTGATATCTTATTAGTTGTGAAATGCTTAATTGATAGATAATAAATATCAAACAGCAATCTAAAATTATGAGAAAATACCAGTAAATCATAATTCATGTTTATAATGCATATGATGTCAGTTATGGTCATGTTGATGTATGAAATCATGTAATTTTCTCCATATGGCCATCTAGGGCTAATAACCCTAAAGAAAATGTAGAAAATACATTAATGATCAGTAAATGATGAGATTCACAGAATACCCTCATATCTATAAATGGACGATAATATGTAGATTTAAGATCATCTTTGTACACAAAATTCATGTTACATAAAGATGAACCTTGATACATGTTATGAAATCCTAATTTTGGTTAATGGTGTAACCTACGGTTAATTAATGTGCACAAAAACGATATGGAACCTAATGTTCATATGATGAACTTTGATAATGAGATGTAATCTGGAAAATGACATCAGTGAGATAATCATAAGATAAGAATACAAGTAATGATACACATATCCTAATGAACTAAGAGAAACTCTAATGAATATGATTAGGGTTAAGATGAGATGTAAGATGATGTGAACCTGGTGATAGTATATGATCTTGTCTTGATTAGGTTTAACAAAGTTATAGTTGATATGAGGATATGATGATTAGGTTTGTCTCTTGATCAAGGTATGCTATTACCTCTTACTTGGCTTATTATACATTATGCTTGTGTTATATGGTAGTAAAGACTTGGCATATGGTATTGATTGAAATAATTGTCTTGTATGATATGTTGCTTGAATTTCCATACGTATTTCTATGAACACATCAAACATAATATATTTGTTCCATTATATGAAAGCACCATCTCTATGGCAGTGTGCTTGGAAGTGACCGAACTCTTTGGTAGTGGTCACGTTGTACATATGGAAGCACCAACTCTTTGGTAGTGTGCTTGGACCCAACTCTTTGGTAGTGGTCACATTGTACATATGATCCAACTCTTTGGTAGTGATCATAAAGGCATTAATGCATTCAACTCTCAAGTAGTAAATGTATGGATGATATAATGGAAATTATGCTTAAAATATGTGTTCTCTTTTGTTAATGAACCTCTTTGTGCAAGTATACACTTTTATTATATTCTTCTGTCACTGCCAAGTATTAGTTTTATCTTATTGCCAAGATATGATGAGAGGTCAATAAAAGACACGTAGGTACTCATTAGAATATTCTTGAATATTGTGCTGACGTGTACCACATGTAATCTTTTGTTTAGGTTGTGGACATATGATCTTGAAGATCCAGGATAGTTGAGAGTTGTGTGGCGAGCTGATGTACAGGTGGACCTGTTGTCTTAAGATCATGTTGTTTAGATGTAGTACCTTTATATGTGTAAGTTTACCCTTCAATGTGTAATATCAAATGTTGTAACAATTCATGTTGTAATTATATGTTGAATGGTGAACATGTGTGTATGGTTTTATTATTGTTCATGTACATGTGTTATTGTGTTTCCTTCTGACTCCCTTGATTTTCTCCTTCTTAGCCTAGTGTGGGATGTTTAAATTGGGATTCTCTCTGAGGTGAGGGTTTCAATTTAGACATCACACATCATATTAAGTTTTAGAAAATATGGGGATGTCACAAGTGGTATCAGAGCATGAACAATAGCAAAGCCTGAAATTTTCTCATTATGCAACTCAAAACTAAAGAACCTTGAACTTAATAATCTTTTAGGGTTAGATTAGTCATCTTTTAGAGACTAAATCTGACCTAGCCTCTAGGTTAGCACCTAGATGTCTGAGAACTAGGTCTAGACTGGTGCTTGTTGTGTAGCAAGTCCTTAGATGTCGTTCTTTCCTTGTAGTGCAGCGGTATGGGACGTTGCACTATTTGGAAATGACGTGCATCAAGGGAAGAGAAACCCTAGACATATTGTGCATGTTGTCTAGAGTAGCTACACTAGTCTACACCATGTTCTCACCATTTTCACTAGTTTTCATGGCACCGTACTCTCTACTATGTGTGGGACACTCATTTTCTGGATTTGGTTTTTGATTCCAATCAGATCGAACCTAGATAGTTTTCTCTGACAGTTGTTTTATCAGAGAAAAACTATATAATATTTTATTATATATATGTATTACAAAAATGTGTCCCCACACATGTACGAGTAGAAGGTGGTCATGCAACCTAAGTGAAAGTGAATGATATCAGTCTAGAAGAGAGAGTAGTTCTAGATTAGATGTCTAGAGCCTTGTTGGAATATATGATAGATGGAATAGATGAAATATGTTTTGATGATATGATGTAAGTTTCATATAGATGATATAAGATGGTTTATGATCATATATGTTTGTCTTTGAGGACTCAAGTTTGGTTTTGAGGTTTTGAGATAAGTTTTGATGATGTAAGTATACATTCTTTTATGAGATAAGATATGATAAGTTAAGACAAGGTTGTGAGTCAACATGAGCCTCGAGCTCTTTTACGAAGGAGGACCTCTAGTGTTAGGACCAGTTTTAGGGTTAGCTCAAGAGAGAGAGAGACCCACAGGGAGAAGGTCAGAGAACCTAGACTCCATGATATGAGAAATATGAGAAATATGTGATATTATATGTCCTAAACTAGAATACTCTTAAGTGAATGAGTTGTGTTGCTTAATGCATGATTCCTATAGTCCTTTTGAACCCTAGACGTCCTTGGGAGGACCAAACCCTAGTGACAGAGAGAGGCTGGTTATATATGTGCATGCGAACATGAATATGAGTGCCTGCCATCTGGGTGAGGGAGAGAGCCCAAGACCCTGGAGGAGGTATCTATGTTAGTTTTTGTTAAGCCTCATGCTCGGTTTGGTGGTTTCCCCGATAGGAATCTAGTGGTGCATATAAGAGAGTATTGGGTAAGCATGTTTCATGGGTAGAAGACATGTGATGAGAACATCATGTCATGTTTTGGTTTGTGCTGATGTGGCTAGACCTTGTGAAGTTAATTATTAGTGCCAATGAGGTAGACCTAATAACCCTTGATAAGAGAGGAAAGATAAAGTATATGCATATGAGATACTCATAGAGTTGAGTTAGCTCAAAGAGACTGAGCATGGCATTACCCTCTGGTATGGGTTAGGAGAACCTCAATTGGACTATATAAAGTTTTGATACATGTTTCACGAGCCACTTGTATACTTTTGTTAGCACAACCATGATATAATAGATGTAAGGATGTGAACTAATTTCGAGACATCATATATAGACCTGATATGATGAAAACCTAGAGATGGTTTAATTGATATCAATGCATAAATGGTTAACCATATACATGAATAATGATGATAATGTGATAATTGTTGGTTAATCTTGTGATAAATCACAATAAATGTATCAATTTATTTCGAGTAATGAAATAAGATCATATGAATGAAACATGCTATAAGAGGTGTTAATCTTAGTGCTTAACAAATATGGAAAATATAGTTTGACAGCTAGCACAACATAATGATTATGACACCTTAATATGACCTAGATGGATAAATTGGTTTAATTATAGTTAACTCCCTCCTAAAAGGCATATGTTAATGTTGAACATGTTCTAACCTTTTGCTCAATGAAATGTTGATGACACCTTGATGTATGAGTTAATATTAGTTAACTCCTTTAGAACATGGTAGGATGATGTTGAATATTAATGCATGTCTAAACATAAAGATGCAACCCTAACATATGAGATACATCATGATGTAACCTAAGTTCTTAAACCATGATATATGATGAGTGGTTCACCCTTGTATCACCTTAGATGTTTGGAAAACATCCTAATAGCTGGGATGTAATTCTGGAGCTTTTGACTATGTTGTATATAGAATGATGCCTACATGTGAATGAGAGAAAGATAAGGTTTTCCCTAGAAGTATGATTATGGCTTACTTTCGATGATGAAAGTTCTTTTTAGATGTATATGATGTGACAAAGTGGGTTTTCTGGCTTAATTCCGAGGACATAATTTCTTCTAAGGTGTGTAAGATGTGATGGATTGGACTTTTGGAGTCCTTAAGTCTCCAATGACATAAGTGAAATCAGATAGTTGAGCTATTTTGAGAGTTCCAAGGTTTTGACAAAGTAGGTGTGTTAATATCATGAGTAAGATATCTCGTTTTATGCCTTTTTGAGGAATTTAATTGAATGGTCTAACAATTGAGTTTTGGCACAAAATTAGTGTACAAGGTACCTTTTGCAGTGAGGAATCTATGGTTAAAATTTGGTGGCAATTGGATGTTCTTAGATGAAGTTATTTAGGTTTGAATATCATGAAATAATGCACATCATTGATGGTTGATAGACCTAAGTTTGCTAGCTTGAGCCTAAGTCAGGTTGTGTCACACACTTGGTTTGGATGGGTCTGCATGGCCTAAATATGACCTTGGATCTTAGATCTAGTGGTTCTGGCTTTTCCCAAGGGGGAGGCCACAGATCAATGTTGGCAGGGGATCATCCCAAACCCTCGGATACGCGATCGACGAATAATAGGTCATCCCCTACATTGCGGTTAGAACAAGGTAGTGGAGCAATTGGCGCCGCAACTCCCCCATCGTCCCATGTTGTGGTCGTGGCCCAGTGAAGGGCTTGAAGTGGGTGGTTTTTCTCACCTTGACCAGACCTATACCCTGACCCCTCTTTTGGAGCGTTTGATGAAGAGAGTAGGGAGAACGAGCTCTCCCATTCCCTACCCTCTCCACCGCACGGAGCAGGTGGTGGATGGGATGAGGATACAGAGGTAGAGGGTAGATCAGAGGAAGATGAAGAAGGTAAAATGAAGCTCGTGGGTAGTGGAGTTGAATGCAGGAAATTTCGTGCCCAACGATGGTTGTTTCCATGGTCGAGCAACCCAAGCTGTCCGGAGCTTGAAGATGAAGCTCGGAGGCTTGTGCGCAGTTCTTCTCTCCAGCGATGAGGGATGTGTATGAGTTCGTGGAGGCTTTGCAAAGCTTTCCAAAGCTTCAGAGTGGTTCCAGGATGAGCTAAGACTGGATGCCTCTTCTACTCCACCACAGTAGATGCAAGGGCAGCGACCTAGTGGAGAGTGAACTCCACAGCCGCATCCTAGAAGGCTAGCAGCCGTGAAGGTGAGCTACAGGTGGTCGAACCTTTTGAGGGCCTTAGTAGCTGATGAGGATCACCTTCTCCCAACAGATTGCTCATCGGAGCAGTCCTATGCGGCGGTGCACCCGAAGAACAGGGGAGGCGGGCGTCTGAGTTAATACGTGAGAGAGAAAGAAAGAGAGGTTGGGTCCAATAGTTGTAAACCTGATCCAGCCCCAGCCAAAGAACCCCTAAACCAGTTGAACCCCACTGAGGCAAAGGACTTGGGCCTCGCATTGGACGCGTGGCAGTTGTCGATTGGCCATATAAAGGTCAATTACCTCAAACCATCCAGTTCTTAGATAAATCATATAAAATAGACTGTTTATCAGAAAAATACAAACAAAGTGCAAAAATGTTCATAAAAACGAGCAGAATGCAATGAAATAATAATATCAGGATTTTGATGCACTAATATCAGTGATATCTTATTAGTTGTGAAATGCTTAATTGATAGATAATAAATATCAAAAAGCGGCCTAAAATTATGAGAAAATACCAGTAAATCATAATTCATGTTTATAATGCATATGATGTCGGTTATGGTCATGTTTATGTTCGAAATCATGTAATTTTCTCCATATGGCCATCTAGGGCTAATAACCCTAAAGAAAATGTAGAAAATACATTAATGATCAGTAAATGATGAGATTCACAGAATACCCTCATATCTATAACTGGACGATAATATGAAGATTTAAGATCAGTTTTGTACACGAAATTCATGTTACATAAAGATGAACCTTGATACATGTTATGAAATCCTAATTTTGGTTAATGGTGTAACCTAGGGTTAATTAATGTGCACAAAAAGGATATGGAACCTAATGTTCAGATGATGAACTTTGATAATGAGATGTAATCCGGAAAATGACATCAGTGAGATAATCATAAGATAAGAATACAAGTAATGATACACATATCCTAATGAACTAAGAGAAACTCTAATGAACACGATTAGGGTTAAGATGAGATGTAAGATGATGTGAACCTGATGATAGTATATGATCTTGTCTTGATCAGGTTTAACAAAGTTATAGTTGATATGAGGATATGATGATTAGGTTTGTCTCTTGATCAAGGTACGTTATTACCTCTTACTTGGCTTATTATACATTATGCTTGTGTTATATGGTAGTAAAGACTTGGCATATGGTATGGATTGAAATGAATGTCTTGTATGATATGTAGCTTGAATTTCCATACGTATTGCTATGAACACATCAAACATAATATATTTGTTCCATTATATGAAAGCACCAACTCTATGGCAGTGTTCTTGGAAGTGATCGAACTCTTTGGTAGTAGTCACGTTGTACATATGGAAGCACCAACTCTTTGGTAGTGTGCTTGGACCCAACTCTTTGGTAGTGGTCACATTGTACATATGATCCAACTCTTTGGTAGTGATCATAAAGGCCTTAATGCATTCAACTCTCAGGTAGTAAATGCATGGATGATATAATGGAAATTATGCTTAAAATATGTGTTCTCTTTTGTTAATGAACCTCTTTGTGCAAGTATACGCTTTTCTTATATTCTTCTATTACTTCCAAGTATTAGTTTTATCTTATTTCCAAGATATGATGAGATGTAAATAAAAGACACGTAGGCATACTTAGTACAATCTTGAATATTGTTCTGATGTGTACCGCATGTAATCTTTTGTTTAGGTTGTGGAAATATGATCTTGAAGATCCAGGATAGTTGAGAGTTGTGTGGCGAGCTGGTGTACATGTGGACCTATTGTCTTAAGATCGTGTTGTTTATATGTAGTACATGTATATGTATAAGTTTACCCTTCAATGTGTAATATCCAATGTTGTAAAAATTCATGTTGTAATTATATGTTGAATGGTGAACATGTGTGTATGGTTTTATTATTGTTCATGTACATGTGCTACTGGGTTTCCTTCTGGCTCCCTTGATTTTCTCCTTCTTAGCCTAGTATGGGATGTTTAAATTGGGATTCTCTCTGAGGTGAGGGTTTCAATTTAGACGTCACACATCAGATTAAGTTTTAGAAAATCCGGGGACGTTACATCTACTCATGTGGGTCGTCCCACTCACTCTCGCGCAGTGTGACCAAAACACATCTATGATTGTGCCCTCGATCCTCTTTCAAGGATGACACATCAAAATCTCAACATATTCTAGAGGTCCTCTCGGGTCTAGAATATGTTGAGATGTTAGGAACAGACAATTGTTGAACCGTCCTCCTCTCAGACTCTGATTCAAACCATCTTCTCATGTCTATTCCTACACGGATCTCTCAATACAGGAAAAAATAGTAGTTCAAACTAGAAAGAGATCAACCAAACTAGCAATCACAACTAGAGAGAGAAGATAGAATAAGCAAACATACTAAATCTAAAATAAATCTACTTGCTTAAGGCAAAAGTACATAAACATGCCCAAAATAGGCTACATAGCCAAGAAGGAGCTCAACTAGCCATGGACATGCATAGTTAGCACCGAACAAAGATGGAAAAACATCATCGTACAAGAAACCAAGGAACACAACAGAAGATAGGAGAAGAAGATAAGATTTTTCCCATGGAGGAGAGGTGGCTCTCACTCCTTAGCCTCCATATAGGTTGGATCTCATCTTTTGGTCATTCTCCTTGATCATATTTGGACTCCTTAGTCCTCTCTCTTTCTAGATCTACCCCAAACAACAGCTCGGTGGATGAATAGAGGTGGAAGATGATAGTGGTTGGTCTACATCTAGGTTTCCACCACAGATCTGGGAAGAAATAGGTGGATGGGTGGGGAAAGGATGGAAGCCTGCTGTAGAGAGTAGCATGGAGTGAGCACCTTAGCCTTTTCAAACCTTTGTGCTCTCCCGCAGGACTCTGGGTTGAGGTTCTCCTTAGGATGGATGCAAAATTGCAACCTTTCAGTCTCTGGACTCACTCTCCTGACCCTCCCCTTTTTTCATAGATCTGGGTTTGCTATTTATAGGGGTGAATTGGGTTGTTTACTTGAACCGGTTGCGGTTCTAGAAATCGCGATCATAGTTTTGGTGGGAACAAACCACGACCGCGGTTAGTTGATGGTTGTTGTCCATGGTTGCACGATGGTAGTGAGTTGTAGATCGGGGCTGAGGTGAACTAGACCAAGACCCCTTGCGGGCGTGGCATGGTGGTGAAAATGCAGGTGTAGGAGTTGCAACCAGTAAATATGGGGGGTGAGGACGATGGAGGTTAACGGTGGCATTGTTGTGAAAGTGACCATGGTTGCAGATGGTAGATGGAGGCGAATAACACTGTGGTCATGGTTGTTCACACCACGGTCGCAGTTGTTCACACCATGGTCATGGTCTGGTTGTTGGGTGGTCGTAATTCCTAGGTGTCGGGGTCGCAATACTTGTTGTTGCAGTATGATCGCGGGTGGAAATTGAGAGCACATGGGGTGCTTGGGTGATGGAAGTCTATAGTGTCTTGGAGAAAGGAGAGGAGCTTGTGGGATCACAGTCTGGAGATACCATGGTCACGGTGTCAACAACTGCGGTCGCGGTACCAACAACTGTGATCGCGGTATAGCATGGGAGGTCGCGGTTATCGGTGGTGGCTTGTAGGCAACACGGAGGCAAGCCGCGGAGATGATGGAAACGTAAAGAGGATCTAGGTTGTGAGGAGTCATGACGGGTGGAAGAAGATGCAGCAGTGGGTACTAGAATTGACGAAGTGGATACCACGACTCACGTCCCGGGTCACGGTCTCTTGCTCCACGACCACAGTTGGAGAGCATGATGCATGGGGTTGCGGTCTTCAGTGCGATCGGGTGGACGATTGATGTTGAGTTGTTATTAGAGGTGATGGAGGCAGATGGATCACGCTATGGTCAATCTATGGTGGCTGCTCTTCGAAGATCAATGTGAGGGAGCGTCAAACATCTATTGATGGTGGCGGTGTTCTTGTCACTTGGTCGCGATCATCATTGCTATGGAGAGAGGTTGCAGGGTGTGATCAGGAGAATGAAGAGGAGCAAGGGGGTCAGTCGCAGTTATGGGCAGGTCGCGGATGTAGAAACCGTGACCGCGGTTATGTGTGGAGAGGTCACGATTCTGTGAACATGGTGGCGTAGACCACGATGGTGGTGGATGAAGTCAGAGGAGATCTGACCAGGGGTGATCGCAGTGTGAAGATATCAGATGTCAGTGGGTTGCTATTAGGTGACAAGGGTTAGAAGCGGAGGGTAGGGAGGTCATGGAAGATAGGAGGTGAGAGGGGGGTCGTGGTTGTGAGAGGGGATAACTGCGACCGCGGTTTTAGGGTCGATATGGTGGAACCGCGACCGCGGTTTAAAGAGAAGGGAGGTCGCGATTTGTTTGAGGGTTTGAAAATTAGGAAGAGAAGAACTGGAGCCATCAGTGCAAAAGAACTAAAGAGGTCGACCCCATTAGCTTTGAGCCCAAATAAACCTGCATATCAAATATAATTCTGGTTAAAGCCAATTAAACTACGTCAATTCACATGTTAGAATATTTAAGCAATAAAGTGGATAATCATAGTAAAACTGACCCCAAGATAGTGAACAAAACCCAGATAATTAGTCGTTCATCATTAAAAGATATAGCAAAATATACAGTTTAAAAGGGTCAGAGAGAGGAAATATGGGGAAAGATGTCATCACAAGTTTGGTTCCAACTTGTCCCAAAAACTGGCTAGATAGGCTACTTTATTGGCTAGTTAGTTATCTTATCCAAGTAAATAAAAAAAGAACTAAAACAAGAGCAAAAGAGTGCATATTAAGACCAAAGTGACACAAAACCATAGATAAAATGCATAGAGAATGTGCATAGATTTGGGTGTTATCAACTACCCCAAGCTTAAAACTTGCTTGTCCTCAAGCAAGACCGTGCTCAAAGAACAAAAAGATAACATCCAAATTAAGCTTGGAAATAGATGCTAAGGTTAAGAAAAATAGTTTAAAGCACCTATTCTCCTGATCCATGCCATTTCAGAACAAACCCCCACCAATCAACCACAGTCTTACCAAAGTAAGATCAAAGAGTTTCCAAGCAAGATTAAGCAAATTCACTACAACCTACTGATACTCATGAGGGTTTGAATCAAAATTATTAAACATAAAATAATATTCACATATGTGATCACACAGGTGATGAGCAATGAACCGTCATCATGAATCCATGCATACCAATCAGGAACAACGCGCCTCTCACTTATTCATGTCCTAAGAAACAAAGCAAATGACTCTAATGACTTCTGAGGATCTCGATCTGCATCAGGTTGGTCCATGTAACGAGAAATAGTCCCTGCAGTCCAAGCCAGTTGGCCCAAAGTAGTGAGATGAACTCCTCGTACTGCGCTCGAACCAACCCTACTACTGAGATGATCTCATAGGTCTCCTAGGAGTTCCTAGTGACTCTCTAATGACCTTTTGGAGAGATACTACCAGGCACGACATACCCGCATTCATGATCACAGTCATACACCAACTGGGCACCATCCTCAACTCTCCTAAAAGAGGAAACAAGCGCTCATTTATTCACTCTCAGGCTTTTATTCTCTGTATTCTAATTTTTAAAGGTCGGGTGAGAACTATATAGATGTTTTTAGGATATTTGTGGGTGGCCAAGCCTCTTTTACAAATTCTTATATTTTTCATCTTTTTGACTCAATCTAAGGTGAGGGGGTGTGTAGTCCATCAAGGAAAACATTTCATCTTGATTAAAGCTCAAAACTCATCATGATCTGCTCGACACCTATGTGAAAAGTTGAAATTATGATTCAAGAATCCTTAGAATAGAGGCAAGCTCATGAAACCACAGCAAGGATTCTTTGATCATGTTTTAGCTCATTCCATCGGTCCTTTACCATGGATTTGCCATTTACAACATAGATCAAGGGAATTTATCTTAAAGCTATGAAAAAGGCACATAACCTTATATTTATTACCAAACTCAAGGAAAGAGTCAAAGTGCAAGTCAAGTGAAAGGTCAAGCAATGTTTTAAGAATGAAAAATGTGCATTTAGGCATAAAGTAAAACATTTATATATTAGATTCACACCATATAGCCATAATTGCAAAGCTAAAAAGATGAAAATTTTGAAAATTTAGAACTAAATGCAGGAAGTAAACATGCATGTTAGAAGGACGAAGAGATAGAAGGGTGAAGCCTACCACCCCAAGCTTAAAACTTTGCTCGTCCTCAAGTAAGATCTAAACTTAGAATAGCAGGGTGGGAAGGCATTCAATATAGGGTGAGAAATTTATTAAAGTACTAAAATTATGCATGTATGCAAGGAAAATTAAAGCAGTTAGAGGAAAGAAACTATCTAAGAAAAACTTGAAAAACAAAATTAAAGTACTAAAATGATGCATGTATGCAAGGAAAATTAAAGCAGTTAGAGGAAAGAAACTATCTAAGAAAAACTTGAAATTTATTAAAGTACTAAAATGATGCATGTATGCAAGGAAAATTAAAGCAGTTAGAGGAAAGAAACTATCTAAGAAAAACTTGAAAAACAAAATTTTATTTTAAATAAAAAGGGAAAAAGAAAGGGTAGGAGACAAGGGGGTGGCTGCCCCACGATACCGACACTGGGGTCCCAAATCCTAAGTTTTGGGACCAGTTTCACATGTGTCTTGCCAATGGGTTCCGCCACATAATATGAGTAGAATAGGCAGAGATGTGGTCCCTTCTGAGTTTGAAGAAAAAGAATAAAATCCGGCGACTCGGTGAAGTCATCTTGGTGCTGGAATTGATTTGAGTTGCACTGGGATGAATTCTTCAGCAAATCATCCTCAAGGTACCTTCCAAGATATGAATCTGAATAGGAAGGCCCTAGGATGTCGACATAGGATGAGATGGATGAGAGAGGTTGGACGTCTTCTAGAGGACTCATATCTTATCTCTCCATCTCTACACTTGAGGTTGGATGCTCCTATAAATCTTCATGTACAGTCTGAGTCATGCAATCATCTTCTGAACAAGAAGTACACCCTGAAGAATCAGTTTGTGGTTCTACCACCCCAAGCTTATCACCTGGTGTGGAGTCAGGGGTATCTTCATGCTCAACAGCCATGTTGTAGTGAACTGTCCATCCTACCCCCTTGACGTCCACCTTACCTTGTAAAGGTAAGGGTGTAAATGGCAGCTCGTGCTACTCCAACTTATCATCGTCAGTATACTCGCTGCTCCATGTCAAGCAGTTGTCGTCATCGAACAAATTGTTCCAAACCATGGTTGGCGTGCTGCTCAAAGAAAAGTGACAAGTCTCAATATGAGAGATGTCACTCTGGTCTGGTTCAATATATGACTCTGGTTCCTCAAACCAACCTTCTGGTTGTGGGTTTGATTGGATTTTTGAGTCTTCATCATCATCATCATATACCCATTCATGTCTATGACTCATATCTTCCATTGGTTCATCAGCTGGGTCATCTAGATAGAATGAAGGGCTTCCCCAAGTGGTTTGGTCTTCACAGAAAAATCCTTGTGAATCTAGTTGATGGTCTGAATAGGATGATGGTGCATACTCCACTTCAAATCTAATGGATTGGCCTTGATGACTGAAATCTTCTTCGTAATGTGGTATCGCTTGTTGTTGTGTAAAAACCAAATCAATGACCTCTTGAAGTTTCTTGCCCTGTTCGACATTTTTATCATGAATCTATTAAACTTGGACATCTAAGCTCTTGAGATTAGTTAATTCCACCTTATACTCTTATTGTAGACTCACTGTATCAAACTGATGTGCTTGGATGAACCCCTTGCTCAGTAGTTTGAAGTAGACTTCTATTGTGGTCTACTATCTCTGTTGCTATTTGGAGTTGATACTCTTGCTTTTCTAATAATTGCTGGAGCAAAGCGACATGTTTGTGGAGATGAGGAGGTGAGGAGGTGAGTGTGTGAACACTTTCCCTGGCCATCTCCACTGCCTTAATCAGTTCTTGATCCCGTGATGGCACGGAAGTTGAGGGCTGACTAGCAGTCTTCATTTTGGGGCATCTTCATATGATGATGGTGGGAGAAAATATAACCAGACGAGTTGTAAGGCACGACTTTCAATTATTTTCTAGCAGTCAGAACTGTGGAAAATTTTGGGAGGACAGGTGGACAAGATAACTCGTCTCGCGGAAGCAAGATCCATGGATAAAAAAGAGTATAGGAAAAAAGAAATCTATTCAGTATATATGGACAAGTAAGTTTAAAACAAAAGGAAATCTATGCTATATATACAGGCTTAAAAGTGATAGAACAAAATCTGCTAGGCATGTAAATGTGGAAAACCACATCCCCGACAACGGCGCCAAAAAGTTGATCGGCTCAGAAGTGAGTCAAACTTTTAATTTATAACTTGAAACCTTCAAAGACCCCTGCAACTTTTATTGTTGGGTCGAAGTAGATATACGGGGTCAAACAGAAGGACATGGTGACGTTTAGGACACTTAAGATTTCATTCTTGAGTCAGACAAGCCAACACAATAGTAGATAAAGGTATGGGGCTAGAACTAGTCTAGTGGGTTGTTACAAAATAAAACAAAACAAAGAAAACAAAACAAAGTTCGTGAGATTCTACTAATCAGAGAGAAGGATTTCCTGGCTATGTAACCACAAGATGGGCAGTCTATGCACCCATTCTCAGGTGTAGACAACCCTCGAACACCTGAGCAAGCAATCTATATCCAAACGTAGTATGTACTATTGTGTCTGCTCCTATGGGTCATCACACTCGCTCTCGTGCAGCGTGACTAAAACCCATCTATGACTGTGCCCTCGATACACTTTCGAGGATGACACATCAACATATCAACATATTCTAAAGGTCCTCTCAGGTCTAGAATATGCTAAGATGTTAGGAACAGACAACTGTTGAACCATCCTCCTCTCGGGCTCCGATCCAAACCATCTTCTCGCGTCTATTCCTACATAGATCTCTCGATACAGGCAGAAACAACAGTTCAAATTAGAAAGAGATCAACCAAACTAGCAATCACAACTAGAGAGAGAAGATAGAACAAGCAAACATACTAAATCTAAAATAAATCTACTTGCTTAAGGCAAAAGTACATAAACATGCCCAAAACGAGCTACATAGAAAATAAGGAGCTCAACTAGCCATGGACAAGCGTAGTTGGCACTGAAAAAAGATGGAAAAACATCATTGTATAAGAAACCAAGGAACATAGTAGAACATAGGAGAAGAAGATAAGATTTTTCCTATGGAGGAGAGGTGGCTCTCGCTCCTTAGCCTACGTATAGGTTGGATCTCGTCTTTTGGTCCTTCTTCTTGATCAGATATGGACTCCTTGGCCCTCTCTCTCTCTCTATATCTACCCGAAACAATAGCTCGGTGGATGAACAGAGGTGGAAGATGATAGTGGTTGGTCTAGATCTAGGCTTCCACCATGGATCTGGGCATAAATAGGTGGATGGGTGGGGAAAGGATGGAAGCCTACTGTAGAGGGCAGTGTGGAGTGAGAACCTTGGCCTTCTCAGACCTATGTACTCTCCCTCAAGACTCTGGGATGAGGTTCTCCTTAGGCTGGACGCAAAATTGCAACCTTTCGACCTCTAGACTCGCTCTCCCGACCCTCCCCTTTTTTTTGTAGATCTGGGTCTGCTATTTATAGGGGCGGATCGGGATGTTTACTTGAATCAGTCACGGTTCTAGAAACCGTGATTGTGATTTTAGTGGGAACAAACTGCGACCGCGGTTAGTTGATGGTTGTTGTCCATGGTTGCACAATGGTAGTCAGTTGTAGATCAGGGCTGAGGTGAACTAGAGAAAGACCCCTTGCGGGCGTGGCATGGTGGTGAGAATGCAGGTGTAGGAGTTGCCACCAGTGGAGATGGGGTGTGAGGATGATGGAGGTTAAGGGTGGTGTTGTTGTGGAAGCGACCATGGCTATAGATGGAGGCGAATAACACCACGGTCGCGTTTGTGAACACCACGGTCGCGGTCTGGTTATTGGATGGTGGTGGTTCCTAGGTGTAGGGGTCATGATACTTATTGTTGCAGTAGTGATTGTGGGCGGAATGGAGAGCAGAGGGGGTGCTTGGGTGATGGTGGTCTGTTGTGTTTTGGAGAAAGGAGAGGAGATTGCGGGATCACGGTCTGGAGATACCACGGTTGTGGTGTCAACAACCGTGATCGCGGTATAGCATGGGAGGTCGTGGTTATCGGTGGTGGCTTGTAGGCATCGTGGAGGCAAGCTGCAGAGATGATGGCGACATAGAGAGGATCTAGGTTGTGAGGAGTCATGATGGGTGGAAGCAGATGCAACAGTGGGTATTGTGGGCTGAAGAAGTGGACACCGCGACTCATGCCGCAGGTCGCAGTCACTTGCGTCGTGACTGCGGTTGGAGAGCATGATGCATGGTGTCGCGGTTGTTAGTGCGATCGATTGGATGATTGATGTTGAGCTGTTATCAGAGGTGATGGAGGCAGATGGGTCACGTTGTGGTCGGTCTGTTGTGGCTTCTCTTCGTGGGTCAACATGAGGGAGCGTCGAATGCCTGGTGATGGTCGCGGTGTTCCCGTCGCTTGGTCACGATCATCATTGTTGTGGCGAGAGGTTGTAGGGCGCAGTCAGGAGAATGAAGAGGAGCGAGGGGGTCGATCGTGGTTATGGGTAGGTCACAGGTGTAGAAACCACAACTGTGGTTAGGTGTGGAGAGGTTGTGATTCGGTGAAGATGGTGGCATAGAGCACGATGGTGGTGGATGAAGTCGGAGGAGATCGCGACCAGGGGTGATCACAGTGTGAAGATGTCGGATGTCAGTGGGTTGTTGTTAGGTGGCAAGGGTTAGAAGCGGAGGGTAGGGAGGTCACAGAAGACAGGAGGTGAGAGGGGGGTCGTGGTTGTGTGAGGGGATAACCGCGACTGTGGTTTTAGGGTATAGATGGTGGAACTGTGACCACAGTTTAAAGAGAAGGGAGGTCGCAATTTGTTTTAGGGTTTGAGAAATAGGAAGAGAAGAACTGGAGCCATCGGTGCAAAATAACTAAAGGGGCTGACCCCATTAGCTTTGGGCCCAAATAAACCTACACATCAAATATAATTTCGGTTAAAGCCAATTAAGCTAGGTCAATTAACATGTTAGAATATTTAAGCAATAAAGAGGATAATCATAGTAAAACGGACCCCATGATAGTGAAAAAAACTCTGATAATTAGTCATTCATCATTAAAAGATATAGCAAAATATATAGTTTAAAGGGTCTGAGAGAGAGGAAATATGGGGAAAGATGTCATCACAAGTTCGGTTCCAGCTTGTCCCAAAAACTGGCTAGATTGGCTACTTTATTGGCTAGTTAGTTATCTTATCTAAGTAAATAAAAAAAGAATTAAAACATGAGCAAAAGATTGCATATTAAGACCAAAGTAACACAAAACCATAGATAAAATGCATAGAGAATATGCGTATATTTGGGTGTTATCAGCAACCCTCTCATAAGAAGGGTTAGGGTTTCCCCTTTTGTCTAATTAGGGTTTTCAAGTTCACATTTAACAACCAAACCCTAATTCACATCATTAGGGCTTATATTATTGCCACAAGTATACTAAACTACTCTCACCAATTATCATCAATGGATTATCAACATGAAGTATTACCTTTCTCATATGAGTAGTATAAGTTTCTCTCTCATCCTTACTAGGATATTGATTTTGACATACCTATTACATTGGATTGACCCTCTTTACAGTTTAACAACTTACACTTATCAAATTGTATCCATCTCATTATTTCTTAGTGTATAAATTGATTAAATTCACCATGTGTCAGCCTATACTCATCAAGGTGTGTCGGCCCTACACTCATCAAGGTGTATCGATCTATACACTAACACTTGTATCAGCCTAGACACCTTCACTTGTATCGGCCTAGACACATCCACTTGTGTCAGACTAGACACTCTCACTTGTGTCAGCCTAGACACTCTCTCTTGTGTCGTCCAAGACACCATTATCACATTTTGTCGCCCATGACACTATTAAAGTGATATCGGTTTAGAGGTGCTTAGGGTGATAGAATTTTAATTGTGCTTAGGGTGATATTGGCCATGAATCATTTCTTGGTGTATCACCTTCACCATAACTTGGTGCATCACCTTCTTTACACTTTCGCAAAATATTTTCACCTCACTTAAGCATAACATCTTGTACTCACTTTAGGGTATCGACCACCCTATCATTTTGTGTATCAGCCACCCTATCACTTTGTGTATCGGCCACCCTATCACTTTGTGTATCAGACACCCTATCACTTTGTGTGTCAGCCATAGTATGTTCTAGGGTATTGTCCATACTGTCATCTAGTGTATCGGCCATAGCATCATCTATTGTGTCGCCCTAGCTATCACCAAGTGATATCGGCCTCTAGGGTTTTGATAGATATCAGGTTAACCATCATCAACACTCTTCTATTCTTTCCCCTATCAAGGTATTAGCCTCATCATTACTTTATGTATCAGACAAGGTTCGAAGGAGTGTGTCTTTCACACCTTCACATGGTGTGTTAGCCTAGCTAGGTGTGTCACCCATCACACTTGTGTCTGGCTACAGGTGCATCAGGTTGCTAGTGTTAAGGCATGTCGGGTTAGCCCTATTAACTTCATCTCTTCACTCAAATTCAAGATATCAGCATGCCTAACATCTTTAGCCTTAGGTGAAAGGCAAAACAACTGTAAGAATGATGGCCCTTTGTGTGTAACAAACTGGTAAGGAGTTAGGACTCCATATGTATCAGTTTCCATTCATATGACCTTATATCGGGTTAATGTTTCTCATACCAATATTGGTTTGTGAATGGGAGGTACCATCATCTTCAAGCTTCAACCATTCATCCATTAACACTCTAGTTTAGGGACAACAACCCCAAATATTCATTAGATCTCATAGAATCAACATTCAATCAAGTTGAAATTGAAAAGGAATCATCAAGTATTGCTTGATTGAAGGCGAATAATAATAGAGTTGAGTTCAAGTTATATAGCCCACCTCAAGATCACCATAAGAGCTTCAAGATCTAAAAGATTCACATTCTAAATGTTGAAGATGACTTATCAAAAGTCCAAGACTCGATCACAACACTTCTATATGTAAGAAGATACCATAGTTAGGAACTTGGTGAAGAAGAAAAGAAAGAAAGGAACCATGATCCGAGAAGCATAGTCTATCCAAGGTTGAAGATGATCATGGCTTCACCTTAGACAAGATGCTTGACCTTCCTATTTCTCCTTCATATCCTAGGGTCGTCCACCAAGAAATGGATGAAATGAGATTATGAAGGTTTACTTGCTTGTGAAAAGAGGGACTTATATAGTTGAGTTTCAAGAGAGAGAGAGAGTATATGTGAAGTTTCATCACCAAATGTAACTAGGTGTTGTGTGTCCATGCATGCTGACTCCATGCATCCATGCTTATATTGACATGCAAAACTCTTTTAGATAATTCAAGTATAATATATCGGCCATTGGGTATCTTGCTTGACAATATATCACAACCCAATATCACTTTTTCTGCAAACCGATAGAACTTTTTCAAGAAACATGTAAACTGATATGCTTCAC
The DNA here is from genome assembly GCA_963693085.1 of Alisma plantago-aquatica. Lineage (NCBI taxonomy): Eukaryota > Viridiplantae > Streptophyta > Magnoliopsida > Alismatales > Alismataceae > Alisma > Alisma plantago-aquatica. Next base: position 315,098,997 of record OY856415.1, on the reverse strand, counting down.
CTACTTGAGGTTCTTATCCTTATATGAATACTTAAAAAGAGTTTATAAAATGATATGTGACCTTCTCTATGTCTTCTAAGATGATAGGAACTCCCATATATACTTCATAACTCGACACAACCCCATCTAGGATTCAAGACACTCAACACTCTTTGGCTCTTTCACCACCAAGAGTGTTATTACTTAACCAAGGCTCAAACAAGGTTCCCCCTCCTTTCTATATCCTCTAAATGATGATAAGAGGGAGAAGGGACACTCTAGAGGTGATAATTTTCACATCAACTCCTCTTTTGGGTAAATTATGAATTTGCACCAAAACTATCATATAAAGCACAAACAATTCACAAATAAGCTCAAACTTGAGAATTAAACTCTCCTTAAGTATTAATTACTTTTCAAAAGATTAAGACAAGGTTCTAAGAAACTTAATTAGGAAAAACTTCTAGGTTTATCCCAAAACCCAGGTCAGGGGTGTTACAGATTAACTATTACTTAGGTCTTCTTTGCAACTTATACTAAGGGTTATCAAGCCAACTAATAACTATATTTAGGGCATCTAACTCAACCTTGTCATGACTCTCTATAATTAGTTGTTCATAACTATCTAACCTTAGGTCTTTAAGTACCTCCCACATTCCTAGATATGTGATGATCAGGCACATACCCAGAGATGCGGGTTCATATCATGCTACCTCTCACTAACATACTAATACATGTACCCATACCACATGAACTAGTAAGAAAGGAGAATCATATCAAAAGTCTAATTCTTATGACATCCCACTTTAATTCTCAATTGGTTGGACATAACCATTGATACTGGAGAGGATATCTCATTATCTAGGATTAGGTTGATACTTTATATCTAAACTAGGTAATCATCTATCTCTAACATCTCTATCTCTTCTTTGGTGAAAACCCTAGTCATATAGGTAACGGTATCTTTTCTTGGGAATCCATTCCTAAACATAACCTCACATCTTCATTCTTGGGTGACTATGAGAATCATATTTTCCTAGTGGCCATTCACCAACCTTGCTATGATACCATAGTGTAACACCCCACTTTCATATCACATGAATGGAAGCATTCTTACTCAATGGGGGTGTCACAATATGTTTATCATGCAATCAAAGTAAATGAAACACTTTTCATTGATTTAAAATAGATTCATACATAGTTCTTGGTAAAAGAAAACTACATCATGTTCATCTATGAAATCTAATCTAATTGGTAATATGATTAAGAATAATATGAATGATATCTAAACTCTATATCAACTTGTTAAATGTTACCCCACCATGCTAAAGTTGAAGTTCCTCTTTGTCCTTGATACTCTTCACTTGATCCAAGTCATGTGGACATCATGTCCCTGGTCATGCAAAACAATCATCACATCAGTAAGTGGTATTTGGCACTTTATAAGACAAAAAATAATATTAACTTGACATGGAGTAACTTGACTTGAAATAATTTGATATAAACTTGAACATTGATTATCTTAAGCATTCACAAGTCATTAATAACATGAAGAATTCTATAGTAAATATATGCATCTCTCTATGACGCCCACTTAAGAGCACATGATTTCTAGGAAATTCCTTGATGCTGGCAAATATGTAGATGACCTCTTGAGGTCCATGATTCGAGAAGCATATAAAAACAATTTCAATTCCAATTATCTTAACATTAACTTTACTATGACCTTTGAACTTTAACATGATGGGATTTCTCCCTCTTAATTCCATGATGGGATTTCTCCCCCTTAATGCCACAATGGGATTTCTCCCTCATACACCATAATATGGTTTCCCCTTCTTGAACATGATTCATTTATCTTAGATGTAATCATAATTAGGGTTTTACCATATACTATAAGTAATCAACCAATCAAACAATGATAAATATACATGATGTCTTCTTGAGAAAGCATTCATATTTCATGAAATCATCTAGGGTGCATAATCATAAATAACAATTAGTAAACCAAAATTATTTATGCCAAAAATGCATGGCTCATAATAGTGAAACCCTAATTTCATTCATTGAATTATTGAATGATTTGAAGGTGGAAAATAACATTTTAAAACAAGTCAAACTGATAGAAAATCATAAGAGCTTTCTAAATTTTTTTCCATATTTTTCTAAGATCATATGCAAAAGTTATGAATTTTGCATCATCAACCAATCAGAATCTAGAAAAACTCATCTATTAAACTCGAAAATAAATTTGATGTAAATGAAAGGGCGAAAGGACAATGAAACCATAGTGCTCTTGATAGTTAAGTCATAATCATGGGGGGAGGGTAAAATTGTCATTCAATATTCATCATAATTCACGGACAACGAATCAAAAATGTGTGTGAAATCTCCATAATACCCTTGCGAATAAAATGGTGTGATTAACATTGTCGGGGGACTAGGGTCCTTACACGATCATGGCTCTTCCCATTCAATCCATGGTAGAGAGCACCTCACTTTGATCGATCCAGCGTGAGACACACAACCTTTCTAGGAATATGAGACTCCTAATGGACTCTTCACATTGCGTCGAGATCAGTGACCCTTGGTGGAGGTGGCAAGGTGTACTAGGGTGCAAGTGTTTGTTTGAAAAATAGCAAAAATAAGGGAAGTGCTTCATAATAGGAAACTAAGAAATCCAGACAATGAAACATCAACTAAGGCTAGGAAAATGATCTCGGAGTTGAGTGGAGTAGATCGGAGGCACTTCCATGATTAGAGGGATATTGGAGTCATATAGCGGCAAACCTCAATGAAGACCTCAATGTTGAGGTATAAGGTTCATTGACTAGGGACAACTGAGGGTAAACTTATAAAAAGAAAATCACAATGGAAGGTTCATGATGCTTACTTGAGCATCAATTTCTCAAAAAGTGGCAAAGAAGGATGATGCAAGGCGTTGGTCGCCAGAGAATAACATTTATTAGGTCAGGGAGTCTCAGGGTGAGGGAAATCAAATAGACAATGAAGGAGAAAAGCTTGAGGTCAGTTGGTACTACCATATGTGTTATATAGGGAAAGGGAAGACTAGGACGGTGTCTGCAATACACGACAACAAGAATTAGGGAGCCCAGTTTGGGAGTTTCCTCATCTGGTCAAAATAGAAGGTGAGTAATGTCTTAAATGAAACAGGGAAGAGAGACGAGACCAATGGATAAGAAATTTCACAAAAAAGGTGGAGTAATGAGGGAAAGAGGGGCTGACGAAGGATGGCGCTAGAAACAAGTCTTGTTTGTGACTTCACCGAAGGTAGATGACAATGTTTGAGTCATTCGATCGGGATCTGACCGTGGATGGCATGCACGTGAAGAACAAAATTAAATCAATGACATGACAATGGGACATTGGTCTTAATCATCACATTAAATGGATTTCCATTCAAATTATAATAAAATTATATGAAAATTTGTTTAATTTATTTAGAGGGTCAAACAAGGTCAACACATGACCAAATTTGAACCACATGATCAATAAAGAGTCTAGATTCTTCCTATCATCTTAGATTCTATTTTTCACAAGTTTTGACCATAATTTATATATAGGTTATTAAATTGAATTTGATGTATTAATACATTAGAAAATTGGAGAAATTACTCTCCTCTATGATCCCTTGAGCCAAGATTCATATAACTTATTACCCACTCAGAAGTTATTTCATCCACCTTTTGAGAAACATCTTTGGAGAGGAGAGAAAGAGATAATAAATGCTACTTTCCTCTTATATTAAAAACCATACAAAGAAAAGTAAAACTTCTTGCTCATGGCATCTACTCCATATCCATATTTACTTATTTTCTATTTCTCTTTTATTTCTTTTTAATCATTTTTCAAGGATACGAGAGAGAATCAGGAAACGGAAGACTAATATTCATATTTTTGAGTTAATTGCAACACATAGGGTGTTGAACATTTTTACACCGATGTAGGCAATGTCAAAAATTGTTTTTGGAGGTGTTGTACATGGTAATTTTGTAAAGTGTAACATTAGGTTTTGTTTTTCCTAAAACAAAACTTGCACAAACAACAATTTGAAATATGTATCAAATTAAATGGACATGAACCCAAAAAGTTGTCAAGAGAGTACAATTGTTGAACTAAAAAGAAATAGGCATGAACCACAACAAACACCATAGTTTGTAATCCATTCAAGTCCTTTGTAGTACACTATACTTTTGTCCTTAAGATTATACATGTTGCACATGACCAGTTCGCTTGATGGATCATGACCATGTTCAAAAAAGATGATGGTGTCCTTCTTTAATCGTGGGTATTGCAATATGGGTAGAACTAGTGAATGATTGCGACCAACAAAGATATCATAGTCACCAATGTTGTTCATCTCCACCCACCTACTTTCTTCATTACTCATTTTGACAACACCGATGTGAAATGTTCTCTCCACATAGTGACCACAACCATTGTGTAGCTCCTCAAAGACATTTGTAGCCCTCTGGATCTGCCAGATCATTCCATCTATGTCATTGAGTGTAAGTATAGACGAGACCATGGAAATTTCATTTTCACATTTTGGACAGTTGTGATCTCTTGCTTAAATATAGGAGATGAAAATAAAGATGGATCTGTAGAGAGGTTTATACATAGAGACTTCATGTTCCTGGTAATCACAACTTGATACATACTCAAAATCTTTGAGCAATACTAGATTATATTGGATGGCTTGTCCCTTTCTAGTGTAGTAATTTTTTTCCATGATGTATATCCTTCCTTGGAAAATAGGATATGTCCCCATCTGCTAATAGATACAATTATAAAGTGTCTAAAACTATAACAACTATCCAAAGGAAATGAGACAATGGCTCATAAAATCGGTGTGTATGTGTACCGTATAGGAGCTTTACTTTCTTCTACAACCTAGTAGCAGACACCACCTTTTGAATTCATTTTGCATCTATTAAATTCTAGAAAACTTGTAAGAGGAGGCAAGAGGAGTTTCTCCCCAGTCACTAAGTTCACACATTGTAGTTCCAGATCCCTCTCGAACAAAATCCACCCATCATAGGAACACCCCACAACTGCATTCATAATGTTATCATCATAGAGATTCGAAAGGTGATTTACATGATACGTCCATTTCTCAGATAAGGAGTACCCATTGAGAGGGCATTTCAAATCATACAATGTGGGAAAGATCACCCATGAGGCTCTTGTGCCACTGGGTGGAATGGTGTTGGTGGCATGGAGTTCCAACTCTTACAAACTGATCGAAAATGTATACAATCAACTGTTGGGAGATGCTGGAAAATAAGTGATAACAGATCCATATTAAGATTTAACCAACTTTTCTAGTTTCCCATATCTCGTAAGGCTAGATGAGAAAATAGATAGTGTTAATCTTATAGACAATATTTATAAAAAAAGAGATTATAGATGGTACGTAGCAGTGAGGAGAGGATCCATAAAACGCAACAACAATGCTTATTGTCAATGATGTGTGGAGTCTCAAGAACAAAGAGACTCCATCGATCCAAATGTTTTTGGGAGTCAAAATTCAAAATTTACATGTGTGACTATATATACACATACATATACATGCATATATATGTATATGCATATATTCATTACTTGAGTTGGATAAAAAACTTTATTTACTCATGGATCTTTTTTTATAATACATTGACATCAAACTATAATGAGACTAACATTTTTCTAATATAAAGACTCAATTATAAATGCAACATGAATTTTGTATTGTATTATGCAAAAATAGTAAAATGACATTTTTGAAAGAAAAAACCTTCGCCATAAACTCTAAGTAGGAGTGAAAATTTGTAATCAGAATGAAAAAAATGATAGTAGAATCATTAAATAACAATTTTACCTAGCTTGGTAATGGATATATATATATATATATATATGGGCTTATCTTTAATACCTGGCGGGTAACTAACGGGTAGCTACCCAGCAACACTTCTTGATATTTTTTTTCACACTTCCTGATTTTTTTTTATTTTTTTTCGCAATTGTAGAGGAACATTTTATCTACCTCTCCAAAAAATTTGATCAAAAAATAATATCATTCCCCCCCCCAAAATAAAAAAAACCCATCCATATATATTACTGATTGTATATATGTCTATATATATATATATATATATATATATACATATATATATATATATATATTTCACACTTCCTGATATTTTTTTAAAAAAAAATTCACAATTGTAGAGGATAATTTTGTCTAGCTCTCCAAAAAATTTGATCAAAAAATAATATCATTTGCCCCCCCCCCAAAATAAAAAAACTCGTCCATATATATTACTGACTGTATATTTTCTGCGCAGTTACTCTTTTGCACATAGAGTTACTCCATCATACCATATAGTTACTCTTGCTATTCAGACGGGTTACTCCAGCATATCATATAGTTACTCTTTTGACCCGAGTTACTCCAGCGGGTAGCGAAAATTCTGGCTACCCGCCGGGCAACGAATGAACAGCCTATATATATATATATATATATATATATATATATATATGAGGTTAGGAAGTGTGTACCATCCGGTACATGTAACTGACGTGTATCGGTCATTAAAATGACATATGTAGAGCATGTTAAATAAATTCAACCATATGGATTGATTCAAAATTATATAGATTATATGTGTTTAAAAAACCATACCCATAACTTATATAGTTCATGAGATATAGAAATATATCATCCAACAGTTTCTGCAAATTCTGCAACTTACTGTTGATTAGATAACACACAAATTCTTTCATTGACTGATCTATGAACATCTAATGTTGTTGATTTTTGATGCACATCTTATCTAAGTGGTGTACAACACATCCATAAGGCTGGATAGTTCAATTTAATTTCACAATCATCATAAATGAAGGTGGGTACATGCAAGCTACATGTACTCGGGATCACAATTCTTTTAGCATATATATATACATTTATATATACATATATATACATATAGGGTAGCGATCTAGTGAGAAACATCTTACGGTGAGAGCATGAGAGGCATTTGAATAACCATAAAGTTATAGATTTTTTTCAATATCCAACCTTATGGATGGGAAGAACATCATTTTATTTACCTTCACACAAAAAATCACTGCAATCCAATATTTTTTACATGTCCATATATAGAATATATGTATTTTACATCCAACGGTCAGCCTAAAATTCAATATTGAGCGTTGAAAAGTATTTACTTGTTGTGAATGCAATACAAGTCCTATGATGATGAAATTTTGTAGGAAGGTAACTAATAAGCTATATTTTTAATCCATATGGTTGGATTACAAAAAATTGATCGCTATGTAAAGTTATTCAAATGCCTCTCATGCTCTCACCAAGATATGTTTCTCACTGGATCGTTGTCCTATACATATATATATATATATATATATATATATATATATATATATATATATATATATATATATATATATATATATATATATATATATATATATATATATATGCAGACATATACATATGCATATGGCACAAAGAATTGTATAAAAGAGTATATGTATATTACATGTATCCATCTTTATTTAAGACCATAGTAAAGTTCTACTGAAGAATATAACCTTATAGATCTGATGTATACCCCTTAGATAATATCTTTCTCAAAAATCATCACATTTTGTTATTTATAGATCATACATAAAAAGAATGTGTATTTACTAATCAACGGTAAATAGCTTAAATTGTAGATACTAATGAATGATATATCTCATCATATATATATATATATATATATATATATATATATATATATATATATGAAATATGAGTCAGGCTAGAAAACACTCAAGTGTATTCATAGCATAATAGACTCAAGTAGTTATTCATGATACAATATTTTTTTCAAAAATCTAATCCATTGATCTTTTTAAACATATTCTGAATAGATCATATAAAAAATTTGACCAAATTTGGATATTTATTTGTGATGTTATAAAGACCGCAAAAATTATGCATTTCAAATTTGTTTCACGCGTTGATTTTGTTACCCTTGGATGAGTGACTTGTACTGGTCCAAATGGGCTCAAAATTTGTATGTAGCCTAGTTATAGTATGATAGTAAAGATCAATGGTTTACATTTTACAACAAAATGGTCTTGATATGCAAACACACTTGAGTGTATTCATGTGATCTGTACACTTGGGTGTATTCTAGCTTGACTCTCTCTCTCTCTCTCTCTCTATATATATATATATATATATATATATATATATATATATACATATATATACATATATATATATGTGTGTGTGTGTGTGTATATATATATATATATATATATATATATATATATGTATGTATGTATATACATACATATATATACACATACATATACATATATACACAAACACACACACACACATACACACACACACACATATATATATATATACATAGAGAGAGAGAGAGTCAGGCTAGAATACACTCGAGTGTACGGATCACACGAATACACTCAAGTGTGTTTGCATATCAAGACTATTTTTTGCAAAATGTAAACCATTGATCTTCACCGTCATACTATAACTAGGCTACATACAAATTTTGAGCCCATTTGGATGAGTGTAAGTCACTCATCCAAGGGCAACAAAATCGACGCGCGAAACTAATTTGAAATGCATAATTTTTGTGGTCTTCATAACATGAGCTATACATATACAAATGTGCTCACATTTTGCGTATGAATTGTTCAAGAGATGTTTAAGAAGATCAACGGATTATATTTTTTAAAAAAATATTGTATCATGAAAAACTACTTGAGTGTATTCCGCTCCGGATACACTCAAGTGTATTCTAGCCTGACTCTCTCTCTCTCTATATATATATAGAGAGAGAGAGAGAGATACTTTTAGTTGCCCGCACGGGTAACTTGATTATGCTACCCTTGCAGCAGTACTCCCGCAACCTGAAGCAGAAAAAAAGGTCGGCGCACGGAGAGAGCAGCTAGCGAACACCAATTCGTCGCCCTCCCCAGTGAAGCAAAACCCTAATTCATCACCCTCCCCAGTGATTTCTCCTGTGGTCGCGCAATCTAATCGGCGAAGACATCACCCAACCACTCCATCACCACCTCCTCCGTCGTCACCTCCTGCAATCGCTCCTTCATCGACTCGTCAGATACTCAGAGATGACGAGGATGAAGAAAGCCTCGCGAAAATCATCGACAATGCCTCCGTGGATAAATAATAGACCAAAAGTGGTCGAAATAGGCCACGATGACTTCGAAACGCACCAGTTTCAAGCCAACGAGAAGATGGCAAAATAGGCAGAAGAAGCGGGAAAAGCAACATTGGTCGTAGAAAGGGAAATACAAGACCAGACTACTCCGACAACTCTGAAAGGAGATAAGAAAGATGCTACCAAGGCCACAGAAGCAGAAGAAGAGGGGAAAGAAGAAGATGTGGAAATGGAGAAGGGGTTTGCTGCTGAGACTCCTCAGACAATACATAAAGAGGTCAAAACAGGAGCTATGATGGCTACTGAAGGGGATAAGAAAGCTACTTCTTTGACAACTAAGACACAAAAGAAAGGGAAGAATGAGGGATTACAGCTCCCCCATGGATCAAACCTTAATCAAAAAGTGCAAATCGTAGTAAGGTTGCTACTGTTGGTCGTGGAGGCAACAGAGCAACTGAGAAGAAAAAAGTTGCGTGCAACAAAGCGGGAAAAGAAGAACAACAAGGTAATGCTCGAGTAAATGAAATTAAGGCTTGAGTAACCGAGATTAATGCTTGAGTAACCGAGAGTAATGCTTGAGTAACTGATAGTAATGTTTAAGTAACTGAAATTTATGCTTGAGTAACTATTACATAATGCTTGAGTAACCGAGATTAATATTGAGTAACCGAGATTAATGCTTGAGTAACTATTACAGAATGCTTGAGTAACTGATAGTAATGTTTGAGTAACTGAAATTTATACTTGAGTAACTATTACAGAATGCTTGAGTAACCGAGAGTAATGCTTGAGTAACTGATAGTAATGTTTGAGTAACTGAAATTTATGCTTGAGTAACTATTACATAAAGCTTGAGTAACCAAGAGTAATGCTTGAGTAACTGAGAGTAATGCTTGAGTAATCGAGAGTAATGCTTGAGTAACTGAAATTTATGCTTGAGTAACTATGACAGAATGCTTGAGTAACCGAGAGTAATGCTTGAGTAACTAAGAGTAATGATTGAGTGCAGAGGGTTTTTCAGTTACTCAACCATTACGTGCATTTTTCATTTGAGTAACTGAAAAAAGTCTGTGAGTAACTGTGACAAGCCTGCGAGTAACTGAACAATGCAGGTAATGGTTGAGTAACTGAACTGCGAGATTAATGCTTGAGTAACTGAGAGTAATGCTTGAGTAATTGATAGTAATGTTTGAGTAACTAAAATTTATGCTTGAGTAACTATTACATAATGCTTGAGTATCCGAGAGTAATGCTTGAGTAACTATTACTGAATGCTTGACTAAACGAGATTAATGCTTGAGTAACCGAGAGTAAACTATAAAACAATATTGTTAAGCTAAATACTACATTCTTGGAGTAACTCTATTTGTATGCAGGAGAAGAAAGCAAAGGGGATGAGGAGAGTACAAATGCAAATCGATAACAGAAAGAGATAGAAAAGGCTAACGAGAAAGGTAAGATTGTATGGATTTGTAATTGTTTTAATTTTCAGTTACTTGCAGTTTATTAAATTGCTTTTACAAAATAAACAATGAGCTCTAATGATAAATTTTGATATGTTTGCAGTGGGAGTAAATAGATTGTACCACAGGTGCTCCTTAAAGAGATACATCAACACCAGCAAGAGCATGGTGTATATAAAAGAACATCTTATGATGTTGAGCTCAACAGCCTTTGCAAACCTCATAAAGATGCCAAATCTTGCGGTTGACATAGGCTTGTTAGAGGATTTAATAGATAGATATGTCGATGAAGACATATTTCTACTGGCCAACGGAGAGGAGAGAATGATGATAGTAGATGATGTGGGGATAATTCTAAGTATCCCCAGCAAAGGTATAGAAATAAAACAAAGGAAAGATTATGAGATAGTAAAGTTGATATGCCAAGGCGACTTGTAAAAATAGAAATAAAGGTGAGACCTCAAAGAGGATGAGAGAAAAATATGTCCTGCATAAGGACAACTTAACAAAACTTTGGCAAGAATATGCCAAGACCAACAATCCAACAGATAATAAAAATATGTGCCATGCGTGGATGTTGCACCTACTGGCAACATTCCTAATCCCAGACACCAACTATTGCACACCAATCTACATTATCCACTACCTAGATGATGTCATTGCCACTGGGCAGATGAATTGGGAAAAGTTGGTGCATGGGAGTATCTTCAAGAATATGAAGATGCTGAAGGAGAATGTACATCTAAGAAGGAAAGGAGAGAAAGGGGCTAAGAACACCCTGTACACAACATGTTGTGTCATGTGCCTAAGCGTAAGTGAATAAAATCATATTCATATACATTAATACAATATTGACTATGGGGGGGAAGTTACATATGCATTAAATTTTCTATATATTACATGCAGGTTTGGGCATATGAGATGACAAAGATGGCAAACCCAACATTCCTTGACTCTAAGCCAAGGATAAAGAAGTGGGCTGCGCCGGTCGAGAAATTGATGGAATTAGGGGCAGTGGACCCTAACTTTGTAAGATTATCTAATCTTTGTTACAAAATCTAATATACAACATAATCATACATGTTTCATTTTGTGATACATTATTTTTATTTATATGTTGGACAGGTTTGTCAAATGATAGTGGTAGACCAGGGAGATGATTGGCAGGCTGCAAAATCATCAACGGACATGCTAGAAAAATGTACGCCAATAACCAATAAGGCACCAGCATAGCCAATCATCGAAGAGGGAGACACTCTTGACACCTCCACCTTGGAGACAAGAATCCAAATGTTGGAGGAGGAGCTCAAAATGCATAAGGAGATCTGCACAAGAATAAGTGTTGAGAAATTCACTGAGCTGCAATTGGAGAATAAAAGGCTAGAAGAAAGAATAGCCAACTTAGAAGAAGAAAATAAAAATCTAAAAAGAAAGTGGGAAGATGAGGGTGACAAATCACAGTCACCTAAAAGTGGATTCAAAGAATTTGTAGAGGGTTTTTGTAAGGACCCTGACCTTAATTTAGGGTTTACCCTATTTGTTTTTCTTAACCGTGGTGGTTTGATGCTTGCTAATCACCTTTAGTGGTGATTAGGGTTTGGTTGTGCTTTGTTGAGAGTTGGAGATGCTACTTGCAAATAACCCAAGTCTAGGGTTTTTTGAGCAAGTTTTCCACCTTGTGAGGTGTTCCTCCCTCTCTTTGCTTCCTCTAGGGTTGAGAGGAAGGCTTGGGCTCATTGCTTAAGTTCTTTGGGCCTTGATTGAGCTTGTTTGGGCCTTGAGGTGCCTTGGTTGGGCTTGGTTGAGCCTTGTGTCGCCCAATTGATGCTTGTGTCACTGAAGATGGTGTTTGTGTTGGCCACGTTGAGTGTGTCGCCCATGATGCTTGACCTAGCGTTGACCTTGTTTAGTGGACACTTGGTGCATATCTTAGACATGTGGATGAAGCTCGCTAGAGTAGTAGCTTGTGCTCTAGGACAAGTGTCCCTAGGCAAGTGACACCTTGCTAGGATCTACCTTGTTTTCTCCTCCCTTTCCTTCTATATAGGTGTGGCCTTCCCTTAGCTAGGAGTTCCTTTGGTCCTTTGGTTTCTCCCCACCTTGAGTGCACGACACTCCCTCCTCCCTTGCTTGGTGGTCGATACACCCCTTGGAGGAGCAGTGGTGGCCGATACCCCCCCCCTGGAGGAGCTGTGGTGGTCGATATCCCTTGCAGCTTGGAGCTCTTCTTCTTCCTTGGAGCTTGGAGCTTAAGGCGGGTTGCATAACTTCTAACCCTAACTCCATTATCTCTTGCTATGATCTTATCTATATGCATGCTAATAGCTTAGTTCTTGCTTAGTATCCTTGTTGGTTGATCACCATGTGGTCTAGTGGTTCTTGTAAACTAGGGTATAGGGAGCAATACTCCTTTCTCCCCTTGGTCTAGAGGAGTGAGTTTGAGTTGCTAGTGTCATGAGCAACACCCCTCTTTCCCTTAACTGATTGAGGTGAGCTTGTGTCCTAGTTGCTCAAGCAACACTCTCCTCTCACCTTGGGCTAGAAGGGTGAGCTCATTGGTGATGGTTGATGTGCAAAACCCCTCCTCCTTAGTCGATTGAGGTGAGCCATCTTCCTAGGGTTTTGAGTTCCTTTGTGTTTGAGGAAGAAGGTAATCTGTTGGACGATATCCTTGGCTTAGTGTGTTGGGCGACATGATTGGCTTTTGTGTTGGGCGATGGGCTAAGTGTGGTGAGTGTTGGCCGATAGGCTTGTGTTGGGCGAGTTGGAGTGGTGTCGACTGATAACGCTTGGGCTTGTGACGGGCGTCATGCCCATACCTTTGACATGTGTCGGCTGTTAAGGCTTTGACCATAATGTGCACATTTTGTTGATGAGTTTCCCTCTCTCTCCTGGTTGTTAGTGTTTGGTGACCTGGATGTTACGATAGCTTTGTATCGGGCATTGTTGGTTGGGTGTGTGAAGGGCGTCACACCCCTTGTGTCGGCCGGAAGGTTGATCGCAACGGGGTGTTGCCCGATATGAGAGTGCCCGATACCTCTCCTCCCTGACGCATGTTGCTCCCTCTCTTTGAGACGCGATGTCGCGCAACGCAGCGTTGCTGCCCTTCTTTACACCAGCTATTATGCTTTGAGTATGGGTGAGGGTAGGTGGTTGTTATATCCTTCTTTTTAGTGAGGGTTGTGGTGATCTTTGGTGAGGGTTCTCGTATCCTCTTGTGACAGTTCCCAATATTATGAAAATAGCTAGTTGTATATATGTATGTATATATATATATATATACATATATCCATGCTTCTAAATGATGGTGACTCCTTGCTAGTAGTAATGATAATGATAATGCTTGTCTCTTATATTCAACATGACTATACGCATGAAGTGATCATCATGCTTTTCTGTAAATGATAAGGAGAATAGGGGTAGTTACTCTAGTGGTTTGCTTAATGATAATGATGATGATAATAGTAATGATAATGGTAAGTGGGTTACATAATGAATGGTGATGGTAATGGTCGTGGTAATGATAACGCTTGTTCTGTATATCCAACATGACTACATACATGAAGTGATCCTCTTGATTATTCATATAATACTGAGTTGAGGATAAGCATAGATATGGTTTGCTTAATGAGGTGCTTTATGCACTTGATCACCAGATAACGTATAATTGTTAAGTATAGAATCTTGAATGCCATCTCATGATAGTAAGCGTAGTTCATATGTTGAATCTATGATTAATGAGTATACTAACCATGCAAGTGACGATTAGCCATGAGAAGGCTATGAGACACATGTGATGAGTAACATCACTTTAATAATTACTCTTGATGAAGAGGTTACATGTATGATGTGTGTCCAATGATGATGATGTAAGCCTTGAGAAGTAGTGGCAGTACATAATGAGGGATTGAGATCCCATGGTATGTGATGATCCTTGAGATGGATCTGGATGATTGGCAAGATGCCAAGTGATAACATGTGATGTTGGATCCTTGAGATGGATGAGGTTGATGTGATTACAATAATAACATAATGTTGAGTTTATGATTATTTACTTTTTGTTATATCTTTCATGTTATACAACTTGGTTGAATCTTGCAATCCATCTAAAAGATACTAAATAATTACAGTGGAATCATATCATGTAGTTTGCCCTGGCCATAGATCCATCATCGTCAGGACTTGGTGATGGTGAAACGGGTTCTCTTGTGGGTTAACCCGGAGCACATATTTTTGAATATGCGAGGTTGCTCCTAGCCTAAAGTGAGGAGGTAAGAGTGCAACTGCGGTTGTAGACTCCAGGGTGTGGTGTTCAGGTCTGTAGCCCCGTTGTGATAAGAGCATGGTGAACAAGCCCATGGCTCAGGATACGTGGTATAAGGAGCATGAATGCGTTCATGGCTCAGAGCACGGTGAACAGGCTCGTGGCTTAGTTTCACTAGCACTGAGACCTATACCGAGGTGGGCTAGGCAAAGGGTAGTCTGACCCTATGGCTAAGACCACATCAGCATGAGACTACGGTCCTGCTTAGGTTGTACTCATGCACTGACCACGAGGTAGAGAAGGTCGTGGAGTTTGGCTCTTCCATTGACCTTGTATGGCACCGGCTTGGGCTTCGCAGCTGAAGGTTGGACTTGAACGGTACGGTTCACTTCCTTAGGGAATAATGAAACGTGATCCAGGCATTTAGTTATTACTGCTTAGGACAAACGTGAAACCTTGGTTGAGGCCTTGTTTGTGTAATTAACTTTATTTGTATCTTGCAGTTGTTTATACATTTCTCCTATGTGGTAAGCTTTATACACCTTATCTTGTTAATCGTGTTTCATAAGGAATAGTTGGATAAATGACTGAGTACTTTTGGCAAACTTGATAGTATGAACCGTCTTATTTTATAACTGTTCTTGTTACACTTTTTATCTGCTTTACATATATCTGAGGTTTTGTAGTTTTGGTGGGGAGTTATGTTTCCCGTTGGGACAATGTCCAATTGTCTCACTCCGCTGAGTTATACCCTTTTTAGGTGATCGAGCTAGACGTGGTGGTGGTCGCGGAGTTGCGGCCGAGCAACAAGAAGAGCAGTAGAAGGCAAGCAATGGATATGCTGTTATTTGGATGTTTTGTGATAGAGTCTATAGTCATCCCTGTACTCTCTGGTCCTTGGCAGTGTTTTGACATTGCTTCACGATGTATGATCGTTGATGTTTTGTATATCCTGTTGTTGGTCGGCTGTGGGCCTTTATGTATATGGACAGGTGGTGAACTCATGTGATGGATGAACAGCTGTTCCTTTAAGTTGTGGACACGTATCAAATCTTGTATATGTATATATATGACATGTTTCTTTGCAGGACGAGGACTGGAATGTAATAGTTTCTCAGTTCATCAGCTCTCCGCAAACGTTTTTAATTAACTTGTGTTTTTGGTAATCTGTGGTTATGGTGATTTCCGCACATTTTTGGTTAACACCTCGTTGTCTGTTTGATAGTGGGATGTGTTGCCACAAGTTTTTGGTATTAGAGCTTTAGGTTCGCTGAGTCTACAGGGATCTAGGACTAGATTGTGTTTGTTCTTATGAGTGTTCCAGATTTTCTCACAGTAATCTTCTGCCTCAGCGGAAGAAAAGCCAAGATGTCTGGAAACCATGAAGAACATGCTGATGAGCACAGCGATGCTGCGTCAGTTGATGGAGCTTTTGAGCAGGCACATGAAGATCGGGTGCCTGAGGTCCCCCAACCTAACCCAGACATACTTGAACATCCTACCTACCAACATCTTATGGAGCAGATGATGCCTACGATGAATTTCATGGTTGAGCGATTACCAGTGCCTCCTCCGCGAGCATAGGTCCCCCATGGAGAAGCATCGGGTATTGGGAAGACCTTCGAGCGGCTTCGCCGAGTCAGAGCTTCGGATTATGCTGGAACGTATGATCCAGCGGATGCGGATCTGTGGCTGACAAGTCTCAAGAAGGCTTTCTGGATCCTCAACATCCCCGAAGTAGACAAAGTAAAGCACGCTGTCTACCTTCTGAAAGGTAGTGCTGGTCACTGGTAGACCATCGAGGAAGAGAAGCGGCCTGGTGAGGTGATCTGTTGGGAGGTTTTCAGGCGCGAGTTTGTCACCAGATACTTTCCCAAGATGTATCTGGATGAGAAGATCAGTCAGTTTGAGAGTTTGTGGCAGGGAACGATGAACATCACCGAGTATGAGGCCAAGTTCATGGATCTGTTGAGGTTTTGTCCTCACATGGTGGCGACAGATGAGGAACGGATTAGACATTTCGAGAAGGGTTTGAGTGCTGAGTTGACGACACCTGTATCTGTGTTGGAGAACCGGGAACGGTTTGCGATGTTTGTGGAATCCGTCCAGAGGATTGAACGATCTGTAAGGGAGAAGAGAGAGTCTATGGCTAAGAAAAGACCTGTCCAGTTTCAGGGATGGAGGTTTGGTGGCTTTAAGAAACCCAGGTTTTCATCGCCGGCAGTGATGAGAAGTTCTGGTGTACCGTCTCAGTGGTCTCCGAGTAAGGGTAAAGGTTATGTTTCTTCTCCATCTAAGGCGCATAGTACGACTTCTGTGGCAGTGACAGGGCCATCTAGGCCACAGTTTGAGGACAGGTCATGTCATCTTTGTGGACAAGTCGGGCATTTCAGGCTCAATTTCCCGAATAGAGATGTTGAAGTGACGCAGCAGCCGAGATAGAATTTTCAGAGGTCAGAGAGGCCATAGCCCAGTGGTAGCAGAGGACGAGGACCCGGTCAAGCGTCTCAAGCCATATCGTCTGCTCAAGGAAGTAGAGGTCGTAGACAGCAAGCAACGACTCGATTCTATGTTATGAGTCAGCCGGAGGCGATAGTCAACCCACGAGTAGTGACAGGTCAGATGGAGTTATTTCATTCTGATATGTCTTCTTCTTGCTTTATATCTGTTCTGGTTGACCCGGGTGCTACGCATTCTTTTATCGCCTATAGTATGGTTGAGAACTGTTTACCTGTTAGTCGAAAGAAGGATAGCTTGTTATTAGAAACCCCTCTTGTTGGTTCTTCGTTGCTTCGAGAAGAGTGTCCATCTTGTGTCTTGTCTTTCTCGGGACACTGCATTCAAGTGGATCTTATACCACTAGATATGCATGGGTTTGATGTTATCCTTGGGATGGATACCTTAGAGAAGTACAAGGTTGTTTTGGATTGTGGTTCCAAGTAGGCGGTGTTTGATGATGCTGGAGAGAAGTGGATCTTCTAGGGAGATAGGAAGATTCTTCTGACATGTCTGGTATCAGCTATGGTGGCAGATAAGTTTTTATGACAAGGATGTGAGGCGTTCTTAGCCCATGTGGTGGATACAATTGTGGCTACCAAGGAGAAAGGTCCTAGCCTTGAAGAGGTGACCATTGTCCAAGAGTTTGCGGACGTGTTCCCTGAGGAGTTTCCTGGTGTTCCTCCACCCCGAGAGATTGATTTCAAGATCAATCTGGTACCAGGAACGCAGCCACTTGCACAGACACCGTATAGGATGGCTCCTTTAGAGATGGCAGAGCTTAAGAAGTAGTTGCAAGAGTTGTTGGAGAAAGGTTTTATCCGACCAAGTACGTCGCCTTGGGGTGCTCCCGTGTTGTTCGTCAAGAAGAAGGATGGTTCGATGTAGTTGTGTATAGATTACCGGCAATTGAACAAAGTCACGATCAAGAATAAGTACCCGTTGCCGAGGATAGATGATCTGTTTGATCAGTTGTGTGGTGCTACAGTGTTTTCGAAGATCGATCTACGGTCCAGATATCATCAATTGAGGATTAAGGCAGATGACATACCAAAGTCAGCTTTCTAGATGAGGTATGGTCACTTTGAGTTCGTGGTTATGTCGTTTGGGCTAACCA
Source organism: Alisma plantago-aquatica (assembly GCA_963693085.1). Taxonomy (NCBI): domain Eukaryota; kingdom Viridiplantae; phylum Streptophyta; class Magnoliopsida; order Alismatales; family Alismataceae; genus Alisma; species Alisma plantago-aquatica. The sequence goes on along the minus strand of OY856415.1, from coordinate 315,080,451 downwards.
ATGCACCTGCTGCTTTCATGGACTTGATGAACAGAGTGTTCCGTCCGTTCTTAGATCAATTTGTTGTAGTCTTTATAGATGACATCTTGATCTATAGTCGGGACAGGCTAGAACATGAGCAACATCTCCGATGAGCGTTGACTCTTCTTCGTCAACATTAACTATATGCCAAGTTCAGTAAGTGTGAGTTTCAGTTGGAAAAAGTGACTTTCTTAGGTCATGTGATATCCGCGGAAGGAGTCAAAGTAGATCCGAAGAAGGTGGAATCTGTTGCGGATTGGGAACAGCCAAAGACGTTGATAGAAGTTCGTAGTTTCTTGGGTTTAGCAGGATATTATCGGAGGTTTATCAAGGACTTCAGTGCGATCGCGTTGCTGATGACGAAATTGACCAAGAAGAATGTACCTTTTGTTTGGGATGATCGATGTCAGCAAGCTTTCCAGAGTCTGAAGGAGAAGCTGACCAGTGCTCCAATGTTGATCTTGCCAGAGCCTGGGAAAGGCTATGTTGTTTTCTGTGATGCTTCCAAGAAAGGTTTAGGTTGTGTGCTGATGCAGGAAGATCATGTGGTTTCGTTTGCCTCGCGACAGCTCAAGAAACATGAGGAGAACTATCCAACTCATGATTTGGAGCTGGAAGCCGTGGTTCATGCGTTAAAGATTTGGAGACACTATCTATATGGGGAAGTGTGTCATATCTTTACGGATCATAAGAATCTGAAGTATATCTTTACGCAGCAAAAGTTGAACATGCGACAATGACGATGGATGGAGTTGATCAATGAATATGACTGCACTATCGAGTATCATCCTGGTAAGGTGAATGTGGTAGCTGATGCGCTTAGCAGAAAGTCTTATTTTTCTTCCAAGAAGGCATAGTTGAGTTCTCTGGTATGCCATAGGCGAGATATGTTTGTTTCTCTGCGACAGATGAATGTGCAGATGGAAGTTTCTTTGTTTTCTTGTCTTCTAGCACAGATGCAAGTCAAGCCTACATTGATACAGCAGATCAAGGATGCACAACAGACAGATGATGTGGTACAGTTGATCAGATCAGAGTTCGGTAGTGACAAGCGTGATGGGTTTCATGAATCTAAGGATGGACTAGTCTGCAATCGTAATAGGATGGTGGTTCCTAATGTTGATGAGCTGAGGAAGTTGGTGCTCGAGGAAGCACACGCGTCACTGTATGCTATGCATCCAGGTGTCACTAAGATGTATCATAGTCTAAAGGACTTGTATTGGTGGCCCAGTTTGAAGAAAGATGTAGCTGAGTTTGTGGCTAGATGTGCGGTTTGTCAGCAAGTGAAGGCTGAACATCAGAAGCCGACAGGTACGTTGCAACCTTTGCCGATACCGCAATGGAAATGGGATCATATAACCATGGATTTCGTAGTTGGTCTACCCAGGACAACTAGGAATCATGATTCCATTTGGGTGATAGTGGACAGATTGACTAAGTATGCCCATTTTCTACCAGTGAAGACGATGTATACATCTGAGAAACTCGCTCGAGTGTATGTGGACGAGATAGTACATTTGCACGGTGTGCCAGTGACGATAGTTTCTGACAGAGGTCCTCAGTTTACGAGTCGTTTTTGGGAATAGTTGCACAAAGTGTTGGGAACGCAGTTGAGGTTCAGTACAGCCTTTCACTCGTAGACAGATGGACAGTCTGAAAGGACTATTCAGATTTTGGAAGATCTCCTTCAAGCTTGTGTCTTGCAGTTTCTAGGCAACTAGGATGTACATCTGAGTTTGATAGAGTTTTCCTACAACAACAATTATTAGTGGAGCATTTACATGGCTCCTTATGAGGCTTTGTATGGAAGGAAGTGCAGATCTCCTTTGTGTTGGTATGAGTCTGGTGAGTATCAGCCTTTGGGTCTTGAGTTAGTACAGCAGACAACAGAAAAGATCAAAGTAATACAGTAACAGTTGAAGGTGGCATAGGACAGGAAGAAGTCTTATGCAGACAATCGTCGACGACCTTTGGAGTTCCAGGTAGGAGACAAAGTGTATCTTAAGGTCTCACCGTGGAAAGGTGTGCTAAGGTTTGGTCGGAAGGGTAAGCTAGCACCCACGTATATGGGGCCTTACTCAGTCATAGCACGTGTTGGTAAGGTAGATTATGAGATAGAGTTTCCTCCAGAGTTGCACAGGTTACATCTAGTGTTTCATGTCAGTATGCTGAAGAAAAGTCATCTGGATTTAGGTACAGTGATACAGCCAGTTGAGGTTGAGCTTGATGAAGATGTGACCTATGAGGAAGGTCCTGTGGCGATCCTTGACAGAAGGGTCAAGAAACTAAAGAGGAAGGATCTGGTTCTTGTGAAAGTTCTTTGGCAGCGTCGTGGCGTTAAGGAAGCCACGTGGGAGCTTGAGGAAGAGATGAGGAGGAAGTATCCCTCACTTTTCTCTTTGGATTTCGGGGATAAAATCCCTTAAAGGGGGTTAGCTTGTAAGGACCCTGACCTTCGTTAAGGGTTTACCCTGTTTGCTTTGCTTAACCTTGGTGGTTTGATGCTTGTTAATCACCTTTAGTGGTGATTAGGGTTTGGTTGTGCTTTGTTGAGAGTTGGAGGGGCTACTTACAAATAACCCAAGTCTAGGGTTTAGTGAGCAAGTTTGCCACCTTGTGAGGTGTTCCTCCCTCTCTTTGCTTCCTCTAGGGTTGAGAGGAAGGCTTGGGCTCATTTCTTAAGTTCTTTGGGCCTTGGTTGAGCTTGTTTGGGCCTTGAGGTGCCTTGGTTGGGCTTGGTTGAGCCTTGTGTCACCCAAGTGATGCTTGTGTCGCCCAAGATGGTGTTTGTGTCAGCCAAGTTGAGTGTGTCGCCCATGACATGGAGTGTGTCGCCCAAGGAACAACATGTTGTGTCACCCATGATGCTTGACCTAGCCTTAACCTTGTTTAGTGGACACTTGGTGCATATCTTGGACATGTGGATGAAGCTTGCTAGAGTAGTAGCTTGTGCTCTAGAACAAGTGTCCCTAGGCAAGTGACACCTTGCTAGGATCTACCTTGTTTTCTCCTCCCTTTCCTTCTATATAGGCGTGGCCTTCCCTTAGGTAGGAGTTCCTTTGGTCCTTTGGTTTCTCCCCACCTTGAGTGCATGACACTCCCTCCTCCCTTACTTGGTGGCCGATACACCCCTTGGAGGAGCAGTGGTGGCCGATACCCCCCCCCCTTGGAGGAGTTGTGGTGGTCGATATCCCTTGCAGCTTGGATTTCTTCTTCTTCCTTGGAGCTTGGAGCTTAAGGCGGGTTGCATAACTTATAACCCTAACTCCATTATCTCTTGCTATGATCTTGTCTATATGCATGCTAATAGCTTAGTTCTTGCTTAGTATCCTTGTTGGCCGATCACCATGTGGTCTAGTGGTTCTTGTAAACTAGGGTTTAGGGAGTAATACTCCTTTCTCCCCTTGGTCTAGAGGAGTGAGTTTGAGTTGCTAGTGTCATGAGCAACACCCCTCTTTCCCTTAACCGATTGAGGTGAGCTTGTGTCCTAGTTTCTCAAGCAACACTCTCCTCTCACCTTAGGCTAGAAGGGTGAGCTCGATGGTGATGGTTGATGTGCAAAACCCCTCCTCCTTAGTCGATTGAGGTGAGCCATCTTCCTAGGGTTTCGAGTGCCTTTGTGTTTGAGGAAGAAGGTGATCTGTTGGACGATATCCTTGGCTTAGTGTGTTGGGCGACATGATTGGCTTTTGTGTTGGGCGATGGGCTAAGTGTGGTGAGTGTTGGCCTATAGGCTTGTGTTGGGCGAGTTGGAGTGGTGTTAGCCGATAACACTTGGGCTTGTGACGGGCATCACGCCCATACCTTTGACGTGTGTCGGTCGTTAAGGATTTGACCATAATGTGCACATTTTGTGGATGAGTTTCCCTCTCTCTCCTGGTTTTTAGTGTTTGGTGACCTGGCCGTTACGATAGCTTTGTATCGTGTGTTGTTGGTTGGGTGTGTGACGGGCATCACACCCCTTGTGTCGGCTGGCAGGTTGATCGCAACTGGGTGTTGCCCGATATGAGAGTGCCTGATACCTCTCCTCCCTGACGTGCGTTGCTCCCTCTCTTTAAGACGCGATGTCACGCAACGCAGCGTTGCTGCCCTTCTTTACACCAGTCGTTATGCTTTGAGTATGGGTGAGGGTAGGTGGTTGTTATATCCCTCTTTTTAGTGAGGGTTTTGGTGATCTTTGGTGAGGGTTCTCGTATCCTCTTGTGATAGTTCCCAGTTTTATGAAAATAGCTAGTTGTATATATATATATATATATATATATATATATATATATATATATCCATGCTTCTAAACGATGGTGACTCCTTGCTAGTAGTAATGATAATGATAACGCTTGTCTCTTATATTCAACATGACTATACCCATGAAGTGATCATCATGCTTGTCTGTAAATGATAAGGAGAATAGGGGTAGTTACTCTAGTGGTTTGCTTAATGATAATGATGATGATAATAGTAATGATAATGGTAAGTGGGTTACATAATGAATGGTGATGGTAATGGTTGTGGTAATGATAATGCTTATTCTGTATATCCAACATGACTACATACATGAAGTGATCCTCTTGATTATTCATATAATATTGAGTTGAGGATAAGCATAGATATGGTTTGCTTAATGAGGTTCTTTATGCACTTGATCACCAGATAACGTATAATTGTTAATTATAGCATCTTGAATGTCATCTCATGATAGTAAGCGTAGTTCATATGTTGACTCTATGATTAATGAGTATACTAACCATGCAGGTGATGATTAGCCATGAGAAGACTATGAGACACATGTGATGAGTAACATCACTTTAATAATTACTCTTGTTGAAGAGGTTACATGTATGATGTGTGTCCCATGATGGTGATGTAAGCCTTGAGAAGTAGTGGCAGTACATAATGAAGGATTGAGATCCCATGGTATGTGATGATCCTTGAGATGGATCTAGATGATTGGCAAGAGGCCAAGTGATAACATGTGATGTTGGATCCTTGAGATGGATCAGGTTGATGTGATTACAATAATAACATAATGTTGAGTTTATGATAATTTACTTTCTGTTATATCTTGCATGTTATACAACTTGGTTGAATCTTGCAATCCATCTAAAAGATACTAAATAATTACAGTGGAATCATATCATGTAGTTTGCCCTGGCCATAGATCCATCATCGTCAGGACTTGGTGATGGTGAAACGGGTTCTCTTGCGGGTTAACACGGAGCACATATTTTTGAATATGCGAGGTTGCTCCTAGCCTAAAGTGAGGAGGTAAGAGTGCAACTACGGTTATAGACTCCAGGGTGCGGTGTTCAGGTCTGTAGCCCTGTTGTGATAAGAGCATGGTGAACAAGCCCATGGCTCAGGATACATGGTATAAGGAGCATGAATCCGTTCATGGCTCAGAGCACGGTGAACAGGCTCGTGGCTCAGTTTCACTAGCGCCGAGACCTGTACCGAGGCGGGCTAGGCAAAGGGTAGTTTGACCCTGTGGCTAAGACCACTTCAGCATGAGACTACAGTCCTGCTTAGGTTGTACTCGTGCACTGTCCACGAGGCGGAGAAGGTCGTGGAGTCTGGCTCTTCCGTTGACCTTGTATGGCACCGGCTTGGGCTTCGCAGCCGAAGGTTGGACTTGAACGGTACGGTTCACTTCCTCAGGGCATAATGAAACGTAATCCATCCGTTTAGTTATTACTGCTTAGGACAAACGTGAAACCTTGGTTGAGGCCTTGCTTGTGTAATTAACTTTATTTGTATCTTGCAGTTGTTTATACATTTCTCCTATGTGGTAAGATTTATACACCTTACCTTGTTAATTGTGTTTCATAAGGAATAGTTGGATAAATGACTGAGAACTTTTGGCAAACTTGATAGTATGAACCGTCTTATCTTATAACTATTCTTGTTACACTTTTTATCTGCTTTACATATATCTGAGGTTTTGTAGTTTTGGCGGGGAGTTATGTTTCCCGCTGGGACAATGTCCAATTGTCTCACTCTGCTAAGTTATACCCTTTTTAGGTGGTCGAGCTAGATGTGGTGGTGGTCGTGGAGTTGTGGCCGAGCAGCAAGAAGAGCAGTAGAAGGCAAGCGATGGATATGCTGCTGTTTGGATGTTTTGTGATAGAGTCTAGAGTCATCCCTGTACTCTCTGGTCCTTGGCGGTGTTTTGACGTTGCTTCACGATGTATGATCGTTGATGTTTTGTATATCCTGTTGTTGGATGGCTGTGGGCCTTTATGTATATGGACATGTGGTGAACTCATGTGATGGATGAACAACTGTTCCTTTAAGCTGTGGACACGTATCAGATCTTGTATATGTATATGTATATATATATATATATATATATATATATATGACATGTTTCTTTGCCGGACGAGGACTGGAATGTAATAGATTCTCAGTTTATCATCTCTCCGCAAACGTTTTTAATTAACCTGTGTTTTTGGTAATCTGTGGTTATGGTGATTTCTGCACGTTTTCACATAACACCTCGCTGTCTGTCTGATAGTGGGATGTGTTGCCACAAGTTTTGCCTCGGTGAATGTAGATGAACTGAAAGACACACTAACAAAGGATGTCAACCCACCGACAAAATGAAGAAGGCTGACCCTCAGAAGAAAATATGTGGAATCAGAATATCATAGTGAGGATAGGAAAAATGTTGATGAAGAGGAGAAGAAAGAAACAAAAGACAACAGTTCTGAACAACCAAAGTCTGCAAAAGATGCAGAACAAAAGAAACAAGAAGGAAGCGAACAGCAGGAGAAGATAGTAGAAGAAGAAGAAGGGCAGAAGAAGCCCAGAAAAAGATTGAAGAAAAAGAAGAAGATGGAAGAACTAAAGATAGGAAGCATAGAGAAAAATGTGAAGAAAAGAAGGGAGGAAAAGGTAAGTTTCAACTCCTTTCAAGTATATCATAACTGCAAGTAATGCTTGAGTAACTAAACCTAATGTTTGAGTAACTGAACCTAATGCTTGAGTAACTGCACGTAAGGCTTGAGTAACTGAACATAATGCTTGAGTAACTGAACCTAATGATTGAGTAACTAAATGTAATGCTTGAGTAACTGAATGTAATGCTTGAGTAAGTGAGAGTAATGATTGAGTAACTGATAGTAATGCTTAAGTAACTTGGGAAAAATGAAGATTGATTCTAACATGGATTGCTCTATTGTTGTTGACAGCACAAGATGTCCAATTTCATAGGTTTTGAACATTTCAAAACAAAAGAAATCAAAGAAATTGTCCATCACTTCATGGACAACATAGAAGAAATGTAAGAGAATTGGTTATTGTCAAGTATAAAATGATAAAACATTACTATTTCAATATCCAACTCATATGTATAACATCTATAAAAATAATTGGTAGGTCAAAATGAGAATGGAAATTTAGTGAAGACGCTTGGTGCACGGGGAAGGACCTCGTCGCCCTCCTATATAAGGATCAAATGACACAATCACCTGTAAGAAACAAGAACGTAGTGTAACTCTTTGAAATAGATAATTTGGATTGCTAAACTAAGAAAGCTTTTGGTTTTATTCAGGTTCTTGACTGCTTTGTACAAATGCTCAAGGAGAACACAAGCAAGCGGAGGAAGAAGGGGTTGACGTGGCACTGTATGAGCACTTATGCTCCGGTAAGACAAGTAAACTTTGTATAAAAATTTACATGAAATTACAATATAGACACACAAATGAAAACTTATAGATGTGAATTTTAAACTCTACATTTGCAGCAAAAGCTATCATTTGATGTTGAGGACATCACCATGGAGAAGATTGACATGATATCTCCACAATTCAACGTTCCAATGAAAGATTGGGACGCAATGGACTCGGTGTTCACAATACTAAACAACGACAACCACTGGCACTTATATGAAGCAAGTTTCAGGGATGGAGCACACCAGACTTATAATTCAATGAGTTGGAGTAGAAACTCAAAAAAAGAATTCAATAGATGGGTAAATGATCTATAAAAATTAAGCCTATTAGTAGTGGATTGAAAGAATTAATGATCTTTAATTGATGATGAATAAACGTCTTGTTTTTTAATGCAGGTGGGTATAGTGCACGAATTCTTTAGGGGTGCACCGAAAAAGGGAAGCCAGTTGTCGCAGTGGGAACGGGAGTACCTGATCTGCCCACAGCATGAAGAAGACTCACTTGACTCTGGGATCTTCATCATGAAGTACCTAGACTGCCTAGTCAATGGAAAAACTATGGACTTCACCTGCAAAGACATACCGGCAATAAGGGCTGATGTTTTTCAGTGAATGATGGTAAGGGGGCAGTTGCAGCCTCTAAAAGAGGATGAAAAAGATGAAAGCGAGGACATCAAAGAAGGTATATCTGATGAGAACAAGGGAGGAGAAGATGAAGCTGAGAAACAACAAGAAACAGAGAAGAATGAAGAAACAACAACAAAAATGGATGAAGAACATATCCTAGAGGAAGAAATAGTTACAAGCCTTGATAAATGGCTAAAATCCAGCGGAAAAATTGGATTACTGATGATTTGATTGTAAAATAAGAACAATAGCCTTCTGTTATTCTATTTTATAAGCTTTGTGAAAGCCTGAATGTATAGCTACTCTTAAATGTATAGCTGTTAAAAGTCTGAATTTACAACTGATCTTAATGTACGGTTGATCTTGATGTATAGCTCATCTTGAACAATATTGATTTTGCCCTTATATTTTGGCTAAATGTACATCTGATTAAAATGGATTATTTATTAGTGTGCTGCAAAAAGACTGAATGTACAACTGATCTTGAATGCTTTGAATACATTTATAGTGTGAATGCTTATGTTCTTGAATGCTTTAAATACCTTAGTGATTTGAATGTTGTAAGAGTAACTTTGAAACCACTATGAGTAACTGAAAAAACCATGCGAGTAACTGAACTGAAAGTAACAGAATGCTTGAGTAACTGATATTAGCTCTTGAGTAATTGAGAGTAATGCTTGAGTAACCAACAATAATGATTGAGTAACTTAACAAACACTGCGAGTAACTAAAAAAACCTTGAGATTAGCTCTTGAGTAACTGAGAGTAATACTTGAGTAACCAACACTAATGATTGAGTAACTTAACAAACACTGCAGGTAACTGAAAAATCCCTGAGATTAGCTCTTGAGTAACTGAGAATAATGCTTGAGTAACCAACAGTAATGATTGAATAACTGAACAAACACTGTTGGTAACTGAAAAAACCCTGAAATTAGCTCTTGAGTAACTGAGAGTAATGCTTGAGTAACCGACAGTAATGGTTGAGTAACTGAACAATCACTGCGGGTAACTATCACAACCCTGGAGTAACTGAAAAACACTGTGAGTAACTAAAAAAGGACTATGAGTAGCTGAAAAAACACTGTGAGTAACTGTCACAACCCTATGAGTAACTGAACAAACACTGTGAGTAACTCCAATAGCCTGTGAGTAACATAACAACCCTCTCTGAGTAACTGAACAAGCACTGTGAGTAACTCAAATAGCAATTAGAATATCTGTGAAAACACTGCGAGTAACTGCCACAAACATGCGAGTAACTCAAAAAACCATTCGAGTAACTGAAAAAAGCCTACGAGTAATTGTGACAAGCCTGCGAGTAAATGAACAATGCACGTAATGGTTGAGTAACTGAACAAACATCGTGGGTAATTGTCACAAACCTGTGAGTAACTGAAAAAACACTGCGAGTAACTGTCACAACCCTGCGAGTAACTGAACAAACACTGCGAGTAACTGAAAAAACACTGCGAGTAATTGAAAAACCATGGATTGGCGACAACCATTCGAGTAACTGAACAAACACTACGAGTAACTGAACCCTCTACGAGTAACTGAACAACCATGTGAGTAACTGAACAACAAACATGTATTGGCGAGAACCATAGAGTAACTGAACCCTCTGTGAGTAACTTGACAACCATGTGAGTTACGGAACCCTCTCTGAGTAAATAAACAACACTCCCAGTAACTGAAAAAGGACTACGAGTAACTGAAAAAACATTGCGAGTAACTGTGACAATACTGCGAGTAACTGTGACAATTTTTTTGGAAGTTGGGAATTTCACCCCTGTCCAAGGTAGCAGGAAAGAGAGAACACCATCAGCTACACCGAGGGCTATAATATCTTCCTGTAGTGCCCCAACGAGCTCGCTAAGATTCGAACCCACAACTTGTGCTTCACAAGCGGCATGCTTAACCAACTGAGCTAGTTGGCAAGTGCTGAATAACTGTGACAATATTGTGAGTAACTGAAAAAATCCTACGAATAACTATAATAGCAGTTAGAGTAACTGTGAAAACACTGCGAGTAACTATCACAACCCTACGAGTAACTGAACAAATAATGTGAGTAACTGAAAAAAGCCTGCGAGTAACTCAACACTGCACGTAATGGTTGAGTAACTGAACAAACACTGTGAGTTACTTAACTGATAGTAATGCTTAAGTAACTTATATGTATTTTTTCACAGGCTGACTGAAAGTATATATAATCAGACAAAAACACTATAGCTGTACATTCAAGAATACAACATTCAAAGCATAAAATGTTATATATTATACATGCTCTTTGGAACAAACAATACAAAAAACTACAGCCATATCAGCTATAAAGAAGGTCCATCAACTGAACATAAAAATGAAAGAGCTCAGGGGGTCGAATCCATCCCTAGCGAGAGATATCATACACACAATTCACTCCATTGCAAAGCATAGACAGCAAACCAAAACAACATATTCAGAATCCTCAAAACTTCTGGCCACACACGTTCGTATCTGAGCAGTTCATAGTTGTTGTAGATGAGTCAACCTATAAAGGATTTACCCATGAGTCATAAATAGGTTTTGAGCCCAGGATGGTTGGGGGCGGTATAGGTAGTGATGGGGAAGATTATCGACCAAAAGGCTAGGAGAAAAGGGCAGAGGTGCATACCTATTTATGATAGGAAGGCTGGATAGAAGAAGAAGCAGTGTCTTCTGTAGATGTTGAGGTGTCAGCTGTTGTAGATGAGTCAGCCTGTAAAGGATTTACAACTGATCCTGGTGGTGCTTGGTATTTGTCCCTAACAAACATATGATCTACAGAGTCATCCGTTCTAGAGAATACTGCTTCACCAGGTATTCTGAAGAGCGGAAGAAGCTCAGTTGGTGTTTCTAAGAAATGATCTGTGATCCATGTTGTGATAGTCTAGTGATCAGTTGGCTTGAGGAAGATGATCCAATCTTTGTGAATCTTGAGTTGTGCAATCATCCTTTTCCATCCCCTACCAGTTGAAAGTGATCTGTTTTTATTCTGAATAAGGGTTATCTGAAATGTCTGGTTTCCGATATGGAAGGTGGTGTTGCCTGGTTTAATGTGAAAATGGAGATATTTCCATTCTATAGGAAGTTGAATGGATTCCATTGTTTTGTCATCAAGGGTGTAGTTCATGGGCTGGATGAACGGCTCCATGGTAGGCTGTGTTGAGGGTTGTGAGAAAATTAGTAATGGTAGAAGAAGGTAGGTTGTTCGAAAGTGAGTGAAAGGGCGAGATGAGAACATTGGAACTTAAAAGAAGATGGCAGCAGTGCTCTATGTTGTTGGTGTTGCAAAGATGGGAAGTACAGTTTGTAGACATTCTGCTGTTTTGATGATACAGTAGTGCTCTGTGCTCTGTGCTCTGCGTCTGTGCTTTTACATTGTACAACAAACTCTTGTACACATCTTTATAGCTCTGTGCTCTCTTTTCTTCACTTTTCTGGTTCCTTCTTTAATAGAATCAGTGCATTGTACATATCTTTTCTTCTAATGCATTAAATGGAGCGTGATTCACCAAAATAGGATAGCAGGCCTCGTGGGGAGGGATGGGTTGGTAGTGGAGGGACTGGGGAGTATTTCCACAATAGTTACTTTGCAAAGTAAAAAAGTTACTTTTTGAATGCTAGAGTTACTTTTTATATTGTCATAGTTACTCTTAGTGTTGTCACAGTTACTCATTGTGCTCCTACTATTACTCTTAGTGCTGATACAGTTACCTTTTTTATGGAATCGAACACTTGCTCTCATGCTGGTACAGTTACTTTACAAGATGTTCCTGTTGTATTTTCGAAGGTTACTGAACAAACACTATGAGTAACTGAAAAAACCACGCGAGTAACTGAAAAAACACTGCGAGTAACTGAAAAAACCACGCGGTTATTGAACAAACACTGTGAGTAACTGAAAAAACCACGCGACTAACTGAAAAAACCCTGCGACTAACTGAAAAAACCCTTTCGAAGGTTACTGAACAAACACTGTAAGTAACTGAAAAAACCACGTGAATAACTGAAAAAACCCTATGAGTAACTGAAAAAACCCTTTTGAAGGTTACTGAACAAACACTATGAGTAATTGAAAAAACCCTGCGAGTAACTGAAAAAACCCTATGCGTAACTGAAGAAACCCTGTGAGTAACTGAAGAAACCCTTTCAAAGGTTACTGAAAAAACACTGCGAGTAACTAAACAAACACTACGAGTAACTGAAAAAACCCTGTGAGTAACTGAAAAAAACCCTGCGAGTAACTGACAAAACCTGCGAGTAACTGTGAAACACTATGAGTAACTATGACAACAATGTGAGTAACTGAACGAGCACTACGAGTAACTCAAATAGCAGTTAGAGTAACTGTGAAAAAAATACGAGTAACTGAAAAACCACTACGAGTAACTGTGACAACCCTGTGAGTAACTCTAACAGCAATAAGAGTAACCGTGAAATACTACGAGTAACTATGATAGCAATAAGAGTAACTGTGATAACACTAAGAGTATCCATTGTACACAAAGACAAATACATATTCTTCAAAAAGAATAACAATTGATCAGAACATATTCTTTGTAACATATTCAGAGTATACATACAGCTGTTGGAGCACAACGTAACACAAAGATAGATTACAAACACAAGTGAAGTACATAGAAGGTTACAAAATCACTTTCACAAAACTACACAAAAAGAACAACCCCATTACAGATTTGAACATGCCTCACTGACACACTGATCAACTACAAACTTTACTAAAAAAGATAGAACCACATATACATCAATAGCAGCAGCAACAGCACCAGAACACGAACAGTAGAAATAGTAGCAGCAACTCCCAATCATAGAATGCATTACTTCTTAGGACAGTTCTTGATGTCATGGTTAACACCAAACTCTAAGAAATTCTTACACTACCTTTCTCTTTTAGACTGGGCAATCTCAACTCCAGATTTAAACCTCACATCTGTGAATTTGGGTCTCCCCTTAGTTTTGCAAACATTGGGGATATGAACCTTAACAGCGGAAGAAGAAGCTGTATTTGAAGCAGTTACACCAGCACCTGCATCTGCACCAGTATCAGCGAGATCCAATTCTAACAGCTCCTTTCGCAAGGCTAGCAGTTTTCATGGCAAATATCTACAGCGTTGTTCCTACACGCTATGTTCACAATCGAATTGCAGGCAGAAACAAGCTTAAGAGTCCTCCCAGTGGATAGATGACTAACTAACGCTTTGCTAAAAATCAAAGGATGTTCTCTGTAGCCTTTGGTCCACCTCTTAATTATGTATGGCTCAGGAAGAGTGCAAAAGTCATGACTCTTCAAATAAGACAGGATGTGCCTGCAAGGGATACCTTTGAATTCCAACATGTAACAGTTGCAATAAACAATCTCACTCGATGACTTTTTCTTTAAGATGCGGGCAGATCCAAGGCCACCGATACGATACACTTCAAACACACCTTCTAAAGCTTCCTTTACATTGTATATCATGCTTTGATGAACCTCACTCTGAAAGATCTTAAAAATTGACTTTGTGTATATACCTCTCATCTGCTCCTCCAGAGGCCACAGTGATGACAAAGGGAGATTACTGTACTCATCTTCAAAGTCTTTGAAATTTTCAATCTCCCGTACATGAGAGTATGCAGTCTCCAATGAACATACAAGTTCAAAGAGAGTCTTCTTACTATTCACATGGCTTCTAATGAACGCATTCAAGCTCTCGCTCCTTTGCGTTGTCCTCATACCCGCAAAGAAGGAAGACTGCATATAGCACAGAACCCACTCTGAACGCATCACATACATGTCAGACAGCCAAGTAATGGACGACAGACCATACTCCTCAACAACAGAATCCCACCTCTCTTCAAATATACCGACATCATCCACATTCCACACACAATCATTCAAGGAGCTTATGATCTAGTCCTTGTTAGGAAGACCACCAAGCTTAGAGGGAAGCTTTTGTGATGCTTGCAATTCGGAAAAACAATAAGGATAGTAGCATTCATAGCCAGATCTTGATCGGTTATGATGGACACCGGCTCTTTGCCAAAACAAAGTAGATATTGCTTGAAAACCCAGACAAATGACTCGTACTTCTCATCAAACATACGATCTGAAGCAAACAAGAGCGTCTTACGATGGTGATCAACACCACCAAACATTCTAAAAACCATCGAATACTTGTTGGTGTGGTAGGTGGTGTCAAAAACAATCGCATCGCCAAACAACCCGCAGTCTTCAACAGAAACAGGATCAGCCCAAAACAGATGAGTCAAGCAACAATCAGGATCATTTTGGTATGTATAGAAGAATTTCTGATCGAGTACCTTAAACTTGGGAAACCGATCCAAGACCATGTTGACGTCGTACTTGGACGACTCTTTCCTCTTGCTACTGATGTGTCCATGAGTTTGTCTGCTAGTAAATGTCAGATTTTCATAGCCGCCAGACTCGGATGCCATCAATGCAATTTGTCTCGATACAGGTATGTTAGCTTGGCTCATGGAAGAAAGGATATTTTTTTGAATTTCATCAAGAGATGAGTTACACTTCAGGTAACGGAGATGTGCATCATCAACAAGATCGTGGTTGTGTTCCTCAACAAAGGCAGTCACAACCCATATGGATGAGGACTTGTCTAGTGTGAATCAGATCATGGCTCCACAACCACACCTCTTCACAGATCACTTGTGCTTCTTAGATAGATTTTCCTGCAACTTACCCACTTTATCACAAACGGGGCTCAGAAGCCCTCTTGACCTCTTAGAATAGCCCATTGTACCCTGCTTGTCACAAACCAGATCTTTGGCAATGAGAATCTTAGTTCCCCGTTCATACCTATTGTCATCTTTCCTGATATTAAAACCAATCATGCCAACGTAGCTAGAATAGAATGAGATAGCTTCATCTAAACTTCCAAAGTGGAGACCAATTTTAGGAACTACAGCTGGCGGTAGAGTGGAAGCACCAACAGAAGGATAAGAATTAGCATTATCATTATCAAGGCCGACATTTGAATTAGCAGCATCTGTATCAAGGCTGGGATCCATTACAACGTCTGGGAGTAACTCAACAGGACAGAGGAGTAAACCTAAAATAGTAGAGAGTAACTCTATCAGGTCGAATAGTAACACAGCATAACAAATGAGTAATTGAAAGAAGATTTGTATTCCAAATTACAAATCAGAATAAAATAGATTTCCAAGTTGAACATAAACACTTGAATTGAAGAAGAAAATATAGAAAGGTAACTTGTACAAATAAGTTTATATGTAGATTTCCATGTGATCTTCACAACAGCAGAAAAAAGAGCAAAGATTTGAAACAGCTACTACATCTGGTACATGTCGTCGAAGGCATGAAGTAAGAAAACAAGGCCAGGTGAGGTCCATAGAGGCACAATTCGCAAACAAGCCGACAACTACATAAAAAGGTGTAATGACATAGTACCTTAATAGAAAGAAGAATTGATCAAAACTACTTCTTGAGAAGTTCTGCAAGCATTCGCTTGAACTATACTGGAGCGTCGTTGCTCCTTTGAGGTACCTAGGGCGTCACTGCAGGCCGCTGGAGGTAGCCGGAGCAAGGCTGAGTAGGGGAGGTCGTCGCGAACAGGCGAGATAGAAAAAGGACAACGGAGAATGGTTCCCTTCTAGGTCAGGTGTGGCAACACATCCCATTATCACACAGATAACGAGGTGTTACGCGAAAACGTGCGGAAAACACCATAACCACAGATTATCAAAAACACGGGTTAATTAAAACCGATTGCGGAAAACTGATAAACTGTGAAACTATTACTTTCCAGTCCTCATCCTTCACAGAAACATGTCATATAAATATGTACATACACAAGATCTGACACGTGTCCACAGTTCAGAAATAACTGCCCATCCATCACATGAGTTCACCACCTGTTCATATATACATAAAGGCCCACATCCGGCCAACAGCAGGATATACAGATATCATCGAACGATCTTCGTGAAACATCGTCAAAACACTGCCAAGGACCTGAGAGTACAGGGATGACTCTAGACTCTACTACAAAACATCCAAAACAGCAGCATGTCCATCGCTTGCCTTCTACTGCTCCTCAAGCTGCTCGTCCGCAACACCACAACCACGACCACGTCTACCTCGACCACCTAAAAAGGGTGTAAACCAGCGGAGTGAGACAATTGAACAATTGTCCCAGCGGGAAACATAGCTCCCCACCGCAACCATAGAACCTCAGCAAGAGAAACTATAACAGCAATTATAACATGAGCAGATATATCAGAAGCAGTTATATATATATATAGCAAGATCATTCTTACCGGAAAGCATACCAGCTGTACTAAAGCGTAAAACCAGATGTCTTTCAAAGGAACATGACTATCAAGATGAGATATATCAACATGTAACAGGATTATTAGAACAGGGTATAATGCCATATAACCTGATTATCAAGATAAGGTAGATTACCACATGACCTGCAAGGTATAACAGAATATTACACAAACAAGGCCTCAACCAATGTTTCATATTTGATATGACTAGTAAATACGAAACGACTGTATTACATTTTATTATGCCCTGAGGATTTGAACCGTACCGTTCAAATCCAACCCTCGGTTACGAAACCCAAGATGGTGCCATACAAGGTCAATGGAAGAGCCGGACTCCACGACCTCCCACCTCATGGTCAGTACATGAGTACAACACAAGCAGGACCGCAGTCACATGCTGAAGTGGTCTAAGCCACAGGGTTAGCTCCATAGGCTACCCATTCTCTAGCCCGCCTTGGTACAGGTCACGGCGCTAGTAAAACTGAGCCACGGGCCTGATCACCGTGCTCTGAGCCATGAACGCATTCATGCTCCATACATCACATATCCTAAGCCATGGGCCTGTTCACCATGCTCTACACACATATCTGAGTCTGCAACCGAAGTTACACTCTTACCTCCTCATTTTCAGGCTAGGAGCAACCTACACATATTCAACAATATGCGCTTCCAGGTTAACCCGTAGGAAAACCTGTTTCACCATCACCAAGTCCTGACGATGATGGATCTATGGCCAGGGCAAGCTACATGATGTATTTCATTGTGCTTAATTAGTATCTTTTAGATGGATTGCAAGATTCAACCAAGTTGTATGACATGCAAGGTATAACAGAAAGTAAAGAACATTATATTATGATCTATTCATATCAACCTGATCCATCTTAAGGATCCAACATCACATGTTATCACTTGGCCTCTTGCCAACCATCCAGATCCATCTCAAGGATCATCACATACCACAGGGTCTCAACCCTTCATCATGCACTGCCATTGTCTCTTAAGGCTCACCTCATCATCATGGGACAGACATATCACATGCATACTCTTATAGAGTAATTATCAAAGCAATGTTACTCATTACATATGTCACATGGCCCTTTCATGGCTAAAACATCACCTGCAAGGTTAGAGTACACAATAATCGTAGATTCAACATAAGGCATATGCTCGCTATCATGAAAGATCATTCAAGATAATCTAATTACCAATTTTTACACTTATTTGGTAACCGAGTATGTTAAGTACATCATTAATCAAACCATACTGATGCTTACTCTCAATCTCAAGGTTATACAAGCAATCAAAGTATATAGAAATTATGTTAAGTATACAGAACCAACACTATTATTAACAAGGTCATTACTATTGCCACCAACTATTGTCATATTTATCATGAGGCAACCTTTAATATAACTGTCACTTAGCATCATTATTACCAACATTATTATCATAAAACAACCTACTAGTGTAACTATCATCATTCTCATTATCGTTAATAATTAAGCATAAGGGTCACATCATCCATCTATTACATGAGGGCTAACATCATTGTTACTACCATTAGCATCCTTATTGTTTGCAAGGCTTCATATACATTGTTGATATCACAAACACCACCATCGCTCATTGGTGCATAGCTAACCACTTCCATCACATGAGGGACCGTCACCAAAGAAACTCATACCCTCACTATAGCCTCACAACCCTCATCTAAATCCTATCACCCAACATGGGTATCGACTACCACACTATCCCTATCGGCCAACACTCACTACTAACCCTATCGACCATCACCCACTACTACCCTATCGGCCAACACACTCTACTAACCCTATCGACCATCATACTCATGCACATAGGGTAGGGTATCGCCCAACATGGCTATCGGCCATTAGGGTATCGCCCACCATGGTGTCGGCCATTAGGGCTATCGGCCACTAAGGTACATAAGCAAGATGTACAAGCAAGGAACTAAGCTAGACTACTAACATATAACAAGATCAAAGCTAGAGGTAAAAGAGTTAGGGTTAGAAACTATGCAACACGCCTTACGCTCCAAGCTTCAAGGAAGAAGATGCACTCCAAGGTCCAAAGCTATCGTCCACCAGGCTGCTCCAGGAAGGTGTATCGGCCACCACTTCAGCTCCAAGGAAGTGTATCGGCCAACACAAGTAAGATGGAGAGGGATATCGTGCACCAAGGGTGGAGGGGAGACCAAAGGACCAAAGGAGACTAAGGCAAGGAGAAGAGCTACCTATATAGGAAGAAGGGGAGGAGAAACCATGGTACAACCATGCTATGTGTCGCCCACCCAAGGGACACATGTCCACCAACTCAAGCCACCTCATGCAAGCCATAAGGCACTTGTCCAAGATGTGCACCATGTGTCCATCAACCAAGCCAAGCCATCTGGGCGACACAACAAGAGCTACTGGGCGACACACCAAGCAACTGGGTGACACAAGGCTCAAGCAAGCCCAAACAAGGAACTCCAAGGCCCAAACAAGCTCAACTCAGGCCCAAAGGACTCAAACAACAAGCCCAAGCCTTCCTCTCAACCCTAGAGGAAGCAAAGAGGAAAACATCTCACAAGATGGCAAACTTGCCCACAAAACCCTAAACTTGGGTTATTTGCAAGTAGCCCCTCGAACTCTCAACAAAGCACAACCAAACCCTAATCACCACTAAAGGTGATTAGCAAGCACCAAAGCACCAAGATCAAGCAAAACAAATAGGGTAAACCCTAAACGCAGGTCAGGGTCCTTACAGCCATAAACCTCTAAAAAAGGATTTCGTCCCCGAAATCTGAAGAGAAAAGCGAGGGATACTTCCTCCTCATCTCTTCCTCAAGCTCCCACGTGGCTTCCTCAACGCCATGATGATGCCAAAGGACCTTCACAAGAACCAGATCCTTTCTCTTCAACTTCTTGACTCTTCTATCAAGGATCATCATAGGACCCTCTTCATAAGTCACATCTTTGTCAAGCTCAACTTCAACTGGTTGTATCACTGTTCCTGTATCCGGATGACTTTTCTTCAGCATACTGACATGGAACACTGGATGTAACCTGTGCAACTCTGGAGGCAACTCTAACTCGTAAGCCACCTTGCCAACACGTGCTAAGACTGGGTAAGGCCCCATATATCTGGGAGCTAACTTACCTTTCCGTCCAAATCTCAGCACACCTTTCCACGGAGAGACTTTAAGATACACCTTGTCTCCCACCTGGAACTCCAAGGGTCGTCGGCGATTGTCTGCATAAGACTTCTGCCTGTCTTGTGCCGCTTTCAACTGTTGTTGTATCACCTTGATCTTTTCTGTCGTTTGTTGTACTAACTCAGGGCCCAAAAGCTGATATTCACCTGATTCATACCAACACAAAGGAGATCTGCACTTCCTCCCATACAAAGCCTCATAGGGAGCCATGTCAATGCTCCGCTGATAGCTATTGTTGTAGGAAAACTCTATCAAACTGAGATGTACGTCCCAACTGCCTAGGAACTGCAAAACACAAGCACGAAGAAGATCCTCCAAAGTCTGAATAGTCCTCTCAGACTGTCCATCTGTCTGCGGCTGGAAAGCGGTACTGAACTTCAACTGCGTTCCCATCGCCCTGTGCAACTGTTCCCAAAAATGACTTGTAAACTGAGGACCTCTATCAGAAACTATCGTTGCTGGCACACCATGCAAACGAACTATCTCATCCACATATACTCGAGCGAGCTTTTCAGTTGTATACGTGGTCTTCACAGGTATGAAATGGGCAGACTTCGTTAATCTGTCCACTATCACCCAAATTGAATCATGATTCCTAGTTGTCCTGGGTAGACCAACTACGAAATCCATGGTTATATGATCCCATTTCCACTGTGGTATAGGCAAAGGTTGCAACGTACCTGCTGGCTTTTGATGCTCAGCCTTGACTTGCTGACATACCGCACACCTAGCCACAAACTCAGCTACATCTTTCTTCAAGCCGGGCCACCAGTACAAGTCCTTCAGACTATGATACATTTTGGTGACGCCTGGATGCATAGCATACATCGACGTCTGTGCTTCCTCGAGCGCCAACTTCCTCATATTATCAGCATCTGGAACCACCATCCTATTATGATAGAAAACCACTCCATCCTCAGACTCATGGAACCCATCACGCTTTTCGCTGCCAAACTCTGATCTGATTAGCTGTACTGTATCATCCATTTGCTGTGCATCCTTGATCTGCTGTCTCAACGTGGGCTTGATTTGCATCTGTGCTAAAAGTCCAGCTATCGAGGAAACCTCCATCTGTACGTTCATCTACCGTAAGGAGACTAACATGTCCCGCCTATGGCATACCAAAGAACTCATCTGTGCCTTCTTGGGAGTAGAAGACTTTCTGCTAAGCGTGTCTGCTACCACATTCGCCTTACCAGGATGATACTCGATAGTGCAATCATAATCATTGATCAACTCCATCCACCAACGCTGTCGCATGTTCAACTCTTGCTGTGAGAAGATGTACTTCAGATTCTTGTGATCTGTAAAGATCTGACACACTTCCCCATAAAGATAGTGTCTCCAAATCTTTAACGCATGAACCACTGCTGCCAGCTCCAAGTCATGGGTCGGATAGTTCTCCTCGTGTTTCTTAAGCTGTCGTGAAGCAAAAGAAACCACATGATCTTCCTGCATCAGCACACAACCCAAACCTTTCTTGGACACATCACAGAAAACAACATAGCCTTTTCCAGATTCTGGCAAGATCAACACTGGAGCACTGGTTAGCTTTTCCTTCAAACTTTGGAAAGCTTGCTGACATCGATCATTCCAAACAAAAGGTACATCCTTCCTGGTCAACTTCATCATCGGTAGAGCTATCGAACTGAAGTCCTTGATAAACCTCCGGTAGTATCCTGCTAGGCCAAGGAAACTACGAACTTCCGTCGGCGTCTTCGGCTGTTCCCAATCCGCAACGGATTCCACTTTCTTCGGATCTACTTTGACTCCTTCAGCAGATATCACATGACCTAAGAAAGTCACTTCATCCAACCAGAACTCACACTTACTAAACTTAGCATACAACTGATGTTGATGAAGGAGAGTCAACGCTTGACGAAGATGTTGCTCATGCTCTAGCCGGTTCTGACTATAGATCAATATGTCGTCTATAAAAACTACAACAAACTGATCTAAGAACGGACAAAACACTCTGTTCGTCAGGGCCATGAAAGCAGCAGGTGCATTGGTTAATCCAAACGGCATAACCACAAACTCAAAATGACCATACCTCGTCCTAAAGGCTGACTTTGGTATGTCATCCGCATTTATCCTCAACTGATGATATCCAGACCGTAGATCGATCTTCGAAAACACTGTAGCACAACGCAACTGATCGAACATGTCATCTATCCTCGGCAACGGGTACTTATTCTTGATCGTGACCTTGTTCAACTGTCGGTAGTCTATACACAACCGCATCGAACCATCCTTCTTCTTAACGAACAACACGGGAGCACCCCAAGGTGACGTGCTCGGTCTGATGAAACCTTTCTCCAACAACTCTTGTAACTGCTTCTTCAACTCTACCATCTCTGCTGGAGCCATCCTATAAGGTGTCTATGCAATCGGCTGCGTTCCCGGAACCAGATTGATCTCAAAATCGATCTCTCGGGGTGGAGGAACACCAGGAAACTCCTCGGGAAACACATCTGCAAACTCTCGGACCACTGACACTTCTTCAAGGTTAAGGCCTTTTGCCTTGGTATCCACAACGGTATCCACAACGTGAGCTAAGAATGCCTCACATCCTTGTCGCAACAACCTATCTGCCACCATAGCTGACACCAGACACGTTGGAAGAATCTTCCTATCTCCCTGGAAGATCCACTTCTCTCCAGCAACATCAAACACCGCCTGCTTGGAACCACAGTCCAAGACAACCTTATACTTCTCTAAGGTATCCATCCCAAGGATAACATCGAAACCATGCATATCAAGTGGTATGAGATCCACCTGAATGTTGTGTCCCGAAAAAGACAAAACACAAGATGGACACTCTTCTCAAAGCAAAGAGGAACCATCAAGAGGGGTTTCTAACAACAAGCTATCCTTCTTACAACTAACAGGTAGATGACAGTTTTCAAGCATACTATAGGCGATAAAAGGGTGTGTAGCACCCGGGTCAACCAGAACAGATATAAAGCAAGAAGAAGACATATCAGAATGAAATAACTCCATCTGACATGTCACCACTCACAGGTTGACTATCGCCTCCGGCTGATTCATGGCATAGAATCGAGCCGTAGCTTGCTGTCCACAACCTCTGCTCCCTTGAGCAGACGATCCAGCTTGAGACGCTTGACCGCGTCCTCGTCCTCTGCTACCACTGGGCTGTGGTCTCTCATACTTCTGGAAACTCTGCCTCGGTTGCTGCGTCACTTCAACATCTCTATTCGGGCAATTGAACTTCCAATGCCCGACTTGTCCACAGAGATGACATGCTCTATTGTCAACTCGTGGCCTAGATGGCCCTGTCACTGCCACCGAAGATGAGCTATGCACCTTAGATGGTGAAGAAACATAACCTTTTCCCTTACTCGGAGACCACTGAGATGGTACACCAGCACTTCTCATCACTGACGGTGCTGAAAACCTGGGTTTCTGGAAGCCACCAAACCTTCGTCCTTGAAACTGAGCAGGTCTTTTAAGAGACACCGACTCTCTTTTCTCCCTTACTGTCCTCTCGATCCGTCGAACTGATTCCACAAACGTAGCAAACCGCTCTCAGTTTTCCAGCGCAGACACAGGGGTTGTCAACTCAGCACTCAAACCCTTCTCGAAACGTCTGATCCGTTCATCATCTGTCGCCGCCATGTGAGGACAGAACCTCAACAGATCCATAAACTTAGCTTCATACTCGGTGATGTTCATCGTTCCTTGCCGCAACTTCTCAAACTGACTGATCTTCTCATCCAGGTACGTCTTCGGAAAGTATCTGGTGACGAACTTGCGCCGAAACACTTCCCAACAGATCACCTCAACAGGCCGCTTCTCTTCTTCGATAGTCCACCAGTGACCAGCACTACCCTTCAAAAGGTAGACAACATGCTTTACTTTGTCCGCTTCGGGGATGTCGAGGATCCGGAAAGCCTTTTCAAGACTCATCAGCCACAGATTTGCATCCGCTGGATCAGCCATTCCAGCATAATCCGAAGCTCCGACTCGGCGAAGCCGCTCAAAGGTCTTCCCAACACCCGATGCTTCTCCATGGGGTACCCGTGCTCGCGGAGGAGGCACTGGTAATCGCTCAACCATGAGATTCATCGTAGCCATTAACTGCCCCATAAGCTGTTGGTAGGCAGGGTGTTCAAGTATGGCTGGGTCTGGTTGGGGGACCTCAGGCACCCGATCTTCATGTGCCCATCCATCTGCTCCATCAACCGATGCAGCATCACTATGCTCAGGAGCATGTTCTTCATGGTTTCCAGACATCTTAGCTTTTCTTCTGCTGAGGGCAGAAGATTTTTGTAAGATAACCTGGAGAACTCATAAGAACAGGCTCAACCTAGTCCTAGACCCCTGTAGACTTAGCGAACCTAAAGCTCTGATACCAAGCTTTGTGGCAACACATCCCATTATCACACAGATAACGAGGTGTTACGCGAAAACATGCGGAAAACACCATAACCACATATTATCAAAAACACGGGTTAATTAAAACCGATTGCGGAAAACTGATAAATTGTGAAACTATTACTTTCCAGTCCTCATCCTGCACAGAAACATGTCATATAAATATGTACATACACAAGATCTGACACGTGTTCACAGCTCAGGAACAGCTGTCCATCCATCACATGAGTTCACCACCTGTTCATATATACATAAAGGCCCACATCCGGCCAACAGCAGGATATACAGATATCATCGAACGATCTTCGTGAAACATCGTCAAAACACTGCCAAGGACCTGAGAGTATAGGGATGACTCTAGACTCTACTACAAAACATCCAAAACAGCAGCATGTCCATCGCTTGCCTTCTACTGCTCCTCAAGCTGCTCATCCGCAACACCACAACCACGAACACGTCTACCTCGACCACCTAAAAAGGGTGTAAACCAATGGAGTGAGACAATTGAACAATTGTCCCAGCGGGAAACATAGCTCCCCACCGCAACCATAGAACCTCAGCAAGAGAAACTATAACAGCAATTATAACATGAGCAGATATATCAGAAGCAGTTATATATATATATAGCAAGATCATTCTTACCGGCAAGCATACCAGCTGTACTAAAGCGTAAAACCAGATGTCTTTCAAAGGAACATGACTATCAAGATGAGATATATCAACATGTAACAGGATTATTAGAACAGGGTATAATGCCATATAACCTGATTATCAAGATAAGGTAGATTACCACATGACCTGCAAGGTATAACGGAATATTACACAAACAATGCCTCAACCAATGTTTCGTATTTGATATGACTAGTAAATACTAAACGGCTGTATTATATTTTATTATGCCTTGAGGATTTGAACCGTACCGTTCAAATCCAACCCTCGGTTACGAAACCCAAGACGGTGCCATACAAGGTCAATGGAAGAGCCGGACTCCACGACCTCCCACCTCATGGTCAGTACATGAGTACAACACAAGCAGGACCGCAGTCACATGCTGAAGTGGTCTAAGCCACAGGGTTAGCTCCATAGGCTACCCATTCTCTAGCCCGCCTTGGTACAGGTCACGACGCTAGTAAAACTGAGCCACGGGCCTGATCACCATGCTCTGAGCCATGAACGCATTCATGCTCCATACATCACATATCCTGAGCCATGGGCCTGTTCACCATGCTCTACACACATATCTGAGTCTGCAACCGGAAGTTACACTCTTACCTCCTCATTTTCAGGCTAGGAGCAACCTACACATATTCAACAATATGCGCTTCCAGGTTAACCCGTAGGAAAACCTGTTTCACCATCACCAAGTCCTGACGATGATGGATCTATGGCCAAGGCAAACTACATGATGTATTTCACTGTGCTTAATTAGTATCTTTTAGATGGATTGCAAGATTCAACCAAGTTGTATGACATGCAAGGTATAACAGAAAGTAAAGAACATTATATTATGATCTATTCATATCAACCTGATCCATCTGAAGGATCCAACATCACATGTTATCACTTGGCCTCTTGCCAACCATCCAGATCCATCTCAAGGATCATCACATACCACAGGGTCTCAACCCTTCATCATGCACTGCCATTGTCTCTTAAGGCTCACCTCATCATCATGGGACAGACATATCACATGCATACTCTTATAGAGTAATTATCAAAGCAATGTTACTCATTACATATGTCACATGGCCCTTTCATGGCTAAAACATCACCTGCAAGGTTAGAGTACACAATAATCGTAGATTCAACATAAGGCATATGCTCGCTATCATGAAAGATCATTCAAGATAATCTAATTACCAATTTTTACACTTATTTGGTAACCGAGTATGTTAAGTACATCATTAATCAAACCATACTGATGCTTACTCTCAATCTCAAGGTTATACAAGCAATCAAAGTATATAGAAATTATGTTAAGTATACAGAACCAACACTATTATTAACAAGGTCATTACTATTGCCACCAACTATTGTCATCTTTATCATGAGGCAACCTTTAATATAACTGTCACTTAGCATCATTATTACCAACATTATTATCATAAAACAACCTACTAGTGTAACTATCATCATTCTCATTATCGTTAATAATTAAGCATAAGGGTCACATCATCCATCTATTACATGAGGGCTAACATCATTGTTACTACCATTAGCATCCTTATTGTTTGCTAGGCTTCATATACATTGTTGATATCACAAACACCACCATCGCTCATTGGTGCATAGCTAACCACTTCCATCACATGAGGGACCATCACCAAAGAAACTCATACCCTCACTATAGCCTCACAACCCTCATCTAAAGCCTATCACCCAACATGGGTATCGACTACCACACTATCCCTATCGGCCAACACTCACTACTAACCCTATCGACCATCACCCACTACTACCCTATCGGCCAACACACTCTACTAACCCTATCGACCATCATACTCATGCACATAGGGTAGGGTATCGCCCAACATGGCTATCGGCCATTAGGGTATCGCCCACCATGGTGTCGGCCATTAGGGCTATCGGCCACTAAGGTACATAAGCAAGATGTACAAGCAAGGAACTAAGCTAGACTACTAACATATAACAAGATCAAAGCTAGAGGTAAAAGAGTTAGGGTTAGAAACTATGCAACACGCCTTACGCTCCAAGCTTCAAGGAAGAAGATGCACTCCAAGGTCCAAAGCTATCGTCCACCAGGCTGCTCCAGGAAGGTGTATCGGCCACCACTTCAGCTCCAAGGAAGTGTATCGGCCAACACAAGTAAGATGGA
Source organism: Alisma plantago-aquatica (assembly GCA_963693085.1). NCBI lineage: Eukaryota > Viridiplantae > Streptophyta > Magnoliopsida > Alismatales > Alismataceae > Alisma > Alisma plantago-aquatica. Next base: position 315,053,337 of record OY856415.1, on the reverse strand, counting down.
GAGGGATATCATGCACCAAGGGTGGAGGGGAGACCAAAGGACCAAAGGAGACTAAGGCAAGGAGAAGAGCTACCTATATAGGAAGAAGGGGAGGAGAAACCATGGTACAACCATGCTATGTGTCGCCCACCCAAGGGACGCATGTCCACCAACTCAAGCCACCTCATGCAAGCCATAAGGCACTTGTCCAAGATGTGCACCATGTGTCCATCAACCAAGCCAAGCCATCTGGGCGACACAACAAGAGCTACTGGGCGACACACCAAGCAACTGGGTGACACAAGGCTCAAGCAAGCCCAAACAAGGAACTCCAAGGCCCAAACAAGCTCAACTCAGGCCCAAAGGACTCAAACAACAAGCCCAACCCTTCCTCTCAACCCTAGAGGAAGCAAAGAGGAAAACATCTCACAAGATGGCAAACTTGCCCACAAAACCCTAAACTTGGGTTATTTGCAAGTAGCCCCTCGAACTCTCAACAAAGCACAACCAAACCCTAATCACCACTAAAGGTGATTAGCAAGCACCAAAGCACCAAGATCAAGCAAAACAAATAGGGTAAACCCTAAACGCAGGTCAGGGTCCTTACAGCCATAAACCTCTAAAAAAGGATTTCGTCCCCGAAATCTGAAGAGAAAAGCGAGGGATACTTCCTCCTCATCTCTTCCTCAAGCTCCCACGTGGCTTCCTCAACGCCACGATGATGCCAAAGGACCTTCACAAGAACCAGATCCTTTCTCTTCAACTTCTTGACTCTTCTATCAAGGATCATCATAGGACCCTCTTCATAAGTCACATCTTTGTCAAGCTCAACTTCAACTGGTTGTATCACTGTTCCTGTATCCGGATGACTTTTCTTCAGCATACTGACATGGAACACTGGATGTAACCTGTGCAACTCTGGAGGCAACTCTAACTCGTAAGCCACCTTGCCAACACGTGCTAAGACTGGGTAAGGCCCCATATATCTGGGAGCTAACTTACCTTTCCGTCCAAATCTCAGCACACCTTTCCACGGAGAGACTTTAAGATACACCTTGTCTCCCACCTGGAACTCCAAGGGTCGTCGGCGATTGTCTGCATAAGACTTCTGCCTGTCTTGTGCCGCTTTCAACTGTTGTTGTATCACCTTGATCTTTTCTGTCATTTGTTGTACAAACTCAGGGCCCAAAAGCTGATATTCACCTGATTCATACCAACACAAAGGAGATCTGCACTTCCTCCCATACAAAGCCTCATAGGGAGCCATGTCAATGCTCCGCTGATAGCTATTGTTGTAGGAAAACTCTATCAAACTGATATGTACGTCCCAACTGCCTAGGAACTGCAAAACACAAGCACGAAGAAGATCCTCCAAAGTCTGAATAGTCCTCTCAGACTGTCCATCTGTCTGCGGCTGGAAAGCGGTACTAAACTTCAACTGCGTTCCCATCGCCCTGTGCAATTGTTCCCAAAAATGACTTGTAAACTGAGGACCTCTATCAGAAACTATCGTTGCTGGCACACCATGCAAACGAACTATCTCATCCACATATACTCGAGCGAGATTTTCAGTTGTATACGTGGTCTTCACAGGTATGAAATGGGCAGACTTCGTTAATCTGTCCACTATCACCCAAATTGAATCATGATTCCTAGTTGTCCTGGGTAGACCAACTACGAAATCCATGGTTATATGATCCCATTTCCACTGTGGTATAGGCAAAGGTTGCAACGTACCTGCTGGCTTTTGATGCTCAGCCTTGACTTGCTGACACACCGCACACCTAGCCACAAACTCAGCTACATCTTTCTTCAAGCCGGGCCACCAGTACAAGTCCTTCAGACTATGATACATTTTGGTGACGCCTGGATGCATAGCATACATCGACGTCTGTTCTTCCTCGAGCGCCAACTTCCTCATATTATCAGCATCTGGAACCACCATCCTATTATGATAGAAAACCACTCCATCCTCAGACTCATGGAACCCATCACGCTTTTCGCTGCCAAACTCTGATCTGATTAGCTGTACTGTATCATCCATTTGCTGTGCATCCTTGATCTGCTGTCTCAACGTGGGCTTGATTTGCATCTGTGCTAAAAGTCCAGCTATCGAGGAAACCTCCATCTGTACGTTCATCTACCGTAAGGAGACTAACATGTCCCGCCTATGGCATACCAAAGAACTCATCTGTGCCTTCTTGGGAGTAGAAGACTTTCTGCTAAGCGTGTCTGCTACCACATTCGCCTTACCAGGATGATACTCGATAGTGCAATCATAATCATTGATCAACTCCATCCACCAACGCTGTCGCATGTTCAACTCTTGCTGTGAGAAGATGTACTTCAGATTCTTGTGATCTGTAAAGATCTGACACACTTCCCCATAAAGATAGTGTCTCCAAATCTTTAACGCATGAACCACTGCTGCCAGCTCCAAGTCATGGGTCGGATAGTTCTCCTCGTGTTTCTTAAGCTGTCGTGAAGCAAAAGAAACCACATGATCTTCCTGCATCAGCACACAACCCAAACCTTTCTTGGACACATCACAGAAAACAACATAGCCTTTTCCAGATTCTGGCAAGATCAACACTGGAGCACTGGTTAGCTTTTCCTTCAAACTTTGGAAAGCTTGCTGACATCGATCATTCCAAACAAAAGGTACATCCTTCCTGGTCAACTTCGTCATCGGTAGAGCTATCGAACTGAAGTCCTTGATAAACCTCCGGTAGTATCCTGCTAGGCCAAGGAAACTACGAACTTCCGTCGGCGTCTTCGGCTGTTCCCAATCCGCAACGGATTCCACTTTCTTCGGATCTACTTTGACTCCTTCAGCAGATATCACATGACCTAAGAAAGTCACTTCATCCAACCAGAACTCACACTTACTAAACTTAGCATACAACTGATGTTGATGAAGGAGAGTCAACGCTTGACGAAGATGTTGCTCATGCTCTAGCCGGTTCTGACTATAGATCAATATGTCGTCTATAAAAACTACAACAAACTGATCTAAGAACGGACAAAACACTCTGTTCGTCAGGGCCATGAAAGCAGCAGGTGCATTGGTTAATCCAAACGGCATAACCACAAACTCAAAATGACCATACCTCGTCCTAAAGGCTGACTTTGGTATGTCATCCGCATTTATCCTCAACTGATGATATCCAGACCGTAGATCGATCTTCAAAAACACTGTAGCACAACGCAACTGATCGAACATGTCATCTATCCTCGGCAACGGGTACTTATTCTTGATCGTGACCTTGTTCAACTGTCGGTAGTCTATACACAACCGCATCGAACCATCCTTCTTCTTAACGAACAACACGGGAGCACCCCAAGGTGACGTGCTCGGTCTGATGAAACCTTTCTCCAACAACTCTTGTAACTGCTTCTTCAACTCTACCATCTCTGCTGGAGCCATCCTATAAGGTGTCTATGCAATCGGCTGCGTTCCCGGAACCAGATTGATCTCAAAATCGATCTCTCGGGGTGGAGGAACACCAGGAAACTCCTCGGGAAACACATCTGCAAACTCTCGGACCACTGACACTTCTTCAAGGTTAAGGCCTTTCGCCTTGGTATCCACAACGGTATCCACAACGTGAGCTAAGAATGCCTCACATCCTTGTCGCAACAACCTATCTGCCACCATAGCTGACACCAGACACGTTGGAAGAATCTTCCTATCTCCCTGGAAGATCCACTTCTCTCCAGCAACATCAAACACCGCCTGCTTGGAACCACAGTCCAAGACAACCTTATACTTCTCTAAGGTATCCATCCCAAGGATAACATCGAAACCATGCATATCAAGTGGTATGAGATCCACCTGAATGTTGTGTCCCGAAAAAGACAAAACACAAGATGGACACTCTTCTCAAAGCAAAGAGGAACCATCAAGAGGGGTTTCTAACAACAAGCTATCCTTCTTACAACTAACAGGTAGATGACAATTTTCAAGCATACTATAGGCGATAAAAGGGTGTGTAGCACCCGGGTCAACCAGAACAGATATAAAGCAAGAAGAAGACATATCAGAATGAAATAACTCCATCTGACATGTCACCACTCACAGGTTGACTATCGCCTCTGGCTGATTCATGGCATAGAATCGAGCCGTAGCTTGCTGTCCACGACCTCTGCTCCCTTGAGCAGACGATCCAGCTTGAGACGCTTGACCGCGTCCTCGTCCTCTGCTACCACTGGGCTGTGGTCTCTCAGACTTCTGGAAACTCTGCCTCGGTTGCTGCGTCACTTCAACATCTCTATTCGGGCAATTGAACTTCCAATGCCCGACTTGTCCACAGAGATGACATGCTCTATTGTCAACTCGTGGCCTAGATGGCCCTGTCACTGCCACCGAAGATGAGCTGTGCACCTTAGATGGTGAAGAAACATAACCTTTTCCCTTACTCGGAGACCACTGAGATGGTACACCAGCACTTCTCATCACTGACGGTGCTGAAAACCTGGGTTTCTGGAAGCCACCAAACCTTCGTCCTTGAAACTGAGCAGGTCTTTTAAGAGACACCGACTCTCTTTTCTCCCTTACTGTCCTCTCGATCCGTCGAACTGATTCCACAAACGTAGCAAACCGCTCTCAGTTTTCCAGCGCAGACACAGGGGTTGTCAACTCAGCACTCAAACCCTTCTCGAAACGTCTGATCCGTTCATCATCTGTCGCCGCCATGTGAGGACAGAACCTCAACAGATCCATAAACTTAGCTTCATACTCGGTGATGTTCATCGTTCCTTGCCGCAACTTCTCAAACTGACTGATCTTCTCATCCAGGTACGTCTTCGGAAAGTATCTGGTGACGAACTCGCGCCGAAACACTTCCCAACAGATCACCTCAACAGGCCGCTTCTCTTCTTCGATAGTCCACCAGTGACCAGCACTACCCTTCAAAAGGTAGACAACATGCTTTACTTTGTCCGCTTCGGGGATGTCGAGGATCCGGAAAGCCTTTTCAAGACTCATCAGCCACAGATTTGCATCCGTTGGATCAGCCATTCCAGCATAATCCGAAGCTCCGACTCGGCGAAGCCGCTCAAAGGTCTTCCCAACACCCGATGCTTCTCCATGGGGAACCTGTGCTCGCGGAGGAGGCACTGGTAATCGCTCAACCATGAGATTCATCGTAGCCATTAACTGCCCCATAAGCTGTTGGTAGGCAGGGTGTTCAAGTATGGCTGGGTCTGGTTGGGGGACCTCAGGCACCCGATCTTCATGTGCCCATCCATCTGCTCCATCAACCGATGCAGCATCACTATGCTCAGGAGCATGTTCTTCATGGTTTCCAGACATCTTAGCTTTTCTTCTGCTGAGGGCAGAAGATTTTTGTAAGATAACCTGGAGAACTCATAAGAACAGGCTCAACCTAGTCCTAGACCCCTGTAGACTTAGCGAACCTAAAGCTCTGATACCAAGCTTTGTGGCAACACATCCCATTATCACACAGATAACGAGGTGTTACGCGAAAACGTGCGGAAAACACCATAACCACATATTATCAAAAACACGGGTTAATTAAAACCGATTGCGGAAAACTGATAAATTGTGAAACTATTACTTTCCAGTCCTCATCCTGCACAGAAACATGTCATATAAATATGTACATACACAAGATCTGACACGTGTTCACAGCTCAGGAACAGCTGTCCATCCATCACATGAGTTCACCACCTGTTCATATATACATAAAGGCCCACATCCGGCCAACAGCAGGATATACAGATATCATCGAACGATCTTCGTGAAACATCGTCAAAACACTGCCAAGGACCTGAGAGTATAGGGATGACTCTAGACTCTACTACAAAACATCCAAAACAGCAGCATGTCCATCGCTTGCCTTCTACTGCTCCTCAAGCTGCTCATCCGCAACACCACAACCACGAACACGTCTACCTCGACCACCTAAAAAGGGTGTAAACCAATGGAGTGAGACAATTGAACAATTGTCCCAGCGGGAAACATAGCTCCCCACCGCAACCATAGAACCTCAGCAAGAGAAACTATAACAGCAATTATAACATGAGCAGATATATCAGAAGCAGTTATATATATATATATAGCAAGATCATTCTTACCGGCAAGCATACCAGCTGTACTAAAGCATAAAACCAGATGTCTTTCAAAGGAACATGACTATCAAGATGAGATATATCAACATGTAACAGGATTATTAGAACAGGGTATAATGCCATATAACCTGATTATCAAGATAAGGTAGATTACCACATGACCTGCAAGGTATAACGGAATATTACACAAACAATGCCTCAACCAATGTTTCGTATTTGATATGACTAGTAAATACTAAACGGCTGTATTATATTTTATTATGCCCTGAGGATTTGAACCGTACCGTTCAAATCCAACCCTCGGTTACGAAACCCAAGACGGTGCCATACAAGGTCAATGGAAGAGCCGGACTCCACGACCTCCCACCTCATGGTCAGTACATGAGTACAACACAAGCAGGACCGCAGTCACATGCTGAAGTGGTCTAAGCCACAGGGTTAGCTCCATAGGCTACCCATTCTCTAGCCCGCCTTGGTACAGGTCACGACGCTAGTAAAACTGAGCCACGGGCCTGATCACCATGCTCTGAGCCATGAACGCATTCATGCTCCATACATCACATATCCTGAGCCATGGGCCTGTTCACCATGCTCTACACACATATCTGAGTCTGCAACCGAAGTTACACTCTTACCTCCTCATTTTCAGGCTAGGAGCAACCTACACATATTCAACAATATGCGCTTCCAGGTTAACCCGTAGGAAAACCTGTTTCACCATCACCAAGTCCTGACGATGATGGATCTATGGCCAAGGCAAACTACATGATGTATTTCACTGTGCTTAATTAGTATCTTTTAGATGGATTGCAAGATTCAACCAAGTTGTATGACATGCAAGGTATAACAGAAAGTAAAGAACATTATATTATGATCTATTCATATCAACCTGATCCATCTGAAGGATCCAACATCACATGTTATCACTTGGCCTCTTGCCAACCATCCAGATCCATCTCAAGGATCATCACATACCACAGGGTCTCAACCCTTCATCATGCACTGCCATTGTCTCTTAAGGCTCACCTCATCATCATGGGACAGACATATCACATGCATACTCTTATAGAGTAATTATCAAAGCAATGTTACTCATTACATATGTCACATGGCCCTTTCATGGCTAAAACATCACCTGCAAGGTTAGAGTACACAATAATCGTAGATTCAACATAAGGCATATGCTCGCTATCATGAAAGATCATTCAAGATAATCTAATTACCAATTTTTACACTTATTTGGTAACCGAGTATGTTAAGTACATCATTAATCAAACCATACTGATGCTTACTCTCAATCTCAAGGTTATACAAGCAATCAAAGTATATAGAAATTATGTTAAGTATACAGAACCAACACTATTATTAACAAGGTCATTACTATTGCCACCAACTATTGTCATCTTTATCATGAGGCAACCTTTAATATAACTGTCACTTAGCATCATTATTACCAACATTATTATCATAAAACAACCTACTAGTGTAACTATCATCATTCTCATTATCGTTAATAATTAAGCATAAGGGTCACATCATCCATCTATTACATGAGGGCTAACATCATTGTTACTACCATTAGCATCCTTATTGTTTGCTAGGCTTCATATACATTGTTGATATCACAAACACCACCATCGCTCATTGGTGCATAGCTAACCACTTCCATCACATGAGGGACCGTCACCAAAGAAACTCATACCCTCACTATAGCCTCACAACCCTCATCTAAAGCCTATCACCCAACATGGGTATCGACTACCACACTATCCCTATCGGCCAACACTCACTACTAACCCTATCGACCATCACCCACTACTACCGTATCGGCCAACACACTCTACTAACCCTATCGACCATCACACTCATGCACATAGGGTAGGGTATCGCCCAACATGGCTATCGGCCATTAGGGTATCCCCCACCATGGTGTCGGCCATTAGAGCTATCGACCACTAAGGTACATAAGCAAGATGTACAAGCAAGGAACTAAGCTAGACTACTAACATATAACAAGATCAAAGCTAGAGGTAAAAGAGTTAGGGTTAGAAACTATGCAACCCGCCTTAAGCTCCAAGCTTCAAGGAAGAAGATGCACTCCAAGGTCCAAAGCTATCGTCCACCAGGCTGCTCCAGGAAGGTGTATCGGCCACCACTTCAGCTCCAAGGAAGTGTATCGGCCAACACAAGCAAGATGGAGAGGGATATCGTGCACCAAGGGTGGAGGGGAGACCAAAGGACCAAAGGAGACTAAGGCAAGGAGAAGAGCTACCTATATAGGAAGAAGGGGAGGAGAAACCAAGGTACAACCATGCTATGTGTCACCCACCCAAGGGACACATGTCCACCAACTCAAGCCACCTCATGCAAGCCATAAGGCACTTGTCCAAGATGTGCACCATGTGTCCATCAACCAAGCCAAGCCATCTGGGCGACACAACAAGAGCTACTGGGCGACACACCAAGCAACTGGGCGACACAAGGCTCAAGCAAGCCCAAACAAGGAACTCCAAGGCCCAAACAAGCTCAACTCAGGCCCAAAGGACTCAAACAACAAGCCCAACCCTTCCTCTCAACCCTAGAGGAAGCAAAGAGGAAAAACATCTCACAAGATGGCAAACTTGCCCACAAAACCCTAAACTTGGGTTATTTGCAAGTAGCCCCTCGAACTCTCTACAAAGCACAACCAAACCCTAATCACCACTAAAGGTGATTAGCAAGCACCAAAGCACCAAGATCAAGCAAAACAAACAGGGTAAACCCTAAATGTAGGTCAGGGTCCTTACATCAGGCGCCACTTTCAGATCGGGGCACTGCCCTACGGGAAGGATGGGCAAGATGCAATAGCAGTGTCGTCAATGTAGCTTAGGATGCAGTCGCTATGCAGTTGGGGGCGATGCAGGGTGATATGGCTTGACGGAGGAATAGCCTATATGGAAGCGTCTTTCGCATCGGATTGGCGACGAGAATGAGCACCGCACAGACGGAGATTCAAGTCCGCCTGCGCCAGGTAACAAAACTAAATTACCCCTATGGGAAGGATGGGTAAGATACAATAGTCGTGCCGTCAATGTAGCTTAGGAAGCAGTCACTATGCAGTTGGGGGCGATGCAGGGTGATATGGCTTGATGGCGGAATCGCCTGTATGGAAGAGTCTTTCGCATCAGATTGGCGACGAGAATGAGCGTCGCGTAGATGGAGAATCAAGGCCGCGTGCGCCGGGTAACAAAACTAAATTACCCGCGCTGGTAATGAATATATAGCCATATATACATATACATATATATATACATACATATATATACATACATATATATATACATATGTCGGCAAGGGAATAGCCCGGTTGGTGAATTCTACTGATCCCCAATGAAGGGACCCGGGTTCGAAATCACACGGAGAAGCATCTCTTGATTTATCACCCTCCCAGGCGTCCGGCCTCCACCATGGGTTATGGGAGAGGGTGGGGAGAAATCCTTCTCTCTTAATCCCATACATATATATACATACATATATATACATATATATATATATATATATATATATATTTATATATTTATATATATATATACATATGTATATATACATATATATATATATATAGCGAGAGAGAGAGAGAGAGAGTCAGGCTAGAATACACTCTAGTGTATAGATCACACCGTACACCCCAATGGTGTTTGCCTATCTAGACCATGTTTTTCCAAAATCTAATCCATTGATCTTCATTGTTACAATAATAATAGGTCACATACAAAATTTGAACTCATTTAGATGAGTGTAAGTCACTCATCCAAGGACAACAAAATCGACGCACACAACTAATTTGAAATACATGATTCTTGCCTCCTTTAGATGCATGACCAATAAGCGTCTGAATGAGCTAAAATTTATTATATAGTATGTTCTTATGATAATTAAGAAGATCAATGGTTTAGATTTAAAAAAAATATTGCATCTTCAAAAATGACTGAGGTGTACGGTGCCTCCGGTACACTCGAGTGTACACTAGCCTGACTCTCTCTCTCTCTGTATATATATATATATATATATATATATATATATATATATATATATATATATATATATATATATATATATATGAATACATATACATATGCATATGGCACGAAGAATTGTATAATAGAGTACATGAAGATTACATGTATCCATCTTTATTTACGACCATAGTAAAATTATACTGAACAATCTAACCTTATAGATCTGATGTATACCCCTTAGATAATATCTTTCTCAAAAATCATCACATTTTGTTATTTATGTAGATCATCCATGAGAAGAATATGTGTATTTACTAATCAATGGTAAATAGCTTAAATAACATATACTAATGAATGATATATCTCATGATATATATTCTAAATATGGTTATTGTTTTTTTTAGATACACCTCCTTACATCTCTCAATTGCAAAAATTGTTAGATAATATATTTTTTGCATTGGTCAAATTAAATTAGGTATTTTTTGAGTCACCTCCTTACATCTCTCAATTGACTATCACAACAATATCTACTCCGCTTCAAATGGATGACTCTCATCTCTTTTCTTACTTATAAGGTCTAACAAGATAATCAAAAATTTGCTCTAGGTTGATATTTGATTCCAGTTACTTGAGATACCACTTCACAAGTTTGCCAGCAACTCCATTGTCTTCTCTTCCTTCATACATTACCATACATTCATATACCCCCTTCATCCTCCTTAAAATGCTGCAAACTATAGGCTTTAAACATGTTGGGACCAATTTAAATCCTTTGATGAACTGGTAAGCCAATAAAGAATTTGTATGAATAAAATACTTGAATTTTTTTTAGCTTGAGCTATGCCATTCTCAATGGCCATTAATTCACCTTCAACTAATGCACATCTTCTTCATCATGTTGTTAACTACTACGTCCACATTATCCTAAAGTAGGTACTTAATACCTATTGAAGAGTAGATTTTATTTTTAAATTCACATCGTATTATAGTACTTATTAATTTGCATTGTTTATTAATTTGAATTTTTCAACTTTTATCGATAATTTTCCTTCATGTAAGTATAGTCAAGTAGCTATGTACCACATTCAAAAAGACCCTCACATAATCATGGGCAACAAATTGAGTTGTCAACTCCTCTGGATTAAAATATACAAATATTATATATAAGTTTTTATTATATTAGCCCAGACTATGCCAAGAAGTTTCTTTAATCCAGGCAATATAAAAGAGGCAAAAAAACTTAAATGGCACATTTCCCATTTTTAATTCCCTAAATGGCACGTTCTTGAACTTATTGCCCAAAATGGCACATTTGCAGGCCAATGCGTCCTCTGCTGGGACGCATTGCTCTCTCGGGAAGCAATGCGTCCCCGGTTGGGACGCATTGCCCCCACAGGAGGGCAATGCGTCCCGAAGCCGGACATATTGCTTTTTTTTATTATTTTTTATTTTTTTAATTATGATACCATGTATACCATGTATATTATATATACATATATATGTTAAATTGCTAAATTAATATAATCTAAATTAACTTATATACAATTAGCCATATATATAAAATAACATGTGAAAGTAATAAAATAATAACATAATATTATATTTATCAAAACATAATATTTATAAATATAGATAAAAATATTCAAAATTAATAGATATAATACTAAAATTATATAATAAAGTGTAAAATTATAAAAATAAAGAATATATGTACAAGTATTTATTTGTAAACTTAGAAGAAAAAAAACTAATATAGCAATAAAAATAAGAAAATACTAATATCAAAAATAAGAAAATAAGAAAATACTAATATAGCAAAATAATATATATATATACATACATATATATACATATATATACATATATATATTATTTTTCTATATTAGTATTTTCTTATTTTTGATATTAGTATTTTCTTATTTTTATTGCTATATTAGTTTTTTTCTTCTAAGTTTACAAATAAATACATGTATATATTTTCTTTATTTTTATAATTTTAAACTTTATTATATAATTTTAGTATTATATCTATTAATTATGTATATATATGTATGTATAGGTACATATATATGTATATATATATTATGTATATATATTATGTATATATATTATGTATGTATATATATATGTATATATATTATGTATATATATATTATGTATATATATTATGTATATATATATTATGTATGTATATATATGTATATTTTTGATATTATGTATCATACCTTTAATATATATATATATATATATATATATATATATTATTTTGCTATATTAGTATTTTCTTATTTTCTTATTTTTGATATTAGTATTTTCTTATTTTTATTGCTATATTAGTTTTTTTTCTTCTAAGTTTAGAAATAAATACATGTATATATTTTCTTTATTTTTATAATTTTAAACTTTATTATATAATTTTAGTATTATATCTATTAATTTTGAATATTTTTATCTAAATTTATAAATATTATGTTTTGATAAATATATATGTATATTTATTATATATATATATATATATATATTTGTACATATATATATGTATATATATATTATGTATATATATGTATATATATATATGTACATATATATTATGTATATATATATTATGTATGTATATATATATATTCTATGTATATATATATGATGTATATATATGTATATTTTAAAGGTATATATATATACCTTTAATATATATATATATATATTATTTTGCTATATTAGTATTTTTTATTTTTGATATTAGTATTTTCTTATTTTTATTGCTATATTGGTTTTTTCTTCTAAGTTTATAAATAAATATATGTATATATTTTCTTTATTTTTTTACTTTTACACTTTATTATATAATTTTAGTATTATATCTATTAATTTTGAATATTTTTATCTACATTTATAAATATTATGTTTTGATAAATATAATATTATGTTATTATTTTATTATCTTCAGATATTATTTTAAATATATGGTTAATTGTATATAAGTTAATTGAGATGATATTAATTTAGCAATTTAACATATATATGTATATATAATATACATGGTATACATGGTATCATAATTAAAAAAAATAAAAATAAAAAATAAAAAAAAGCAATACGTCCGGCTTCAGGACGCATTGCTCTTTCGGGAGAGCAATGCGTCCCAACCGGGGATGCATTGCCTCCCGAGAGAGCAATGCATCCCAGCAGGGGACGCATTGGTCTGTAAATGTGTCATTTTGAGCAATAAGTTCAAGAACGTGCCATTTAGGGAATAAAAAATGGGAAATGTGCCATTTAGATTTTTTTGCCTATAAAAATGAATGTGCCATTTAGATTTTTTTGCCTATAAAAACGAACCCTTTCAGGACTTGTACGGCGAGAACGTTATGCAAGATGACAACGGAGAAGCAATCATGCTAATGAGGAGAGCAAGTATTCGCCTATACAAATGGTATCGTGGAAGCTCAGCACACACTCAAATAATTGCAGAGATGACTTTACTTTCATTGATGTAAATAGTATCAATATTTATTATTTGGTGAATATTAATGCACAAGCACCGAAAGGTCAAGTACTTAACCCCTTGGCTCAGTAGTAAATAGAGCAGGTCGGGGTTCGAAACCGCTCATACATTTGTATGAGGAAGAAACCCGCTCATACACTTGTATGAGAAGGAAGTAACAACAAAAGCGCATCTGCGATTGCGATGGGGCTTCTTTAGTAAAAATAAGATGGAATATTATCTAAAAATAGAACCGAAGGCCAAAAGATTTATGCCCACTTTTGCATGTGGCTAGTATTTCAAATGGAATCGTTTCATAAACAGGCAACCGTTTTGGTTTTAATGCTGATTACGGCAACGAAGACATGAGTGCAAAGAGAATGCAAAAGGAGAGTGGGACAAGGGAGCAGCGAGACGGAAACAGGAGGGGAGCAAGGAAGAATTGGGTAAAAATATAGAGTGAAAAAGACCAGTAGGCTCGTATCCCTTTCTGAAGGGTTCCTAACAAATGCTGTCCTCTTAGCATAGCATGATGCTAGATCTCAATGCAGATACGGACTATGACAAAGGTTCATCAAACCAGAGCTAAGCACTTAATCATGATATCTACAAATGGCGTACATCCATACCAGCTAGTGTGGACAATTTCAAAAGTGCAAAATCTTGGGAAAATTATGAAACCCTGAGTAGGATACCGAAAGGAAAGCACCAAGGTCCGACTCATTGAGCGAGTCTAATAGATCTTTGATGAGTAAACTTAAATTGAAAGAAGAAAAAAAATCCCAAGAAGGAAATGTCATAGCTATTCTGGTTTCAGAGTACAAACGCAAACAAGATATTCCACATAACCGATGATCCAAAAACCAAGGAAAACACGTAAACGAAACATATGCTCTATATAAATTATGTTCTTCCATTGAAATAAAATGGGTGCCAAAACCATTCCCCTGGAAATATGTATCACAACCAGGCCAACAATCCGACCGTTCAACTCAATCAAAAGTTTACCTGCAACACAAGTAATATTGTGTCAAACCACATAAGATAAAGAATACAAATCTCAAGATATATCAACATACTTGATATAGATAGAATACTGAAGACCCGCATTTGAACCCTACCAGGCCCAACGTTATCCACACAGACCGGACACAGAAGAGAGTAAATTCGAACAGTCAATTTAGAGTTCACTCAATTTGATGATACTACAACATCTTCAGCTCAGCTTGGGAATTTATAACTAGAGCTACCAACAACCTTAAAGAATTTACTGAGCAGTTATGCTAAAACAGCCCACAACTTGGAGATTCTTAACTATAAAATTTTTGCGCTGCATTTGTAAGCTGTACTTGGTTCAAGGTACCAGTACCAGTAAATCATATCACATGAACAGTAAGTATTAATCAAGAGAGAGGAAAAAAATATCAGCATAACAAAACGCAAAGCAAAGTCCAAAAGCAACATGGAAGAGAGGTGTCCATACCTTCTGTCAGTTTTACCAATACCCCGCTTCCCAGAGAACAAATGTTTAGGCTTCAAGTTAACGATTACTCTATCTGCTTCTCCACGACGAGCATCCTTGTTTCTCTTGTTCATAGACTTCTTAGCCATCTTAATAGCCTTTGATTTCTGGGCAGAATCTTTGAATCCTTCTCCAGGAACAACTTCATTGGGAGGCCTAGACTTAGATCTAGATCTTGATCTTAGCCGCAGCTTTTTATTTGGCTGGTCAACATCCATGCCCATGGCTTCACCATCATCGTCTCCCCTAGCATTTGATCTCTCCCTTTTCCCGCCCTTTCTAGACAAAGACCTGCTTCTAGCACGCTCAATAGCAGCAGAAGGATTTAAGCCCAAAGAAGAAAGTTGTTTACCCATTCTATCAGTTGTAAATTTCCTGTCCTTGTCAAACTTCCTTGGGACTATAGGTCGACTTTCTGCAGTGCTCTTTTTCAGCCTATGCTCCTGAATTAGCAAGCTTTTCTTTTTCCGGATCTCAGCTAAGGCCTGCTGCTCTTCAGGGGTCAGTACCGTGATGTCCATTTCAAAGTCTTCATCCTCTCCCTCAGCAGCAAGACGCATACCCTCGTCTCTTTCCAATTCCTCCAGCCTCTGCAAAATGTCAATATCCCAAAAGTCATGGACGTTGTGACCATCTATAATTTCGGGCATAATATCATCCTTCCATTCTTCATGAGCTAATATGTAATGCTTTCTAAAGCTAGCTGAATAAACACCTGCCCCACCATTCTCATATTCCAGATCCTTCTCAAGTTTCCTCTTTTCCTTTGCTGCATTCTCCTTGGCTTTTGCTTCAAGAACAGCTTGTGGAATGCATATAGGCCGTTCCTTATTATCACGAGGCTTTGGCATTGCAACATGAAATCTATTCAAGCAATCATTTATCTTCTTAGACCTCATTTTGACTTCAACCCTTTGATTCAAAAGCCTCTCACAAGCTGCATTCTTCACTGCACTGATTCCATCCTCCTTCAAAGCACTCATTGACAGCAAGACACCCTCATCACTGGCATCAACTCCTTGAGCTAACAATGTTTTCATCGCCTCAGCCTTCATCTCCATAATTAATTTCATGTCCTCCTCTGGCAGACCTTCCATTGGCTGAAGATCAATCTTATTGCATACGATTACAAGGGGCTTGTTCATGAAAAGAGACTTAATACTGTGAAAAAGAGCTGCTTGCTGTGCTATACTGTACCCACAAGAACCGGATACATCAAGAAAGAACAAAACAGCTGCCCTCAAATGAGCCATAGCTGTAATACTGCATATTTCTATGATATTTCTGTCCTCAAAAGGTCGATCTAAAATACCTGGAGTATCAATAACCTGGTACCTCAGATACTTATAGTCAGTATGCCCAACAAATAGTGACTTTGTGGTAAAAGGATATGGCTGCACATCCACATCGGCCCTGGTAATTTTGTTAATGAAAGAACTTTTGCCTACATTCGGATACCCACAAATCAAGATAGTACGTGTATTAGGATCTATAGAAGGCAGCCTAGCCATATGCTGCCTGATTTGCTCCAAGTAAGCCAAGGTAGGGCCAACTCGTTTCACAACAGTGCACATCCGCCCAAGCGCAGCAACCTTTAAAGACTTGCACCTGTACAGTGAGTCGCCAAATTTCAACAATCTCACGAAATCTTTTGCTATCTTCCCGATTAGATTTCTTGCTGTGTTTATCTGTCCAAGAGCTAGCTTGTAATGGTCCTTATTGTAAAGCACATGCAGAAGATCGCCATAGAATGGATGAATATCATCCAACCGTGGAAATTCATCAATAATAGCGGAAAGCTTCTCATGAAAGTTCTGCTGTGTATACTTGACTTTGCGCATATAAAACTGGCGAAGACGGGCAATGGTATATCCCTTATGGACCACTGTAGGAGTCTGTCGCTGTGTGCGAGAGAGGATTATATCAATAAAATCTTTCCCAGATGGGACAACTGTGATCTTCTTAAAATTATACTGCACCATTTTCACCTAGCTAAACGCTTCAGACACAATGAACAAAAGGCTATATCTACCTGTGGAATCCAAGCACAAAATAACAAGTTAAGGATAATCTGGTTGTTCATAGAAGAAGAAAAATATTTTAGAAAACTTTACACGTTTTTTAACTCAATTTTCAAAATAGCACATTTTATTCGCAATACGTCCCGCCTAGGAGAGAAAAAAGTAGATATATTTTGTTAATCGTAATCCCCCACCACGACGACATAAACTAGCACGACGAGGGAGGCAGAGTTATGCCGTGATACAAAAGGACAACAATTTCGTACCGGCTAGGAAAGGAAGACTGGAAGTCTGGCACTGGTCGACACGAGGTCTGACAGGCGGCTGCTAGGTCAGAGCCGATTGGGGCAGATTCGAACGGGAGCGAAAAGCAAGAGAAACGGGAGTGATACACCAGCCGAAGTGGTTTTCACTTGTTTTTCTCCCGGAACTCAAGAAACGCATCCGATTTATACTTTACGGAAGTCAGGGGGAATTCCACGGAACTAATTTCCTTGATTTGCAGGGAACCAATCAATGTTACATTGTCCGGGAACTTAGTTAGTAACTTTTTCAGACCACTTCCACCGAACCAGTCGGAAGCTGCTTCGATTGGTTTGGTGTAACTGCATTTTTTCTGGAACTTATTTTTCACAGATTGAAATTGAGTTCTAAGAAAATGAGTTCCACACGATTGGTTTGAAAAAATTATACGTTCAATGGAATTTTGCTAACATATAATAAATTTGACATAATATGAACACATTATCTTGAACTAAAATGTATGCAATGCTACATAACATATATCATACTAAATTCAAACAAAACAATAACAAGTCAAAGTTGAATAAAAGGCAAAATGTGTTTTGCCTTTGACATTTGCTCAAACCTACTACTAATCAGGACAAAATCTTAGGATTAATATGCATTTTCTGATCATTATACAACAGTTTAGCAATGAAAAGACATTCAACGTGTTGAACTTTCATGATTAACTTGCTAGAAACGAATTTACATGACAAATAATTTTGTAACTGGACAGTACATGTTAATCAAAAAAGAGTTCAATGAGATGCAAGCAGTAACGAATTTGATTGTAATTTTCGTTTTCCAGCAACATGCAAATCGGTTGTCGATGAATCAATATATATTAGAAAATTTTCTTGGATTCAAGTTGGGGGGGGGGGGGCACATTCGTATTGTCTTCGTACGATGCAACTAATCATATGATTTGACAATAGGGGATGCAGTTGCAGTTAGGTAGGGCTGATAGGTTCGGGGGATAGGGCTGATACGTTCAGGGGATATCGCTGCTTCGGAGGTTTATCTGATTAACTGCTTTCCGATCAACTCGTGTTGTCCGCCGTCCAATATAGTCGCCGTTTGACGAGAAAGTGGATTACAAGGCGGAGGCGCCGCCAGGATGGACGAAAGGAAGTCGTTTTCCGCATTATTTCTTACGGTAGTGTAGCACCAAACCCTATTTATATTCCCGGAAGTTCAAGGGAAATTGGGAAATTCAGTTTCTAGACTTACACTGAACCAATCGCACGAAATTAGTTGAGAAACTCGAATTTCGGTATTTTCCAGCCAAGTTACGTTAAACCAATCGGAGTAAGGAAAAGAATTTTTCAAAAATTGAAACGTTAATAGTAACAATATCAATTACTTAAATTTATTAATGTAACGTTCTTTCTCGCTAGTAATGTCAGAGTCCTCTCTCACAAGCAATTCTATCGCTCAATTATTCCTCCACTCTTTCTATTGTAATATATCCACAATGACTCTGTTATAATATAATACAACTCCATTACGTTTTAGACTTCGCCACACAATGGACTCACGTAAATAATAAATGAAACAAATGTGTAGAGTCATTCACTCTCTCTCTCTTTTTAATTTTCAAATCAAATTATTCCCATTTTGCAAGTTTAACAATAAAATTGATATAATGAAAATATAAACAATACGTGAAACCAATTATTGTAATTATATTTATGTTATTATGCAGCTAACAAATCGGATCTCACTAGTTATAAAGATGTACGATCTCTTTACTTCTCTATTCTGGCAAGATTTTTTTTGTTTTATCAAAATGTTTCCTCTTAAAAATGTCCGTCTCCACCCATTCTTCAATTCCATCGCTCTCTCTCCTCACACGTATTAGAAACAGTTCCTCGATTCCCTCTCTTCCCCCACGCCAACACCGCCATTATCTCCCTTTCCCTCTTATCTTTTTGCCCGTTATCCGCCTGTCAAAGACAAAATGAATGAAATTGTAATCAAATAAAAACTAAAACATACCGTTCCATCTTGCAGTCCAAATCAAACCGATCACTTTTCTAAACCGTCAATTAAGGACTTGATAAAGGAAAAAATATTTTATTTGTAGAAAAAATATCCATAGATATGAATATTTTATTTCTAAACCGATCACTTTTCTAAACCGTAGTATTGTTCTCACGATTTCGAGCGAGATGAATCAAAGAACGCGTGAAAACAGAAAGGTGGGAGAACAGCAAAAAAACGCGTACGAGGGATGGATACCTGAAACCCGGAGGAGCATCTATTTTACATTATTAGATGTAACGAAACAATAACAAATCGAGCTTATCATGCATAGTCTGTTTTTAATTATATAATGGATGGGTAGGCTGGTATTAGTTGATCGCTGAGAAGATAAACATTGTATGTCAGATAACAGTCCCAAAATCGGGAAGAGATTCTATTTTTCTCTAGAGATAACAGCTTGTTAGGAAGCTGATAATTACGGATCATTTTTTATTTAAACTTTTAAAGATGTGATGTATAGGCGGATATAAGTAACGTTATCATGGAGAACGGATGAAAAGACAAACATGGAACGAAGACGAGTTTAGACTCTTAGGGCTAGTTTGGTAGGACGTTGTCGGATGTAGTTGAATGAATTAGAATTCAAATCAATCATAATCAGAGATTTTATACGGCTTTGATTTTATTTATTTGGTATGGAGTAAGGGCTAATTTGGTAGGGGGTAGCCGGATGTGGTTCCATGATTTAGAAAGTAAATCATAGATAACCACAGCTTTCGGACGGTATAGTACTTATTTGGTAGAGTGATGTTTAAGTTCTGTGTTTTGGCTCATAACTATTTGGCGAATAGGACAATCGCCTGACAACGGCAGGTACTAGCCGCTGTAAATAAGAGACGTGGCAGACCCGGAGTCACGACAAACAGAGCAAGCCAGGCAGATAGGTGGACCGGTGGCATATATACGTAATAATAGCAACGTCACGAAAGTCTAACAAACGGACCGCGCCGTGATCGGCCGCGGTACGTTTTCTGGAAATTGCCACCAAAAGTGAAGTTGCAAATCAACAAAATGCACTCTAATACACCCTACCAAATAAAAAATCAAATCAAAAGGCTGACATTTAAACTTCATGAATACCAACATCATCCTACCAAACAGGCCCTAAGTAAATTCGCGTCTTTGGTCTGCTGCTATTTGGTAGCCCGCACAGCAGCAAAAAAATCTGCGTAATATGTGCTCAGTCCGCTCCATGTAATTTAACTTTTTGTGTCCGTCATGTACAACAACTGAGAGTTTTCCTCCGACCACCCCCTAATTGGGCGTGGTACAATTTCCGGGAATTGGGCATAAACTGTGTAGTTGGATGCAGTTACTAATCAACCAACTGCACTCCACTTCACCGTACCAAATACAAAAACAAGTGCAGAACTTAACATTTGTTTGTAATGAACTTCAACTCACTCAAACCAAACAGGCCCTTAGTATTGTCACAACATTAGTAGATGACAGTTACGTCCTGTTGATCTGCAGCAACCGGAAGTGGTGTTCCGTTTTAACGTAGTCATATTTTTCTTCATGAAGTTAACACACTCGGATTTTATTATCATTGTTTTTGTCAATCGATTCCCCAATGTTCTTATCAAGCGCAAATTCCTTCTTTGAATTGCCGCAGAACGTTCCCAGGAAAGCAAACAACATAACCCGAACAGTAGAGTAACTTGAACCTCAATAAATCGCTCCAGAAGCTCCAGAAATGGGAAGAAACAAACCACCATATACAGCAACGGATATTAGTTACGAAATATGACGTTACAGATCACCACGAACCGCAATGAACCAAAACTGTGGCGATTTACATACACACACACGTAAGCTAAGCTAGCTACCTCCACAGCCCGTGCACGCAGTACCATCATCATCATGCTTAACCCAAGGTTTATTCTTAGTACATATACTTGTATATATACAGACCCCAATGTTGGTTTGCACAGACTGTTACATTTGTTTGCCTAACAGTCGCTTCCGGCGGTGTTGCCGCTGCCAACACCATGGTGGAGGCCTTGGAAGTATCCCTGTGGGTTGCTTTCAAATCCCCCGCGGGAGATGTAAGCGCCACCTCCTCCTGGGGCTTTCATAGCCCCACCAGAACCACTGCTGCCCTTCGTGGCTCCTCCCCCACCACCACCACCCTTGGCTCCGCCAGCACCAGCACCGCCACCACCCTTGGATGCACCACCACCTCCGCCACCCTTGCCACCACCACCACCACCACCTCCTCCTTTGCCACTGGATCCACCACCCTTGCCACCACCACCACCGCCCCCGCTCTTCCCCATGTTAACCTTTACCGATTCTTTAATATAGCACCTTCAAAATACGTATGTCTTCAACAGCTGCCTGCCTCCCAGTCCTATTTACTCTCTCTACTCGAACCCCGCTGCTTATATAGTGCAGTTTGCGACATCTTGGGAAATGATATCGTGCATGCATGCTTACACTGCATGGGGCTGAGCGTGGATGGTAAACCACGCAGGTGTTCTTAGGAACCATACTACCGGCTCGGTGTCGCTCGTCTACGCCCAGTAGGCCTGCGGAGCTGTTCCGGTATGCGCCACCACCAGGTCGCCGTAGGGTGTAGGCGAGCTGACGTGCTTCTGTTGCAGTTCAATATGAGGTACAGCCGTCACTATGTGAACGAAGCGTCAGTAAGCACCTGGAGGGCGTTTAAACTTCTCCTATGCATGCATTGCCAATTTGCCATACTTACTAGGTGCATCCAAGGACGTTCATGGGACCGATTCGCAACTTCTTACTGCATCTATTATGGCGGTTTTGGTGCAACCTTTATTTCCTTGTACGTGTATTTAAACCTAAACCGTATATGATACGCACTTAAAATTACAATCTTTTCATCGAATCCGGAACGATGGGCTTGGTGCAATCCGTTTTCAATTATACTTATATCTGGACCATGACGACGATATAGTATAAAGCCTTTAAATCACATGATACCCTCAAACCTTGTTTTGGTTATTTCAGTTTGGATAAGGTGAATCCCAGTACTACCAGGGGCCGGATTCGCCTTTCTAGAAGGGTTATAAACCATAGTACTCGTATCAAGAACCAAACTGATATTCTACAAATCTATTGATAATTCTAATTAACAAAGTTGGAATGAAATCCCTAAGGGGCCGTTTGGGTGCGGCACTGAAGAATGCATATGTTTTTCTGAATTGTAGGAGTCTAACAGTAACGGTTCTTAATCCTACAATTTCGAACAACTTGGTTTGGATCCGGTCAGTTGTCCTCTCCACGCATCAGTGCTGCTCCTACAGGACCACAACCGCCTGCTAATTCTATACATGGGTGGGCGGAGTGAATGTTGGAGATTGTGCTTCACATCATCTGGTTTTAACCGAGATCGTGCAAATCGCTATCAATGGAACATGGATGGTGGGGGAGAGTAGTGCAGGAACAAGGGAGAAAGTACGCGCGCAGAAGTAGGGGCAAAATATTTGGAGGACAAGGCGAGACTGAAGGAAGGTAAGGACGGGAAAAGCGTGATGGCTGTTACGGACGAGTCGAGCGTGTTGGTGATTGCGAATCACGCCGATATCGGTGTGACTGGAAAGTACCTAGTTTAACACAGCGAAGTACGGCTACCCGAATGCCGGTAATTATCAATAATTGTTGTGAAGCCCCAAACAACAACTTTATAAACGTTGGTAGTTAGACTACCACATATAAATACAATCCCGCGATGAATTCTTCCATCCAAACGGCCCCTAAATGTAGTAAGAAAAATGCATTCAAGTTAATTAATAATTATAAGCTTAACTTTAGCAAATAGATCATGTTAATTAATAATCAAGAGATTACCACAAGAAAATAGATCTCTTAGATATCTATGAGTATGTGTTGTCTAACTTCGATTCACAATCACTTCTTTACCGGTGCATTGGATAACGCCCTATTCTGTAACTACAGTTTAGTTATGAAAATATTTAGTTCGTGTAGGTTGTTTTCCATCATGAACATGTGTCTGTTTTACTTTCATAATCATTCCCAGTGTATTTTTGAATTTACCATGCCCATTTTTGTGTACAAGATATTAATTCATTCTATTTCATTCTTGGAATAATCATATGTTTTATTCATATAAATCAAGATATGATACTTCTTTTTATTTTGACTCTACACGTTTTGTTTCCAAAACTTTTTTCCTAATGACATTTTATTTAGTAGTCTTGATGTTTTCTTATTCACCATATCATGCGTGTTCATACCTTTCAAGTAAATAAAATTTCACTATTTTGATGATTGAAGAAAATAGTAAAACATATCAAACTTACAAATCTTTAAAAAAAGGATAGGAAATTGAAATCTTTGAGACTTAACTCTACTATAGTTGAGCCCCATTTGATACTACGGTTAGCAACATTTCTAATTGTTCTACTTCTGTGTTGGACTCTAATTGGGATTCCTATGTTTCATTAGAAGAATGTTCTTGCATTTTTTCTTGTACCTATAAGGTGTACCTTTGTTTGGGAGAGACTTGACTATTAACACTTGCCCATTTAGAGTTCCTTTTGTGCATTTAGCAGAGTCATGTCAAAATAACAATCAAATTTCTATTCTGGGATGTCATCTCATGTGATTTATAGTGAACCCTTGTATCCATACATTAACCGTCTCTAGCAATGTAGCTCGTGGAAAACATTTGAGTACTTTGGTTTAACAACTGGGAAAATGTTAATTTTGATCAAAGAATTGGTAGTATTTTTAATGTAATTGAATGGATCTATATATACCGCTCACAAAGTATTACACGGATTGAAAATGACAATTTCATTTGAATTGAAAAGCATCTGACATGGTGAGTTGCTTGTGACTCCAAATACTTTTTCTTTAAATATGTCTTTTCTATGAACCACCAAAGCAATCACTATGGAAGTGATGTCTAGTCTCATTCATGGGCATGCATCTTCGGATTATACTTAATCTGTAGATGAATACCAATGTCGATGAAGAATCAATTTACATGGGGGAAGCTTGCTTTGCACTGATGCACCTAAAGTTTTTGGTAGAATTAAGAACATTTTCCTTTATTATGCCTCAAGAAATTTCTATCTTAGTCATGCTTCGACGAAATTAGAGCTTTTTGGTCATTACACACTCCCAATAAAGAAGCCACTGAAATTTATGTGAATTGAGGTATAACGAGCTTACATACAAGCCCTCAGTCTACCATAATATATTAAACTTGCATCAAAGCCACATGAGGTGTATCCTTATATTCATATTAGCTTTCTTATAGCTTAGCATTAGGTGGGAACATTTGAGAGATATCAACATAGTAGTTTGAATGAACTTATTGTGACCATTTTTTTAGTATAATGAGTAACGCTATGGTTTGTCAAATTCAAATTTTAGTTTATTTTTTGTGATTTTCATTGGAAGAAAAATGTGCTTTAAACAAATTTTCCAATCTAAAGTATAACATACAGGAAGGGTTGACTCAAAGGCATAATTTTGAGTTTTTAGTATCTCATTATATAAAAATAATTGTAAATGTCATTGGATCAATATGTTGATTGCATTTTTGGGTAAACCACACAAGCATTCTAATAACAATCTGACATAAATTGTAACCTTTACTCAAATGAGTGTTACTCATTTATTTTAGAAATGATCAAGAATCAACATATACATTAATTCAAAATTAGTTGATTTCACCAAGGTAATATACAGTGATCTGTAATTCAAGTTGTGACTATTCCAAATGCACCAAATTGCATATGGGTAGTTTGATCTCAACCAAGATGATTTTAACTGATCATTGAAGAGTTCAACACTAACTATTAAGTAATTAGTAGAAAAAGTATAAATAACCTTTTTAGAAATGGACCTTGTTAGAACCACCTTCTTAGATCGGTGGGAGAACTTAGTCCATGTTAAAATTGAATTTTATGTGTCGATGACACCAGGTACACCAATATTTCAAAATGTTTATTGACATTTCAGGATTGACCTCAATACGTACTAGGTGACCCGCCTTGACATGAGGTTGTCCTCATATAGCAAAAATATTTGACTATTTTATTGATTATTAACCAAATTTTGAGGCCCAAAATAGTACTTGTTGTTGAGGTTTATAGATATAACAAATATTAACATATTTCAACCCACTTATAACACTTTATTTGTTAGTTCTCTTAACCTACTTTCTTTAAACCTAACCCTAATATCTTCAGTGGGAAATTTATGGAGTTGTTGGTGGATAATCAAGAACAACTAGTGTAACATACTCAAAATCCATGCTTAGTAAAATAATTACATCTAGGTCCCTATTTGTGTTGTCACTATATAAATCCAACTTCTTGAACTCCAATGCTAATGAACCCCAATTGGATAAGCCTTTTCATTAATATTATATATAATAAAAGATAAATTTAGTTATACCTAAGGGTTAAAAGTGAAATTCGCCTATTAAATGTTCATAATATGTCCCAGTAGAATTCATATGATTTAAAAAAAAAATAAAAAAAAATTGGTTTCTTCAAAATGTGGGTGTCAAATTCCTTTTTGGTAATCCTTAAAAAGAAAATAATAATTAAGTATATGTTTGTCTTCAAAAGGAAGATATGCACATTTATACTTTTCAAAACTTAAACATGTAGTTATTACTCCCAATCACCATGATTGGAATAGGAAAAGCTACCAATGTTTGGTTAGTTTATACAACCTTGTAGTCTCCATATGGCATAGGAAGAAAAATATATAAATGTTTCCTTAGTAATTCTAATAAAATTCAAATTGATCCAAGAGAATCATGCCATTATCCTCCCTTAAGTCCCCATCATACTGGACATTTTATCTCAATAAAAAAAGGAATAACCCATCCAACTTCTAGGTTGAAGAATGAACCCAAGATGCATTACAGATGCAAACTCCTCCATCCCCAGAATCCCTCGCATAAAGTTTCACCACTTCCCAACCTCCTTTATTTTTCTTGGGCTCTACCAACCTTCGTGCCTATAAAAATAGCTACCCCATCGCCAAACCTCCCTCATCTACTCTGGAGCTACTCCTTTGAACCTCATTCATCTTCATCAACTTGCAAAGGATCACCACCATGTCTCATTGCTTTGAGAGTTTTTTTCCAGAAAGTTGTCCTCTCCATCTAATCTATAATAGGGGTTTATTACCTCCAAACTCTACCTAGTAAGCCCCTCACCAATTGTGCAAGACTAGACCCCTGATGACAAAAGTCTCTGATGATGTTAT
The DNA here is from genome assembly GCA_963693085.1 of Alisma plantago-aquatica. Taxonomy (NCBI): domain Eukaryota; kingdom Viridiplantae; phylum Streptophyta; class Magnoliopsida; order Alismatales; family Alismataceae; genus Alisma; species Alisma plantago-aquatica. Next base: position 315,026,676 of record OY856415.1, on the reverse strand, counting down.
GAAGCGCCTTCATGGATCTCCGAGGAGCTTTGAGACCATCAACCTTACGTTTGACATGATGGCAGTTGAATCATCTTCTCATCAACACCTCAATGACCCTTTAAAAGGTATTCACCACCAATCACACATGACGAATGTATAGGGATGATCAGCTCTAGTTGCACATCGAAGGAGCTGAGGCAGGGCTGATATATCCACCAAAGATCGCAAGATGGGAGTCTGTTCTGATTTCATGGAACAAAAGAATGGAGACGCTCATCTTGTGCTATTGAAGACTAAAGATAGGGCATTGGGCTCTACTTTCTAGGAAGTAGGCCATGAGCCACAAGGCATGTAGACTTGTTGTGAAACCAGGACAACCTTAATAGAAGAAAATAGGTGTGTTTAATTACTTAAAATTTCAAATATCTCTTACTTCGAGAAATCACAATAATTACACACTTTGTCAGAATTTTTTTCATAAATAGTCTTGGAATGGTATTCAAATAAAGAAATTGATTTCATTGATTTCAAGCTCAAATTCATGTAAATTAGATCTGAATTTATTAAAGACTTAAGAATAAGGTTTAAGGTCATCTTAAGGTAGAAATTGATGTATGCATGACATTTTCAGGTGGTTGTGGAGTTGACCATGACTAAGAAGGACTAACCTAAGGATGTGCTTTCTTCCATGTAAGCAAGTCATGCCACTATACATACGTACATTGATTGAATTGTATGATATATATGATTTATGAATTGTTCTTTCAATTTCAAGTTCAATGCTCTAATCATGTTCATATATAAAGTGCTTGATGTTTTCTATATCCTATGTCTTATGGTTATCATGCTCATTAAAATTAGAGATTATGATTTCAAGTTCAATGAGTAGATGGACACCATCCTAATGCCCCTCGAAGTACATACATATCAAGATTTTATCTGAAGTCAAGAATATATATATATATATATATATATATATATATATATATATATATATATATTCTTTTATTATAATGTGTATAGTGACACCTATTGATGTATGTCTCTGTTTTCACTTTCTCATGGGATGAGATGTCCCTAGATGAAGGAGAAAAGGAATTTGAAGTGAGTGATTCAAACTAAAATTTCCAAGACTTAGCATGGTGGGGAGCCATCTACATCTTAGAAGATCCAACATCAAGTTTTAAGATAATATTTATTCCTTAGATTTTATACTACCTTTCATGTATTAGATATATATATATATATATGAATACATACCCTTGTTAGATGAGGAACGAGTAAAGTTAAGGGAACCTAGAAAAAATTAAGGTTTAGGTGTACTAAATATGGTAGGGACAAATGTTTATCTAGTTTCAATCCTATGTATTAGTGTAAGAACCCTGACCTAGCTTCGCAGTTGATTTTTCTTGCTTAACATAATAAGATGCTTAAAGCCTAAAACTAATCATGTGTTATGCCTTAATAACAAGTTACATGCTTATGTTTTCAGTTTGGTCCAATTTGGATGATGTTCGAGCTCGTGACACATATATGTTCTTATTTGGACCTAATTGCAATTTACCCATGTTTAGGGTTTATCTTACAATTCGTCACATGCTTCATATTCCTCACATGTTTTGGTACCATGTTGTAGGAGTAGTGCATTAATGTGCCTTTTTGTACCTTGGTTTGATGATGTGGCATCATGTGTTGACGATTAGGGTTTTGCTTAGATGCCTTGTGTAGATAGTTGACCTTGCTTGTGTGTTGATTGTTCATTTTTGTTTTTCAGAGACCACTTTGATGTTTCTTCAACCATCATGTCTTTGTTTGATGATTTTTTAGCAGACCTAGTGATCTTGGCGGTCGATAAGCCAAGATACCCTAGGGTATGAGTCTATGCGATCACTAGGGTTAATCTCCTAGGGTCGTGATGTCTTCTTCGACCGATTGGCTTTTGGACCTTGTGTCCCTTAGACCCATGATCTACCCTAGACTAGTTAGGTTGATGAGTTTCTTTAGTTTTAACAATCCTAGTTGCATGCATGGTTTTAGTGCTTGCGTGGCCGAGTTTTGGTGGACAAGTGGCACATATGGCATGACACCTAACCTCCCTTATCTCTCTCCTACCCTTGGTTATATATACCCCTCTTTTCATGCAAGTGATCCTTTTTCACCCTCTCCCTTCTCTCTTCTTCTTGTAAATTATCCCTTGTGTTCTTATTGGATAAGGTGGTGCTTGATCTTAGAGGAGGAGATTGAACCCTTGCATGTGGGGCTAGGGCTTGGAGTAACTCTTCTTTGGTGATCATTTGGTGTTCCTTGATATTGGTAAGTGGTCACTCTTGCTTTATCTTGTTTTCTTGCAACCCTACCTCTCTTCCTTATCTTGTCTAGATCCATGAGTTTCTAAGGTGGTGCTTCTTGAGGAACTTCTCTCTTCTTGGTCGAATCCATGGTTCTCCATGGTAGTTCCTAAGTTGAGTTGAAGATCACCTCTCTTCCTTATATTTTCGACCTAGGGTTTTACCCTCTTCCTTGTGCTCATTTAACCTAGGATTGTTCTTATTTCTTTGAGGTGATTCTATCTTGACCGTGAGGTGGCGATCAAGTTTGGGTCTTCCTCTATTTTGTTGGAGTATCTTGTTGTTGGAATTATTCTTCACGATCAAGGAAAATTATATAACTTTCTCCTCGATCATTGTTGCCCTCAATCTTGTTTGTAATTAATCAACCTCTAAAATGTGATTCTCAGTAGTATGATTATGATATCTTGATCTAGAGTTATTTTTATGTGATGATCTTGAGTAGTGTAATTCCTCTTTATGAATCCTATTTCTTGCACCTGAACTCTTGTTGATGATGGAGGTGTTGGTTCTTTCATGCACATGCTAAACATTGGTTTTCTTCTCATGATCATGGTTTTTGTTTTCTAGCTTGACGATGGAGGTTTCAGATACACTTGTGATGGATAAATGATTGGTTTTCCCCTTATTTGTTCATGGTTCGATTTTGCATCATGTTGAGGACTGCAATAAAGGTTTGATGTTGTTTTTTTCTTTGAATTTTAGCCCTTGATGTTTCAGTTTCAAGATGTTGTTTAAATTGCTTTGATCTTGTGTTGGAAGAGGTTTTCTCTCTCTTGATGCTTACCGTGCTGTGGGGCATCTGGTCTAAGATTTTTGGTAGTTCTAGGTTGCTAAGTATAGAACCCTTTGCGTGGTCGCTAAGATGTGCTATCTTTTTGGTCGATGAGTTTCTCATGTCTCTTTAGTCCCCATGTTTTGGAGCTAATTGGTCACTATGTATGTGATGGTCTCTTCGGTTGATGAAGTGGTAAGGTTCCCTTCAGTTGCCAAGCCGTCTTTGACATGGTTCCCTTCGGTCAATGACATGCTTTGTTCCTCTTTGATCGCTACGGGTTGATCCATGTGGTAGATGAGAGTGATCCACCTCTTCGACCGATGAAGATGGTGTTATCTATTCCTCTTGGGCTAATAGAATTCCTAGACACTATGTTTGGCTATACATTTGACCTTATAGTGAAGATGTTTGACTTTATTGTTTCCAAGAATGTTCAAGATGTTTATAATTAGGGTATAACTTAAATTGCTATTTTGGAAACCCTATTTTGGTTGCCTTGATGAACCCTAACCCTAATTCAATCATCAATTTGCTTGAGTAGTTAGCATGATAATGAAGCCTTTTCTATTGATCCTAATGTTGTAACCTTAATATGATAGCTTGTGAACATCATGGTGAATAATGTAAATGCAACATATGAGTGGTGATGATCCTTGTTGAGGCATGGAAAGATAATAGTATTCTTGTAGGGAATGATGTGAATGGTAGTCCAACCATAGTAGCACAGGTGGTAAGAGATCGGTAAGTCCCAATGAAGGACCTGGGTTCAAACTTCACCAAAGGCACTTTGCAAATGACAACCCACACTGATTTGGTGTGAGAGGGGGCTAACTGAACCACACCCTCTCATGCCTAAAGAGTTTACCATGTCCCAGTGTGGGTTCTCTCGGTCATAAAAAAATTATGTCAATGGTCTTATTACATGGTACAGGGTTGACTAGCCTAATTGAGGTGATATCCTATGTGTGATATCCATTATGATGAGATAATGATGAAGGTTGTGTGTATGACAGTGGAACAGCACTATGTGGTGATATGATAAGATTTATGATTCATACATTTTATATCTTTTGAAGTTGCACTCAACTTATGCTTGTAGAATCCTTTTTGGGTTTGCTTGTAACTTATTCGATGTAGTTAAACACACCCAATTGGCTTTAACTAATCAAGTGGAACCCTAATAATGTAGTTTCCCTGGCCATACATCCTTCCAGTGTCAGAACTTGTGGATGGTGAAATGAGTATAACTAAGGGAAACTTGGAGTGCATACTCCTGAGTATGCAAGGTGCAAGTGAATAAGTGTCCTTAACATCTTGACTTCATGATTTTTTAGGATTGTTGTGATCATGTCTCCGTAGGAGAAAGGCTACAGTCGTGTCTAAATATGATGTGATAGAGGACAAATGTGTTTGTACCTCAGATGTTTGGGTTTGTATACCCTATCCACTAGTGACGAAACCTATATACCAAGTCAGACTAGGATGATTTGTAGTTGGACTTTATATATCACTATGACAGACTCATACTGACCAAGTGAGGATGAGATCATAGAAATACGACTCTCCTAGATCTTATATGACATTGTTTTCGGCTATGCAGTTGACAGTTGGAGTATGAGTGGTAAACCCCATGTCCTCAAGGCTTAAAAGGCATAATACAACCATGTAGTATATCTACTTAGGGTTAAACACAATCCACATTGGATGTTTACCCTTGCCTTTCTTTTATTACTGCCTAGTTGTTATATAATGAGGTAAAAGAAATCACTTGTTATGCATGTTCTTCATATTTCTTCTAAAAGCATATGATGATCTGCTTATCTGTTAGAGTTGTTAAATCTACTTAACTTGTGTAATCAGTTTAAATCATTCATTTAGCTAAATATACTCATCCTACTTAATAATTTTATATTCTTCTATGTTAGGATAATCGTTGGTTGAGAGTTATATCTCTTGATGGGACATGGGTCTCACCCTCGTGGTTTGCCACATATTTTTAGGTGGTTGCCAGTAGCATGGGTAGGATTGTGCTATTAAGGAAGAGAATTTTGGAGAGCAGTAGTCACAAAAGGTTGGATAGCTTCTAGTCTCATAGTAGAGTCCTATGTGTCATTTTTTATACTATTAGGCCATGTTTGGTTGGCAGGAAAGGATTTCAATTGGATATGTAAAAGGTTAGGATAGGACTGAATTGGTACAGGATAGGTTGTAAATTGTCCTTTCTCATGTTTGGATGTACACAGGATAGTATTGCTTTTAACCTTGTCTTCTCCGCTGTCCTCTTTCCATTCATAGACAACAGCCTCCGGCTTCAACTTCAGCCGACACAATAATAGATATAATATATTATTTGACTAAGAAAGTGGAACAACCACCACCATTGACTCAGCAGCAGCAGAATTAACAAATGAATACCAAAATATTATCATATTCTCTCAATTTATCAATAGAAAGCAACGAACATGACTTTAGGGAGGTGGTAGCTGCGTTCTTTGTGGATTATATATGGATCGTCCACACAAGTTTGAAGAATTAATTTGGAAATGGGGAGGCGAGACCTTGATGATGGATGTGTGGTGGGGGTACTCAGATGTCGAACGTGACGGAGCGAGAGCCTCTTCCCAAAGGAGTTGCCAACAGATCTCTGTGGAAGGAAGGCGGATGCTTGGGGCTATGTGGAGCAGCAGCAGTTTCTGAATGGAAGGGAGGCGGCTGCTATGGGCACTATGGAACTGCTGTAGTTTCAAGGGAGGCAGAGAACTAGAGGTGACGCCAATGCAGAGTTTTCAGAAGACATCGTTGATGGAGAGCAGCCGGAGAACAGCCATACGAAACAGAGTTTCTGACAAAAGGGTATCGGGGGCTTGGGCTCGGAGTCGTGAACTTTTTATCGAGAGCAGTGGAGAGATATCCCAGCGAATACCTGGGTAGGGTCTGGAACTCCAAAGTCCCGGTTGTTTAGGACTTCAATGATGTTGGTTACCCATCCCAACACGACTGATATTAAAACCAAACATAGGATTAGGTTTCTAACGGGATTGAGTGTCCCATCCTTCTTTTTGTACAGTGAACCAAACACGCCGTTAGGTCTGGGAGGGATGTGTTTTGTAGATGATATGTACCTTGATACATGTTTTTGGTATAATGCCTTTTTTGTATATAAGTGATTTGTATATGAAAACATATATCTTTTGTAACAAATGTGAATACTTGGTATGGTATGTGATATGCTACAAGGTTTGGGCCTTCTGGTAATATGTATCTGAATATTGATGATTATATAAATTGATTTTATTTTACAAGTTCTTTTGGCAATGTGGTTGTTTAGATGTTGATTGCACACTTTGTTTGGAGTAATGTCATCTGTGTGGAATTTGGGTGTCACAATTAGCCCACTCTTCACCTATGACATGTCCTCTCTTTTAATCAATGGTTGGTGCATGCCGATTGAGGATCGTAGATGGAATGTCATAGCATAAGACTTATTGTGTGTCTATTCACCTCTTATTAGTGTGTGTGGTATGGGATATGTGCACTATTTTGATGGTGGAGAGTATCATGATAACATCTGTCATTATTAGGTATGTGTCCAATCAACACATATCTAGGAATCTCTCAACAATGGGTGATACAAAAGTCCTAAATTTGATAGTCATCTAAACCTAGTTTAGGTGGATATTAGAAAGTCACTATGTAAGTCAAGGTTAGATACCCCAGAGTTTCAGAAAGACATGAAGATGAGGTCACCATGATGAATGAACTATGGTTGAGGATTATTGTTCAAGGTTTTATTTATTGATATATTTTAAAGGTGAATCGAGGAATGTGATTACATGGTTTATTGAGATAACATATCTCATTAATATGGAGGAAATGAATTGATTATGTTTCCTTGTAAGTTTATAGCCTTATGGTATTTGGTTGAAGCCCTAGATATAAGTTAACATAGAAATCATAACCTTAAAATGTGAAGGAATGTAAACTTTAATTGTTAAAGTAAGGTGATAGAGTTTATCATACCAGCATTATGGAAAATCCTAAGGTGGATGGTATCATGAAATTTTTTAGCACAAATTTTGTAAGGTCAGTAGAATTGTACATCCTCAAAATCCATGCTTAGTAAGATAATTACATCTAGGTCCCTATTTGTGTTTTCACTATATAAACCAACTTCTTGGACCCAATGCTAATGACCCCCAATTGGATAAGCATATTCATTAATATTATATATATATAATAAAAGATAAATTTAGTTACACTTAAGGGTCAAAATTGCAATTCTCATATTAATTGTTCATAACTTGTTCCAATAGAATTCATATGTTTTGAGAAATAATAATTTTTGGTTTTGTATAAAATTTAAGTTTCAAATTCCTTTTAGATAATCCGTAAAAAGAAAATAATAATTAAGTTTATGTTTATCTTTAAAAGGTAGATATAGACATTTATAGCTTCTTCCCTCCAAATTGTACCTAGTAAGCCCCTCACCAACCGTGCATGACTGGACCCCTGATAATAAAAGTCTGTCATGATGTTCTGAAGTGCCTTAAAGGATCTTGGAGGAGCTTTGCAACCATCAACTAAACCTCACATTTGACATGGCGACAACTGAATCTTCTTCTCCTCAGCACCTCGATGACCCTTCCTTGTGTATCCACCATCGGTCGCACTTGATGAACATAAAGGGATGCTCCTCTCTAATCACACATTGAAGAAGCTGAGATGGGGCTAATCTATCCTCTGGATATCTGAAGATGGTGGTCTATCCCATTTTCACAAAATGAAAGAGCATAGACGCTCATCTTGCTCTATTGAAGACTGAAGATAAAGCACTAGGCCCTACTTTCTAGGTAGCAGGCCAAGGGCTACAATACATGTGGGCCTATTGTGAGACCAGATCAGCCTAAATAGAAGAATCAAGTGTCATTAATTAGTTTAAAATTTCAATTAGTCCTTGCTCCAAGCAATCACAATAATTACATACTTTGTCAGAAAATTTTTCATAAATAGTCATTGGAATGGTATTCAAACAATGAACTTGATTTCACTGGTTTCAAGACCAAATTCATGTAAATTAGATCTAAATTTATTAAAGACCTAGAAATAGGATTTAAGGTCATCTTAAGGTAGAGTTTGATGTATGCATGATCTTAAGGTAGAATTTGATGTATGCATGACATTTTTAGGTGGTGTAGGAGTTCACCATGATTAAGAAGGCCTAGCCTAAGGATGTTCTTTGCTCTAGGTAAGTGGTTCATGCCATTATACATATGTACATTGGTTAAATTTTATGCTATATATGATTTATATATTATGCTTTCAATTTCAAGTTCAATGTTGTAATCACATTCATATATAAATTGCATGATGATTTATATATCCTATGTCTTATGGTTACCATGCTCATTATGATTAGAGATTATGAATTAATGGATTTAAAGTTCAAGTTTCAAGAGGGAGAAATTGCATCATGTTAAAGATTAAACTTCAAGATTAAATTTATGTTCATGGTAATGTTAATGTTAAGATAATCAAAATTCAATTAATTTATATGCTTCTCGAATCATGGACCTCAAGGGGTCATTATTGGTTTTAAAGTCAAATCATGGGCATTTGTGCCAATTATGGGCTTTCCTAGCAATCATGTGCTCTTAAGTGGGCATCATAGAGAGATGCATATATTTATTGATCAATTCTTCATTTCATAAGATTATTATTTTTTGGAAATAGGTAAATGTATTCCAAAGAAGATTAGTAGAAACTACCAAGTACAATCCAAAAATGGCTACATCAGTGTGTATGGGGGTATAAAAAAACCATCATATCTAAACTAGAGTATATACATGGTTAAATACAAAATCCCCAGTATACTTTAGCGTGTCTGGAAACACCCTTTAGAATCCCTTTCTTAGCAAGAACCACATTGATTAGTTTAGATGTAATATTTTTTAGAAGCTCCATTTCAGAATGGCTCTCCCTAGAGTGGACTCTCCCATTCCTTTCCTCCCTGACGTAGAAGCAAAAAATAGATAAGCAGATGCCCTGAAGACCATGTTATGCTTATGTTTTAGATTCTGCTGCATCTAACTCACCATGTTGTTGATGTTATTACTCTAATTAGGACCCCATTCATTTCTAAGGAAAATGACATACCAGATGAATCTAGTGTAGCTGCACTCAAGGAACATATGGTTGTGGTTCTCATCAACTCTCCTACAAAGAGGGCATTGAACATTAACATAGATGCCCCATTTCCATAGGCAATCTTTCATAAACATTTTCCCCAAAATGGACCTATATGCAGTAGTACTCCATTTTGATTAGTGATATGAACCTCAAAGGAGTTTGGACCACAAAACATCAATCGATGTATCACTGTTGATCTATGGTATGGTGTGTTGGTTTGTAAGGCGTACCATCTCATGCTCATCAACAGTATACAAAGGCATGACCTCCATCCACCTATTGCACATATTTCTCCATACCCTTGAGGGGTTTAGATCACTGCCATTAGGAATATTCTCATACCTCTTGCTCATCCACTTAGACCACATGTTACTCTTGTCCCATAAGAACCTGTCAAAAGCCTCTTAATTTATCCAGCAGAGATGATGTTCTTGGGATGAAGAACATTGAGGTCACCTTTAGAATATGGATGAACCAGGACGTCCCAAACCACACTATGGTTGCGTACCCCCATATTAGGTTAGCAATAAGCTTCCTCATGGAGTCAACCATAGCCATGGGTATGTCACACAAAAACATATCATACTTTGTAACACAGTCCTAACCAACACCAATGTAATGACCCTGACCTGGGTTATGAGGTAACCCTATTTGTTTTGGCTAAGTAAGTTGCTTAGAAATTTAATATAATCTCTAAGGTGTTTTTTTTATCACGTGACACATGTATGTTCCAAATTTGGTCCTGTTTGAATAACGTTTGAGCAATGTTCTCATGTTTTGGACCAAAATGCAATTTACCCAAGATGAGGGGTTATATTGCAAATTGTCACATGTTGAACATGCCTTAAGTGTTTTAGCATCATAAGAGAGATAATGATGCTATGTGTTGGCTTGTGGAAAGCTTAAATTCCAAGTTTGAACATGTTTGAATAATGTTAGTACCTTGTGCACCAATTTTGGTACAAATTGTAATTTACCCAAAATGTGGGGTTGATATGAAAATTACCACCTCTAGAGTGTCCCTACTTACTCTATGTATCATTTATAGGATATAGAAATAAGGATACACCATGTTTGAATCAATTATGAGTAATGGTACTCTTGGTGATGAAATGACCAAGAAAGGGGTTGAATATGAAACCCTAACTTGAGTTGTATCAAGTTGAAAAGCTTATATATGAGTGACTATCGGCCAAGGAGCCATAGGAGGAGTCCCATATCATTTTTTGGACTCTTGGAAAAGGCCATGTCATGCAAATCACCTCAAGTAGGTGAGGTGTATCGGGTTACAACTTCCTTAGAAAAGTTGTATCGGGTTGTGAATAAAGTGGTGATTTAATTGATATATTTTATTCAAAGGGATAAGTAATGGAAGAAAATTCATACCTAGATTATCCTCAACTGTTTTGCATGTCAAGATAAATGTTTATGCATACATGTACACGTGTAAACCATGCATGTACACGTGGAACCTACTAGCTCAAATTGATGACACCTCATTTTTACACTCCTTCATGAACAACAAGTATATATACCCCTAGTTTCACCCCTTAGTGGAATTTTTTGAATCTTACCACCCTCCTTCCCTAAGGTATCTTGCATAGGGTCCTTGTATCTATCAGGAGTGAAGTTTTATAATGCATAGGGCCTTAGATATCATCCATATCAAGATCATATCGGCCAAGTAAAGTGCTATCGGCCAAGTAGGGTGATATCGTCCATAGTGAAGAGTTTTGATCATAAGTGAGTGGCATATCGTGCAAGTGAGTGGAATATAGTACACGGGTGGTGGCATATCGTGCAAGAGTAGTATTTTATCGTGCAAGGGTTCTAAGGAGCAAGAAGGATCTCATACTTAACCCTAAGGTGAGACCATGATCATCTTCAACCTTGGAATGAAGCATGATTTTAGGGTTATGATCTTCCTTTCTTTTCTTCTTCACCAATTGCTTATCCATGGTTATTCTTTGCATATAAAGGAGTTTTGAAGTTTATCTTCAACCTTAGGAACGTGGATCTTTGGATCTTGGATCTTTGAAGTTTTTCTTAAGGTGGGTTATATAACTTGAACTCAACCATGTTATTATTCATCACCTAAATTGCTATACTTAATGAACTACTTTTAATTCCGAAATTTTCTGGAATAGTTGATGACATTATGAGTTATAGTAGTTTCTTAGACCTTCTTCCATGAAATATAACAGTTATAACAAAGGTCTAGAGCTTGAAGATGATGGTATCACCTTATAAAAGTGATATCGGGTGCAAGCACACAAGCAAGCACCTCTAATCGGATATGGTGATGCACCTACTTCACTAAAATGATATGGATATGATTTTAAACTTTCTTGCACGATATGGTGGTGTAGTATACACCTCTTGCACGATATGAGGTCAAGAGAACACCTCAAAAATGATATTGGGTTAAGCACACACCTATATGCCCGATATGGTGTGAAGTACACACACACACATCTCTGCCCGATATGGTGTGAAGCACACATACACCTCAAAAGTGATATGGATCAAGCATACACCTCTTTACCTGATATGTTATGAAGCACACACACACCTCTTTGCCCAATATGGTGTGAAGCACACACACACCTCTTTGCCTGATATGGTGTGAAGCACACACACACCTCAAAAGTGATATGGAAGCACACATACACCTCAAACCTGATATGGAAGAATACATACACCTCAAGGGTGATATGTTAAGCACACATACACCTCAAACCCGAGATGGTAAGAATACATACACCTCAAACTCGATATGGTAAGCACACATACACCTCTAAGGTGATATGGGAAGCAAGCACACACCTCATACCCGATATGGTGGAAGCACCTCAAAACTCAAATGAAGAAAAGCACCTTAGATGCAATGTACACTAGTACAGGAATGGTCTGTAACGTCAGTTTTTTTAAAGCCTGCAGCGTCACTTTATAACTGACGCCTAAGTGGTCGTCGCTATAGAGTTTGCTCTATAGCGTCAGTTTATTTGACCAAATAAAACCGACCTTACAGAGTAAACACCGACGCAAAACACCGACCCGGACGAGAATTTGCTCTACAGAATTTGCTCTATAGCGTCCGTTATTCAAAAAAAACCGACCCTGTAACAATCTCGGTCGACAATTTTCTCGACCGATATCGTTTAGAGGGTCGGTTGTTTTGGAATAACTGACCCTAAAGATTGAATGACCACTTCAGTGTGATCCTCGGTCGAGAACATTTTCGACCGAAAATATTTTGGTCGAAAATTTTCTCGACCGAGAAAGTTTTACAGGGTCATTTTTTTGGAATAACCGACCCTAAAGATTGAATGACCACTTCAGTGTGATCCTCGGTCGAGAAATTTCTCGACTGAAGATTACTCTGAAGTCTTTTATTCAATCTTTAGGGTCGGTTATTCCCAAAAAACCGACCCTATAAAACTCTCTCGGTCGAGAAAATTGTCGACCGAAATATTTTCGGTCGAAAATGTTCTCGACCGAGGATCACACTGAAGTGGTCATTCAACCTTTAGGGTCGGTTATTCCAAAAAAACCGACCCTCAAGATTGAATAAAAGACTTCAGAGTAATCCTCGGTCGAGAAATTTCTCGACCGAAGATTACTCTGAAGTCTTTTATTCAACCTTTAGGGTCGGTTATTCCAAAAAAAACGACCCTGTAAAACTCTCTCGGTCGAGAAAATTGTCGACCGAAATATTTTCGGTCGAAAATGTTCTCGCATGAGTATCACACTAAAGTGGTCATTCAATCTTTAGGGTCGGTTATTTAAAAAACCGATGCTAGAAGTTACGATTTTTTTTTTAAATTTCTGCAGAAAATGAAATAGAACAGAAGAACAAGAAGATTCATATATTCTGGGAGAGGGGAGCATTGATGCTCAACCGTCACCATTCAAAACCACACATTCATGACAAAAATGATTCATAATCACATAAAAATTTACAAAATGATAGATTGCAAGTCTGAGATGATATTAATCAGATACAAAAGTAAATACGAAAGGGCCACATACATAAATGGAGCTGACATATTTAATCCAATGCTATATTGACTTCATTTAGAAAAGAATCTGACCACTCTTCTCGGAATTCATTCAAGTCCACAAGGGTGTAAGGCTAAGTTGTAAAGATCTGTAACAGAAAATGCACATGCTAATATTTTATAAAATGACTACAAACACTTGTAAATTTATGATGTTATTCTTTATTACCTGACTTATAGTCTGAATGTCATGTGATGCTTGTTTGACAATAGCTTGCAAATATTTCATTACATAGTAGCCACAAGCCCAGTCATTATTTTACATAGGACACTACAAATAACGAATTATACTTAATGTTAGTAAACTACTATACACAGCAGTTGAGATAACACTATAAGAGTTGACATATTAGAATTGAAAATTAATACATATAAGACTAAGCAGTTGTCAAAGTTGCTACCTTGACATTTTTCAAAGTCAATGTCTTTAATTTTGTTGGTATTTGTCCTCCAGCATCACAAAAAGCCTTTATACCCCTATCAATTAAATAATAGTTGGTAAAATAGAAATTCTAAATAGAAATATCATGTTGAAGCATTGACTAAATTTATACTTACTCCATAGCTGGCAATTTCAGTTTGTGACTCCTTGTTGTTTTACCCATTGGGTCAAGATAATAAAGAGTCATCAATTTAGGGGCAATCACCACTAATTCCCAATGTCTACCTCTGAGTAAGAATAAAACAAACATTAAAATAAATAATTTTATTCATTATTAAAATTACATTGAATAATAATACTTACTGCACGTTAAAAGGAATTAGGATAATTTCCTTCCCTTCACTAGCAAAATATTTGAATGCAGTATAGAAGTACTCATTCACATCCTCAAAATTTATCTCCACTTGACTAGTGATTGAAGGAACTAAGAATCCAACATTCTTTATATCAAAGTTTGTGATCTCGGTATATAAATGGCTGTAAAACATTTGTAATTATTTCCATATATAGAACTAAGCTAAAAATGTGTATTGGAATTTGATATATATATATTGATAGATCATTACCTTATCCATACTTCTATTACTGAAGTATTTAGCCAATCATACTAGAAAAACTCTATAATATCATCAAGAAAAATTAAATTCTCAAAATCCCTCCCAACTGCATCTTCTGTTAAATTGACCAACATTTGTAATCCTGAGCTTTGGTTGGCTAAGTATCGACACAAACATTTACATTTGCTTCCCAATTCGTCGAATGTAGCTTCAGGAATGAAACATGGCTTGGGCATAGGAGGACGACTAGTAGAATTTTTACTTTTTGGTTTACAAACCTATTAATTAAATTACATACTTATATTACACGAGTTCGTATATGCAGTCAAATATGAAAAATATGGTAGAAATAAGGTATACCTTGTCATTGATAACCAAGTGTCTAGGCCAACCCACCATAGCACCCTCAGCTTCTTCAACTGTACTATATTCAGGATTAGGTATGGGTAGTGGTTTGTCCCCCATTCTGTCATACACAAGATGGATGGACACACGGAAAATGTCATCAGTAATTTGTTGGCAATGCAATGTACCACCAAGGTTGTACACCTTGCCCGCTGCCACAACATTATATTCTGGAACCTCCACTGCAAGTTTACAGTTCATACCAACCTAGATTGAAATAATATAAGTTATATAAGAAACAGTAGAACAGATACATATTACAACTATATATATTATCATATATTTATCATACTAATAACACAACATATAGAAAAAAAACTTACTGCAGATTGTTGTGGTGGGTCATCGGGAGTGCTCCCATGACCTTCTACAACTGGAGTATGGGCTTGTACCTCATCACTTGAGAGACGCGCAGTATGAATAGTTTGAGAAGGTTGAGTAGGCTGAAATGAAGACATTATTTCTTTTACTTTCTACGCTACTAATGCTTCAAGATCCTCTTGTGTAAGACCTCCTACACGACCTCTTTTAGATTGCGAAGGGCTAAAATAAGACTTGAATCCTATGCCAGCTCCTAATCCCCTAACACGGCCAGGATGCTCCTTCGTACCAAGAGCAACTGCTAGTTCATCCATGTAGCCAGTTGGGATGAACTTTCCTTCCTTCCTTTGCTCATGGAGATCAATCTATTCATAGTTAATAAAAATATTAAATCACAATATCAATTAGATATAAATACTTAGTTGGGATAAACCTACCATCTTTTGTGCCACCTCCTTAGTTGCAGGGTTGACAATTTGACATGCTCGATTCTTTCTAGCATCAATCCATGTCATGTGTCGGGGTGGTCTCTCAACTTGAGTTGTACTAGATTCTTCTCCAGAAGAGGATTGCTTCTCTTGTAGTTGGCGGCGGAAGGCATAACCACCGGGCCCCAAGCGATGGTCATGCACATTTTTAGCATGTCTTTCCTTTTGAGCCTGGTGAATAGACTGATCATTTAAAATGAGGTATTGCAATTTAGACTTGGAAAACATGTATAAAAAGATTCACCTCCTTAATTGTATAAAATTAAATATTCATACAATACATCACAATCTTTATTACCTGAAACTCTTCCGATCTCCTAGCTGCAAGAAATCTTTCCCATACCTCAGGATCTATAAAAATATATACATCTGTAGCTTTCTTCTTTTGTTTAGGATTATTTATAAATTCCCTTACAAGATATGTCTTAAAACCCCTCCATCGTACACCACAACGTTGTAGCACTCTTTTCTTGTGATCTTTTTCATTTAGATGAAAAACACCCTATACATACAAAAGAAGCAATTAATAATGTTGTTTTGAAAAGGAATTAATTCTAAGAAAACTAAATTAGAATCAATAGATAAAAACATATTAAAATAATATAACTTCCACTCACAGATATATCTTTCCATATGAGGTCTTTTTTTGGCATTAGGAACATCATGCCAATTTTCTATATCTATTGCCACCTTACTGCGTGCGGTCGCCCCTACGTAATGCTTGAAAGAACTAGCATGTTCCCCAACAGGTGCTCCTGTCATATCAAATTGGACTGGCAATTTATCCCCTTTAGCCCTGAGCTCCTGCAGCCTACGCATCAATGTAGGACCTCTAAGTTTCTTAGCATCACCACTACCATCCTCATGGTGCTCATGCTCAGAATGTTCATCTTCACTCGCCATTTTAGAACCTGCAAGTATACATGATAAAAAAATAAGTGATAATAAAAGCACAAGTGATAAAGTATACATGATAATAAAATAAATAATTCAAAGAATACATGCCTTTAGTATTGGTTGAGTTGTTAGTCAAGGAAAATTCCTTCAGCATGGTCTTGACGTTTATAATATTCATCGGTGTTATCTTCAACATTTACACTTGGAAAACCAACTGAGAATGGACTGGAATCATCATACTTTTCGTAGTATTCTTCTTCATTTATAGGATCTACAGTAAACTGTCTTTTTCCATTAAGAACGACAGACCAATTTTTATTTGCCAGGTCATCAACATAGAATACTTGTTTTGCTTGGTCTGCCATGATGAATGGCTCATCTTTGAAACCAATCTTTTCAAAATTCACCAATTTGAAACCCAACTCATCCACTAAAACTCCTTTGTTGTTGTTAACCCAATTACACCTAAATATAGGAACTCAAAAATTTGTGTAGTCCATTTCCCATATGTCCTCAATGGCGCCGTAATATGACATCTCAGCTTCGCGTGGTCTTTTATCTTTGGCACTAGCAAAATACAATGAACCAGCTTTAACAGTGACCCCACTATTTTGAACTACACTACTTTCATCTTGACGCTTTGTGTAGTATGAAAATCCGTTAATGTCATAACCTTCATATGACATGACATCCATTTTATGTTCTCAGCAACATTATTTGGTGATTCAGATAGTTGATTAAATACTTTCTCTTCAAACCACCTAATAAATGTTCGATTATGCTCTCTTGCAAGCCACATTGAACTGGATCGCGGATGATTTCTCTTGATAAGATCATTGTGTTCTGTGATGTAGCTACTAACGTCATCGATGTTGTGTAAAATATACAAATGCACTTGCTCGCACAAATCACGACTGATTCCTTTCACTCGTCCTCCCAGAGTTCCTTTGCCACAATAAGATCCAGTGTGATGGGAATTTTTTTGATCGCTGCAAGTTTCATTGCGATTTAAAAAATCATTACAAAAGTCCATCACCTCCCTAGCCACGTAACCCTCAACAATACTCCCTTCAGGATGATAACGATTCCGAACATCACCTTTAAAAACACTCATGTACCGTTCAAATGGATACATCCAGTGTAAGAAAATTGGACCCAACATCTTCACATCCCTTGTAATATGTACTACAAGATGAACCATGATATCAAAAAATGAAGGAGGAAAGTACATTTCAAGCTGACACATGGTAACAATTACATCTTTCTATAATTTATCGAGAGTATCAGGATGTATCACTTTGTTGCATATTTCATTGAAGAAGAAACAGAGTCTTGTGATTGCAAACCTTACATGCTTCGGCAATATAGATCGAATAGCCACATGTAAAATTTGTTGCATTAAGGTGTGACAATCGTGAGATTTGAGACCTATCAGTTTCAGATCCTTCATTGATACCAATCTACAAATATTAGAAGAGTATCCTTGTGGAACCTTAATATTATACAAGCACTCACAGAAAGTCTTTTTCTCTTTCTTTGACAAAGTGTAACAAGTCGGTGGTAAATATGTGCGGCGACCCCTGATCTCCACTGATAATTCTTTTCTAATACCCATTAATTCTAAATCTTTTCTAGATTTGATGCCATCTTTAGTCTTTCCTGGTATGTTCAATAGCGTACTGATGATGCTATCACAAATATTTTTTCAACATGCATGACGTCAATGCAGTGTCTAATTGCCAAAGATCTCCAATAAGGAAGATCCCAGAATATTGACCTCTTCTTGTATAGAGATTTGTCACATGCGAGTGTATGACTACTTGAACTCTTTCCAAATTCATTAACAATATGTTTCACCCTATCATATACAACATTTCCTGGTATAGGTTTAGGAGCACTTCGTTCCTCAGTTGACCCATTAAAGGTTTTGCGTTGCCTTCGATAAGGATGCACTGGTGGGAGAAATCTCTGATGACCAAGATATACGATTTTACCACCATGTTTTAGTCTGTTTGAATCAGTATTTTCCTCACAAACAGGACATGCTTTGTATCCTTTTATGCTATATCCAGACAAATTTCCATAAGCTGGAAAGTCATTAATCATGCAAAATAACATAGCACGCAAACTGAAGATCTCTTTACATGAAGCATCATATGTCATAATGCCTTCTTCCCATAGTTTCATTAGATCATCAATTAGTGGTTGAAGGTAAACATCAATATCATTTCCAGGTTGCTTGGGCCCTGATATCAATATTAACAACATCACATACTTATTTTTCATACACAACCAAGGAGGAAGATTGTATATAACAATCATAACAGGCCACGTACTATGTTGGCTGCTTAATGTACCATAGGGATTCATTCCATCTGTACAGAGCCCAAGTCTTAGGTTGCTTGGTTCTTTACCAAATTGAGGGTATAATAAATCAATTTTCTTCCATTGTGGTGAATCAGATGCATGTCGTGGGACGCCATCATCATTGACCTTTAACTCCCCATGCCAAAACAAATTTTGCGCATCTTCTGTATTAGCAAATAAACGTTGAAATTGTGGTATTATTGGTAGATACCACATCACCTTGGCAGGAGAGCCATTTTTAGCCTTAGCTGAATTTGTAGTCTTATACCTTGACGCACCACATTTTGGACAATTTATCAAATTACTATAGTCCTTCTGAAATAACACACAATCATTTGGACATGCATGAATCTTCTTAGCCTCCATTCCCATTGGGCACATTATTTTCTTTGCTTGATATGTTGAAATTGGAAGCTCACTGCCTTCAGGAAGAATTTCCTTTAACAAAGACAACAGTGAAGTGAAACTCTTATCACTCCAACGGTTTTGAGCTTTAAGAGTATATAATCGCATCACAGCACTCAACCTCATGAACTTATTACAACCCTTATATAATGGTTTTTCAGCATCATGGACAATGTTTGCAAATAAAGAAGGTGGATCAATGACATTGTCCCAACAACTACGTAGCATCTCATCAACCATATCATCCTGAATCGGTTCATCATTAACATTATCATCCTTATCTATATCTTCTATGCCACAACTATTAGTATTGACATTTTCTGATCCATAATTCAATTTCTCTCCATGCCAATACCATTCATTATAACCTTGTATGATCCCATTGCATATGACATGATTCTTAATTTCCTCACCAGTATCAACTTTCAAATTGTTACAACAATTTCTACATGGACAATATAGCTTATTTGTAGCTAGTTTCCTATGTTCCTAAGCAAATCTGATAAATTCATCAAGACCTTTGGCAAACTCTGGATTGCAACGGTTTTTGATAGACATCCAACTTCGATCCATTTTCTATATCACATTAAAATTAATTATAAAACTAACAGTTTAATATTGATACTATAATAATCTGTAAGTTTTTATTGATAGGAAGTTAATTACTTATATACTAAAGTGTACCACCTATCCCATTTTTGAATATTTAATCTCACTAGTAACTGTATAATGTATGTTTAGTTTTGAAAAAAATTTCAGCAGCATTTCCCCTAAGTTCTCCAAGTACACCAATGTAAATGGCAAATAACCACTCACATATGTACCCAGAGAACAAATGAAGAAATCCTACTAAAATTTTCTACAAAACTAAACATACATTATACAGGTACATCCTAAGTGAGATTAAATATCCAAAAATAGTCCCAAACCGGGGACTATCCAAAGTTTACTCATAATGAGTAAATTTTGAATGGGTTTCTAAGTTAATATATAAATGCATTATTTCATGCATCAACCCTAAAGTGTCAATTTGGGAGTATCCAAAGTTTACTCCTAATAATCTAAGGATTTCCTTCCAGTCATGATGTCATTATCCAGACTTAGTGCATAGAGCTACAATTTTTATGGTTTAAATGGGGGTATGATTGTTTACACTAAGATGTAAGCAAATGGAAGGAAAAATTTTAAAATCTAGACCAGCCCTGGCAAATTAGATATCATGGACTAAGAAAGAAATGATCAATACACTAGCAAGAGAGAGAAACTAGTTGAAGATTGGAAATGGCAAGCAATTAGGCCAAGCTAGAAAGAACAAGAAACTACACTAATCTAATAATGGCAACCCTGATCTATCAACTAAGTAGAGAAATTATCTAAACAAGCAAAGCATACACTAACTAGGAAATCAACTAACTAAACAACTAAAAGCAGGTTAAGTAACACTAACTAGAGAAAATTCTTTAAGAAATTAACACTAAGGAAAGTAGAAGAGAGCTAGGCTAGCATGCAACTAACAAAATTGGGTGTTAAGAAATTGATTAAGGAAGTGGGATGTTATCAAACCATATAAAATGGAAAAACAATATAATTGTATAGTTAAAGGAGTCCAGGTCCAATCTCGGTTGACAATTTGTCGACCGAGAGCCCACCTGCACGCAGTATCCAAGTCCACCCTCGGTCGACAAATTATCGACCGAGAGTGGACCTGGACGCCGCACGCAGGTGGGCTCTCGGTCGACAAATTGTCGACCGAGATTGGACCTGGACGCTTCCATGGCGGCGGGAACGAACTCGGGAATGAAGGAACAAGGCGGCGGCCTTACTTGGAAATTATGGCGACCTTCGTGGAGGATGTGATGACCTTCCCGGAGAGGCGGCGACCTTCATGGAAGTGTGGAGAGGCGGCGACGGCGAGCTCTTTTCACAGAGAGGAGGCTTGGCGGCGCGGAGAGGCGGCAAAGGTTTCACGGAGAGGAGGCAAGGCTTTGACGACGAGCTCCCTTCGAACACGACGACGACCTTCTTGGCAAAGCTTTGGCAGTGCGATAGCTCTTTTGGTAAGGAGAAGCTTTGGCCGAGCGAGAATGGAGGGAAAATGAGCTTTGGAGGTGCGAAAATGGAGGCAAAAGAGAAAAGAAGAACTAGGTTTTGGCAGCGAGAATGGAGGGAAAATGAGACCCCGACGGTTTGTTACCCTCGAAACCTATAGGGTCGGTTATTTGCAAACAACCGACCCAACAGGTAAGTGATGCCCGAACAAGCTTCTCAGTCAAAAGTATTGTCGACCGAAGATGCCTCCTACAAGGTCGGTTATATGGTTAAAACCGACCCTGGAGTAACAACAAAGACTTCTCGGTCGACGAATTTGTCGACCGAGACACTCTCTAGGGTCGGTTTTAAAAAAAATACCGACCCTAGAGGTTCTTATACACGCACGAAAGGAAATCTGGCTCTTCTTCCAGTCGACAAATTTGTCGACCGAAAGGAGCTCTAGGGTCGGTTAAAAAATAAAAAAACCAACCCTAGAGGTTCTTATACATGCGTGAAATAAACTGGATCCAAAACTAAACTCGGTCGACAATATTGTCGACCGAGAGACTCTCTAGGGTCGGTTCTTATACATGCTTATACATGCACAAAGGAAACCTAGCTCTTATTATCGGTCGACAAATTCGTCGACCGAGAGGAGCTCTAGGGTCAGTTAAAAGTAAAAGAACCGACCCTAGAGGTTCTTATACATGCATGAACTAAAATGGATCCAAAACTCATTTCGGTCGACAATGTTGTCGACCGAGACACTCTCTAGGGTCAGTTTTAAGGAAAAAAATGACCCTAGAGGTTCTTATACACGCACGAAAGGAAATCTGGCTCTTCTTCCGGTCGACAAATTTTTCGACCAAAAGGAGCTCTAGGGTCGGTTAAAAAATAAAAAAACTGACCCTAGAGGTTCTTATACATGTGTGAAATAAACTGGATCCAAAACTAAACTCGGTCGACAATATTGTCGACCGAGAGACTCTCTAGGGTCGGTTCTTATACATGCTTATACACGCACAAAGGAAATCTGGCTCTCATTATCGGTCGACAAATTCGTCGACCGAGAGGAGCTCTAGGGTCAGTTAAAAGTAAAAAAATCGACCCTAGAGGTTCTTATACGTGCGTGAACTAAACTGGATCCAAAACTCATTTCGGTAGACAATGTTGTCGACCGAGAGACCTTCTAGGGTCGGTTTTAAAGAAAAAACCGACCCTAGAGATGCTTGTACATGCACAAAAGGAAATCTGGCTCTCATTCTCAGTCGACAAATATGTCGACCGAGATGTCTCGGTCGAGTAGTGTTTCGACCGAGATTAACCATGTTTCAATGTTTAAATTAAGTACTTGTACAGGATTTTACATGATATCCAATATAATCATTTTGTATGACTCTTTAGTTCTCCCTCTTAATTTTATGCTATGCTCTCCTTTAAAGAAATATTTAATTTTAAAACCAAGTGATGCTTTGTCAAGTTTAGCCATAATTTATTTTTCAATCATTTGAAATAACAATATTCTTATATAACATGTATATGTCCAAATGAAGCCATGGAAAACACTTTTATTCATAACAATTTAATGCCCATACACTTTATAAGATGAAGCATGACATACTTGCTTTATAAAAAGATATCCATTACAATCATTACAAAGATATCTCATAATCTCACTGAAAAGACTGAAGGATTACATCAATGTCTGGATCTTTTCCAAGAAAGGGCTCAGCTCCACAATAATTGACCAGTGTCTACCGCTCCAAGGCACCTGTCTTGGTTAAGGCATAAGCCTCTAAGAAGGTGGGAACACGATCAAAGCAAAAGTGGGTAGCAATGTCTTGAAGTTGAATTGGGGAAAATTGAGTATTTGTGAGATCAGGAGATGGTGGAGGTGGAATTTGATAGTAGTTGTAGGAAGGATTGTATGGATTTATCATGCCAGGATTAAGGGAATAGGGATATTCATCAGGTTGGTTGGGAGAGAGAGCTTGCATCCTTTGGTTTAAATAAGTCATGCCATGGTGATTATAATCCAATTGCCTACTTAGGTGATATTGGGATCCAACAATGTATGTCAAGGTGTTTGTAATAGGATCATGGGGTAGGTTGGTAGGAGGAGGTGGTGGAGGTATGTCTTGGGTGGATGTCTCCCCTTCAGTCCTAGCCCTTTTGTGGCCAAAGTCGAATCCCATCTTTTCTACCGTATTTTTACTTATCTTTTGGGGTTTTCTATCTCATGTGTAACCTAAGTCATCCTCAATATTCTTCTTAAGAAAATGTTGAGTGATTTGGCATACAAAGTCAGCATAAGGTGGATTGCCAGAAAACTCAAACATATTCTTAAGGATGATACGAATAAAGTTTATGGGAATACCTTTGAGAATGGAATAGATAAGGCACATACGAAAGGTGGGTACTTCCGATTTGTTTGCTCTACGATGGATATTGGTGGCAACAATGAGATTTATGATCCTAGCTTTAGGTTTTAAATTTATGGCATAATAGGTACCCCTATCTTCATGGCAAGTCGTATTTGATTGAAAGATGGCTTTTTTGACATCACTAAGGCTAGTTGTAGTGTCATCTTGGGAGAGTTTGTTGAGTGGATTTCCTGTGGTGAGATCAACAAAATCTTTATATTCTTCTATGTTTATGTCAAGCATATCAAGAATATCCTCCTCAGTAAAATGGAATCCATACCCACCAACCATAGAGGAGAAGGAATCATGGTCAGGATGTGGGGTTAAATTGGCATAGAATTCATTAACTACTTTGGAGGAGTAGGAATGGAAGGAGGGGATCAGAAAATCAGTCAAATGTTGCACCTTAAAGAGTTCCTCCAAATCGACAATGTTGTGGAAGTCCATGACGTCAACTGGCTGTCATGGAAGAGGAGTTTTTGAAGAGAGCCTGAGATAGCAGTCTCCTGTAGCTGTGTCTTTGAAGGGGACGTCTTTGATGAACGGCAGCGGATCAGAGACCGTCCTTCCTTTCCTGCCTGCAACTTGCTTCTTTCCATGCATTGATGAGGAAGCCATCTCGTTGCTTTGAAATGGAGAAGTAGAAAGTAAGACTTGGATGTAGAGAAGCTAAAGATTTTCACAAGAATACACTAGAGAGGAGCTAGAGAAGTGAGAATGTGAAGGTGTGAAGAAATGGATCATTTTGGGTGCTATTTATAGAAAAACATAGCCCATTTCGGTCGACAATTTGTCGACCGACGCCCGCAACGGTCGTCTCCCACTCGGCCAACGGTCGATCGAACTAGCCGTTACGATGGTCGATTTTCTAGCCATTTCGATTGACAATTTGTCGACCGACGCCCGCAACGTTCGTCTCCCAGTCGGCCAACGGTCGATCGAACTAGCCGTTACGACGGTCGATTTTCTAGCCGTTATGAAGGTCGATTTTCTAGCCATTTCAGTCGACAATTTGTCGACCGACGCCCGCAACGGTCGTCTGCCGTTACGACGGTCAATTTTCTAGCTGTTACGATTTATATTTTAATCAGAATATTGCCTTTTTAATTCAAGCAAATGGAGGTTCACAGGGTTGGCCTCGGTCGAACAATTTGTCGACCGATTTTGTCTCGGTCAAATAATTCCTCGACCGACAAAGAGCCAGATTTCCTTCGTATAAGTACCTCTAGGGTCAGTTTTTTCCTTAAAACCGACCCTAGAGGTACTTATTCATGTGTGAAATACTAAACTGGATCCTAAGTTTATTTCGGTCGACAATATTGTCAACCGAAAAACCCTCTAGGGTCGATTATAAAGGAAAACCGACGCTACAGGAGCTTATACGAACGAATCTGGCTCTCTCTCGGTCGACAAATTCGTCGACCAAGAAACAGCCAGATTTCATTCGTATAAGTACCTTTAGGGTCGGTTGTTTTATTATAACCGACCCTAAAGTCCAATTCGGTCGACAATATTGTCGACCGAATAGACTTCTAAGGTCGGTTATAAGCAAAAAACTGACCCTAAAAGTTTCTTATATACTTGAAATTTGACTCTTTATCGGTCGTTGAATTTGTCGACTGAGAAAAGCTTTAAGGTCGGTTATAAGTACAAATCCGACGCTAGAGGTGGTTATACATGCGTGAAGTAATCTGCATCTAGAATTGTTATCGGTTGACAAATTTGTCGACCGAGGATCCTTTAGGGTCGGTTTTAAAGGAAAAACTAACCTTAGAGGTGCAGAACCGAAGAGGACTTTAGGGTCGGTTATAAGGATAAAACCGACCCTAAAGGTGCTCATATACGTGAAATCCAGCTCTTATTCGGTCGACAAATTTGTCGACCGAGGAGCCCTTTACGGTCGGTTATAAGGAAAAACCGACCCTATAGATCGAGGCGCGAAGCCAAAAATCAAGCAAATTTTTGCCGCGGGAAACTTGTAAATGAATTTCAAAACAAATTGTCTATAAGGTCGCTTATTTTATAAAAACCGACCCTATAGAGATGCACTACAAGGTCGGTTATTTTAAGAAAAGTGACCCAACAGGTCTTAAGTGGTGCCTGCGTTTTTTATAGACATATAAGGTCGGTTATTTGGAAAACCGACCCTATAGAGATACACTACAAGGTCGGTTTTTTTAAGAAAACCGACCCAAGAGGTCTTAAGTGGTGCCCGCATTTTTATAGACATATAAGATCAGTTATTTGGAAAATTGACCCTATAGAGATACACTACAAGGTCGATTTTTTTAAGAAAACCAACCCAAGAGGTCTTAAGTGGTGCCCGCATTTTTTTTAGACATATAAGGTCGGTTATTTGGTAAAACTGACCCTACACGTAGGGACGTTATAACCCATTTCTGTACTAGTGGTACTTGATGAAGTAACACATGAAGTATCTTATATCAAGTCATACATTAAGAGGTGTGGAGTTTAATAAATATTGATTAAGTAGGCTAATGAACCTTGAAGGAAAGGTTGATCCAATTTAATAAAGTATGAAGTAATCAACATCCTAGTAAGGATGAGAGAGAAACTCATACTTTTTTGATAATCATGAAATGAACATACATTGATACTCCTAATATGTGTGGAGACTAAATTAGGGTTTGATTCTTGATAAATGTACTTGAAAACCCTAGATGGTTTTATAAGAGAAACCTTAACCCTAATGAAGGGTAATGATAAGAGTTGAAATTATAATTGGTTAATAAAGGGAAAACCTTAACCATATTGAAACCATGCCGGTAGCATGAGATAATGATCATAGCTAAGTATGATCTATGATGTTACATATAATACAATTTAATGGGCCTTGTGAGCCATGTGATTAGTTGTTTCCTAGCGAGAGGTGAAAAAATGTTTAATGGGCCTTGTGAGCCATGTGATTAGTTGTTTCCTAGTGAGAGGTGACAAGATGTTTAATGGGCCATGTGAGCCATGTGAATAGGTGTTGCCTAGTGAGAGGTAACAAGATGTTTATAAAAGTCTCATGTAATAAATGATAATGTTCAAATAAAGTAGGAAATGGAAACTTTTTTTTTTTGGTCCGAAAGCTCCTGTGTCTATTTATATTTTTGGGAAAAAGGGGGGAGAGAAACAAAATCAGTGCCTGTAAGCCGTTAACTGATTGAAAAACTCAGCTGGAAAAACCAGACTGAAAACAAAGGGAAAACAGAAACAGCAACCTATCTGCACAAAAGCTAAATAAGGAGGCAGAAGGTATTTTGTATCTTCCGCCACTGAGCTTCAATCCCTGTGTATCTGTTCTCATGAACACGACTATTCCTTTCAAACCAAATAGTATAAAGGATTAATAAGGCGCAGAGGTGAGCCTCCTTACTCGACCACTTAATCAGGTCCTCACAGCGACTTGGGATAGGACCAAGAACCTGTCCTTTAGTCCAAAGCTCCTTTGAATAGGGACATTTAAACATAACATGGACAACGTCCTCACAATCATTCCTACATAAATAGCACATAGAAGAAGTAGGAACGCCAAGCTTCATGATGTAATCAGTGGTAAGAAGCTTGAGATGAACTACCTTCCAAGCATGAACATGGTAATTCCTTGGGCAAGCAAACTTCCACACCCACTTGAAGATCTCAGACCTGCATCCTCTCTCTCTAACATTATCATAAATGAGAGAGAATCTAGGAAGAGACTCACCCATGAGTCTAACAGTATCACTGCCTCCCGAAATAATAATATTATCCTTTAACATGTTCAAGACAACATCATTCCTTCTGTTCTGCAGAATACTCCAACAGCCGTCCTTAATGATACAGCTTAGCATGGCATTATTAGGAACCCCTAGGCTTAGAGCCACCTTAGGACCAATAACGTCCATCAAAAACTTGTTACCAGGAAGCCAAGGATCACCCCACATCCTAATAGTCTTCCCATCGCCAACTGAAAACTTGAGATGAGGAATAAGTAAATCTCTCACACGAATCAATTGATTAATGAGCCAAGAATTTGAACTTTGCACATTAAGCAACCAAACTGTGGTCTTGTGGAAATACTTCTCATGAATCCAACGAACCCAGAGGCTGTCTTTCTTAGCCGCAAGATTCCACAAGTTAGCAATGGAGGCAGCCTTAATAGAAGACCTCATAGAAACAATATTTAAACCCCCTTCATCCTTAGGCAGAATAACATCTTTCCACTTCACAAGATGAACACCATTTTTAGCCTCAGAACCTCCCCAAAGAAACTTTCTACAGATTTTCTCAATATCATCAGCTATAGAAATCGGCAGAGGAAAAACAGCCGACCAGTACCTCTGGATGGCCATAACAGTGGATTGAATAAGCTCTAAACGCCCAGCCATGGATAACAACTTAGACTTCCACCCATCTAGCCTAGCTTTAATTCTGTCCATCAAAGGAGCGCAGAAATTCTTCTTAAGCTTACCAATAAACAAAGGCACTCCAAGGTATCTATGAGGCAAGACTCCTTCCTCAATATTGAGAATGGCCTCCATCTCCTTCTTATCCACATTACAGCTGTAGAACACAGAGCTCTTAGCAGGATTCAAACTCAATCCAGTCAAGGTTCTAAGATCTTCAAACAAAGCACTGATATTCTGAGCATTGTGAGAATTAGCTTCAGAAAAAATCATCAAATCATCAGCGAAAATAAGATGGGACACATTGAAATTTGCAGAAGCTCTAAGAGGAGAAATTTTCTTTTCATCAATAGCCTACTTCATCAAGATAGAGAAACATTGCATAACAATCACAAAGAGATAGGGGGCAAGAGGATCGCCTTGCCTCACCCCATTGCTAGGACTAAAGGCCTCAAGAGGTTCTCCATTGAAAAGAACCTGATAAGAAGTAGTAGAGAAAATCTCCTTTATCCAAACAAGCCAGCACTGAGGGAAATTCATCTTTCTAAGAATAACAAAAAGCACTTCCCAATTGATGGAGTCATAAGCTTTAGTAAGGTCAGCTTTGATGCACATTCTAGGACTCCCATGAG
This sequence comes from Alisma plantago-aquatica, assembly GCA_963693085.1. Taxonomy (NCBI): domain Eukaryota; kingdom Viridiplantae; phylum Streptophyta; class Magnoliopsida; order Alismatales; family Alismataceae; genus Alisma; species Alisma plantago-aquatica. The sequence goes on along the minus strand of OY856415.1, from coordinate 314,997,962 downwards.
ACCTGTTGAAATCATGAATAATTTCATTGGAAAGCAAGATAGCATCTTTGATACTTCTACCCTTCACAAAGGCACACTGGTTGGGGCTGATAAGAGAAGAAAGCACTCCCTGCAACCTATTAGTCAAGATTTTTGAGATGACCTTGTAAATAACATTGCATAAGGATATAGGACGCCAATTCTTCAACTCCTCAGTACTATTGCCTTTAGGGATAAGACAAATAAACGTTCTATTAGCCTCTTTCAGAAGTCTACCAGTTCTGAAGAAATCAAGAACAACACGAATAATATCATCTTTAATATCTCTCCAACAATGCTTAAAGAACTTGCCATTAAACCCATCTGGTCCAGGGCATTTGTCAACATTAAGACTCATAAAAACATCTTCAACCTCCTTAGGAGTAACAAGCTTGTCCAAAGACATCTTCTGAACCTCATTGAGCCAGGGAAACACCAACTAATTAAGTTTGACAGTATCCACCCCCTCATTTTTGTTAAAGGTATTTCTATAGAAGTTATACACACACTCTTTCAGCACATCAGGATTAGACTCCAGCACTCCATTAATATTGAGACATCTAATAGTGTTCCTGTGTCTTCTAGTTCTTAAAGAAGAATAAAAAAATTTTGAGTTCATGTTGCCTTCCTTCAACCAGCTAACACGAGATTTTTGCCTAAGCAAAGATTCATACTGATCATAAGCATCTTTTGCCTTTTTCCGGGCAACAACAACATCATGAATAAGAACCTTATTAGTAGGGTTTCTATCAAGAACACTCTGAATCCGATTAGCATCAGCCTCTAAAATTCTATAATTATCAGCCAGATTACCAGACTCCTTGTTCCACTTAATGAGAGTAGCTCTAACGCTTTTAAGTTTACTGTAAACAATAAACATAGGAAAACCTTCAGCTCCATTCCTCCAAGCGTCATTCACAATACTATTAAAGTTGTCCTTAGAACACCAAGCATTGATAAAACGAAAAGGGCTTTTGACAACCCTCCTTTTCCCCAAAGTGAACTCAATGAGTCTATGATCACTCGTAGTAGAAGGATGAGCAATGGCTCTAGCTTCAGGGCAAACCAGTAAGAAATCAGAATTAAACAAAATTCTATCAATCTTGGAAATGGCAAAATTACCCCCTTCCTGATGGTTGTCCCAAGTAAAAAATGAACCATCAGTATCAAGCTCAAACAAACCAGAATAAGTCATACAATCATTAAAATCCTCCATACACTTTTTAGAGGGAGGATCTTTACTAATGCGTTCACCATCTCTCCTAACAGCATTAAAATCTCCAATAAGACACCACGAGCAAGTAACAGATTCAGAGAACCGTTCAATATCCTTCCACAACTGAGACCTCTCATAATCATCATTATGACCATAGACACCAGTCAAAAGAAAGAACTCATTACCAACAGAAACACTCATATGCACAAACTGATCCGATTCAGCTATCTTGGTGACAGTACAGAAATCCTGCTTCCACAAAATGAGAACCCTACCCAAAACATGGGAATCATGATTAGAGATCCACGAGAAACCAGGAAAAAACCTATTAACAAGCTTTTGAACCTTTATAGCTCTAACTTTAGTTTCAGACAGAATAACGATGTGGGGATTTCTTCTACTAACCTCCTCCTGGACTTTGAGAATCTTATTATTAAGACCTCTCACATTCCAGGCCACAATAGACAAAGAAGAAGAACTATCCATTGGAAAGATTTTCATCCAGTACTTCACTGGGCAGCTGATTTTCTCCTAACTTAACAAGTCTGTTATTTAGGATGGCCTTCTGATCCGCAATCCTCTTAGTAGCCTTAGCCTTCTTCTTATTCCCTACAACTTTAAATTCAGCTTCCTTTCCTTTGTTAGCCTCAGAAGGCGTACTGTCAGGCGTGATGTCGATCACCTCTCCTGCATTAGATTGTCTGCTCTTTTCTTCAAATTCTTTAACAGCTCTCTCAAAAGCTTCCTTTTCCTTTTCAGAAACTTCCTCCAGCTTATCGCTTGAGTTCACAGTAAAGCTAACTTCAGAACCTTCCTCCGAAAGGGGCTTATCAGAACATAAATTTTCCGATACAGACGGATCCTTCTCCTTGACTTTTTTAGGAACCCAAATCTTCTTAACAACTTTCCCACATTCCCCATGACCGAACATACCACAGGTGTTGCATTTCTATGGCTTCCATTCATACTCAAACTGGATCGTGTGAGTAGTACCTTCATCCGAACAAAGTTCCAGCTCCGGCAGAAACTCAAACTCAGTTGGAATTAAGACTTGCAGCCTCGCAAACTCCATCCTCTTGCATTCGCTGGTGAGTCTGTCCGTGCACAAAGGAATCCCCAAATAAGATCCAATACGATCAAACATTTGTTTATCCCACAACTCCAAGGGAATGTTATGAACACGAATCCATATGGGAATATCAGACAGCTTAAACCTCGAGATAATGTCTCCCGGTTTCCACCTTAGCAGAACAACAGGCTTCCCCTTGACAGTCCAAATCCCACCTTCTAAGACATCTTCGAGATCCTGGCTCTCAGAAAATCTGACAATAAAAAAACCATTACCTCTGCCGATAACCTCTATGTTTCCAGCGATCTTCCAGATCTGAGTAAAGTAGGATTCAAGAGTAGGGAGATGCGGCTTAAATCCCACAACATAACCAGCTAGACAATTTTTCCATCGTTCCGAGTTCTCATCGGCTTCCTTCTTGGGGTAGAACAATTTGCCTTCCTTGACCGTGATTGTCGTTTTCTCCAACAGAGTGTTGGCATTCTTCTTCTTCGGCAACTGAAACAGCTCGCTCCATGACTTCCTAGCAAGCCCAGACTTACCTCCATCAACATTATTAGACCCAAACAGCTCAGGAGGACGACCTAACACCGAGTCGCCATTGGAGTCGCCTGCGCCGCCACCTCCGCTGTTTTCCGCCATCTCACCCGCGATTAGGAAATGGAAACTTAGTAACATAATAATAATAATAATAATAATAATAAATGGATACAATAATAATAATAATGAAATCTTAATCATACATACTTTATTCTTATTGCCAAATAAGGGCTATAGTGTTTTGAATATGCTTAAAGGAGATAAGAGGAATACTTGTATTATATAAAGGATGTAAATAAGTATGATGGCTTGGCCAAGGTATAATGCCTAGTAAAGGTGATGTGGTATTCAGTGATGAGATGCACAAGATTGGCATAGTCCAATACTTGGAATAAAACTACAAGATTGGGATAACCCAATGCCTGGATGCAACACTCACAAGATTGGCATAATCTAATACCTGGAATAAAACTATAAGATTGGGATAACCCGATGCCTGGATGCAACACTCACAGGATTGGCATAATCCAATACCTAGAATAAAACAATAGGATTGGTATAACCCGATGCCTGGATGCAACACTCACAGGATTGGTAATAACCCAATGCCTGAATGTTAATCATAGGATTGGTAGAGTCCAATACCTGGCTGTTAATCACAGGATTGGTAGAGTCCAATACCTGGCTGTTAATCACAGAATTGGTAATAACCCAATACTTGGCAGTTGATCACAGGATTGGTAATAACCCAATACCTGGTTGTCACATGATTGGTAATAACCCAATGCCTGGCTGTTAATCATAGGATTGGTAGAGTCCAATACCTTGATGTTAATCACAGGATTGGTAATAACCCAATACCTGGCTGTTAATCATAGGATTGGTAATAACTCAATACCTGGCTGTCACAAGATTGGTAATAACCCAATGTCTGGCTGTTAATCACAGGATTGGTAGAGTCCAATATCTGGCTGTTAATCACATGATTGGTAATAACCCAATGCCTGGCTGTTATCACAGGGTCGATAATAACCCAACACCTGGTTGTTATCAAAGGATTGGCATAGTCCAATACCTAGAATAGTTGCACAGGATTGGAAAAGTCAATACCTAGAACTGAATATGATGATGTATATTCACATGACTGGTACAATTCAATATCTGATTAGTAGATTAGCTGAGGCCAACAAATAGAAATGAGAATGATTCATAGATGACATACCATGATAATGAGCATCACATGATAAGCTTGAGATTTTGATATAGTATGATGGGTAAATGATATACATGTTCTTCATATTCCTTATAAAGTGAATAAATGATTTACTGCTCTTCATGGATAGTTGCAATGCTTTAAAAGATGAGAATATTCTAAACCACTTATCCTCTGCTCAGTATAATACTATTTAACTATGATAATAACATTATTGGCAGAGAGTTATATCTCTCGCTGGGACAATTGTCTCACCCCATGGGATCCAAAAAAATTTTAGGTGGATGTGCATGAGGGGGATTGAGACCGTACTGTAGAGAAAGAACAATAGCAGCAGGGACATCAGTGACAGCTCAGGTTGAGTGTATTGTCTGTCGTGTCTTGTAGATAGAAGTCATATGTGTCGTCTCTGTACTCTCAGGTCCTTGGAGTTGGTTTGTACTGATTTCATGAATGATCTGAGATTTTGGCTTGAATGCCTAGAGGTTTTATGTTGCTCCAGTATGTGTTTTGATAGAGAAACTGTTATATGTTGTCCTCGAGATGAGATGAAACAATGTTGTACAATGTAAATCATGATATGTATGAATTTTGGATCTTTCAGTAAAAGTTTTCTGTACAAGGATCTCCTTGCAAAATGGTTTTAAATATTAGTGATTTTTGTTAATCCACTATTTATGTTTATTCTGCTTAATTAGTAACGATGTGTTTGTCGGTTCGATGACTGTCGTTACAACCAACTTCCCAACAAAAGACATTCTGATCCTTGTCCAAATCTTGATTTTAGTTCTCATACCATCAAGTCATGAACTAAAATCACTATAATAGCCTCTACCACTAGCTATAGGAGTGCCCAGGTACCTGATAGGTAGTCAGACCCCATTCAGGTTAATTTCTAGATTGAGCCTCCATCTCCTTTAATCGTAGTACTGGGTGAGTAAAATTCTTCACTTAATAGAGTTGATGTATAACCCAGTAAGCTTGCCTAATAAAATCATCACCCTCTTGAATTCTTTTATCCTTTTAGCATTTCCAACTGATAAGAGCATCACATCATCTACAAAGATGAGGTGAGTCTTCACTTTAATTCCTTTGACCTTGAACAATTTAAGTATGCCCTTGTTCTCAGCACTACAGATGAGGTTGGTCAATCCTTCCATTAGGATAGTGAACAAGAGGGGAGACAAAGGGTCCCCCTGTCGAAGGCCATTAGAAGCTCTAAGAAGACCCACTGGTCCCTTGTTGATCAGAATAGAGAAGGAAGAGGTTTGGACACACTATTTCATCAAGAGGATCCATCTGTAAGAGAAGCCCATAAAACCATGATGGCCCAGAGCGCCTCCCACCACACGAATTCATAAGATTTCATTAAATCTATCTTGACATAGGCTTTGGAGCTTGAGTTTTTGATGTTGAACCCAATCAAGAATTCAGAAGCCAGAAGGGTGAAATCAGAAAGTTTCCTCCCTTTGATGAAAGCACTATGCTCCTCAGAAATAATGAGGGGCAGTAAACACCTGAGTCTACATGTAAGGAGTTTAGATGCGCATTTATAAAGAACACTACAGCAAGATATAGGCTTGTAGTCCGACATGTCTTCAACATCCTTCATCTTGGGTATGAGCACTATGAATGTATGGTTAACAACCATCACCATGTTCCCACCATTCATAAACAATCTGATGGTTGTGTTGATGTCTCTACCTATGAGGTACCACATATGCTGGTATAACATCCCATTGAACCCATCCAGCCTAGGAGCCTTGGACGAGTTAATAGAGAACACCACACTTTTAATTTCTTCATCAATAAATGGCCAACATAAGTTAGCATTCATATCAACATTCACTCTTCTACTAGGTAGTAGGTCACCGTAATTACTATTGTGAGTATTAAGTTGGTTGTACATATTATGGAAGTAGTTGATGGCCCCTGCTGCGATATCTTCATGCTTATCAATCACTACACCCTTCTCATTAATGAGTTGGTGTATAGTTTCTCTCATCTCATTCTTCTTCACAGCTGCATGATACACCTTGGTATTCTGGTCGCCATAAGTAATCCACTTCATATGGCTCTATTGCCAGTAATACCTTTCTTCTGCCTTCTTTAACTTCCTTATCCTATCCTCAGTTTCTCTTTCCTTATTGATTACAGTCGTATTCCCAGGCATCGCTCTGGTATTGGTAGACGCAACTTTAAATTCTTCTCTAGTTGTCACAAGCAAATTCTTGAGATTGACTTTGCTCCTGCACTAGTCCTTTAATGCCTTTTTGTATTTTGAAGCTTCTTTAGGACTCTATAGAGAGGATTTCCATCAACATTGATATCCCAACTGCCTTCCACCAGCTCTATAAAGCCATCTCAATCACACCACATATTGAGGAAACGCAAAGGGTGATGGGATTGATCCTTGGAAGCGAAATCCATTCTTAGCCATGAGTGATCACTCAAAATGTTAGCCCTCAGCTTAATAATTGCATTAGGCCAAACATCAAGCCAGGCTTCATTAACTAGGGCTCGGTCAATAGTGCTAGTAATCCTTCTACCTGGTTTTTGTTTATTTGACCAGGTAGTCAGCCCTCCAAGTTTGTCTAGTTCAATAAGTCCAGTCAACTCCATAGTGTCATTGAATGTTATCGTAATTCTTTCTGGGACTTTCAGGCCATTGTACTTCTCTTTTGCCTTTCTGACATTGTTAAAGTCGTCGAGTACCATCCATGGAACCCCATGTTGTGTAGTGCTTTTAATAGTGTCCCACATATCACCCATGTCTCTTTCTAAATTTTCTCCATAGATACCAGATAATATGAAGAACATGTCTCCTTTTTTGCAATAGCTAATAGTGAAGACTTGATCAGTAGCACTAATGAGGTTGACATCCCAAGCCACATGGTTCCACCCCATGACTATCATGCATCCTTCCCTATAGTCAATGTTAGAGAGGGCTCCCCACCCTATAAGGAACAGGGTGTGAATCCTATCCTTTACATTCTTCTTGATCCTGGTCTCCAAGTAGAAGATAAGTCTTACTCCTTCCTTAGTAATAACTCTCCTAACATCCCTCTGCCTCTCAGTAAGCAAGGCTCCTCACATGTACCATGTGAAATGGGACATATCTAATCAATGTTGTTCCCACTCCCCTCTTTGTAATGGGATCATTTCTTGGATTTCTTGTTTTGACCCATATCGATGCTTCTAGTCTTCCTAGGACTCCTGCTGCATCTATTGGTCATATCCCCGACCACCTCCTCCTCAACTTCATTCAGAATTGAGAATTTTTTTGTCATCCTACTACTCAGTAGTAGTGTCATTCTCCTTTGTACCTTGAGTGTTCTTTACCGCCTCAGTTGTGCCCCTAGGACGGGACACCTCCCCTGAATGTTGAGTACCAGAAGGGGGTCCCTTAGGGGGAGGGGTTTCAGGCGGGGCCTGCTCAGCAACTGTGGGAATGCCAGGGTTGATGGGATCATCATCAAGACTTTCGTCAATGACCTTCGCCTTGCCTTTCTAGCTCTTCGGGGGTGGTTTTGATCTACCCGATCTTATGGGTTTCTTCTTAGGTTGCTCAGGGATGATGGGGGTGCCAAGTTGATAGATATTGTATCAGTAGGGTAGTCACCTATATCATGTCTGAAGACCTTACGGGTTGACCACCTATCTGGGAGAGCTTTGTATTTGAAGTGCACCTCCCACTCATCCCCATTGGGGAGCTTGACCATCACTTCAAGCAGTGGCTCGTGTTCAACTGAAATGTCAATGCAAAATCTAGCGCATCCTTAGACGGAGCCATCCAATCTCATGTCGATGGCTCTAGATTCTTTGACGCCATGGGCGATTACATCAATTTCCCTAGCCGTCCAATGCTTGCCCACATTCGGTAAGGAGACCCAGATAGGGCAGTCTTGAATTCAACTCTCATGGTGTCCACTTCCTCTATCCACCTTCTCACAAGGACCAGCTGGTTGTCGAAGAACCAGGGTCCTTTAAGAAGTGCTCCCTTGATATCAACTTCACTGGAAAATCTGGCGAGGAAGAGACCAGCATCCAAGGAGAAGAGCTCCAGTTCCCCTTTTGGCTGTGAGCTCGAGATCATCCATCCTTTCAAGCAGATAGGATGGATCTTCTTCCCAAGTATTTGGACTATCACTGAATGTTTGTGGTAGTCTTCCGTCTCCTCCATGATAGGGTTGTTGAACCTTGTCCATAATCGTTGGTCGCCTTCCTTGTAGAAGGGGGTTTTAGGGTTAGTCGCCACGGCTCCTCGGATATTTGGGGGTGGTCCTACAACAGATCACACCCAATCCCTAGCAACTGTGATGTCCGTTGCTGGTGAGAACTAGCCACCTTCTTTTGAGTTTTGGCCTAAGCAGGTATAAGTAGGTGGGATTCCATAGCCCCCACCCACCATGGTCAAAGCCTCGACCTAGAGAGGGATTAGAGCAGTTCCCATACGTAGAGAGAGAGAAATCTTCTTTTGTTTTCTTTTTAGTCATGTCATAAGATTCATGCACTTAAGAATGCTTAAGTAAAATACTTGTCAAAATTTTCTCTCAAGTCAAGTGTGTGTGTATATGTATATATATATATTGTCAGGCTAGAATACACCCAAGTGTACAAATTGCATGCTACACTCAAGTGGGATTTGCGTATAAAGACTATTTTTTTACAAAATGGAAACCATTGATATTCATTTTCATACTATTATTAGGTTACATACAAATTTTGAGCCCATTTGGATGAGTGTAAGTCACTCATCTGAGGGCCACAAAATTGATGCATGATACTAATTTGAAATGCATTATTTTTGTGGCCTTTATAACATGACCTATAAATGTCCAAATGAGCTCAAATTTTATATGTGAGTTATTCACAAGTTGTTTCTGAAGAACAACATATTGGATTTACAAAAATTATTACAACATGAAAAACTACTTGAGTTTATTTTACTCCAGATACACTCAAGTGTATTCTAACCTGACTCTCTCTCTCTCTCTCTCTCTCTCTCTCTCTCTCTCTCTCTATATATATATATATATATATATATATATATATATATATATATATATATATATATATATATATATATATACTTCTTTTATGATGTGTATAGTGTCTCTTACTGATGTATGTCTCAGTTTTCACATGGTCGTGGGACAAGATGTCCCTAGATCAAGGAGCAAACGAATTTGAAGTGAGTGCTTAAAACTAAAAGTTTCCAAGATTTATCCTGGTGGGGTGTCATATACACCTTAGAAGATCCAACATCAAGTTTTTAGAGAAGAATTATGCCTTAGATTTTCTTCTACCTTTCATGTATCAGATTCTAGTTCAAACATGAGATAGCTTAGATTATAAGCTTTCTCTTCTAAAGAACATTTTATGAATCTATATCTCCAATTAATGAATGGTGTTTCATTTATCTTGTTGAATGTATATCATGTTTTGTGATGTTCCTCTAACCTGAGTGACCTATGTTATATACAACATAAGGTTTTCTTCTTTTGATATGTATGTACTTAGAGAGTTGTTACAATTAACATGTTGGGATGATTATGTTCCACTCCTCTAGTTAATTTTACTTTTAAAACAAGTGTGATCATTCCTTTTTATATATTAATTGAGGTAACATACTACAAACAAAACATTAACAAATCCATATAGAAAAGTTGGGAAACAAAGAAGGATCACATGTACATCCCAGGAAACAAACTAAACCTAAGAAATATTAATATAAAAAAATTGATATAGTCTATGTACTTTCTATATGTTACTCCAAAGGCGAAAAGTTATCAGAACCCAAGTTATGGTGGACTCCATTGTGAGACCATGAAACCTAGAATAACATCAATGTCTCTCTAATCTTGATTTATTATCATAATTGTATGTTTTAATAAGTAATGAGATAATTTGATTAAGAGAAATCCATAATTGTCTTTTTTGACTTTATTTCCCCTAATTTCAAGGTTTCTTGAAGGTTGGGACTTAATTGGAAATGCATCATAATATGAGAATCTTAATGAAAATTGTGTTTCATATATCTAAACTTGTATTTCCCTTCATATTTAGGTTTCACTAATCCTTAAAAATGTTTTGTTAAGGGATCACTCTATTTTGACTTATACTGCATATTCCTTGACTTTGTGTATCAAGAATCTTTGTGGACTAATTCCCACTTCCACTATAATTGAGGACCTAATTCACAAATTTGTATGAAAATTATGGTTATTCAGGATTATATTTGATGATGTCAAAGTGTAAAAGAGTGAAATCATCCCTTTACTAAAATTTGAAGAATAAAACATCCATACTAAACATTCACAAAAAGTATGTTGGAACTGATGTAAAATTTTCAAATATTTATATAATGGTATACAAAAGACCAAAGTATATAGCAGTAGAATAAAAATCATGATTGTATTCAATTTAATAAAAGATTGCAAAATTCCATCATATCTCCCATATAGGGTTTACAACAACAAAAGGATCTTGATAGAAGGAAATCTAAACTGCACCAACTTTGTCTCCAAGCAACAACTTCAAGAGCTAGGTACATGTTGGAAGCCATGTACTCCATATCCTAATCCTAGGTTGGTCCTCCATGCTCCTGCTACGCCACTCCGATACTAGGTCTTTCTCAACACCTTGATCAGACCCTGAGTGGTTGGGAAGACACCCAATAAAAGAAAGAAGCAAGGTATGTGTCAATAGTGAACAAGGACAAAAGGTAAAGAAATAATATGGAAATAAAGGCTAAGATTTCATCATAAGATGAAGAGGGTCAAAAGTATGAGGCATAATAAAAAAGATGCTTTCCATAACAAGAGAAATAATAAAAGGGTTGCATGCATGCTTATTATTGACTACCTTAACTAAGTAGGGTTGAGGCATCTACCGGACCTCAACCAAATAGGTGAGGGAGAGTAATACATTCTAGTCACCTATCAAATATTCTATGTTGGGGAGAGTAACACATTCCCCTAGGAAAATTTACACGTGCCCTATCTGTAAGGACCCTGACCTGTGTTTAGGGTTTACCCTGTTTGTTTTGCTTGATCTTGGTGCTTTGATGCTTGCTAATCACTTTTAGTGGTGATTAGGGTTTTGTTGTGATTTGTTGAGTGTTTGAGGGGCTACTTGCAAATAACCCAAGTTTAGGGTTTTGTGTGCAAGTTGGCCATATTGTGAGATGTTTCCTTCTCTTTGCTTCCTCTAGGGTTGAGAGGAAGGCTTGGGCTTGTTGTTTGAGTTCTTTGGGCCAGAGTTGAGCTTGTTTGGGCCTTGAGGTGCCTTGTCTGGGCTTGCTTGAGCCTTGTGTCGGCCAAGTGAAGCTTGTGTCACCCAACATGGTGGTGTGTCGCCTAGTAGAGCTGATGCATGTGTCGCCCATGTTGCTTGGTCTTGGTTGGTGGACACTTGGTGCATATCTTGGACAAGTGTCTCTTGGCTTGCTAGAGTGTTGGCTTGAACCCTAGGACAAGTCTCCCTTGGGTGGACGACACTTAGCATGGATCTACCTTGGTTTCTCCTCCCCTTCCTTCTATATAGGTATCTCTTTCCCTTGCCTTAGCTTCCTTTGCTCTTTTAGTCTCTCCTCCACCTTGAGTGCACGACACTCCTCTCCTTCTTGCTTGTGTTGGCCGATACACTCCCTTGGAGTTGAAGTGGTGGCCGATACACCTTCTTTAAGAAGCTTGGTGGACGATACCTTTGGACCTTGGAGCTTGGAGCTTAAGGCGGGTTGCATAACTTCTAACCCTAACTTCATTACCTCTTGTTCTTGTTCATAAGTTAGTAGCTTAGATTTGTACCTTGCTTGTGTTTCCTTTGGTGGTCGATCTCCCCTTAGGGTTTAGGGTTCCTTTGTAGCTTAGTATACCTTGTGATCTAGGGTTTGTGCTCCCTTGAGTTGGAGGTTGAAGGTGACCTAGGGTGGGTGATACCCCTTCTTTGTTGGTGTGTTGGACGATATCCTTTTGAGTTGGACGACATGGTACCTTTGTCTTGGTGATGGATGATATGGTACCCTCCTTGATGGATGATATGGTGTGTATGATCATGGTGTTGGGCGATACCTTGCCCTTGTGTTGGGCGATAGGGTGAACTAGGGTTATGTTGGCCGATGTGATGGTGACCATGATGGGCGATAGGGTTCCTCTTGTGATGAGCAATACCCTTGTTCTTCTCATGGAAGATAGGCCTTAGTACCTTGGTGGATGACAGGGCCTAGTTTGGTGAGTTAGTTGGGTTGCATGATATGCAACATGGTGCTGGCCGATAGCCCTGACGGGCGTTACCTCTTGGGTTGTGACACACGATAGATTTGGGTTGTGATGGGCGTCACGCCCCTGGTTTGGGTATGTGTCGGACGATAGGCCTGGATAGGTAGTTGCACATTTTAAGGAGTGTTTCCTTCTCTCTCTTGGCCGTTATGAGGTTGTTAGCTGGGTGTTAGCCTTGAGTGTCGGGCGTTGTGATGGGCTGTGACGGGCGTTGCCCGATAGGGTGTGACGCGTGACACCCCTGACGCGTGATACTCCTCTCTTGTGACGCTGTGTCGGGTTGGGCGCTGGGTGCAACGCAGCATTGCTGCCTTCCCATGCTCTAGCCGTGTAAGCTAGCTATAGTGAGGGTTGTGAGTTGTAGTGAGGGTGGTATGGTTCTTTAATGATGGTTTCTAGTGTGATGGAAGTGGATGCTTATGCACCAATAAACGATAGTAATGTCTTGATTAGTAATGATAACAATGATAAAGTTTATAGTGCTATTGATAGCAAAGATGTTAATAATGTAAATGATGGTGATGTCTTGTTAGTAGTGGAAGCAATAATAATGTTAATGATGATGCTACGTGACAGTTACATTAATAGTTTGCTTAATGATATAACAATAAAGATAATAGTGGATGATAATGCTGATAATAGTAATGATGGTAACAAGAGTAGTAATGACATGCATGATGTAAGTCTTATGCTTATTTGTTAATGGCAATGTTAAATGGTAGTTACATTAATGGTGGCTTAATGATAAAGATAATAATAATGATGATAGTGGATGGTAACAGTAATGACATTGGTAACAATAGTGTTTGCTCTGTATACTCAACATGATTTCTATATAAAGTGAATACCTTGATCGTTTGTATAATCTTGAGATAAGGGTAAGCATGAATATGGTTTGTTAATGATGTACTTAATACACTTGATCACCAAATAGTGTAAGAATGATAAGTAGAGTATCTTGAATGACCTTTCATGATAGTGAGCATATCCCTTATGTTGAAACTATGATTATTGTGTACCCTAACCATGCAGGTGATGTTTAGCCATGAAAGGGCTATGAGACACATGTGATGAGTAACATTACTTTGATAATTACTCTATGAGGTTGTACATTTTCTCATCATAAAGAGAAGTTACTTATCAATTAAGAATTTGTTTTTAAGATATCTTTAATTGTTATGTTTATGCAAAGCATAAACCCCTAACATATGATGTTCATATTATTTTATGTATAATTAAACTGATTTCATGGTTGACCATTCCAGGTAGCCAACATAAACCATTTGATATTTTTTTAGATACCAGAATCTCTTACCTTGGTATCTATCACATGTGTTGAAAACACATCACATATTTATCTTCCTTTCATCTTGGGACATTACTTGTTACATATATCTTCACCTTGGAACCAAAGTCCAAGATAAACTGATACTTTTCTAAGTATCCAACACATGAACATTTTTATCTTATGGACAACAAGTATCTTAAGACTTACTTGATTGACATGTCCCCGAAAGGAAAGAAAACAAGGAATCATATTCCTCTTATTATTTCATGATTTTTTTTAACTATTCATGAATCATTTTTGTCTCATCCTAGGTTCCTTGCCCTCAGCATAGGAATTTATAAGGATGATTACATAACATTATTCCTTTCTTTGTTATTGTTTAACATGTTCATGAGCATCTTGTGATCTCATCACATTTCCCATTATGGGAAAATATCTTTATTATGCACACAAACTTTATCGAACAGGGATCACCTCCCTTGTTCTCATTCTCATCTTATGAGGAGTATACGTTTACTTCCTCATACACACATACTGATCTGAGATCATCTCATATTTCTCTTTCTTGTACTTAGGATATGATATATTTATCCATACCACATTTCAAATTTCATGATACTCACTAGATTGTCTCAGAATGACTACTTGATCAGAGCAATCAAAAAGATAACAATCTAAGAGTTTTCATACTCACTTTATCATCAATAGTTGTATACCTAGCCAGGGTATATAAATACTGAGATTAAGTAGTATGCACTTTATATACTATCACATTCCTTACTTTTCATATTATCACAAGCATAAGATTTAACATTCTTGGATTTTATCTAGGTATCTCTTCTATACCTCATCCTCTTTCATAGAGGTAAAAACAATATGAAACATCTATAATGTTACTGTAACAAATATAAGTCCTCTTAGGGTTAATCAAGGAAAGCGCAATCAATTACTTTCTCAATTTAACTCGGGAAATCATAAAATGACATATTAGAATGACATTATTTTGTCTAACCTGTCATGATTCATGGATAGTTCACTGCCTCAGGCTGATTCTGCCTTAGAGGTTGATTCACCATAACATTTCTGGCTGAGCAATTTCTTGCCAGATGTCCTACATGTCTACATTGATAACAAGTTCTATTCTCCCACTGAGGCCTAGATGGTTCTCTACCCCTTCTGGGTAGCCCTTGCCTTGGTGCACTAGTCCCTAGTTGTACCGGTGGTACCAAAAACTTCTTATTTTTGGAACTACTAGGCCTCTGTTCCTGAGTTTGGATAGGCCTTTTCTCAATTCTTCCTTTATATTCCTTTTTTGGACAATTACTTCTGATATGACTAGGTTTCCTACACCTATGGTAGATTCTAGTTTCAGACTATATCCTATTCCTTACATCATTTTCTATTGCTTCAACCTGCTGGTGTTGATGACGTATCCTGTTGATGTCCAAAACATCGTCATTGGGGGCTGGTAATCTAGGTTGTATTTCTAATGCTTGATCCATTATATACATCATGGTTGCCCTAAGTTGCCCAACAATGATACCTAAAGAAGGATTTCTTATCATAGTTGGATCAGCTTGAGGGTTCTCATGCAATTGTTCCTCTCTTGCCTGATCCCATGCACCTCTTCTTGGTGCATCATTGCTGCTTTTTGTAGCATATTCCTCATGTGACCAAGCCATCTTCAAGTTCTTCTTCTCCTATATGAGTAGAAGACACTATAAGATACACTGGAAGATACTAGAACAGACTCTACTACCTTAATCCTATGTCTTTGTAGACTCAACGAACCTAGAGATCTGATACCAAACTTGTAACGACCGATAAACAAATCACTACTGATTCAGCGGAATTAAACATTAGCAGCGGATTGTTGAAAATCACTAAAAATTAAAACCATTTACAAAGAGATCCAAACATAGGAAAACTCTCTCATCAAGAACCAATGTATAACATTTACATCCTGGTTCATAAGTACATAACTTGTACCATCTCTTCTCGAGGATTACAAACATCAACTACCCTATTAACATTATATACAGACAGCATAAGAACCTCGAGGCATCAAGCCAAAATCTCATATCGATTCATTAAAAGCACTAACTACTAATTCTGAGGACCTGAGAGTATAGAGACGACACATAGGACTACTATATATATGACTTGACAGACAATATCTCCACCTGAGATCTCACTGTTGTCCCTGTTGTTGTTGTCCTTCCTCTATTGTAGGAATTTCTATTTCTTTGTATGTGTCACCTAAAAATGTTGGATCCCACGGGGGTGAGACAATTTGTAAATTGCCCCAGTGAGAGATATAACTCTCCACCAAAACATTATTATTGTAGTTTATTAGAATAAAACTAAGCTGAAGGATTTTATATATATTTAACAACAGATAAATCATTGTATGAATAGAGTGAAGTAATCTCCTTTCCTAAGGAGAACATTGCATCTACCTATGGTAGAGTCGTAATTCATCCATCTACTTGCAATGAATGTAAAGAGATATAAATAACATCTATCAACTAGAGATGCATAAAAGAAATGTAACATCAGCCAGTAAATTTCTGTATTCAATCCTTAAGAAAACATGCTATACGGCTGATTACCTTTTACAATCACACTTATGCCCTGAGGAGATGAGGTTACCTCTCATACTCCAACCGACCATTACAAAGTCGAAATTGGTACCATACAAGATCAATGGAAGAGCCAGCTTCCATGACCTCCCACATCTCAGTCAGTGCGAGACCACATGCAGGACATCTTGTGTCTCTTCTACATAGCTTTCCAGTGTATATTGGCAACTTTTCTATAGAGCTACAGCGGCGGCTGCACTCTCTTCACAATTGAGAGATTTCATGTTTACCTCCATCGATCTGGCATTAATATTATTGGGAGATTCATGATTCATCTATCCCAATCTTCGAGAGATTCGTGATACATCCATCTCGGTAAAAATAATGAAGGATTGAGAGGTTTAATATTTACCTTCCATCAATTCCCCCATTAGGACGTAAGGATATGTTCACCCATCAACCCCCACATATTTAAAAATATGCATTCCGGGTTTTACCGTGGAGCAACTCATTTCACCATCAGTAAATATTAACACTGATGGATCTATGGTCAGGGCTCTACATGATATGATTTCACTTGATTAATATAGTATATTAGCATATTCTTTAAGCATCAGTCAAGTTCTCAAACAGGAATTATTGTGACAAATGCTACAAAGAAACATGTACGCTCTTATCAATTTCTTTACCAGAACTTATAATACATTGGGATCTTAATCCCTTATCTCATCACTTGAAAGTTCACATCTCACAGCAACATCATTATCTTACTTATCAAATATGGGTATTCATACCCTCAGTTAATCACTAATTACTGTTACCACTTGTTAGGTAACTATTACCTCTAGGTCCTCAGACTGAGGTATACATGATACTTGTTACACAAGCATCTCACATGGCTCACAAGGCCCATTAAGTGTCTTGTCACCTTTCACTAGGCAACAACTTACTCATATGGCTCATAAAGTCCATGCACATTTTGTTACTTTTACTAAGCAACAAAAACATTAAGGCACACAAGGCCGATCAACATTTTTGTTATAGAAATATCATAGCTCAAATTTGGCTATGTTCATCATCTCATGATATATGCATGGTTAATACACATGATAACAATCATGACAATTTCACATCACACCATGCAATACAGTAGTAACACCATTATTCCCTTACCATGGTTAGGGTTTACCATCAAATAGGGATTTTCATCCCTTTACCCAAAAATTAGGGTTAGGGTTTCCCATTTCACATTAATTAGGGTTTCATGTTTATATTATCTATTCAACCCTAATTTATTGTTCCATTCATCTAGGAGCATTCTATAATATCATAAGTATTCACTCATGATCATTACTCTCATCATATATCATTAATGATTATCAATTCAAGGTATGAGTTCATCTCTCAACCTTACCATGGTATGTTTATATCATACTCATTATCTTGGCTTAACCCCTTTCTCATAGTATGTTAGTCAACACTTATCAAAGTGCATTGAATTCATTACATCTTCATTGTAACAATTTACATAACACACACTTCTTGTGTTTCTTATCCAAGTATATTGGATTTGAGGTGCATCAAGGTATATCAACCCTGAAATGCTAAATGTGATATCTATCGTGTATTGATGTATCACTTTTCTCATCAGTTCCAACTTACTTAAGTTAATCAACTGACCTTGTATTAAGATATTTTCCTCTTAATAATTTTAACCACTAACATATCACCTTTATCATGTAGTGCATAGGTCACCCATTAGAATTTGTATAACTATCCTTAATGATACAGACTTATCTCAAGTTAAGGCATTACATACCATAAGGTTGCCTGTAGTCAACCACTTGAGATATTTCATCTCCATAAGGTATTACCCACTATTTCATCATTAGGGTTTTCTCTTACCTTCACCCAATTTTAGGGATAGGGTTTCATATAGCATTACATATCATCACCCTGGTTTAGGGTTTCACATGGCATCACCCTATATTAGGATTACATTATTACCCTGGATTAGGGTTTATTATTCATCCCAATTAGGGTTTATCATCAAAATACCCTGAATTAGGGTTTCTCATGTCATCACCATTAATTAGGGTTACACTGTTAACCTAGATTAGGGTTTCACTCAAAATTGCCCTTAATTAGGGTTTGAATTCATCAATTAACTCAATTAGGGTTTTATGATCTCTTTATCAAGGATCATACCCTAATTGTATATCACATTTATTTTGAATGTGTTAGGCTTGACTGTTTACATGATTATCATTTATGTATGAATCTCTCTCTCATCCTACCCAGGATGTCCTCTACTCAATTCTTGATTAGATTGATCCTACTTCTTATTCAAATACATGCATTTAGGGTTAGCATGATATATTGAATTATTGCATCATTATGCATCAATGATTAATCCCACTAAGGGTATCAATCATCTAAATACATTAGATGTTCAAATGGTTTGGTCAATTGAACTTTCAGTTACATGTTGTATCCAATTGAATTGACCATGTTGAACCTCAAATGGTTTTGATTACTTAGACCCCAAATCGTCTTGGTCTCTCAGAACTCAAATGGTTTGAAACCATTTGGGCAAATTACCCTTGAAACTATTTAAGCAAGAAATGCATTGAAATTGAATGGACTTGGGTCTCCAAATGGTTTTGAGACCGTTTGGACCCAAATGGTCTTGAGACCGTTTGGACTCAAACGGTCTTAAGATTGTTTGGTCCAAACCCTCTCAAAATCGAATGGACCAAAAAGGTCTTTCAACACTTAAACAATTCAAGGTTTCAATCAATGAACCGACTATCAATTGAATCCTTGATTCATTCATCAATTGAACTATTGAATCATCCTTCAATTGGACCATCAATTAGGGTTTTGAACCCAATTGAACTAGGATTTATAATCAAGAAACCTTCAATTAGGGTTTTGAAATCGAGGAACCTTCAATGATTAACATTGTGGAACCGATTCAATTGAAATCAATGAATCATCATCAAATTATGATATGACCTGGCCTCAAACGGTCTTGAGGTCATTTGGATGACCTCCAAATGTTCTTGAGACCGTTTGCCCCATCCATCATTGAAATATATGAAATTCAATTAGGGTTTAGATAATTGGATTAATCATCAATTGAGCTATTGATTGCATTTTAATTTGATATCTCTGGATCTTCAATTACTCAATCATACTCAACCCTAGACCTCCAAACGGTCTTGGTTGACCTCCAAACGGTCTTGATACCATTTGGGTGATCTCCAAATGGTCTTGATACCGTTTGGGTTAATCAACCCAAAATTTTAAATCAACCAATTGAAATTTCAGCACTTAACCCGATTAGGGTTTGGTAATTGATTAAACTTCATCTGATGAACCTTTTGGAATCAATCAATTAAGTTTAATGGGTCATCAACCATCAACACTAACATCAAAACTCCAAATGTTCAACTATGGTCAACCCTTTCAAACGGTTTGAAACCATTTGGCTTCTAACGGTTTGATGAAACTGTTTGATTTCAAACGGTTTTGTTGAAACCGAATGAACATCTTGTTGAAATCGATTGAATAACCAATTTTTGGGAAACGTGTCCAATATGATGTCAATATCATTTACCTTCGTCCATCTAGTTCCTAGTACTTCTGATTTCATGGAATTACCAATTTTAACAAGCAATAAATCAAGAAGAAGAAGGAATCAACATAATTGCAAAATTAATGGTTGAATAATAATGTAAATGGGTTCAAGTTATATAACCTGCCTCCAATTGAGCTTCAAAGCTTCAATCTTACGTCAAAAATGGTGGCTACAACTCCTTTCACTATCCCAAGGCTCGTCCTCAAGCTTTGAGTGAAAAGGAATGGTTAGAATTGAAGATGGAGTGAAGATAAGAAGAAATCAAGCATTGATTTGTGATTTCCACCATGGAATCAACGTGAAAGAGGGCCATGGAGATTACCTACAGGTTGGGAGTCGTCCTCCTTTTGCTCCTAAGCTCCCTTGGTCGTTTTGAAAGCAATAAGTGAAAGTGGCTTCGAAATTACCCATTCAAGCTATGGATAAATGAGTATATATGAATTTTATTGAAAATTCATTTAAGAGAGAGAAAGTAGGAATTATCTCCTCCATTTTCCTTGCCACTTGCCCTATTCTCTTCCTTAGAAACGAGGATATCTTATTTTCCTCTTATTCCTCTCAATTATCCATGATTTAAATAAAAGCAAATTAAGCACCTTAAATCATATAATACTAATATCCATAAGTTAGTGGATATTTCTTTTTCTTTTCTTAATGTGAGTGGGTTCTCCACTCACGTAGATATTTCCATTTTCTTTGCAAGGCACAAGGACGTCCTCAATTTTTGATTTTCAACCAACACAATTTTGGTTGAAGGGCAATCCAATTAATATAATTATTTTTGCATTAAATTGAATTAGGGTTTCAATTATGCTTAAATCTTGATTATTTTAATATCAAGATTCTCTCTCCTTCAAAGTGATACAAATGAGATGCCCCTCTCATTTTCTTTGCTCTAAATGATGCCAAGAAATATTAGGGACTATTTTGAAGTGGTAATTTGCATATTGAACCCTAGGTTTTGGGTAAATTGCATATTATACCAAAACTAGGTTTTAATGCACAAACATTGCTTTATCAGCTCTTTCTTGGTACTCAGGCTTTTCCCAAGCCATACCTCTACATCATCTTCATTCTCATGATGCTTCAACACATGAGGAACATTTAATCATGTAAAATTTTCAAGTTAACCCCTCAACTTGGGTAATTTTCACTTTAGTCCAAAATAAGAAAACATTACTTCAATATTATTCAAACGGGACCAAAATTGAAACATAGGTTTCTCTTAGGCCTTAATTACTTTTGACAAGATAATATTAAGGATCTAATTAACTTGCTTAAGAAAAAATCCTAGGGTTAAGGCATAACCCAGGTCAGGGATGTTACACACAACTCCTCCATAAACAAGAAATCACCATAGTTAAGAACTTGGTGAAGAAGGAAAGAGAGGAATATACGTAACTCAATATCCTACTTCAACCAAGGTTGAAGATGACCAAAACCTTACCTTAAGCTTGGTGATCAAGCTCCCCTTGATCCTTGAGATACTTTGCATGATATCTAAAGGGTATGCATGATATCTCCAAGGAAGAGGGTTGTGGGGTTCGTAAACTTCCATAAGTAGGTGGAAGGTGGAGTATATATACTTGGCACTACTACAGAATACGCCTTTGGCGTCAGTTGTTTAACCCCCTTTGGCGACGGTTTTAAAGTGATGCCTATGTGGGCGCCGCTAAAGGTCGAACTCTTCGGCGTCGGT
Source organism: Alisma plantago-aquatica (assembly GCA_963693085.1). Taxonomy (NCBI): domain Eukaryota; kingdom Viridiplantae; phylum Streptophyta; class Magnoliopsida; order Alismatales; family Alismataceae; genus Alisma; species Alisma plantago-aquatica. The sequence continues at coordinate 314,976,412 of OY856415.1, read as the reverse complement.
TTTCTAACCGACGCCTATATGATCTATAGGCGTCAGTTATATATAGTTGGCCGACGTCTATAGGGTTCATGCCACAAAGAAGGGCACCACCTAGGACACTTTCTGCGTCGGTTAAAAACTAAAAAACTGACGCCATACTCCCAAACGAAACGGCCGTGCTTCGCTGCACGGCCGTGTTTAGTACTATAGGCATCGGTTTTATACGAATAAGCGACGCCTTTTCCACCACGGTCGTGCTTTCCTGCACGGTCGAGTTGTTTGTCATATTAGGCGTCGGTTTTTATCTAATAACCGACGCTATAGGCCTTTGATGACGGTGTTTTATAAATAACTGACGCCTATACTTTAATTTTTTTTTCTTATCAGTTTACAGGCCTGTTGTGGCTGGTCAGTAGGATGAGAACTTGCAATTCAGTTTTCTGAACTACAGGTTTACGACATCCATTGATATCAGCCTACAAACAGGCCACAAACCTGCAAAATAAACAAATATTTTTTCACACAAGTAGATACATTCAGACATCAATTCAATTCTCACATTCACACATGTAGAAACATTCAAATACACGTAGAAACATTCAGACATGTATAAACATTCAGAAATATTCATTTAGAAAATATCATTCAACATCGCTATCAGCATCCCAATTATATCTTACAATCGCCACTGCTTGTATGGCTTTTGCCCATTCTTCTCTTACTTCATTTAATGCTTCCATTGTATATGGAGCATGTACATTTTTTAAGCGTTTACCTATAGTGTGGTCAGTTTTAAACACCTGCAAAGAGAATGATGTATATATATAAGTAATAATATAAAAATAAGATTGATATATTTCATACTAACTAATGAGACTATATATAATACCTCATGTATGGTATTAATATCCAATGCGGCATGTCGGATAATCATCTGCATAAATCGCATCACATAGTATGTGCATGCCCAGTCGTTGTCTTGTGTAGCGCACTATAAATTGAAACATACAAAATATTAAAAAATACAACTAAGCACAGTTCACATAAATAATATATACATTGGAGTCGGGAACTTACTTTTACGTTCTCCCAAATTATTGGCTGGTTCTTTCTCCTTGGGACATTTCCTCCAGCATTTTTGAATGCATCTAAACCCCTACATGTTAATGTAACACAGTAAATTGCATAATTAAATAGTAATGTAATAACATATGTTAACGAATATAAAAATGAAATATTTCTCACCAGAATAATGGCATTCTCAATATGTGTCCAATTTTAGTGTTCAATGTACTTCCCACGGGATCTAGATAATAAACAGTGAACGTCCTGGGGACAATAACTAGTAACTCCCAATGTCTACCGCTAGAGGTAAAAAAGTTAAAAATTAATAACTCAAAATGCACAATAAAAATGGAATTTTCTTAAGTCAAAATTATAAATAAAGTAAACTTACTTGACATTGAATGGAGCTATTATTATCGTCTTCTTTTGCTGACTGAAAATTGTAAAAGCATCTATACAGTATTGTTGAACACTATCAGGGTATTTAGCTACCATACTAATCAATGATGGAATAAAAAAACCCACATGATCAAATGCAAATTGTTTGCATTGATCTTCGACTAAGTAGCTGCAAAACATGTATTTTAGTATGCATTAATATATAAGAAACCAGATCACCGGATCTTACACAAGGTATATGGATGTATAAATAAGATCTCACCTTATCCATGTCTCTATCATTGATGTATTCAGCCAATCATACATAAACAGCTCAATAATATCTTGTATAAATAAAGAGCTATTGTATGATTGACCTGCATAATCTGCTTCTAAAGAAACAATTATAGGGCAATGTATATTATGTGCCCGTAGCCAACATGCCATTCCCCTACAAGCAGGACCTAATGGGTATTTTAGGTCAGTTCGAACCCAACTTGGTAATGCAGGAAGTGGAGATGGAGGCCTAGGTGCTCCGGGTGTCTTCTTTTTATCATGTATATATAATTTCAGATCAGTTGACCGCATATATACACATTAACAATCTAAAGTAATGTAAATTTATCTTACAATTTCAGTAGTGTAGATGACATCTGCTTTGGGCCACAATATCACCCCGCCTTCTGCCTCACCAAGTGTATCAATATCTGGGTGGGCATATGGCAATGCAGCTTCCCTCCAATCGGGTAATACACATATTGGGCTCACACGAATGTAGCCCTGCAGCATTGGAGTCCCATGAAACGTTGCCCCAGGAAGGGACTGGTAAGCATGCGCCTCTGCAACAACATTGTCTTGCATTCTTAAGCGGCATGGCTTCAATGTCTACAAATTTACGTAAAGAATGTTATACATATATACATATCATCTTGAAAACATATCATCTTGAAAAGACTAGCTACAATGTCATAAACAATACTTACAGCAGACGTGTTAGGTGATGGGTCTCCAGGATTACTCGCAGTTTGTGCATCAGGAGAAGAGTGGGTCGCCATAGGCTGATTGGAAGCCTAAGATGCCTGCCACCGCACTATTTCTTCCTTGACCTTCTCAGCAACTATATCATTGACCTTCTTAGCAACTATATCCTCGACTCTCTTATTCTCCTATGCATGGATAAAAGAAACATTAGCTTCTTATTATTGAATTCCCTTTTGCAGTAACATTCTAAAAAAAGAATAGGTTACCTCTTCTTGTGAAAGTCCCGCTCTGGGTTTGCGCTGGGATGGCCCAAAGAATGCTTTGATGCCCACACCAGCGCCTGCACCCCTAACACGTCCAGGATGCTCTGGGTTACCCAGAGCAACTGTCAATTCATCCCTTGTGCCCTGAGGGATGAACGTGCCTTGTTTCCTCTGCTCGTGCAGCTCCCGCTAATCACCATCAACAGAAATTGGTAAGTTAACACCACAAATAATCAATATTCAAACAATTGCTCTAAGAGTTGTATTTTACCATTTTCGCAACCGCCTCAGCAGTTATGGGCTTCTTTATTTCACCCTTCTTGTTTTTCCTCCCAGCTATCCAGATATCATGGCGAGGCATGGGTGTGGCAGACTCCTGAGTAGGAGCAGACTCCTGAGTAGCCGCAGACTCCGCCTGTAGTCTTTGGCAAACACTTTCATATCCCTTTGGACCCATAGTGTGGTCATGCACATTCAGTGCACGCCTTGCTTTTTGTGCGTCACTGAGGGCCTAGTTAGTATGCACATTAATGATTTGGTTAGTAGTACTAAATGTTAATCTTGAATAGGTGAATACAACATATATTAATTAAATTGGGAGTGACGCCTAATACCTTGAATTCTTCATATTTTCTTGAAGCAACAAAATTGTCCCAATCTTCTTTGTCCAAGAAGTTCCACTGTTCAAGGGTTGACTTCTTCTTCTTATCACCATCTTTTATGTATTCTCTGTTGAGATTTGTCCTATAGTTCCAAAGCATCTTTCCAGCGCGTTGCATCACGCTTTTACGATGCAGCTTCTCATCCAATGCAAACAGATTCTGTAAAATAGAATTCTTATTAACTAGTATCCAAAAATAGAATTGCAAATAATATAATTTGTAATCTACAAAATAGAATTGCAAATAATAATAACTCACACATAAATCCTTCCATATCAAGTCTTTCTTCCCCTGAGGAACTTTATGCCAATTATCATACTTAACACCACAATGACTTTGAGTGACACACCCAAGATAGTTTACAAAATTATTGCGGTTCACTCCAATTGCATTTCCTCCATTATCAAACTCCACAACCAATTTGGATCCACTACCACTTAGCGCTATTAACTTCTTCAACAGAGTGATGCCCCTTTTCTTGTTAAGTGTTTGGTGCTGCGCATCAAGTTGCTCCGGTGCTTCAGTGGGTACATGTGCATCATCAACCTAAAATTTGACAAAAATAAACCCACTGAATTAGCACAATATAGAAATATGGGATATATGACATAACTAGAAGATAATGAATTTTATAGAAATACAGGATATGTTTTTAGAACTTACATTGGTATCATCGCCATGCACGTCATGGACAGCATGCTCATCATGGACTTCATGCTCATCATGGACATCATGCTCATCATGGTCAGCCATCTAAAAATGTCATTAAAAAGGCAAACATTTAGCATTTGTATTAACTAGAATAAGGAAAAAATTTAGCATTTGTATTAACTAGAAAAAGGCAAACATTTAGCATTTGTATTAACTAGAAAAAGGCAAACATTTAGTATTTGTATTAACTAGAAAAGGCAAACATTTAGCATTTGTATTAACTAAAAGATAATGAAAAATCAAATCTGAAAATGATATTGATATTAAAAAAGCAAATATTTAGCTTCAATAAAAAATATAAACATACATGCCTCTAAAATTGTGATCTTTTATCAATTAACAATCCTTCATTGTGATCTCCGCGCACATATAAGTCATCATTAGCTTCAATATTTTGTGGAGTTGGCAACCCAACTGAGAATGGACTGGAGTCATCATACTTATCATAGTACTCTTCTTCATCTATAGGATCTTCAATGAACTGTCTCTTACCACGAAGAACAACCGACCATTTATCATTTGAGGATCATCGATATAGAATATTTGTTTCGCCTGTGATGCCAATATGAATGGTTCACCCTTCTCGCCAATCTTTTCAAAGTTCACCAAAGTGAAACCCAATTCATCCACTATAACTCCTTTGGTGTTATCAACCCAATTACATTTAAAGAGCGGAATTCTGAAATCTATGTAGTCAAACTCCCATATGTCTTCAATGACACCGTAATATGACATTTTAGCTTCACGTGGACTCTTATCCTTTGCACTTGCAAAATACATAGTCGATGCTTGAAGAGTGACCCCACTGTTTTGGACGACACTCTTATCATCTTGGCGCTTTGTGTAATATGTGAACCCATTAATGTCAAACCCTTCATAAGACATAACATTCGGTTTTGGTTTAAAGGCGAGGCATTTGATAGTTTCTGTAATATCATTTGGTGTTTGAGATAGTTGATGTAAGACTTTATCTTCAAACCACTTAGTAAAAGTCTTATTATGCTCTCTAGCAAGCCACGTTGAACTTGCTTGAGGATGTTGTCTCTTGATGAAATTGGTATGTTCCTCGATATAAACACTCACTTCATCCATGTTGTGTAAAATATACAAGTGAGCTTGTTCCAACTGCTCACGGCTGATTAATTTCACCCGTGATCCCAAAATTCCTTTGCCCTCCTCAATATTCTTGTCATTAACAGGAGTGTTATTACCTATGTGATGTCATTCTTATATATAATAAATGTGTACCACCTATCCCATCCTTGAACACCTAATCTCACTAGTAAGTGTATAATGTGTATTGGGTTTTCAAGAAAATTTCAGCAGCATTTCCCCACTGTTCTCTAAGTACATATGTACTTAGAGAACAAATGGGGAAATGCTACCAAAATTTTCTCGAAAATCCAATACACATTATACACTTACATCCAAAGTGAGATTAGGTGTTCAAGAACAGTCCCAAACCGGGGACTATCCAAGATTTACTCCTAATGAGTAAATCTTGGACGGGTTTCTAGGCCAAAAAACACAATAATAGATATGTACATGTTAGGGTCTCATCACAATTAATGTTAGGGTTTCATCACAATTGATGTTAGGGTTTCGTCAATGTTAGGTTTAATCAAATCAAATTAGGATGCTAGAATTGACAATTTTAAATCTTATTTCAACATGCATCAAAATTTACTGAATTAAGTCAAACATTAGGATTAGAAGCACAAATATATGCAAGAAAAAAATTTGTTCATATCCCAGGATTTACATAAAGCATTACATAAAAATTTGTTCATATCCTTACCAACAGCAAGCATGGCCGTGGCTGTGTTGGCCTACCACGGCCATGCTGTCCAGCACGGCTGTGGTAGGGCAACACAGCCACGGCTGTTACCATGGTCGTGTTGTCCAACATGGCCGTGGTAGGCCAACACAGCCATGGTCGTGCTTACTATTGGTAAATAGCTAGGGAGAAGGAAGCAAAGAGATAGGGCTACCTGGAGCTAGCGTGGAAAGTGTGGCGGCGAGCGGCGGCAGCAGTGGCGGCGGAAGAAGAGAGAGCAGAGCGGCGGGCGGTGAATAGCAGTGGCACCGGGAATGAGTAGAGCAGCGCGCGGCACACCAACAACAGCGACGGCGGTGAGTAGAGGTGCACCAGCAACAGCGGCGCACCAGCAGCAGTGGCGGCGGCGAGCGGAGAAGCACCAGCAGTAGCGGCGGCGAGCAGCAGTGGGGTCGTCGGGCGATTTCAGAAGAGCTGCGGCGAGCAGCAGCACAGCAATATCGTGATGAAATAGGAAGAAAGGGGGAAGAGTTGGGTGATCGGGTCTATTAAGTTGGTCAACGGCGTCAGTTATCTACAAAACTGACGCCTATTATTCTTTAGCGTCGGTTGATAGTAAAACGCCGACGCCCAACTAGACAACATTTACCCTAAATTATTTGGCGGGAACCATTATCAGCGTCGGTTATCGAGGGATAACCGACACTGAAAGTGGGACTTTTCATGCAAATTTTCATTTTAAATAGGCGTCGGTGAATAGTTAAAAAAACCGATGTTGTAGGTGACCTAAAATGTTTTCGCTCGAAAATTGGATTTTGCAGGCGATTTTAGGCGTCGGTCTGTTATAACCAGCCGACGCTGAATACAAAGCGGTACCCGTGTCTGGCTGGTCTTCAAATATAGACATCGGTTTGCATAAATAACCGATGTCTAATATTATAGGCATCGGTTTTCCTAAATAACCGACACCCAGAAAAGTGACACTTAATGTTGTTTCTGTAGTAGTGTGGGTTCATGACATAAAGTGTATAAGAGGTGTCTTCACCTCATGCTACAAGATGAAACGTGGCCATGCATGGTTGACATGTATCCATGCATGCACACACACATATATATATATATATATATATATATATATATATATATATATATATATATTGCCATGCAAGAGTCTTTATGATAATATAGAGGTGATATTTTGGTCATCCTTTATCTTGTTGGATAAATTATCTCATCTTTATCTCATCAAATAAGCAAACCAATACACTTTTTACAAGGGGCTTTGCAACCCGTCATGGACCACCTCCTTGAGGTGCTCTGCCTGTCATGGCCTTTACCAGGGCTCAACAAACTGATAGGAGGCTTCTACCCTGGCTCCTTGGCCGATAGGACTCCTATGTCAAGTCTACAACCCGATACAACACATATAAGGCTTCACCTTGAACTCTTGCTTGATCTTTCCATCACCAAGAGTATCATCACTCAAAGGTGATTCAAACATGGCGCCCCATTATTTCTCTCTCCTCTAAATGATACATAGAGGAAGTAGGGTCATTCTATAGGTGATAATTTGGCATTTCAACCCTATATATTGGATAAATTACAAATTGTACCAAAATTGGTACACCCAGTACTAGCATTGTTCAAACAAGTTATAACTTGGGATTTAGGCTTTCCACAAGCCACCACTTAGCATCATTATCTCTCTTATGATACTAAAACACTTAGAACACATTCAACATGTGACATATTGCAATGTAACCCCTCATCTTGGGCAAATTTCACTTTGGTCCAAAACAAAGGGACATTGCTCAAACAGCATTCAATCAGGACCAAATTTGAAATATAAATGTGTCACATGATAACAAAACTGCTTAGAGGATTATATTAAATTTCTAAGAAACTTACTTAGCCAAAAAAATAGGGTTACCTCATAACCTAGGTCAGGGGTATTACATTAAGTGTGTTAGACATGAATTGCCATTAGTTTCATTTGTGGAAGTTGTTTGTTATTTTAATTAATGATTTGTAGGTTCTACACACTTTCTCTATCCTAAATTCACCTTTTCATGGAATATTTTCCAAATTGGATGGAAATTCACCCAAAGGTCTATTTTAACACGTAGAATATGATTTGGCATTATTTTTTTTCAAAACTTTTATTATTTATTTAATACATTTAAATCTTATCACTTATTTTAGTCTTTTAATGAATTAGAGGCATCTAGAAACTTTATAAAAATATGAAACTTGGACTATAACCAATTCTAAATGTGAGGAACATGATTTTGACATTACTTAGTTTTTTTAACATATTGTTAATATTTTTGGTCTTTAAATTATTTTCTCTCTCTTGGATAAAATAAAATATTTAAGATGGTTCAAATTAGATGAAAATTTACAAATAGACTCATTTTGACATGTATATTACGAATTTGATGTTTATTTCCATTTGTGAAGTCATTTAATAATTTTTAGAAAAAGCCATATTTTCCAATTCCAATTAATGCAAAGGCAATTATCAATTTTCTAAAATTGTGAACCTTGTCATACAAGTAAACTTTAAATCAAGGAAAACAAATTTGGGCTTATAATTATCTTTTGAGTTTCCCTTTTATGAATTTTAGGCAATTTACTCATATTTCCACTATTTGTCAAATTAATTCATCGAATGCCACATTTTCATATTTAGGGATATTATTATCCATTTCTTTTTCTCTTTCTTGTTCCAAAATGCCATAGAAAGGTCTAGTACGAATTATTTTATCAATATGTCACATAAGTGATAAAATTACATATTAGACCATTATAAAAAACATTTACTGAGGTATTCGTGCATAAACCCATTTGTTGGCATACATAATGAACAAATGTTCACCAAACAACTATTATTTCAAAAAATTAAACATCAAATCCAAAAAGGATAGAAATGGAAGAAAACCTTAGAAAGAGGGTCAAAAAGATAAAATGTCCAAGTTTCAGTTTGTTACAACACTCCACCCCTTAAAAAGGATTGCATCCCCAAAATCTCAAGCAAAGAGGGAAGGGTGAGTTTGCAAGAACATGTCTTTGAAAAACCCATAAACTTCCTCCAAAACTTTCACTAACAACTCCTCATAGGTCACGTTCTCAAGGATCACCTAGGGTTCCACTATTAAGTTTTCTTTTTAACATTTTTTGCTAATTAGCATTATATTTATTAGGATATCACATTATCATTATTATTCTATTAATTATGTCAGATTCCATACACTTGGTTACCAAAAGAGTTACATTTCATTATTATGCAAAAATCCTTTAATTATATATCTTATTTATGTCATGAACAATTTTAGCACAATTAGGGTTTACTTAATTATCTCAATATACTAGATCACTAATCTTAATAATATGGAACGAACTCCACTATGTTCATATTATCACCATATTGAATTATATCAGATGATTTACATGAAATGAGCCATTTTTTCCAATTTATTATTAAGTCTATAATTAATCCAAATTATGTTACATTAATTACTTGTATCTATATTAAACATTGTCACATTGTCATATTACCATTCTTTCTCACATTAATGTCATCATTATTCATTTTCTCATATTTATTCACTTCTTATTATTGATTATGTACATTTGTGTGAATCCAATTATTTCTTATCCATATTGAAGTCATTATTTGTGTTTTAGTGAATAAGGTGCAACATATTACATATTAATGAATTGATTCTCATACCAAGTTGTGATTAGGTGATTAATTAGGGGTGAATTAGAGAACAAGGTGATATGCATTATGTATTGATAACTTGATTAAGGTATGATTAGATGGTATGTTATTTGGTTATTACACTTAATATCACTAATGTATCATGGAAGTCATTAAGGATGTATTAGTTAAGGTCATATAATTCAACTTAGGGTTTAGATAACCATTGATCGTTATATTTCACATTTTTCTTATTAAGTCCATGGTTAGGTTCCAATTATCTTGCTCATCATATCATTAGGGTTTACTGGTTGATGACATGGTTAGAATTATTCTTATTAGTATGTGAGTTACTCTTATTATATGCATTAAGTATTCATTAGGGTTCAAACATGTGAATTATTCATTAGATGATCATTATATGTTCATTGGTATATAAACAAACATGTTAGGGTTACAACTATAGCTTTATTTGGTCAATTCTAAGGGTTCAAGCACACTATCTCCTAATCATGGAGTTAGGGTTTCTAGAGTTAGAGTAGCTAGATTTTAGAATGTTGCAGGACTCCATCCCATTAAAAAGGATTTTGTCCTTGAAATCTGACCACCCAAGCAGCAACAACCAATTACTATCCACCCCTTCAAATGTTTGACCTGCCAAGTCAAACTAAACTAGAGGTAAAAGGGTGAGTCTACCTTAACCATGAACATCATACATCATGCTTCCACTGCGCACTCTAATAGAGAAACACCAAGCCTCAAAGTCTAGGTTCTAGGGTTAGGTTGACCAAACATGTGGTCCTAAGGGACATAAGGGAACTATATTTGGTATCCATCCTCAAACAAGTCATAAGTTCAACATCTTAAGGTTCCCAAAGATATCCAACATAGATGTCTAAAGCTACTATTGCCTAAAAGCATGATATTTGGACAATCTGTATCAGCTCAGGTCAGGCATGTATCATATGGATTCGGGAGTCCTCTTAAACCAAGATAGTGGTGCGGAGGAAAATATTTCCAGCCCCCAAACCATGATCCTTTCTAGACACCTTTGCTTTCAACTTCATGTCCTAGTAGCTTCTTAAAGGCAAATGTAAAAAACCTCAAGATACTATGGTTACTTATGCATCTTTTAGTTGTAAGTATTTTAGGGGTTTATTCAACATGATTATAATGTAAAACTCATAGGATCCTACATCAACCATTCATCATCTCAAGGGTTGCATATATCATTTCTAGGGCAAGCATGTCACTTAAAGAACTATGTAAGACAAGGGTTCTAATTAGGGAGACAAAATTGAAATAGTCAGATTCTGAGTACCATGGGCTCTGATACCATGTTGTAATGAAATCATACCTTTACTAAAAATTTAAAGAATAAAACATCCATCCCAAACATACTCAAAAAGTATGTTGGAACAGGTGTAAAATTTTCAAATCTTTATATAATGGTATACAAAAGACCAAAGTATATAGTAGCAGAATAAAATTCATGACTGTATTCTATTTTCATAAAAGATTACAAAATTCCATCATATCTCCCATATAGGGTTTACAACAAAAAAAGGATCTAGATAGAGGGAAAACTATACTACACCAACTTTATCTCCAAGAAACAACTTCATGAGCCAGGTGCATGTTGGAAGCCATGTACTCCATATCCTAATCCTAGGTTGGTCCTCCATGCTGCTATTGCACCACTCCGATACTAGGCCTTGCTCAACACCTTGATCAAACCCTGGGTGGTTGGGAAGACACCCTAAAAAAGAAATAAGCAAGGTATGTATCAATAGTGAACAAGCAAAAAAGGTAAAGAAATAACATGGAAATAAAGGCTAAGATTTCATCATAAGATGAAGATGGTCAAAAGTATGAGGCATAATAAAAAAGATGCTTACCATAACAAGGGAAATAACAAAAGGGTTGCATGCATGATTAATATTGACTACCTTAACTAAGTATTGTTGAGGCACCTACCATACCTCAACCAAATAGGTGAGGGAGAGTAACACATTCCCATCACATATCAACTATTTTATACTGGGGAGAGTAACAAATTCCCCTAGGAAAATTTACACATGCCCTATCTATGGGTGATTGTACAAAAGTACCACTACACTAGTTAAATAGTCTAATAAAACCAACATGCTAAAGAACTATGGAAAGTATATGCATCAAATAATAGAAACATGGCAGTGGGGTAAAAGACCCAAGAAATAAATATCAAAACTTATTTTTGAGGTAAGTATAGCAAAGTAAATAATAAAAGAGAATTAGGGTTCAATCAATGCCTCATTAAGGAATTTAGGGTTTGGATCACAAATTTCCCAACTTACGGTGTAAGAATGGACATACCTCTCTTACTGAATTCTATTACTCAGTTTCACCACTTTAGTTTAGTCCAAGGTCTACTTTTCCTATTTTTAATGTATAAACATGTATTAGGGTTTTTCATATGCATTAATGTAAAGAAAACCCCTATTATGGACTTTTTAAGAAAAAAAACTCAATTTAGACTCTAAAAACATCACCATTGAGCTTATTAGCATCTCATGATTAAGAAAACACATAATTTTTTCTATTTTGGAGTTATGATGATTAAAGTGTATTTTTGGTAATTTTTATGTATTAAATTCATTTTTAGAAAACACCTTTATAAAAAACTCAAAATGAAGCCTCGAAAGTATTTTATCAAAAAAATCAAATTTTTTTATTCCAAAGCATATTTTACTTTAATTTTTGGACAAGCAAGTCAAATGATACGATTTTTACAAAATCGGCTAATCAGGAAATGCCACATAAGCAAATATCTTGCGAGAGTAGGAGTGAGAGAGAGGGAGAGGAGAGAACCACATGACTTGGACTAACCATGAGCTTCCAAGTCATGGGTCAGAGGCCCACGTGGCCTAGACAAAGCAAGAAGGGAAATCGGCCAAAAGACGAATAAGACCTCGGGTGAAAAATAAAGAAAAGAAGAGAGAAGAAGGGGCAAAGGTGTCAAATCATGAAAGGATTTCTTCCCCAACCTCGCACACCTACCATGTATGTCGTCCGTGAAACAAAGGTAGAGTTCGAATTGGGAAAAATCACATTCGACGATGATTCGAGAAACTAGAAGTGTAAAAAGGAAGAGAAGAAGGTAGCGAACTCACAACAACCAACAATTTGGTTGTCGGAGCCGTGGAGATCCTACAAGATGAGCTGTAATCCCAGAGAGGAAGAAGCCTCTGTGGTGGCACAAAACACAACCACTAGAGAAATTGAGAAGGGGAAAAGAAATCCCAGGTGATGGCGGATCTAGGGCTAGGTTCATCTATTCATAAGGTCAAGCTTTTGAGCAAAAGTAGCTAGAGGTTTCAAGAAGTAATGAAAATATTTGGGCATTTCATGGATTCACGCTTGTATTTGGGCATTTCATGGATTCACGCTTGTAGACTACATGTGAGGTACCGTTATGTGTGGAATTCTCTCCCAAATCTACAGCAATAAAAATCTCAGAAAACCATCGACCATAGAGTGAGAAATCCCACTTTTTAAAACACCCAAACCAATGGCTTGTTTCCAAAAATGGTGCAAGTTAGGTGATGCCCTGTGAGCCGTTGCATTACGGATCCAACGGTCTAGGTTGCATATGATAGATCCAAAAGCGTGACATTAAAAGTAGTTGCCAAATATAAATAGGAATAAAGTTTTGTATACAATTATTTAACTTTTTCTCTTTCCTTATTTGAGGGTGCAAACAAATTCCAAATTTAATAAAGTTTGACACCTAAGCTAATTTGAGTATGTAGAATCCGAATATGTAATTAGATTTGCCTTTTGAAGACTACTTATTTTCTCTTCCCTCATGCATTAATGATTCTAGGGTTCTCCAAAATTAATGAAATTTCACCCACAAGTCATATTAAGTGTGTTGGGCATGAATTTGCCATTAGTTTCATTTTTTGAAGTTGTTTGTTATTTTACTTAATGATTCGAAGGTTCTACACACTTTCTCTCTCCTAAATTCACCTTTTCATAATATATTTTCCAAATTGGACAAAAATTCACCCAAAGATCTATTTTAACATGTAGAATAGAATTTGGCATTATTTTTTTTAAGACATTTATTATTTTACTTAATATATTTAAATCTTATCACTTATTTTAGCTTTTTAATGAATGTGAGGCATCTAGAAACTTTCTAAAAATATGAAACTTGGACTAAGTAATACTAAACATGAGGAACATGATCTTGACATTAATTAATTTTTTTAACATATTATTTAATATTTTTGGTCATTAAATCATTTTCTCTCTCTTGGATAAAACAAAATATTTAAAATAATTCAAATTAGATGAAAATTCACACATAGTCTCTCTTTGACATGTATTACGAATTTGATGTTTATTTCTATTTTGTGGTCATTTAATAATTTATTTAATAATTTGGAGAAAAAATCATATTTTCTAATTCCAATTAATGCAAAGATAATTATTAATTTTTCAAAATTGTGAAAGTTGTCATTCAAGCAAACTTTAAATCAAAGAAAATGAATTTGGGATTAGAATTATCTTTGAGTTTCCTTTTATGAATTTTAGGCAATTTACTCATATTTCCACTATTTATCAAATTAATTCATCTAACGCCTCATTTTCATTTTAGGGATATTATTATCCACTTCTTTTTCTCTTTCTTGTTCCAAAAGGCCATAGAAAGTTCTAGTACGAATTATTTTATCAATATGTCACATAAGTGATCAAATTCCATATTTGACTCTTATTGAAAACATTTACTGAGGTATTTGTGCATAAACCCATTTGTTGGCATAAATAATGAGAAAATGTTCACCAAACCACTATTATTTCCACAAATTAAACATCAAAGACAAAAAGGATAGAAATGAAAGGAAAAGCTTAGAAAGAGGGCCAAAAAGAGAAAATGTCCAAGTTTCAATTTGTGACACAAAGCATACTGAATGACATGTGATGAGTGTAGTGACTTCAGTTCTAAGAATCACAATCACCATCATCACTATGAGAGCTAACTATGACCACCATAATAATGGTTTCCATATGTTACTCTCATGGTGAGTTTGTCCCATACAATATTCTCTAACATGTATCTGTGTGCTTGGTTTGATAACGCCATACCACGACTAATGAGATTCAACCATCACCAAACACATACTCTAGTCTTATGTGTTATTATTGTCTATCAACCTTCCACAATAACATCCTACTAGGGACATAATGAGAATATATACTCTTAACATATATATGATCTCATTCTTCAAGTCATGTACTAAATACATATATCAACGAGTAATATCATCCTCTAGACATTTATTATGTTACTTCATTATCTCATAATTTAATAAATATAATAAATTTGAAGCTTTCCTTTTATTAATAATAAAATCATTTACACATTATGCCATTACAATCATCATATGATTGGCTCTCTATTAAGCATAAGGTAGTTTATCTCCAAGGCATCATTGGCATGCTTCCAGTAAGAATCCACTCTTGCCCTAGGCGCATCAGGAGCAGGTATTCCTGGCACTGATTTCTCAAGGGCATAGAGCTTGCCCTCTTCATTGAGAACCCTTCTCCAAGTCCAAAAATAGTTGTAGAAATTTGTCATGTCAAGTTTGTCCTTCCTAAGGATTGATCGCAATATAGATTTTTTCGTCATTTGATTTTACCAGAGAAATTTTGCATTTTTTCATAAATGTATTGGTTTGATTTGAAATTTTTTGACAATATTAATTAGGACTTTAATTATTATTTCTCCCACTATTTTGTTCAAATTGATAACCATCAGACGTCAATTCAGAAGATTGTAGCGTACAACCTTCTAGTGAGCCATGATCCAATATAATTTAACTATCACCAAGCCAATACGCCAGCATCCATAGTCAATTATTAAGGTAGGAAACTCTTACCAATTGCATCTTATGCAACTCTTAGATAGATAATATGCGCAATTGTTTACCATAATCATATGCATGCATTTGGTCTTAGACGCTCTAAGAATCACCAGTTAAGCCTGACCCAATAGGCCACATGATAGATATGCACCTTGTGAAGGTAGAACATACATATCTACCATCACACTTCCATGAGATAGATGGCGCACCATGCGAGTGTGTAACCTATGATTGGTCAATCAAGATTTTCATGTTGGTTGCTAATGGAAAGCAATAGACTTAATATTTTATTTGAGGTTTTTGTATTTATAAATATATATATTATCCATTCTCCACATATATAGTATGTATCATATACATGTTATATCCCACAACAAAAACATGTAATAAACAAAAAGTGATGGTTATGGCCAGCCTAATGTAATTTCTTAGAGCCACAAGGAATTACCACAATCTAGTCAACATCACATGCAAAAACCTATTGTTGATGAAGATTCATGCTTTCCAATCCAGTTTGATCGGTTCAACCTTTGAACCGATCGACTCACATCCTAGCTGATCGTTTGGTCGTCTCACCGGTCATCTAGATCTTCTATCTGCCTTCTGTTGGCTCTTCCAGCCGATCGGTTGGATCTACCATCCGTTCAGTTTGGCTCATCCTTTTAGTCTTCCTTGGTCCTCTAGCCAGTCTTCTTGTCTCCGAGATAGTTGGTTGGCATCGACAAAACATCTTTCTTCTTCATCATAACAAGAAAGTAAACTATCCTACTATTACATATTTCTAGAGAAACCTCGAGTGACATTCGAGGGGAGCAAGGGTAGGGAAGAATTAACTTTACATTGGGAAGATAAGATAGAGGCTCAGTACACAGAACAAGATAAAATAGGATTATTTGCATCACATGCAATAATTAAATGATAAAACCATAATTCGATCATATTCGTTATTCCAAAATATATTAGATTGACGTGACTTTGATACCAGTGTTGGGAAATAGGGTGATAGAATAGGTAACGAAAACAAAATTATTATTTCTATATTCCCCATAAACCAGCAGATCGCATCAACAACTATATAATGGAAAGGATGGTTTTGAGGATATACCTGGTCCTGGAGTGAGTCTAACGACATACTCCTCATCCTTGTAGATGGCAACTATCATCTAGTTATGTTGGGACTTGTCTATGGCTCCTCCACAAATAGCAAAGTCGAATGTCGTTGTTTGAGCAGCTCCTCTCACCATAGACTATTGGTTGACATTGTCCTCCTTAGCGACAGGAAAAGGCCACCTCTCCTCTTGAAAAGTCCACGTGGATAGTCTAGAAATCCTATCATCCTGCTATAATGGATAGGAAGGAGTTGTCCCTCCCGTCGGTGTACTAGTAATTAACCTACTCTCCCATAATGATTTTTAGTTGTTCTCTCCCTCACTATCCCTCCATAGTCAGGTAGGACTTGCTTGGGCTCTCTTGGTTACCACAACTAGAGAGGATAACAATTGTTAGAGCAACTGGTTCTTAATTGTGTGTGTTGGGAAGCCCCCAATACCCATCTATTTATATGAGGGGTTTGGGCCAGGGTTCCCAGTCTGTACGGGAGTGGAAAGGGCCGGAAGATCATGAATTTTTGCAACTTTTGAGTCTAAAACTGGTCGGTTCACACATGAGATGGTCGGTTTTCTTAGTGAACCGGTCATCTCACATGTTTCCCAATTGCATTTGTGTTTGGCAATCTATATCAATTAATCTTTGATATGACCTCAGCACTATTCCTTAATGCAATCAAATTACATCTCGAACCGATTGTCTTGCAGAGTAAGATGGTTGTCTCATGACCACTAGCCGATTGGCTCTCCCAGTGAACTGGTCAGTTGGCACCCAGTTAGTGAAGAACTCAGCCAATACAATATCCAATCAACCTGACACTCCAACTGGCCATTTCATCACATGAGTCAATCGGTTGGGGTTCAGTCAGTTGATTTGTTGCTTGAATACCTAAACTCTTTGGTAATCAATCCAATAATCATTCAAGATCAAACTCCTCTTATAGATCATGTCCTATGTGTGAGATCCTATAGGTCTCATATTACATTAGCAGTGAATGTCCATAACCAATTATGACATCACAAGCAAAGATTGGTGCCTATTCACACATCATTGCTACCCAAGTAAATGGAAAGTTGGGGAATAACTTAAACCTATAATTTATGCTTGATGTTGTAATGTTTGTATTATTCCTTTGTCTTTGATATCCATATTGAGTTCAAGGCATGGATCTATCATCCTCTTCAACACTCAATCTATGTTTCTAGCTATAACAAACTATATGAGATATGTGTAAGCTCAATATCATATATTGACTCACATGTACATGGTCATGCATTTCTCAGTATCACTAACTCAAGTGGCCTAGGATATCATACTCCCATAGGAGGGACAAATCCCATCTACATCACTCATAGTAAGTCCTCATGTGTCACAATCACCCAATCACCACCATTATGATAGTCCTTATTCAGGATTACGTTTGATGATCAAATCATACTAAACGACATGTGATGAGTGTAGTGACTTTAGTTTTAAGAATTGCAATCACTGCCATCACTATGAGAGCTAACTATGACCACCATAATAATGGTTTCCATGTGTTACTCTCATGGTGGGTCCTTCCCATACACTATTCTCTAACATGTATTTGTGAGCTGGGTTTGATATCGCCATATCATGACCAATGAGATCCAGTCATCAACCAACACACACTCTAGTCTTATGTGTTATTGTTATCTATAAACCTTCCACAATAACATCCGACTAGGGACATAATAAGAATGTATACTCTTAACATATGTATGATCTCATTCTTCAAGTCACGCACTTAAGACATACGTCATCGAGTAATATCATCCTCTAAACATTTATTATGTTACTTCATTATCTCATAACTAAATAAAACATAATAATTTGGAATCTTTCCTTTTAATAAACTCATTTACATATTATGAAAATAATCATATGGTTGGATCTTTGGGCTTACATACCAACAAACAGCCGATGATGCTTCTAAGTTGTCAACCATGAAGGATCAAGATGTGAACTAATGAAGATTCCTTTTCCCAAACTGATGGATATCTAGTGACCCACTGATAATGGATATGACTATATATTCTTATGCAATATTATGTTAACAACTGATGGACATCCTAGAATATGGACTGATCGCTAAGTAGTATTGGAGGGGGGTTAATGAAAGTGTTAACCAATGAGCTTGCTAGATCATGAGAGTGCAAACCAATGGATGTTTTGGTGAATAGAAGTGCTACATTGATGGGAATACTACTTAGATCAATGATAATGATGTTCAACTTGACATTATTGCTAGGATGGTCCATGAGAATGCTTCCTTGACCAATGAAAGCCTTGCCTTGACTAATGGGAATTCTATATAGAGTTTATGGGTCATTTTGATATTTGCACTCATTTTATTTTAGAAAACCCATCCCAATTGGTCCATATGTTCATTTCACACCCCAAGTTCTTCTAGAACCATGGAACATTCTATGGTGGATGATGGAGAGTCCAAGGAGGTCAATTTCCATGTATGAATGCATGCATATTGATGCATGTGGACGCATGTTGTTTATTGAGATTGGCTAAGGTATCTTCAAGCTTGGTAGCTTTATTTCCAACCTTCACTGTATAAGATCCATCATATAATATTGCTTTTCTTTTTGTTCCTCATCTCATGTTTTTTCTTTGACTGAGACCTATTGAGTCCCACGGTGGAACCTATCCAATATAGCTAAAGAGCCCTCCTTTTCCCTCTCTTACACTAGGGGAAGTTCGATCTTGCTTCAAAATTTTGGTTTTATATATTTTGGAGGGATTATCTAGGACATTAGAGGAAGATAATGACTCTATTATGTGAATATCAAGATCATCTCCTTTGGAGGTGAGTGATATGTCATTTGTTAGCTTCTTCTCAATTTGTGTGTCTCATTTGTTAGCTTCCTTTGCCTACTTAAACATAAAAATCTCAAAAATTTCTCTAAACTTCATTAATATTCCTAAAACTTGAATCTTAAGGCACTTTTTTGCTTCTATATGATGTGATTACGAATATTTTGGACTTATTTGACCCTTTAATAATGATTACTAATCATAATAGTATGTTATGTGAAATTCATATGGACTCAAATTTTGATATGTTTGTACATTGGTGATCCAAAAGCCTTAATCTTGCTTTATAATACCGTAAAAAGATCATTTCACGTGAATTATTTTGGACAAGTAAAATGGAGCTAATATTTTTCTTAACCATGCATGAGTTAAAAATATCAAAATCTATGTGCAAAAATGATACTAAAATGTCATCTTTGTGGTGTTTTGGTATTAGATGATGGTAAAATTGACATACATGATATTCTTATTGAATTGGAGTTTATTTATAATTAAATATTTAAATTTAATTATAATAAGACATATTAAATTAATGAGCTCATCTATGCATAAGGTGGTCTTTTATATGCATTCTTGTAATCAATGCAACTTCCACATGATTTTGAATATTAAGCTTAAAGTTTGTGTGGTGATGTGTTACTATGATATGAAATGGGATACATAATTGTAGGTTATGATATTGTTCTAAGTAAGTTGTGGAATTATATGGTGAAATTAGCCTTTTCATTTCTAGTCTTGGTGGTTTGTTCCCTAATGAGTAATTTGGACTATAATATAAACCATCTTGTGTATCCTAAAGTTGTACAAACTCAATTGAGTCTTAGTGAAGCTTAAAAGAGATTATGAATCAAGAAGTATAATTACATGAACATACATGACATACATCATAAGGGTAAACAACAAAGTGAATAGGAAGTATCTTAGGGGTGTTTGATTCAATGTGATTTTTAACAAAGGATGGAAACCTTTTTTATGACAAATAAATTTTAATGAGATATCTCTCTTCTTAATATGTAGAGTATTTATTCCATCTCTCCTCTTTCTAAGATATCAAGGGGTGTATAAATGTATGATAAAATGTGACATTATAACATGTATCTTAGGTTTGGGATATACATGTAGGCTTGTTGCCTAGAGATCAATATCTTGAGTGTTATAATATCCCAATGATGTTAGGGCTTGATCATTATAATAAATATGTATTTGTATTTAGAATAAACTTCATATAATGGGTAATATGGAGAAACTATCAAATCAACATCAATTATAATCAAAAGGTATGTGCCTGTCTTGGAACTACTTATTACCCTATGTCAACACATGTAATGTCTACACAGCCAAAGGTGAGTGGACCTGGGACTCCATCCCTAGAATGGATCACATGACATAATCATGAATAAGACCACACAAAACAACTAGAAAAGTAAGGTATGAAACAACATGACATAAAAGGAACTAAACTAGTAATTGACATCAAAATCTTAGTCCCATATAACATCCCACATGAATTCCATTTGTGTAATGAGTTCAGTGTCCCCAATTAAGGAGAGACCTTCAAGTTGATAGTAATTACCTATATTTACAAGGATCTAGATTTAGAAAATAATAAATAACAACAAATTATTTCATTTATTTCAAATATTTTTTACAATTTGTACAATGATATACCTCATGAAACTAATACATATTGAGAAGAAGTATCATCTATCTAATCCTCTGTGGTATAGATTCAATACCTTCAATATCTTTCATTTTATTCTTTATGTCCTTTATCATGTGTATCATATACCTAAACAAAAATGTAGTCAGCATAGTTCTATACTTTTATGTGGGTTGCAACCACAATTTGTGCAACTAAGATAATCACATATAAGCATCAAATATTTCAAATAAGAATTGGCATATTCTTTACATATTATAGCCCTTACGAGATATATTATCCTGGCTATGATCATTATCCCTTCCAGGGCATGTGTGAATCACCCCTTGATATATGTCAGTCTAGGGTCTCAAACATCATCATTTACTAATGTGCTACTCATACTGGCATTATAGTTGAAAATGAATTAAATACACAACCAAGAGTTTACTTGAAAAATCCTTGATAAACACTCATAAAACACAAAAAAACTATTATGGGTAGTCATAATTGTAACCATGTACCTTAATAGTGAGCCATGCATATCATGCAATTATACTTCAAGTATATTCAATCAATCCAATAAACTGATCCAACCAATTCGACATTTAGTGTACATGTATGTAAATGCTATACCATCACAAAAAATAGATTACACCCTAATCAGGTACTAATCTAGGGTTTAGTCTTGTCTCGAGTTAGGTTAAGGAATAAGGGTATAGACCCTAATTCCATCGCACATGACTTTATTCGTGTTAATAGTCCACTTTAGGCATCATGTGTAACCCCGATTATTAAGTTAGGTCTTTTATGTCATTAGGAGAAACTATGTTGGATTATGCATCTTAAGATCCTAATGATAAATAAGATTAGATTCTAAACCTTGACCATTAAATACATCATATCCTTTCATTATGAACACTTAGATCACATTAAGTTCATTCACACCATAACATATTATGATCTTTAACCCAAATTCTTTATATGTCTTATTATTTACTTTATAAACCCTAACTATCATTATTATGGTTATAGTCATGTTAAATCACCATTGTATTCCACATTATCAGTTTACATCTCAAAGAAATATATTTAACATGACTAACAACCTATTTATTAGAAACTAGGGTTTATATGCATCAATCACCATTTTAACACATATTTGCACTATTTTAGAATTGTGATCAGATTTAGGCATCATTTCTATTTTGTTCACATTCCTCTTGTTTTTTCTAATCAATTTTCATAAATAATTTGTTTTCATCCAGGCTATTAATAATTTTCTAGAATATTTTAGCATATATAGTCCAATCAGAGATTGGCACGTCAATAGATTATCTTTGATTCTTTTTATTTTCGGAAGACCTAGGATTTAGGCTAAAAATATATATTTTCCCTTGTGTTTTAGGTGTGCATGTAGGGGTAGAATTGTCCTTAGATCATGACACTGCTTCTTTCTTGTGAGGAAGTCTGCTCGTAGTCACAACGCCCACCCGTCGGGTTTCCTGCCTCGGCCCCTGAGACCCAAGGGTTAGGGAAAGGTTTGGGAACTCCCTCCCTTCATGCCTACCTTCGCTGAAGATGACCAGTCCTAGCAACAGTCGACAATGGTCAGAAGCCAGGTGTTCTGCCCTTATCCTCTTGGTCTGACATAGGGTTTTGAGGAACCTATGTTGGAAGGGAAGTATCAACTTCCCTCCTACAGGCAAGCTCATAATGACCCCACCTTCAAAATGCATGCTAGACCTTCCACTAGCCATGAGATAGCCAGGATATGGCTCATCCTCCTTGTGCCATGCATGAAGAGTCTTCCTTGAAGATAATTCATGATGAGAAACCAAGGATTAGGGGGGAAAGACAATGAAGAAAATGGAGTGAGTCTCTCCCTAAAACAATAGTAATCTCACATACTTATACTTAGCCTCCACATGGACTTTTTGTTGTTCTCATATCTCTAGGAATCAGTTTCTTCCAAAGTTAATTACATTCTGATTCTATGATTTCTTTGCCATATAAACGAGTATATGTCTTAATCCAAAACTTTCCTTTTACTTTCCTCCTACTATTATTTTCTCTTCCACAAGTGGCAATGCATATAATAACGTACACCATTAACCCCTTTCCAAAAGTATTACAAAGGTATTCCTCTTTACTCATTCAATTTAATACCAACTGAAAGGCAATGCATGGTTCTAGGAAGTAATCTACTCCCCCTATATTCCTTTATATAAACTCTTTAGTTTTCTTCTACAAATCCCCATGTTATAAGAAGGAAACATATCCATTCTCCTTTTGGCAACACGTGAAAACAATCGATGTTTTCCACAATTTATACTTGTTCATTTGGATTTATTGGAAAAACTCCCATACACCCATCTTTCTCTTTTAAGTATTCCATTAATCACCATTGTCTCTTGGTATGTACTTTTTCTCACGATTTCTAGAATTTCTCTTATTTTTCTTTTTATTTTCAAGTATACAAAAAGTCATATTATAATAATACCAATCAATGTCTCAAACATGCGTTGCCAAACAGGTTTAGATAATTATTCCATTAATTATATAAAATAGAATAAATCTTATTTTCTTTTGGAAACTAACATATTATCTCGTATTTTAGTTGTCTATTGATTAACAAAATCAATATTCCTTATTAATGCACAAAGTCACTTATTTCTTTAACTTCTGCCACAAGGACCTATTCGCAAAGCAAATAGTCTCATGGGCCTTTATATGGTCCATGGGTTGCGCCCATGCCAAAATGTTGATTTTATTATGCCATCAATAATTTAGTTAGAGAACTTACTTATAAATTCATGCCATTTACTTATATATTTCAATTTTACCAAAATTGAGGATATTACAATCACCCCTCCTTAAAAGGAATTTGTCCCCAAAATTCAAACCAAGTAAGGTTAAGGTGAATTATAACTCATCTTAATTTCAAACCTTAGGGTTAGCAACCCTTCTTAGATATCTTTAACATCTTTTATTGGTATGCAAAATGAAAAACCACTAGAGGGGGGTGAATAGGGTTTTATGATTATTTTAATATAATTTAACTCAAACAACCACAATTGAAATAATAAGGAGACAAGGTGTTTAGAGTGGTTCCAACCTTAGAAAATACTAAGGCAGTCAATCCACTACCCGGTTTCTTACCCAACCGGGATTTTGAAAGTATTAAATTTTATTACCTCGCAAGGATATAACATAAAATTACAATACTTTCTACACCCTTTGGACAGCCTTCACCTTGAAGTAGCCGCACCAACCTTGAAGCAGCCTTCTTGAAGTAACTTCAAGCTCCCCCTTGAAGTAGCCTTCCTCTTGAAGTAGCTTCCCGTTGCAACAGCCTTCTAGAAGTAGTCCAAAGATCTCCTTCTTCACCAAGAAGATCAAACCCTCTCCAATCCACAGCCTCCAACCCTAGGAGTAGCAAGGAGAGTACAAAGAATAAGAAAGAACAAGAAAGGAAATGGAAATGGAAATTACCACTTTGAAGCACAAGGCTTGATTTCCTATATCAAGCGTTTTGATCTCCTAACCAATGAGTATGGAAGTGTAGGTTTAGTGGATAGGAGATGCTATCCTATAGGACACGAATTTGAAGTAAGGAAAATGAGTAGCCAATGCTAGTGTTGCTAAATTGCTCAAAATAGATTGCCAATTGCAAGTATGTAAGGTCAAGTATTGCACAAGTTATGTAGGGTGTCCTAAGGCTTGTCCTATTTATAGGAATGGCCTATGAATGCTTAAGGACGTTCTAGACACTTTCTAGGGGGTTCTTAGTGCTCAACTAGCCGTTAGGTATCCATTAGTTGCTTTAACAACAGCTAGTTAATTAATACTGAAAAGTGCAGACAGAGACATTCTTGGTCGACAAATTGTCGATCGAGAGTCCTTCTCGGTCGAGGTCGAGGATTTGTCGACCGAGCACTACTACAGAAACAACGTTCAGTGTCGCTTTTCTGGGCTTCGGTTATTGAGGAAAATCGATGCCTATATTATTCAACGTCGGTTATTTAGACAAACCGACGTCTATATTCAAAGACCAGCCAGACACGGGTACCGCTTTGTATTCAGCGTCGGTTGTGTATAACAGACCGATGCCTAAAATCACCCGCGAAATCCAATTTTTGAGCGAAAACATTTTAGGTCACCTACAGCGTCGGTGTTTTAACAATTCACAGACGCCTATTTAAAATGAAAATTTGTGCAAAAAGTCCCGCTTTCAGTGTCGGTTATCCTTAGATAACCGACGCTGATAATGGTTCCCGCCAAATAATTTAGGGCAAAGGTTGTCTAGTTGAGGGTCGGTCTTTTACTATCAACCGACGCTAAAGCATAATAGGTGTCGGTGTTGTAGATAACCGACGCCGTTGACCAACTTAATAGAGGCCCGATCACCCGGCTCTTCCCCCTTTCTTCCTGTTTCATGATTCTCCTGTGCGCTGCTCGTCGCCGCTCTCCCAAAATCGCTGCCTGGTGCCTGCTGCTTCTCACTCACCGTCGATGATCCCTGTTGCTGCTCTGCATCGCCGCCGCCTTCCTCCTTTCATCGCCGTCGTTCCGCCTTTCCTCATTGCTCACGCCCTACTGCGGCGCTGTCTTCTTCCTTGCCTCCGCCCGCTGCTTGCTGCTCTGCTCTCCAGGTATTAGCCGTAGAACCTTCTTCCTTGTCTTATTCCTTGCCGCCCACTGCTCTGCTCTGCTTACTGCTTTGATTTCAAAACCTAAGCACCTTAGCCACTTGGCTACGGTTACCTGGAAATTCAGTGAGATACCTTCTAGTTATAGAAGTCCTTACTTCACTTTTTTTCCCGACTAAATAATCAATCAATTTCGTTAAAGACTAGTTAGTGTTCTACTTCTTTCACTGAGAACTGAGAAGAATGGCCTACCACGGCCGTGCTGGGCAGCACGGCCGTGGTAGGCCAACACAGCCACGGCCGTGTTTGTTGTTGGTAAGGATATGAACAAATCTATATGTAATGCTTTATGTAAATTCTAGGATATGAACAAATCTTTTGCTTGCATATATTTGTGCTTCTAATATATTTGTGCTTCTAATCCTAATTCAATTGTGATGAAACCCTAACATGTACATATCTATTATTGTGTTTGTTGGCCTAGAAACCCGTCCAAGATTTACTCATTAGGAGTAAATCTTGGATAGTCCCCTGTTTTGGACTGTTCTTGAACACCTAATCTCACTTAGGATGTAAGTGTATAATGTGTATTGGGTTTTGAGAAAATTTCAGTAGCATTTCCTCATTTGTTCTCTAAGTACATATGTACTTAGAGAACAGTGGGGAAATGCTGCCGAAATTTTCTTGAAAACCCAATACACATTATACACTTACTAGTGAGATTAGGTGTTCAAGGATGGGATAGGTGGTACACATTTATTATATATAAATGACATCACATGTGTTTGTTGGCCTAGAAAGTGAAGAATCATTGTTCTTTATATTACTTGTACATTGGTATAAATTAGAATGAACAATCACTAAATTATATACTGTTTGTATGGAGTCCAGCTTCATTGTAGATAATAGGAGTAAATCTTGGATAGGATGTAAGTGTATACCATAATCTTGTCCTAATATGTACTTGTTTTCTCTTTGATCATAGAATGGATAGATCATGGATGTCCATTCGCAATCGCTGCACCCCAGAGTTTATATCTGGTCTTGATCAGTTTATTAGATTTGCCGAGGAACATAGGAAAAAACCTACATATAGGTTCTACTGTCCATGTAGGCATTGCGGTAACAACTTGAAAGTCAACACTGGTGAGGAAATCAAAAGTCATGGCATGTGCAACGGGATTGTACAAGGCTATACAGAATGGCACTGGCATGGATAGATTTCAAACTCAAAACCAGTAGATGTCGATAGTAGTGCTTGGGTGGAAGAAGAAATTGCCTCCGATGACATAGATGTGAACGAACCAGTTCCAGTAGACATCGTTGATGCGATGCTGGATAGTTGTAGGGTAGAGCACACCGATCCACCTCCTATCTTTAGAAACATTGTGCATGATGTTGAGATACTGTTATACATAGGTTGTGCTAAGTTTACAAAGCTTAGCACTGTGTTGAGATTGTATAAGTTGAAAGCTAACAATAGATGGAGCGACAAAAGCTTCACTTCATTGTTGACTTTGTTGAAAGAAATGCTTCCTGAAGGAAACGAGCTGCCAATCTCAACATACCGGGTAAAGAAAATGTTGTGCCCAATGGGAATGGAGGCCAAGAAGATACATGCATGCCCGAATGATTGTGTATTATTTCAAAAGGACTATGTAGATTTGAAAGATTGTCCAAAATGTGGTGCGTCACGGTATAAATTGACAACTTCGGGGGAGTCCAAAACTGGTTCTCCTGCCAAGGTGTTGTGGTATCTACCTATAATATCACGGTTTGAACGCTTGTTTGCAAATCTGAAAGATGCAAAGAATTTGAGGTGGCATGCAGATGTTAAGAAAAATAATGATGGGATCCTACGACATGTGTCTGATTCCCCACAGTGGAAGAAGATTGATCTATTGTACCCCAAATTTGGTGAAGAAGATAGGAATCTAAGACTTGGGCTTTGTACAGATGGGATGAATCCGTACGGGACATTGAGCAGCCAACATAGCACTTGGCCAGTCATGCTTGTTATATATAATCTTCCTCCCTGGCTGTGTATGAAAAATAAGTACGTTATGTTGTCGTTGTTGATATCGGGCCCTAAACAACCCGGAAATGATATCGATGTTTATCTTGAACCTCTGATTGATGACTTAAAGAAACTTTGTGCTGAAGGTGTGATGACCTATGATGCTTCAGGAAGAGAGACATTTCGTTTGCATGCTATGTTGTTTTGCACTATTAATGACTTTCCAACATATGGGAATTTGTCTGGATATAGTGTCAAAGGAGCTAAAGCGTGTCCTATATGTGAAGAAAACACTGATTCAATAAGACTAAAACATGGCGGCAAAACTGTATATCTTGGTCATCGAAGGTTTCTTTCAAAATTCCATCCGTATTGTAGGAAGCGCAAAGCATTCAATGGATGCAATGATGAACGGAGTGCACCTAAACCTATACCAGGGGATTTTGTTTATGAAAGAGTGAAAGACATTGTCAATTAATTTGGTAAGAAATCACAATGTAGTATGGCCACACGGAGTGAAAATTCTTCATTCAAGAAGAAGTCAATATTTTGGGATCTTCCTTATTGGAGTTCTTTGACAGTCAGGCAGTGTATCGATGTAATGCACGTTGAGAAAAATGTCTGTAATAGCATCATTGGTACTCTGTTAAATATACCAGGTAAGACTAAAGATGGGATAAAATCCAGACTGGACCTACGTGAAATGGGAATAAGTTCAGAATTAACAGAATTACGTGAAATGGGTAATAAAAGAACATACTTACCTCCCGCTTGTTACACGTTGTCTAGAAAGGAGAAGAAAGCTTTTTGTGAATGCTTGGTAAATGTTAAGGTGCCACATGGTTACTCATCCAACATCCGTAGATTGGTATCAATGAAAGATCTGAAGTTGATAGGCCTTAAATCTCATGATTGTCACACTCTAATGCAACAAATATTTCCTGTGGCAATTCGATCTATATTGCCGAAGCATGTAAGGTTTGCAATCACCAGACTTTGTTTCTTTTTCAACAGTCTATGCAGCAAAGTTATTGACCCTGATACTCTCGATAATTTGCAAAGAGAAGTGGTTGTTACCCTATGTCAGCTTGAGATGTATTTCCCTCCTTCGTTCTTTGATATCATGGTACATCTTGTTGTCCACTTGACTAGGGAAGTGAAAATGTTGGGACCAGTTTTCTTGCATTGGATGTATCCCTTTGAACGATACATGAGCGTTTTTAAAGGTGATGTTCAAAACCGTTATCGGCCTGAAGGTAGTATTATTGAAGGTTATGTGGCGAGAGAGGTTATGGATTTTTGCAATGACTTTCTGAGTGGTAATAACACTCCTGTTAATGACAAGAATATTGAGGAGGGAAAAGGAATTTTGGGATCACATGTGAAAGTAATCAGCCGTGAGCAGTTGGAACAAGCTCACTTGTATATTTTACACAACATGGACGAAGTGAGTGTTTATATCGAGGAACATACCAATTTCATCAAGAGACAACATCCTCGAGCAAGTTCAATGTGGCTTGCTACAGATCATAATAAGACTTTTACTAAGTGGTTTGAAGATAAAGTCTTACATCAACTATCTCAAACACCAAATGATATTACAGAAACTATCAAATGCCTCGCCTTTAAACCAAAACCGAATGTTATGTCTTATGAAGGGTTTGACATTAATGGGTTCACATATTACACAAAGCGCCAAGATGATAAGAGTGTCGTCCAAAATAGTGGGGTCACTCTTTAAGCGTCGACTATGTATTTTGCAAGTGCAAAGGATAAGAGTCCTCGTGAAGCTAAAATGTCATATTACGGTGTCATTGAAGACATATGGGAGTTTGACTACATAGATTTCAGAATTCCTCTCTTTAAATGTAATTGGGTTGATAACACCAAAGGAGTTATAGTGGATGAATTGGGTTTCACTTTGGTGAACTTAGAAAAGATTGGCGAGAAGGGTGAACCATTCATATTGGCATCACAGGCGAAACAAATATTCTATATCGATGATCCTGTAAATGATAAATGGTCGGTTGTTCTTCATGGTAAAAGACAGTTCATTGAAGATCCTATAGATGAAGAAGAGTACTATGATAAGTATGATGACTCCAGTCCATTCTCAGTTGGGTTGCCAACTCCACAAAATATTGAAGCTAATGATGACTTATATGTGCGCGGAGATCACAATGAAGGATTGTTAATTGATAAAAGATCACAATTTTAGAGACATGTATGTTTATATATTTTTTATTGAAGCTAAATGTTTGCTTTTTTAATACAAATGCTAATTCAGTGTGTTTATTTTTGTCAAATTATAGGTTGATGATGCACATGTACCCACTGAAGCACTGGAGCAACTTGATGCACGGAGAGGGACATTCCAACTCAAGATATCGTCTACCATTTCCTCCTCCTCCACAGCAATATCCTCATCTCTGAACGTTTCTCGTAGGATTCTGAACCCCTTCCTTCCCTCTACTACATTGAAGCCATGTCGCAGTTGAACCCTTTCGCTGAGCCCTACCCGGCCAAGCAGGCGTTGCCTGAAGCACCACCGCCGTCGTCGTCTCCACCTCCATCGCAACTTGCTGCGCCAGTCCTAGCAGTTTATCACCCCACATGGTGCAACAAGTTGCGATGGAGGTGGAGACGACGACGGTGGTGGTGCTTCAGGCGATGCCTGCTTGGCCGGGTAGGGCTCGGCGAAAGGGTTCAACTGCGGCATGGCTTCGGTGTAGTAGATGGAAGGAAGGGTTCAGAATCTTGCGAGAAACGTTCAGAGATGAGGATATTTCTGCAGAGGAGGAAACGGAAGACGATATCTCGAGTTGGAATGTCCCTCTCCACATAGGAGTCTGTGAGGGAATGGTAGTAGGCAGGTGAGGAACAAATGAGTTCATGCCAGGACATATATACTAAAGTAACATGATACACCGCCAGTCTGTGGAGGGACCGAGGGAGATACTGGAGGAGAGTAACACCTGCCACTGTAACAAAATGCCACATAAGCCAAGAAGAAACAGGTGAGATCTTGTTTATACATCCATATACCTTGTGTCAAGTAAGTTTACTTTTTTAAAATTTTGTATGTTTCAATTTATAGTGAAGTACACAAGACAACGGCTGGGCATGCGCATACTATGTGATGCTATTTATGCAGATGATTATCTGACATGCCGCATTGGATATTAATACCATACATGAGGTATTATATATAGTCTCATTAGTTAGTATGAAATATATCAATCTTATTTCTATATTATTACTTATATATATATACATCATTCTCTTTACAGGTGTTTAAAATTGACCACACTATAGGTAAACGCTTAAGGCCACTTAAGCATGAGATTGCGGTCCTGCTTGTATTGTACTCGTACACTGACCACAAGGTGGGAGGTCGTAGAGTCTGACTCTTCCATTGACCTTGTATGGAACTAGCTCTGGGTTTCGCAGTCGTCGGTTGGATCTGAGCGGTACGGCTCACTTCCTCAGGGCATAATAATACGTAATCCAGCCGAATAGAATTTATTGCTTAAGGCAAAATATGGAACATTATTTGAGACCTTGCTTGAGTAGTTAATCTTGTTATACTTACAGTTGCTTATACGTTCCTTATGTTTTGTGGTTTATGGTGTTTTCCGCACGTTTTCACATAACACCTCGCTGTCTGTGTGATAGCGGGATGTGTTGCCACAAGTTTTGGTATCAGAACCCTAGGTTCGCTGAGTCTACAGGGATTTAGGACTAGGTTGTGTCTTTTCTTGTGAGTTTTCTAGATTTTCTTACCATCACCTTGTGCCCTCAGCAGAAGAAAAGCCAAGATGTCTGGAAACCATGAAGAACATGCTGTCGAGAACAGTGATGTTGCATCAGTTGATGGAGCTTTTAGTCAGGCACATGAAGATCGGGTGCCTGAGGTCCCCCAACCTAACCCAGCCTTTCTTGAACACCTTGCCTATCAACAGCTTATGGGGCAGATGATGGCTATGATGAATCTCATGGTAGAAAGATTGCCAGTGCATCCGCCAAGATCACAGGCTCCCCATGGTGAAACATTGGGTATTGGGAAGACCTTTGAGCGGCTTCTCCGAGTCGGAGCTTCAGATTATGTTGGAATAGCTGATCCAGCGGATGCAGATCTGTGGCTGACAAGTCTTGAGAAGGCTTTCCAGATCCTTGGCATCCCCGAAGCAGACAAAGTAAAGCATGTTGTCTACCTTTTGAAAGGTAGTGCTGGTCACTGGTGGACCATTGTGGAGGAGAAGCGTCCTGGTGAGGTGATCGGTTGGGAGGTTTTTCGGTATGAGTTCGTCAGCAAATACTTTCCGAAGACGTATCTGGATGAGAAGATCAATCAGTTTGAGAGTCTGCGCCAAGGAACGATGAACATCACCGAGTATGAAGCCAAGTTCATGGACTTGTTGAGGTTTTGTCCTCACATGGCGGCAACAGATGATGAGCGAATCAGACGTTTTTGGAAAGGCCTGAGTGCTGAGCTGACAACACCTACTTCTGCATTGGAGAACCGAGAGCGGTTTGCTACATTTGTGGAATATGTCTGGAGGATCGAATGGTCGGTAAGGGAGAAAAGAGAATCTATGTCTAAGAAGAGGCATGCTCAGTTCCAGGGACAGAGGTTTGGTGGCTTCAAGAAGCCAAGGTTTTCAGCACCTTCCGCGATGAGAGGTTCTAGTGTACTGTCACAGTGGTCTCCGAGTAAGGGAAGGGGTTATGTTTCTTCACCGTCAAAGACACATAGTACAACTTCTGTGGTAGTGACAGGGCCATCTAGGCCACGGTTTGAAGATAGGTCATGCCATCTTTGTGGTCAGATCAGGCATTTTAGGTTCAACTTCCCGAATAGAGATGTTGAAGTGACACGACAGCTAAGGAAAAATCAATGAGGGTCAGATAGACAGCAGCCCAGTAGTAGCAGAGGGTGAGGACATGGTCCAGCGTCACAAGCGGGATCGTCTTCTCAAGGAAGCAGAGGACGTGGGCAGCAAGCAACGGCTCGATTCTATGCTATGAGTCAACCGGAGGCGATAGTCAACCCGCGAGTGGTGACAGGTCAGATGGAGTTATTTCATTCTGATATGTCTTCTTCTTGCTTTATATCTGTTCTGGTTGACCCGGGTGCTACACACTCTTTTATCGCCTATAGTATGCTTGAGAACTGTCGTTTACCTGTTAGTTGTAAGAGAGATAGTTTGTTGTTAAAAACCCCTATTGATGGTTCCTCGATGCTTCGAGAGGAGTGTCCATCTTGTGTTTTATCTTTTTTGGGACACAGTATACAAGTGGATCTTATACCACTTGATATGCATGGTTTCGATGTGATCCTTGGGATGGATACCTTAGAGAAGTATAAGGTTGTTTTGGAATGTGGTTCCAAGCAAGCTGTGTTTAATGATGATGGAGAGAAGTGGATCTTCCAAGGAGATAGGAAGATTCTTCCGACGTGTCTAATATTGGATATGATGGCAGAGAAGTTGTTACAACAAGGATGTAAGGCGTTCTTAGCTCACGTTGTAGATAACAAGGTGAAAGGTCCTAGCCTTGAGGAGGTGACGGTTGTCTGAGAGTTTGCGGATGTGTTTCGTGATGAGTTCCCCGGTGTTCCTCCACCCCGAGAGATTGATTTTTAGATCAATCTGGTTCCAGGAACACAACCAGTTGCACAGACACCGTATAGGATGGCTCCAGTGGAGATGGCAGAGCTTAAGAAGTAGTTACAAGAGTTGTTGGAGAAAGGTTTCATCTGACTGAGTACGTCGCCTTGGGGTGCTCCAGTGTTGTTCGTTAAGAAGAAGGATGGATCGATGTGGTTATGTATAGATTACCGACAGTTGAACAAAGTCACGATCAAGAACAAGTACCCATTGCCGAGGATAGATGATTTGTTCGATAAGTTTCATGGTGCTACCGTGTTTTCAAAGATCGACCTACGGTCTGGATACCATCAGTTAAAGATTAAGGTGGATGACATACTAAAGTCAGCTTTTAGGATGAGGTATGGTCACTTCGAGTTTGTGGTTATGCCATTTGGGCTAACCAATGCACCTGCTGCTTTCATGGATTTGATGAACAGAGTGTTCCGTTCGTTTCTAGATCAGTTTGTTGTAGTCTTTATAGATGACATCTTGATCTATAGTCAGGACGGGCAAGAGCATGAGCGACATCTTTGTATAGCGTTGACTCTTCTTCACCAACATCAGTTGTATGCCAAGTTCAGTAAGTGTGAGTTTTGGTTGGAAGAAGTGACTTTCTAGGGTCATGTGATATCTGTAGAAGGAGTCAAAGTGAACCCGAAGAAGGTGGAGTCCGTTGCAGAGTGGGAACAGCTGAAGACGCCGACAGAAGTTTGTAGTTTCCTGGGTTTGGCAGGATACTACCGGAGGTTTATCAAGGACTTCAGTACGATTGCGTTGCCGATGACGAAGTTGACTAGGAAGGATGTACCTTTTGTCTGGACTGATCGTTGCTAGCAAGCTTTCCAAAGTTTGAAGGAAAAGCTGACTAGTGTGCCAATGTTAGTGCTGCCAGAGCCTGGAAAGGGCTATGTTGTTTTCTGCGATGCTTCCAAGAAAGGTTTAAGGTGTGTGCTGATGCAGGAAGATCATGTGGTTTCTTTTGCTTCGTGACAGCTTAAGAAACATGAGGAGAACTATCCGAATCATGATTTAGAGTTGGCAGCAGTAGTTCATGCGTTAAAGATTTGGAGACACTATCTTTACGGGGAGGTATGCCAGATCTTTACAGATCATAAAAATCAGAAGTACATCTTTTCAGAGAATGAGCTAAACATGTGACAACGCCGATGGATGGAGCTAATCAATGATTAGTACTTCACCATCGAGTATCATCCCGGTAAGGCGAATGTGGTAGCTGATGCGCTTAGCCGAAAGTCTTCTTCTCTTTTTACAAAGAAGGCACAGTTGCGCTCCTTGGTATGCTATAGATGGGATATGTTTGTTTCCTTGCGGTAGATGAATGTGCAGATGGAAGTTTCCTTGTTAGTTGGACTTTTAGCACATATGCAAGTCAAGCCTACACTGAGACAACAGATCAAAGATGCACAGCAAGCAGATGATGCAATGCAGTTGATCAGATCAGAGTTTGGCAGCAAAAAGCGTGATGGGTTCCATGAGTCCAAGGATGGACTAGTTTGCTACCGAGATAGGATGGTGGTCCCCAATGCAGATGATCTGAGAAAGTTAGTGCTCGAGGAAGCACACACATCGATGTATGCCATGCATCCAGGAGTCACCAAGATGTATCATAGTCTGAAGGACTTGTATTGGTGGCTTGGTTTGAAGAAAGATGTAGCCGAGTTTGTGGCTAAGTGTGCGGTATGTCAGCAAGTCAAGGATGAGCATCAGAAGCCAGTAGGTACGTTGCAACCCCTGCCTATACCGCAGTGGAAATGGGATCATATAACCATGGATTTTGTAGTTGGTCTGCCCAGGACAACTAGGAATCATGATTCCATTTGGGTAATAGTGGACAGATTAACGAAATCTGCCCATTTCATACCTGTAAAGACAACGTATACAGCCGAAAAGCTTGCTCAAGTATATGTAGATGAGATAGTGTGGTTGCACGGTGTACCAGTAATGATAGTTTCCGACAGAGGTCCTCAGTTCATGAGTTGTTTCTGGGAACAATTGCACAAAGTGTTGGGAACGCAGTTGAGGTTTGGTACCACCTTTCACCCGCAGACAGATGGACAGTCTGAGAGGACTATTCAGACTTTGGAGGATCTCCTTCAAGCTTGTGTTTTGCAGTTCCTAGGCAGTTGGGACGTACATCTCAGTCTGATAGAGTTTGCCTATAACAATAGTTATCAACGGAGCATTGACATGGCTCCTTATGAGGCCTTATATGGCAGAAAGTGCAGATCTCCGTTGTGTTGGTATGAGTCCAGTGAATATCAGCTTCTGGGTCCTGAGTTAGTACAGCAGACAACAGAAAAGATCAAGGTGATACAACAATAGTTGAAAGCGGCACAGGACAGGCAGAAGTCTTACACAGACAATCAACGACGACCTTTGGAGTTCCAGGTAGGAGACAAAGTGTATCTTAAAGTCTCATCATGGAAAGGTGTGCTAAGGTTTGGCCAGAAGGGTAAGCTCGCACCCAGATATATGGGGCCATACCCGGTCATAGCACGAGTGGGCAAGGTAGCTTACGAGTTAGAGTTGCCGCCAGAGTTGCACAGGTTGCATCCAGTGTTCCATGTCAGTATGCTGAAGAAAAGTCATCCGGATACATGAACAGTGATACAGCCTGACGAAGTTGAGCTTGATGAAGATGTGACCTACGAGGAAGGTCCTATGATGATCCTTCATAGGAGATTTAAGAAGCTGAAGAGGAAGAACATGGTTCTTGTGAAGGTTCTTTAGCATCATCGTGGCGTTGAGGAAGCCACGTGGGAGCTTGACGAAGAGATGAGGAGGAAGTATCCCTCGCTTTTTCCTTCAGATTTCGAGGACGAAATCCCTCTATAGAGGGTTAGTTTGTAAGGACCCTGACCTCCATTTAGGGTTTATCCTATTTTCTTTGCTTAACCCTGGTGCTTAGTTGCTTACTAATCACCTTTGTTGGTGATTAGGGTTTGTTGGTGCTTTATTGAGAGCTGGAGGTGCCACTTGCAATTAACCCAAGTCTAGGGTTTGTGGGCAAGTTTGTCACCTTGTAAGGTGTTTCTCCCTCTCTTTGCTTCCTCTAGTGTTGAGAGGAAGGTTTGGGCTCGTTGCTTGAGTTCCCTTGGGCTTGGTTGAGCTTGTTGGGACTTGTTATATGTTTCCTTTGCCTCTTTGGACCTTGTGTCGGGCAAGAGTGTACTTGTGTCGACCTAGGTGTGTCGGCCTGTGGTGTGTCGGCCATGGTGTGGGTGTGTCGGCCATGGAGTGAAGGTGTGTCACCCATGGACCCTTTGACCTTCTTTGACCTCATTTGTGTCACCACTAGTGGACACTTGGTGCTTGATGCTTGCATGTGGCAATGGTCGTGGACATGTGTTTAGGGTATGTTAGAGTGGTGGCTTTGCTCATGGACAAGTGTCCCTAGGTGGGCGACACCTTGCCTTGTCTTACCTTGGTTTCTCCTCCATCCTCTCCTATATATGTGTCCCCTTTCTCTTGCTAAGGATCCCTTTAGTTCCTTAGTCTCCCTCTCCCTTCGTGCACGTCACACCCCCCTTCCTTTGCAAGCTTGGTGACTGATCCTTGCCTTGGAGTCTCCTTCTTCCTCTAGTGGTGGTTGAACCCTATTGTGCCTTGCTCTCCTTCTTGTGGTGGTGCTTGGAGCTAGGAGCTTGGATCTTGCTTAAGGCGGGTTACATAACTCGTAACCCTAACTATACTACCTCTTCTATGTTCTTGTATGTTTCTTGTAATCATATCGGCTATGTATGTTGTTGGTTGAGTTTCTTGCTTAAGTTTCTTCTTGTTGGCCAAACCTTGTTCTAGGGTCTCTTGGTGAGCAACACCCCTTTCTCTCCTAGGTCTAGAGGAGTGAGCTTGAGTTCTAGTAATATGGGAAATACCCCTCTCTCGTTTAAGTTGAGAGGTGAGCTTATGTTCTAGTGGCTTGAGCAACACCCTCCTCTCACCATGGACTTGAAAGGTGAGCTATGTGGTAGTTATGGACCTTGGTTGTGGTTGAACCTTATGTTGCCCGATTGGTGTCAAGAAGCTTGGCAAGACCCCTCTCTCGTGATAGTTTAGAGGTGAGTCATCTTCTTGATCCATTAGGGTTTCGGTACCCTTGTGCTTGAGGTTGGTGATGACCCTGTCGGGTTGCATCTTGCCCGATATGGTGCTGGAGGTGATGATGCCTGATATCCTTCTTTGGCTTAGAGTCTTAGATGACATGATGTAGTGGCTGTGTTGGGCATCACCCTTGTTTCTTGCCTTGTGTGAGTGTCGGGCGTTACACCTGGTTGAAGGTCCTAACCGACCCACCTTGGTCGGGCGGCTGCTTGATGCTTTCATACCTTAGACGTTGGGGCGTTGTGATCTGGCTTTGTGTCGGGTGTCACACCTTAGTCTTGTGTGTCGGCCAATAGCATGATCTCAGTTGGACGCTATGCTCCCTTGTCACCCGATAGAGTGGCACCTTTGGACTTTATCCCCACGTTGTGTGTGTGCTGCCCGATATGCCTTGTGTGTGACACACCGTTGCACGATATAGGCTGAGTTGCACGTCGCATATGGAGGCTCGTTGCACCTGACACCCTTGATACCTGACGCAGCATTGCGTGACATAGAGTTGTCTGACACGCTCTTGAGCTTTGCTGCATGTTATGCTGGTGACCATTATGCCTTGGTTGCCCGATGCATGTGGTTGCACGACACATGTTGCACGATACACCCTAAGGTAGCACGATACCCTTGCTTAGTGCTTGGTCGATATGTGGCTGGTTTGCTTGACCGTCATGTGGTTGTAGTGTTGGGCGATAGAGGAGAGTGCCCTGCCCGATACTACCTTCGGTGAGGGTAGTGGACGCTTCTAGTGAGGGTCTTGTCTCTTATGGAAAACCTATATGCTAGATCTTGTTCGATGATGTCATGTTGGTTGACAATAGTAACCCTTGATATGCTTGATGGTAATTGCTATAGTAAGTGCACATCTATGTAACTCGACATGACATCTTAGGTATTCATGATCATCTGGAATTACCTGTTTAATGTTGAGGTAACGGTAAGCATATAAGATGCCTTGCATTATGATATAAACTATATCTATGGTCATAGGTTGAGGCATGAATTATAAAGCACGTAATCATCAATGTTGCCATATATCAATAATATGAATCTTTCTGTTAATCCATGATGATTGTGCACACTAACCATGCAGGTGTTTCATACAAATGCATAGCCAGGAAGAAGGGCTATGAGGTATATATATATATATATATATATATATATATATATATATATATATATATATATATATATATATATGTTTGAATAACACTACTTTGATGGTTACTCTTGATAAAAACATGCATGATGTATTTTGGTCTAAGGACCTGATATTGGCTAAAGTGTTGGGATTGTTATCCCTTTGTAATGATGTAAGCCTTAAGAGGCAGTGACACTATGTGATAATGGATTGAGATCCCATGGCAATGTGATGATCCTTGAGATGGATCTAGATGATTGGCAAGAGGCCAAGTGATAACATGTAATGTTGGATCCTTGTGATGGAACAAGATGATGTTGATTACAATAAAAGCATGATATTGAGTTTCATCATGTTTATTCTTGTTATAGTTGCATGTTATCCAACTTGGTTGAATCTTGCAATCCACTTAAAATGTACTAACTAATCACAGTGGAACATATCATGTAGTTTTCCCTGGCCATAGATCCATCATCGTCAGGAGCTGGTGATAGTGAAACGGGTTCTCCTGTGGGTTAACCCGGAGCGCATATTGTTGAATATGTGAGGTTTCCCCTAGCCTAAAATAGTGAGGATTCGAGTGCAACTGCGGTTGCAGACTCAGGATATGTTTAGAGCATGGTGAATAGGCCCATGGCTCAGGATATGTGATATGGGAGCATGAATGCGTTCATGGCTCAGAGCACGGTGAACAGGCCCATGGCTCAGTTTCACTAGCGCCGAGACCTGTACTGAGGCGGGCTAGGCAGAGGATAGCCTGCGGGAGCTGACCCTATGGCTGAGGCCACTTAAGCATGAGACTACGGTCCTACTTGTGTTGTACTCGTGCACTGACCACGAGGTGGGAGGTCATGGAGTCCGGCTCTACCATTGACCATGTATGGCACCGGCTCCGGGTTTCACAGTCGTCGGTTGGATCTGAGCAATACGGCTCACTTCCTCAGGGCATAATAATACGTAATCCAGCCGAAAAGAATTTATTGCTTAAGGCAAAATACGGAACATTGTTTGAGACCTTTCTTGAGTAGTTAATCTTGTTATACTTACAGTTGCTTATACGTTCCTTATGTTTTGTGGTTTATGGTGTTTTCCACACATTTTCACGTAACACCTCGTTGTATGTGTGATAGCGGGATGTGTTGCCACACGTAATATCTGCTTCAGGAATTCGTGTTGATCCTAAGAAAGTAGAATCTGTCCTATAATGGGAACAGCCAAAGACACTGATAGAGATACACAGTTTCCTAGGACTGGCAGGCTATTACAGGAGGTTTATTAAGAACTTCAGTTCAATAGATTTACCCCTAACCAAGTTGACCAGGAAGGAGATTCCTTTTGTCTGGAATGACAAGTGTCAACAATCTTTCCAGTTGCTAAAGGAAAGGTTAACAAGTGCACATGTGTTAGTGCTACCTGAGTAAGGGAAGGGGTATATAGTCTTTTGTGATGCATCTAAGAATGGCTTAGTATGTGCGTTGATGTAGGATAAGCAAGTGATTTCTTTTGCTTATCGACGGCTTAAGAAACACGAGGAGAATTATCCGACACATGATCTAGAGCTAGCTACTATAGTCCATGCTTTGAAGATCTGGAGACATTATCTATATGGAGAAACATTCTAGATTTTCACAGACCATAAGAACCTAAAGTATATCTTTTCTCAGCATGAGCTAAACATGAGGCAATGCCACTGGATGGAGTTAATCAAGGACTACGATTGTACAATTGATTATCATCCAGGGAAAGCCAATGTGGTTGTTGATGCTCTAAGTAGAAAATCAACAACACCAACCTTAAACAAAGCACAGTTGAATTCCTTAGTGTGCTCTAAGAGGGATATGTTTATCTCCTTGAGGCAAGACAATGTACAGCTTAAAGTGTCATTGTTAGCCGGGTAGTTAGCTGAGATGCAAATAAAACCTACTTTGAGACAACAGATTAAAGAAGCACAACAGACTAATGTTGTGATTCAACAGATCAGGTCAGAGTATGGTAGTGAGAAACGGGATGGTTTCCATGATTCAGATGATCAGATAGTCTGTTGCCATGATAGGATGGTAGTACCTGATGTTGATAACTTAAGAAAGTTAGTCCTGGAAGAAGCTCATTCTTCGATGTATGCTATGCATCCAGGGAGCACTAAGATGTATCATAACTTAAAAGATATGTATTGGTAGCCTGGATTGAAGAAAGATGTTGTTGAGTTTGTTATGCGGTGTCCGTTGTGTCAGTAGGTTAAAGCTGAACATCAGAAGCCCACAGGAACAATGCAACCTCTTCCTATACCACAGTGGAAATGGGATCATGTAACCATGGACTTTGTTGTTGGTTTGCCTAGAACAGCCAAAAGTCATGATTCCATTTGGGTGATAGTTGATAGGTTGACTAATACAACACATTTCTTACCTGTCAAAACAACCTACACAGCTGAGAAGCTTGCACAGTTATACATAGATGAGATAGTGTGGCTGCATGGGGTTCCAGCCACTATTGTTTCTGATAGAGGTCCCCAGTTTACAAGTCATTTTTGGGAATGACTGCATAAAGCGTTGGGTACGCAGTTAAGGTTTAGTACAACTTTTCATCCTCATATAGATGGACAATCTAAGAGGACCATACAAACTTTAGAGGACTTTCTTAGAGCATGTGTCCTTCAGTTTGTAGGAAGTTGGGATCTACACCTGAGCTTGATAGAATTTGCTTATAACAATAGCTATCAGCACAGTATTGAGATGGCACCATATGATGCTTTATATGGTAGACGTTGTAGATCTCCTTTATGTTGGTATGAAACAGGAGAGTACCAACTTTTGGGTCCTGAGCTAGTACATCAAACAACTGAGAAGATTAAAGTCATACAACAAAAGTTGAAAGATGCCCAGGATAGGCAGAAATCATATGCTGATAAGCATCGTAGACCTTTATAATTCCAAGTTGGAGATAGAGTATATCTTAAGGTCTCACCTTGGAAAGGATTTCTTATATTTGGAAGAAAGGGAAAGTTAGCTCCTAGATTTATGGGGCCTTATCCAATCATTGAACAAATTGGAAAGGTATCTTATAAGCTGGAGTTACCACCTGAGTTGCATAAGCTACATCCAGTGTTCCACATCTCTATGTTGAGAAGTGTCATCCTGACACAGAGTTAGTTCTGCAACCTGTGGAGGTAGAACTAAATGATGATATATCATATGTTGAAGGACCTGTGTTGATTCTTGACAGAAGAATCAAGAAGTTGAAAAAGAAAGACATATGTCTTGTAAAAGTTCTCTGGCATCACCATGGAATTGAAGAATCTACATGGGAGCTAGAGGAAGAGATGAGGAGGAAATATCCTTCTCTTTTCTCTTGATGTTTCGTTGACGATTTCGGGGACAAAATCCTTGTAAGGGGTGGATAACTTGTAACATCCCTGACCTGGGTTATGTTTTAACCCTAGGTGTTTTGTTTAATAAAAGTGACTATATGCTTTCTCTTATCTTTTGAAAAGTAATTAAGGCTCAAGAGGAACTTATATTGCAATTTTAGTCCTTTTTTAATATTGTTGAAATCAATATTTTGCTTATTTTGGACTAAAGTGCAAATTACCGAAGTTGAGGGGTTTATTTGCAAATTGTGCATGATAATATGGTCCTCATATGTTGAAGTATCATGAGAGTGAATATGATGCAGAGGTATGGCTTGTGATAGCCTGAATACCAAGAAAGAGTTGATAAAGCAATGTTTGTGCATGAAAACCTAGTTTTGGTGTAATGTGCAATTTACCCAAAACCTAGGGTTCAATATGCAAATTACCACTTCAAAATGGTCCCTAATGTTTCTTGGGATCATGTGGAGCAAAGAAAATGAGAGGGGTGTCTCATTTGTATCTCTTTGAAGGAGAGAGAATCTTGATATTAAAATAATCAAGATTTAAACATAATGGAAACATTAGTTCAAATTAATGCAAAAATAAATAATATAATTGAAGGACCTTCAACCAAAATTGAAATGGTTGAATTCAGATATGTGTGGACATCCTTGTGCCTTGCAAGGGCCACGAAATATCTCAAGGAGGTGAAAAACCCACTCATGTTATTATAAGAAAAAGAAATATCCACTCACTTATGGATATTAATATAAAAAGGGTTAAGGTGCTTAATTTGCTTTTCTTTAAAATATGGATAATTGAGAGTAATAAGAGTCAAGGAGGATATACTCATCTCTAAGGAAAGGAAGGGGGCAAGTGTCAAGGGAATTTAGGAGATAATTCCTACTTTCTCTCTCCTAAATGAATTTTCAATAAAATTCACATATATGCTCCTTTATCCATAGAGTAAAAGGGGAACTTCGAATTCACTTCCACACTTTGCTAGAAAAATGACCAAGGAATCTTTTAAGGACTAGTAGGACGACCCCCAACCTGTTTGTAAGCTTATTGACCTTCTTTCATCGTGATTTCATGGTGGAAATCATAAATCAATGCATAATTTCTTCTTTTCTTCACTCCATCTTCAACCCTAGCCAATCTTTTCACTCCAAAACTTGAGGACGAGCCTTGGGAGAGTTGCAAAAGCTTCTTCCACCATTTTTTATGTGAAGCTCCAAGATTTGAAGCTTAATTGAAGTCGGGTTATATGACTTGAACCCTTATTCATTATTATTGAATTCAATCTCTCAACCCTTTATGTTCAATTGATCTTTTTGCAATTACTTTGATTGATTGATGGAATTACTATGAAAATGGTAGTAGATTTCGTGGGTTTGAAGGTTGATGATGATGACATCATCTTAGGCACACTTTCCAACAAATTTGAGTTTCAAATGGTCTTGTACCTTTGGTCCAAATGGTTTCACCAAACCGTTTAGTGACTTGAGTCCCAAA
Source organism: Alisma plantago-aquatica (assembly GCA_963693085.1). Classification (NCBI taxonomy): domain Eukaryota; kingdom Viridiplantae; phylum Streptophyta; class Magnoliopsida; order Alismatales; family Alismataceae; genus Alisma; species Alisma plantago-aquatica. The sequence goes on along the minus strand of OY856415.1, from coordinate 314,932,944 downwards.
CTGCATGAGAGGGTTGACCATTTGGTTGGGTTGACCGTTTGCGGTCTAAACCCTAGTACATGTTGGATGATGATCCAATGGATCCAATTCATTAATTGAATGTGTGGACAATCCACCAATTACAACCCTAATCGATTTGTTGGAAATTCCATAAAGTAATCCATTCGATTTCAAGACTTTTTGGGTCAAACGGTCTTGAGACTATTTGAGCCCAAACGGTCTTGAAACCATTTGGTGATCCAATGGTTAAGATTTTGAGAGTTGGAGTTCCAAGAGCCAATAATGGTTGAACTTCAATAACTTAATTGATTGAAGGTTTCAATGTATCAAATCATGTTCAACCAATTGATAAATGTACCTAATTAACCCTTGTGGTTTTGATACTGATTTGGTTCAAACGGTCTTGACACCATTTGAGTCCAAACGGTCCTGAGACCATTTGAGCCCAAACGTTCTTGAAACCTTTTGGGGTCAAATAGTTTCAAAACCGTTTGGGGTCAAACGGTTTCAAAACCGCTTGGTGATGAAACCTCAAAACCGAATGAAGGTCAATTGTGATTCAGTCATTTGGAAATTGAAGGTGATGATTGTTCCAATGATCCAATGATTGATAGTGATGGTAATCAATGGAGGTACAAAGGTTGAAATCCTAAAAGTACCTACATGATTAGTACCATTAAAGGGATAAACCCTAATTCCTTACAAGAACAATAACTTAGTACACTATGTCAATCATAGTTGTATGTACTTGATTGAAGGGTTGATATAACCTAATCAAGTTGAGAGAATGATAGAATGGAATTCATACATGAGTATGATTCATGTGGTAATTAAGGGTATGATCCTTAGCAAAGAGATCATGAAACCCTAATCATGAGTATAAACCCTAATTGACAAGGTTATTGAACCCTAACCCTAATTCAGGGCAATTCTAAGTGAAACCCTAATCCAGGGTAAGGTTGTAGCCCTAATCTAGGGTGATGATATGTGTAAACCTAATTTAGGGTAATGTGATGCAAAACCCTAATTGGGATGAATAGTAAACCCTAATTATGGGTACTTGAATAGAAAACCTAATTGGGATGAATAGTAAACCCTGATTGTGGGTTATTGAATATAGACCCTATTCTAGGGTGAAATAATGTGAAACCCTAACTTATGGTGATTTTATGAGAAACCTTGATGTTTGATGTGATGTGGAACTCAAATCCAGGGTGGTACTATGTAATGTTTTATGAAACCCTAATCTTGGGCAATATGGTGATAAACCATAACCTTGATTTGGGTAATGGGATGAATATCCCCAAAAGACATGAAATGGGGAACCCTACCCCTAGTAAGGGAATAGTGGTGTTACTCTTAAATAGTGAATTCATACTTGTTTTACATGGTACTGATATACAATTGATATCACTGTTATCATCTGTGCTAACCATGCAGGTATATTGAAATGATGATCATAGCCAAGTAAGAGCTATGATGTTTAATTCACTATTGTGATTGGTCCTTGTGTGCCATAATATACCTTGCTACCTAGTAAGAGGTAACAAGAGAGTTAATGGACCTCAAGTACCATGAGGGATGCTTATAATAGCAAGTATCATGTTTACCTTGGTCAGATGACCTGAAGGTGATAGTTACCTGGAAAAGTGGTAACAATGCTCAATGATGAGCTAAGGGTTTGAATACCCAGAACCATATGATTTTGGTAATGAGATTGTGTAGGGATGAGAATTCCCAGTATTGAAATGAGGGACTGAGTTCCCAATGTCTTTTAAAGACTTAGAAGTAATTGACAAAATAGTACATGTCTCTTTATAGCATTGTCATAATAAGTTATGTCTGAGAACGTGGTTGATGCTAAAAGAATACGAAAATGTACTTAATTAATCAAGTGGAATCTGTTCATGTAGTTCTCTGACCATAGATCCATCATCGTCAGTAGTTGGTGATGGTGAAATAGGTTTTCCTATGGATTTCCTGGAATTCGCATATTTTGAATATGTGGGGGTAAATGGGTGAAAATATCCTTACGTCCTGGTGAATAGATTGATGGAAGGTAAACATTAAACCTCTCAATCCTTCATGTGTCGGGATGGATGTATCACAAATCTCCCGATGGTTGGGATGGATGTATCATTAATCTCCCAATGATATTTAATGTCGGGTCGATGGAGATAAAAATTAATTCTCTCGATTGCTGATGAGAGTGCAGTTGATGCTATAACTCTATAGTGAAGTTACCAGTATACCCTGGAAAGCTATATTGAGCAGCGAACATAGTCTTTCTTGTGGTCCCATACTGACCAGGATGTGGGAGGTCATGGGAATCCGGCTCTTCCATTAACCTATGCATGGTACCGATTCGATTTAGTAATGGTCGGTTGGAGTATGAGTGGTATACCTCATCTCCTCAGAGCTTAAGTATGTCTGGAAAATGTAATCAGCCATGTAGTGTATTTGCATAATACGGAAATATGAGAATCACTGGTTGATGATTATCTTGCTTAACATATCCTATATGGATAAATGTTATACATGTCCTATAATTCTTTCTTGAATATTAGACATGCTGCTTTATCAAGTTACAACTAATAAGCTTAAGTGGGAATGTTGCTCTAATCTGCTTTAAATAAGTGAATTACCTATTGTTGATTATTATGATTCCACTGCCTAGTTTATTTCTATTAAATTGCAATAATAATGTTTTTGGCAGAGAGTTATATCTCCCACTGGGGCAATTTTTATAATTGTCTCACCCCCGTGGAATCCAACGTTTTTAGGTAGACGCAGACAAAGAGGAAGAATCTCTATAATAGAGGAAGAGCAGCAGCAGCAATAGCAAGGACAACAGTAATATCCTAGGTGGGGATACTGGTTGTCAAGCTTTGTACATAAAGTCATATGTGTCGTCTATGTACTCTAAGGTCCTAGGAGTCAGTAGTTTGTGATTTTATAATCGATCTGAGGTTTTGTCTTGATGCCTCGAGGTTTTAAGTTGCCTATGTACAAATTTAATAGAGCAGCTGTTGTATGTAATCCTCGAGAAGAGATGGTACATGACATGTACAATATGAACCAGGATGTAATGATTTACTTTGGTTCTGAATGAAAAAGTTTTCCTATGAATGGATCTCTTGATAAATGGTTTTAGTTTTTAGTGATTTTCAATAATCCGTTCTTAGTAATCGCTTTCGCATTAGTTAATCTCATTTTCATGAGATGGATGCAACAGATTAGTGGTATCAGAGCTCTAGGTTCGCTGAGTCTACAGAGACATAGGATTAAGGTTGTTGAGTCTATTGTAGTGTCTTCCAGTCTGTCTGATAGTGTCTTCTGCTCATATAGGAGGAGAAGAACTAAAGATGTCTGGATCTCATGATGAACATGATGTTGATAGTAACGTTGCTGCACTAGGAGGTGGTGCAAGAGATCAAGATAGGGAGGAGCCTGTACTTGATCAATTCCCCAGTTCAACCAAGCTGATATGGGGAATCCAGCTTTCCAAAATATGTTTGGACAGTTTATAGCAGCTATGACCCATATGACGGATAGGATGCCATTACCTGCTCCTAGGGCACCAGCCCATGATGAAAGACATGGAGCCGGCAAGACTTTTGAATGGCTTAGGAGGGTAGGAGCCATAGAGTATGCTGGTACAGTCGACCCAGTAGATGTTGACCTATGGTTGACTGAACTAGAGAAAGCCTTCAGAATCCTCATGATTCCTGATGATGAGAAGGTGAGGCATGTTGTATATCTCCTAAAAGGGAGTGTTGGCCACTGGTGGACCATTGAGGAAGGCAAAATACCTGGTGTTGTGATCGGATGGGATGAATTCTGGTGTGAATTCATCACTAGATACTTTCCCAAGATGTATCTAGATGAGAAGATCTCTCAATTTGAGAGGTTGAGGCAAGGACATATGAACATTAGTGAATATGAAGCTAGGTTCATAGAACTTTTACGGTTTTGTCTGCATATGGAATCTACAGATGAGGAGAGAATTCGGCAATTCGAGAAGGAGTTGAACGTTGAATTGACCACTCAGGTGTCTGCTTTGGAGAACCGGGAGAGGTTTGCCACTTTTGTGGAGTCTATAAGATGAATAGAAAGGTCTGTGATTGAGAAGCAATAGACCAAGGGTAAGAAAGAGTACCTACATTTCCAAGGATAGAGTTTTGGAAGTTTTAAGAAACCAAGGTATTCTGTGCCTACACCACCACCAAGGTTCAATACCCAGATGCAATGGACGTCAAGTAAGGGTAGAGGCCATAGTTTACCACCAAAGGAAACTCACAGATCAGCCTCAATGTCAGTAACAGGACCACCCAGACCACAGAGGGGAAATGTAACCTATTATAGATGTGGGAGAGAAGGCCATGTGGTGAGGGACTGTCCTGAAAAAGTCAGTAATGTGACCCATTAACCGAGGCAGAGTCAGCAAGGCTCTTAGAGGCAGCAGTCTGGCAGTGGTGCTAGAGGACGTGGACAAGAGTCCCAAGCTGGATCATCAACATCCAACAATCGAGCACAGGGTCAACAACAACCAACGGCTAGATTCTATGCAATGAATCAGCCCGAAGCAGTTGTCAATCACAGGGTTGTGACAGGTCAGATGGAATTATTTTATTCTGATATGTCTTCATCCTGCTTAGTATATGTGTTAATTGATCTGGGTGCTACGCATTATTTTATCACTAGAGAAGTGATTCATGACTGCAACATGATTGTCAGTCATAGAGCAGATAGCATGTTGTTAGAAACACCTTTGTTGGGATATGCAGTATTGCGGGAAATGTGTTCCCCCTGGAAGCTTTTCTTTTTTGATCGGCGTATTCAGGTGGATCTTATACCACTTGAAATGCATGGGTTTGGTATAATTCTTGGGATGGACACCTTAGAAATGTATAAATTTGTCTTGGATTGTGGTTCCAAGCAGGTTGTGTTCACGGATAATGGTGACACATGGATCTTTGAGGGAGATAGAAAGATTCTTCCAACATGTCTTGTGTCAGCTATGGTAGCTGAGAAGTTGATGAGACAAGGATGCTTTTCATTCTTAGCCCATGTGGTTCATACCACAATGGAGAGCTCTCATATTTCTAAAGTTCCAATAGTTAGGGAATTTGAAGATGTATTTCCTGAAGAACTTCCGGGTGTTCCACCACGCCGAGAGATCGATTTTGAAATTAATCTAATCTCATAAATGCAACCAATAGCACAAACGCCGTATAGAATGGCACATGCTGAAATGGCAGAGCTCAAGAAACAACTACAAGAGTTGCTTGAGAAGGGTTTTATCCGACCAAGTAATTCACCATGGGGTGCTCCGGTCCTCTTTGTTAAGAAAAAGGATGGATCGATGCGGTTATGCATTGATTATAGACAGTTAAATAAAGTAATTATAAAGAACAATTATCTTCTACCAAGGATTGATGACTTGTTTGATCAGTTGTGTGGTGCAACTATCTTTTCTAAGATAGATCTGAGGTCAGGATACCATCAGTTGTGTATTAAGGAGAGTGACATACCCAAGTCTGCTTTTAGGACTAGGTATGGTCACTATGAGTTCATAGTTATGTCGTTTGGACTAACTAATGCACCAGCTGCATTCATGGAACTCATGAATATAATCTTTCGACCTTTTCTTGATCAGTGTGTAGTCGTCTTTATAGATGACATCCTGATATAGAGTAGAGATGCTCAACAACATGAGCAGCATCTCCATCAAGCTTTGACTTTGCTAAGAAAGCATAAGTTGTATGCTAAGTTTAGCAAATGTGAGTTCTGGTTACCAGAAGTTTCTTTTCTTGGACACGTAATATTTGCTTCAGGAATTCATGTTGATCCTAAGAAAGTAGAATATGTCCTACAATGGGAACAGCCAAAGACACCGACAGAGATACGCAGTTTCCTAGGACTGACAGGCTATTACAGGAGGTTCATTAGTAACTTCAGTTCAATAGCTTTACCCCTAACCAAGTTGACCAGGAAGGAGATTCCTTTTGTCTAGAATGATAAGTGTCAACAATCTTTCTTGTTGCTGAAGGAAAGGTTAACAAGTACACATGTGTTAGTGCTACCTGAGCAAGGGAAGGGGTATATAGTCTTTTGTAATGCATCTAAGAATGGCTTAGGATGTGTGTTGATTTAGGATAAGCAAGTGATTTCTTTTGCTTCTTGATAGCTTAAGAAACACGAGGAGAATTATCTGACACACGATCTAGAGATAGCTGATGTAGTCCATGCTTTGAAGATCTGGAGACATTATCTCTATGCAGAAACATTCCAGATTTTCATAGACCATAAGAACCTAAAGTATATCTTTTCTCAGCATGATCTAAACATGAGGCAACGCCGCTGGATGGAGTTAATCAAGGACTACGATTGTACAATTGATTATCATCTAGGTAAAGCTAATGTGGTTGCTGATGCTCTAAGTAGAAAATCAGCAACACCTGCCTTAAACAAAGCACAGTTGAATTCCTTAGTGTGCTCTAAGAGGGATATGTTTATCTCTTTAAAGCAAGATAATGTACAGCTTAAAGTGTCATTGTTAGCCGGGTTGTTAGCTGAGATGTAAATAAAACCTACTCAGAGACAGCAGATTAAAGAAGCATAGAAGACTGATGTTGTGATTCAACAGATCAGGTCAGAGTATGGTAGTGAGAAACGGGATGGTTTCCATGTATCAGATGATCAGATAGTCTGTTACCATGATAGGATGGTAGTACCTGATGTTGATAACTTAAGTAAGTTAGTCTTGGAAGAAGCTCATTATTCGATGTATGCTATGCATCCAGGGAGCACCAAGATGTATCATAACTTAAAAGATATGTATTGGTGGCCTGGATTAAGAAAGATGTTGTTGAGTTTGTTATGCGGTGTTTGGTGTGTTAGCAAGTTAAAGCTGAACATCAGAAGTCCGCAGGAAGAATGCAACCTCTTCCTATACCGCAGTGGAAATGGGATCATGTAACCATGGACTTTGTGGTTGGTTTGCCTAGAACAGCCAAAATTCATGACTCCATTTGGGTGATAGTTGATAGGTTGACTAAGCCATCACATTTCTTACCTGTCAAAACAACCTACACAGCTGAGAAGCTTGCACAGTTATACATAGATGAGATAGTGTGGGTGCATGGGGTTCCGGCCACTATTGTTTCTGATAGAGGTCCCCAGTTTACAAGTCATTTTTGGGAACGACTGCATAAAGCGTTGGGTACGCAGTTAAGGTTTAGTACATCTTTTCATCCTCAGACAGATGGACAATCTGAGAGGACCATACAAACTTTGGAGGACTTGCTTAGAGAATGTGTCCTTCAGTTTGTAGAAAGTTGGGATCTACACCTGAGCTTGATAGAATTTGCTTATAACAATAGCTATCAGCACAGTATTGAGATGGCATCATATGAGGCTTTATATGGTAGACATTGTAGATATCCTTTATGTTGGTATGAAACAGGAGAGTACCAACTTTTGGGTCCTGAGCTAGTACATCAAACAACTGAGAAGATTAAAGTCATACAACAACTGTTAAAGTTGCCCAGGATAGGCAGAAATCATATGCTGATAAGCGTCGTAGACCTTTAGAATTCCAAGTTGGAGACAGAGTATATCTTAAGGTCTCACCTTGGAGAGGAGTTCTTAGATTTGGAAGAAAGGGAAAGTTAGCTCATAGATTTATGGGGCCTTATCCAATCATTGAACGGATTGGAATGGTAGCTTATAAGATGGAGTTACCACCTGAGTTGCATAAGCTGCATCCAATGTTCCACATCTCTACGTTGAGAATGTGTCATCCTGACACAGAGTTAGTTATGCAACCTGTGGAGGTAGAACTAAATGATGATATATCATATGTTGAAGGACCTGTGTTGATTCTTGACAGAAGAATCAAGAAGTTGAAAAAGAAAGACATGTCTTGTAAAATTTCTCTGGCATCACCGTGGAATTGAAGAAGCTACGTGGGAGCTAGAGGAAGAGATGAGCAAGAAATATCCTTCTCTTTTCTCTTGATGTTTCGTTGATGATTTCGGGGACGAAATCCTTGTAAGGGGTGGATAACTTGTAACATCCCTGACCTGGGTTATGTTTTAACCCTAGGTGTTTTTTTTAATAAAAGTGACTATATTCTTGCTCTTATCTTTTGAAAAGTAATTAAGGCTCAAGAGGAACTTATATTGCAATTTTAGTCCTTTTTGAATATTGTTGAAATCAATATTTTTCTTATTTTGGACTAAAGTGCAAATTACCCAAGTTGAGGGGTTTATTTGCAAATTGTGCATGATAATATGTTCATCATATGTTGAAGCATCATGAGAGTGAATATGATGTAGAGGTATGGCTTGTGATATCATGAATACCAAGAAAGAGCTGATAAAGTAATGTTTGTGCATTAAAACCTAGTTTTGGTGTAATGTGCAATTTACCCAAAACCTAGGGTTCAATATGCAAATTACCACTTCAAAATGGTCCCTACTGTTTCTTGGGATCATGTGGAGAAAATAAAATGAGAGGGGCATCTCATTTGTATCTCTTTGAAGGAGAGAGAATCTTGATATTAAAATAATCAAGATTTAAGCATAATGGAAACATTATTTCAAATTAATGCAAAAATAAATAATATAATTGAAGGGACTTCAACAAAAATTGAAATGGTTGAATTCAGATATGTGTGGACGTCCTTGTGACTTGCAAGGGACACGAAATATCTCAAGGAGGTGAAAAACCCACTCATGTTATTATAAGAAAAAGAAATATCCACTCACTTATGGATATTAATATAAAAAGGGTTAAGGTGCTTAATTTGCTTTTCTTTAAAACATGTATAATTGAGAGGAATAAGAGGCAAGGAGGATTGCCTCGTCTCTAAGGAAAAGGAAGGGGGCAAGTGGCAAGGGAATTGAGGAGATAATTCCTACTTTCTCTCTCCTAAATGAATTTTCAATCAAATTCACATATATGCTCCTTTATCCATAGAGTAAAAGGGGAATTTTGAATTCACTTCCACCCTTTGCTTGCAAAACGACCAAGGAAGCTTTGAAGGACCAGGAGGACGACCCCCAACCTGTTGGTAAGCTTCTTGACCTTCTTTCATCTTGATTTCATGGTGGAAATCATAAATCAATGCATAATTTCTTCTTTTCTTCACTCCATCTTCAACCCTAGCCAATATTTTTACTCCAAAACTTGAGGACGAACCTTGGGGGAGTTGCAAAAGCTTCTTCCACCATTGTTTACGTGAAGCTTCAAGCTTTTAAGATTAATTGAAGGTGGGTTATATGACTTGAACCCTTATTCATTATTATTGAATTCAATCTCTCAACCCTTTATGTTCAATTGATCTTTTTGCAATTCCTTTGATTGATTGATGGAATTACTATGAATATGGCATTAGATTTAGTGGGTTTGAAGTTTTATGATGATGACATCATCTTAGGCACACTTTCCAACAAATTTGAGTTGCAAACGGTCTTGGACCTTTGGTCCAAACAGTTTGCAAACCATTTGGTGACTTGAATCCCAAACCACATGAGAGGGTTGACTGTTTGGTTGGGTTGACCATTTGAGGTCTAAACCCTAGTACATGTTGGATGATGATACAATGGATCCAATTCATTAATTGAATGTGTGGACAATCCACCAATTCAACCCTAATCGATTTGTTGGAAATTCCATAAAGTAATCCATTCGATTTCAAGACTTTTTGGGTCAAATGGTTTCAAAACCATTTGGTGATCCAATTGTTGAAATTTTTAGAGTTGGATATCCAAGAGCCAATAATGGTTGAACTTCAATAACTTAATTGATTGAAGGTTTCAATGTAGCAAATCATGTTCAACCAATTGATGAATGCACCTAATGAACCCTTACGGTTTTGAGACTGATTTGGTCCAAATGGTCTTGAGACCGTTTGAGCCCAAATGGTCTTGAAATTGTTTGGGGTCAAACGGTTTCAAAACCGTTTGGTGATGAAACCTCAAAACCGAATGAAGGTCAATTGTGATTCAGTCATTTGGAAATTGAAGGTGATGATTGATCCAATGATCCAATGATTGATAGTGATGGTAATCAATGGAGGTACAAAGGTTGAAATCCTAAAAGTACCTAAATGATTGTACCATTAAAGGGATAAACCCTAATTGCTTACAAGAACAATAACTTAGTACACTATATCAATCATAGTTGTATGTACTTGATTGAAGGGTTGATATAACCTAATCAAGTTGAGAGAATGATAGAATGGAATTCATACATGAGTATGATTCATGTGGTGATTAAGGGTATGATCCTTAGCAAAGAGATCATGAAACCCTAATCATGAGTATAAACCCTAATTGACAAGGTTATTGAACCCTAACCCTAATTCAGGGCAATTCTAAGTGAAACCCTAATCCAGGGTAAGGTTGTAGCCCTAATCCAGGGTGATGATATGTGTAAACCTAATTTAGGGTAATGTGATGCAAAACCCTAATTGGGATGAATAGTAAACCCTAATTATGTGTACTTGAATAGAAAACCTAATTAGGATGAATAGTAAACCCTAATTGTGGGTTATTGAATATAGACCCTATTCTGGGGTGAAATTATGTGAAACCCTAACTTAGGGTGATTTTATGAGAAACCCTGATGTTTGATGTGATGTGGAACTCAAATCCAAGGTGGTACTATGTAATGTTTTATGAAACCCTAATCTTGGGCAATATGGTGATAAACCATAACCTTGATTTGGGTAATGGGATGAATACCCTCAAAATACATGAAATGGGGAACCCTAACCCTAGTAAGGGAATAGTGGTGTTACCCTTGAATAGTGAATTCATACTTGTTTTACATGGTACTGATATACAATTGATAATACTGTTATCATCTGTGCTAACCATGCAGGTATATTGAAATGATGATCATAGCCAAGTAAGAGCTATGATGTTTAATTCACTATTGTGATTGGTCCTTGTGTGCCATAATATACCTTGTTGCCTGGTAAGAGGTAACAGAGAGTTAATGGGCCTCAAGTACCATGAGGGATGCTTATAATAGCAAGTATCATGTTTACCTTGGTCAGATGACCTAAAGGTAATAGTTACCTCAAAAAGTGGTAACAATGCTCAATGATGAGCTAAGGGTTTGAATACCCAGAACCATATGATTGTGGTAATGAGATTGTGTAGGGATGAGAATTCCCAGTATTGAAATGCGGGACTGAGTTCCCAATGTCTTTTAAAGACTTATAAGTAATTGATAAAAATAGTACATGTCTCTTTATAGCATTGTCATAATAAGTTATGTCTGAGAACGTGGCTGATGCTAAAAGAATACAAAAATGTACTTAATTAATCAAGTGAAATCTGTTCATGTAGTGCTCTGACCATAGATCCATCATCGTCAGTAGTTGGTGATGGTGAAACAGGTTTTCCTATGGATTTCCTGGAATTTGCATATTTTGAATATGTGGGGGTAAATGGGCAAAAATATCCTTACGTCCTGGTGAAGAGATTGATGGAAGGTAAACATTAAACCTCTCAATCCTTCATGTGTCGGGATGGATGTATCACAAATCTCCTGATGGTTGGGATGGATGTATCATTAATCTCCCAATGATATTTAATGTCGAGTCGATGGAGATAAACATTAATTCTCTCAATTGTCGATGAGAGTACAGTTGACGTTGTAACTCTATAGCGAAGTTACTAGTATACCCTGGAAAGCTATATTGAGAAGTTAACATAGTCCTGCTTGTGGTCCCGTACTGACCGGGATGTGGGAGGTCATGGGAATCTGGCTCTTCCATTGACCTATGTATGGTACCGATTCGATTTAGCAATGGTCGGTTGGAGTATGAGCGGTATACCTCATCTCCTCAGAGCTTAAGTATGTCTGTAAAATGTAATCAGCCGTGTAGTGTATTTGCATAAGACTAAAATACGAGAATCACTGGTTGATGATTATCTTGCTTAACATATCCTAGATGGATAAATGTTATACATGTCCTATAATTCTTTCTTGAATATTAGACATGCTTCATTATCAAGTTACAGCTAATAAGCTTAAGTGGGAATATTGCTCTAATCTTCTTTAAACAAGTGAATTACTTGTTGTTGATTATTATGATTCCACTGCTCAGTTTATTTCTATTAAATTGCAATAATAATGTTTTTGACAGAGAGTTATATCTCCCGCTGGGGTAATTTTTATAATTGTCTCACCCCCGTGGAATCCAACATTTTTAGGTAGACGCAGACAAAGAGGAATAATCTCTGTAGCAGAGGAAGAGCAGCAGCAGCAACAGCAAGGACAATAGTCATATCCCAAGTGGGGATACTGGTTGTCAGGCTTTGTACATAAAGTCCTATGTGTCATCTCTATACTCTCAGGTCCTAGGAGTCAGTAGTTTGTGATTTTATAATCGATGTGAGGTTGTGGCTTGATGCCTCGAGGTTTTAAGTTGCCTATGTACAAATTTAAAAGAGCAACTGTTGTATGTAATTCTTGAGAAGAGATGGTACATGACATGTACATTATGAACCAGGATGTAATGATTTACTTTGGTTCTGAATGAAAGAGTTTTCCTGTGAATGGATCTCTTGATAAATGGTTTTAATTTTTAGTGATTTTCAGTAATCTGTTGTTAGTAATTGCTTCCGCATTAGTTGATCTCATTTTCGTGAGATGGATGCAACACCAATCATCCCATGATTGGCTCTCAGGGCTTACATACCAACACTATGTATATATAGGTGGTGGAGAAGCCCTAGGGTAAGTAGGGGTAGAATAGGAAAAGCAGTGTAAAAAAATGGGTAGGGTAGGTTGGTCACCACGGCCGTGTTGATGTAACATGGCCATGGTGGGGGTAGTAGGGAACGGTCGTGGGGGAGTGGACACGGACAAGGTGTGAAAGGGGGTGAAAAGGCTAAGTATAGGTGGTGGCCATGACTGTGGTAGGGTGCCACTGTCGTGTTGGGTAAGTGGCACCACGGTCATTTTGGAGGAGGATGTCTTGAGCGTGGGGAGAAGCACAAGCGAGGTGGACTTCAAGGGCCACGGCCTAAGGGAGAACACATGTGTGGATCTTTCAAAAATTTATATTAACCTAACAAAGTCGATCACAATACCAAATAGGTCACCCGCAAGCGCACCAGGTACAATTGCAGCATAGGTGAAGGGAAAGCGTAGGGGTCGATCCTCAGGAACAGAGGGGGCACTAGAGCTAGGTTAGCATTGGCTACATTCCTAATGTGGATACTAGGGTTGAAGGGTTTAAAGGGGCTGTTTGGGTTGTTAAACTAAGTGAATATGCAAGTAAAGGCAATATGAAATCTAAGTTATCGCAAACTCTAAATTATCCTAAGTAAGAAAGTCTAAGGAACTAGATTAAGCTGTTATCTTAACAAGAGCAAAGGTTAGCTACACTACACTAGTAGATCAATTAGCAACTAAGAGCTAAGTTAAACACAAGAGATAGAAAGAACCTAAGTTAACACTTAAGAGAAAAACTAAGCAACTAACTGGATTGAGCAAAAGCAACTAACTGGACTGAGCAAAAGCAACTGAACTAGAGTAGCATAAACAAGCTAAGAAGGCAAAGTGGGTTTTAAGCAGTGAGATTAGGTAGGTGGGATGTTTTTGGGATGTGGTTTGATATTAGTTGGGGGGTCTCAACATAGCAAGAAATTATCACAATTCTATCTAGATTACCAAACCAAACAACAAGGCAAGTGCTATTAGAATGTACCCTATACTACTAGTGGGAGAACTAAGGTTAGGTGTAATTCTAGTAGAAATTGTCAAGTATGGGTCTCTAGGGTAAGTGGTATTAGGACAATTGAGAGCCAAGGGTAGAAATGGGAGTAGAGATGAGGGTTTTTCACCTCATGCCACTAGCCATCTAGCCTTTTGAAAGCCCTAGGAAATTGCACTAATCACACTTACACTAGCCACTTAGATCTCACACTCACTTCTATAAGGAGGGATGAGGATGTAGGAACAAAGGGGTCTAGATAGGGATCCAATAATTAGACCTAGGAGCCATTCCTAAAATTGGCCACATACACTCTAATTCCTCCTAGAAGCTAAGTTTCATCAAACATCTTAAAGCAAGCAATCCATGTTATAAGCACAAACCACATGCAATAAAATAGGAAATGATATAGAAGCAAGAAGGAATCATCATAGATAGAAATCATGTTTATTATAAGTTATTTTCCCCCAACATGGTTTCAAAGTCACATTTTAACCCCAAATAGCTCACCACTAGGGGCTTAGCTAGACATGATAAAAGAAATAGCAAAAGAATGGGGAAGAAGGGGGTAGAACTCCATGAAGCTTGAAGTAGAAGCCTCCTTCTTCACCTCCTAGTAGCTTGGGAGTGTCCTTCCTCCTCCTATGGTGCATATGGGTATGAGAATATGGGGGATCATAGAAGAAAACCTAGAAAACTAGGTTTCCAAGGTGGAAATGGTGGATGGAGAGCATAAATGCAAGGGAGAGTGTGATCAATGCTCAAGGAGTGGATAGGGGGAGTAATGGAGGCTAAGGAGTCTAACCTTCTTGCCCCAGCTACCACCTATGTATATATAGGTGGTGGGGAAGCACTAGGGTAAGTAGGGGTAGATTAGGAAAAGCAGTGTAAAAAATGGGTAGGGTAGGTTGGTCAACACGGCCATGTTGATGTACCACAGACATGGTGGGGGTAGTAGGGAATGTTCGTGGGGTAGTGAACACGGCCAAGGTGTGAAAGGGGGTGAAAAGGTTAAGTATAGGTGGTGGCCACGGATGTGGTGGGGTGCCACTGTAAAGAGTGAGACCCGATAGGGGGTCCACTCTTCATTGAATTGAAGAATATGTCCATCCAATCCCAAACATACCAAAAGGGTAAGAAGGGAAGGAGGAATTTCATTCATTTATCAAATGGTATATATTACAGAGCATGATAATGGATAAGCAGTGGAAACAAAACTATTACAAAGTTATAATGTGTATCATTATACAATTGCTCATTACCATAAAAGGTGATATTACAAAAACTTGAACTAACTACAATTAAGGCCAGTAGCAGAGAGTAACCTAGCCATTCCAAGCTATCCTTAGGTACAATTCCCTTTATATGATCTCCGAGCATCCTTGATCTTTTAATGCACATAAACCTGGGTGGAAAGGAACTTCACCCAGAACATAGGAAACAATAAAGATGTCAACAAAGGTTGAGTATGTAGATATATAAAAACTTTGGGCATTATATAGGGTTAAAAGTGTAAAAAGAGATGTTCCCACAAGAAAATGGGGCTATTTGCAATTAGGTATGTTCAAGAGAAAAGTAACAAAAGAAATGATGCATATTAAATTTCATATTACAAATATGATAATAAAAGAGTGTCTTTCCATAACAATCATCCATAGATTCATATTAAAACAAAAAATATTTGCATGCATAACAATGTAGACTATGTATACCTAAAATAGGGCCATAACACCATAGGATCATGGCCTAAAAGAAATAAGGGTGGAAACGCACACCCCAGGCGGAAACGCACGCCCTATTTAAGTATGGTTGTACATAAGTACCACTATTCTAGATATTCTAGTCAAACATGTAGCATGCATAAAATAGAGAGCAAGACTAGCATTACAATCAGTTTCTCATAAATGGTAATCAAAGTAGGAGGGGTCCAAAAACCCATTATAAACAAGGTATCAAAACAACTAAATGGATATAATGAACTGAGAGTAGGAAAATATAAATGTCCAAGCAAATAGATTTCCAAGTAGAATAACGGATCAAGAGATGCCTCATTAAATAAATGTAGGTTCAGTCAAATAATGCCCAAAATAAAATAGAGGATGTACATACCTTAATGTCAGATCCTAAAACTCAATAATGTTCTTTAGGCTCAGATTCATGACTTTCACAACCTAAACATAATAAGTGTGCGCTACATCAATAAATGGTTCCTTAAATCCTTAATAATAAAAATGTCCTATCAGTAGGTTTCGAATCAGGTCTCCAAACCTATCCCATTAAATATGTTGGATTTTTCTCATTTCAAAAACATACTTATATGTGTGATTTGGACACAAGAATGAATTATAATAATTTTCACAAGTTAATCTAATTTCTAAGGGAAAGTAAAAATGATTTGTGGAAAGACAATAATGCCCTCGAATGAAATTGTGATAATGCAGTGCAATTTGTAGCAAACTATGGGCGAGAATCGGCTTCCATGTCACGGTGTCAGCTAGTCAAAGGAATGCGAGATTACACAATTGCCCTTACTGGGCGAGACAAAATGATGTGAACCCATGGCCGAGACTGGGGTTTTACCCCAGGGATTGACTTCCATGTCTCTCGCGCCATGGCGTAGCAATGGAGCTCGAGGCTCTTCGATCAGTAGGGGTAGGGTGTTCAACCCTGGTGCATTCACGGCTGGGAACTAGCCTGCTAGCTTCGGCTAGTCACTGTGAAACTAACGGCCCCTAGCAGAGAACTGGGGGTCACCACTGTCAGGACAAGACTCGGCGGAGGCGTCAAAGAGGTGAAATAGCACAACCTAGCCGTGGGAAGGAGGGAAACAATGTATGATGATGTGTGATTTAAGTCGATGCCTTGCGGAGATGACAAAGATGGATCCTAAGGCTGAAGAACTGGAAAACTCAGGAGGTATGGGATGAATGGCCGCAACTCGGCATAAGGAGGCAAGGTGGAGGTCAGACAGGTAGGTGGTCTCAGAGACCCTCGCGAGGCCCCAAGCAAACTCATTCCATTCGAGGCGAGCTCACGGTGAGTCCCATAGCCCAAAATGAGGACATGGGTCCATGAATCTCTCACCGGCAGTGGCCCAAAAATAGGGGACAACGGCGAGTTTGTCGACCCGGACACATAGAGTGAATCGGGGCAAACTAAATACACTGAATGAAAGAGGGGGTCCGTAGATGGTTACCTCACGGTGGATTCGACTGAGAAGTCCCAAGTTGTTGGGACGGCGAGGAGATTGTCGGAGAGGGAAGCTCGGTCTGGCAGAGAGAAACTGTGGGGTTTAGTTCTGATTGACCGGTATGAAGGGTGAGGCGATGCTTTCTGTGTGGTTAGAGTCTTCTTGGCGATTGATTAGGTGGGGCTTCGGGGTCACTAGTAATGGCGGCAGTGAAGAAAGGATATGGGAAATTGGGCATTTGCTACATGGGGTGAGAGAGTGTGTGGGTAAGGGTTTATTAGATTTGGGATAAGGAGATGGATCTGATGGAGAAGAAATCGTGAGGGATGGTTAAGGGAGGAGATAGAGAGCGACTTGCGGCACCATGCTGAGCCAAGCTGTCCCACGCACGCACGAAGGAAATGGAGGTGGGAGACAAAGTTTCATGCCCAGTTGCCTGACCTAGTAAACACATCCGTGAGGCTGAAAGTGTGACATCTAAATGAAGCGTACTTAGGTAAAATGAGTGTGACACTCAATTAAATTCAAAAAAAATATCAACAATACTTATATCTTATTTTCTAACATTTCTTTTAGGGGTGTATTTGATATCCATTTAAGATCAACATATATAGGTTAGCTAATTTGAGTGTGAGGAACACGAATTTGGTCTTAGATTAGCATTAAGAGACTATTTGTGTTTCCATTAAGCCCTTATACATTAGTCACTCAATTAGGGTTATTAGCTTAATCTAAGAGAAAAATATGGTGAACCCTCTTACATAAAATCCACATTCTTCACTGTAATATACCACTTTTATTCTAGGACATAAGTATTGGTTGAGTCTGTAGTTTAATATTGGTATCCACAAATTCCCATACCTCAAGTTTTAGGGTTATCACATATTAATATTTCATGTTCATGTGATTCTAATGACTCAAATAGGGTTATCAGATCCTAATATGGTTTGGCATATGTTAACACAGTGAAATATAGATATCAAAAGGTAGTTAACTAAAAAATGGGGAAAGAGAGATTGGATATCCGCATAATCAAATAGGGGTCTAGAAGAATGGGGAATTAGTCTCTGTGTCTGGAATCGAGTATGTTACAACACTCCACCCCTTAAAGAGGATTTCATCCCCAAAATCTATCCAGTTGTGGTATGGTATACTAATTAAGTTATACTTTTAACCAAGTCATAAATTTCTAGTGTACCTAATGTAGGGGGTCAAAACATACCATTCGTGTCACACTTATGGTTCACTCTCAAGGTGAAGCTATATGTCTCCATGTGTCATGCATCCATTAATTTGATTATGTTAGATGTTGGGCTACAAAAGTTACAACATGACCTAGGATTATGTCGACCACTTTGTACTGATCAGGACTACCTAAATGTTATCATAATTTTTCCATTCTTTGATCATGGTCCACATCATTTTCCTTGTTATCATCATCATCATCATCATCATCATCATCAACATCAACATCATCATCATCGTCATCATCATCATAATCATTATTATTTATAATAGCCACTTTATGTATGATGTGCATATATGTCTTGCTACCTTCCAGTATTAGGGTTATATCTTAAATCAAATTTTATATATAGATTTTATCAAGGGGGGTCAAATTATGATGTGTTACATGACTAAGAAAACACTTATACTTTAATAGGTGCATTAGGGTTGGGGTGTAAGTTTAGGGTTTTGTTTTCAATAGACTTTTTCATTCATAACTGAGCACTATAGTGTGTTGTATGAAACTTATTGAATTTCTCATTCGTGAGCTAACTTTACACATTACATTAGACATGTTTTGATTACTGTGTAGTCAAACCCCTATCACTTCTATTTATCATGGTCAAATGGAAATGTTCAAAAATTCCATCATACTTAGTATGTTCACCCTAGCCTATAATGTATAATCATCCCTACGATTGAATTATTAGCGAGTTGGGGTATAGGATATTAATTTGAGCTTTAGTGAAATTTTACTTTTCCCCCTATCTGGCTTAAATACACCCTTTAAAAAAAATAACTCAAGATAAAATTTTAAGATCTATTTTTATCATCAAAGTAACATGTAGGATGGTATGATTAGCAAGGCTCCTCTGAAATTCTCAGTTTGGTATCCTCTACATATGTTTGACATTATTACTAGGAGTTATCCAAGTTTTACTTATTGTAGCTGTTATTAATCCCGATTATGCCTATTAACTAGATCGTACAGGAACTCCACCCCTTAAAAGGCTTAAACTATAACTTAGGGCATAGCCTAGAGGGGAAAAAGGGTGGATCCACTAGGTCTGATGTATATATTTGAAACTAACTATGTCAGTCTTAGGCCTAGGGTATTAGGGTTGAACATGTCAACTAAGGGTACTTCACTAAAGAGCTTCTCTACTACTCAACTTACTTGTGGTGGTGACTTGGTTCTGAAAATCATCGATGAGATCATAAAATGAAAAATAAATCTTTTGTACATATAATTTAATAATGAAAATAAGTTTTAGTGATAAAGGACTGGCGATGAAGATGCAAAGTTGGTGCCAAAATCGATCCGAGAACCAAGTCAGACACCTACCACAACCTGACACACACATTACTATCCTATAACCACTTCCTTCTACAAAGAGGTCTGATCCTCCTATCACTTAAAAGGGTCATGTGATAATTCTCTAATGCGCAAGCAATGAGAGTGAGAAGGGAGTATATTGCTCATAGCCAAAAATCGGTCAAAACCTACCCAAGCAGGACATCCACCATTTCCTATGTCATTCTTAATCATAATCCCCACTATCTCATCCCGTGTCCTAATCAAAACATGAGATTACCCAACATGATAGGAAGTGATTTAGGGTTTTCTCCATCGTAGTTCCTTTACATGATAAGGTAACCTATATATTCCAGATACCCATCTCAATCACTAGGTAAACCAAGTACTCTGAGAGAGGTGATAATTTAAGTATGCCTACTATAACATTTAGCTCCACCAATCAATTCCAATACACAAGTATAACAATCCCAATGAGGGTGGAATTTAGCCCTTGAGGGGATGGCATCAGGGCATAGCTATCCTAATATACTCACATTGAGGGCAAGGTGTGCTATAAACAAAGTTGATCTAGTTTAGGATAATACTTAACATCAAGGAATCTTAATCCTAATATTAATTTAGGATTTTGTATTTTGCGTTCATGCATGCTTAGTAACCAAGTGAATGTATGCTACGCATGCTAGATCAACGTCACATAAAAGGGGTCACATGTGATAACTAGGGTTACACCTAGCTATGAATGTCCAAGTCAACCTACACATAATGTAGTCTAGATAGCCTCCCTTAAAATAGGGGATATATCACTAGAAAAGCCAATTCCAGTGCAGTTTCATTACAGCCCCACAGAGAGGGTAGGGTAGTCTTGGTTTATCCCATACTATGCTTACACAACTGATGTATTGTAAGAAGAGGTATTGACCAATTTTAAAAGGGATTTAAATACTAATTGGTAAACCACTACAAAGAAAAAGGTCTGACAATAACCTCTAAAAGGTCGTCTAAGCACCTAATTAAGGAAAAATGTAGGATAACTTGAAATAGTTAAGTTACCGACTGCTTTTGGCTCTGATACCATTTTGTAAAGAGTGAGACCCGATAGGGGGTCCACTCTTCACTGAATTGAAGAATATGCCCATCCAATCCCAAACATACCAAAAGGGTAAGAAGGGAAGGAGGAATTTCATTCATTTCTTAAATGGTATATATTACAGATCATGATAATGGATAAGAAGCGGAAACAAAACTATTACAAAGTTACATTGTGTATCATTATACAATTGCTCATTACCATAAAAGGTGATATTACAAAAACTTGAACTAACTACAATTAAGGCCAGTAGCAGAGAGTAACCTAGCCATTCCAAGCTATCCTTAGGTACAATTCCCTTTATATGATCTTCAAGCATCCTTGATCTTTTAATGCACCTAAACCTGGGTGGAAAGGAACATCACCCAGAACATAGGAAACAATAAAGAGGTCAGCAAAGGCTAAGTATGTACATATATAAAACACTTTGGGCATTATATAGGGTTAAAAGTGTAAAAAGAGATGTTCCCACAAGAAAAGGGGGCTATTTGTAATTAGGTATGTTCAAGAGAAAAGTAACAAAAGAAATGAGGCATATTAAATTTCAGATTACAAACATGATAATAAAAGAGTGTCTTGCCATAACAATCATCCACAGATTCATATTAAAACAAAAAATACTTGCATGCATAACAATGTAGACTAAATATACCTAAAACAGGGCCATAAAACCATAGGATCATGGCCTAAAAGAAATAAGGGTGGAAACGCACACCTCGGGCAGAAACGCACGCCCTATATAAGTATGGTTGTACATAAGTACCACTATTCTAGATATTCTAGTCAAACATGTAGCATGCATAAAATAGAGAGCAAGACTGGCATTACAATCAGTTTCTCATAAATGGTAATCAAAGCAGTAGGGGTCCAAAAACCCATTATAAACAAGGTATCAAAACAACTAAATGGATATAATGAACCGAGAGTAGGAAAATATGAATGTCCAAGCAAATAGATTTCCAAGTAGAATAACAGATCAAGAGATGCCTCATTAAATAAATGTAGGTTCAGTCAAATAATGCCCAAAATAAAATAGAGGATTTACAAACCTTAATGTCAGATCCTAAAACTCAATAATGTTCTTTAGGCTCAGATTCATGACTTTCACAACCTAAACATAATAAGTGTGTGCTACATCAATAAATGGTTCCTTAAATCCTTAATAATAAAAATGACCTATCAGTAGGTTTCAAATCAGGTCTCCAAACCTATCCCAATAAATCCATTGGATTTTTCTAATTTCAAAAACATACTTATATGTGTGATTTGGACACAGGAATGAATTATAATGAATTTCACAAGTTAATCTAATTTCTAAGGGAAAATAAAAATGATTTGTGGAAAGACAATAATGCCCTTGAATGAAATCATGATAATGTAGTGTGATTTGTAGCAAACTATGGGCGAGAATCGGCTTCCATGTCACGGGGTCATCCAGTCAAAGGAATGTGAGACTACAGAATTGCCCTTACTGGGCGTGACAAAATGATGTGAATCCATGGCCGAGACTGGGTTTTTACCCCAGGGATTGACTTCCCTGTCTCTTGCGCCATGGCGTAGCAATGGAGCTCGAGGCTCTTGGATCATTAGGGGCAGGGTGTTCGACCCTGGTGCATTCACGGCTGGGAACCAGCCTGCTAGCTTCAGTTAGTCACTGCGAAACCAACGGCCCCTAGCAGAGAACTGGGGGTCACCACTGTCAGGACAAGACTCGGCGGAGGCGTAAAAGAGGTGAAACAGCACAACCTGGCCGTGGGAAGGAGGGAAACAACGTATGATGTTGTGTGTTTCAAGTCGATGCCTTGCGGATACTACGACAATGGATCCTAAGGCTGAAGAATTGGAAAACTCAGGAGGTCCGGGATGAACGGCCGCAACTCGGCAAAAGGAGGCGAGGTGGAGGTCGGACAGGTAGGTGGTCTCAGAGACCCTAGTGAGGCCCCAAGCAAACTCATTCCATCCAAGGCGAGCTCGTGGTGAGTCCCATAGCCCAAAATGAGGACAGGGGTCCATGAAACTCTCACCGGTGGTGGCCCAAAAATAGGGGACAACGGCGAGTTTTTCGACCCGGACACAGAGCGATTCAGGGCAAACTAAATACACTGAATGAAAGAGGGGGGTCCGTAGATGGTTACCTCATGGTGGATTCGAATAAGAAGGCCCAAGTTGCTGGGACGGCGAGGAGATTGTCGAAGAGGGAATCTCGGTCCGGTAGAGAGAAATTGTGGGGTTTAGTTCCGATTGACTGGTATGAAGGGTGAAGGAGGGTGAGGTGATGCTTTCTGTGTGGTTAGAGTCTTCTTAGCGATTGATTAGGTGGGGTTTTGGGGTCACTGGTAATGGCGGCAGTGAAGAAAGGAGATGGGAAATTGGGTGTTTGCTACATGGGGTGAGAGAGTGTGTGGGTAAGGGTTTATTGGATTCGGTAGAAGGAGACGGATCTGATGGACAAGAAATCATGAGCGATGGTTAAGGGAGGAGAGAGAGAGCGACTTGCGGCACCATGTTGAGCCGAGTTGTCCCACGCACGCACGGAGGACACGGAGGTGGGAGATGAAGTCTCTTGCCCAATTGCCCGACCCAGTAAATGCATCTAGGAGGCTGAAAGTGTGACATCTAAATGAAGCGTACTTAGGTAAAATGAGCGTGACACTCAATTAAATCCGAAAAAATATCAACAACACTTATATCTTATTTTCTAATCTTTCTTTTAGGGGTGTATTTGATATTCGTTTAAGCTCAAAATATATAGGTTCGCTAATTTGAGTGTGAGGAACACGAATTTGGTCTTATATTAACATTAACAGATTATTTGTGTTTCCATTAAGCCCTGATACATTAGTCACTCAATTAGGGTTATTAGCTTAATCTAAGAGCAAAATATGGTGAACACTCTTACATCAAATCCACATTCTTCACTGTAATATACCACTTTTATTCTAGGACATAAGTATTGGTTGAGTCTGTAGTTTAATATTAGTATCCACAAATTCCCATACCTCAAGTTTTAGGGTTATCACATATTAATATTTCATGTTCATGTGATTCTAATGACTCAAATAGGGTTATCAGATCCTAATATGGTTTGGCATATGTTAACACTGTGAAATATAGATATCGAAAGGTAGTTAACTGAAAAATGGGGAAAGAGAGATTGGATATCCGCATAATCAAATAGGGGTCTAGAAGAATGAGGAATTAGTCTCTGTGTCTGGAATCGTGTATGTTACATCCACCGTTGTGTTGGGTAAGTGGCACTGTGACCGTGGAGTGTACCACAACCATTTTAGAGGAGGAGGTCTTAAGTGAGGGGAGCAGCATGGGCGAGGTGGTCTTTAAGGGCCACAGTCGTTGTCATTCAAGTGTAAAATTGGCCGCCTCCCTATTGATTTTGGGGATCCTTGCACAAAATTCAAATGACCGTTGTGGGAGGCCACAACTATTTCCCTTCTATTGGCCATGGTCGTGTTGATGGCCATGGCCGTGGTGTCTTCAGTGGGCCACAACCGTTCTGGTGGACATGGTCATGGTATCTCTGGTGCAAAACCCTGAAATCCATGTTGATTCTTCAAAATTATTCAAACGACCGTGGTGGATGCCCATAACTGCATTGCAGTCTTCAGTGGCAAAATGATCTTCAACTTTCATCATCCATGGGCTTGTTTGCTTAATGTCGAACCTTGGCCATTAGCAGTCGGTTGAGAGAGCTTTGGTGCCTTCTTTGGACCCCTCCATGAGTGGAGGAATCCTAGAACTCCTTCCTTCTCTCACATCCATCCAAAGCATGGTCCAAGTACCTGAAAATAGTGCAAAGAACGTCCATAAGTGTATTTGATAATAACACTGATATTGAGGGTTTTAACTTGCATTCTACTATGTTTTGATGTGAATAAAGTGCAAAATGGCACAAGATGGAGCCCTAAAATAGGGTTTCATCATGCGCAAATCTGAGAAGGTGTGGCGGCAGCACTTGGTGATGACGGTTCATATAAGTGGTGCTTGGCACGGACGTCGCAGGGTGATTATATGGATGAAGGTTAGGTTCTTGGTAGTTGGCACTACTGTAAGAGAAGGGAGGATGGGGGAATAGAAGTAGGAGAGGAAAAGGAGGAGAAAGAGGGAGAACGACCATCGCACGGCCATTACAAGAGCCGCACCCAGAACAAGTAACGTTAGTGAAAGTTCGTGACTAGGGGAGGTCGAGGAAGAGAGGCATCGACAATTTTGTAGAAAATCATTATGCGTTTAGGGAAACGAACACAGACCTGTGAAGGGATGGTAACGCCCAATGTTACATCCATATAATGAGTTATATATATATAATGTGGTCAATTTTCTTATTAAATCTACTTCTTGTTACACTCTTGTTTCCTAATTTAACTAGGAATAACACTGAGGAGTCTCGTATATTCCACAATTAAAAGACCATGTAATGTAGCGTTAGGGAAAGGAATTGTGTGGTCATTTAAGTGGTCCATCAATACCCTATGTTGATTATATGTTTCCTTCTTATTATTAGTATGAAAAGCATTTAACTCTAATTTGACCACCAACTCACAAGGCAGACTAATTAAAATACAAGGAGTTTGAATTTAACATTTGTTTCGTATTCTGGGAAATATTTGATGTTAGTTTGTTAAGTATTCATTTAATGTACCTATGGCATTTATTTTAATATATTTTCTTTAATCACATACTCGTAGGATATTTTAATGAGTCAAACCTATAATATTAGTTGATTAATTCTGACTATTTACATTTATTATGTATAATTTACTTTTAGACAATATTTAGGGGGAGAGAAAAAAAATAGTTATTTCTCTCATTAACTAACTCAAAACCACATTATTTATCATTTATTATCCCAAAATCCATAAAAACTCTAAATTAATATAATCTACTAATTATCTCTCATTAATGGTCATTTTGCATTATTAGACTCTAATTAACGCATTAGTTGAGATGTTTGTGCAAAAAACCCATTCCTTGAAATGAATATGGGTAAAATATAATTCACATCATTATGTATTTCTCAATTTCAACATTGCGGCCAAAGAGGATAGAAAAGATAGGAAAATTTAGGAAAAAGTACAAAAAGGATATGAAGGAAATACAATCTTGAAAATGGGTTAAATTGCAATTGAATCCAAGATTCAGTATGTTATACTAGACAACTGCCCCTAGTATTGTGCATGCCTCTCCTTAACCTTCATCTCATGCTTCTCCACCATAGACCGTTCAATCCTCCTGAAAGATTCCACGAATGTTGCAAACTTCTCATGATTCTCCAAGGTTGCCACTGATGTCGTCATCTCACTATTCAAACCCTTCTCGAAATGTTGGATCCTCTCCTTATCTGTTGATTCCATGTGAGGGCAGAACCTCAACAACTCCATGAATCTTGCCTCATACTTGTTGACTATCATGGGTTCTTGCATGATCTTCTCGAACTGGGAGATCTTCTCATCAAGATAGGTACGTAGGAAGTACCTATTGACAAACTCTCGCCTGAACTCCTCTCGACTAATATCAACATCTGTCCGCTTATCCTCTTCAGTGGCCCACCAATGGCCGACACTCCCCTTCAGAAGGTACACTGTGTGCTTCAACTTGTCAGCCTCGGGAATGCTAAGGTTCTTGAAAGCCTTCTCCAACTCTGTCAGCCAAACATTCACATCTGATGGATCTGCCGCACCAGCATACTCCACAGCTTTGATATGCCTCAATCTCTCAAAGGTCTTTCCAGTGCTGGAGGATTCTGGATGGGAGAAAATTGCCCTAGATTGGGCAATAGGCATCATGTTTGCCATGACGTGTCATCGTTCCCATGAATTATCCAAAAATGGACTGGAAAGCTAGATTTTCCACCGTGGCCATGTCAAATTGGGGCACTTTAGGCATCCTCTTGACAACAGCCTGCCTTCTTGCACCACCTCTGGGTGCAGCAACACAACTCTCTATAGCGTGTTCTTCATGTTCTCTAACCATCTTTTCAACTCTTCTTCTTCTTCTACATAAGCATAAATGACCATAAGATAAACCGGAGGATACTAGAATAGACACAAACCCAAGTCATATGTCCCTGTAGACTCAACGAACCTAGAGATGTGATACCAACCAAACTTTGACGCCCCGATACACCACAAAATGAGATTACTCAGAACCAAACTGTGGAATTAAAACTAAGCATGTAGGTTATCAAAAACACAAGAAATTAAAATAGATTCCACCAAACCATAGGAACTACAACATATTGCACATGAGTCCACAAAATACACCTATTTTACATATCATATGCCCAAAAGATTACATATGATATTGTTCATTGGCTCTCTAGCCACATCTTATTACACATGATAACCTATTTATATACATATATGCCATCTCTATATAACAATGGGCATAAAATCAAAACCTCATGTCGATACATACAACAAAAACCTCCCCAAGGACCTGAGTGTATAGGGAGAACACATAGGACTCTACTTTATACACAAGCAACATGCCCAACCTTTCAACAGCTACTAGTCCTCTTGTTGCTCAACAACAACAACACGATCTCTACTCCCTCGTGCTCAACCACCTAAAAGATGAAGAAACCCACAGGGTGAGACCAAACATCCCAGCGAGAGATATAACACTCAATCAATGTTTATTAAAAGCACATATAAGCTAAGCAGTAGATTATACTATTGATAGATAAGAAAATTTAGCTAAAAGATATGAACAAGGCAATGAAATTGTTTAAACAATTCAAGTATCTACAACTGAGTAGTAAATTATTTTATGCATTTAGAAGGAATATGAAGAACATGTATAACTATTGTAAAGTAAATAGTATGAGATTAAAGCAATGGCTCATCCAATGTTATTCATATTTGGCCCTAAACAAATTTGCTACATGGCTATTTACATCTTTTATTATGCCCTGAGGATTTGAGTCGTACCACCCAAACCCAACTGACCACTGTGAAGTCGAAATCAGTTCCATACAAGGTCTATGGAAGAGTCAGACTCTACAACCTCTCCAACACCTCTTGGTCAGTACAAGAGAACACTATAGAGACATATCAGTCAACTATAAACAATAACATATAGTCAAGCTAAAGGATTGGACCACACATGTTCATCCATATAAAAACACCTAGCCTGCCTTAGTACAAGTAATGATGCTATAAGAATAGGATCATACATGGCCATTCTAAAAAGGCATTATGCAGTTGTACTACTGCCATCACATATCAAAATCTCAGAGGCATGACCACAACCATCCTCCATATATCACGGTTGTGTATGCAAGGATATCGACTCAACTTGCACCCCCACATATTCAACAATATGTGCTCCGAGTTTCCCATAGGAGTTACTCATTTCACCATCCAACAATAAAATTAACACTGGAATGAATCTATGGCACATGGTAGCTACATGATTAGGGTTTCACTTTATTAGTTATACCAATTGGGTGAATTAAGGCTTCATCATACAAGTGGACATACAAAACGCTAATTCAATCTAGTAAGCATGACTGTATTTCAACTTCAGAAGATATAAAACGTATAAAGTATGAACATGTCATCAGGGCATCACTATTTCACTACCTTAAATATGGCTATCAACATCATCACTTGTTAACACTAACGTATTAGGCTATTCAACATAGCCACATCACTGGGGATAATAATCGTTCATCACATCACTGGAGGTCAACACTTCTCATTAGGCATAAAACTTTCACTAGGTCATGAGACCAATCACATCAGTCTTGTATATCAACATAACATCATGCCTCAGCAAGTACAATGTGCATGCCCATCTCCTTGTATTACATATAGGTTACAATAACATTCACTTATCCATGATATTAAATCAACCTGCAAGGTTAGATGCACACAAGTAGGAGAGAGAAAACATATGACCACATGTTATACATCTCTATACATTTAATAAGTATAACATATCCTAGAATTAGGGTTCACACATTGGAACACCTTGGTCAAAAGATAGATCAAGAAAAGGGCAAGAAGGACCCTAGGCCAAACCAAAGAGAAAAGGAGGAAAGAGAAGAAAACACCCTCCCATTAGTTACCACCATGGATAGTCCATAGTCTAAGGGCCTTTGAGGAGAGGGGCTTCTCTCAAGGTAACCACTAGGGTAGAACCCTAGTATTCGGCCAAGAAATTAGGAAGGGGAAGATGGTGGTTCCAAAGGAAAACGTGATCAAGATGATAAAACTACTTACCAAGGAAAGAAACCACCACAAGGAAGAAGATCGAGCTTCAAGGCACCAAAGGAACACTTATCCACCCAAGAAACCAACATGCAACCACTTAAACCGTGCATGCACAATATGGTGAAACAACCTAGGTGGGGTCTCAACTAGTTGGGTCACCACCACCCTAGTTTCGGTCGAGATAGATCAAGGGAGGGCAAAAACAACAACAAGGCAACTTGTCTCAGTTGAGACAAGAAGGATCACCAACACTAGGTCAAGACACACCTCAAGGAGACCATTGTCTCGACCCAAGTCACACCATATACCATCACGGTCAAGATAAGAGCACCCAAGGTAAGTGTCTCAGTCAAGACACATCCAAGACCATCAACATGGTCGAGACAAGGGTCGCTACCCTCACTCAAGTTCAACACCAAGCAAACCCTAGCATCACAACATGATGACACATCATCATCCAAGGTTCAAACCAAGCACCCCTATGCATCTTTGTCTCTCATAAGATGCCAAGGCACTAAGGGCTACATGTGACAAATTGCAAGATAGCCCCTCGGCTTGGGTAAATTGCAATTTGGCCCAAAATAAACAAACATAGCTCAAACATCATCCAAACAGGACCAAACTTTAAACATAAGCATGTCACATGATAAAAAAATCTCTCAAAGGATTAGAGCAAGGTTCTAAACATAATTATTAAGCAAAGTAAGGACACCCAAGAACTAAGCTAGTTTAGGGGCCTTATAGTTTTGCCATGGAAGACTAGGGTTTTGATCTGGAGGAAGGTGGAAGTAATAAGAATAACATGGAAAATAGAGGAGAGGGGGTGGAAACCTACTTGCCTTGGTCAGAAACACCAAAAGGTGACTTTAGAAACCCTAGATGAGCTAAGATGAAACCATAGAAGACCTTCTTCACCAAGATGGCATCTTCTTCTACCTTGGGACAGCTCCTCCATGGACAAATAGAGAGATGACGAAATTTTGAGTAGGTGAGAGGTGATATGGATCAAATATTTTAGTTGGGAGGTAAGGAAGGAGTATATAAAGCTCTGTGGTTAAGGAAGAAGTAAGGCATGAGATGTCCAAGCTACTTTCCATGTGTCCATGTCTAAGGGTGCACATGGTCATGCAAGCCTTTATGGATATAGAAGAAGAAAATAATAAGGTATCAAGTTAATTTCCATGTGTCCATGGATAAGGGTGCCCATGGACATGCAAGCCTTTATATATATATAAGGAAGGAGTCAAGCATGAGGTGTCCATGGAGCTTTCCATGTGTCCATAGCCTAGAGCTTCTATGGCCATGCAAACAACTGTTCCACATCTCCTAGAGACTTCTTAGGCTTCAATTGTAATTCTCTGGGCCCACCACCAACCTCCAAACAAAGAAACCACCCATTGGTTGATAACTCCTAAAGATAAACTAATCCATAAAGGGCGAAATCCCTAAAATGCCCTTGAAGAGAAACACCTCCAAACCAAGGTACAACTAGGCGCCCCATGACCCAAAAATATCGAGAATGATAAGGAAACATATAAGGATCACAAGGAATGTGGTAATTTTCAAATAAACCTCCCAATTGGGTAAATTGCAAAAAAGTCCAAAATGTGCATAAAAATTGCATAACTTGCACAAACAACATCCAAATTGGACCAAACTTAAAGCTCAAGCTTATCTCGTGATTTCAAAGAACCTAACAAGGTTATATTAAGGTTTAGAGCACTTAATTATGGCAATTAAGCTTATTCAACACATTAAGCAAGGTTTGGGGTCTTACACGTCTAGCACGAATTTATTTACCATTGTTCCACTTAAGTGGTGATTTTGCATTTTAAATCATTAAAAGGCTTTAACCGAGGCATTTCATAAACAATTCCATTGGTATAATTATTGAATGAATGTTCACCAAACCACCATCAATTCCACTAATTATCAACAAGGACATAAAAGTACAAAAATGAGAAGAAAACTTAGGGAAAAGGGTTACATGGAGATTACATTCAGAATTCAGTATGTTACACTCTCTCTCCACTTATTCCCTCACCTCACTTCATCTATTTATTCTCCACCACCTTCCCCTCCTCTGTATCCCAGAGAACGTAGTTGATCGTCCCTGCGGCCCACAGCCTGATGGAGAACAAACCATCCACCTGGTGATCAACAGACCACCTCCTAAAACAAACAACGAAGTTTCTCCCATCATTCCTTGCCTATATATGGTCTTCCCCATCCTCGACATATCATTCTTCACCATGTTGTTGTATAATACACTACCCCAAATCTCACTAGTTTCCTCACAGACAACATCAAGCTCATCAACATGCCTCACACCCTCCACTGAACTCTCCTCCTTCCTTAGATGCACTACCACCGACTTCATTGCACACCTCCATTACCTCCTAGTCATGGATCTCTCCATCAACTCCAACACCTTCGTCCTTCTTGATATAGGTAGAACTTGTAGTGCAACTGTACTTTCCTTCCTGACATGTTTAGAACCAACAAATGTAGGGGTCGACAAATACTCTGGTGGCCATCACCTGCAAACTAATGTACTATGCTTCTCCCTCCTTCTACCTCTGCCCAAATTTATAGGAATCCTATCCATTTGTATCAACATCATTGTGTTAGTGAGATATGCAACTTGACAACACTAAGAAAATACTTATCATAGAAACCCTCACGACGATCCACCATCCAGCAGAACTCTCGACCACCACATGTGTTGTACAAACATTGTCGACCATCAATGTGTACAATGGCTAGTGTTTATTCTACAAGTCCCTAGATTGTCATCATAATAGATTCAATTCAGATAACCTCACTATGTTGATCACCTACAACTGGTCATTGAATGGTGCTTCATATCTCTACCTCATTACCATGGTCATCCTAGTCTCCTCATCCATGCTCAATCCAAGGATCAAGGCCGATCGCCTTGGAAAAATATAGTAAGAGTACTCTTCATCAAGAAACATTTTAAAACGCCTCTTTAGCCCCACGCCACAATTGTAGAAACAACCTGGTCCACGTTGGTGCTCGACAGAGAACAAGCAAAGACCTAGTTTCTCAGGATCCAACCCATCACGCGCACTGCATGTTTTGATCTTTTTCTCATACATTTATGACCATAGATAAACTAAATAGAAAGAACATAATCTATATATTGTTCATGATGAACAAACTTCATTATAAAAGGTATTTCCAATAACACCTAGTAGATGTATATATGATAGCTAATAATATATATAGTAATGGACCTATATACTTTCACTTGATCGGATAAACATAATTTATGGTATATGCACTTAGTAATAACTCGATAATTTCTAGTTGCAAGAAACCAACAAGTAGATATATATTAGGATGAGGATTGAAAATGATCATGACATGCCATGTACAAGATGTGGTTACATTGACATCCAAACTTTTGATCATTCAACTTGGAATTGATTATCCACATATTAGTATATGCAATTATGTACCAATGTAATCCTTGATAAATGGTGAAAACCCCAGATACCCATACAAGAATTAATAACATCAATGGTAATTGGAAATACAAATAAATCTAGATTGTGTATCTAATTATTTTGGCCGGTTTATGAATTAAATGATAATATAGAGAAAGGACCTATATGAGAATGACCTTTAATAAACATATACAAAGATGACTTTATATTTTGGCAAGACTGACACTAGTTGACATGTTAGTTGGACTATATATGCATTTACTGTATTTTTGTATAACTCTATGGAATATAATTAGATGCATATACCTACTGAGGCTTAAGTATGAATATATGACCAATATGTATATGTACGTCTTTTGTAACCCTAGGTATTCATAGTAAGGGAGTATTGATGGATAAAATCTAATACCATCTCTCACCATACATGTATTTGGGTATATCTAAGATTTAAAAGCCCTAACCTGACATTAAGAAACCAATCCTTGGTTTAACTTTACTTTAGGCAACTATGGACTAATGTGTGTATAAAACACTTCTAGGTCAAGAAGAATGAAATGTGGAGTTTACTCCTAGAAATAGGGTTACCCATGATTACTATGTATGTGCTCCTTCCTATTTAATTGTTGGCATAATTTTACTTAAACTTTCTTACAATGAGGCATCTTTTGAATATTGTCTTGTTTTATCCAACCGTGTTGCAAATTCTTTAATTCCTGATATTGAATCATCTGATTCTACAACGCTTGATGAATACTTTGTTGCCTCTATGACCCCACTTCTTTGTTTTTGTACTTGAAAATGTGAATGGTGAATGCAAACTATCTTGCCAATCTATTTATGTATGTTAGATAATTTGACTAGATAACTATTGTAGATGATTATGTGTAATCATTAAGGCATGCTTTTCTTCCTGGGGTGTGCTTTTCCACCTTGATATATACAGAGGCATGCTTTTTCACCCAGGGTGTGCTTTTCCACCCATTTTACTTAGGCCAATGACTCAATGGTGTCTTGACCCTACTATATCTATCTTTAGTAAATATATATCTTCATGTGAATGATTATGATTGTTGTGATATTGTGAATGGTTAATGGCAAGATGTGTTATCTCACTTGTTTTTTTATATGCCTCATTCTTTTGGAATTCATTTTCTTGATAAATCTCTTATTGGAACTTACTTATCTTCTAATGATTCTCCTCTTTATGGGAACATCTCTTTTTCTTATTTAACCCATTTACATGCCCAAAATATTATTAAATGTGCATACACAACTTTTACTGATACATATCTTGTTTTCCTATTTTCATGTGTGTTCCCTCCAGCCAGTTGTAGGTGCTTTATAGGAAAGAGACTCAGGATGAATGTGAGCTCATTGGTGAATATAAGGACAACTTGAGATAGCCTTGTTTCCCTCTGCTACTGGGGCTTTTGTGAAATTAAATGTAGCAATTTCATTTTTGTGTACCACCCTTAGGGTGAGAAACTTATGTATATAGAACATTTTGTAACTTTGCAAATAGTTATGTTTTCTACTGCTTAAAAGTTTCATGGCTCGTATTTGTATCATTGAGTGGGGCCACTATAGGACCCCACTCCTTACACAATGGTATTAGATCCTAAGAAATCAGTAACTTGACTATTTCAAGTTTTCCTAAATTATTCCTTAGTATGTAGGTGACCCTTTTGAGGTTCTTGTCATGCCTAAACCTGAATCGTGTTTACAAATTAAGGTTCCACGTATATCTAATTTTGTGGCATATATATATCCCAAACAAGTTATATGGATAACCTAGTTTTGAGTAAACTCTTATCAATCCTTCACTCTCTTTAGGTATAGCATTCTATATGTAAAGGTTGAATATCATAGGAAGTAGCCTCTACCTCCCACCTTCGGGGAGGACAATTCATCTAATTTAGAGAGTAGGTTGACTTGAACCCAAATAATTGTGTGTAGCTATAGTAAAAGTCATTCAACCGTTTGCATTTGTTATTTTTTAGCATGTCTATGATACACACATTATGTAGACTAAGCATGCATGGATATAAAATTATAATGTTCATAGGAGTTTTAGATTTTGAGATGCTCTATGATAACATATTATGATATGAACTAGATCCTTTAAGGTTAGGCTTGTCTTGCCTGCATCATGAAGTTATTGCAACATAGTTTTGCGTGAGACTCACCATCGAAGGGATAGACACTATCCTAGATAAACATGTAGCATCCCATAAATGAGGGTTTGTTGAAGGAAGATATTGGTTTTAAGTAACATTCCTCACATACCCATAAGGTAGGGATTATGCCTTTTCTCTATTGTCCTATAAAGGAATGATCGCATAATTGGATCACATAATAAAACTTCATGCCATGTTATTATTCCCCGCAGATAGATGGAGACATAATCATGTTTGGAATCTATGGTTGATTTCTTTTTCTTGAAACTTTGGATGTATATGACACTGAGTTTATGTGAGGTAGGTACATCTAGGGTTGATCCTTAAAGAGTTGACCACTCCTTCATTGCCATTGTGTAATTAGTTTACATGATATATGATATGAGGAGTGGTTTGACTATTTAGTTCATCTGGGCGTGTAATGACACTATGGATGTAAACCAACTAGGGAAGTAGAGACGCTAATCTCTTCTTATTATGGTTACACGACCTTATAAACAAATGAGTTTTGGGATGTGATGGACTAATTCACAATTAATAAAATGGTGAAATAATGAAGGTCGTGCCTAATAGGACCTACAAGAAGTTAATTGCATGCTAGAAGAAATATGTATCCCCTCCTAATCTAGAATTTTGATATGTTTGTTGTATTCCTTAATGGTGTGTGTAAAGAAGCCTCTTTTGTGAAGACGAAGTGATGTTAGGGTGATAGTATATGTTGTATATGGTAGAAAGTAGTCAAACATGTTCTCAGACTGGTAATGGCACCATTTTGGATTCCCCTCGCAAGGTTTTCATGGTCAAATTTATTTTCATAATTAAACTATATTTATATAAAAAACTTTTTCAGATTTCATCAATGGTTTTGGAACCAAGTCACCTTTACAAGGAAGTTGTAGTAGTAGATGGACCCTTTAGTGAAGAAATCTTTGACTTGCATGCTCAACCCTTCAACCCTAGACATAAGTGTAATATATGATTTAAGAGGATGAAGAACAAATATAATAGCTACAATCTAGTCAGATACCCCTCTTGACTCTTTATATGGTTAGATAGGTCCTTTTAAGTGGTGGAGACTCGCACACTCAGGTATGTAACTTAATTTAATGAATAGTTGAAATCAATAGTTATTAGAATGGGAAACTTTTGGGTAACTTCTGGTAATAATGTCAAACAATTATAGGTAACAATAAATCAGGATGGTGAGTAGCATTTCTAATTATGCTATCATAAATGTTACTCCAATATTTTTTTTTTATCTTCACTTGTCCCTAAAGGATGAATTTAATCTGGATAATGTACTAAGTCATATATATATATATATAATGCAAATGATGTTGATAATAATCATGATGTGATATGTTGAGGCACATGCTCCTGATCAAGTTCAGTACATCGACTTAGTGATTATTATATGAACGACCCTAAAGGTGAATCTACTTATAGAAATTGATTATGGAAGGGATACCGAACATCATAATAGTAGGATGGAGAAACCTCCTTAACAATGTAGGTAACCATAAAGAATTAAAATCATTAATATCATCCTCAATATTAGTGTAAATTTCTTAGACCAAAATGTGATATGAGAAGATAACATAGACTTGATGGATAGAGTAATATAAGACCATGTAGGGTTGTATATATCTGTGATAGGGTGTGTTATGTTAGGTCTCACTATATTAACTCTATATAGTGCATTCGAAACTTATAATTGGTTAGACAAGTATAGCTTAGTATATTGGTCTATAACTTGGTGGATTTCAAGGACGAATCCTCTTTAAGGGGTGGAGTGTTGTAACGTACCCAAATCTAGGATTATAACATAATATTCTTTTTCTTAACAATGTGTTCCTTTTTCTCCTAAATTAGAATGTATTAGGATTATTTGGAGTCCAATAAACTAATGAAATTGTAATTTATTTTTATATAAAGTTTTAAAATGATCAACTAATTATTTTCATAAGTGTGGTTAATCTTATAAGAACACCATCTAATAGTTTTTTACTATATTTCAACACTCCAGATTAATCATATGATTATAATTTGAAATAGGTTAAACAAATAGGACTTATGGTGTCTACATTGACTTAGTAGGAGTAAGTCCTTTAAGTGAGCATTTGATATAAAAATAGTGAAAAGGAATGTCTAACATTTTCAAAAGAAGAAACTAATGCTAAAAGTGAATTCCAAAAAATCATAATTAACCTGCCCTTTTTTTACATGTCAATTAGATATTAATTACTTTCCCAATTGAATTAGTATTGAAGACCTTAATTAGCTTCATGTTAAAAGTTGTATTTGACTAAGTGTTTAAACATTTCATAAACTTGTTTCTCCCCTCAATGTAATGCCTCATGTATTAATCCTTCCCCTTCAGTCGTGCTACCCTAGCATCATGCAGTGACAACCACAATGGGGGTGATCATCTCCCTCTCTCTCTCCTCTTCTTCCCCTCACCTCCCTTCATCTATTTCTTCTCCTCCACCTTCCTCTCATATGTATCCCAGAGAACCTAGTTGACCGTCCCTGCGGCCCACAACCTGATAGAGAACAAACCATCTACTTGGTGATTGCAAGAACACCTCCTTAAATAGAGAACGATGGTGATCCCATCCTTCATCACCTATATACCCTCCTCTGGTCTTTCCCATCCTCTACATATCACTTTTCACTATGTTGTTGCAGAATCCACTGCCCCAGATCTCACCAGTTTCCTTGTAGATGGAACTGAGTTGGTCAGCGTGCCTCACACCTGCCACCTAATTCCCCTCCTCCCTTAACTGCACTACCCATCGAATCCACTGCAGTTCTCCTGTACCTCCTCATCATGTATTCCTCATCAACTCCAGCACCTTTATCCTTCTTGACGTGGGTATAATTCACAATGCAGATGCACTTTTCTTCCCAATATGCTCATAATCGACAACTTCAGGGGCCGACAAATACTCCGATGGCCATCACCTGCAAACTAATTCACTATGCTTCTCCCTCCTTCTGCCTCCACCCAGATTTGTAGGCATCCCTTCCATTTGTATCAACACCACTGTGTTAGCGGGATATGCAACTTGACAACACTAAGAAAATCCTTATCATAGAAACCCTCATGGTGATCCACCACATAGTAGAATTCTTTACCACCACATGCGTTGTACAAACATCGTCCACCATTGATGTGTACAATGTCTAGCATCGATGTTGCAAGTCCCTAGATTGTCATGGTGATAGATTCAATTCATGCAGCCTAACCATGTTGATCACCTCCAACTGGTCATCAGATGCCACTTCATATCTATGCTTCATGACGATGCTCATCCTAGTCTCTTCATCCATCGTCAATCCAAGGATCAAGGTTGATCACCTTGAAAAAACCTAGGAGTCCTCTTGATCAAGCAACCTTCTGAAACACCTCTTCTACCCTAGGCTGCAATTGTAGAAACAACTTGGTCCATGTTGATGCTCGACCGAGAATAAGCAAAGACCTAGTTTCTCAGGATCCAACCCACCACACACACTACATGTTATGATCTTCTTCTCATACATTTGTAACCATAGATAAACTAAATAGAAAGTACATAATCTATATGAAGCATATTCCCAATAACATCTAGTAGATGGATATATGATAGTAAATAAGATATATAGTAATGGGCCTATATACTTTCACTTTATCGGATAAACATAATTTATGGTATATGGACTTAGTAATATCTCGATAATTTCTAGTTTATAGAAACCAACAAGTAGATATATATTAGGATGAGGATTGAATAATGATCATGACATGCCATGTACAAGATGTGGCTACATTGACATCTACACTTTTAATCATTCAACTTGGAATTTATTATCTACATATTAGTATATGCAAGTTTGGTAATTTAGTATAAGTCGATGGAAAAACATCTTATGCACCAATTTAATCCTTTGTAAGTGGTAAAAACCCCAAATACCCATACATGAATGAATAACATTGATGGTAATTAGAAATACAAATAAATCTAGAGTGTGTATCTAACTATGTTTTTCGATTTATGAATAAAATGATAATCGGAAGAAAAAAATCTATACGAGAATGTACTTTAATAAGCACATACATAGATGACTATATTTTTTAACAAGATTGACACTAGATGACATGTTAGTTGGATGATATATGCATTTACTGTATTTTTGTATAACTATATGGAATATACGTAGATGCATATACCTACCGAGGCCTAAGTATGAATATATGACCAATATGTAAATGTATGTCTTATTAAACCCTAGATATTCCTAGTAAGGGTGTATTGATAGATAAAATCTAATACCATCTCTCTCCCAACATGCATGTGGGTATTTATAAGATTTAAAAGCCCTAACCTAACATTAAGAAACCAATCCTAGGTTTAGATTTACTTTCCATTATGAATAGGTAATTGTGAAATGATGTGTGTATAAAATACTTCTATGTTAAGAAGAACGAAATGTGGAGTTTACTCCTAGAAATAGGGTTACCCATGAATACCATATATGTACTCCTTCCAATTTAATTTTAAGCATAATTTGACTTAACCTTTCTTACAATGAGGCATCTTTTGGATATTGTCTGCTTTTATTCAACCATGTTGTGAATTCTTTATTTTTTGATATTGAATCATCTGATTCTACAACATTTGATGAATACTTTGTTGCCTTGGGTCTATGCCCCCACTTCCTTGTTTTTGTACTTGAAAATGTGAATGGTGAATGCAAACTATCTCGACACTCTATTTATGCATGTTATATAATTTGACTAGATAATTATTACAGATGCTTATGCATAACCATTAGTGCATGCTTTTCCACCCGGGGTGTGCTTTTCAACCTTAATATATACAGAGGCATGCTTTTTCACTTAGGGTGTGCTTTTACACCCATTTTACTTAGGCCAATGACTCATTGGTGTCTTGGCCCTACTATAGTTATCTTTAATCAATATATATCTACATTTGAATGATTATGATTGTTGTAATATTGTGAATGATTAATGGCAAGATGTGTTATCTCGCTTGTTTATTTATATGCCTCATTCTTTTAGAAGTCATTTTCTTGATATATCTCTTGTTCGAACTTACTTATCATTTGATGACTCTCCTCTTTATGGGAACGTCTCTTTTTCTCTTTTCACCCATTTAAATGCCCAAAATATTATTAAATGTGCATACATAGATTTTGTTGATCCTTATATTATTTTCCTATTTTTATGGGTGTTCCCTCCACCCAGTTGTAGGTGCTTTATAGGATAGAGAATCAAGATGAACGTGAGCTCATTGATGAACATAGGGACAACTTGAGGTAGCCTTGTTTCCTTCTGCTACTGGGGCCCTAGTGAAATTAAATGCATTAATATCATTTTTATGTACCACCCTTAGGTGAGAAACTTATGTATATAGAACATTTTGTAACTTTGCAAATAATTATGTTTTCCACTGCTTAAAAATTTCATGTCTCATATTTGTATCATTGAGTGGGCCCACTATAGGACCCAACTCCTTACATGGACATTTAACATATTCAGTAGACATCTAAATCTTACATAAGAAAAAACATCACGTACATCATGTAAAAATATGACAAAACACCATATAACTCTAATAAAAGAAATCAACATCATAAATGTAGGCTTATCAGGTATATCTAAACATGGGTGTAGAAACCTTTATTCCAACCCTAGATAGAAAGAAGATAGAAAAGGAGGGAAGAAAATGAGGAACTCATGGTCAAACATGGATCTAAGGGAAGGGGTAAAAAAAATTCATGAGAGAAAAAAATGAGGAAAAACAATAAGAGGTGGGGGGGGAGAAAAAAGTAGCCATTTCACCTTGATTCCACCTCTAAGTTACACTAAAAGCTCCAATGAAGAAAGGTTTGAGTGATAAGCTTAGTCCCCCCAGATTACCACATCATCTCCTCTCAGTCGTCGTCATGTTTTGATATCTTAGAATAACCTAGACATGAAATTCTGTTGATTCGACATAATGATCAAAACACACCTTCTCAAAGATAATAGCATTGACATGGAAAAGTGTATAACTATTGTAGAGGTTGCACTAATTTTTCACCAACTCAATTGATATTTAAACTGACCATGACTATGAATTCAAGGAAAGGTGATTGACTTCTTTAAAGTCAAACCTGATTCCTTCACAATGACCCACCCACTCTAATTTTCTTCACATTGACCATTTTTGCTCCTTACCTTCAACAAATCAATTGACATGTACAAAGGTCAGTCAACTTATCTTGTCTGGCAGACAAAGACCTAACCTAATCTATCAAAAACTCTATATGTAGAATTATCAACCTTTTCTAGTGGTTCCATAATCTTAAGGATACATCCAAACACTTCTTTGCATTCTTAACTGTGCCTTCTATATGATATTATGATTAAATTAGGGTTCAACCTATTCATTAATCAAAGCCCTTAAACAACTTGGGGTTTCATTATTTGTGGTCTTGTGACACATTCAAGATCAAAGCAGGGTTTAATTCACTTGTATGTTATTGAAACATCATCCATTCATTTACCATCAATTACCAAACATTGGTAAGATCATTAGTCTGTACAAAAAGATATTAAATTATCATAATGCAAGGAGATCAAAAGAAAAAAAATACATTTACATATAAAATTGGACAAATATTGTATGTAATTTGAAGTGATACATATTTCAATAAAATAAAGTTCGTAGCATATTTTTTACAAACATGCTATATCATTTTACGAGATGTAACAAATATTGGGTGACATATCATGGATATATGTGGATTGTTGTAGATAACTTTTTAATGATATGGTTGGTTATATATGCCAAAAATTCCATGTGATAATGTCCTAATGTTTATCTCTATGAAAATCTATAGCAATGAATGTGAATATCATATCAAATTTTCTTGTCTTCTGGTGTCATTCCAGATGGGGCATGTTTATACACTAACCCTAGGATCATGTTCCAAAGTGTTCCACGACATAAGATTTCTAGTGGATTTCCTCAACCCACAAAAATTCATAACACAACATACAACAAACTACCCAAGGGAATCATCAGAGTGAGTTCTTGGTCTGGTCAGTTTACAACAGAAAGTAGATGGATGATCTACAACTACATCCAACGATCTACCCAACCATTAGAATTATTTTTTCCAAATTAATGTATAAATTTGTAACCCTAATTCCATATCAATGCATTAGCTGGATCCTGCTATAGGGTTCTTTGTGATATTTTTTATTCTTTAGTTGTAATTTTTTTCCCATGAATCCAATAACAATTGTTTGAGACATGCCACATTACCTAAATATGACACCCCCCTTAAACTCTAAAAATATGTATTTTCTTTACTTTCTTATTTCATATATATGATGGATTTGATAGATACATAACTAATTTTGTGAATGCTTTTAACACGTAAAAGCTTCCATGCATATATAATATGATAACATATAGCCTAAAAGTCAATTATAAAAAATTACAATGATGTATATTACCAAAACTTCTTGCTATTAACATCTCTTATTCAATACATTTGTATAAACAACTGAAAATATAAAGATCCAAAGGTATTAATAGTTAAAGTTTTGACTCCTCATCTTCAGAAAAATACAAAAATATATCTCATAGAGGCATGTTTTGATATATTTGAAGGTATAATGTAAATGTATAAAAGTAGATAATTATTCAATAATATGCCAAATTTGACTCATATCTTAAACTGAACATGTTCTAATATGTTCAGTTATTTGTGTCAGCTCCATGGCATTTATACCTAGTTTGATTGTTTTCTTTCTATGAACCTTACTTCACAAATTAGATTACATGTACTTCTGAGGACAAAGTACTACTATGTAGACAATAATTAGGATGAGGTATTTGGGAAGGTTACCTTATTAAAGCTTTTGTAATTATCACTTTGATCCACTTGAGTGGAGGTAAGGTTTCCCCACTTTGCAAACCTACATGGGTGACACAAATTATATTCATTAGAAAACCATAAGACTAAACTTATCATGGTTTAATAATATATAATTAAGTTTTATATTTATTGATGTATACATGTTTATCTAGGGCTAAACACTAGGATATGAAGTGTGGGATTGAAACACGAGATACCTTATTGACACTGAAACCGTAGATGTACATAAACCTAATATGATGATGATTCCAAGTCACTAGATTTTAACCCTACTTGCAATTGATTTTAGATTTATGTGATACACATTGAATATCAAGCTCTTGAAAATTACTTGGGACACACTTGCTTATAATTCAAGGTATACAATCTACTATCTATGTAATTAATTTCATCCTTTATTGGAATAATACATTTTCAAAAATTAAGTAGGCAGTCTAAAATGTTTACACCCTTGAGACTTCCACTTTGAAGACCCTTGATAATAATATAGGTGTATTGAATGACACATAATTGGCACTAATTGATTTAGAAAGAGGCAACATATCAAATTTAGTGTAATAATGCTTGCACGACTTGTATAGAGAAGGAAACACTGACCCCACTTAACTAGCAGATGACTTATAAGTTTTTGCTATTGTATGAATTTGCAAGGACAATATGGCTTCCTTAGCATAGACTACATACAAAGTGTCTAATGAGTTAATTTTGTTTCTTGAAATGTTGTTAAACACATGTAGTTATTGGTATCCTTCTTTATTCATAATCTTGATATTGCTTAAACTGATTACTCCATGCATATTCATCAAAACTTCTTGATTAGGTAGTTCTCTCTTTATATATTCCTTTAAACTAAATCTTATGCATATTTCCTATGCATGCTGCTGCTTTGGACAATATCGATAGAATTTGTAGGGATTTCCTCTGGGGTGGAAATGATAATAAGAAAATCATTCATTTGATTAGTTGGGATCGTATCACTGAACCCAAAAGTGAGGGAGGTATTGGTTTAAAGAAAGCTAAAGATACTGCTAAAGCTTGCTTGTTGTACAATGCTTGGAATATTGCTAGCAAGAAAGACCACCTTTGGGTTAAGTGGATCGCTGAGAAGTACTTAAAAAAGGCTTCCTTTTGGACTGTGAAGGAATCTCCTAACTTTTCATGGCTCTTCAACAATATTATTAGAAGTAGGAATTCCTTGAGGATGCATATTAAGTTCCATATTGGTAATGGTCGTAAGACCCTTTTGTGGAAGGACCCTTGGCTTCATTCTAACAAATTTTTGTTTGATATTTTTGATAAGAGTATGGTGTCTCTTTCTAGTCTTGAGTGGAATAGTTTGGTCTCTACTGTCTTGAATGGTAATGGTTGGTGTACGCCAAGAACTAATAATAGATTCCAGCTACAGATCCTTAATGTGTTAAAGAGTTATGGCTTCAATTTTTCTAGAGAGGATTATCTTACTTTCAATGACATGAAGGATGTTACCTTTAGATTTATCTGGGACTGTATTAGAAACAAGAATGCTAAAGATGATCACTTTGCTTGGATTTGGAGGATTAAGACTCATATGTGTGCTAAGATTCATCTTTGGAAATCTCGGCACAATAAGATTCCAACTTCTGATTATTTGAGAAGATGTGGTATTCCATTACCTTCTATTTGTTTCCTCTGTATGAAGGGGTATGAAGATACGAACCATATCCTGTTTGGTTGTGAGTTTACTTCAAAACTCTAGACTTTGGCCTCCTGTTATCTTGGAAATTTAAACATTCCTAATTCTTGAAATGATATGTGCAATTCCAGTTCTCAGGTTGCTGACTCTCTCTGCAATCTCTTATATTATCATATTTGGTGTTAAAGGAACTCTAGGGTTCATGAAGATAAATTCAAAGTTGTGGATACTATTTGGAAAATTATCCTTTCAAAGTTGAATATTTTTCATACAAACTTAGATGTTGCTGAGGTATGACTCTATTTTGGTCGTTTGTGGCTCCTTTCTATTCT
The DNA here is from genome assembly GCA_963693085.1 of Alisma plantago-aquatica. Taxonomy (NCBI): domain Eukaryota; kingdom Viridiplantae; phylum Streptophyta; class Magnoliopsida; order Alismatales; family Alismataceae; genus Alisma; species Alisma plantago-aquatica. The sequence continues at coordinate 314,888,555 of OY856415.1, read as the reverse complement.
GATGGTTGAGTATCCATCATGTTGCTGGATGTTGAGCCTCCCCTCTCAGCTGTTGTTTTAATGCTTCTCTTCTTTTGGGTTGATGGTCACTTGGATGTTCTGGTTTGGTGTCCTGCTGCGGTTCTTGGACCTTCTCGCTATTTGGTGATGTCTTGCATCTGCTCTGAGATGTTTTTTGAGGTTGTTGTTCACCTGGTTCTGGTATCCTCTCACGGTGATGTCTTGCATATGCTCTGAGATGTTTTTGAGGCTGATCTTCTGGTTCATGGTTTGTGTGGATGGACTGTCCTCTCTGCGGCTGTGTTCTTGATCTCTCATGGGGAGGGGTTTGCTGTTGGTCCGTGGTTCCTCCTTTGGTTGATCTCTAGTGATGATTGAGTCTCCAGTTGTTGAGGTGATGATGCTCCCCAGTCACTAGCTGTTCCTTGCTGGCTGCGGGATGTTTGTTTTTCTTCTAGAGCTAATCTACCCTTTATGGCTGAGTTTTGGAGGTGAAGTTGTTGCTGTGTTTGTTATGGGCCTCTTCTCATGAAATTTTGATATGCTTGCTATGATTTATCCTTTACTAGCTTATAGTGCCTTGTCCCTCATGTGCTGGCTATTGTGGTGTTGTTTGGTGGATGCAACTGTTGTTGTTTGTTTTGGCTCTTGATCTTTGGTTCTGGCTAGATGATGAGTTGTTGTCTTCTTGTTGTTTGGATGCTCCCCTCTCACTCTTGGAGTGATTGTCGAGTTTGGGTTTGGTGTGCTATGTCTGTGGGTTTTGTTTGCTCCCCTCTCACTGATGGTCAGTGATGGTCGAGTTTGGCTGGATGATGAGTTGCCTCCTTTATGTTGTTTGGATGCTCCCCTCTAACTCCTGGAGTGATGGTTGAGTTTTAGCCTTGCTATGTCCTAGTTCTTGTGGTGGTCTTGGAGTTATCTGCATGGGACCCTTTTGCCTTATTTTCTGCTGGTTTCTTCTATTTTATGGTTCTTCTCTTAGTTGATTTCTAGTGATGGTTGGGTCCCCACGTGATTGGGTGATGATGATCCCCTCTCACTAGTTGTTCTTTGCTATGGCGGTGGGATCTTGCCTGTTGGGCTTTTCTTTCTCTAGCTGCTGCTGCCTTGTGCTCGAGTTGGGTTTCTGTTGGTGGCAGCTGTGGCTTCCCTCCCAATCTAGCAGTGATGATCGAGGCTCCCTTTTTGGTTTCTTGAAGCTTCAGACCTCTTGTAGGTTCGGTTTCTCATCTCTTGGTTGGTTTGCCTTTGAGTGGTAGAGCTTATCCTTCGGGAGTGGCAGAGCTCTTTCAAGTTTGGTTTTATGTTTTCATGCTTATGTTGGATATGGCTTTTGTGTGTTGGAGGATGGATCGTTCCCCTTTCATCTGTGTATGATGTTGAGCTTGTTCTTCTTTCTACTGTGTTTTCTGGGGTGAGGTCTGGTGATGGGGTTTGTTAGATGTTTCTGTTGGAGGCAGCAGTGTTTTTGTTCGCTCTTATTGCTCCCCTCTCACTCTAGTAGTGATGGTCGAGCTGGTGCTCTGCAACTGCATTCCTCTTTATGCTGAGAAGGTTATGTTGGTTAAGTTTGTTTTTCTAGTGGTGCTCTGGCTTCTATGTGATGAGGTTGGTCCTTTTCTGGTTCCTTCTCTATGGATGGTGTTGCTGGCCTAGTGGGTTCTGAAGATTATCTTCTTGGTTGGTTTGCCTATGGGTGTTGAGCTTATCCTTCAGAAGTGGAAGAGCTCTATTTGGAAGTGGTTGCTGCATGATGGAGCTTTGATTCTGTTGGTGACAACTGCGGCTTCCCTCCCAATCTAGCTATGATGATCGAGGCTACCTCTTTTGGTTTCATGAAGCTTCAGATCTCTTGTATGTTTGAGGCTCCTTTCTTTGGTTTTTTTAGTTGTGGGCTCATAGACCGGTTTCTTCTGATGTAAAGATAGATAGATAATTTCTTTTTGAGTTGATTCTTGTTAAGGAGTCAACAAGCATTGTACAGACACAAAAAGCAAAAATGAAAAAAAGCAACAGGAGTTTTGACAGACCCAAAAAAAATCTTATGCCAACCCTTTTGATTAATCTATATCCTATTTTTTCATGAAATAATATTCTAAGGGAGTATGAATAGCCATGCCACATGTTCTCAAGAGTAGATCTTTGGAGGAGTACCTAAGTAGTTTTAGAAGATAGCAAAGTGCCATTTGTTTGGTATAATAAAATTAGTTTTCTTTCTGTATATACTTTTTCGTATTGCGCTTGGGGGACACTTTCTTCATGATATGAACATGTCGATGTTTGATTTATTGTTAAGTTCAATTTGGTGCAGTGATACTTAAGTCCTATATCTTAGAAGTTCATAATGGATTTTGATCAAAACATGAACATGTGATTACCACGCACACGACCATCATAAAGGATAAGTGTAAATCATCCCTTGGAGGCAAGAGGCTTTTCTAGCCTAAGTACATGTCACAACCGCATATGGAGCTAACTTGAGGTTTTGAGGGTAGGTTTCACTACTACAAAAACAACGTCCAGCGTCGCTTTTAGAGGTGTTAGTTTTTTAGTAACACCGACGCTGGTCCCATTAAACGTCGGTTAATAAGGACATACGACGTCTATATTTGAAGACCAGCCAGACACGGGTATCGCTTTTCATTCAATGTCGGTTGAAGAAAAGAAACTGACGCCTAAAGTAGCCCGCAAAATCCAATTTTTTTGAGAAAAAAAAATTGTGCCAAAGTATCAAATACAACGTCGGTGTTTTACCTAATAACCAACGCTGAATGTAGATAAAATTTGCGCCAAAAGTTCCAATATGGGCGTCGGTTGTCTTAGCATAACCGACGTTATAAGGGTGCATGCACCGTCCCCACCAAAAAAATTAGGGCAAAGGAATGTCCAATTGGACGTCGGTTTGTTACTATCAACTGACACTTAAGGTTTTAGGTGTCAGTTTTGTAGAGAACCGACGTCGTTTACAAACTTAATAGACCCGCGATCACCCGAGTCTTCCCCTTTCTTCTGTTTCATCGCTCCTCTCCTACTGCTCGCCTAAAATCGTCCGACGACGCCCGCATTCAACCTGTTAGTCGCCGCCGCTGCTGTTGGTGTGTCTGTTGCTCACCGCCGGTGCCTCTACTGCTACTGCTCTCCTCGTCGACGCCATTGTTGCTGCTGCTCTCCTCACCAGTGGTCTCCTACTCCTCCCCTGGCTCTCCTTCTCTACAGATGGTCGGCGCCTCTCCTTCTCTGCTCGGCACCCTTCTCCTGCCGCTGGTGTGCTCGGCGCCCTTCTCCTCACACCGCCGCCTCCGTCTCCACGCTGCTACCAATGGTAGTCCGCTGCCCTTCTTCTTCCTCCACCTCTTCTTCCCCTTACTCCCTCTCCTTACCAAATGGATTAAAGCAAGGCCATGGTCGTGTGGGCTGGCCACGGCTGTGGCTGTGTTGGCCTACCACGGCCGTGCTGGCCAGCACCGCCGTGGTAGGCCAACACAGCCACGGTCTTGGCCAACCCACATGGTCGTGGCCTTGCTTTTATCCATTTAGTAAGGAGGGAGCAGGAAGAAGAAGATACATTTGCAATTGAATACAAATGCTTGACCTAATTCTGTAAATTTTGATGCATGTTGAATTAAGATATTAAAACCGTAATACACATTTCACCACAATCTTGAATTAACTATATTGCTGAAATCTTGTGATAAATCTGTGTAAGATATTAAAACCCTAATGTAAAATCTCTGATTTTGTAGTGATGTGTCACCCTAACATCTACATGAATCCCTATTGTATGATGTAGATTGATGATAATGCATGAGCTAGTTTGAAATTTTAAAAATTATGAATCTCTCCATCCCTAGGTCATACTCATTTATATGTAATCTTTATCTTGATGATGAACATTCATGGACACTCGAAATGTTGAAATCAATGTTATAGAATGACATCACATGTATTTGTTGGCCTAGAAACCTGTCCAAGATTTACTCATTAGGAGTAAATCTTGGATAGTCCCTGGTTTGGGACTGTTTTTGAACACCTAATCTCACTTAGGATGTAAGTGTATAATGTGTATTGGGTTTTCAAGAAAATTTCGGCAGTATTTCCCCGTTTGTTCTCTAAGTACATCTGTACTTGGAGAACAACGGGGAAATGCTGCCAAAATTTTCTTGAAAACCCAATACACATTATACACTTACTAGTGAGATTAGGTGTTCAAGAATGGGATAGGTGGCACACATTTATTATATATAAGAATGACAACACATGTATTTGTTAGCCTAGAAACCCATCCAAGATTTACTCATTAGGAGTAAATCTTAGATAGTCCCGGTTTGGGACTGTTCTTGAACACCTAATCTCACTTAGGATGTAAGTGTATAATGTGTATTTGGTTTTCAAGAAAATTTCGGCATCATTTCCCCGTTTCTCTAAGTACATATGTACTTGGAGAACAGTGGGGAAATGTTGCCGAAATTTTCTTGAAAGCCCAATACACATTATACACTTACTAGTGAGATTAGGTGTTCAAGAATGGGATAGGTGGTACACATTTATTATATATAAGAATGACAGAACATGTATTTGTTGGCCTAAAGTTTTAACCATGAAAAAACTCTAATATGTTAACCCTAGACCCTAATCTTGTTGTAATATATACTTGTTTTCTCTTTGATCATAGAATGGATAGATCATGGATTTCCATTCACAATCGCTGCACCCCGGAGTTTATATTTGGTCTTGACCAGTTTATTAGATTTGTCGAGGAACATAGGAAACAACCTAGAGATAGGTTCTACTGTCCATGTAGGCATTGCGGAAACAACTTGAAAGTTAGCACTGGTGACAAAATCAAAAGTCATGTCATGTGCAACAGGATTATACAAGGCTATACAGAATGGCACTGGCATGGAGAGATTTCAAACCCAAAACCAGTGGATGTCGATAGCAGTGCTTGTGTGGAAGAAGAAATTGCCTCCGATGATGTAGATGTGAATGAACCAGTTCCAGTAGACATCGTTGATGCGATGCTGGATAGTTGTGGGGTAGAGCACACCGATCCACCTCCCATTTTCAGAAACATTGTGCATGATGCTGAGATATCGTTATACACAGGTTGTAATAAGTTTACAAAGCTTAGTGTTGTGTTGAGATTGTATAAGCTGAAAGCTAACAATAGATGGAGCGACAAAAGCTTCACGTCATTGTTGTCTTTGTTGAAAGAAATGCTTCCTGAAGGAAATGAGCTGCCAATCTCAACATACCAGGTAAAGAAATTGTTGTGCCTAATGGGAATGGATGCCAAGAAGATACACGCATGCCCGAATGATTGTGTATTATTTCAAAAGGACTATGTGGATTTGAAAGATTGTCCAAAATGTGGTGCGTCACGGTATAAATTGATGACTTCGGGGGAGTCCAAAACTAGTTCTCCTGCCAAGGTGATGTGGTATCTACCTATAATATCACGATTTCAACGCTTGTTTGCCAATCTGATAGATGCGAAGAATTTGAGGTGGCATGCAGATGTTAAGAAAAATAATGATGGAATCCTACGACATGCGTCTGATTCCCCACAGTGGAAGAAGATTGATCTATTGTACCCTGAATTTGGTGAAGAAGTCAAGAATCTAAGACTTGGGCTTTGTACAGATGGGATGAATCTGTACGGGACATTGAGCAGCCAACATAGCACTTGGCCAGTCATGCTAGTTATATACAATCTTCCTCCCTGACTGTGTATGACAAATAAGTGTGTAATGCCGTCGTTGTTGATATCGGGCCCCAAACAACCTGGAAATGATATTGATGTTTATCTTGAACCTCTGATTGATGACTTAAAGAAACTCTGGGGTGAAGGTATGATGACTTATGATGCTTCATGAAGAGAGACATTTCGTTTGCATGCTATGTTGTTTTGCACTATTAATGAATTTCCAGCATATGGGAATTTGTCTGGATATAGTGTCAAAGGAGCTAAAGCGCGTCCTATATGTGAAGAGAACACTGATTCAACAAGACTAAAACATGACGGTAAGACTGTATATCTCGTTCATCGAAGGTTTCTTACAAAATTCCATCTGTATCGTAGGAAGCGTAAAGCATTCAATGGATTGAATGAGGAACGGAGTGCACCTAAACCTATACCAGGGGAGGTTGTTTATGAAAGAGTAAAAGACTTTGTCAATGAATTTGGTAAGAGATCACAATGTACTATGGCCACACGGAGTGACAAATCTTTATTCAAGAAGAAGTCAATATTTTGGGATCTTCCTTATTGGAGTTCTTTGACAGTCAGGCATTGTATCGATGTCATGCACGTTGAGAAAAATGTCTGTGATAGTGTCATTGGTACTTTGTTGAATGTACCAGGTAAGACTAAAGATGGGCTAAAATCCAGACTGGACCTACGTGAAATGGGAATAAGGTCAAAATTAATAGAATTACGTGAAATGGGAAATCAGAGAACATACTTACCTCCTGCTTGTTACACATTGTCTAGAAAGGAGAAGAAAGCTTTTTGTGAATGTTTGGTAAATGTGAAGGTGCCATAGGGTTACTCATCCAACATCCGTAGATTCGTATTAATGAAAGATCTGAAGTTGATAGGTCTTAAATCTCATGATTGTCACACTCTAATGCAACAAATATTGCATGTGGAAATTCGATCTATATTACCGAAGCATGTAAGGTTTGCAATTACCAGACTTTATTTCTTTTTCAACAGTCTGTGCAGCAAAGTTATTGACCCTGATACTCTCGATAATTTGCAAAGAGAAGTGGTTGTTACCCTATGTCAGCTTGAGATGTATTTTCCTCCGTCGTTCTTTGATATCATGGTACATCTTGTTGTCCACTTGACTAGGGAAGTGAAAATGTTGGGACCAGTTTTCTTGCATTGGATGTATCCCTTTGAACAATACATGAGCATTTTTAAAAGTGATGTTCGAAACCGTTATCGGCCTGAAGGGAGTATTATTGAGGGTTATGTGGCGAGAGAGGTTATGGATTTTTGCAATGACTTTCTCAGTGATAATGACACTCCTGGTAATGACAAGAATATTGAGGAGCAATTTGGCAAAGGAATTTTGGGATCACGGGTGAAAGTAATCAGCTGTGAGTAGTTGGAACAAGGTCACTTGTATATTTTACAAAACATGGACGAAGTGAGTGTTTATATCGAGGAACATACCAATTGCATCAAGAGATAATATCCTCGAGCCAATACAATGTGGCTTGCTAGAGAGCATAACAAGACATTTATTAAGTGGTTTGAAGAGAAAGTCTTACATCAACTATCTCAAACACCAGATGATATTACTGAAACTATAAAATGCCTCGCCTTTAAACCGAAATTGACTGTTATGTCTTATGAAGGGTATGACATTAATGGATTCACATATTACACAAAGTGCCAAGATGATAAGAGTGTCGTCCAAAATAGTGGGTCACCCTTCAAGCGTCGACTATGTTTTTTGCAAGTGCAAAGGATAAGAGTCCACGTGAAGCTAAAATGTCATATTACGGTGTCATTAAAGACATATGGGAGTTTGACTACATAGATTTCAGAATTCCGCTCTTCAAATGTAATTGGGTTGATAACACCAAAGTAGTTATAGTGGATGAATTGGGTTTCACTTTAGTGAACTTTGAAAAGATTGGCGAGAAGGGTGAACCATTCGTATTGGCATCACAAATGAAACAAGTATTTTATATCGATGATCCTGCAAATGATAAATGGTCGGTTGTTCTTCATGGTAAAAGACAGTTCATTGAAGATCCTATAGATGAAGAAGAGTACTATGATAACTATGATGACTCCAATCCATTCTCAGTTGGGTTGCCAACACCAACAAATATTGAAGCTAATGATGACTTGTATGTGCGCGAAGATCACAATGAAGGATTGTTAATTGATAAAAAAATCGTAATATTAGAGGCATTTTATATTTTTTATATGTTTTATTTTTCTGAATGTGAACTTTACAATGTTAATTACTTTACAATGTGAATGTGAAATTTACAATGTGAATTACTTTACAATGTGAATGTGAACTTTACAATGTGAGCTTTACAATATGAATTACTTTACAATGTGAATGTGAACTTTTAGATGGCTGAGCATTCTCCTGATGACCGTGTTGATGATTATCGTGAGGGTGAGGACATCAATGTGCCGCCTCACAATGTAAGTTTTAAAAATATATATCATATATTTATATCTATATGTCCATTTCTAGTTATATCCTATAAGTGTGTTTATTTTGTCAAATTTTAGGTTGATGATGCAAATGTACCCTCTGAAGCACTTGAGGCACTTGATGAGCAGCACCAAAAAGTTGACAAGAGAAGGGGCATCACTATGATGAAGAAGTTAATAGCGCAAAGGGGAAATGGACCCAAACTTGTTGTGGATTTTGATAATGCAGGAAATGCACTTGGAGTGAATCGCAATTCGTTTGTTTCATATCTTGGGTATGTTACTCGTAGCCATTATGGTTGTAAGATAGATTCTTGGCATAAAGTTCCTAAGGAGAAGAAAAACGTAATATGGAAGGATTTATGCGTGAGTTATTATTAATTTGCAATTCTATTTGTTAGATTACTAATTTTTTGGATACTAGTTAATAGCAATTCTATTTTGCGGAGTATATTTGAATTGGATGAAAAGCTACATCGTAAATGTGTGATGCAATGCTGTGGGAGAGTCCTAAGGAACTATAGGACAAATCTCACCCGAGAATACATAAAAGAAGGTGACAAGAGGAAGAAGACCCACAAAACAGTGGAACTTCCTGGACCAAGAAGAATGGGACGCATTTGTTGCTTCAAGACAAACTGATGAATTCAAGGTATTAGGCATAACCCCCAATTTAATTAATATATGTTGTATTCACCTATTCAAGATTAACATTTAGTGTTACTAACCAAATCATTAATGTGCATACTAACTAGGCCCTCAGTGAGGCGCAAAAAGCAAGGCGTGTACTGAATGTGCATGACCACACAATGGGCCCAAAGGGGTATGCAGGCATTCGCCAAAGACTACAGTCTGAGGCTACTGCTCAATCTGCTGCTACTCAGGAGTCATCTACTATAGGTAGCACACCTCTGCCTCGCCATGATGTATGGATAGCTGGGAGGCAAAATAAGAAGGGAGAAATAAGGAAGCCCGCAACTGCTGAGGCGGCTGCAAAAATGGTAAAATATAACTCTTACAGCAATCGTTCAAATATTAATTATTTGTGGTGTTTACTTAATTACAAATTTTTATTTTTGCAATTAGCGGGAGCTGCACGAGCTGAGGAAACAAGTAAAGTTCATCCCTGAGGGCACAAGGGATGAATTGACAGTTGCTCTGGGTAAACCAGAGTATCCTGGACGTGTTAGGGTTGCAGGCACTGGTGTGGGCATCAAAGCGTTCTTTGGGCCATCCCAGCACAAACATGTCCCAAAAGCGAGACTTTCATAAGAAGAGGTAACCTATTCTTTCTTTATAATGTTACCGTAAAAGAGAATTCAATAATCAGAAGCTAACGTTTCTTTTATCCATGTATAGGTAGATAAGCTAGTTGATAGGAAACTCGAAGAAGTACTGAGCAAGTGGCAGGCATCTCAGACTGCCACTCAGCAGACAGTACCTATGGTGTCTCGCTCTACTCCTACTGCAGAGGTTGGGAGTAATTCTGTAGACCCACCACCTAGCACGTCTAATGTAAGTATTTTTATAACATAATAACTAGTCTTTTCAAGATGATATGTTTTCAAGATGATATTTATATATTTATATAACATTCTTTACATAAAAATTTATAGGGGTTAAAGCCATGCCGTCTAAAAAGTAAAGAATTTTTCATTGCAGAGGCGTCGGCTTACCCATCCCTACCAGAGGAAATGTTTCATGGGTCTCCATTACCAGCTGGTTGGGTTCGTGTGAGCCCGCTACGTATATTCCCCAACTGGATGGATCTTCCATTGCCATATGCCCACCCAGATTGTGAAACGCTTGGTGAGGCAGAAGGCGGAGTGATATTTTGGCAAAAAGTGGTTGTCCTCTATACTAAAACTGTATGATAAATTTACATTATGTTAAATTGTTAGTGTGTGTATATGATGTCAGTTGATCTGAAATTAAATATATATACAGGTTAAAAAGAAGACACCCACATCATCTAGGCCTCCACCTCCACCTCCTACATTACCAAGTTGGGTTCCACAGGACCTACCTGTCCCGTTAGGTCCTGATTGTAGGGGTATGGCAATATGGTTAGGTGAACATGATATAAATTGCCCTATAACTGTTTCTATAGATGCAGATGTTGCAGGTCAATCATATGAAAGCAACCTATTTATACAAGATATTTTGGAGTTGTTTCGATATGATTGGCTGAATACATCTATGATAGAGCTATGGATAAGGTGAGATCTTCTTTATACATCCATATACCTTGTGTAGGATCTGGTGATCTGGTTTCTTATTTATTAATGCATACGTAATACATGTTTTGCAGCTACTTAGACAAGATATGTGCAGATTTTTCATTCGAACATGTAGGATTTTTTATTCCATCTTTGATTAGTCTAGTAGCTAAAGACCCTCCGTCAGTTCAACAATACTGTTGTGACGCTTTTACAAGTTTTTCTCAAAATAAGAAGACGTTGATAATAGCTCCATTCAATGTGGAGTAAGTTTATTTTGCTTATAATTTGGACTTAAGAAAATTACATTTTTATTGTGGATTTTGAGTTATTAATTTTTAACTTTTTTACCTTTAGTGGTATGCATTGGGAGTTACTAGTTATTGTCCCCGAGACGTTCACTGTCTATTATCTAGATCCTAAGGGGACTAAATTAAATTCAAGATATGGACACAAAATGAAAATGACATTATTCCGGTGAGAAATATTTCATTTTCATATCTGTTAACATATGTTATTATATTACTATTTAATTATGCAATGTACTATGTTACATTAACATGTAGGGGTTTATATGAGTTCAAAAAGGCTAGAGGAAAGGTCCCCAGGAAAAAGAACCAGCAAATAATTTGGACAAACATGGAAGTAAGTTCCCGACTGCAATGTATATATTATTTATGTGAACAGTACTTAATTAGTTGTATTTTTTAATATTTTGTATGTTTCAATTTATAGTGTGCTACACAAGACAACATATGGGCATGTGCATACTATGTGATGCGATTTATGCACATGATTATCAAATATGCCGCAGTGGACATCGATACCATTCCTGAGGTATTATATACAGTCTCATTAGATAATATGAAATATATCACTCTTATTTATATATTATTAATTATATATACATCATTCTCTTTGCAGGTGTTTAAAACTGACCACAATACAAGAAAGGCCTTACCAAATGTACATGCTCCCTATACGACAGAAGAATGGGCAACAACCATACAAGTAGTGGGGGTTTTAACATATAATTGGGATGTTGATAGTGAATAATGACTAAAGAATGATATTTTGTAAATGAATTTCTGAATTATAATATGTGTGAATGTTTCTCACTACAAAAAAAACTAAGAATTAACTACATCTATACTAGCTACAATTCCTTTATATGTAGTGGAAAAGCGTCTCTCGTTACAATTTCATAAAAGTGTAATTATTAAAATGTAGTTAGCTCTGCTTATATTGTATTGTTTTATAATAGTTGGCTTAGACGAAACGAACAGCTTTCCCTGCCTCTTCCTTCTCCAAATTTAAGTTTCCCTCCATTCCTAATTAGTAGCCCGATTAGGGAAAACAAATTGCTTCCGCCACCATCCCCCATTCATATCCTCCCGTAGTCCTCGCTTCTCCCATCCTCCTACCTTCCAATCGCCGATAGAGGATGCATCGCCAATGTCAAGCTTCTACAACGGTGGAACAAAGAGGCAACCATAGATTTCATTTGTGGTGATGGTCCATGGAACTATGATCCTATGAGTGTGTGCATATCAGTAGAAGGCGACTGCCCCAACAGTCACTATTCATCGATATGTCCCAGAAGATGTGTACGAGAGGTGAAGATAGCGAGCATGTGTGTGAATTAAAGATATATCTTTTTATACTATGGCATCATCGTCGGGTATAATATGTCCCACCAATTCTGAATGGAAATCTTGACAAGAGGTAATGATGCCAAGTTATAGTGTCGTCCTCTTCTACACATTTATGTTGATGTTGTATAGTGTGTTCATATAGTGTGTTCTCCGTCAGAAATCTAACTACAAAACAAGCTTCTCAAATATTCTAAATCGAAATTTACTATTTCGTCAGTCTTGTATTTCTATGGATTAATGCACATTCAACTTTTTCCTCACGCAGATTACTTTGTATACATAAATTGTATTGTAAGCTAATTGGATCACTTGCGATGGAATTGGGCAACTTTATCCATTGGCATGAGAGCGCTTTGAGGGATTCCCAGAATCGGTACAAAAATGAGGTTAGACTACCTGTATCGCTCATGCTACATCAGACCCCTTTGTATTTTAATATCTCTTGCTATTAACAAATGATCTGGAAAGATGTATTCTTGGGTGCTCACTGAGAATCGAGAGTAAGTTGTTGAAATGTTAAGATTTTTTATGGGTGATTCTAAGACTAATTTATCTAGAGTTTATTGGTTATGTGCTTTTGTTCCCCCTTTTTATATTGACAAAAGTTATACAACATGTCGGGGAGGAGTGGTTCAGGTAGTTCAACACGGTGTCCCCTCATGAAGGGACCCATGTTCGAAACTCAGCGGTCGCCTCCGAAAAGGTACCCGTCGTGCAGGCCGGCCAATTGTGTGCTTTAACTTGTTCCCGAGTGTGCGGGGCGCTTGGGCCCTGAGAGTTTTACGTTGTCTGGGGGATCACAAAAGTGACGCTTCTACGGGGGCGGTTCTCTCTATAAAAAAAGTTATACAACATGTTCTCGATTATCAAATATAGATGCAATCACTAATAATGAAATCTGACTTTGGAAGTATCACAAATTGAGTTTTTTAATATAGGATTCACATCGTTCCTACTAAATTCGTAGAAACTGACCTTTAGTTTCCTGTTTGTTAGCGCCAATGCAGACTAATGACATAATTCCTTTACTCTTTCCTTAGCGTGGGGGAAAGATTTCTCGTACAAGAGTTTAAAGATATACATGCTTGAGTATGCGAAGTTGAGAAAATGTCACTGGTCAAAGTAGTTTTCTACTTTCATCTACAGAACAATGGAAAGGGCTTGTAGAGTAAAGGACAACATGATGATGATGTTTTATTATACACTCCATTAACATCCTCATTTTCAATGGGTAGAAAATTAGAAGTGCAGGGAAATTCTACAGAATTAAGCGCAAAGTTAATAATGTTAACCGTCCATTTGTTTGAGACTCTAAATGATCCTTCATACTTCGTATGACTCATCTAACTTTGACATTATTTCTCAATTCCATATCAGAATACTATCAGTTTCGTGTATGTACATGTTTCTTTATGTATGCCAAGTTATGGGTCATCTCGGATATATGGTGGAAAGCTTTATGATATCCTCAATGACAGGAGGTATGTACATGTTTATTTATGTAATATAGGACAAGGTTTAGAAACATTGTGTGTTAGAGACTAACTTGGCTAACTGATTTTGCATAGAAGTCACATATTAGTCAAGTCTATTTTGATATGATTATTTATCATATGATCTACCTAATTCAATGTTGAAAGCTTTGCATAAGGGAGGATTGAAAGAAACAAGTCTGCATTATAGGATTACATGAATTTAAAGTTTTAAATGTAGAATCTATCAAAAAGTTGATTGAAAGGCGAAGTGCAACCAAAAAGACTAGGAAAATTGGGGCTAATGACTCATTTCATACTTCAACTTACCACCAAGAGAACTATTGATGGTAGTGAATCAAAACATGCTAGGGTTGTTGTAAAGTTGTCATTTATAGATCTTGCTGGAAAAGAACATGGTGCAGATACAGTTGATAAAGATAAATAAACAAGGTAATTTCACCTTCTTCCATTCGTCCTCTTCTGGAGGCTAATCATTGAGCAATACTCCCACATTAAATAATTTTTTGATGGATGCATAATAGAAGGGGATATGATCAACAAGAGCCTACTTGTGTTGAAGAAATATATAAGGGCTCTTGACAATGACCAGGTTCATATTCCTATTCATGGTAGTAAACTTATTGAGGTATTGAGAGACACTTTTATCAGAGACTCTCATTCTATGATGATATCATGTATACCTCCTAGTTCAAGTTCTTCTGAGCTCAAACATTCTCAGGAGATCAAAAAAGTTTCAACAGAAGTAGAGTGCATATCAGTCATGGGATAAGTATGTTTTTTTCTTAAACTTTCATCTATTCATCTTGTTGACTTCTTATTACTAAATTCTTGATTACCACAGAGGGTAGATAAATAAATGTTTGCTTGGAAGTTTATAAGGGTTCTTCTTGGGTGCAAGTTCTTTGATGTTGTCATTCATTTATGGCTTTATGCATTGTGCATAAAAGTACAGTCTGGTTGTTGAGTCTAAATTTAATTTATATTGTGCACCTTCCCCTCTAATTGGTTTTACCTAGACTAACATTTGTTTCTTAAGCTTGAGGGTAGTTTGGAAAACTAAAAAATATAAGGTGTATTGTGTTTATACCTTAATTATTTCATTCTGATATCTTTCATGTAAATGCTTTGGCATTATCTGAGGGAATGTGGGGACACTAATGAGTGCTTCCTAAAATTAATTTGATATTATACACGTGGCGATGACACATCCATCTGCCCACCCCATATCCCATCATTCATGACCTGATGAATGATTGATTGCAGGTACCATCTGATGAGTCGTTTCATATTTATTCAGTACCAAAGGAGGTGACATCTCAGCCTCTTGCTGAGAAAAAATCCCCTGGTAAAAAGCAAACTAGTTTGGGACCACACCTGCTCCGATATCAGATATTGTTTCAGATGCTATAAAGTTTTATTCTGATCTGACTACCACATTGCCACAACAGTTGTTGGTAAATAATGATGCCATTATAACTCATATATAGCTATGTTTTGTATAAATTCTGGTATGTTTAACTTTTAACAAGGCAACTTGATCATTCACTATGGCCTTTTTTGCAGGTTAGGTTATTTGATGCCAAGAATGGGTAGAGAAGGCCTTCGTATCACACCTTCATCCTATTCAAATTAACCCATTGCATAACCTTGATTGGAGTATCATAAACTGGTGTTCATGTACATGTGAAAGGTAAACTATGCAATAATTTCATTGGTTTGTTCCAGTACACATCATTTTCTCAAAATTAGTGTCACACTCTCTTACTTTCACCTGCATAATACAAATTATGTTACTATAGGTTAAGTTATAGCTAGATGCCATATCTCTTTACAGGAACAACTGCCACAACAAAAGAAGAAGAGGATAAAGGAATTATCCAATATATAGTCTCAGATTCACAAAGTATGTCCTAAGATATATGGAAACCTCAAACTTGGGGACCGGGTGGAACTGCCAGTTGTTGATGAGAATTATTTATCTTTCAAGAATCTCCATGAATGTCAATTTCAACTACAGGAGCTTCCTATAGCCAATTAGAAGCAGAGCATAGAGAAGTTCACTATTTTCAATCAAGAAGAGCAATACCTTAGCAGTCTTTCTCTTCTTGTAAGTTTATCAATGTTATCACATTCATTAACAATACAAGTGGAGGAATTAATACAAAAGAAAAATCAAGATAGAATAAGATGCACATGATCATGTGGCATATAGAGTCTGCAGTGGATAGAGGCAGTCAGAAGAAGATAATATATACACGTATCTTTTTTCCATGCATATTGTAAAGCAGGGGCCAAGTTAATGTCCTCCCCATGTGTACTCATAGTTCAAATATAAATAAAAGTATCATTGTAGACATTGTAAGAACAACTCGATCTTGATTAACATTCATCTTTTTTCTTTTTGGAAACCCCTCTATATTGGCAAGCGACTGACTAGATACATAATGTCTCTTACTACATATGTATGTGTAGTACATGGTGTCTTTCACTACACACTAGCTATAATTACATGTGTAGTAAGTGCTAATTTTTTCTATACATGAACTACATATACAAATTGTAACCAATGTCATCTCTCCCTACATATCATAGCTACAAATTGAATTGTAGTCATATATTTAGCTACAATGGAAACTATATTTTTATGTGTAAGGACATTTTTTACCTACAATTAGGGTTACATATGAATTTGTATCCAGAGGAACAACTAACTACAACTTTGAAAAATGTAGCCTAAAGAATTAGCTACACGGGTATTAGCTTCATATTCAAAATGTAAGGATAAATGTAGCCAAAGCTTTTAGCTACAGATTTTGGGGTTTTCGCTACAATTATTTTTTGTAGTTAAAGACTATATTTTTCGTAGTGTCTACATGTCTGAATGTTTCTACACGTGTCTAAGTGAAAATGAATGAAACTGTTGGTTGCTATATGAATGTTTCTACATGTGTGAATGTGAAAATGAATGGAACTACAGATTGCTACATGAATGTTTCTACATGTGTGAAAATTGAATGGAACTGCAGGTTGCTAAATGTGTGAATATTTATGTTGTTAATTTTGCAGGTTTGTGGCATGTTATTGGCTGATATCAATGGATGTCGTAAAACCTGCAGTTCATAACTGAACTGCAGGTTTCTCATCCTACGACCAGCCACAACAGGTCTACAGACTGACAGAAAAAAAAACATAAAATAGGCGTCGGTTATTTGTATAAAACCGACGACATATGGTTACAGTGTCGGTTTCCCTACTAGTAACCGACGTCGATTTCCCTAATGAGGCCAGACACCACAGCCGTGCTGGCCAGCACGGTCGTGGCAGTGGGCCAGACACCACGGTCGTGCTGTCCAGCACGGCCGTGGCAGCGGGTGAGATGGCGTCGGTTATCACTAATAAACCGACGCCGATAGTGCCCTTTCTGTGGCGGGAAGGTATATGTCGTCGGTTTCAAAGCTAATAACTGACGCCTATACCCCCTGCTGGCGCATTTTCGGTGGCACAGGAAGGGTTGTGGGGTCGGTTTGAGAACCGACGCCTATACCCCCTGCTTTTAACGGCGCCCACATAGGTGTCGCTTAAAAACCGATACTAAAGGCCTTAAATAACCGACACTAAAGGCTGATTATGTACTAGTGTTTAGAGCTTTTCCCATGCATTTTAAACATTCTAGGACAATATAGGCATGTGACTTGAGAATAGTTAGGATGATTGGCATGGAAACTTTTGAAGAATATCTTACAGAGGTTGAGTGGGTTGACTTGGATTTACATCTATGTGTATAGAGAGGCCAACAAATTGACCTATACATCACAAAGTTATGGGGTCGGCTTGACTCATTGATACATCATTAGGAGCTCAGCCCTTATGCCGCCCCATGAGGCCCATCTTTAACATGGACCTATGCAGTCTCTCATTAAGGTAAAGATATTTGGCATACATATGTTGACATGTGACATGTTATAGAGTGAGATACCTCGAGAGGATCCATTTTGTAGAATCAAAATTGTACTTACAACTAAACTTGTAAGTGTATCAAATATGATCAAATAGCACTACAACTTATACGCGAATCTAAGAAAAAAAAGTTTGATTTGATATTTGATCAGACAGGCAACATATATCATATGATAATATCTAAATATGTTAGAATGGAGAGTATTCTAATTCGAAGAAACATCGGATCATATGATAGTCTTAGGTTTAATGGAAATATATATATTATATACTAAATAATATTATATTATATATGATAAAAAGTTAATGATTGTATACATGATTAATATACTTTTAATAATCACATGT